>CM068367.1:336678153-338025653 GCA_034769895.1 Magicicada septendecula | reverse complement strand
AAATTTGGTGAGATTGTTCCATCATGTTGAAATATACCTTTGATCAAACATTATTCAATTCAAAGCACAAGAACAGTGAAATGAAATAACAAGAACACTATAAACATTATGATTGTTAATGTTATTTGTTCATTGTAATTTTTTTTATTAGTTGTTCCTATTAAGGTTGTTTCTTTTGTATGATCCAAAGAACCCCTAACTCAACACACATATACATCATCACTTTACTAAAACAGATTTATAATTATTATATTTTATTTCGTATGTATGACTTTAACTGTACATAGACTTTAATTAATTTTTTTATTAACCCTGAGAAAGAGTTTTCATGTTATCGATCCTAAAGGAGCTACTAACTGAAGAGAAGGGCATTGTATGTTAATGCATCTCAATATATGTTAAAGAGAAAAGAATAATAAAATTGATTGAAATTAAAACAAGACAGAATAAAAGAGTTCAAATTTTTTATTTCACATAGTTAGAAAATCACTGATCTAACAATGTATATGTTGTTATAGATCTAATGAATAACAAATTCGACGAGGAAAGTGTAACCTTTGGTTTTAAAATACGATGATGAAGATAAACATTATGTTTAACACGGACGTAAGTAAAGTGTTAGTCACCTGTGAACGTACTGAGATATTTGTTTTATATAGTAAAAAACAATACTAAAATCGATTTAGACGATGGAAGATTACTTTTGGAAAGATGAGCAATATTATGTAGAACTGTCCATGTTTGTATAGTAAAGTTTTAAATCTACGTATATTCCTTGTAAGTACTGACCCGTCCTTATGGGCAGTAAAGACGAGAATGATCCAAAACTTCGAATTACAGAGAGAACTACAATAAATATTGTGTTAGGAATAACAAGGTGAGTCAGGAGACGATTAAACACTTAGCCAACCGTACAAGAGTTAATGATATCTTTTACTCGGTTACATAAAAAAATGAACGTTGTGCTATGCAAGAAAATAACAGATATTTACGAGATCTCTTAAATTAACGTAAATATCGAAACGTAACGTTAAGAGACGTAAGAATATCGACGCAAACAGTTGGAGAGGTAAAGTAGTTAAGTAGTAGTTAATTTCAGTGTTAGGGAAGAGATAACTGGTAGTATTAGGTAGTTGAGCGCGGTTGTGGGCAGATGTGTGCTATCGTTGAATATTTGATCAAGCAAAACTCTGGGCGCCGATTGTCATAAAAGCCAAGAAATTGCAGGAATGAAGTGATCATTTCGCGCGAAACCGAAGTGATCATATCACGAACATCGAGAAACATATTACAAAAATTCACAAAACCGTGGAATGAAAGACACTTCTTATTGGACATATTTTAAATACATACAAATTTATGTTATGTACATTACATACTGTTTACTTGTACAAAAATGAAAATTTTTTTTTAATGATGAATGTTTCGTGAAAGTTGATTACCGAGGAATGATTTAGCTCTTTAAACTCAGTAGACTGCTGAAAAGTCTTCAATTCAGCAGAATATAAAAGTTTAATACCGGCAGATAACCACTGACGAGCAGACACAGTCTTTCTATATTGTCCGTTCTTCGTGTATAGCTAACAGCTAGTGGAAAGGAGTGTTAATATTTGAAAAGAAAATGTTGGCAATTGTGGACGCATACACTCTTCTCGTCGAAAGAGTGCGACGGAATCGAGACAAACCAAAATAACTAAGGTTCTGTAGCAGACTGACAACCAATATTTTTTAATATTGTCTATGGATTAGATACATTTATTATGTTATTCATTTTATTGAGTTAGTAAAAAATATTAGTGTTGTGTTATTGTAATTCCTAGTAAGTATACAATAAAACGTGTCTGTTTAACAGTTCCATATGTCTGATAAGCAACTTAACCCTGAGTAGGCCTATAAGATAAGGACTGATGACTACATATGAGTTCCAACAAATTTTTGGGTCATGATAATTTGGCGGCGCGCTCGCGCAAATGTGTAAGACAGACTATTACCACTGTTTGTGTGTTAATGTTTGTTACAGCCACATGTGGTAATCTACAGCTTCATGAAATGTCTAGAGACATTCTGAAATGTCTGACCACCCTCGATACAACCGATTATTTCATCTGTTAATCTATAATTGAACTCTCAAATAGACGTTTGCCAATTGTCAGTAATTGGCAAAATAAATCAGCTATCCAGTCGGAATTAAAAATTCGCAAAATGTAAAGATGGTGTTGGATACTTTCTGCATTCTCATACGATATGATTTTCGTTGTTTTTCAACTACGTCGTAGCGTAGGTTGAGTCACGAACGGTTCCAGGCTTAAATTATTTCCTAGACGTTGGAAATTTCTTTCTGGTTAGGAAGTTGGGGAATTGTTGCCGATATCCATAGAAATCTTTAGTTTAGATAAGACCCGAAGGTCGATGGTGATCCAGCAGAACTCCAAAATGTAATGTGCATTATCGTTAATGAAAAAAACTAAATACACCAGACTGGCTGTGATAGTGGTTATAAAAATGTGCTTTAGGTTCGAGAGTTTAAGGAAAGCTCATGTAGTTTTTTAAACGAAAGTTAGACACACAATACTAAGCTCCCATCTTCTGTTTAGATTGTCTAATCATGTCATAGATAATATTAAACAGAAATAATTATCTTGTGTACCAATAATAAATTCTCTATTGCAGTATCCAGTCACACCATAGTCTAAATCTTGGGTCCCTTCAAGAAGTGCCCAAAAAGATCACATACTGTAAAAATGAATCTCTACAGAATGTGACACATTCTATACAGCATCGATGACAACTCGCAAAGAATCTAACATTTATGGATAGACACTGTAATTATAGATAAGAATATAAAAATTAAACCCTGCTAAATTATACAGGGACGTTTGGACACTTCGCGTTGTGACTGGACACTTCATGAAATGCTAATTACGGCAAGTGGCTCAACGTATACATACGTTGTGACTAATGTGGTTATGAGTATCATAACAGTTTTCATTAAACTATACTATCTTTCTGAATTATGTGATATAAATACATAAGTAAATATAACAATAAATGTTATATAATTGTTTTGAATATTTAAATTATGTAAATATTGAGCGTGCATAACTTAATCTGTATGAAATATTTTCCAATATCGAAAGTAAAAATAATAATAATAATAATTTTGTTCAATCTGACAATAGTTAACGCTCGAAAGCGCTTATTAGCAACCATTTAAAAACACAATTGTTACAAAGTTTTTTTAATAATATTTTTAATTATACGCATGAATTAAAATCAATAACAAAACATTTATAGTCGAATAATATTCGAAACGCTGTACACAGTAGTCCCATCAAATATTCTCCCATTGGTAATTTTAATATGCAAATCCATTAAGTAAGGTAGAAATTTACTTACACATGCAATTTAACATTTTTTTATTTTAACAATTATGAATAATTTGTAAATCAATTTGAATAGCAGTGATATTAAAAGTTCTAATCGGTTTTCAAATATAATTTTTTATTAGTCACTTTAAGAAAACCTAAATAAATTAAACTGTAATAATACAGTTGATAGATTGATAGAGCAGTGTAAGTTTAATAAACTGAACTAGATCTGTACAAGAACTGCTAAAGATTCTGAGACAGTTATTTACATCTGTAAGAATTGTACAAAGCTTCTTTCCATATTTAGAATATGAGTAAGTAATTAATTTTAAGTAAGAAAGGGTCTGTGTTGATTCAACATTGTAGTAGACGTTATTAAAATAATCATAATCAATTCATCTGAAAAAGATGAGGCAATTTAATTTTGCATATTTATATCATGTAAATTACGAAGGATAAAAACGCGGGTAGAAAGTTTTATTGGCCTCCCTATCGAGCTATATTCAACAGCCCTTGACAGCAAGTGTATACTTTGTAAGTTAATTAAAAATAATTAATTAAACTTTATATTCCTTAGCGGGAGTAAGGTAAAGAAATAAGGGAGATGAAGTGAGAGGTGTTTCTGGCTGAGTCAGTGGTTACTATGCTCTACTCTGTGCTTCTTAATTTCCTTGATTTACTGGAGTTTGATTTACGTTTCACATACGTGTTTCCAAGTACTTTACAACTTTGCTCTTTGCAGGTGAAGATATACTGCCAAATTGTAAACTTGTTTTCAAGGTTTCAAATGGGAATTGTTAAACTGAATTTACAAAGCTGGATTTTACGTTACTACTTAAAATGAAATTTACAGTTTCACTACGAAATTGCTGCAATTCTAATACACTTATTCCCATTTACCTCTTTACTCTGTCTTTACCTTCCTTCTTTGTATGCGTGTTTAATGATTGTCTTTTTAATTTCTTACCTCCTCTCTTTGTCGTTCCCATCCTGTACGCGTGTGGAGAGGAATGGATATGATGTGTTTGAATGTTCCTTTCTTTTCACTCAAGGTATTACAAAATCCTTCTCGATCTTTCTTTATAACTCGAGCTTATTAAAATTGTTTTTACTGTATTCTCTTCAGTAATTACTTTCTTTGAGTTTATGGTAACAGTTAAGAGAGGCAATGTATTTCTCTACGTTACGATTATTGCCCACTTCTCTTCATAGATCATAATTCCTATAACTAATTACTAAAGCTCTAAAAATAACGTTCTTTACTGCAGTTTTCTTAACTACATTTCGTCAGTAAAAATAATATACAAAACACGTGCATTTGCACAGAATACGACGAATGAATATAATCTACTTATACAAACTAGTGGTGTTTATTATTTTTACAACATTTTCAACCCGTATTGGTACGTAAATGTTTTAAAATAATATCTTACCTACCCATCAATAATTACCATTTGCTTATATATGTGTGTCACTTATGTCTCATCAATATGCGTTATTATTGATACGCTTTCGGTTATTATACTTTTTAAATCGAATACCGCATCACCTACCACTACCGTAGTCTGTACACCATGTCAGAAGTTCTGTGGACTTTAAACTGTCAACTACCTCCCTTCGTCGATCATAATAGGTCAACTATGGTAATAGTGTAGTTAAAGATTTTCGTGGAATCCCGGCACCAGATAAAATAACTTTACCAGTATAAATTCCAAAATTCGGATCTCTAGCACCTACACAGAATAACCTATGTAGAGTTACAGGTATTTCTATACAAGTAATGTTTCTGATTATAGGCAATATCGCTTTTAAATTGTAACTTGAAACTTGACTTCTTGCCGGAGCATGTTAAAGTAGTTCATGTACACTACTACTGATGTTCCAGTTAACGTAGTCTAACAGTTTAACGTTAATTCTCTCTCTCTCTCTCTCTCTCTCTCTCTCTCTCTCTCTCTCTCTCTCTCTCTCTCACTATATATATATATATATATATATATATATATATTGTAGCATGACAGATTATCCACATTATAATGAATGAAAAATGATCATAAATAAATTTAAAATAAAATGAAATCAAGGAAAAATCCAAATAAAAACAAATAAGTACCACAGTAAAATGCAATTATAATTTGAAGAAATAAAAATAAATTAAAAACAACTAAGCAACACCTATGAGTAATGAAAAATAAACCGAAAAACTAAAATAAAGTAAGGAAATACCCAGGTAGGATAGGAGTAAGTTAGGCAATACCCAGAACAAACCGACATCCCTAATAACAGGACTGAAAATGGAAGAAACCACGTAGTAGAATAAAATAAAGTAGGGAAATACCCAAAGTAAACACAGTAATAAGAAAAAACGAAACCCCAAAAGAGAGTATAATTAACTAATGAAAGTTTAACACCAAAAAATAAAAATATATGTAAAGTAGATATAAACAAAAGTGTCTAAAGGTAGAATTAAAAGTGAACCAGTGGAAATTATTTATATAATGTAAAAAACAAATCTTAATAATCCTATATAAATAAGATTCTTGATCTTATAAGACTATAAAACTGATTGGTACCTTTACACAACTTTAAAGTTATTGTATCAAATACAGAAATAGTATTTTGTAGAATGTTATTATAAAAAATAGACTACAAATGTTTTTAAGAAAGTACCACGATTTTATCCAACAACATTCATTAAAATGACAGAGATAAAATAAGAGCAGGAAGTATTTAAGTGAAGTGAAAAAGGGTACATCCCCAAATTAAAATAAAAACAGTCAAGACTGCATAAATTTAATTTTAAGAAATACTTTAAATAATGAAGGGACAGATGTGTTGTTTATATTAAGGTCAATGAACTCTATACTTAAATGTTGGAAATAGAGTATTATGTTTTTTGTTATTCTTAAAATTTATTATGTTTAATAGTATCAATCAAGGCTAAATGTCTGAGATGGAATACAATTCTTTTATTATAAGATATTCATTATATGTTTACTAGTATTAATCAAGACTGAAATGTCTGAGTTAGAGTACAACTCTTTTGTTTTCAAATATTTGTTATGTATTAATAGTATGGATTCAATACTAAATGTTAATGTAGTTAAGTAAGAGAATTTTAATTAAGATTATATAATAATAGAAAGTCATATGGGGTATAAGCAAGCTGTATTAGTCATAAAACATTATATGTGAACAAATCTAAAATCTGGACAAATGGTAAATCTCAACCTTATAATTGATGAATAAGTCAGGTAAATTAATTAAACTGATGAAATTTGTATAATGTAAATTAGACACAGTGTATTATAACTGAAACTATACTTTAGAAAGATATTGGAAAAAGGTATGAAAGATTATTGGAAAAAATGCAAATGTAATAACAGAAAAATCAAAGGGGGGAGTCCCAAATTAAAGAATAATATTTAAAAAAGATAAATTCATAAAATTAGAAGGAATTAAGGAGAAATAAACATTTTGTTTCAATCAGGGATTTTGTTCAATCATAATTATAACTTCATAAGGATGGTAAACTATTTAATGTGACAGGAAGTAAAATTATAGGCCCACATGTTAAAAATACAGTAAATAGGGCATTTTGAGATGGAAAACATTGTAAAAGTATCATATTTGGTATTAAATCACGTAGAATTAACTAGAGAAAGAGATTATGTATTAGGTATTTAATAAAATTAAATAATAGTAAAATGTATTTAATCATATAATGTAAAAATCAGGTATGTAGCGGAAATGCTAGAAATTTAAAACAATGTCTTTTTAATATTAAATGGGCTAAGACGTTTCGGATGAAGAAAAAAATAAAACAGTTGATTGTTATACGTTGAACAGGACACATCTAAGCCAGTTCTCGCAAAATATTCACATATAGCGAAGGAGTAAAACATGGCGAGAGTTTAACCAAGTGAATAATTTTGAAATCGCGAATTTTGGAAAAACTTAAACAACCACTAAACTCAGTGAAATAAACCAATACAACTATTGAATTAAACTAATACTGAACAGAAAAAAGCGAATTAACTATTAAAACACATAAAAACAATGATTCGGAATAGTGAGACGAAACCTGCCATTATCGACCTTATGGCATAAAGTGAATTAAAAACATTATCCAACACAATTTAACGAGGCGAATCACTGACCACTGATCCAGGACAACTACACTATCACCAGAGGGATTAATCACCATTGCTGAGACGAGGAAAACTTGGAAAGGCGACATTTATTTGAAGAGAATTCCTTGACAAGCAGCCTTCGTCAACATCTGCGACACGAAGCAGCCATTTTGAAATCCCATGATCATCTGCAGGCCCGCTAGCTTCACATAAAACCGAAATTGGTTCGAAGAACTTACTTTACTAAACATTATATATTAAATCATATATTTATACTTTTAGATAATTAAGCTTGTAATTGTAAGTGTTATACTTTTCAGACTTTGCCCTTTCTCTGACTATATAATATAACAGCTCAAAGAACCGGTGAATTAATCTTAATAATTTATATAAAAATACTCGTTCGCCCTGAGAGGACGAGTCGATATTTTAACTGTTGAATAATCGATTTACAATCGATCCATAATTAATTTGATAATAAAACTTGGAATTCTGCAAAATTGATTTCTATTTATTTATAAAACATATAAATAGAATAAAATAGGATAATATTTAACTCACGGACTACACGAAAAGCGGCAATTACCAAAGTGGAAGGAGCATACACTCAGAAGAAGAAGAACCGCAAATCGATTAGTACAGGAGACAATCCTATTAACGCAGAACCTAATTCTAATTACACGAAGTAATATAATTTGACAAAAACAATTCCAATAGAATTAAATTTACACCACAACAGTTTAAATTAATTAATCCCAAAACAATTAAAACATAAAACATAAATTTTCAAAAAACAAACAAAATATTTTATTTTGTTACAAAATTGACGCTACAACAGAGGGGCGTAAGATAAAACAAACACGAGCAGACATTACGTATTTTTACAATATATATATTGCGACAATACAATCATACGCTGTACTGTGCATTTATTAGATAAAATGAATATTTAAATTAAATTTATAAATATGTAATAAATAAGCAGGTATGAGATTGAAAGCTGAGTTTATGTTAAAAATACGGCATGTAGACATACAGGAACCGACCTGCACGATTACGCGATTGTCGCTGAGAGTGTGTACAGTAGTAAGTAATGTGTGTGAGTGAGGCCGGTTCGAGCATGAAAATTTGCAATCTCACCCTAAATAATTGTCAAATTATAGTTTTTATTTAATTATAAGAAAACAATAAATGGTAGACAAAATTCAAAGACTCCTAAATATGTATAAAATTAATACACATGTGTAGTGAGAAAACAGCATGAAAAGGACGCGCAGTGCGATTTTAAGTCAGTAGTAATTACACGAATTATTCGATTACAATGGTAATTACGATGAACATGTGTAACTAAATCATCCATCGTTAGAGCACCCTGTAGTTCACATTAGACAGTGCCATTGGCAGAAATGTGCGAAAATATGAAATTGGACGATAGTGGGGAACTGACGCCACCAAGCAATTTCAGACAGGCAGAATTCTGTTCCAACATGTGCGGTACGATGCTCGAATATAAATAAGGGCACGGAAGAAGCCAGCTTCCTTCTCAATCAGCCTTCAGTAGCGGCGGGACGCTATGTCCAGTATCGACGCGAGTTTTAAATTTTGTTAATTGAACAGTAAAGGCGGATGGACGCTATGTTCATCTTAAGTATCAAACAGTAACTCTTAGTCTGGTTACGAATACGATTATAGAACATACTTGACGATGTCTACACACACAAACGTCCGTCACTCAAGACAAGCTACGAGGTTACATCATGCAGAGGAACGCTATGCTGAACAGTAGAGGCGTCTGCTAGAACAACAGCAGCTGGTGCAGAGCAACATATCACTCTACACTACAGCAACCAGATGGGACCATGAGGGACGAGTAACTGGAGGACGACAAGTGGAACCGAGGGAACGTGCAAGGAACTCCATCAGAAGAGGACCAACGGATCAACGGAGGACATGGGTATGACGTACAGAATCGAGGTGACAGATAAGCAATTTATAAATTTTTAAATGAGAGACTAAAGACATTGAAAAGACACTTTGAAATTTCAAAATAAATAAGAGTTTTGTAAAATGTAGATATAGAGGTTCAAAGAAAATATTTTAAATTTAATAAGTATGTTCATTGATGGTTAACGATTAATTTAATCAATTTAAATTTTATTTAAAGTTCGTAAAGCAATCAATGATTAATATGTATGAAATACATAAATTAACGTAGTTGAAAGATATATAAAGAAAATAAAACAAAACTGCAGTAAAGCACACAGTCAGACTGAGCAGTCGAATTTTAAGATTAACAAATATATATTTAGAATATAACTTTGTTACTGTAGAATATAAGATTTATTTAATGATAAATGTTTGCCACATTTGAACGTTTTTAAGCGAATAATAATGAATATTTATGGCGAAGCAAGTGAAATTTTTAATCACGCTTTTAGTTTATGAATAAAATTAAGAAAACTCGTTACAATTCAATCAATGACTACTCTTATTACCATTACACCCAAACTCCATTAATTGGTACACTTTACCAGTAATTTTGTATGAATTTGGCACTCTACAAATTAATGTACTTAAAGTTAAAATTTGTTGTTACAAATAATTGTCGCCCAAAAGCGTGTGGCTACCCAAATAAATGTAAATTTGCAAATTGTACTGGTATAATATATATTGAAACGAATCACAGGATCATGATAGGCGGGGCAAGTTCATATATTACACAGACAATGGACATTCATATTATATTCGTAGATGGTTAAGTTTGGTTGTTATCAATTGTATTTAGTAAGGTTAAGGGTTTAGTTTAGGAAAACTGTGCATTATTATTTATGGTGATTCATGTACTGTGTTAGTGGAAATGTGCGCGCGTGCGCGAGTGGTAAACGTTTCCCGGGTGGCGCGTGAAGTATTATCGTTGTGTGGCCATTAACTGAACTTAGACATATGTATCGCTACAATCCCTATACCTGTCGGACTATTGTTTACGTTCATGTATATTATTGATATGTAGGCAGCATGCATGAGATATGAGTAGTCTGATTACCGCTATGCATGCTGTTACAAGGTAAATGCACTCTAATGCATGAAAAGTGCATGGTCACCTTTACTAACCATGTGACTTCCATCCACCAATAGAATGCTGACTAGTGGTTGGAAATTTTCTTATGCCTGTCGTTACACAGGCAGTTCTTCTACGCCATCTACCGCGAACGGGTCGTGCACTCCTTGTACAAGAATTCTACCGCTTGCAAGGTGTTGTAAAGACTATTCGTCGTTGTGAAACGGGAAGGCTCAGAACTGTGTATGTAGTACATATGCACACAGTAGTGTTTAAACGCATTACGCGTATAATTACGATAGTTCTTCTACGCCATCTACCGCGAACGGAACGTGCACTCCTTGTACAAGAATTCTACCGCTTGCAAGGTGTTGTAAAAACTATTCGTCGTTAGTGAAACGGGAAGACTCAGAACTGTGTGTGTAGTACATTTGCACACACCAGTGTTTTAACGCATTGTGCGTAAAATTACAAGCAGTTCTTCACTGCTGCTACCGCGAACGGTACATACAATCCTTGTACAAGACTCTACCGCTTGCAAGGATCTGTTAAGACTTTTCGGGGATAGTAACGCGTGTGACGCATAACAATTGATTTTATATCTTTACACACGATATTAATATTGTAGTACTACGTGTGTAAGAAGTGAGTGTAACTGTATCACTGTGCGAGATATTCCGCAGTGACAGTATCATTAGTTGTTACGCAATAGTTCCATCAAGACGTTTCCGTGCTAGTGCAAGATTTCCTCATAGGGTGGTCTGCTGATCGCGGTAGACCTTGTTATTCGCGAGAACACTTGAAGAAGCCGGAGAGGTATAAGCTCAATATACCGTTATTGATTAAACTCACTGTCACCTGAGATATTACTTGGTCTTAAACTCTATATAAGTTTTGCGAGTAATAAAATCCGTAGTACCGTTGTGTGTGCGAAGTGTCGGATTCATCGTGGGAATTGCAGGACATCAGCCCAGCTGTTACAGGACATCAGCCCAGCTGTTATAGGACATCAGCCCAGCTGTTATAGGACATCAGCCCAGCTGTTATAGGACATCAGCCCAGCTGTTATAGGACACCAGCCCAGCTGTTATAGGACCAGCCCAGCTGTTACAGGACGCCAGCCCAGCTGTAAACGTTTCTGGTGAAACGTCTGTCATTTGTAAGCCACACCTGACGAACCAACTATACCGCAAAGACCGGCCCTTCTCTTCAACAACATCATCGTGGGAGTCTTCTTATGTAACGTATCACGTCTTGCGTATGAACATTATTTAACATTTTAAAAGAAAGACTCTATATCAAACATTACATTCTGTACATTTCAAATATACCATATAAACTATAACTTGTGTTTGTACAATAAATAATCTTAAACCCTCCAATATAGACTTGTAATTTGAAATACACATACTATCATATCCTATGCGCCAATAGTTTAGTAATTTGTGTTGTCGCATAGAGATATTTTGGCGCTTAGCAACGTAGGGCTCGTAAAATAGCGGAAATTTACGCTATTACATATTTGTCTATGAATATAAAATTTGTTGGAAAAATCCGACGTATAAATATAATTAACGTAATAATTGTATGTGTATTGTTCATGTGAAAAGCTGAGGATATAATTTTTCAAGTGTGCATATTCTCTTGTATAGCATATATGAACAGATTTTATCAGTATATTGGAGGTTGATTATTAGTTGTTGTATGTTAGATAAGGTATTTGCATGTTGATATTTTGAACTGCTTTTTCTGTGTGCATATAAACTGGTTACAATACGTTCTAATCTTGTTGTGATAATAATAACTTGCTTTGCGTATAAATCAATAAATTTAAATTTACTAAATTTTAAATTAAATTTTAATCATTATAGCGGATACTGCTGAAATCAAGAATGCTTTAGCGGCCTTATTAGCGAAGATGGAAACCATGTCCGAAGAAATGAAAGCCAATAAAGAAGAGCGGAAGACTGATAAAGAGGAAAATAAAGCCCGTCAAGAGGAGGTGAAAATGAGTATACAGAAGCTTTCAGCAGAAGCCGAGAAAAGAAGTGAAGAAGCCGAGAAAAGCAGTAAATTGATCCACGACGAAAACGAGAAATCATACGTGGCCATACAGGAGCAATCCAAACAAAGCAAACAAATGGTAGAAGCGGCAGAAAAGCATATTAGCGAGACCGTGGAAACTATGAAGGCCAATATAGAGGCAAATTTGGAAGTCAATAAGTCACGACTTAGTGAATATGAAGCGAAACTCTCTGGTACGGCAGAGCAAGTAGTGCAACACATATCTACGATAAATGAATTAATGGCCGAACGTGACCTGCGGATTCAAAAACTACAACAGCAAGTGTCACGATTGCAAAATACCTCGTCACCACTAAACTGTACCCCGTATGTATATAAGACTTTAAATGACGTCAGCTCACAGCAAAATTTTTATGAACGGGAGAATAAAATTTTTCAGTATCAAACTCAAACCAAGCACACACAGTCACCAAAACAATATAAAATACCTAATAGAATTACCAATCGGAAATGGTGTAAACATAATGGGATGAATGAAGTTTCAAAAGACCGGTGTAAATATAAAAAGCAGTTCAATAAATCAAATGTGAAAGATGTTAATTATAAGAAAAACTTTGTAGTGTCCGGCCTATATCCTGCCGTAATTAGAGATAGTTTAATTTGCAATAACCATAGTAAGGAAAATGAGAAAGGTATTAGCGTTGAAAATGACACTGACCTCATTGTCAACGCGAAAATTAACGGATGTGTCGGCGAAGTTTTATTTGACAGCGGCGCAGAAATTTCGTTAATGGATGAGCGATTCCTAAAGAGGCACAGGAAACATTTTAAAAAAATCCCGATTCTGCCAGCAGCCCACAAAATCATAAAATCAGCGACGGGTGAATCTCAGAGGGTTGACCGTCAAGCTATGATAACAGTATCCATTCAGGGAATGGAAATAGAGGTCACGGTGCTTATGGTCAAGAAACTCGTGTATAATGTTATTTTGGGAGTGGACACATTAAATAAACTGCACGCGACCATTGATTTTTCAAATAAAATACTAAAATGTACAGTAAATAATAGTAAACACAATATCAGGTTAGGACGCAGGAGGGGTAAGACGGGGTCTGATTGTGAACCTATTAGTATAACTCGCCCAGCGGTTCAACTTGCCGATAAGATAACACATAATCTGCGGACTCACAGCAGGCAGATAACGAGCAATGAGCAAGATAAGCTGCAAAGTATGCTTGATAAATTTGAATCTGTGTTTTCCAAAAATCCTACCGTCACGGATGAAAATAAATTTGTACGGAAGACGTACCCCATCCCCCTTCACTATCAACAACAGGTTGATGCCGAAGTTAAGAGTATGCTTCAGAATGGTGTGATTGAACGAACTGATAGCAATTTTTTAAATCCTATGGTTGTTGTTAAAAAGAAAAATAACGACATTCGATTATGTCTCGACATGAGAAATCTAAATTCTATTACAAAAAAATGCTACGACTGTGCTCCGAATGCGGAGAACTTATTCATAAAATGTCAAGGGGTTAAATACATGTCTCGCCTTGATCTCAAAAGTGGATTCTGGCAGATTCCCCTTGCCAAGGAGTCGAGAAGATACACAGCATTTCTATATCGAAATAAATGCTATCAGTTTAAAGTAGTTCCATTTGGATTGGTTACCAGTTTAGCGGCCATGGTCAGGTGTTTGGAGTTAGCTCTGGGACCCGAGGTGGAGGACTTCGTCAGCATATTTGTTGATGATATTTTGGTCATATCCAAATCATTTGAAGAACATCTTGAACATCTCAAGATTGTATTTCAGAAATTGCAAGCCGCTAACCTGACTCTCAATCTTGAAAAGTGTGAATTCGGGAAATCGAAAATTAAATTTTTGGGTCATATTATCTCAGCGGAAGGTATAACAACGGACCCGGAAAAAATACATGCGATCATGGAGTTCCCGAAACCCACAAAACCCAGGGATATCAGAGCGTTCCTCGGATTGACTGGTTACTTCAGACGTTTTACTCCAGAATATTCTGGGACAATTGAGCCGTTGTTAGAACTACTTCGTAAGAGTAATAAATGGAGATGGGAGGAGCGTCATCAGCATGCTTTCGACGCGACTAAAAATTTGTATAGTAGAAACCTGCACGTGTTCCATCCTGAGAAAAGGGGCACATATGTCCTGAATTGCGATGCTTCTGATTATGCCATTGGGGGGGTACTCTACCAACGGAATGAGAAGGGCGAAAACAAAATAAATGCGCACAGTAGTAGGTCACTAAAAGGGGCCGAACGTAACTATTTCACATCGGAGAAAGAAATATTGGCTATTGTGTACTGCATTAGTAAATTTCGTTATTACCTGGTTGGACAACACTTCGAAATCCTTTCGGACAACCAGGCCTTATCGTTCATGTTGCGCTGCAAGTTAGCGAACGCTCGCATATCCCGTTGGATCATGGCCATCCAAGAGTACGACTTTACCATTAAGTACTGTAAGGCAAGCGAGAACCAAGCAGCTGACACGTTAAGCCGATACCCTCCAATGGTGGAAGAACGTCATGCGTCTAATAACCAGGAGGTTCAAATTCTAGCTGTCAAATATAAATTAGAAGACAGTCTCAAAAATAAGCTAAGAAATATTGGTATGGAACAGCAGCGTGACACAAAGTTGAAGCGGATATGTGACGCTATCCGGATACAAGAAAACCCTAAGTACAGAATATATAAAGACGTGGTGTATAAAATTATCAATGGCGGATGGAAGATTATGGTACCGGACGCCATGGTGGAAGACCTCACCTGGATGTGTCATGAGAGTCTGGCTCATGCTGGGCCTTATAAATGTTACCTGGCAATGCGGGAGGGTTTTGTGTGGCTAAATATGACCAGGAAAATAAAGGCCATACTCCGCTCATGCCACATCTGCCAAACAGCGAAATATCCGAACCAACATACACAGGTTGAAATGGGTAACATTGTCGTCCGTAATAAAAATGACCTTGTATGCATTGATTTTTTGGGTCCACTTCCTCGGGCGGCACGTGGAATGAAGAACCTGGTGGTTGTTACGGATGCCTTTACCAAACATGTTAGCCTATATGCTATTGGTAGACCTACTACGTCGGCTGTCATAAACATTATGCTAAATAAATACATGCCGAAAAATGGTCCCGTAAGGAAGATACTCTCAGATCAAGGTAAGCAATTTACGAACACCAAGTGGCACTCCGAGCTTGAGAAACACGGGGTCCAGACGGTCTTGACAGCGATCCGGAGACCGCAAGGTAACTTGGCCGAGCGGGTCAACAAGGAGTTGGGACGGTTGTTCCGTACGTACTGTAATACTAACCAGAGTAAGTGGCCGGAATTCCTAGAATTTTTTGAGTATGCCATAAATGGAAATTATAATTCTACTACTGGGTATACTCCGAATGAACTCCAAACCGGAGAAATGCCAGGCCGGGTCTGGGGTAAACACATTGAAAGGATAGCGACGCATAATATGCCTATACCAGTTGAGATAAAGAAAATCGAAGCTAGAAGACGCATTAAAAAGTGCGCCGAGGAGCGCACGGAAAAATTTAATGCGGAACATAAACTAGTCAAGTTCAAGACTAGAGAGAGTGTGCTTTTACGAGCATTAAATGTTGGAAGAAGGGAGGACAACACAGCTGCGAAGTTTTTTAGGCTGTATAATGGTCCGTATACCCTGTCGGAGCAAGTTGGGAAAAATACTTTTATCTTAACCAACCCAAATACCAACCTTGCGATTGGTAAATTCCATGCGTCCTCATTGAGGAAGTATTATACAAAGGATCCGTAAACTCAGAAATAAATGTCAGGATATAGGGGTAAGAATGTGTAGTGATTTAAATATGTCAATTCAGGTTTAAATGTTGTATGTAAGATGGCTCTGTGAATGAACAATAATCTAGTTTTGATAAGGAATGTTGTCTGTGTACGCTATGACCCTGCATTAGATGTCGTTATCTGTGTGTCAAGAACATGTGTGTTTGTTTTGGTTTGAAGGTTACCACGTGTCTTTTGATTTGATGCTTCTGTCAAAGTGACAGTTGGAAATGTTAGTATTAATTGAGGATGTTTATTTGATTTTAGTTTGAGGGTATTATTATTATTTCAGGATTAGGAAGTTGTTTTGGTTATATTGAAAAAAAAAAAAAAAAAATTTTATTTTTTGTTAGTTAACTAAAGAAAAAAAAAAAAAATTTTTTTTATGCGGGAAGGAGTTAATCCTGCAACGAATCACAGGATCATGATAGGCGGGGCAAGTTCATATATTACACAGACAATGGACATTCATATTATATTCGTAGATGGTTAAGTTTGGTTGTTATCAATTGTATTTAGTAAGGTTAAGGGTTTAGTTTAGGAAAACTGTGCATTATTATTTATGGTGATTCATGTACTGTGTTAGTGGAAATGAGCGCGCGTGCGCGAGTGGTAAATGTTTCCCGGGTGGCGCGTGAAGTATTATCGTTGTGTGGCCATTAACTGAACTTAGACATATGTATCGCTACAATCCCTATACCTGTCGGACTATTGTTTACGTTCATGTATATTATTGATATGTAGGCAGCATGCATGAGGTATGAGTAGTCTGATTACCGCTGTGCATGCTGTTAGAAGGTAAATGCACTCTAATGCATGAAAAGTGCATGGTCACCTTTACTAACCATGTGACTTCCATCCACCAATAGAATGCTGACTGGTGGTTGGAAATTTTCTTATGCCTGTCGTTACACAGGCAGTTCTTCTACGCCATCTACCGCGAACGGGTCGTGCACTCCTTGTACAAGAATTCTACCGCTTGCAAGGTGTTGTAAAGACTATTCGTCGTTGTGAAACGGGAAGGCTCAGAACTGTGTATGTAGTACATCTGCACACAGTAGTGTTTAAACGCATTACGCGTATAATTACGATAGTTCTTCTACGCCATCTACCGCGAACGGAACGTGCACTCCTTGTACAAGAATTCTACCGCTTGCAAGGTGTTGTAAAAACTATTCGTCGTTAGTGAAACGGGAAGACTCAGAACTGTGTGTGTAGTACATTTGCACACACCAGTGTTTTAACGCATTGTGCGTAAAATTACAAGCAGTCCTTCACTGCTGCTACCGCGAACGGTACATACAATCCTTGTACAAGACTCTACCGCTTGCAAGGATCTGTTAAGACTTTTCGGGGATAGTAACGCGTGTGACGCATAACAATTGATTTTATATCTTTATACACGATATTAATATTGTAGTACTACGTGTGTAAGAAGTGAGTGTAACTGTATCACTGTGCGAGATATTCCGCAGTGACAGTATCATTAGTTGTTACGCAATACTTCCATCAAGACGTTTCCGTGCTAGTGCAAGATTTCCTCATAGGGTGGTCTGCTGATCGCGGTAGACCTTGTTATTCGCGAGAACACTTGAAGAAGCCGGAGAGGTATAAGCTCAATATACCGTTATTGATTAAACTCACTGTCACCTGAGATATTACTTGGTCTTAAACTCTATATAAGTTTTGCGAGTAATAAAATCCGTAGTACCGTTGTGTGTGCGAAGTGTCGGATTCATCGTGGGAATTGCAGGACATCAGCCCAGCTGTTACAGGACATCAGCCCAGCTGTTATAGGACATCAGCCCAGCTGTTATAGGACATCAGCCCAGCTGTTATAGGACATCAGCCCAGCTGTTATAGGACATCAGCCCAGCTGTTATAGGACACCAGTCCAGCTGTTATAGGACCAGCCCAGCTGTTACAGGACGCCAGCCCAGCTGTAAACGTTTCTGGTGAAACGTCTGTCATTTGTAAGCCACACCTGACGAACCAACTATACCGCAAAGACCGGCCCTTCTCTTCAACAACATCATCGTGGGAGTCTTCTTATGTAACGTATCACGTCTTGCGTATGAACATTATTTAACATTTTAAAAGAAAGACTCTATATCAAACATTACATTCTGTACATTTCAAATATACCATATAAACTATAACTTGTGTTTGTACAATAAATAATCTTAAACCCTCCAATATAGACTTGTAATTTGAAACACACATACTATCATATCCTATGCGCCAATAGTTTAGTAATTTGTGTTGTCGCAATATATTCGAACACTTTGTGCTACAGTTCGTTTCTTGATGTATATATTATATTTAATTTTTATAACGAATTTACCTCAAGATATTTCTTTCCTTATTAGAAACATTTTTCAGGTACTATTTTGTACCCATCCTCAGCCTTCCGGATTTTGTGTCTGGTGAAGTACATGTGTGTTGGTTGTTATTGTGGCTTCCTGTTGGCTTCTGGTACTTTAAATTGGTTTTATTGTTTGTGATTGTGGTGTATGTATTAGCATTTTGTGTATTTTCGATGTTGAGTGCTTTGAAAATTGTGTCATGTTTTGTATTAATTTGTATTTGTTCAGGTATTAGTTTGTTTTGTGTTTTATGTTTGTATATTTGTAAATTTTCCCAAATGTTCATTATGGTGCCTTTGTGTGGTATGTGTTTTATTAGTGTCATGTTGGTTATGTTTGGGAATTCATGTCCAGTGTTTATTGCATGTGTGGCTAAATTAGATTTGTATATTTCTGGTTTTTTGTATGCGTTTAGGTGTTCAAAATAACGTTTTTTCAGTTGTCTCTTTGTTTGTCCTATGCAACATTTATAGCAATCTTGGCATTCAATTTTGTATATAACATTCGTTGTTGTATTATCTTTGTTGTGTGGGTTATTTAGTTTTGTAGATAATTTTTGTTAGTTTTGTATGCTCTTTTAATGTCTGTGTTCTTAAAGAGTTTTGTTAGCTTTGTCATTTTATTATTAGTGTATGTGAATGTAGCCCATTTTTTATTGTTATTATTATTTTTAAATCCTTAATTTTTAGTGACCGTCAATCACTGAATGTTTTAGTGGATGGTTAGTGAGGATCGGTCAATAATACAAATTTTAGCTATTCTGCGTCGACGTTTCGACAATATTTATTGTCATCTTCAGGACCTGTGTGTATGAAATACAATAGAAATATCAAACATAACGAAACAATTAAATATTTGGGTGAACGTGTTGGTGTATGTGAGTGTGTGCGTGTGTATGTATGTATCATTTTATATGTGAAGACTTATGATAGTTTGTTTACATCTTCAAATTATCTTTAAGAAAACGAGCAAATTATAGTATGAGAGAACTGAATTTATACAGTATTACAATTTAAATTACTAAATGTAATGATATATTAATTAATTAAACACACAGTAATCAACAATTTGATATTAGATTGGTACATAAATTGTTTATACCTACAGCAGTCAACATATAGCAAAGTAATATATTACTAATAACTAAAACAGATTAGGGGATGTTCACTACGTAATTATTAAAATTTATTTTTACCATGTTTCACTCCCTACTGGTATTAACAAAACAGTAGTTGTGTTTGTGTATCCTACAGTAACTGGTATTCTACAGTTATTGTGTAAATTGTATGTTTCTAAACTAGCTAAAAGCATGGCTTTGTGGTGACTCGCGAAGCTTAAATACAAAAAATATTACGTACAAATAAATAATCACAATATTTATATTTGAGCTTCAGGAATCACCATCAAACCATACTTTTAGCTAATTAAAAAAAAAGTAATTTTTGATTTTTCGAAATAATTTTATGGTTTAAAAGCAATATTTTGATTTTTTATATTTATTTTTTTAAATATAAAAAATACAATAGAAAATTCTTTTTAAAAAATTAAAAATTAAATAATTAGAAAAACAAAGATTAACATAATTAATTAATAATTAAATCAGTAATTAGATACATTTTTAATCAGATACAAAATTTCTCATTCGAGTTTCTTCTTGTTTTCTACACTTTAACATATGTGAATTTTTAATATTACAAAATCTATCGTAAGAAAATGTTCTGTTTAATGCTAAACCTTCTAAAGTTTTTACTCTCGACAATGCAACGTATGTTAAACCAATAGAAGTTTCCTTTTCTCCAATATCTACAACAGCTCTATCTAAGGTTAAACCTTGAGACTTATGAATTGTAATTGCAAAGGCTAATTGTAACGGAAATTGTTTCCTTGAACAATTAATATTTCCACTTTTCCAAAATTTAGTTATAGGTGGAACTGGAACACAACCACTATTTTCATAAGTTGAATGAAATAATTTTCAAAACGAACCATTATCACTCGTGGCATTTGATCAGGTGGGCCATGATTTTCTTCATAGATAATATCTCCAACGTAACCTAAAGCTCAGTTCACTAATCCTTTTTCAACCCACAAATTAGAACGTAACATAACTTTAGATCCAATTGATAAAATTATAAATGGTTCAAGTCCACCTGATAATTCTGCACTTGCTGATTTTGCTTCAGAACAATTATGAATAGCTGAAATATAAGCAACTAGTTGACGAAATTCTTTTAACTTTTGATGATTAAATTCTTTTACATTTTTATTTGTTGCAAATAGCCTAATTGCATCGTTGAAAAAATGACGTTCATTTTGTGAAAAAGTTTGTATACTACGTGTCATTAATATTTCATAGTCTTGAACTGTACATTCACCATTACTAACACGATCAAGTATATCTCGAAATATTTGTTGAGATTCATTTTGTCGAAATGATGACGATAAAAAAAATACTTTTGAATACTTGATGTAAATAATAATTTTCCTTCTAAAAGGAATTCACTTCCTTCAATTTTATCACTGTAAAGTGGTCTGTCATTAACAGGAGGTAACTGATTAATATCCCCCCAAAAAATATACAAATAATCCACCAAACAGTTCATCTTGTCTTGATGGAATATCTCTGCGTACACTTAAATCAATTTTCCTCAAAAGACTACATCCAATCATACTCATTTCATCTATAAACAGAAATTTACAACCACGGATTTCCTGTTGAAATTGAGCAAGTGAGTGTGAACTGAGTTCTCTAAATACTTTATGTACTCCTAATAAAAGTTTGGAGTGTATTGTTGATCCATTAATATTAGCAGCAGCAGCACCAGTTGGTGCAAGCAATTGATAAGAAGATGATCCCAATGTTTTAAAACATTCAATCGACAAGTGAAATAATTAATTAAAGTACTCTTTCCAGAACCGTCTTTTCCTTGAATAACAATTCTTTTAATCGGAAGTTCTTCTTCGTTACCTTGTAGATAACTAAGTTGTTTTTCAAATATATTTGTCAGTTCTTGTTGTTCATCAGAGAAAACAATATTTGGCAGATTATATTGAACATTAACAATGTCATTTCTTTGATTTTCTATTACTTTTTCATTTTCAACAAAATTTTCTAATGTATTCAAAACTTGTTGATTCAAAATAGAATGCCAATTGTATCTGATATCAATTTCTCTTCTACCTAGATCTACTTCTTCCTGAATAGTATTTGGTCCAGCAGCTACGACCATCCAATCATATGGTTAATCTACTTCTAATTGGTATGTTTCTTCAAAATCTTCTTGGTCTTCCAAATTCTGTAGCATATAATACAAATCATAATTCAGAATATCGTCATTCCCAAAATGCTGCTCATATATAATCTTCCAAGTACTATTATGTGGATTTAGATCATTCAGTTGTCGCCAGGGAATATGTAATAAAACTTGTTGCTTGTAAAAATTTAATTTTTTAATAATTTAACAACTACGTATAATTTAAATATAATTTATTTCAATAAACATCACATTTGTATTATTAAAATCTAAAACATTAAAAGTATTAGTAAAAAAATTTAGTGTTTCTTTTTCAAATTATGTATGCTCATAGTCACAGTGTGGGGGGAGCCAAAAAAAATGTGGGGTGGAGGCAAAAAAAAATGTGTACACTAATTTCAGTGACAGATAAACGTTGAGTGAAATATAAGATGTTTATGCGCGCGTGCACACACACACACACACACATGTAACATGTATATTAGACTTGATTAAGTCAAAAAAAAATATTTGAAAATGCAAAGGTTTTTGGTTTGATATAACAAACAGTATTGCATAAAACATTATTTACTATAATTTGTTAATGACATTTTATTCAGGGCGTTAATTAAATTCTACATTTTTAAAAGTATTACGATGAAGTTGTAGAAAACAGGAACTTACAGAAGTGAAATAAATGTGTTTAGAGCTTAGTTAAGTTCAAGGAAATCTGTAATATTATTGTGTGTAATGTAGTTTAAGTGCTCTTATTTCATTACATGGAAACCAAGCCTGTGGACATATAGGAGTCGTATAATTTAAATAATTACGTATATTTTTTTTGATTTAAAAAATAAAAAACTTACCTTTCACACAAAAAATCTCTTTTAACAATGTAACTTACCTCAAACGCAAATATAAAAATACAAAAATTATTCACTTGCCGACATTTATAAAAAAAAATATACATGAAAAATGAATCTTGGATTTATGAAATATGTTTTATGATTTATGAAATTTATGAAATATATTTTATAAACAACACACCACACCAGTATCTTTCATTCAAGAAAAACGGTAGAATATTCGGTATATACACTCTTTGTCTAAAAGCACGGAACGCATTAGTAACGACTATATAGTAATCTTAAAGAAATCCCACAGATGGCGACACTTTACGTACATACCACGGAACGTATTAGTAACAGACTATATAGTAGTAGGACTCGCAATCCCACAGATGGCGACACTTTACATACATACATATATATATATATATATTGCAACGAATCACAGGATCATGATAGGCGGGGCAAGTCATATATTACACAGACAATGGACATTCATATTATATTGGTAGATGGTTAAGTTTGGTTGTTATCAATTGTATTTAGTAAGGTTAAGGGTTTAGTTTAGAAAAACTGTGCATTATTATTTATGGTGATTCATGTACTGTGTTAGTGGAAATGTGCGCGCGTGCGTGAGTGGGTAACGTTTCCCGTGCGGTGCGTGAAGTATTATCGTTGTTTTGACATTAGCTGAACTGAGACGTGTGTATCACTACAATCCCTATACCTGTCGGACTATTGTTTACGTTCTTGTATATTATTAATATGAAGGCAGCATGCATGAGATACGAGTAGTCTGATTACCGCTATGCATGCTGTTACAAGGTAAATGCACTCTAATGCATGAAAAGTGCATTGTCACTTTTACTAACCATGTGACTTCCATCCACCAATAGAATGCTGACTGGTGGTTGGAAATTTTCTTATGCCTGTCGTTACACAGGCAGTTCTTCTACGCCATCTACCGCGAACGGGTCGTGCACTCCTTGTACAAGAATTCTACCGCTTGCAAGGTGTTGTAAAGACTATTCGTCGATAGTGAAACGAGAAGGCTCAGAACTGTGTATGTAGTACATCTGCACACAGGTGTGTTTAAACGCATTACGCGTATAATTACGGAGTTCTTCTACGCCATCTACCGCGAACGGAACGTGCACTCCTTGTACAAGAATTCTACCGCTTGCAAGGTGTTGTAAAAACTATTCGTCGTTAGTGAAACGGGAAGACTCAGAACTGTGTGTGTGGTACATTTGCACACACCAGTGTTTTAACGCATTGTGCGAAAATTTACAAGCAGTTCTTCACTGCTGCTACCGTGAACGGTACATACAATTCCTTGTACAAGACTCTACCGCTTGCAAGGATCTGTTAAGACTTTTCGGGATAGTAACGCGTGTGACGCATCACAATTGATTTTATATCTCTATTGTAGTACTACGTGTGTAAGAAGTGAGTGTAACTGTATCACTGTGCGAGATTTTCCGCAGTGACAGTATCATTAATTGTTACGCAATAGTTCCATCAAGACGTTTCCGTGCTAGTGCAAGATTTCCTCATAGGGTGGTCTGCTGATCGCGGTAGACCTTGGTATTCGCGAGAACACTTGAAGAAGCCGGAGAGGTATAAGTTCAATATACCGTTATTGATTAAACTCACTGTCACCTGAGATATTACTTGGTCTTAAACTCTATATAAGTTTTGCGAGTAATAACATCCGTAGTACCGTTGTGTGTGCGAAGTGTCGGATTCATCGTGGGAATTGCAGGACATCAGCCCAGCTGTTACAGGACATCAGCCCAGCTGTTACAGGACATCAGCCCAGCTGTTACAGGACATCAGCCCAGCTGTTATAGGACATCAGCCCAGCTGTTATAGGACCAGCCCAGCTGTTACAGGACATCAGCCAAGCTGTTACAGGACGCCAGCCCAGCTGTAAACGTTTCTGGGAAAACGTCTGTCATTTGTAAGCCACACCTGACGAACCAACTACACCGCAAAGACCGGCCCTTCTATTCAACAACATCATCGGGGGAGTCTTCTTATGTAACGTATCACGTCTTGCGTATGAACATTATTTAACATTTTAAAAGAAAGACTCTATATCAAACATTACATTCTGTACATTACAAATATACCATATAAACTATAACTTGTGTTTGTACAATAAATAATCTTAAACCCTCCAATATAGACTTGTAATTTGAATTACACATACTATCATATCCTATGCGCCAATAGTTTAGTAATTTGTGTTGTCGCATAGAGATATTTTGGCGCTTAGCAACGTGGGGCTCGTAAATAGTGGTAATTTTACGCTATTATATATTTGTCTATGAATATAAAATTTGTTGGAAAAATCCGACGTATAAATATAATTAACGTAATAATTGTGTGTGTATTGTTCATGTGAAAAGCTGAGGATATAATTTTCCAATTGTGCATATTCTCTTGTATATCATATATGAACAGATTTTATCAGTATATTGGAGGTAGATTATTAGTTGTTGTATGTTAGATAAGGTATTTACATGTTGATATTTTGAACTGCTTTTTCTGTGTGCGTATAAACTGGTTACCATATGTTCTAATCTTGTTGTGATAATAATAAAATGCTTTGCGTATATATCAATAAATTTAAATTTACTAAATTTTAAATTAAAATTTAATCACTATGGCGGATACTGCAGAAATCAAGAATGCTTTAGCGACCTTATTAGAAGAAATGAAAGCAATTAAAGAAGAGCAGAAAGCCAGTAAAGAAGAAATTAAATCTGGTAAAATAGAAGCCGGGAAACAAAACAAATCATTCCATGAGGAAAACGAGAAATCATACGTGGCCATACAGGAGCAATCCAAACAAAGCAAACAAATGGTAGAAGCGGCAGAAAAGCATATTAGCGAGACCGTGGAAACTATGAAGGCCAATATAGAGGCAAATTTGGAAGTCAATAAGTCACGACTTAGTGAATATGAAGCGAAATTCTCTGGTACGGCAGAGCAAGTAGTGCAACACATATCTACGATAAATGAATTAATGGCCGAACGTGACCTGCGGATTCAAAAACTACAACAGCAAGTGTCACGATTGCAAAGTACCTCGTCACCTCTAAACTGTACCCCGTATGTATATAAGACTTTAAATGACGTCAGCTCACAGCAAAATTTTTATGGACGGGAGAATAAAAATTTTCAGTATCAAACTCAAACCAAGCACACACAGTCACCAAAACAATATAAAATACCTAATAGAATTACCAATCGGAAATGGTGTAAACATAATGGGATGAATGAAGTTTCAAAAGACCGGTGTAAATATAAAAAGCAGTTCAATAAATCAAATGTGAAAGATGTTAATTATAAGAAAAACTTTGTAGTGTCCGGCCTATATCCTGCCGTAATTAGAGATAGTTTAATTTGCAATAACCATAGTAAGGAAAATGAGAAAGGTATTAGCGTTGAAAATGACACTGACCTCATTGTCAACGCGAAAATTAACGGATGTGTCGGCGAAGTTTTATTTGACAGCGGCGCAGAAATTTCGTTAATGGATGAGCGATTCCTAGAGAGGCACAGGAAACATTTAAAAAAAATCCCGATTCTGCCAGCAGCCCACAAAATCATAAAATCAGCGACGGGTGAATTTCAGAGGGTTGACCGTCAAGCTATGATAACAGTATCCATTCAGGGAATGGAAATAGAGGTCACGGTGCTTATGGTCAAGAAACTCGTGTATAATGTTATTTTGGGAGTGGACACATTAAATAAACTGCACGCGACCATTGATTTTCCTAATAAAATACTACAATGTACAGTAA
Organism: Magicicada septendecula; assembly: GCA_034769895.1. NCBI lineage: Eukaryota > Metazoa > Arthropoda > Insecta > Hemiptera > Cicadidae > Magicicada > Magicicada septendecula. Next base: position 337,998,958 of record CM068367.1, on the reverse strand, counting down.
ATAATAGTAAACACAATATTAGGTTAGGACGCAGAAGGGGTAAGACGGGGTCTGATTGTGAACCTATTACTATAACTCGCCCAGCGGTTCAACTTGCCGATAAGATAACACATAATCTGCGGACTCACAGCAGGCAGATAACGAGCAATGAGCAAGATAAGCTGCAAAGTATGCTTGATAAATTTGAATCTGTGTTTTCCAAAAATCCTACCGTCACGAATGTTTATGAACACAGTATTCAGGTCACAGATGAAAATAAATTTGTACGGAAGACGTACCCCATCCCCCTTCACTATCAACAACAGGTTGATGCCGAAGTTAAGAGTATGCTTCAGAATGGTGTGATTGAACGAACTGATAGCAATTTTTTAAATCCTATGGTTATTGTTAAAAAGAAAAATAACGACATTCGATTATGTCTCGACATGAGAAATCTAAATTCTATTACAAAAAAATGCTACGACTGTGCTCCGAATGCGGAGAACTTATTCATAAAGTGTCAAGGGGTTAAATACATGTCTCGCCTTGATCTCAAAAGTGGATTCTGGCAGATTCCCCTTGCCAAGGAGTCGAGAAGATACACAGCATTTCTATATCGAAATAAATGCTATCAGTTTAAAGTAGTTCCATTTGGTTTGGTTACCAGTTTAGCGGCCATGGTCAGATGTTTGGAGTTAGCTCTGGGACCCGAGGTGGAGGACTTCGTCAGCATATTTGTTGATGATATTTTGGTCATATCCAAATCATTTGAAGAACATCTTGAACATCTCAAGATTGTATTTCAGAAATTGCAAGCCGCTAACCTGACTCTCAATCTTGAAAAGTGTGAGTTCGGGAAATCGCAAATTAAATTTTTGGGTCATATTATCTCAGCAGAAGGTATAACAACGGACCCGGAAAAAATACATGCGATCATGGAGTTCCCGAAACCCACAAAACCCAGGGATATCAGAGCGTTCCTCGGATTGACTGGTTACTTCAGACGTTTTACTCCAGAATATTCTGGGACAATTGAGCCGTTGTTAGAACTACTTCGTAAGAGTAATAAATGGAGATGGGAGGAGCGTCATCAGCATGCTTTCGACGCGACTAAAAATTTGTATAGTAGAAACCTGCACGTGTTTCATCCTGAGAAAAGGGGCACATATGTCCTGAATTGCGATGCCTCTGATTATGCCATTGGAGGGGTACTCTATCAACGGAATGAGAAGGGCGAAAACAAAATAATTGCGCACAGTAGTAGGTCACTAAAAGGGGCCGAACGTAACTATTTCACATCGGAGAAAGAAATATTGGCTATTGTGTACTGCATTAGTAAATTTCGTTATTACCTGGTTGGACAACACTTCGAAATCCTTTCGGACAACCAGGCCTTATCGTTCATGTTGCGCTGCAAGTTAGCGAACGCTCGCATATCCCGTTGGATCATGGCCATCCAAGAGTACGACTTTACCATTAAGTACTGTAAGGCAAGCGAGAACCAAGCAGCTGACACGTTAAGCCGATATCCTCCAATGGTGGAAGAACGTCATGCGTCTAATAACCAGGAGGTTCAAATTCTAGCTGTCAAATATAAATTAGAAGACAGTCTCAAAAATAAGCTAAGAAATATTGGTATGGAACAGCAGCGTGACACAAAGTTGAAGCGGATATGTGACGCTATCCGGATACAAGAAAACCCTAAGTACAGAATATATAAAGACGTAGTGTATAAAATTATCAATGGCGGATGGAAGATTATGGTACCGGACGCCATGGTGGAAGACCTCACCTGGATGTGTCATGAGAGTCTGGCTCATGCGGGGCCTTATAAATGTTACCTGGCAATGCGGGAGGATTTTGTGTGGCTAAATATGACCAGGAAAATAAAGGCCATACTCCGCTCTTGCCACATCTGCCAAACAGCGAAATATCCGAACCAACATACACAGGTTGAAATGGGTAACATTGTCGTCCGTAATAAAAATGACCTTGTATGCATTGATTTTTTGGGTCCACTTCCTCGGGCGGCACGTGGAATGAAGAACCTGGTGGTTGTTACCGATGCCTTTACCAAACATGTTAGCCTATATGCTATTGGTAGACCTACTACGTCGGCTGTCATAAACATTATGCTAAATAAATACATGCCGAAAAATGGTCCCGTAAGGAAGATACTCTCAGATCAAGGTAAGCAATTTACGAACACCAAGTGGCACTCCGAGCTTGAGAAACACGGGGTCCAGACGGTCTTGACTGCGATCCGGAGACCGCAAGGTAACTTGGCCGAGCGGGTCAACAAGGAGTTGGGACGGTTGTTCCGTACGTACTGTAATACTAACCAGAGTAAGTGGCCGGAATTCCTAGAATTTTTTGAGTATGCCATAAATGGAAATTATAATTCTACTACTGGGTATACGCCGAATGAACTCCAAACCGGAGAAATGCCAGGCCGGGTCTGGGGTAAACACATTGAAAGGATAGCGACGCATAATATGCCTATACCAGTTGAGGTAAAGAAAATCGAAGCTAGAAGACGCATTAAAAGGTGCGCCGAGGAGCGCACGGAAAAATTTAATGCGGAACATAAACTAGTCAAGTTCAAGACTGGAGAGAGTGTGCTTTTACGAGCCTTAAATGTTGGAAGAAGGGAGGACAACACAGCTGCGAAGTTTTTTAGGCTGTATAATGGTCCGTATACCCTGTCGGAACAAGTTGGGAAAAATACTTTTATCTTAACCAACCCAAATACCAACCGTGCGATTGGTAAATTCCATGCGTCCTCATTGAGGAAGTATTATACAAAGGATCCGTAAACTTAGAAATAACTGTCAGGATATAGGGGTAAGAATGTGTAGTGATTTTAAATATGTCAAGTTCAGGTCTAAATGTTGTATGTAAGTTGGCTCTGTGAATGAACAATAATCTAGTTTTGATAAGGAGTGTTGTCTGTGTACGCTATGATCCTGCATTAGTTGTCGTTATCTGTGTGTCAAGAACATGTGTGTTTGTTGTGGTTCGAAGGTTACCACGTGTCTTTTGATTTGATGCGTCTGTCAAAGTGACAGTTGGAAATGTTAGTATTAATTGAGGATGTTTATTTGATTTTAGTTTGAGGGTATTATTATTATTTCAGGATTAGGTAGTTGTTTTGGTTATATAAAAAAAAAATTTTTATTTTTGTTAGTTAACTAAAGAAAAAAAAAATTTTTTTTTTATGCGGGAGGGAGTTAATCCTGCAACGAATCACAGGATCATGATAGGCGGGGCAAGTCATATATTACACAGACAATGGACATTCATATTATATTGGTAGATGGTTAAGTTTGGTTGTTATCAATTGTATTTAGTAAGGTTAAGGGTTTAGTTTAGAAAAACTGTGCATTATTATTTATGGTGATTCATGTACTGTGTTAGTGGAAATGTGCGCGCGTGCGTGAGTGGGTAACGTTTCCCGTGCGGTGCGTGAAGTATTATCGTTGTTTTGACATTAGCTGAACTGAGACGTGTGTATCACTACAATCCCTATACCTGTCGGACTATTGTTTACGTTCTTGTATATTATTAATATGAAGGCAGCATGCATGAGATACGAGTAGTCTGATTACCGCTATGCATGCTGTTACAAGGTAAATGCACTCTAATGCATGAAAAGTGCATTGTCACTTTTACTAACCATGTGACTTCCATCCACCAATAGAATGCTGACTGGTGGTTGGAAATTTTCTTATGCCTGTCGTTACACAGGCAGTTCTTCTACGCCATCTACCGCGAACGGGTCGTGCACTCCTTGTACAAGAATTCTACCGCTTGCAAGGTGTTGTAAAGACTATTCGTCGATAGTGAAACGAGAAGGCTCAGAACTGTGTATGTAGTACATCTGCACACAGGTGTGTTTAAACGCATTACGCGTATAATTACGGAGTTCTTCTACGCCATCTACCGCGAACGGAACGTGCACTCCTTGTACAAGAATTCTACCGCTTGCAAGGTGTTGTAAAAACTATTCGTCGTTAGTGAAACGGGAAGACTCAGAACTGTGTGTGTGGTACATTTGCACACACCAGTGTTTTAACGCATTGTGCGAAAATTTACAAGCAGTTCTTCACTGCTGCTACCGTGAACGGTACATACAATTCCTTGTACAAGACTCTACCGCTTGCAAGGATCTGTTAAGACTTTTCGGGATAGTAACGCGTGTGACGCATCACAATTGATTTTATATCTCTATTGTAGTACTACGTGTGTAAGAAGTGAGTGTAACTGTATCACTGTGCGAGATTTTCCGCAGTGACAGTATCATTAATTGTTACGCAATAGTTCCATCAAGACGTTTCCGTGCTAGTGCAAGATTTCCTCATAGGGTGGTCTGCTGATCGCGGTAGACCTTGGTATTCGCGAGAACACTTGAAGAAGCCGGAGAGGTATAAGTTCAATATACCGTTATTGATTAAACTCACTGTCACCTGAGATATTACTTGGTCTTAAACTCTATATAAGTTTTGCGAGTAATAACATCCGTAGTACCGTTGTGTGTGCGAAGTGTCGGATTCATCGTGGGAATTGCAGGACATCAGCCCAGCTGTTACAGGACATCAGCCCAGCTGTTATAGGACATCAGCCCAGCTGTTATAGGACCAGCCCAGCTGTTACAGGACATCAGCCAAGCTGTTACAGGACGCCAGCCCAGCTGTAAACGTTTCTGGGAAAACGTCTGTCATTTGTAAGCCACACCTGACGAACCAACTACACCGCAAAGACCGGCCCTTCTATTCAACAACATCATCGGGGGAGTCTTCTTATGTAACGTATCACGTCTTGCGTATGAACATTATTTAACATTTTAAAAGAAAGACTCTATATCAAACATTACATTCTGTACATTACAAATATACCATATAAACTATAACTTGTGTTTGTACAATAAATAATCTTAAACCCTCCAATATAGACTTGTAATTTGAATTACACATACTATCATATCCTATGCGCCAATAGTTTAGTAATTTGTGTTGTCGCAATATATATATATATATATACAAAAAAAATGATTACAATTATTTCTTGTCAAAATTATGTTTTACGAAAATAATGATTGATGACACATCTACACATGAATATGAATAATTATGTTCAATATCAAGTCTATACGTTAAGTAGTTTTTCCGTAAAGTGTACCATAAAAATGTACCAATTGTTGCATAGTAGTAGGACTCGCTTCGCTCGTCCTAATTATGATTGTTTTGTTAATACCAGTAGGGAGTGAAACATGGTAAAAATAACTTTTAATAATTACGTAATGAACATCCCCTAATCTCTTTATTTATAGGTAATATATTACTTTTCTATATGTTGACTGCTGTAGGTATAAACAATTTATGTACCAATCTGATATCAAATTGTTGATTACTGTGTGTTTAATTAATTAAAATATCATTACATTTAGTAATTTAAATTGTAATACTGTATAAATTAAGTTCTCTCATACTATAATTTGCTCGTTTTCTTAAAGATAATTTGAAGATGTAAACAAACTATCATAAGTCTTCACATATAAAATGATATATAAATACACACGCACACACTCACATACACCAACACATTCACCCAAATATTTAATTGTTTCGTTATGTTTGATATTTCTATTGTATTTCATACACACAGGTTCTGAAGATGACAATAAATATTGTCGAAACGTCGACGCAAAATAGCTAAAATTTGTATTATTGACCGATCCTTACTAACCATCCACTAAAACGTTATTATTTTTGTTTTGTTCGTTTTGTTCAGTTTTTATTTTATATTTTATTTTATTTTCTATTTTGTTTACAGTGTTTTTATTATATCCATTTTCACAAGCAATTTGGTATATTATATTTCTTTCTTTGTCTGTTTCTTGTTTGTTTAGGGGTATTTAGTACATTCTGTTAAATAGTGAATAGAATGCTGCCATTTTATGTTGTGGTGGGTGGTCAGAATGTTTAGGTATAATGATGTTAGTGAAAGTTGGTTTTCTGTATATTGCATATTGTAGGTGGTTATTGTATCTTGTGATGGTTATGTGTAAATAGTTGATTTTTGTTGTGATTTTCTTTTTCTTCTGTGAATTGTATTTTTGGATGTATGTTATTGATTTGTTTTAATATGTTATCTGCATTTGTATTTTTGTTACTTGATATATATAGCTCATTATCTACATATCTTATCCAAATGCTATTTGGATCAAAGGATTTTATAATATTTTGTATTTTGGTGTCTATATGTTGTAAGAATATTTCTGCTATTATGCTAGATAATGGAGATCCCATTGCCAATCCTTCTGGTTGTTGATAAATTTTGCTGTTGAATTCAAAGTAATTTTGTTTTAATATTAGTTGGAGACTATTTTTTATTTCAGTTATATAATGTATGTCTTCATTTTGTTCTTTAAGTTTGTTTATTATTATGTCTATTGTTTCATCAATTGGAATCTTGGTGTAGGCCTACATATTGTAATGTTACATAATATCATGACCACCAGGGTCCCAAACAACCAATAATCCAACAATAACAAATCATAAGAAATGCTACAGCCAAACTTTAAGGTTAATCACCAAGATAAATAGAAACTAACTTAAGGGAATAAAGAATACATCTTTAATAAACTGATGAAGATAATCAAAGAAACAATGACAATGACTGAGACGAAACGTAATTAACTGACAACTAACCCAATAGATTAGGAAAAAATGTGAATACCAAGGACGGAGAGAAGAAACTATGAAGGGAGTAAAGAAGAACACTACAAAGCCCAACTGGGTACAAAACCAGCAAGAAGAATAAGATATGCCTTAGACGAGACAAAAGAAGAATTCAGACAAGATGAATGGATCATGACAAGAAAGCCCAGAGTAAAGGACAGAGTAATGATGAAGCCTGATGAACTAATATAAATAACTATGCCGACGAAGAAAGCTTATAAAGTAAATAAATGACATAATGAATAAAGGTCAGGGGAGTGAAATAAAATTAGTAAAGATATAAATTAACTGTGTATCTGGGAGAATAACTGAAATGAATCATACAGACCAGCCTTGTAACTAAAGCAAATGTAGGGATATTACTTATTGAACGATGTTGATAAATACTGTTTAAGAATGGGTAATAGAGACAGAAGGGTGTATAATAAACCTATTCTAATAAATAACATTAATAATACTATAATAATGTGAAATAAAAAACATTGAAATCACCATAAAACAAACATATTGTTGTCAACCCAAGATAGGAACCATAGCCTCACAACATGTGAATTATGCACCTAAAACAAGAGAATTAAGTAACTAAATGCCTAATAATCCAATTTCTTCTTCGTATTGTTTAAATTAGCAGCCATCCTTACTTTAAAAGTAAGGATGGCTGCTAATTTAAACAATACGAAGAATAAAACATGCGAATTGCAAGCAGATAAATATAAAAAAAAAAAAAAAAAAAAACCAATTTCTGTTGGAGGGTAATGAAACTAAATGTTAGAAAGGTAGTACCAACACAGAATTAATGCATAAGAGAAGTAGAATTATATTGTAATTAGTATAAATACAAACAATAAGTTGGATTCTGATGTTACCTAATAAATCTTAATAAAACTGTAACGATAAAGTATAAAAGAGATGAGACATTAGTGTCAATAGAACCAGCAAGGTTCACAGTCACTTATATAATGTAAACCAATTGTAATTAGATTAAAATTATAACAAGATAATATAAATTAGACATACTGGTATCTTGACACCAGATGCAAGAAGTTTTATTGTATTAACAGAGAAAGGTGATATATTATTTATTACCAATCAAATGATGGTAATACCTTAATATAATTGCTGTTACTATTTTGTAAAGGAGAATGATCACTAAAATGAAAAATAATTAAGAGTTAAGAGAAAATATGTAACACCATATAGTGCTTTAACTATAGGTGTACCCAAAGGGTATAATTCAGAGAAATGAATAACCATATTCAGAACTAATCCAATTGTAATGGACAGACCACTGTTAAAACTAACTTGGGGGGTAATGAGCCTAAAGGAGCCCAGAGTCTGATACTAAATATTAAGTTATACAGAGTGCCAGACTAAACCAACAGTAGTAAAATAACCAGTTAGACAAGACACCAAGTAATGGTTAAAAGATAACCAATATAAACAATGTATTATAAGATTGAAGTAGAACAAAAATTAAGGCCTAGGTGTGCCAAACACAAAATATGTTATTAACAAAAATACACAAAAAAGGGTATTGGTTAAGTCAGCAAATGATAACCGGAAGTTGAAGGGAAACGTTAAGGAAAAGTGTGAAGAGTAACTAACTCTTAAAGTACCTTCAGTGAATAATATCATGTAAATCTAAACCATAATGCTGTCTGTACAGCAGGGTTTATGATCAATTTTAGAATTGTTATCATAGATAATTGATTTATAATATAACCAAAGGACAGAAAGAGACTGAATAATCATCAATAACACTAATAGCGAAGTTCAATTGTAAATAATATAAAGTAAGATAGTTTTAAATGAAAAATGTAATAGTATAAGTTGTGAAAATAAGTAATTATCAAACATAAACAGTTGTTTTTCTTACTGTATAATTGATTAATTTCATTTTGTATCCATAATTTTTGTGCCTGTTTTATTGTTTTTTGTGCAGTCATGTTTTTGTTGTTTGTGTTTATTTATGTTAATGTAATTAGGCGTCAATTGGTGTTTTTTGTATTGTCTATTGAAGTATATATTTACTTCGTAGTATAAATAGTATAATAGTATAGTATACTATATACTATTACTTCATAGTATAGTATAATAGTCATCTTTGAACGTAGAATGTTTATTCACTTCTCCTCCATGTTAATTTTCTCTTTACCACTAAGTACATACATCCTACAGAGCTGTCAACTGTTGGTAATGATTAAATACAAAGCTAAACGTAGACGTGACCATGGTAACGATGTAGGCTGACTGATAAAGATGTACAAAATGGGAGGGATTTTGTGTACCACAACAGGACAAAGTGAGATAACTCCGCTGCTGCTTTCATGCCTGTAGTCATTATTCAAATTAACAGAGACACTGCCTTACACAGCACGTTAGTATGAGACAACAAGGTTTTGCTGTATTTTCTACACGGTCACAAACATAAACACAATAATATTTCTTCAAGCCATTCCTATTAGTGATTCCTCAAGTTTTATACGCTGTAATATTCATACATTCATGCGCTTAATATTCATACATCAGTGAAGTTGTTAACTTTGTTTCTATATTCAGGTGGTTACTTATAACACTTACAAACTATGTTTTGCCTATGACTGTCAGAGCGTAATGAACAGCAATCTAGACAAGCAGAGAGACAGAGCTTGCGCGGGGCACCTTAGCTTCCTGGTGTGTGTACGTCGTCCGGGACGCAACCGAACACCGTGTACTTGTGGTGCGACTCCGTCATGTATTTATAACACAAGGAGTTTAGATGCAGGTCACCTTTTCACGATATGACGTGAAAGTAAGGATCTTGGATTGCTCTAGCCTGACTCCACTCCTGGGATGCAGCTTCTTGGCTTCCTTAGGGATTCATCCACTGGAGCTTAAAGACACTTGATATAGTTTCCTTACATGAACTCATTCAGAATTATAGAGCTTGCTGGAAACAACGTCTAGAAAGAATGGACAATACCCGCTTTCCGAAGTTGGCTTATGAGTATGAGCCGGATAGACGAAGACCTGTAGACAGGCCAGTCACAATATGGCGGGAGTCATGAGGCCGAAACAGGAGAAATCCTATCCATGAAGTGATGATGATGATGATCATGAGTTTAAAGACGGACTAGCATGGATGATATGCGAGGTTGCCGTAAGGCGTCGCTCGGATCGATGAGCTGTCACGTACAGGTGGATGGCTCCCGCAAGGAGATATTTGCACGCCTCGTAGTCTCTTGCCTGAACAGCAGCACAGTCGAAGCGGTTTGAGTAGCTGCATTCTACTAGATTTTGTTTTTGTGCACCATCTTGGTCCAACGTCTGAGGTACGGGTCTGTGGTTTCCTTAAGATTTCTCCCACAAGAATTTAGATCCTTAACTTACTGGCGCGGCTGACAGAAGGCGTTAGCCGGAACGATGAGTTACTTCCCAAGACGGATGGTTCCCACTTGCACACCTCGCGGCTTCCTGTGCCTAGCTCGGGCTCGAGCTGTTTCTGCTCGCTCTGAAAGCGTTGCGTTGCGTCGTATAGTAGGACGTCACTGCATCCATTCCGGTTGCAGCGGCTGGATCGAATCCCAGCACTAACACCGCCTTGAAGTCCTGCCCACCTCTTCCTGACTCTCTACTTCGTGGAATTTTCCAACACCTACGTAAATTTCACAAACTATTACTAATACTACAATATCGCCACAGTAGTTTAAATTACTTTTGAACAAAGGCTCTTCGGGGCCCTGGTACAGAAACCTAAAATGGGGCCCCCATCAAATACGTACCTATCTTCCCCCCCCCCTAAACAGGATGGTTTTTCACATTTCTTTGAATCCTTAAATTCTTTTTTACTTTCAAAATGTTCGTTATATTGCAGACAACAGATTAAGTTTATAATTGACCAGCTAAGAATTTTATATGGGAGAATCGAAAGCACAATATTATTTTAAGTCCAAAAAGACGACATCGGGTCGACCCGTGGTCAGCCAGTAGTCGACATTTGTATGTCCTCTCGGCAATTTCGCCCACGTCAAGAAACATGTTCCAGTTTTTAAAATATAAAATACAAACTTTTAATTAATTAATAAAATTTTTTGCCATTTGTAGGCCTCGAGGCACCTCCCCGGCTGCTCTATTCTAGCTAAGCCACTGCTTTTGAACCGTGAATTTCTTTTTTTGTTCCAAACTTTATATGTCTTAATCCACTTTCTACGTTTAACATACCATACTTTTCCAGCGAATCTACAAGAAGTGAATCTATTACACATTTCCTGTTTTTACTTTACCTCAGACAACAAATGTCCCGTACTACAAAGTGAAATCACATCAGTTATTTATACTTTTCTGTAAAATTAAAGTTTTCCGTTACAGTTGAACAAAACCCGCTGCATATTTTGTAAGTCAGTATACACAAGTATTACAGAAGGACTAGAGCTAATTTAGTAGTTGCTGACAAAATATACTCACGCGCGCGTTCCTTTTTTGTGTAAAGACAATGACAACCCCAACAATCAAAAGTAGGTCCAGCTTAGCAAATTACACCCCTTGTAAGACAATGTACTCTCTCCGTTATATCATCATATGTTGTGTGTGTGTTTGATAGTCTGACATTTACGTTGTGGTACATTTGTGTATAACAACAGACAAATTTATTTTGTTTAACTTATTTTAATGAATACAACATCTTCCACAAACATTCAAATAAGTGAATCAGTTTTGCTTCCGAATTGGAAGCGTGTTAAAGGATAAAGAGTTCAGCAGTGATCCAGTAAGTAAAGAGAGTAAGACTGCGTTCCCTAATGCATGTTGTTTCCTTATCCTTATTTCCTTATAGATTTAATTATAAATCTATTTCTGCATTACAGAAGTACGATCTGGAATTGCAGCTTATGCATCGAGCTGATGTTTCTCTTGAGACAGACGTTCTTGCTGTAAGCAACAGCTGAGCGCCTTGTTGCTGCAAAACTTGCTTCCTATTTTATCGTATTACATTTCGTTTAATGTTTTGTAATAAAGAATTCCGTGTATTTTATATTCCTAATTTTGATAAAACAAGTACAAATCAATTTCAATTCAAAGAATATAATATCAATTCAAGCAAAGTCAGAAATTCTATTTTAACACACCAATGCTTAAAATATATGATTAACAAGTTTAAAAAACAAAAAAGTTAAATATATCTGGATGGAATCACGCTACAAGCCTATTAATGTGTAAAAAAGTTAGCAATCATATAAATCTAGAATGTTAGCCATAACTTATTTTTTAAATGTGCAAATTCTTTATTATATTTACTGCAGTGGTATACAAACATTTAAAATTTCGAGAAAGCCTTCATTAACAGTTACGACTTTGTAGGCCCAAGTTCTAATTTCACTGGAACAGATAACGTTTCGACACAGCAAGGCCACAGGTGGGAGGTAAGTAGGTCATATACCGGTGTTCACAACAGGAGGTAACTTTTCGCATACTCGCTTCATTATTTGAGCCCATGACATGTTTAGGCAGCCCTAAAACACACACAATTCTATCAGCTTTATACAAGCGTAGACAATATAACCTACTACGTACAAAAGAGTCCAAGTAGGCCTTATTCTCTCCCCTGTGGTGAGGGATGGAGCAAAGTAACATCACAATACGTTTAGTTCTTACTAACGAAGCCTTGTGTCTTCTGTTATTAATTTGCTATTATTGTTCGCCCACACAAGTCATGACATGCATTAAAGTTGTCAGATTCTTCGCTTACTAAATTATACGAAATTTAGTCATTATGTTGTGTCTCCTTGTGTATTCATAATTTAGGGTTCCTACAACTGGCACACTTGGATATGGGGAAATTTTGTGTTTTTAGAAAAAGATTGAACTGAACTGAAAATGTTGTGTTATAAGATTGGACTGAACTGTTCTCTCCATGTTGTCCGTCTCTGCACTGTCTGTAATTTCTTCCCATTATCAAATCCGACAGCATGCCGTATTCTCTTTCTCGCGCCCCTACAAGCTCTTCTTTTATTATTAATTTGTGTAAACAGTCCTTTCTTAAGATGTAAATAACCCAATTTTCATTCCTTTTCTAATAATTGCAACCAATTTCATCTTGCCATTTGTTAACCTCAACTTCTTCACTATTTATCTTCTCACTCCAGTGGCCCACTTACATTCTTTTTCTCAGTTAGTTTCGGTGTTTTCCAAATATATCCTTTATTTGTTCTTGACTGTTCATATCTCCGATCACACATTACGAATCTCCGTTTAAAACATTTAGCAAAAGTCTTTCCTTATTGAATGTTAATTCCTTTTCTAGTCAGAAACTTTCTATTCTAACGAATGTTATTGTTACGAGCGACGGTCTAACTGATCGTCGTATGGTACAGCGGAAAACAAAATGCAAGACACCAATTACGTTACTAATCACCAGCTTTAATTATCACAATTAAACAGTTTGTAATTAAAAAGACAATCTCTTACAATAAATCAAATAAAAATCGTTCACACGCAATAAAAATGTTAACTGATATAAAACACAATTGTATTACAATTGTCTCGCATAATTATAAAACACGTAATACTTCGCCACAATACTTCAAACCGCACTGTGTATATCGCCACTTAAACGCACTGTGCAATCCCCCGACAATAACTCGCAACTCAAACTGAACTGATCGTCGCTGAGACTTGTATTTATAACCCGCCGAAATACCAGAATATTCCATACTGCGCATTAACAATAAAGAAAAACATTAGAGCGTAATTCATTGCGGCCTTGACACAGTTCGCGCGGTTCCTCACAGAGTCTAGCTAATGCGTTGAGAATCACGTACGCACACACATTACAGCCGGATCCCACTGGAACATTCGATAAACGCGTAGTAGACTGTTCTGTAATGTCGTAACAGTATTTGCCAAGTACAATTGTACTTTATATCGTCTGCACAGCTTTCATCCGATGTAATTACACTTCCAACGTACTTTTTTCAGTTTAAAGAACAAAATGACGTATTCCAAATAGAAAGAATCAACAGTAAAGTTCCTGTATTCAGGTTTCACGAACATTTGTTTCATGTGGTAGATAAAGTTAAAACACGTAATAAATTATACTATTCGGATAAATTTTAAGATTTCTAGTATATACAGGACTTTATAAGTGTTAGACACAATTAATCAAACGAAGTTTCCTGGGCACCAGAATTAATTTTTTTACAGTCTTAGCGTGTTTTAAATATTAAGAATTGCTCACATTTTGTAACAAGGAATTATCGCAAACAAGAGTATTTATTTGTCGAATTGAATTTGAGACTTTCACGTATGTGTATAAAAACACATGCACCAAACAATTTCATTTCCACAGGAACAAGCGGTTTAGAAGAACAAGCGTGTCAATATAGCTTTGGGGCGAAATAAATGTCACAACAGATAACATAGCAGAGCGAGACTGCGGTGGCTGTAACCGCAGGGACAGCGTATCAGCCGTTCTGGATGAAGGAATTATTCATCAGCAATTATGAAAACAAAGGCACAATAAACCGAGTGGCATGGCGTTATCAGCGGATACATGTGCTGCACCTGACAAACAACATCTCGCTCCCGTATGGCAGGCAACCCATTACCATCAGACTGATTTTCAAATTAGGCTAATAGAGGAACCATTTCTTATAAATATCTCGACAATTGTATTTCCTCATACAGCAAACAGAAATTTTTGAATGTAAATCGACACAAATATACAGAGCATACGTTCTTTTATTTATTTTGTAAATTCAGTTGTTACCGTTTCTAAATAACTTCTAAATTTGAGCTCGCTGTTAGTTTAAGATTCTTTTGAAGTCAATATTTTCGTCATATTTCTGTGTTCTGATGGAACTAATACGAGGTTTTCTTATACCGTCTTGACATGTAACATTTCGAAACGCCAAGATCAAGAACGTTGTAATATTCAGACAGCATTAGAAGCCGAGGTATTGACGTCACAAGTTACAGATGATATTGAGATCTTAATGCATTGACGCACAAAGGAGTTCCTCTAATCTGTTTTATACGAAAACGATTACGATAACCTCGTCTCTTCTATACAAGAAGCAGTACCTTCTTGGGGAGGGGACAGGACTGTATAAAATCAGAATGTCAATATTTATGTTTTCAGAGAAATTGCAACAGTCGTTTAAAAATAAGGCTATTCTTAAGTTTCGTAAATACGTTTATAGTTACAAAGAGGATTCGACGTTGAGTCTAAAAAGGCTGTGAATTATTATTATATTTGCTTAAAAAGATAAAGATTCCTACAAGGACGATACAGAGGTTTGGGTGAGACCTCGGACACAATGAATCTCCGACATGCTTAATTAACAGACGTATATTCTAATGTGGTTAAAGGCTGGATGTGTTGATGTCAGTACCCATTGAATGAGTGAAATCGGCCAAATTCTAAAATGCTTGACGATGGAAATTAAATTGGATTACATGGTACGTATCCCATTCTCCAAAAATGTTATGTTTACTTAGTTCGGAAAAACAAAATTTGGTTTCGCCTTTGCTTTGCTGTTGCCTAGTGCAGTATGTTTTGGAGGGCTTGCAATAAATATTAAAAGGTGGAAATAAGCAAAGCAGAATAATCCAAAGGCGTGTTAGTTTGCTCTTTAACGTCCAAACGTGTCCACCTGAAAAGTATGGTGTCTTTATTGAACCTCTTGTATAATAAACAGATGCAGAGTAAAAATGATGTACAGTGTTTGATCTGCGGCGTAACGCTAGGAAACATCTACGTTTATATCACAGTCATCGAATGACATTAGCTTAGAACTGGTAAAATTTTGTTTTGAGAAAGAAGAGAACAATTTAAATATTCACCAAGTATGTAAACAGGGAATGTAGATTTTTTGTATAAACTTAAGAGTGAAGAAGCAATAGTCCTAACAATAATACTAACAAAGAAGAAATTATAATAAGTCACTTTACATACGATTTACACACATATTAAAGTACAGTAAGGTTAAGTTATGCTCGTCTATAAGGTGGCTATGTTCATACTTCCTCAAAAACACCATCTAATGAGATGTACGCCCTGCGTAAATAAACTATATCTATCTTGAGAGGGCAGTACAAAGAAGATGATCAGGAAGTGGCTGTGATCAAGAACCAAGGAAACACAACACAACTGCAAGGAAACAACAAAACGAACAGATGTTTTATAATACCAAATGTTTGAACACAGTTTTCTATGTTATTTCAAGCCATAAGCAATTACAGCACAAACAGCGAACAGCGCGGTACTGTAGCAAGGTGTATAGTAGTTTTATACATTATTCACTTCAAATATAAAACAATCGGAAAATAATGAAAAACGGTCAGCGCATGCTATAATTACATAGTTCTCGTTTTCTCTTGAACGTTAATTATTGTTTCTTGAAGAAGCTACTAAGCAGAGAACTTGTGAGACCCACAGATAAAGTACATTTATATTGCACAGAGGAGTTTCTCTTATGCAACATAATAAATTCTAAGATTAACCACTTTGCAAAATACACACACATACATAGCCCAACTTGGCTCTGGAACCATTCCCACTGTTGTGAATATATGTAATAAATAAAATGTTGCTGTATATCTGCAAAATTAATAATAACAGTAACTGATGTAGACAGTACGACACAAACAGTCCACTAAAAGCATAAATGTATTATTTCAAACTGCAAACATGACTGTTACAAAAATCTTATTAAATGAAAGATATTTTTTGGTATTTTTTCGATTATTAAAAATTTTTTGTTATATTTAAAAATCAGATGGTTGAAATTTAAGTATATTGTTACGACGGTCTCACTATGGTACGGTGGAAAACAAAATACAAGACACCAATGAAATCACTAATAACCAGCTTTAATTATCACAGTTACTAATTCGTAATCAACTCGTACAATAATTCCAGTTAGATTTGTCCACACGCAATAATAATGTCAAATAATAGAGTTCCACACAATTTATAACACAATAACATTTCACATATTACTTCGACAAACACTCGATCCGCGCTAAGAAAATCGCTCCCGTAACTGACTTGACAACGCCAAATGCTCTTCCTTTTATAGGTCGCGCAGACGTTCAGTATAGCTTTCCCTCCTTACTCCATGCCAGCTTAATGCGTATCTTAAGTGTTCTTGAACACACTAGAACCTTCTTGTGCGCGGCCTTAACTGAGGCAACACCTGCCACACTCGACGGGGGGGATAGAGAATGTTCTGGGCTGTTCGATAGTCTTCTCGTTACAATATTTATTTGACGGGATATCATTATAATGTAAGAAAAACCATTATATTTGATGATGAATTCTTGCATTACATGGAATTAAAATAACGACAGTCCAACATGTGAAGTAGCATACAGGCGTAAGATGTAAATAGACTGGAGACGAAAATATAAAGTGCGATGGTAAGCGACTTTTATTAAGAATGATCTTTCACTTTTAATCGATGCAATACGGTAAGTTTATTCAGTACAGTGATCCGCATGATATACCTTAACAGTATCGTACAATATAGTTTCAAAACTAATACCGACACCTTCTGTTTAAAGTAACAATCACGTCAGCGAAGTTGTTGTTTCATAAGTTCGAAGTGTTCGTAAGGTCACCACATTTTTGTTGCGCTCTAACAATAACAAAGATGTCTGTTTCTATAACAACGTCACCAGTAATACGTCACACACTGAGCAGCGTATGTTTTGCTTCAAAAATTTTCATCAGAGGCAATAACGTTGTGCGTTGATAACCTTCTTCGTCTTCTTCTACGCAATCAGAAGGAAATGTTCTAAAAAATTTAGTACAAAAAATTGTATTGTTTTGATGCTAATGCGCCAGCACATGAATTAACCGTGATCCCTGTGGTCACTGTCTGGAACATACATCATATTCTCCCGACTTGACACCAGCTATTTTTTACTTGTTTCCTTGCTCGAACCAGGACGCTGATGACGTGTTCGCCGAAGCGACTGAAGGAAGTTTCTAATACAGTGTTACAGGAATGTTTCACAAATACGTTACGAATATTAGCAAAGTGTCTAGCTACCGAATAAAAATATTTTGAAGGAAATATAATGTAGGCCTAAAACTTGTTTATATACTGTACACAGTTTTTGTAAAATAAACTAATTGTGGAAATGTTTTGAAACTACTTCGTAAATGAAAAATCTGTGTTAGTAATTTCAGCATCGGACCTCTATAACTGTGGACACAAGCTCGATATTTATGGAATGGGAATGGGGACTTGACGTATAACGCAAAGTTGCGTTCCAATAATATAAACTTGAACATCGTAAGTTTAGAATATATCGTCATTATTGGCTTCATTTGTCTATCCACTGCTTAACGAGTGCCTTGACAGACTTGCTCCGTGATTTGTCTCTTTAACGAACTTTACCGGTCCTTCCTTCCATCTTGCTAAAGGCGTTTCTTCTATTCCACAAAATCTTTATACCATCTGTCACATTAGCCAAATGACCTGTCCGGCTACAAATTATACTCTACTTTGTATACACGTGAATGTGTATGTGAGGGGGAAGAGAGATGGCCTCTCTTGGACACTGTCTATAGGAATATTTTCTGTGTGTCACTGAGAATGTATTTCATCTTTAATTACATTTATACGTCTTAAAGCGTCGTTCAGGCACTGTTAACACCTATCACACTATACTAAACATATCCCCGTATATTGCATACCTCACAAGTAATTTGTTCTACTTACAGTTCAACAGAATATGCATAGGCCTACCTGTCACGAGGTGCACGTAGGCATAGTATGCCTCGTGTATACAGGAAATGAATACATACAGTTTTATTTATACTGTCCCCCTTGCAAACACACGTGCGCGCGAGCGACCCTCGAGGATCGTAAAAATATTATTATATTTTCCGTAAGGTAAAATGACGCAGAAAGTTTATTTCCCAACGTACAATAATGCGATTATAGATTCATGAAACTTCACAGTAGTTTGTGCTGTACGTGCCACATAATCAAACTTACAGCTGCAGACTGTGTTGAAGAAACTGACAGTCCCTGTTGTTTAATATTGCTGTCTTGAGGCCCTCTGTCTCTCTCTCGAATACATATACACATGCATTTCTAACACGTTGACATGTATTAAACAAACTGAAGAATACCTAACAGTAATTTAGCTGTTTCTGCACACTTACACTTACTGTAAGTGTACACAAACAGACTACACACTTACTGTACGTTGTATATACGCCACAACAAGATGACTTGGCACGATTAAAGAAGTTTTAACCTAAATAAAAATTATGAATTTATCGAATAACTTACACATATGCACTTCAGTTGTAGCGCGGGCGGTTACATTGTGTAAGTAAACGTGAAGCGCTCCTTAGTGTTCGTAAGGTCCACACGCAAGTATATCTGTGTTGTAGCCCTACTCGCAGTATGCTTACGAGGGCTCTTGGCTTGGGAGTGGGTTATTACAGTTGGATCTTGTTAAATCTCCTGTTTAAAGTTTTAAGTGTTAAGTCAACACTTTTTTTTTTAATTCTTCTTTGGGTTTCGTATTGTTTTATTTTTTTCATAACCGTTAAAAGTACTATTTTATCGTAAATAGTCACTTATAAATATACACCCATAAATATGCGAGCTCGCGCGCGCGAGTTTCTATATGTAATACAGTTTACATCATACGGAGATAGACAAAGTTCGATCATTTTACTTTAATTCTTTTGTTTTGTATTACATGTTTACTGTGTGCTTCGCACCTCATTTTCTAATGGCTTACACTGACAAGCCTACATGCCTTTTCCAATTGAGTTTTTGTACGTGTACATAGAATATTTTGAATCATTAATAACGTTTCGAAAGAAGTGAAACTAAAATTGAAATAAATTCAAAACTAGATGCTCAACAAAGGTTTCAACTCATTTTTCTTGAAGTCAGTAGCGAGTGCTCTTATAAATTACTTTTTAATTTCATACAAATGCATATTTACATTTTTATTAAGACAACTATAATTTGCTGTATTTTAAAATAAGGACACTTTGTCGTAGCTGTGGATACTGTGAGCATCTCAGTGCGTTATAGTGTATTTTAATGATTCCACTTTCCCGGTAAGATAAACTCGTTGCGGGAAATAGAGCTTACAAACTTCCTGGAGAGATCCCCTCCAGGACAGTTTGTTTTTTAAGTGCCACTTTGCAGCCATTCTTGTATTTTTCTTGTTGTTCCCGGAGGCTACAGTCGTTCAGACAAAATATCCCCTGTCTCCTCTGCAACTTATAAATTTTAAAAACTGTTTTTCAAACTGCGGTACTAAGAGCGAACTTCAGAATTTTGAAGATAACAATGTAATACGAGAACAGCATTATTTTATCGCACCATAAAAACAAGCGAATCTCCTCTTAGAGTATAATTTTACGTAATAACAAAATATTGTACGGATGAGTGCAGCGGCACAAATAATAAGAAACTACATCGCTCCATTCCTCTGAAACTGCGTGGCATATCAGTGTCTCTTTCCTCTTCTTCTCTCATTATCTCTCTCTCTCTCTCTCTCTCCCCCTCTCTCTCTCCCCCATCTATCTACCTATTTTCTGTCTTTGTAATGTACGTCTATAATTTCAGTTATCTTAGCACAGGCAACGCAGAATTAAATGGCAAGAATTTCGATTGTACATTTAAGAACATTACATTCGTTTAGAGCTTACACTCCAAAAAGCTTCTGAGCACAATCTTTCTGTAGCAGATTATTATTAATTCATTCACAGTTTACAGTTACATTTCTGTTTCTATTTTTATAGTCGAGAGTTATATTTATGTTTACAGACACCAAATGTGTACTTGCAAACTACATACCGATTTTATCGACTTCGAGCGTGCGTTTCGCTATTAGAGGTTATTCATGTTGCGACATTTTCCCATATATAAATAAATAAATAGTCTTAAGCTGGCGCGCTGTAAATAACATTTACAGTATGTTAAGGCATTTCAGTGAATGAGCACACGCTTGCACGTTCCATAAACACCTTTAATGTAGAAACATTTGCAAACTTCTTGTCTAAATTACTCCACAAGTGGAGTTGACTGGGCGAAGGCCTACTTCAAATACAAAGTGAGTCAGTCAGTTTTGAGAATTGTTTTACTTCGATTACAACGCGATATTATTTCAAGTTGAAGTATTTCACAACATTTATTTGTGTGTAATGATTCTTTTGACTGCGTAAGACGACTGTCATTATTTTAATTGGTGTGTCAATAAAAATTGTGACTACCAATTTTTCTGGTGTTTAACGATTTATTCTGTTGTTTACAGATAATTCGTCGCGATCCTCGTAAACAGTATTTTTATTGTATGTACCAGTAAATAGGTATGAATATTAGTAGATGTAAGTGGACGCTTGTTTATCCGCGGGCGCGCGTCATTTGTGTGTGTGTGTGTGTGTGTGTGTGTGTGCGCACGCGTTAAATATCTATAACTTATTTCAATGTAGAAACTATATGCACATGCACTTACAACCTTTATTGTTTTGAGTTTATTGCTAACGAATTGTATTCCTTGCCGTTTCAGTTATTATTTTATAAATGACACGGTCTGCGTTACTCACGTTGGCTTCCTATTGCTATTCCAAACACAATTTAGTTTAAAGTAGGCCTATCTCTTTTTGTCAATACGTACATTATTAAACTTAATATTTGAAAGCAGGGTTGCAGTTTATTTCGATTTTGATTTTTCGCTGCCCCATGAAAAAATGCTTAGCAGTCCCGATATTCTTTTTGGAGTACTTTTCAGCCGATTTGAATTTCAGTCTTAATTATAGGCCTTAGTTGATTGTGTATTGTATTTTTTTTTTAGTTATACACAGTGTACTAAATGTTTAATAGTAATGAATCCTTAACTCGTATATATTGGATAAAAACACCAAATATATTTATGTGTTTAATTTTATTTTGTTCCTCCTGTCTGTTCCATAATTTCTTCTTTTTTTTGTTATTATTATTCATTATGTAGCCTATGTGTGCCAATAGTTAACACTTATAGACTTTTTTTCTATATATCTTTTCTTGTTTAGGCATATCTGTATTTGTAATACTCTGATTATTAGTGAGTTACGTTTTGAATTTTTTAAAGATGGGATATTCAAGTTTCAGGACAAAATTATCGACAAAGGTAATTATTTGGAACCAGCAAAACCAAACATCGTGCGTACACGCACAAACTTACGAGCACTGGCAAAGGTGCATGGGTTGTGTTCTGCGAAAACGTCTTTAGTGTTCAGGATTTTTGGAGTATCTGTAGTTTGTGTATTTATGTGAATTAGTATTAGTATTAATACTGCTAAGTTTACACATTCTTGTTGCAGTATAGAATATTAATATTAAATTCCAAAATCATGTTATTAATACTAAGTTATTATGTTATTATCACTATTTCTACTCAAATACAATGTTTCACATTCCATTCCATTCACAACTATAAACCTTATGCCATAAAATAACGACTCTTTGTTATGGCGTTTGAAAAATTTCCCCTCACTTTGTACTCTTTTCTTGTCGTGCCACCAACTATTGTGGTGTTTATTACGAAAATGTAAATTACCATAATTGTATGTAAGTATACACGCTTATATTCAAAAATCTGTTAACGTTTAAGAGCCAAATTCAGATTTTTAAATTATTTTGATTCCTAAATCACGTAAACATTAATGAATAATATAGATTTCTGAAAATCGTTTTAACAAAATAATAACTTCTGCTAAAGAGCATTGCTGGAAACGTACGGCAGAAAAAATACCACAGCTACATAAAAAGCATATTAAAATTTTCTCAGCAAGGATTTGTAATGTTCACACATAAGCAGTGTCGGCCACGAGTTGCTAAACACGAGTTGAGTTTAGTGTAAATGTCTCTAAAATATACAATAATTCATCAGTATAAAGCACTTTTGGATTAAAATAACATTAAATGCCATACAAAGATAAAATAGTTTAAAACTTTACTCTTAAGTGTACAGACTTAACAGTGTTGATCATCACGAGACTATGTAACAGTCATCAATAAGTAAAGGACAATTCCTGATGTGTATCGGATACCAAGTTTCATGACTCTTTTAGTATATTTCAAGCAGAACTTAAAACGTTAATGCTAGTGTGTAATATATTCATAATAAAATGTTCAGCAGAAATGCTATTTAATTCTTGCCTCTAGTTTTACAGAATACGTAAACCACGGAACAATAGTACTTATACGGAAACTCACCACTTTTCTTGGAAGATTCTGAAAAACAATATAATCAAGTGGATGGTCAAAGTGGTGGTCACAGGGCTACTAAGGACACGCAATACACAGGTGACTAAAATTGCCAGTAACCTACTTCTTCAGAAAGTTATAGTCCAAGAACTGTTTAACATGCGTGTTCGTTTGCAAATATGGATTTTGTGTGTGTGTGTGTGTGTGTGTGTGTGTGTGTGTGTGTGTGTGTGTGTGTGTGTGTGTGTGTGTGTGTGTGTGTGTGTGTGTGTGTGTGTGTGTGTGTGTGTGTGTGTGTGTGTGTGTGTGTGTGTGTGTGTGTGTGTGTGTGTGTGTGTGTGTGTGTGTGTGTGTGTTCATTACGTCGTCTCTGCTAGATCTGAAAACATACAGAAAACGTGGAACAAAATAATTTTGAGGATGTACTTTGCAGTGACATGTTTTTTTTTTACGAAAACGAGGATACGTCCGCGCAATGTTTACATTCTACAGCCTTCAAAAGCCGAAGGTTTAACGTTTCATTGAAAGCATAGCAATCAGTAATTTAATAAAGGATTAAGCACCACAGATTTTGTTTTTGAGTTTATTAATCTGAAGGCTTAAAATTTGTGAGACAAAACCCTATAGGTCATCAAATTATTTGTATCCATCAATAATATAATAGAATTCTCGAAATGAAAATTAGAAAATTTTCCTATATAAAACGGATAAGCTATGCAGTCAAACTGCATTTCAGACTGCATTTTTTAGCTTTGTTTTATTTTTGCAATATGTTACTAGAACACTTGGTAACATTAAGGGAGACTTATGAGTGAAATCAAAGAAAATATATTGAAGTGAAAAGTGCTCCGCCGAACACGCCTCCCTTACTCTAACCTAAAATAAAATAAAACATCCTGTTTGGTATGGCCGTTTGTCTGAGGCATTTTAGTCGTCTTGTATGTCCTGCGTCATCCAACACCTTTCTTGTCAGCTCGTTGGGGTGCGCTGTTAGTTTACTTCTGTACCTAATGTTGTGATGTTTAATTTATTTTCACGATCCCTTCTCTACGACGTGATCCGGCACGTACCAGGGGGTACTGACTTCTGTCTTGAGTAACATGTTCTGAATCGCTGCAGGATCTTTATGTTTGAGTTACCTGCTGTCGCCCGTAGCTGAATGCTGTACGTCCAGGTTGGTTTCAAAACGGTTTTATAGAGGAGGCGTTTATATTTCACGAACATCTGTGACTTCCTTCCGAGCAACGGGTACATATGTCTAAAGGTATGCCGAAACTGTTTATTTTTTGTTAGTACGTGTTTTCGCCTTGTAAGACGTCTGTCCAGATGTATGCCGAAATCTTTAACACTCAGTCTGTATCAAATTAGATGTTTAATATTACAGAAGGACAGTTGTCTCATCTCCAGATAAATCCTACATAAATTGATCTGGACTCGCTTGTCTATATTCGCCACATCTTTAACCAGTTATGGATTTTGGCTATGTTGTTTTGTAGGTTTCCTGAAGCAGTAGCAGCATCTGCATGACCGGCTGTGTCATCTGGGAAGTAGTCGCCAACATAATTGATCTGGATGTAGGTATGACCGCGGTATTTAGCGAATAGTGTAGTGGTGCTAATATACTTCCTTGCGGGACTCCTGAATTTATGGTTGAAGAATTGTAAGCTGACGTTGGTATTTAAATATGATACTGACTTGAAGGTACAATTTTGGAGTGGAATAACAGAAGTGTGCAGATGTTTCTTCACTTTACACGCCTATACTATGCTCGCATGACAAACCTTATCAATTCATCACAGGCCTGCCTTATGTCCAACAATGCTGCAGAACATTATTGTATGTCTTCGAAGTCACTTTAAATTTTGCTGACTGTGCGGTTCACTTATTCTGTAGTGCCATGAAGACAACAAAGGATGACTAAACTGTTTTGGAAGCTTAGCCCTAACTATACACTAGCGTTAATGGAGTGGGTTGACTGGAGCCGAAAGAGACGGAATATAAAAACAAAAACAAAAAAATTTACACTTTAAATTTCGCGCGCGCGCGCGCGCGCGCGTGTGTGTGAGAGAGAGAGAGAGAGGATCTGAGAAAGAGAGATAGAACACTGTACAATACGAGTTTTCCTTCTTTAGTGGTTTACTGTACAATGCATACATTACACATAGAAGGCTTGGAAGATTATATTTCTAATATTAATAATTATTTTGAACGTTGAATCTAAAACAACAGAATGTGTTTCGCTGATAACTATAGGTACTATTTTCCACCAATCTCCATAATACCTTTAAGATATTCTTTAGGAAAGCAGTAGTGACAGCTGCTAACTAAGTTAGAAGCATAATAGTATTTTTAGCAATTTAAAGTACCCGAGTTCATGCTGTCAGAAATATCACCAGATATAATGCACTCCACTGGCAAAAGAATGACTTCTACAAGAACTACTTTTATAAGTAAGTTTAATAAATATAATATATGCTTAAAAAATTATAATCTTCGGATAGAAACATAAACGCATTTAAATGACTGGTAATTCAACAAAACGTTAGCTAGGTGGGCATTAGCTAAAAAATAATATGCTTACATATTCGTTAAAAGGAACGAAACGAAAGTAAAAGAGAATAAGCAGCAAGGAAAGAATTTTTTACTAGTAAACTGGCATGTCATAATCTACGACAGTGGAAAGAGGGATTAACAAAGATAGGAGGTGGAGGACAAAACAGGGAATCAATTTTTCAAACAGAGTTTCTTGTAAGTTAAAGTTTTGTAACGTAAGTTTCGAAAATAAAACTTAAGAAGTCAGTAATTAATTTATCGACAAGCTATGAGTTGCTTTCGTGAGTGCACACGCGGCAAAGTAACAAGTAAGAACTTTCTACCTAATGCATTTAGGAGCTGATTGAAATTCCTAGTAGCGTCATAACTCCTGTGAGGTAGAGGGAACAGAATGGAAGCCGATAATTGGCTTTCTTACCTAAACACTCTTCATTTTCCATTTGCATTTAAATTCCACTTGTACATTAGCAAACACTTCCTCTTCTATTGACATCATTTGAATAAATAAATATTTACTCCGAAATTATACATTTTGTCTGAATAATATTGAAACAGCGAATGAATATTGTACACCGAAACACTTGCTAGTCGCTAAGTTGTTTATAATCTTTCATTAAACATTGGATCGTTTTTTACGTAACCGTTGAGAAAAAACCTTTTAATATTTATTACTGCTTACATAAACTGAATATTCCCTAGATCAGGGTTCGTTATTTTTACTAAAAAAAAAGAAAGTGTCTTTACTCTTTATATAAAATAATAAGCTGTCTGCAGAGTACTTGTGGTAAAACTGTGTTCTTGATTTTCCGCATCTTATAATTTAGAAAAAAGTATTGGAAAATATTACATAATAATGATTGTAATAAATATTGATAGATAAGTAGATACGTAAGTATCCTTAAATAACATTTTTAGGAGAGAGAAGCCTAACGCTTTAAACATGGCGCAAAAAAATAGAGCAGTATGCTTTTTATTTTAAGCATAATAATTAGACACCCATTCAGTCATGACATTTGTTTGTTCTTTATCATATACTCTCGTAAACATGCCCAAAGTCTTATCGTTGATTCCGTGGTAACCCCCATGTGCCGAACTTACTAGTCATCGCGTCGACTAAATTTAAATATAATAAAATTTGGAAATTAAAATTTCGCAAACCATGAGGTGAATAAGTTGCTATCTATTTACATAGTTTAACCATAATAACTACTACATTAATCATTCTACACTAATGATAAAACGTCGGAGTAAAACGTTGTGTTTTAACAGACTTTCTTCGTAAATTCTGTGAAGTAAAATTTAGTAGTGTAAAATCGATCAACACTTTATAAAAAGGAAATAAATAGTAAACTGCTTAATGCTTTTTATAATTTATAAAGAAACCGACAAATAATAACGATGTCTACGAAGACGATGGATAGTGATATCCACGTCTGTAGGGGTCAGCTAATTACACTCTATACATAGGGTTACTATCGTCAAATATGTCAGCAACTTAATGCAAACAACGTTCACTAAAAACATCATTTAATTTGTCCCATTTGTTCCGTTTTATAAATAGGTTAGTTAGAATAAAAGAGATTTTTAAAATCCGTAAGGATTTCCGGTTAATTATTTATTAATTATTTCCGGTTAATTTGACTACACGTTAATTCTTTACATCGTTGTTTAGGTATAAACGACATCGGTTGGCAGACGCACTCAGGCTTTGACTAATTGTAAGGTACCCACATAATTACCGAGATTAGTACGAGGCAGATCCACTGCTGTGGCGCAGGTGTTGGAGTATTTGCCGGGCGCATAGTTTTTGGTCGGATTAACCACCGGTTTATTATAACTGTCCGCCGCTACAACTAAATTATTGCACTAACACCCACACATACGCAAGGGTAAGCTTGGAATATCGGTACAGAAGTGACAACGAATTAAAATCAGTTTTACATAATTGATTCCACATAATTCGAATATTATCATTACTACCGTTACTGTTCAGAACTAAAAAGTGTAATTTTAAATTATTCGATCTCGCTAAAGTAACTTTAATTATTTTATATATTATTATGTAAGTTGATGAAAACGCGCTCATTTAAGAAGTGATATGATTAAAGACGCGTTAGACTGCGTTACCATGGAAATAAAAAAGTAGGCTACTTATACCGTATCCTATCTCTAAATGTACTTATCGCACGCTATCAAGTTGACGTTTATCTGAATTATACTAAGCTTATATCTTCTTTTTCACTTAATAAACTTACTAGTAGTTTTCAAATAAGAAAATAATTAAAATTAATTAACATTCAAATATAAATATTCAAAATAATTAACATTTTCAATTCATTGATTCTGAAAGGAGGAGTTTAGAGTTGTATAATTTATTAAATAAATACATTTCCTGAAAAAATGCCATAAACATGTCCTAAGCCTCAAGGAAATGATTGTTTTCATTAAACAACAAAAAAAATATTTTTATTTAAAATGTAGAAGAATGATAAACCAAGCTAACTAGGTAATTTTTTCTTGCAAAGATTAGTAGTAATCTTTTAATTTTCATTTGTGTTTTTGAAATGTATTACTACATTACCACAAAAGTCTCAAGAGAATCGACCCAGCATTTGTACAAGAAGAACAGCTTTCGGAATTGCTTCTAGCAAACTGTTGTTTTAGAATTAAAATTACTATAATCACTTTTAATAAAGATCACAACCGTAACCATTATCCTTATCTATTTCCTTTTTCTTGTCATATTTTAGTTTCTTCTCAGATTCTCAGACCTTTTATTTTTTTTATTTTTTTTTAGTTATTGACAAGGTTGTACTGTATATTTTACTATTCACTATTTCTGAACCTTTGCGTCTTGTTTTAATCTCCAGCGTTCACTATTCATTCTCGACTTTCCGAATACTTGCTTTGCAGTGCTTCAAATGGACGGTTTCACAATATGTTTGGAACAAAATTTAGTTACTGAACAGCGGTCCAAAATGTATGCATTTAATTATTCATTACAATCTACGTGTTACCCTGCAAACATCTCCTGAAATTCTTGATTTGTCAAACCTTGAAACAGGAGCTTCATTATGGTAACCTTCAATATGAAGCTTTATTAATAGGGGCTTCAAATAATAAATTATTACCTTGTAAAAACATCAGCCCAAAACTGACTTTTCATGTGTAATGTTATTTATCGCTTTCCCACAATTAATCCCATAATAATTTACACACAATCCTTTACGTTTGTTTGACTCTCATCTCCTGAAAAGGATTTTTTTATCATCGATAGTTTTTTAGAAGTTTAATTAAGAAACAGTTTAAGGTGTGCAACAGTGATAATTCTGTTTGTGATAGTTTTTCACTCACGTCCTTTCTCAAGTTCTCAAAATTGAGAAATCATTTTGAATGTGGCCAATGTCTTTACGTTCTTTCTAAAATAAAATAATTTTATAGGCTTAAACGTTGTTATCATTATTGTCTATAAGGTTTATTACATCTAATCTCAATGTATTTTATATACTTATGTCAAATTTTATATCGAAAACTAAATATTTGCACCTCAATCACGAAATTTCAAATTCCTACTTAAACCAATAAGCCAACGCCCTGTGTGTGTTCTGTGCTTACGTCATTAAAGTACCTAAATGAGAGTTTTTATTTCGTTTTGAAAATCTGCATTAGGTCTAGATTCAGGTTAAATGATCTCACACTTGATACTGTGAATAACCTTACTTTGAACAGCGATTTTTTTCAGCAACATTTTTGTGTTTTAGAAGAATACTGTCTCCCACAAAACTGGTTAGTGGAATGCTGTTGATATTTTTTTCTCAATAGTGGTTTTTGTGGAGACAAGAGGCCCCGTATCTTAATAATTCACAACCTTTAGGCTACATTAAGGCATTTAAAACATACTTGATTTCTTCGCTTCACAATCCAAAACCATTGCCACAAAACGTTGCCTGAGATAAACAAATATGCTTGCTATATAAAATTATACCCGACAGTATAGTCTTGTTATTAAAATATCGTGACTTCACTTGTAAATGAAAGTGTCACATGCAAAATCACAAAGCCCGAGTGGATGGCCACATGACGTCGGTGGTAAGGGGAAATCTACACCAGCAATCGTAGGTAAATAGTCTATGCCCGACAAAGAGAATATAAAGTTATTATTCCAATCTAACGTCAAATCATAGAAATTGTCGTCGTCTTCACTTCACGGTGCCTGTTCCGTCCTCACTGCAGCCATCTCCTCCAGGGCCTACCCACAGATCTTCTCCCAACTGGTTTGTAGACTATAGCGCGCTTTACTAGCCTCTGATGGTCCATTCTGTAGACGTGCTCCATCCACTGCTGCTTTCGTTCTTCTATCTTATCACTGATGGAGAATATACCCAGTTCGGCCCTTATATGTTCATTACGCATTCGATCCCTTAGACGATAACCACTCACGTCCCTTACAAAATTCATTTCACCGGCTTGTATACGCTGCTTTTCTTTTCCAGTTATCGTCCATGTTTCACTAGCATATGTAAGAACAAGTATCGCCATTACTTTGTACAACTTCATTTTAGTATCAGTTCTTGTTTTGTTTCTTAGTGTTCGTTGTATCATAGAAACACTATCTATATTTTTAGTAGTAAAAAACACATGAAATATACACGTTTATTCTGTTTGCACTCTCTGGTATATATCAAGTTCATGTACAGTATAGGAATGTTTCGTAACTGATTAAATATAAATTTAAAGTTTTTATTTCTGTTTCAAACGAGTTGATTCTATAAATCAAAATCGGAAGCGACAATATTAAAATCTTTGATAGTAACCAAAGAAGTTCGAAAAACAAGTAAGATTTTGTCAGCTGTTTTATGATGATGAAAATACTCATTTTCAGAAATTAATTTTTCTGGAAACAATTAAATACTACAAACATTCGAACAGTTTAAGTGCTTCCTACTTATATTATAAATTATAAATATATTTAAATTATAAAGTAACCAGAGAACCAAGACATGACAGCAACAGCGGAGTCGTGATTTGGTTCCTATCCCGCGTAGAACGAATAAGTTACACATAAACGAAACCTTATAATCAGCTATCATACGCGTACATCTCAATTGTGCTTTTTCGCAAAATTAGATACTGTTTTCCATGTACTGTAACATTTCGTCATAAGCTTCAATGTGATTTATTACTGATAAATTAAATATTCTCAGGTAACATGGTTTAGGCCTATATGAATTCAGTGTAAGAACAGTTCGATATAAGCCTAATTTCTGTCTACTATAATAAATTGTATAGGTAAACAGTGCCCATGTAGATAGAGGAATAGAGGGTAGATGCAGATCACCTGCGTCTTCTAGCGTAAAGTCGCTTCATGCTTATGAGGTGTGTGTGTGTGTGTGTGTGTGTGTGTGTGTGTGTGTGTGTGTGTGTGTGTGTGTGTGTGTGTGTGTGTGTGTGTGTGTGTGTGTGTGTGTGTGTGTGTGTGTGTGTGTGTGTGTGTGTGTGTGTGTGTGTGTGTGTGTGTGTGTGTGAACATTCGTTATCTTTGTTGCCGGTTATTACGTAAAACAATTGATTAACAAGATAAATTATGAGGACAAAATTTTAAGTTATTTAATCCTCTGCAGAAAGTACACAATCAGAAAATAACGTTTATTATAGGTAAATTGTTATGCGCATTCATTCGTGCTGGTAATTTAAGTAATTATAACAATACCAAGAGAATAAAACTTTACTTTCACAGAACCATAATCTACTGCAATTCTGTGTCTAATTTACAACAAAAGACAATGGTATTCTCAATTGGCGTTCCACGTACAGATGCATTTATTGTTTGTAATTAGGAACCACTCCACTCATAGTGTGCTGTATTGTATTCCGCTCACGCTTACTCAAGACAGTTGGCTGAACTGTATTCTGCTCAGACGTACTCGACCTGAATTCACAGTCAACTAGTCAAAACAAAAATTATAGTACACGATTTAACAGATTGCTCTGGCAGAAAATTTTGATGAATCT
The DNA here is from genome assembly GCA_034769895.1 of Magicicada septendecula. Taxonomy (NCBI): domain Eukaryota; kingdom Metazoa; phylum Arthropoda; class Insecta; order Hemiptera; family Cicadidae; genus Magicicada; species Magicicada septendecula. Next base: position 337,967,466 of record CM068367.1, on the reverse strand, counting down.
TGTTCCTCGCCTGAGTAAAACTGTGATTTCTTATCTTTGTTACAACTATATTCTGTTAAAATCATAGCGAAAACAAATTACTGGAGAATATTTAATCGAAATGACATAATAAGTATTAATCATGTTATTAAAAGAAATTAAGTGAGAGTAGTGTGACAGTGTTCGATGTTTAGGTAAAATATACGATCATCACTGCACGCGTATTATAACTGTAAACTGTTATATAAAATAGGCTTACATAATTTAAACTGATTTATTTGTACAATACTAGACGTATAATTGTATACTGACCGCAGTTATTTTAATTTATGTTAAAACGGGTAAAGTATTTTTTTAACTTATGAGTGTGTTGATTAACTTTTTTAACATCACAGAATACATCCTTTAGGTTACTGTTTTCTTCCAGTAAACTGTGCTTCCACTTTAAACCGAAGTTTTATACAGGCTAATGTAGTACTAACGTAGCTGAGTTTTAACCACTCGAATTAAAAATATCGGTAGGGAGATCCATACATGACTTCCATGTTCTAAGATTTATATTTAAAATCATTTTCGAAATGAAATATTTCCATAGAAACTACTTCATTCTTCGGCCTTAACCACAGTACTGTGGTCACTAAAGTATACCACCTCACGCTAGCGCACTCGATTTTCACTGATGATGGCAGTCGATGACTAATTGCTGAAACGTCTGGTTTTGTAGGAAACATTGGACCACGGCCAAACAGGCCGAAAAGGAATGTTAACACCAAACCATTTCTTTGTTGCCGATAACGTAGTACACAAATAAAAAATTATCCCCTCCCCCTGCAACTATCTTTTTCATTTATAGAAAATTACCCCCTCTCCCTTCAACTACCCTTTTCATTTATAGATATTTCATCTACCTTTCTACAGTGGACTGTTATGACCTTCTTTCAGAATACTTTATTTATCAAAATTAAGTACTTCACTCTTGTTAAAACATGAAACGTCGCAGGTAAACTACCCCTTCCCCTTAACCGATCTTCGCCAACATCAATAGACCTTGAGTCCTCTATAACTCAGGCAAATATGCAAAACATTGTTTGATTCTGTTCAAATTTGCGACAGTTATCGGTCGCCATAGAAAAAATTCTACACAGACACACACGGACACTTCGGAAAATGACTTTTCTTCATGTTTTGAGGGTAGTACAATCAGAATCAGCCCTTATCTCGAACACGATTTTTTTTCGCCATCACCATACTTGCATTTTCTTATGGAACATGGAAGTAAAAATGTATTCGAATATAATTGACGAATTTTAATTTGCATTAAGTGTTTGTTGTATAAAATAAACGGTAGTGTGAAACAGTAGGCACAACATTTTTATCCTAAAGTTAATAAACAATAACGTAACCTCGATCCTTTTGTTTCCCAAGATATGTTTGCTTATTTAAAACACGAAAGTAAGCATGAACTCGTTTACCAATCACTGAAATACAATATGGTACATATTTTTATTTTTAAAACTATAACACTAGTAAGCTGAAATGTATCAATTGTTACTTTGCACTTATACACATCGTATTTTTTGCTTACTATGTTATTATGATATCACGATTATTGTTACCATGAATGTAAACACAAACTACCATATAACTGTAAGACACTACGTACTAACTCTAAGTAAAGAAACCGTAACACATAACATGTCTTAACCTGTCAGTGATGTTTCTTTTCTATTACGCTTCGGTATGTAATTACAGTCCCGCTTATAACTCTCTGTTCTCCTAGACCCCTGTGAAGGATCTTGGATAAAACATTGTTGTTTATAACGTTATGTATTTGCGGTTCTTACTTCACTTGCTGTAACACGTTCTAGTTATCGCTCCCGGTAATAGGGTCTGGTCCGTTGTAACGATTTTTTCCCCGATTTGCCAATAGTAACAATCTTGTTAACGAAAAGTAAGAATTGTAGTAGGTTATTTCAAAATTATTTGTGTATGTGTGTGTGTGTTTGATCTGATTTTTTGTGTGGTTTCGGGCTCATGCCTCAGGAAAGAAACAGTAACACATAACCTGTCTTTTGGTATTACTTTGTCTATTGGTAATAGACATAGCCAAGTAGTACTATACCTGTCTATGGTACTACGAGCTGAAATAGATATTCGCGGCCACCGTTTTAGCAGCTTCTACTGACATCTTCCGATCTCATAATAGTAATTATCTACTTCATTAAAATAAAACTAAAATTTCATTAAAGTCAGGCGAGTCTAATCGACATTTTCTCCCCTTCTTCTCGTCTGCTTCTCCTTCTTTCCCCCACATATTTCACATAGGCTAACTAACGCACGTGTTCTATGTCCTGAAATAATATACTTATTCAAACTCGGAAATTATCATAATAATTTTTTTTGTCAGTCCATACATTTCTTACTAGAAATGATATTTTTTTAAACTTGATATTTGAATTTCACAAACATAGTTTCTAAAAGAGTAATTTGGCATATAGAACTAAATTTCACTTCTAACAGTAACACTCAGTCTTTACTGTGACTAGCTATGACTCTTATATTCTTTAATAAATAACGCACTAAAATATTACAGCTGGCAAGAGCTGTAAAAATCTTATTTACACCCATCAAACTTCGGCTTCTATTGATAGTCATGTTAATAGTTCTAAATATATTTTCGTAATCTTCCTGGATATAAAATGTGGTAAATAATATGTTTTGTATGATATACACTTAACATATGCTTATATAGTTTACACTAGACACATTATATAATATAAAATGGTATCCTTATTATCTCTGTTGTACAACGTTACACATTTTATTCCAAATTCTAAATATTATCGATATAGATGTATTAATAAAATATGCGTGTTTCTAATAAATTGTTATACGTCAGTGAATTACAACTTTCACTAAGTTTCTCATTAAGTTTTGTCTATCACGGGGTTTACAGTGCTTTTGTCACACAGCTACAATATAAACGTTTTATGCTAGTAATTTAATCTTTTAATACAGTTTTTTAACTTCTCGTGCAGATATTAATAACGTTTCTACATTAAGGTTATTTTTCAAAATTCAAAGAATGTTTAGACTTTCCGTGTATTAGATTGTGTGTCTCTATGCAAATTCTTTTTCTGGCTGTGGAAAAATAAATGTGCGAGCATTTGGTAATGACATTAAATAAACTAAGTACAATACAAAGGAACAACAGCGGCGGCCTGGAGCCGAGTGCACGCGACTGTGGTATGTCTGTAAATACCGTATTGAATTGCTTTCTATTATCCAGGGTATGTATACCCCAGTTGTTCACTACATTCTTGGTCTGTTTGTCGTGTTGTTTCTTTATTTACGAAAAATATACTCTTATGAATTTAGTCTGGAATACTTTTATTTTTGAAATAACTAATGTATATTTTTGGTTTTGTCAATTGTATACTCCATGATAAGAATCGACTCAAACTTAATTTCTTCGATATTCTGTGACTGAGACCACCAAGCAATTTGGGTCAATACGTTCATCATTTCTACTTAAAAATAAATACAAGCGCGTCACACAACAAGAAAACTAAAGCAAGGGTTCACAAGAATTTAAAATTGAGAAGTTTCAAATTGAGACATAATTAGAAATAATTATTAATACATTTTCTGGTGATAAATGTACAGTTCCGATGCCGCTAAATATCTTTTGTTTATTTACTTGTTACTATAGTAATTAATTCTAGTCTCCATGGTGTTTTTGACATCTTTAGTAGTAGTATTTAATATATTTCATTACTTATTCATTGCATCATCAGAAATACATATAAACATAAATTTTATAATCGTTTAAGACAATTACAATATATAGACGTATCTGTATACAAAATTACAAAATATATCCATACAATAGCGTATTAAAAACATTAAAAACTGCAGTAACGGATGAAGGTACAGTTTTGATGCCGCTAAATATCATTTGTTTATTTACTTGTTACTATGGTAATTAACTGTGGTGTCCATGGTATTGTTGACATCTTTATACGCGTCAACGAAAAAGCATAATTAAAATGGCCTAAATCGTGCGAACGGGGCAAAATATCAAATTCCAAGTTAGAGAGTAATTTTCGCCTTGTGTCAAATGTTACCTGTGCAAAATTTGGTTGCAATCGGTGTAACGGTGTGGATTTGTATTCAGTACCCATAAATATATATAGACTAATATTAGTAAGATCCTTTTATTAAAGCTTTCCTTTCCAAGGGAGAACGACTGTCTGAAAAACTGGTTATACGAAACTGCTCTGCCCCAGTTGTTTTGGAAAATTGACGTTCTACTGTATTAGATGAGAAGATAACTTAAATCATAAGTCAATGTTTAGTTAAATGCTCTGTTTCTAAGAATTACAATTTAATAAGTTTTAATGATGGAAAATAATATTTAAACAGTTGTGTTACTAAACAAATGTGTTCATCAAAAAGGAAGGATGACTAAAGCTGATAATCGTTTTAACTCATTTATCTTACTTCTATGAAGTAATTAAACAAAATTACTTATCATTCCATCCTTATCATAAAATGTACTCACCAAAGACCACCATTCTCTTAATCATGAAATCCTCGTCGTTGAAGGTTGAGACAAAACACTTGTACTCTCCAGAAAGCTCTGTTGTAGGATTGAGTATATACAAAGCTCGATGCATAGTGGCGACATGATGAGAAGCCCTGTAATCAAGTTTGAGACGGCCCCTAAGAATTCCGAGTTCTTGAGGCTTCTGGGTGGGTATCCATTGGTACACGGGCGCTGGTCCGTTATTGAAGAACCATTTAACAACAAGTCCTGAATCAGTTTTGGCTTCTTCAGGCCGTAACGTGTATTCACAGTCCAGTATGGCAGCTGTGCCTGACCCATTGCGAACGGCCTGCGGCACCCTTAAAGAAGTTATCTGTACAGCACCGACACCTGCAAAAAATTATATGATTTCAATCACACATTATTCACATTATTATTAGGTACTATCTACTATCTATCTTTGTAAAACATAGTACAAAAAGTTGAGCAGGCAAGCTGAAGTCCCTTCCCTCGATTACAAAATATGCGCAGTAGTTACGGTACTTTGTTACAGCCCTGTCACTTTAAAACGTACTCAATTTTCGGTGCACCGTACACTGTCATTGTAACTTCGCTTCAGATATCAATAAATACTTGAATTAGCTTAAATTACCTCTTACTGTGTCCTAACTAACCACTGTTTTTATCAGTGTACAGCCGAAAGAGACAGGATCGAATGAAGAGTTCCTGAAGAAACTAAATTAGAAAGAAGTAATATATGAAGCACACCTAAGAAACACATGAAATAAATGGATTGGACATCCAATAAGGCATAACATAGGCCTACCCGGTAACCAACATGGAAAATATAGACTATTAGAAAGGAAAATTACAGAGGACGGTGAAGGAACTAATTCATGGATCAAGTAACTAATATGTAGCAAGACATTATACCAAAGTGGAAAGTACAGCAGTGGAGAGGAAGTTCTGTGTAAGCCATTATGTTGCCACCCATTAGTTTGAGGATTGAGGACCGAAGAAGAAGGCGAGTACACATAATCAGCAGTTAAAGTTCTAGCGTGCTTGGTTAAGTGAAGTGTGCACATTGACTCAGGATAAATAATATATAATAGAATTCAAAACACAAAGGTTATTCGAATTAATTGACGATAAAAAGATACAAAATTAATGTTTACATATTGATTATCAACTAAACGATTAGTCACGACAGAAATGCTGGAACATGTTTGGAGAGTATTTACCTAGTATTAGGAAGACTATTGCTTGAAATTATGGTGACTAGTCACGACAAAGCCAAAATTGATTTTTAATACAATACACGTTGCACTGGTATCTGATAGCAGTGCAACGTAGAATCCATTATCTCAGTATAGCCGTAAACTATGTATAGACTAACGTCCTTCGCTACATTTGTTTACTGTAAACACTGTAAACTAAAAACCTATTGAGTCGGCTAGGACTTGAAAACGTCGGAGACACCGAATGGCCTCGTCCGGAACGAAAAGACTAGCGGTGGTGCAATTAATGTCATAGCTTAGAGAGCAACGGTTTACTGAACTTTAAGTTAGCTTATGTTTAATGATAGGTGCAAATGGGCGAACATTGACAATTATACTTGTTTAGTAAAAAATTATTTTGCAAATTAATTAGGTTTGATTACCAATCGAACGAAAGGTTTGATTACCAATGTGGAGATTACAAGAATCGTTGATTGCGACGTACTATTGCATGTAAATAATTAGCACAACGTACACGATGAATTAACACAACGTTTTGCGTATTCACTTGTGCAACCGTTTCTCTTGACTATGCCACACCAAAAATGCCTTCTACCTTTTATAAGACAAGTTTATCAAGCGATTGCTAACTGATTAACGATTGAATGTTACAATTTTAATGATACTGGTTTGTACCAATACTATCTAGTCGACTGTGTTCATTCCGCTGGTAGTTTAGCTACACTTATAGATACATGGCAATAAATTTTCAGAATTGTTCTGAAACTACTCGAAACGTCTCTGTAAATTAATTATACGTCTACGATTTTAAAAATTATTTATATTTTACTCTAACAAAATGTTCGTTCTAACGACTTGTTCTGAAGTGTACCTATCTGGGAAAGAGTCGGCGCACGTTTTCCAGAAAAATATAATTTTGCTTTAAGGTTAACTCATTTACGTCTTTCTTTTTCTATTTTTTGGTGCAAATCAATAGTTATGTGCTCCCTGTCTAATCCACTGGTATCAGCCCGCCAAACGAAGGCGTATGTGTTGACCTGACTGATAGGCATAATTGACATTCAACTTCTGGTTTTTCCTCTTCTAATTCTCTGCATTATTGTCTGCATTATTTGACCTCCTCTAAGTCAAAGTTAAAAAATTTAATTAAAGTAGTAACATGTTTTTTAGTTATGTAAAATACAAAAAAGTGTGCGTCAGAATTTTTAATGATCCTAACGTATTTAACGATTTAATGGTTTAATGAATGTATCTTCTTACGTTATTCTTGTATATTTGTTATTATTAATAACAAACACTTGTTTTTTCAAGAATATATTATGTTATTCTACATATTAACAATGTTTCAATAGTCTCAACTATCATCATCAGAATATATACAAATGTGTACATAAATTCTGATGATGATAGCTGACACTGTTGAAACATTGTTAATAGTCTATATAAAAAGATATAATACATTATTTTAAAAACAAGTGTTATTTATTATTAATTTCATTGAAATATATTACTTTTAAGAAAATACTTTGTTGTTAACTACTTGCCGCCATTGTTGTAATGGCACATGTGTTTGAATGTGTACGCGCGTGTTTGCCTGTCGATGCTTTATAAAAAGAAAAAATTATAAGAGACAGGAAGTTCATAAACTGACTGAGGTTAAATTCTGTTAGTAGGAGACGAACGTTAAGCTGGGAAGATGTGAAAGGTAATAATGAAAGTAAAACAGGAAAAGACAGGAAATGGTAAAAGGGAGACAGGAACACAAAGATGTTTATTATACCCCCACGAGCGCGCGTATGCGCAAGTATGCTCGTGTAAACTTAAAGTAATTATTTTGTACTTAGGAACGTAGCATAAAACTTCAGGAAATAGAATTAAAAGAATCTAATTAATTTATCAGGAAGCAATGACTGGGTGAAGCGCTCATACGTAACAAGTAAAAACTTAAAGTTACTGCCGTAATCCATTTACCAGCTGCCTGAGTGGTAGAGACATAACTTTTATGAAGGAGCAATCTGAACGAAACCCGGTAATTGGCTTCCTTATCTAACTGCATTTCATTTTCCATTAGCATTTAAATTTACTCGAACATCGCATGGCAATTGCATTTTATATTAGTAATATCGTTTGGAGAATAAAACGTTCTGTTTTACTTTGTTAACAATTTGAACAGTTGTAAATAAACAAGTTTCTGCAGATAATAAATAACATTTCACATACTCGTAGATGACTTGATTATTAAATACACATAAATTTTAAATTTTAGATTTTAAATCCATTTTTAAAATTACTTTATATTTGGGTGTAACTTATAATTATTGTTTATGTCAGGCAGCCACTGAGTTATTACAGTTCTCTTCTTAGAAAATTCCAGTAGTTTCATTCGACATCATTAACCGAGGTCATTTTTCCCATCCGTTTAATTCATATTTGTAGTTGCTTTGGTGACTATTAAACGCGCACAGTTTTCACCGAAAGCCGGCCGGCACATACGCGCGTGCCGATGTACATTCAACCGAAACATTGACAGCGAGCGAAATAGACAGTTAAAGTAGGGAGAGAGAGCCAGAGCGTAAGTCAATCGAAGTTGTTGTGCCCGCTCTAATGTGCGTTCCTGTCTAGTCTATTCGTACGCATTCTGTCATTTATGACAGGTCCTCCAATAACATGTTGAAAACGTTTTTGTTCCTTTCTCAGTGTCTGCGCTGGTTTTACGTTCTCTGACCCTCGTAACAGTAGCTTTGATTTTGTGTTCGCAATATATGGCTTAACAGCTTTGCTTCACTACAACATTAAAAGGGTTTCACAGTGTCCTTTCTGCCTTACTTAATTTAATTATTATATTACATTTACTGCATATTATATTAAGACGTTTTTATTCATGTACTTATTTATCGTACCTTGTATTTTTACTGCTTTATTTTTACGACTAACTTACTCATCCAACGGACACACTAAATTGACTTCTTTAGCTTAGAGTAAGGGGAGAGAACTCGTGGACCTTCCACATAGCGTGGATTTTCTTTCTTACCATACGTTTTACTTAGTTTTATGTGCGTCTGATGTAAAAACCTAGAAATACTTATACTGATTTCAACATTATTTTTATTGTGTATGTTTTATTTATTTTTATTATTTGCATGTTTTATTTTGTATCTAATTCTACTTTTCTATTATTTTCTTTTCTTCTCACTTTGAAATGTTGGTAATAATCTACATATATTTTTAAAAGTCAGTGTATTTACGAATAGTTTCATTACTCTAGTTTTAAATTGGTAAAAGCCACGAATTAATAAGGTAGTGCAAGTTAATCTTACGTCTGACAAGTCTATTTTATTTTGTCATTGGTACTGAAGCGCGATATATGTATGTTTGAATGTGTGTGTGTGCGCGCGCGCGTGTGTGTGTGTGTGTGTGTGAGTGCTTTGTTAAAGTATACGTTCTTTGTTGCTTTATCGAAATTCTACATCATAGCTTCTCCTTAGATTTCATTTTAGCTGACACAGTGTTCCGTCGGCAAACGAAGATTTAAAAATCTGTCAGCTACCCTGCTCCAGTCTCATATTCCCAGAAACACTTTCCGAGGGTGCCCATGAGTAGCGTAATTGATAAGGTACTCTTTTCTCTCTCCTCTACCAGTAGATGTTAATTTTTCACTTCGAAATTTGGGCTATGCGATATCCTAACTGTACGGAATATTTCTTATACTAACTTTATTTGTGTAGCGTTTTACATACACGTAACGTTATACGGAGAATAATAGCGTGATTTGGAGTAAATGTTTTGTTTGAATAAGTACAAGCATTGCATACTTGCTTTTGTCACGAACAGAAACGTACGTGACATACGTGACACAAGAAAATTCTTACGTAAACACGGACATGACACAAACATATTAATAAATAATTTGACAAACGATACATACAACTCTCCCGATTATTAAGTTTAGTACCAATAGTTAATTACTGATAATCAAAGATCTGCTCTCGATGCCTCTCAGCGATTTTATTCAATTCGTAGCAGTAACCCAGTAAAAACGACCACTCTTTAATGTGGAAGATAATAGCTCTTAGAGTCTGTTCACAATTCAATGACGAAGATGAAGTTTAACAATTGTTTTGAAAGTTTCCACAATAGTTCAAAGATTTAGTGTTATATGTTGCGTTTACCTTCATGGTATAGGCCTACATATGATTTGATTCAATCAAAATTTAGCAACGGACCTTTGTGACTTACCGTTTCTTTCAACATTTGTTCAATTTAATCTCCTACACTATTTGACAATTAACAATACTTCAATTTAAAATTATTTTTTTTTAATTAATTTTTATCTAAATTAGTAGGTTTAAACTAACTAGTATATGCCTAGCTAGACTTGCTAACCTTCAGGAACTTGAGTCGTATCAGTTTTCAGAGACACTAAGCATAGTGTACTCATCACTGTAAACTCATCTGGTAAAACTGATCAAAATACTATTAACCGATAGTGAATGACTGCAGACAGACACTGTTATAACCTGATTACAATAATAATTATAATATTGTTTATAATTAATAAACAATAAGCATAAGGTCCAACTAAATTATGTAAATTAGGTGAAAATTAAAAAAACTGAATTGGTTAAAAAAAAAATAAAAAATAAAAAACCCGGCTGCCATTAAGCTAAACAAAGTCAACGTGCACACTTCAGCCAGAATATGCAAATGAATCGTCATAATAAACACACGAAGTGGAGAAAAAAGTATTTAAAACGCGAGATAAATTAAACTCTTTGAAGAGCTCTCTTAAACGAATCTGTATACTATTCGTCCAGATTTATTCAGGTAGTGAACCAGGGATAAAGTGTGGTAACAGATCTTATGCCGCACTCGATTGTCCAGTGATCGTTGGTTTCCAGAATTATTGTTATTATCTGCCTTTGTGCGCGTCTGCGTCTTGGATTCTTTCCCTCTCATCGATTTTTTCTATACACCGTAATATATCTATCATCAGAATTCACATTCAGTTATTCGAAAAGTACTTTCTTACACTTGACGATGGATTTGATTTAAATGAACTGTTTCAAATTTTCAATAAAATGATAAAAGACTTCTAAGACTTTGATGTAGGAATGCAGATTGTTTGTACAAATTCTCTAATCAAACTAATATTATAAGAGAAATGGATAGTCATTTGGTTGTGAATAAGTCATACTAAATACTTTTTGTACTTATACTTTAACGTATTACTTGTTATTTACAACAATCATGTGTAAAAATTACATCATAATTAATCAGTTAACTTAATGTTAATAGTTAAATCATTAATTATTAATCATACGTCAGAGGTACCGTCTAGTATAAATCGAGTGTTGTTTTAACATAATGTATACGTTTACGATGTTTTTTATATAAGTAGTAGAGCTAATTATCTGATAATAAAAATGAATAGCTTTAGGATAGTTGCACGGATCATCGTTTTGAACAATAACTGAAATACAATAATACAATAACTGAAGTCAGATAATATTACTAACAATTAAAGATTAAAGGTTAAAATTAAAGAAAACACCAATAAAGAACATATTTCCAAGCTAAAGATTGTCTAATACACATTTAACAATAAATGTCACTTCATTAACAGTGTCGCAGTGAATAATAAAAGACACTGATTACAGATGTCCGCACGGAATAATTCGCAGTAATCACTTAACCGCAAGCCACAAGAACAACACCTCCGATAACACACTGTAAAACCTAATGTACACTGGCCTTTTTTATTTATACTCTGCCGAGTTTGGGGAACAATATACCACTTTCTGGGCATTGCGATAAGAATAATCGTTTAGTTGAAGGCGCCTGTTCAGACGGTGAATATGGACAACCTTGAACTTCCGTTCCCCGTCTCTTTATATGCGGTAAACAACACCATCGATTCTCTTTCTCACGTTGTAGGCTTTCACATTTAGCTTGTAGTTACAGGGAACGACCACGAAAACTCTTCAAAACCCACTTTATTACTGCGGACACCGTACCGCGTTTTCATTTTTCCGATGCCGGTCTTCAGTCGTTCTCTTGTCAGCGATAAATTTCTCGCATCTAGTTCTCCAATTGCAAAGTCTGCAGTTCTTGGAACTGAATGTTAGGTGGTCCGAGCATGAAATCCCCATAGAGACGAATATCTCACCCAAATCCAAATATTAGTTTTGCTGGAGTCATAGGTCTACCGATTGTGTCGAGTAATGATGATCTATAGGGTATTACGGTAAGCGTTGCTACCAGTCGGTCTGGTTCTCGCCTACAACCTTCGATAGATGCTGCTCAAGTGTTGTGATGAACATTTCAACCATTCCCTCAGACTGAGGGTGGAGAAGCGTTGTCCGGTTCTTTCGAATACCAAGTAGTTACATAATTCTTTAAAAACTCCTAACTCGAAATTCCTCTCTTCATCAGTAAGGATTTCCATTAAGACAACAAAACTAATTATGGATTTCCAGTGAACTAACGCTTTTTCAACAGTGGTAATCTCCTGATTCGGAATAGCATAAACTTCCACCCACTTGCCAAACTAGTGACATGTAAAACTGGTGTACCGATTACCATTGTCTGTAACTAGGAAAGGTTCACTAATGTCTGTGGTAATACTCTCGAATGGAAGTTCACACGTATGGGAATTGTCGGACGTGGCGGTTCGGAAGCTCATTTGAACATTGTGAGGGAGAAGTAAGGAGTTGTCGAATGCGTATCTTTTTGTCTGTCTTTAATAATATTTATTTACTTCTTATATTTTATTTATACTATGTGAATAATGTACATAATGTTTAATCTTTATCCACAGTTATTATTACAAAATCGTTGTCAACTTTTTCTGTCTCCACTTTGACTGGCTTTAAGCTTCGTGTTTACAAATGTAAATTGCCATGAAAGTAAACAAAACCACAGTAGAATCTATGGTAGAACTAATATGCATAAATAATTCTAATAAATAAGTACAGAGTTTATAATAATAATTATATTAATCGCTAAGAACGGTAGCAAACAGTTTTCTGTGCAAAATGATGATTTCTGGTTTATTTAGATTTAATGTTTTCATAGGTCAAACGGGTAGAACTAAAGAATCTAGCAGTGTTGTAAAATAGCTAAAATGTCCTTTTATAAACTTTTTAAAAATGTATTAAGTTTTATTTATTGTATTTACGCGTCACCAAATACGCAAAGCAAACGAAGGAATCACGGAAAAGTGTCGGTACTACGTTTGCAGCCTAACATGCAGTTCATCGCGGTAACTGCTATACTAGTAGTACGCTTAGAGTCAAAATTTTAAGACGAATGAGAAACAATCTCTTTCTGAATAGGTTTTTCTATAAAGTTATAACAATGTGTATTACTTTTATAAATATTGCATACAGCATAATATAGTAATAAAAATGGCGTTATAAAAACGCGTGTAAGTGGCTGAGCGTAGAGCGGAGAGAATCAATATTCAGGGACCCGTTTGCTATTACTGTCACTCTATGCTGATAACGTTGTTCCCGGAGACCATAATTTCATAACTGAGAGCGTGAAAATTTATAAGATGCTTATGCAGCGATAAGGTTAATGCCGCTACGCCATTTTCATGTAAGACGGGTTGTTTTATGCTCCCGGTTCACTGTAATTTAGTCCGTCCACAAGACATATTGCTGCACCATTCTATATGATGTTTTCAGAGTCTAAAAACACACTTTTTAAGCTGAATATGTAAATTTAAAATCGGAAGATCACAGAATCTAACTCGTTACATATTACGTATTTAGTAATAACAGATCATAATTTATAAATAAAAAGTTTAATTTATTGTAATAAGTTTCCTCTTCCTCTTTCTCTATTTTGCCTTTTTGCAAATTATATTTTTCTCATCTTTACTACTCGTTTGCACAACTCGTAAAATAGAGAACACATACAAACCCTCACCATTAAATAAAACTCCTGAAAGGGATAGTGAGAAACATTGCAAAATAATAATAAGGCGCTTGAAATTTAAAAAAAAAGTGAAAAAAACAAAATTTTTACGTTAAACACACAGGCCACATAAAATTCAAACTTATCGGCATGTGTATGATTTCTGCGAGTATGAATGTGTGTGTGTGTGTGTGTGTGTGTGTGTGTGTGTGTGTGTGTGTGTGTGTGTGTGTGTGTGTGTGTGTGTGTCTTTACACCTAATTTTAAACAAATAAGTGACGCATATTGCATTTAAGTAATGAATGTAAAACATACACTAGTATGCTCCCTGAACTACAGAACTAACTAACTAACGAAGTGCATTTATTATTACATAAATTTTGATATTAGATATTTTTCCAGATAATGTTTATAGGTATTTTTATTTTTTTACTTAATTTTTTTTATGGAAAAAATGACAAAAATTCCGACTACTCTACTACTTTGTTAGTAACATAACAATTCTAGTGCACACAATCATACAATCAGCACTAAGAATTAAATACGTTCGTATTTGTGTTACAATTCCTTTTAGTCTGACAACCTGCTCGACTTTTAAAATTTTGGATCTGTTTACTGGGCCCTAGGGTCCCAAAATTTTGAAATATCCAAAACTCATCACTACATTGAGATTTTGTTTAAAATTTTTTTTAATTTGATACACCACATGAATTTTAGAGATTTTATGAAAATGTTCACCCACTTTTTAGGCACACTGATGTCCAAAAATGTTCAACTTTACAAAAATGAACATTATATTCAGACTGTGGTTAAAATTGTCTTCAATTTGATACCCTACATGGGCTTTTGAGATTTTTTTTCACGCCCTCCAATTTTGATAGACAGAAAAATGGTAAACGATCGAGTTAAAACTGAGAACTCGCTTCGCTCGTTCCGTTACTGGGGTTTAACTATTTTCAATAAGTGTGCAAAGTAAAAAGGACAAGTCACTGCCAGAAGTACGTAAAGTGGATAAAAAAAGTATCCAATGATCACGAATATTATCGTCTTCTGTCCTTTTAATCTCTTGAGCACTTTAGCGGATGGATTTGATTGTACTTTCAATACTACAAACACTGACACGCAAATTTTTAAATTATTGAATGCCCAAGCTAAAGTAAAGAATTGTACTATCACGTAAGAGGGTAGAACCCGTACCTTCGTTACGTTTGCCACAAACAGAAGTAATTAAATATTATAAATAATTTATGCTTTAATTACGCGTGTTCGATACACTGAAAGGTGGGGACAGCACTACTATGTCGCACGAAACAATACCGTGCACCTATTGTCTGATACGAACAGAATTTCTCTGCTTTAGCACACACGTCCGGCATCTGTGAATCCATTCTGAGTGTCCAACGAAACCCACCAAATATCTAGACGAATGGAACTCAATGAGTTTAACTGTCATAAATACATAAAAAAATTCTGCATGTAAATAATAACGTTGGGTTTGGCTGCTAAGCACATACGTGGGGCAAAACGTAATGCCCGGTCATGGTCAAGGCCGGGTCTAGTAGAAGGCCGGAATATTAAACGTGGCAACACTGCAACCAGCTGATATTTGAGGCCGACTAGACGATCTCTTAATTTATGTATTTCAATAATCAATTCGCGTCATTTTTAAATGCCGGTTAACAGCAGTTTCATAATTCTTAATATTTTGCAAATTAAAAGTTTATCATGTAAAATGCTGTAATATTATTTAAGAAATATACTAATTAACTCATTCATATGATACGAATTCAATAATTCGAACAAAATTAATTCATTAGGCTTAACACTAATTTCTTCAACTTAAACGTAGAGTACTAAGTGCGCACAGACCTCTAATTTAGATATAGCTATAAATAGGCCTACTCATGATTTTAGTAATGCTATGAAGTTGAATCAAAATATAACATGTTGACTTTAGCTATTTTATTACACTATGCTTATAGGCCTCAGACACAACGTTGCCACGTTTAATATTCCGGCCTTCTACTAGAGCCAGCCATGGTAGGGTATAAAAGCTTAATGTTACAGTAGGGCCTCATTAATTGGAGCGTGATGTTGTCCAGTTTATAAAAAAATAACCAAAAAAGGCAAGTAACGATTCAACAGCCAACACAAAGCAAACTCCGTTAGTTTTACGTTTGAAGTAATACCTACTTATAAAAAATAATGCATGGGGGAAAATTAGAACAGAATAAACCATTGACTTTACAAACTTTTCCATGGGTTAATCACATTTTCGGGAAAGGGCTGTCCGAATTAAACAGACTCCAGCTCAATACGTCCGATTTAGTAGTCCGGCTCACTGCCTGTAAAATCACAAATCTGTGTTCTTTTCTTAATTTATTAATCGCTGTGAAGCAGTGAGTTGCTGGCGGCCTTGAGCCGGTAAAAGTAAAATAAAATGTATATAAAATAAGCGTACAATGTGCACAAAAACAACTGGATTTTTAGACAGCAATCATTCGGTCAGTTTTGGTAGGGAGCAGACAGGAGAACTTGAAAACTAACATTCCGGAGAATGTAATAGTTATGCGTGCGCACTGAAGACAATATTCACTGTCCGCATCTACAATGCTTCAGTTGCGCAAGCCACTAGACTTCTGTTGCAATTTAATTTAATGCTCTACAGTGAAATCAGGACAAGTATCTAAAGTGAAAGTGGATAGACTCTACAAAAATTAGAGTAAACGATAAAAATACGCATACAGCACATATTTGTTACATCACTACTGCAGCAGTTAAACTTTATGACCATACAATAATTTTTATACACTTTACCGCAAGTTATAGTAAACATTTGCTTAGCTATTACAATTATTAAAAAGTTATTTATGAGAAACATTTCCTTGTTATGTTAGTACAACTTGTCGAGTTGTATGTTTGACAAATAGAAATGAAATATTCCCATAAAAGCTACTTCTTTCCTGGTCTTTGAATAAGCGAAGCTTCTGACGAAGCTTAATAAGCGAAAACTGGTTCAGGCTACAAGGTAAAAGTTTTACATTTTTACCAATAAAAAATTAGTGTTCCGAGTCAGTAGTATTATATTTACAACTAGTTCTTTATTGCCGATAACGTAGTACAGACATAAAAAATTATCCATTCCCCTTCAACTATCATTTTGATTTACAGAAAATCACCCCCTCCCCCTTCAACTTGTAGATATTTCATCTACCTTACTACAGTGAATTATTATGACCTTCTTTTGAGGATACTTTATTTATCAAAGTTAAATACTTTACTCTTGTTAAAATGTAAAACATTGCAGGTAAACTACCTCTTCCCCTTAACTGATCTTCACCAATATCAATAGGCCTTGAGTCCTGTACAACTCGGGCACATATACAAAAAATTATTGGATTCTGTTTGTTTGAATACAAAAAATTCTACACACAGACACACAGAACAGACTTTTCGGAAAATGACTTTTCTACATGTTTTGAGGTAGTACAATCAGAATCAGCCTTTATCTGGAACACGATTTTTTGTGCGGTCACCATGCTTCCATTTCCTTACGGATCATGGAAGTACTTACGTTCGTCATAATTGTTGTGCTTACGTTAGCACTCTGTTAATCATCTGTTGCCTATGTTCGCACTGTATTGTTACCTTATCGCGTTGTAGTATACCACGGACGTCACTCTGTGCCCGTGCGCGCGCGCGCGCGTGTGTGTGACTCACGCGATTATTTCACTCTCTACTGTTAGCGTTTTAATGTTTATATCTGGAAATGTAGATCTGTGTTTCTATACTCAACTGGCATTCTTCGATATTCTCTTAGACAGAGTAAAAGACTCTAAATTTAGTAACTTAAATTAATTAATGTTGAGCATTTTAAATTAATATTTATAAAATATTTAAGTAACGTAACTTGACACAACTGACATCTGTTTCCTTCTGAGCGTAGTCGAAAGTCGCAATTCTATTCTCTGTCTTTAATATTTTTGGTAGAATACATGTAGGCCTACGTCTGTTTCTGTGTTTTACAACATAAATTACCGGAAAACGGATTGTTACAAAAGTAGTATCCATGTTTGTGTTTACGATGACGTTATTGTCTACGTGACAATGCTCAAGTAGCGAAGCCAACTGCCGTTCTGGATATAATAAAAGAGTGCGAAAATACTGAAAACCAATATCTTCTGGAATTATATTTTGGAGAGTGTAGTTCGGAGTCGGAGTAAAAGGGAAGTGGATATGCTGGAAGATAATGTAAGGACGTTTAAAAGGTAAGCACTACAGGGAGTCAGTCATGCGTAAGCTTTCTTATAAAAGAGAACGAAATTTCACAATACAAAGCTGTTCCAGCTGATGACTTGCCTTTGCTTTTCCAAAGGGAATGTGATGCGATGCGATCATATAGTAGGGCTACGCAGTAATTCAAACATTCTGATTTGAACGATCCAATATTGGAAGTCTGCGCTGCACAGCTATCTGAGAAATGAAATTGTTACGCTGTCCGATCGCTACGAAAAGAAACGATCTTATTACCGTAAATTTTTAACACTCAATTACAACGTTATACTGTTGAAAGATTATTAATTATTTATTTTTAATTTTAAAAATTATATAAATATATAGGCCTATACATATATAGGTACACATGTTATGTGAGTGCGCGTGCATGTGTTTTTATATTATTTGTAAATTTGTGTGTGTGCTGTTGTGACTCCTTTGTACCATCTAAACACTCAAAAAAAATTACAGGAAACGACAAAAGCAACCTACATACAACAACATATACTTGTTACGTTGCTACTTCACCAGTTAAGCTTTATAATCATACAATAATTTTTATACACTTTATCGCAAGTTATATTAAACAGTATTTTTAACAATTCCAATTAATACAAAATTATTTATGAGAAAAATTGCCATGTCATGTTAGTACAGCCTAACGAGAAGACGCCTTTGGGAAACGCTTATCTGAGGCCCCCTTATGTGAAACATTCAGGACAAAAGGAAGGTAGTGTGGCCAGGATTACCAATTATTATCCGAGGATGTTACTCAAGTTACTTATTTCCACAGGCTGAGCCGATCTGTGGGCTGAAAAACGTATTCTGATTTTATGTTGTGTTCGGAAATCGAACCCGGTATCTCTAGATTAGTAGTAAACCCACTGATCTACTATGCCTCATATGTTTGTACACAAATAAGTGAAAACTATCAAAATAATGGGCTCTAAATGTTGTATAGGAAGAGTCTAATAATGAGAAATAATTTATGTAACACAATTTTTGTGTGAACAAACAAATTAACTTCTACATTTCAAAGTGTTTAAAACTATTTCCTCGTAATGCGGTTTCCTTGGCTGATACACTCTAAACTAAACTCAACAGACTGGAAGACGATAATAACAACTACTATGGACAATATAAAGAATGAGATGGAATATTATACTGTAGGCCTACATCTATAAATTACATTTAGGCCTATTGTTAATACTTTTGTTTATAATGTGAAAACTGCTCGCATAAGGATATAGATGAAAAATACATATTCTGCTCGTAGCTTTGACGTACATAAGGACACGCCAATTGGAATAAGGCACTCAAAAAAATGTAATTATACATACTGTTTTATAAACACTAACTGGAATTATTGGTTTATTGCGTAGGTGGACACTGATCCTACGCGGGCACTGAGATCTCGCCTCACGAACCTTTGACGATGGCTGTCCTGGGCACAGCCGATTCACTGGTTACTCTCGAGGAGACCTTAGGCCTAGCCAAACAACCCGGCACCTACTATAAACAATATCGCTTACATGTGGTTTTGCACCATCCGCTGTCCTTCGTGTACACGAATCCCCTGTGGTCAGGCGGATTAAAGGCAGTGGAAATGACTTCGCCTAGTATAAACAATATCGGTGAGTTTTTCTATTATAGAACGGAGCGTAAAATTTAAACGGAATTTGGCTCCATACAAGTACCTGAGAAGGAGTTTCGAAACAAAATTAAGCAGATCCCACTTTAAACCGTCTGATGAAAAGTCGACTGAAAATATCCCTTGCCAATTTGCACGCTACAATTTAAAATATTTTAATTAAAATAATTTAATTTACATGCGTAAAATATTTTATTTACAATTTTGCGTTTAAATTCTTTCTGTGATTAAAATTGTTTGTTTTCAAAAATATGGGCTAAGTTGAATATTGTAGTAAGCTACAAATCTGGACTAGTAACCAACCAGTCGGCAGATTTTCTTTGTTACTAGTTTTCCGTTATAATATAATTTCAAAAATTATTTAATTTTTGTAAATTAAATAACTGTTAGCTATTGGAAAATCATTGTTCTGAATTTATACAATCGACGATAGACAGTAGTTCTATATAATAATTTTTCGATAACATTTTCTATTTTCTATTTTTGGTTTTATTTTAATTTATTTAATTCTATTTGTTCCATTTAAGTTAGATTTACCGAACGCGAAGTCACTTAACTTAGGGTTGACGAAGGAAGCTGTATGCCTATGATTTGCTCTTACTTTTGTTCAATAAATAAATGACACAGTGATTCACATCACTTTGCTTTAGAAAATAATTCCTGAATCCGAAAGTATAAAGATTAAAATGGGTGCAGGGCGTTTACCGACGTCATATAATGCTGCGTTTAAAGTAATTTTCTTATTCGCGGGAAACGTCATATTATTTAGCAGGTGAGTTTGGAAAAAACAAAAATTTCTTTTTAGTAAGCACGAGCTACGAAAATTGCATGATAATCCGTCAATATGCTTCACAGGAGAGACTGGCCGTCTTTACTTAAAAAGAATGGATGGTAAGTGACTATACTGGTGTATTTAGAATTTTTATGCAAAGCATGGAAAGAGCTATTTTAAAACCTGTAATAATTTATGACATAACATAGATGAATATTACATAATGCATTACGTATTCTGCAACATAAATATTTTAGTTCGAATAACACCGTAGTTCGAATCGACTGACTACTCGATTCTAATTGTATTTGTTTTTATTTTAGCTTCCTGAATTCTTACTTGAACATTAAAAAACTATGCATTGCATGTAAATGTGTCTTTAACATTTTTGAGCTTATAACTATCTTTCTTATGTCTTCTTTCAAAGTAGTATTCATGGAAAGACACTGTGTAATTAAATTTTATATATTCTTAGGTCAACGTCAGCTGAATCTTGAACGTTGTCTTTAATTTTCGTCTTATAAATGCAAAGTAAAGCATAGCGTGTGCATTAAAATGGAGGAATGATATGTTGTTCACATAACAAGTTTTATTCTACATTTCTTGAAGATTCGATCACCCGGGTTCTCACATAACAAACATGACAGATTATCACGAACAAATTATGGGTGAACAGTATCAGTTTTCATTTATTTTTACTATCTTATTTAATTTTAATCAAAGAGAGCAACGTCTTGAAATAACAGCTCTTTAGATAATATGCGTCGTAATACTTGTTAAAATCTTAGAATTAACCTCAACCAAAATACATTACTAAAATTTTGGTATTATAAAAATGTTATAAAGGTAGTATAAAGGTTATTATAAGGGAATATAAAAGTCGAAAACCTCGCCAAGACAAAATACTGTAATACGGTAACACCTATTATTAGAATAATTTATATAAATCATTTAAGAGTACAAACACTACGGTTGTAGTGGTTCTAATGGGGCGATATAGTACAAATATTTAAACAAGCGCGCGTGGAAGACTGGCCACACCGTGGGTGTGGAAGACGCCGACTCTAGTAGAGTCATAACCAAAGCCCGTCCACGATAGAATAAATGGTTAAGGACCAAATTGTTATTGGTTTTAATGTCTTAGAATTAATAATAGGATTAAGACAATTATGACAGTCAATGTGAGTGCAGCTGTTTATTGGGGTTCGGCACGGTTTGAATTCAGTGCGTAGGATGGAAACATTTTACAGATACACCGCCCAGACAAATAAAAGCATATATTATTTAAAATAACACTTTAAAAGACAAAATAACATTTACGATAACAATATATAATATTTATTTTAAAAAAGAAATTTTTTACAAAATCTATTATTTCATGAACACATGGTCCCATGGAATCTGCTAGAACTGTAAACAGAGAAGCAAATGCTTTAAGAAACTTTACAGAAGACTAAATTATTTGTCTATGTTCTTCAACAATTTAATTTTAAGGTGATAAAAATAACTGCGTGGACATGACAGATATTGCTTAGTGGCGACAGCAGTCGTTCAAACAGAGAACTATAAATAAAGTTTTCCGATTAGCGCTTTCAGGCTTCGGAGCTCATCATCAGATCGGAAATATCGGAAATATTTCCGATCTGATGATGAGCTGTGAAGTTTGAAAGCGCTAATCTAAAAAATGTTTTCTATATTTGTCTGCAACAGCGTTATTTCTGTGTGTGATTATAACCACTAACACAACTATACTTATTAGATAAGCGGATAACCACCTGTGTCCAGTTACAGCGGTAACCCGTTTAAGATTTCCGACCGAGTCGTGTGCGTACAGATTTCTGTAACCATTCTAAGTAACCTACGGACTATCCTGGAAGGGTATCGGAGTTCAAACAGCGAGAGTTGAATGTGCGACGCGGGAAACAACTAGTAGAATCATCGAGTTCGCTAAGTCACATCATAGCCAGGAAAGCATAAAATACTTGGTACATAGATCCATCAATTTTAAATAGGTGCAAAATTAATAAATCAGTTCAGTGAATTTATTTTTATATTTGCAAACATTAGTAATTATTTGATATAAATCAACTATGTTTGTTAATCAGAAAAACGTCTTAATTTAATTATTACTTAAAAGGCAAAAATTAAATTTTAGTTTGTTTAATCACCAAATCGTTTTCTAATTTATTTACGCAAAGCTAACTATTATTTTGTTATATAAATGTCTACAATTATTGAAATTGTCGGTCACCATACTGAATTGTTTGTTGAAATTTATTCTGTGAGGACAGACCTCAAGCTGTCTCACACTCAAGCGCGCACGCGTGACTCTGACATTTACCAGCGACTCTTCGATGTAAGAAGCGACAATATATTACGTAAAAAAGTAACTGTATGTAGCTAATCTAATGGACACTAAGACGCCGCTATTCTTTACGATATTTTACAGAGCTGTTTCCAAGTTATACGCGTATTTATGCATTTGCGCTGGGGAAAATAATAGATAAACATTTTGCTAGTTAACTGTACATTATTTTAGTATCTTGCTGAAATAAATGATTTCTACAGTAACGTATGGAACATACTACAGTATACGTAAAATACTTCGTACGATAGGATAAAAATTCAGATACAAATATTTTTAACTTGATAGTTTTTATTCACGTGCAGATATCTGTGTAATTTATTTGGAGACGTGAAATTGTAAATTAATTGTACAATTTGTTACAATTGTATAATTAATGTTCTTGTCCAAGAAACAGAAGAGACTAAACAAACGAATCGGAGCAGAAGAGCATAGAAAATCTTCCCCCTTCAAGATACAACTCCCATTCTGTAATAAAATAAATAAGAATTTGAATCTCTCCGTGAACTGCCAAAATAATCCGTACAACGTCAGACAAATACGGATTTATATTTTAGAATTTTGTAGCATCCGATGGAAATTAACGTAAAACCTGCTAATTAAAAAAGCCATGCCTTGTTTGGTACTTTTATTATACCGAAGGGAGGAGATGTTACGGAATTATGTAAATACAGAGGCGGTGCCATGCGGAAACATGCTGTACTTGGTTTAGAAAGGTGCCCCACGCCAACAAAAGCAAAGTTAAGACACTTTAATTGAAAACTGTTGTGTTGACTTCATAAAGTGTAAACATCAAGTTTCTGTATCGAGACGCGCTCTCTACACTCACAAACGCGCGGGCGCGCATACACACACACTCGCACAGCTAATTGCTAAGAATTTAATAATACAAGAAAACGCCAAGCAAACTTCCATAATTCGCTGAAATTAAATCCGGTGGTTTCCAGCCTCTAGCATAAAGCATATTTTACCTGGATTTAGTGCATATAACTTTAATGTAAAATTTTCCAAGCGTTTAAAATTCTTTCACATAAGAACGCTTAAAGCAATTTAATTTGATGAAAATTTAGTGTCATTGAACCCCTAGAAAAGAATAAAACGCTCACAACTTATAATCTGTATACACTAAGTTGCAGTCTGGGATTACCCAGGCCAGCCCCAGGTAGTCGCCGGCCCAGAAGCCAACTTAGTGTATACAGATAATAATAGATGTACATCGTATTAAAATGTTGTAATACTGAAGTATGTACTAATGCGATCTCGAGCAATGTCTGTTGTTCACTAAGGCAGCAGCATTAACAAAGCGAACGTTAATGATAACAAGTTAACTACAGAAATACACAATGTGACAGTGCTGCACAATGTCAGATAAACATGCTCAACGTATAATTATCGTATTTAACTAACACTGCACTCCTGCTCAGACGTTCACTTACGTTTGCACAATAATTATAATAACATGATAACATGACCCGTCTCGAGAATTCCATACATACACGTACATTATCATAATAATAAATACACACAGTGGTGTGTGTGCGCCCGCGCGCAAGAGTGTGTCTATCTATCTGTAAACGTATTAATTAAATATGCTTCAACCGTGTTGGCTGTCTGTACTCAGCTTAATGTTTGAAACAATAAAGAGCTACAAAATCTAAGAATAGTGTGTAAGTAAAATCCTAAGCGGATACATCTAGCTGGATATGTTGAAAATTAAACGTCTTTCTTCTGGATACGGTTCTGAAGTGCCAGCTTATATGTTATATTTCAGGAATAACAGAATAAACGAAAATGCAGACCCTATAACGAAGAAAAACTTGTTTTATTAAACAGATTGCAAGCAATTTGTTTGGGAAAGAGAAGCAAAGTCGTTATCACCATTTTTAGACTTTTTACAGCATAGCGTACGGTTGTTTTTTTCATGTGGCCGAGATATGTTCGGTTTATGCCTTCAGGGAGTATCGATAACAGTATTCGTGGAAATATATTGGCTTTAAACAAAGTATTCAAGTGTATTACACAGTCGTTTACTATTCAATCCCAGCAAGTATTTTTTCATTTTTTTTTTTTTTTAGATTTTTGAAAGGCTGTATCAACATGTAACAACAGATTCATAACACATGTATGTTAATTATAAGTATAACACTACCAACTCGGAACACAAAGTTTTATATTATAGCCTGAACCAGTTTTCGCTTATTATAAGCTTTGTCAGAGGCTGCCACTGGGAGCGCTGTCCATCTTGTTCTTGGCGACGGCGCCATCTTTTGAAAAATCGATGTTGTGTGTGTGGGGTGTGATATGTTCGAATAATATGTGTGATTTTAATTGTGTCTGTTTGTTTAGGATGTCGTTTTATGTGTTTTTGTGTGTTTGTATACTTCTAGTTGTTCAAGAATGTCTAGTTTTTGGCCTTTGTAGAATAGTTTTTGTCTGTATGTGTAGAATATTAATGTCGCTGTTGATGTTTGTGTTTGTGTGGTGTATGTTTGTGTTTGCTTCAATGAGGTGGTTTGCAAAGCTGGATTCGGTAGTGGAGTGTAATGCTTTTGTGTGTTCAATGAGCGCAGTGATTAAAACGTAGTGACTACATAGTATACACTACGGTGTAGTGATAGCATTAATTCAAATCGGTGTGATTAAACATACGCTAACACTCCATAGTTATAACTACCCCAAGTGGAGTGGTATCCAGGAAAACTGGAGATACAACTATGGGTAGATACAACTCCAGTGTAGCAGTAACTACCTTTCATGTTGGAACATGTTCATCCCCCCCCCACCCATACCACTATTCGCTTCGCTCGTGTTGTTACTCTTTCGTGTCTGTCACCGGTAGATACTACGTTCACTTCACTTAGAGTTGGTCTGTCACAGCATCATGTCATCATCTGAAGACGAAGGGGGCGTTGATAAGAAATGTGTGGACAGAGATTTATTTGTTAAATTACTGTAAGAAAGCCCGGTATTATTGGAGAAATCTAGGGTACCAAAAATTATGTTTGAAAAAGAGACGGTGTGGGAATACTTGTGCACCATTTATTCCCAAACCACTGGAATTGAAGTGAACACATCTCAAATGTCAAAAATGCTACAAAATATGAAAACTAAAATAAAAAAAGAAAACAGATGTAAAAGCGACAGGGAACAAAAAAATTAAATTAAAAAATTGGGAAAAGAATTTGTTATCAATATTGGGTGAAGTAGAAAACCCTGTTTTTACCAAAGTGCCAGGAAGTTGTACAGTAGGGGTATCCCAATCAACCTTTTCGGAATTAACCGAAACCAAGAGCAACAATAATAACTGTAGCATGTCTCCTACGCCGTCTAGTAGTTCAGGTTATACGTCTTCTCAAGCTGTCCAAGAGGCAAATACTCCATCTGCCAATGCTTATGTGAGACCAAGTGTGAATAAGTTATTGTCTACGAATCAGATGAAACAAAAGATTTGACAACTCCTCAACTGCAGAGACTTGTTCTCTTGCAGCAATTTGAACTGCAGAAAATAAAAATAGAAAAAGTGAAAATTAAATTTAAAAAGTTAAATATAAACTGCGCAGAGAAAGGAACACAAACTGATGTAACCTCAGATTTTTGTACTTTTATAAACTTGTAACCTATTCCTTGTAATCATTTTTCCTTCCATAAATAAAATAAAACAAAAAATTAAGGCCCTGTGATTGTTAGTGGAACCTTGCATAGGGTCAGTGGGATGCCAAAACCAGGTTCCACTACCAATCACAGGGCCGCGGCCGGCCCGCCCTGCTATACTCATGGCTGGCATGTGTAGCTACTTACTACTGCCGCCGTGTGCACAGCTAGACCACACGAACTGGATTAACCTTAGGTGCGTTAATATAAATAATTTTTGTTTTTTTTGTTTTTTATGGAAGGAAAAAGGATTACATGGAATAACTTACAAGTTTATAAAAGTACATGGGTAATAATCTGAGATTACATCTGTTTATGTTCCTTTTTCTGCGCAGTTTTTATTTAATATACAAATTATTTCTATTTCTACAACAGAGTTCAACATTTTGACTGTTTGAACATAACAACTTACTTTTAAATAAAGGCTAACATATCATTCCGCTTTTGTTCACCACGAACTTTTGTTGCAGCGTTTTCGTGTGTCTCTCTGCCAACTTCATCCTCAACGAACGCGTCTTCATCTCCACCGTGTCCCAAGTCCTCAAAATTTAAAGGGTCTTTAAGGTGTTTAGCGACATTATGCAGCACAGCACAGCTCACTACTAGTTTTGGTACTCTTTCAAGAGACACTCTTACGCAGTTACCAACTATTGGAAACCTTTGTTTAAGTTGTCCAAACACTCGTTTTATTAGACTGTTTCAAAACGCATCAGCTCCTTGCACCTACAAAAAACTCTTCTTTTACCGTATGCCCTCCTTTCTCTTACATGCATAAACATTGCCATCGTGAAGTCGACTAACAACTGACAAAAGTGGAGTGTGCCCCTTCTCGGACTCCAAAATAATGAAGTTATAACTACACGTAACTATGCTCTGTATGACGGTTGTTGGCGTGTGGACCCTTGGGCTACCTGCTGCCTCTCCCCTATTATAATACTTCCGCCCGGGCTCGACAGCAGCTAATTGCCGCGTGAGTCACCTCACTGTGCGTCCAGTATGAAACCATTTTTTTTTTTTGCCTCGCCCAATACTGGTAAAATTTTGTTATATTTGAAATCAGCGAAATAATACGATGAAAATGACACCAAACACGACTAAGGAATATTAAAAATTGGGCGTTATAAAGTAACAATGACTGAATAATTACAATGACTTTATTTTTATTATTTAATTTACAATAACTTTACATATTTACAATGACTTATGCTAGCATTGTAATAAAGCAGGTCAAAGTTGATGATAGTAAACGAAATCCATCCGAGTCACCAGAGAACCTATGAAAAAAACAAACATTTGCTAACATTTTTCTGAAAATAATTATTTGTAAATAAGACCAGTTATGACTTAGCTTATGAAAATAGATTTTTTTCTACTAATCTTTTTTTACTATTATGACTTAGCTCATAATAGTACCCTATTTTGATAATATTTTTTTAGATAGTACTATATTTTTATAATATCTTTTCGAACAATGTTTCTCAAACATTTTGACCTTTGAAATATAAGGCAAAAAAAAATTAAAACACTAAATAAATATACCAAGTTACTTACTCTCATTAAAACAGATATTTCAATGGAGATGTTCCCAAGTCTTCTTCCTCGTCAGAGTTGCAGTCACTGTCGTCATCATCTAAATCTCCTGGAGCCAAGCTGATGATCATTTCCTGGACACTGAGGTCATCAAGTCCTTCACTTAGCCAATCATCATCCATTTCTTTCTTTACGTGTTTAACGCAGTTTTTCCACGAATCTGCTTGGTAGGAGCTTACAGCTACAAAAAACAACTTTTGCACATCGTCCAGTTTGATGTTGTGTTGTGATGTTTAACGTAATTCTTCAAGTGAGCCCAGACGTTTTCAATAGCATTGTAATTACAATGATAAGGTGGAAGCCGAATAACCCGAAACCTAAGCTCAGATGCTTTCTTGTCAATGACATAAGAAGTCAGTCGGGGATTGTGTAGCCTGACGAGTGTTGAGAATATACTGGAAAACTCTACATTCATTCTTAAGTAAATGTACCTGTCATTGTAGAAGTGAAAGTTTGTATTGTGCGGTGGGATGTCGAGCTGCCTGGGAGGGGCCTCAGCCCGCACACATGCGCGTTTACAGTGAGAGTCTAGAAAAGTAATGTTCTAGAAGTTTTAAATAAAAGGAAAGATCTGGAAGCTGGTTCTCTATATAAATAGAAATGCCCTCGACAAGTTCAGTTCAGTTTTTAATGTGCTCTTGTAATGTGTATTTCTTGTGTCCGTTTTATGTATACTTGCTACTAAACTGTTCCTTCAATAAAGTGTGTGTTTGCTCCTGTACTTAAATTATTCATTATTTTTAACCATACCTTAACAGGTTATGGGCCCAGTGGCATTTTAAAATCGGAGTGCAGTGTGTAATTGGAGTGCAAGTATAAAATATTTGTGCAAAAATGGAACCGAATATAAAAATTGAAAAACTTCGAGACAAAGATAATTGGCATCAATGGCGCTTCGTAGTACGCACATTGATGGAAGAGGATGATGATGTGCTGGATGTTTGCGAAGGAAGATTAGCCGAGCCAGCTGCAGGTGCAGAAGATCGTGACGCGTTGTTGGAAAAGTTTAAGAAGGCGGAAAAAATTGCCAGAAAGTTAATTGTTACAACAGTGGAGAGAACTTATAATGGGTTGTTCTACTGCCAAGGAGATGTGGGACAAATTGAATACAGCATATGATCTAAAATCTGATGAAAATCTGTCGATGATTCAAAAACAATTTTTTGAGTTTAAGTGGACAGAGAGTGAAAGTGTTACGTATAATATTTCAAAAATAGAATAGTTGGCTAGAAAAATGAAAAATCTCGGGGGAAAAATTGAAAAGACTATGGTGATGACTCGTGTTTTAACATCTTTGCCACAAAAGTTTAATCATTTTCACAGTGCTTGGGATTCGGTATCTGACGATAAGAAGAATCTCGAAAATTTGACTGACCGCTTGATGGCAGAAGACTTTAGATTACAAGAGCAAAAGGAAGTACACGAAGAGACGACAGCGTTGCTAGCTAATCTGAAAATCGGTCATAAGGAACAGAAGAATGACTCTTATAAATATGAGAAGAATGATTTGAAACAAGAGCAGTGTTATAATTGTGGAAGACAAGGTCATTTAAAAAGGGACTGCTTCAGGTGTTGGTGTTATACGTGCAAAAGAAAAGGTCATAAAAGTAACAATTGCTTCATGAAGAAGAATAATGGACAGCGAAGATGGTCGAATAATCAAGAAAGAAGTAACTCGTCTTCTGGACAGAAGAAATCAACATCGAGGATAGCACTAATAGGTGACAAAGGCAGCTGTGGCAATCGGGATGATCTCTGGATTGTGGATTCGGGTGCGACGGATCATATGTCGAAGCATCGAGAATGGTTTTCAACGTTCGAAGAATATACAACACCAGTCAGTGTAAGAATGGGCAACGGTATGACAATGTCTGCATATGGTAAAGGTAATATTGACTTTGAAACTTATAAAAATAGTGAACGAGTAGAAGGTACTATCTATAATGTATTATATGTTCCTGATTCAATGTATAATCTGTTTTCTGTTAAATATGCGGGTAAAAGGGGTATAGATTATGAAATAACACATAATGCTACGAGATGTACTTTGAAGCATGGTAATGAAATTCTTGTAACTGGTTCCGAATATGAGCCTGGTAGTTTGCTAAAATTAGACATTCAAACTTTAATTCCAAAAGAATGTAACGTGGTAGAACAAAAGAGTAGATCGAGCATTGCCAACGGTACGGTAATGTTTTACAATTATGGCACGAAAGACTTTGCCATCAAAATGTAAAACATGTGAAGAAGTTTTTGAAAAATCTAAATATAAAATTTACGGATGAAAATTTCTTTTGTGAAGGTTGCGCTTATGGCAAAAATCATAGATTGCCTTTTCACAAAAAGATCGATCGTGCCATTAAAACTCGCGAAATAATTTATACTGACGTTTGTGGTCCTATGGAAGTAAAGTCTCTCGGTAGAAAGGTATATTTTGTTTCTTTTAAAGACGATTTTTCAAGTTATAGAGAAATTCATTTTATTCGAGAAAAATCTGAAGTAATAGAAAAACTAAAATCATTTTGTATCGGGGTTGAGAATCAATTTGCAACAAATATTAAAGAAATTCATTTTGATGATGGTAAAGAATACGATAATAAAGCTGTGATCTCTTTTTTAAATAGTAAAGGTATAAAATATTCGATTAATGTTCCATATACGCCCGAACAAAATTCAATTGCAGAGCGCGATAACCGAATCATTGTAGAGGCTGCTCGATCAATGTTATATTCAAATTCAAACTTACCTCTATTCTTATGGGCAGAAACAATGAATACTGCTGTACATGTAATTAATAGAACAGGCCCAACAAAACAAAATAATAAAACTCCTTATGAGTTATGGAATGGAAAAACAGCTACTGTTGATAGATTTAAAATATTTGGAACCATGTGTTATGTACATATATCAAAAGAGAAGCGTATGAAATGTGATAAAAAATCGATGAGGGGTTATCTGGTCGGATATCATGAGGATTGTAAAGGTTATCGTGTATATGTTCCGGAAATGCGAGATGTCATTATAAGTAGAGATGTACTTTTTAAACCTGAAAGAGTACTAGCTGATTCAATTATTTTGAATTCTTTGAACAATAATAATAAAGAAACTGAAGAAAATGAAATTATAACTCCTAAAAATAATGAACTTTTACTTAAAAATGAATCAAATGAGTTTGAAGAAAGAGAACCTTTACAATCTTCAAATAGCGATAACAATCAAACTGGACGACAATTGCGCGATAGAACAAAATTAAAACCTACAGAATATTATGGATGTCCGATCACGTTTATTGCTGAAAAGTTACCATCTAATTATAACGAAGCAATTACAAGTAAAGAAAAAGATAGTTGGCAAGCTGCAATGCAGGACGAAATGAACTCTTTGTATGAAAATAAGACATGGGTATTAGTGGAAAAGCCAAAAGATAAAAAGGTGATTAACAATCGTTGGGTTTTTGTGAAGAAGCTCAATCCAGATGGTACAGAACGTTATAAAGCGCGGTTGATTATTAAAGGTTATTCGCAACAGAAAGATATAGATTATAAAGAAAATTTAGTCCGGTTGTTCGCTTTGATACAATAAGAATGATACTTAGTATTTCTGCTCGTGAAAATTTACATATCGGTAAATTTGATATAAAAACGGCTTTTTTATACGGTGACTTAAAGGAAGATATATATATGAAACAACCTGAAGGTTTTGATGATGGAAGCTCACGCGTATGTAAATTAATGAAAAGTTTATACGGCTTAAAACAAGCACCAAGATGCTGGACTGAGCACTTCACCAATTTTCTTGTAAATTTAGATTTTTGTCAAAGTACGGGTGACCCATGTTTATACATATATAACAATAATAATAATAAGATCTTGTTAGCAATTTATGTTGATGATGGACTTATTACAGCTTCAAATGAAAGTTTGATTGATAAATTGTTGAATGATTTGAGTAAAAAATTTAAAATTACTAGTACTAAAGAAGTTACTAATTATCTTGGAATGGAAATTTGTAGATTGAATGATCGGTCTGTTTTCATTCATCAACGTACTTATATTAACAAAATCTTAGAAAAGTTTAATATGTCAGAAGCTAATATTGTACCCACGCCAATTGATTGTAATCATGATGAATATTTATCAAAAACTATTGTAAGTAATGTACCTTATCGTGAAGCTGTCGGCAATTTGATGTTTTTGCAAATTGTAAGTCGTCCGGACATAAGTTTTGCTGTATATGTTGTATCTAGAGTTTTAGACAAACCAAGTGTAGCTCATTGGTCAATTGTTAAACGAATTTTACGTTATCTAAAAGGTACGATTGATTTTGGATAAACTATATTGTAAGGATGGCAACTTTAAAGCTTATAGTGATGCTGATTATGCTAGCGATACAGTTACACGTAAATCAACTTCTGGCGTAGCTTGTATGTATGCAAATGCTGCAATTATTTGGCGAAGTAAGAAGCAACAATCTGTATCATTATCAACAACCGAGTCAGAATTTGTAAGTGCAGCATTAGCAACAACTGAAATAATGTGGTTAAAGAAGCTACTTAATGAATGCGATTGTAAGACTGATAAAGATGATTTATATATAGATAATATGAGTGCATTAAAACTTATAAGAAATCCTGAATTCCATCAAAGGACAAAACATATTGATGTGAAATATAATTATGTACGTGATTGTTTTCAAAATGGAGAAATTGATGTACATTATGTTAAAAGTGATGAACAAGTCGCTGATATACTTACGAAAGCTTTGTCAAAACCAAAATTTGTTTATTTAAGATCTAAACTTGGACTTAAGAGTAAAAATGAATTTTTTTAAATTAAAGTGATTGTGAGAATGTAGAGTTTTAGGGAGGGTGTTGAGAATATACTGGAAAACTCTACATTCATTCTTAAGTAAATGCACCTGTCATTGTAGAAGTGAAAGTTTGTATTGTGCGGTGGGGGGTCGAGCTGCCTGGGAGGGGCCTCAACCCGCACACATGCGCGTTTACAGTGAGAGTCTAGAAAAGTAATGTTCTAGAAGTTTTAAATAAAAGTAAAGATCTGGAAGCTGTTTCTCTATATAAATAGAAATGCCCTCGACAAGTTCAGTTCAGTTTTTAATGTGCTCTTGTAATGTGTATTTCGTGTGTCCGTTTTATGTATACTTGCTACTAAACTGTTCCTTCAATAAAGCGTGTGTTTGCTCCTGTACTTAAATTATTCATTATTTTTAACCATACCTTAACAACGAGATTATACAGTTCGGGCTTACGCATGTCGTCCGTGATACGAACTTCTCGTGAGGTTACCCAATCTGCCATTTTTCCTTTCCTTGAGGATGAGGTTGGAGCCGAGTTGTTTACTCTTGAGTAGTAAGGAGTGGTCCATCACTATTGTTGAACCGGGTGGTAGTGAAGGAAGCAACATTTCAAAAAACCAGCACTCAAATATCTCAGAATTCATTTCCTCATGGTAGTCAACCATTTTCTTAGTTTTGAAAATCAGCGGGGGTGCATTTATCCATCCGTTGAGTGATAAATACCAAGCAGCACTACTCACGAGATGACTCATAGCAACTCCATTATAGAAAATGTGTAGGAAGTTCTCTGTCCACTACCAGCGCTTAAACACGAAATATTATGTGTGTTCTTTTTCAATCAAAGAATCAAACAAAGCAATTAAACAAATATTCGTATTTTTCATTTAAATTTATTCTTTGAGCACTATGCATTAAAGATGTGTATTAAAGTAGTTGTTGAGCTTTTACCTTGAAACACCTTAAAATTTAATTTTTTTTAGTCGTGTTTGGTGTCATTTTCGTCGTATTATTTCGCTGATTTCAAATATAACAAAATTTTACCAGTATTGGGCGAGGCAAAAAAAAATTGTTTCATACTGGACGCACAGTGAGGTGACTCACGCGGCAATTAGCTCCTGTTGAGCCTGGGCGGAAGGATTACAATGGGGGAGAGGCAGCAGGTAGGCCAAGGGTCCACACGCCAACCACCGTCATACAGAGCATAGTTGTAGCTTCTCTTTTATCACATTAAAAGTGAAGTTATAACTACCAGTCCGGGAAAATCAAGATACAACTATAGGGAGTAGTTGTAGCTACCTTTTAATCATATTAAAGGAAGTTACAACTTCAAAATACAGAAGTGGTAGCGTCAACTACGTTTTAATCACTTCACTTAATGGGTGAAGTGATTAAAACGTAGTGACTACATAGTAGACACTACGGTGTAGTGATAGCATTAATTCAAATCGGTGTGATTAAACAAACGCTAACACTCCATAGTTATAACTACCCCAAGTGGAGTGGTATCCGGGAAAACTGGAGATACAACTATGGGTAGATACAACTCCAGTGTAGCAGTAACTACCTTTCATGTTGGAACATCCCCCCACCCACTGCCTCTATTCGCTTCGCTCGTGTTGTTACTCTTTCGTGTCTGTCACCGGTAGCGTTCACTTCACGTTGGTCTGTCACAGCATCATGTCATCATCTGAAGATGAAGGGGGTGTTGAGAAGAAATGTGTGGACAGAGACTTATTTGTTAAATTACTGTCAGAAAGCCCGGTATTATTGGAGAAATTAAGGTTACAAAAAATTATGTTTGAAAAAAAGACGGCGTGGGAATGCTTGTGCACCATTTATTCCCAAACCACTGGAATTGAAGTAAACACATCTCAAATGACAAAAATGCTACAAAATATGAAAACTAAAATAAAAAATAAAACAGATGTAAAAGCGACAGGGAACAAAAAAATTAAATTAAAAGACTAGGAAAAGAATTTGTTATCAATATTGGGTGAAGTAGAAAACCCTGTTTTTACCAAAGTGCCAGGAAGTTGTACAGTAGGGGTATCCCAATCAACCTTTTCGGAATTAACCGAATAGAAGAGCAACAATAATAACTGTAGCATGTCTCCTACGCCGACTAGTAGTTTAGGTTATACGTCTTCTCAAACTGTCCAACAGGGAAATACTCCATCTGCCAATGGTTATGTGAGACCCAGTGTGAATAAGTTATTGTCCTACGAATCAGGTGAAACAAAAGATTTGACAACTCCTCAACTGCAGAGACTTGTTCTCTTGCAGCAATTTGAACTGCAGAAAATAAAAATAGAAAAAGTGAAAATTGAATTAAAAAAGTTAAATAAAAACTGCGCAGAAAAAGGAACACAAACTGATGTAACCTCAGAATATTGTACTTTTATAAACTTGTAACCTATTCCTTGTAATCCTTTTTCCTTCCGTAAATAAAAAAATAAATAAATAAATAAATAAAAACATAGTTAAGTATATTAACGCACCTAAGGTTAGTCCAGTTCGTGTGGTCTAGCTGTGCACACGGCGGCAGTAGTAAGTAGCTACACATGCCAGCCATGAGTATAGCAGGGCCGGCCGGCCGCGGCCCTGTGATTGTTAGTGGAACCTTGCATAGGATCAGTGGGATGCCAAAAACAGGTTCCACACTACCAATCACAGGTATTACAGGCCAGTATAGCCTGCTATACTCATGGCTGGCATGTGTAGCTACTTACTACTGCCGCCGTGTGCACAGCTAGACCACACGAACTGGACTAACCTTAGGTGCGTTAATATAAATGTTTTTTTTTTTTTTTTACTCTGAAATCCTGGATCAGCAGTATAACGCAAAAATATTTCCATACGTTGTCTTGGAGATAGTGCTTTTCCTTGAGTTTCATCAGTATGCGGCAGAAATTCTGATGTTAAAAAATCAATATTGCCTGTTTCAAAACGCATCAGCTCCTTGCACCTACTCAAAACTCTTCTTTCACCGTATGCCCTTCTTTATCTTCCATGCATAAACATTGCCATCGTGAAGTCGACTAACAACTGACAAAAGTGGAGTGTGCCCCTTCTCGGACTCCAAAATAATGAAGTTATAACTACACGTAACTAGTTGTAGCTTCTCTTTTATCACATTCAAAGTGAAGTTATAACTACCAGTCCGGGAAAATCAAGATACAACTATAGGGGGTAGTTGTAGCTACCTTTTAATCACACTAAAGAAAGTTACAACTTTAAAATACAGAAGTGGTACGTTTTAATCACTTCACCCATTGTATCTATGTTTGAAGCAACGTCCTGTCTGGCCTATGTAGAATTTGTTGCAATCTCATTGTTGCAAGAACAAGACGGACAGCGCTCCTAGTGGGAGCCTCTGACGAAGCTTACAATAAGCAAAACTTTGTGTTCCGAATGGGTAGTGTTATACTTATAATTAGTTAATCAACGGACACGTCATGGACAACAAAATCCAAGAACATACATATTCTCTGGACGCAGAACATGAAGTAAGCAGTATTACGAGTACTAATAGTAAAAAAAGCAAATGTCTTCAACCAAATAATGCCGTTTGTCTTGGACTAAATAATGTCGTTTAGAACAATTTGAATCATAAAATTCCACGACGTTCCTCTACCAGTAAAGTTTTAGAACGAGATGATATTGTTTTTGTGACGTTGATAACTGATCGTATACGATACGTCTGGAACGATAGTAATGCGAACCGGGAAAGCTAAGGACTACGAGCAACGTGAAATGAATTTGTTGTTTCTGTTTGTTTTTTAACTACTATTTAATGAGCCCTAATGGTTGAGAATTGTACAGTTAAGCCTGCATTTTGTCCGTCTTCCTATAAACCGTCTGTACTTTTTAATGTGACTGTACTTCGAATACTACAAAATTATTCTAAACAATTTATCTTCAGAATGAAAGACATCTCTTTATGATCTACCTCTTTTTCTATTCGGTAATAGTCATCTGCCCTCCATAATCATCCGCCTCCATTTTTCCCTGTCCTTGGTGATCGATGTCTATAGTTTTATTTTAAGTAAAATATCAGCATCCCTTCCCAATGCGTCAACCCAGCGATGCTTGGGTCTTCCGACAGGCCTTCTACTCTCGATTTGACTAAACAGTACCTTCCTAGGTATTCGGTTGCCTTCCATCCTAATAATGTGTCCTGCCCATTGCAATCTATGCAGTCGGATGGTGGTGGCCAGATCATTGTCATTACATATAGCTTGTATAGTTCCTCATTGTGACGCATTCTCCGTGTCCCATAGACTTGGATTGGTCCATATATTTTCCTCAAAATTCTCCTTTCAAAGGTATTAACTATGTTAGCGGCTTGTTTGTTCAGAGTCCAAGTCTTTCTGCCACATGTTATAACCGGTCTAATCATAACTTTATATATTGTGACCTTCGACTGATGGTGGATATTCCCTGTCTTAAATATAGTTGTCAACGAAGCATATGCTCTATTTGCGGCCTGTATCCTTTCCTTACTTCGTTTATTTCTTCACTATCTTCTGCCATCCAACATCCCAAATATTTAAACTGATTAACTATTTCCAGGTTTAGTGGTTCGATTTCAAACTGTTCAGGTTTTCTGGTTTTTCTTCGAGTGATGATCATAACCTATGTTTTACATGTATTAACCTGTAATCCTATCTTTTCTGCTTCACCTTTGATTTCCTGGAAGGTCTCTTTTGCTCTTCCTTGTGATCTGCCATAATATTAATATCATCTGTATACCCTACAATCTGGACCATTTTATGTTCTAATGTTGAATTCCTATCAATTGACAATTTTCTGATCACATATTCAAGTGCTAAGTTGAATAGGGTTGGTGCCAGCCCATCGCCTTGTTTAAACCTCTCGTGACATTAAACGGTTCTGTCGTACCCGCTCGCAATTTGATTTTCGCTGTCGTCCGTATCATTGTCAATCTTGATTAACCAGAAAATGATCTGTCCCACAACACGCACTCCGGAAGGATCGTACATCCATAATACTTGATGCACCTCTGTTCTCTATTAATACATGATCTATTTGATTGATGATTCTCTGGTCAGATGACTTCGAAGTTCCTTTATGTATGTTCTTGTGTGGGAAGAATGTAGAACTTATTCGTATATTCTTGGTTGCTGCAAAATCAAAAAGCCGTAGGCCATTGTCGTTGGATTCTTGATGCCAGCTATGATTACCAATTGTATCTGTTTATGATACATAGATTGAAATTAACCTGTAAGACCTATCTACCTACACCTAAGCCTAATGTAATTTAAGAGATTTTCAACAGTTTTTCAAGCGGACAGTACAACTTCAGTTTATTAACTGAGGGCGGGCAGCGCCCTCGCTTATTAAATATTCTTTGTTTTTTTCCGATATCTCTATATAAATTTACCAGAGGCTCGAACCTAGTCGGCTCAGGCTAGTTCCGTATTCACGCCTGGTGAGACGTTTAATTGCCGCCAACAACGATTTAGTCAACTGTTTATCCCCATTTACCGGTTTTTCAAAATTTGGACTGTAGTGGAGAGTCAGGTGGTATTGTTATTGGTATGGTATCACTATTCGCTGTCCGCTAATCCGAAATAATGGTTTTTCCAGGTTCTAATTTTGTCGAACATGTTTTCAGCGGTTCTCTCTGGCACGTGTCGAGAAAACCTTCTTTGCCTTCGTAGCAGATACCGCTGAGGGTATATATAACAGGCTTCGAATTCCATACACGCCCGACTTCAAGAAATATGACTCGTCTTCTTCGTAAATTATTCCGTCTGTTCTATTACTATAGAATTTACAAACAGATCTGGTAAGAGCTAATTAACAAGAGAGAGAAAAAGGGATATATTTATTTATACCTTATCTTACTAAAACATAGGATATGGAATGTAAACATTTACCGATTTAGTGATTTAAATCATTGTTATTGTAGAATAGTTGGTTTTTATTGTGAATTTTCTAATTAATTGTAGTTGGATGAAAGTTGTTTTACTCTGTCTGGTGCCGAACTTAATTTTCATGTGAAACGTCGACATTTACGTAAGAGTATGTTTAAGATTCGTTAAATATTAAACGCATATAACAGGTATAGATGTTATATGTAAATCTGTATTCTCATAGCTTGTAGTTTGTGTTGTACTACTGTCTATTGGAAAACAAATGCACGTATCGATTATGCATGGATTGATAAAGCCGAGCGATGACGTCCGTTGCTTTATAACAGATGCCTCGTGCACATATTGAAACAATAATATTTTAAGCGACTAATTCTATTACAGCAGACAGAATAATTAAAGTACAGCAAGGTAATTAAAGTCTTGCAAAGTTTACACATTAAACTGTTCACTCAAGAAAATTAGTTCATTACATTAGTGTTGGTTAATTAACTTCACATTCCGTAGTAATTGATCTGAAATCATTAATTTCGCTGGAAATCACCACAGTAAATTCAAA
This sequence comes from Magicicada septendecula, assembly GCA_034769895.1. Taxonomy (NCBI): domain Eukaryota; kingdom Metazoa; phylum Arthropoda; class Insecta; order Hemiptera; family Cicadidae; genus Magicicada; species Magicicada septendecula. Next base: position 337,928,205 of record CM068367.1, on the reverse strand, counting down.
CCATTAGTACGGTCGGTCTGTTTGTGTTTAGCTAAAACTTTAATTGCAAATAAACAGCGCACATTCAAGTTGTTTGGATAGTAATAACAAACTTTTTTGTTTTTTACACAAACTAATAGTCGTTCAGGCAATTTACCTAAATTTTAATTACACCTTGTTTACAGATTTCTCTAGTTCAATGCGCTGTAGCTACGTCTATACTTTCGGGCTAATGAATATTCACTGTTTTGAAAAAAAGTAACGTTTAATTTTAAAATATTTTAATCTAACAAACGTAATATGTATGCGCAGCGGTGGGTTAGGACAGAACCATTATGGTAGCGAACAGTAACGTAAAAACGTGAGAGAACGATAATTCAAGTGAAAAGTATTTTCCCCCAAAATTATTTATTTGGTAAACATTGTGGTGGAACTTTATGTAAGTTTTATATTCGCTAGTGTTAGTTTTCCAGCAAATTACTCTGTTGGCTATTTTGTAGAATGAAATAGACCTATGTCATTTATAGAATTGTTTATTATTGCTTTATTGTTGTCATTTTTTTTTTTTTTTTTTTGTAGCACAGAAGACATGAACACACTCTACATTTGAAAAATACAAGTGAGAAGACAATCATTATCGTCGTCTTGAAAGTGAATGTAGTATACGTGTAGTGTAACTGCCAAACTTATAATACAAGATTCGTTTGTGCAGTGGATATAGGATATGAAACATCAACTCTTAATATAGTTAGTATGTTATCATTATAAGTATGCCAAAAGAAAGTAGATCCGAAATCGGGACAGGAGATAAGAGACGTGTCAGACACTAATGATTTTGTTAGTACAACCGAACATACGTAATCTAAAGGTAGTAGAAAAATAGGAAATTTGTTTTTAATTGGTTTTATAATTGGTTTAATTGTCTGAGATGATTTAATATGATGAAAATGAAGATGACTCTTATTATTTTTACATATTATTATTATTATCATTATTATTAAGAGTAGTAGTAGTAGTAGTAGTAGTAGTAGTAGTAGTAGTAGTAGTAGTAGTAGTAGTAGTAGTAGTAGTAGTAGTATATTTTTCTGTTAATATTATTATTATTATTATATTATCGTCATCATCGTTATCATCATCATCATCAAGTGCACCGCAAGCAGTTATCCCAAGTGTAGAGACGTGGAACGTTGTGTACCCTATGCTTACCTCACTGTCTCCGACACAGCTGTGTTGGTGATCCCTGCCGTCATCCCTATAAATCTTCTTGCCAATGTGCGGAGACTATCCTCAGAAAAGCCGAGGTCGGCAAGGATATCGGGAGCCAAAAAGAGTGGTCTGCGGTGCTCATCAGGCACGTGAGGCCGTAGATAAAGAGGAAACATGGTGAGGTCGGATTCTACCTGACGCAGATCCTGAGCAGTTGTGGATATTTCCAGTCATAGCTCCACAAGATGTGAAAGTTTTATCACTGGATTGCCTATACTGTCTACCATTGTGAATGTCGCGGAGTACACCTTCTTCACATGTATGTCACATGCATCCATGGTAGCGGATACCGGCACAACAAATGCTGATAACATCGTCGGAGCTATACTCCGAGTGAAGAAGGGAACAATGCTCTGGAGTAGAGGCCTGGAACTATGTATCATGCTACGTAAAGGATCGAAGAAGACTTTGTTTTAAAGTCCGTCGAAGAAGACGGACTTTTAAAATGAAAGACTAGATATGAGCCCCCAGGGAAACAGCCTAACCTGAAATAATGTGATGAACAGTCTGAGGCTAGGTCCAGATTGCTTTAGAAGGGGGGGGTTTAGTGGGTAGTTCATCTGAGTTAGGGGTACGACACTCGATACGTAAATGCATTTTCTCTCCTCAAACAAAGTCATCATAATTTTCTTACTACAAAGCATGTAAGTAAATAAATGAGTTACAACGAAAATTTGTAGCGCGCGAAATGCATGTTTCGTTATTACGTATTAGTATCAGAGTTCGATGTCTGCCACGAGGGAGGTTAAAGCTATCACAGTTAAGCAAACAGCTAGCTCCACAAAGCATGTAATTACATAAGTTTTGCATAGTATTTCGGCCGGGTTTTTAATATCCAAGTGAGACTGTTGTTTAATTAAACTTGGGAAGATTTTGTATGACAGGTATGTAGCTGGGGATTTTGACACGGCTGAAAGATTTTGACAACAGAACTCCTCTCACTAGCTCGCAGGCTTCCAGTTCAATTCGACTGTTGTTTTAAATTAAAACGGTATCATGTACAAAGTTAAAAACAGGCGTTTGCTTGCTCTCGGCAGAACTCGCGTCGCTGCGCTGTCTCCCACACAATTTAACTTTATATTTTACAGTTGCTTCTACTCTGCTTAGTCTTTATACCCAACTCTGGACTAAAAACGAAGTTAAAAAAAAAATCATTTAAAAACTCGAGTTTTTTCAGAATGTTTGAAGGGATTATAACAATTTAATTTAATAGTTACGACCCAGCAACGTGTGTATACTAATATGCGTGCCCACGCGTTAGTGTGAAAGTAGTATACCGGTACATATCAAACAGAGAACATAAAACAATAGTAAACTGTAAAGTACCCAATATCCTTTACCAACCACGTAAAAACCCCTGTATTTATCTATGAACTAAAATCCAAAATTTCTTCCAAAAAATTACGATTGCAAAATCAAAATACAAAATCTATCTACTAAAAGGTATTCTATTAATTCTAGTTTTTTTAGCTACACGTGTAGCGATAACCTAATCGTTATTTTGCTATTTGGCTTACCTTATATATCATTACTATTCCTAATAATAAAAAATTTACAGGCATTGCACAAATGCAATGCACAGAGAAGGGCATTGAAAATGCTTCAATAAATCTAAAAAATATATATATTTATGTTCATTCACCAATCAATGTATTCATTCTTCATTCACCAATCAATGAATTCACTCTTCATTTACCAATGTACAGGTTATAAGTTAAATGTAGTCGCATTCATAAGCGAAGTTTTATATGTGTACTACGTTATTGACAACAAAGAAGTAGTTTCTATGGAAACTCACCGGTTCCCATTTTCGATCACCCACCAGCTATCGGCCGCAAATGTGCGACACGTCCTTATAAACATTTTCAATGTTAAAAATATTTAAAAATTTCTTAGTTAATATGGCATCTGTATGTACATTCATTATTCCATCTCTTATTTCTAGTAGCATTCTATTAACATTAACTAATCTGAAATTCGGTTACTAGTTTATGAACAGAAGTTTAATGAAGAAAGTTGTGTTAGTGGTTAAAATCACAAGCAGAATTATCACTGTTGCACACCACTATATAAAAATTATTCCGATTAGCGCTTTCAAGCTTCACAGCTCATCGTCAGAATGATTTCCGATCTGACGATGAGCTGTGAAGCTTGAAAGCTCTAATCGGAATAATTTTTATATAGTGGTGTGCAACAGTGATAATTCTGCTTGTAGTTAATGAACAGTTTCATTTAGATTGACATCCGCTTTGTCTTGCTGTTTTTGATCCAACACGTTCCCTCTCACCTTTCTGAATCCCTACTGAATCTCTATGCTAACCGCTGTGTATTAATGTACACGTGTTTGGTTCTGATATAAACTTTACGATATTTACTACAAATCTTTTTTACTGCTTTGTGTTATAACTCTTAGGGGCGTTAACACTGTTTGGTTGTGTAGTCTCGCCATCTTCCAACTCACCAATTCATTCTCCAGATATACGTCTGTCTGAGTACCAGTTTCCATTGTCGATAAGTGTTGTCGGGTCATTATCGTAACAGATAGATTGGCCCTAATTGGGTACTCTGTACTCCTATAATAGTACTTCACACTGTAATAACTCTTGATGGAAGGAATAGTTCATTTCTATGAGCCGGCTCGTCATGTTTGGTCTCTGGTAGTGAAATGCCCAGTTGGTATCAAATGATGTTATTGGTTAGTTCGTTCATTCATTAGGCCTACTACTCCAAGTCTACACTGGCTAACGATGTACAGCGAGAACATGTTACAGATTTGTTACCCCTGAATTTCACAATTCCACGCAAAACAATTTTTTGTTTTGCTTATACACAATAACAAACGCAGACCTGTCTAAGAAAGTAAACAGCACACCAAATACTACATTCACGTAAAAGTGTGATTTAATTTTATTCATCTTTTCTACACTGTACAGCTCTGAAATGCTAACTAATAATCGTATATAAGGATTCCATCATGTAAGTTAACAGTTCACGGATAATATTAGATATATTATTCTTACATATAAAAAATTCTGGAATTATTAAAGTCATAAATTTAACACTTTTCTGTTCCAAAGAAAATAGACAAGAAAATTGTCTGTTTTTTGTTGTAACATAATATCATACTTCTGTTAAGTATACTAAAATTAATTATTGCAAAAAGGTCATGTACTGTAATTTAAACTAACTGACATTATGTAAACGTTTTTATAAATCACCACAAATCTTTAAACACGACAAGTTTTTTACATGAAAGTATAGCTCTGTCAATATTTTTGTAATAATAGTTCCATAGCGAACGTACTTTTAAACTGCATTGACTTTTACAAGAGATAACCAAATGGTTGTAACCGTAATTAGTTTAGTGGAAACTGTGAAAACCAAAATTAAGTTGACGGCTTAGTGTTAGTAAGAATGCTATACTCACACTTAATAATTAGTTATATCGTAATATATTTCAATACTGTTTGAAAGGAAAATTGTAAATTTATTAAATTTCGCAAAAATTAATTATTACACAACCAACAAAAGTTGATTTGTAAATTTATTTGCTGTTGAAATAATTAAAACATTTTTAATTAATTTTTTATAATTTCAAGCAGAATTATCACTGTTGCACACCACTATATAAAAATTATTCCGATAGCGCTTTCAAGCTTCACAGCTCATCCTCAGATCGGAAATAGCTGAATACCTCATTTCCGATCTGACGATGAGCTGTGAAGCTTGAAAGCGCTAATCGGAAAAATGTTTATATAGTGGTGTGCAACAGTGATAATTCTGCTTGTGATTTTAACCACTAACTCAACTTTCTTCATTAAACTTCTTTTAATAATTTAAGTTAAAAAATTGATTTATTAAGTTTTTAAGTTGGTTTATAAAATTTTCTGACAACTAAACAATATTACGTAGTAGAATATAGTAAGACTATAAAATTTAGAAGTGCTTTACAAATAATTTTCATTTGAGACAGTCTCTGTATGTGTGTTCGTGTGTTTGCTTGATTACACAAGTTGTCAGTAAGTCATTTATAATAGCTTTAATTAATTTCAGTGTGATTTGCACATTCCTGAAATAGATTTTCTTCCTTACAGCTATCAGACGGATTGGTGTAAGCAATAACACAGAATACGCTAGTCATACATTGGATATAGTGAAATTCTGTAGTTTATAGAAGTGCAGGAGCCTACATAAATCTCCAAATAGCATACTGAGTTTCATAACATGTAGATATTCAGAACGTAATCGTGTAATAAGTTCCTTACAGCTGTATCACATCTGCTTGTTGCAATGCAGTCGCACAGCTGTCATATGCCACGTTATTACTGGTGGGCCAGCCTCTCCACTTCACTTCACCTTACCGTCACATCTATTCATAAATGCTCACAACATTTTGTATCAGCTCTCATGGCTGTATTTCCTAGCCTGCGATTACTGAAAATGTTTATTCCATTTGAGTTGTTAATAAATTTCGTTACGGAAACGTTGCCACATCCTCCAAACTAGTCTGAAATTGTTCACACGCTTTGCCCCTAAACTTGTATTAGAATCAAAGCTGTAAAACGTAAATATTTTTAATGTTTAAAATTAACAGAAAGAATTAAATTAAAAGAACCACTACACATAATACTTTATTTATTACATATTTACTGTTAATTTTATTAATAGACATACAAGTGTAACAGAATAGACCGCTCAATCATGAGGTTCCATAAAATGTACAGTAATTACATTTATATTGCTTTATGATTACTTTTATTTCAGTGTGTTTTGCAATTATTATACAATTGTCACAATGATAATTGATTTCTTCTATAGAATCTGCTATAGAAGAAAGGATTCATAAGATGGAAAGGGCATATGGTATAACTAAAGATATTTACAATAAAAAGTGCATATCTAAAAATGCGAAAATGAAGCATTACAGTACAGTAGTGAAGCCAGAATGCCTACATTCAAGTGAATGTCTAGCATTGAATTATAATTTAGACAAACTAGAAATATTGAAAAGACGAATTATTAGGAAAATATTAGGCCCACGAAAAACTTCAGAAGGTTGAAAATTAGGAAGTAATGATGAAATATTATCAAAGTATAGAAAATATAAAAGGAACAATGAGAAAAAGAAGACTATTATTTTTTGGACATTTATATAGAATGGACGACAATAGGTTAACAAAGCAGATCTTCAAATATCTGTAGGGGAAGACGTCAACATCAAGTTGGATTAAAGAAGTCCAAAAGGATTTAGAAAAAAATAATATACACGCAGAAGAAGCAATTGGAAGAGACGTTTTTCGGGCAAAAGTGTCAAAAATGGTAGGAGTCCAGGGTAGGAGAGAGAAAACGCAGGTTCAAAGTGGACTGAAGACAGGAAGAAGAGACACAGTGAAAAGATGAAAGAATATTGAAGAAAAATAAAAGAACTAAGAATAAAAAATTGAAATTGGCATGTGGTCCTAAGATGGCCGATACAAAAAAAAATTGATTTCTTCTCCAAGTGTACTTTATTTTCACTTAAGCACGTGCCACAGAGCACGTGGCACGTGGTTCCAGATTGCCAATGACACAAAATTATTAACGAATAATTAATATTAAATTTAAAATAAAGCAAGATGCGTCATAAGACAGTAATACGTTTGGAGATGTGATCAATTCTTACTGTGATAAGTGTAACAATTACACTGTACTCCTCGACACTACTGCTCCCATTCTTTGTACACAAACATAATGATGACGCACGTGTGTTCGTGCATACAAAAATAAGAATAGAGGGGAAAGTAGAGAGAGGAAGAGAGAGAGGGACTGCGAGAGTTAGACAGAAAGACAGATAGATAAGCAGACATAGTTAAGACGGAGAGTACGCTTTATTTTGTAGTAATAATAATTTATTAGAAACTCGGCTGGCAGCAAAGCGTAGCCAGCCTTCCAGTACCAAATAAGTATTTATTTTTCTAAACTACTAAAAATGACGTTAAAACACCGTCGTAGCTAATATCCCCGTCACAACATAACTTTGAACTCATTCACCTTTAAATTTACTATATAAAATATTCATAAGTAACATAACAGTTTTTGTTTAAGGAAACTATAAAATTCCGTATGTGAATACTGAAAGAAGCGACTGTTTTATTATGCAGAGTTATTATTCTAAGTTCTGTGTTTTACTATTATCGTAATATGACAAGTGTACTTTGTAGTGAGGCATTTTATACCACAAGGGAGTGTTTATGTCATGCTGCATGTATTACACAAGTAGGAATGTCGCGCATAATTATTTAACACGCTTAGCTGCCGTTAGCGGCGAGGAAATTTTAACGTTTAATTTCAGTGTAACACTGTTTGTACAGCGTTCTCAAACAACGGGAACACAACACACAACAAAGAAATTACCGCGCGCGCAGTGAACACACTATTATGAGTCATACGGCAAAAGAATGATTTATTTAGGAACAGAAATAATACATAGGTATGGGCAATTGGGAGTTGCAATGGGGGTTGATGGACCCTGTATATGATTTGCGGGAGGCGTATAAATAAAATATATGACAAAATCTACTGTGCGGTCTCTTGCGGCACCCCTGTTCCATTCTCTCGCTTCACTGCAGCTTTTTATCCCTCACGTACTGCGTCACCGTTTTTCTCTTTTTCCTACCTTTAAATATGCCCTTGCATGAAAATAACTTTTTAATTCGCACCTATTAATAGAACTTCCAAAACAAAATTAACCAGTATAGCTTGTTACTCAACCACGCTTGTGCTGTATTTAGAACGTGCTATATGGTGGGTGTGTGTGTGTGTATGTATTCATATTTTTATAGAAGAGTTAATACACTCATAGGCAGCCTTTGTTTGATAGTAATAAGTTTAAAACGATTAATTTAGCATTAAATTTGGCCTATTATTTCGCTTCATGTACTTCACACGCACTTTAAGATAAACCACGGCCACTTAAGAATTTTTTTTTACATTTTTTTATGTACATTTAACAACAGTACGTGAATTTTTTAAATAACGAAACCACTGGGAAAGAGACAATTAAAATATATTTCAACATTAACATAGTCCGTTAATACAGTAAAACCCCGATTATCGGAACTTCGATTATCGGATACCCGGGTTATCGGAAACGACTTCGAGAAAATATAAATTTGTTAGAAAACTTATAAAAGCAAATTCCGTTGCGCACGCCTATGCTTACAGGCATGTGGCAACTATTACAGTACTGTATTTAATTATGAGGGATGTATTTGAATATTCTTCCGTCCTACTGATGACAGGATTACGATTTCGAAACTAGTTTAGGCTACACAAATAAAGGATTGCTAGGTTAATTAAATCTTTAAGATTAAATTAAGAAATCCAGTGGCTTCTAAAATGAAAGTATAATTTTTTTCAGATGACATTAAAGTTTGTTGAACAATGTGAACAATCAACGCCCGCCGATGTAAGTTACTTCTTATCAAACGATGGCGAGATATAGGGGCAAGAAAGCGAGCTGAGAAAAAAGTGCAACGGAAGATTTCTGACTCTAAAATAAATTAAAGTTTCATTTGTAAAATAATATAAAGTTATGATTATACATAATTGTGTACGTTTTTTAGCGAAGTTTTCTTAATACAGTTAATTATATTATAACTTCTTAATTACATTACCTCGGATTATCGGAAATTTTGGTTAACGGAAACGAGTTCAGCCTCCACTATTTCCGATAATCGGGGTTTTACTGTATTTACCTAGAAATGTTACAAGCCATAAAGTAACATAAACTAATGTTAACTGGCTCTAATTATATAAACTGATATTCGTTTGTATGAATCTGTTACAAAATATAATGCTCACATAACCTTTACAATAGTAGAATAGTGTTTAAAAGAGCTCAACACACATTTGATTAAAATAATTAAACTACTTCTTAAACAGTACGAGATACTGTTAGCATAACAATATCTTCATGTCATGCAATTTGCTAAACGCCTCAATGAAGGCTAACTAAAGTAGCATTTTCCTTATTTGCGTTGTTACCGACACCAAATCGTGAACTGTACAGAGTGTGAAAGTGTGGCAAGCAGGCCATGCGAATATAATTTTCGTTCAAAATTATACAGGCGGTGGACAATTTTTGTTTAATGTCGTGTTGGTTATTATTCGATTAACATCAAATAAAGTTTTGAATTACTATAAATACGGTAAACTTAGTTATTCTAGCGTAAACTTACGCTGGCATTTTGAAGCGCAAAAAGTGTCATTAACAAGGATAATAAATGCAAACATTTTGCCCTCACGTACAGGAAGTAGGATGGGTAGCTTGCAATAAATTTTTAAATGTGGGTCACGTGCCTCTGCCTTGTGGTTGCTAAACACAGAGTCGTGTTCCTTAAAGTTGCGAAACGCCTCTATGCAACTTGCCTCGCCTCGTCCCCCTTTTCAGATTTACAAATTAATTCAATTATGTTCCTTTTCTCTGTCATGAAACATTAAGATACAATTTTGTGTACTTTTGTATTCTGATTCGCTGTTCCTGTTATTTTATTTACTTTGCTTTTCTCGATATTCAAATCTATATGCTGTGCCTCCGAATACTCGACTAGGCCTATATTAACGACTGCTTTACGAATACCTTTTCATTGTGTTACAAAACATATTTTTGGCATGTAAAAAATGGAGTCGAAACCGGCATTATGAAAAATTTCCCTATTTTGTCAATACAATGAGTACTATATTAGTCACAACTTGGTGTAAAAAGGACAGAAAATTGAATCGCGTGTCACTTAAAAAAATATAGTAGTTACTACTGACTTAGGTAAGAATATTAACCGTTATATTAAAACTAAAAACATCAACAATCAATCATTTCACAAGCGATCAGAGGAGTCGCACTTGAGATAACAGTAATATACGACCAAGCCCTAAAAAGGGCCAGGAGGTATCTTCGCTGTTACTCCGGATGCGTCATCACTGGTTCAAGGCAGCCAGAAAAAACATAGAAACCGTTGAGCACCTCACTTCCTGAGATTCTTACTCAACTGAACCATATACCTATTCACAGCCTAAATGCTCTTACCTAATGCCCTTGAGAGAGTACGATTCTTGCAGTCATCGGAAGAGGCACTCCGGGCGTAGTTACCACACAGGGGCCTTGAGCCCAGTTCTCCCACAAGCTGCAGGCTACAGCTGTCCGGCCACTTGTTACAACCACTGCCGATTGTGCGTGTTTCGAAACGTAATAAGACGCAAGTATCATGTGTCTTCTTGTTTTATTTCGATTTAGTAAACTTAAGATTTTAGTGATTACTATTCTTTATAGTGAATACTGCTTAATGAACAATTAATTATACTTTATTTTTAAAGGAGAATTATTAATAACACGAACGGTTGGTTTAATGTATACGGTCTCAGTTTTCTTCTGCACTAACGCCCTTACGAATCTACAGTAATTCAAATAACAACATTTTAGCTTTCACGCCTAAATTTTATTTCGGTGAAATTTTTTGGAAAATTTGAAACTTGTTGGTTGATGAACTTGAATTAAAAAGGCAACCACAGTTTTAATAAAATTGTTGGCTGACAAGTAACATCGGACAAAATTTCAAAGAGCAATGATGACTTCGACTGGGTAGTTAACCGATCTTCGACAAGGCTATGTTACATATATTAGAAGAATGTACCGGGCTGTTTGGCTGTGGTCCAGGGTTTACAAACAAACCAACCGTTTCAGCATCACCACTGGCTGCCATCTGCAGTGGAATTCGAGTCCACCTGAACGCGGGGTGGAAAACGTCAGGTCCGCAGTACTGTGGTGAAGGCTGAAAATGTCCCGCGACGCTACCTGTACTTATAAATTCTCCTTATAAATTATAAAATACTTTTAAGTCCTACGTACAGGTAAAAATTACACCATCAGACAATCACAATAATGCACAGGTAAAGACTGCACCTTCACGCTCTGCCATCAGGTACTCATGATGCGAGCCTATAATACACCTTCTTTATTTTGATTGGCTCATGGTGCAGTCTTTACCTGTGCATTATTCTGATTGTCTGATGGTGTAATTTTTACCTGTACGTAGGACTTGGTGAATTTATACGTACAGGTAGCGTCGCGGGACATTTTCAGCCTTCACCACAGTACTGTGGGCCTGACGTTTGACACCCCGCCTTCAGGTAGACTCGAATTCCTCGAATTCCACTGAAGATGGCTGCCACTGGTGCTGCTGAAACGTTTGGTTTGTTTGTAAACCCTGGACCACAGCCAAACATCTCGGTACATTCTTCTAATATAACTGACACCGACCGTGAAAGCCTTAGAACAATATTAGGCTATGTTACTGTTTACAGTGTAAACAGTATTATCCGTAGATTCATATTTAAAAAATAAAATATCGTGAAATTCAATTCCGAAGGCTTTTAATTTTAATGTAAAAACAGTTACTTTTCAACAAATACCAATCATAATTGAATTCATTTTATTAAAGAAGTAAAGTAACACATAAAAGTAAGTATAATTGTTTACGGCGCTACTATAGACTATGGGGCGTAGTTGTATTTTATATCTGCATTTGAAGCCATAGCCTAGTATAAAGTTTGATCCCGGATAACACTCTAAAATCAAACTGTGTTAAATCACGCCTTTAGATTGACTCAGCCTCTACAAATGAGTATCTGGGATATTAATTAGCAGTTGGAGCGTAATGCCGGCCACACTACTGCTTTGTTTAGCATACCAGCTTGTCATCCTACCCTGTCTGCCACACTTATCCATTAGTATTGTACAATAAACGTCTATTCTTGTACACAAAAATTTAATAATTGTAATAATAAATATATTGACTAAAACACACACACACACACACACACACACACACACACATATATATATTGCATCCTTTACAGCCATATGCTGTATTGAGCATTGATTTAAATAAATGTAAAATTTGTAAAATTATTATAAGTTTGGGGTAAATGGACATGTCTGGGATTGTAAAAATGTTTCATTGTTATACTAGGGGAGAAATTAACCTGTTCCAACAGGCAAGGAACACCTGCTCCATTGTATGTGTGTTACGCGTGTATCTTGTGTGTGTTAGTGATCCATGTACAGACAGGAATCCCAGCAACCCTCCCCAATTAATTACTAAAATAATTATTTCAATTCACTGTGTGAAAACTAATTAGTGTATAAACAAACAAAAGGCACCAAAGTGTGTGTAAATTGTATAGTTATCCACAGTAAGAAAATGACGTTAGTGGAACACACTACGCAAAGTCAGTGCGAAATAAGTGTGCCAAAAATACACAAATTACACTAAGACGCTCAAATTAATACAGTGAGTGCTTAAGCAAATTATCTATGATTTGTGCTATCTCAATTCCGTACAAAACACTGCCATTTGCAAAAAATTGCAAATATATGAAAAGGTTCGGGAGTGGGGGCTATCATGTGATCTGCAGGTCTCGACAGGACAATTTCGGAACCAACAGGTGCGGAATCTCGAGAGGGTAATAAATTAAGGGTTCGACTGGAAGCCCTTTTCTTCTTTTCAAGACACAGTTGCAGTCGTACACGCTGTCCGTCGGCAGAACAGTTTTATTTTGTTATAAGTCTCATCTACGAACAAATAAAGACGTTTTCAGTAATTATGTTTACACTAGTACGGGAAACGTAGAGTACCATGACCGTTTAAGTCAGCAAGAGTATCTACAGAGAAGCACCAAAGAGCGACGCGACATGCTGGAAGTTAGGAGATGCTTTTTAGACGCCTAACAGCCGAACGAGAGCCACCTCGCAGCCGATATTAATTCTCTGGGACGGACCACACACTGCTGGAGAAGACGCGGGACTCTGGACATATCCAGGACCACGCCAAGCCAGGAGTAACGGTAACCCAACGCTGGACAACGCTGGACCCCGTCAATAAGTCGTAAGGTCATCAAAACTCGAGGTGACATGCATAATGCATTTATAAATGATTTTTTTTAAAGAGCTCATAAAGACTATATAAAGAGACAATGAATTAAAACTAAAAAAAGTTTATAATTAGGTAAAGAATGTAATAGAGTCTTATGTAAATGTTTTAGTCGTAAGAATGAGCGATCGCATATAGATAAATATAGAAGGAAAGAAAACAGTTTAATTTTGAAATAGTATTTTTTTTTATCAAAGAAAAATAATTGAAATGATTTGATATTTGCATTTTGTAGAAAAGAATAATTTAAATTTTGAATACGAAACAAATGCCAGTCTAAGAGTAATTAATATAATTTTAAATTTATTTTTAAAAAACATTGGTATAGACTGAGCAAGCTGAGGTCAGATCTGATTTAAATGAATTTAATTAAAATAAAACTTAATTATATTTAAATTTTATTTCTTTTATTAAATCAATTTGAATAAATGTCTAGATTAAGATTATAACATGTCTAGATGTAAGAGTGTTTTAAATGTGTGTAACACCGTATAGCTTAAGAGATAAACACTTAATAATGAGTGATATCTTGATCGGAGATTATTAACAATGTTTTATTATTTATAATGCTTGTTAAACAATAAACACGAAATTTTAACTACTCATAAATGTACTACTCTTATTATAGTTACACCTGGCATTGTTATATAACGGTTTAAACACCTGGTATCGTTATAACAGTTTACACCTGGTATCGTTATAACTGTTTAAATACTCGGTATCGTTACATAAAATTGGCGTCCCAAGAACGTGGGGCTCCTCAAATACAAATAAATTTGTACCGTTATAATATATAATATTTAAAATTTATATTTACTTTAACTCAGGATGTTATTTTTTCCTTATTTGGAACATGTTTCGGGATCCTTAGTGTTCCCTTCATCAGCCTTTCTAATTTTGAATCTTGTGTAGTACCTGTGTGCTGGTTGCCTGTTGTTATGGGTTCCCATTGGTTTTTGGTTTTTTTAAATTGTTATTATTGTGTGTGATTGTGGTGTGTATATTGTATTTTCGTATTTTGGTTTTTGAGTGCTTTGAAAATTGTATCACGTTTTTTATTGATTTGTATTTGTTCAGGTATTAGTTTGTTTTGTGTTTGTATATTTGTAAATTTTTCCAAATGTTCATTATGGTGCCTTTGTGTGGTATGTGTTTTATTAGTGTCATGTTGATTATGTCTGGAATTCATGTTCAGTGTTTATTGCATGTGTGGCCAAATTAGATTTATATATTTATGGTTTTTTGTATGCGTTTAGATGTTCAAAATAACGTTTTTTTTTCAGTTGTTTTTTGTTTGTCCTATGTAACATTTATTGTAATTTTGGCATTCAGTTTTGTATATACCATTGGTTGTTGTATTATCTTTGTTGTGTGGGTTATTTAGTTTTTGTAAATTATTTTTATTAGTTGTGTATGCTATTTTAATGTCTGTGTTTTTAAATAGTTTTGTAATTTTATTATTTATGTATGTGAATGTGGCCCATTTTTTATTGTTGTTATTATTTACGTGTTGTTCATTTTGATTGATTCTTAATTGTTCAGTTTTTATTTTATATTTGATTTTATTTTCTATCAAAACTTTAACGATAAGAGTTAAGGCAAGTGGAATACTGTAACTGTTGTACAGACCAGAATTTAGTTAAGCTGTCTTTCCAAAAAATTTCGCTACACCTTATGTAGACATTAAATATATTGGTAACAATAAAAACAAAATTCAATAAGTCCCGTAAATGTTAGACGTGAATTAACACATATTAAAATATTTAGTATGGAACATTTTGTTGCTGTCAATAGCTACTTCATTTTCGATACAACGTTTCAAATCCGCAATCTCATAAGTACAACAAAAACGTGTTCTCAAACCACAGAAACCAGAAGACACCATATTTAAAGCTTGGTAATCCTCAATAACACATTATCGCTAATCGCCTTGTCTGCCCCATTAAGTTAAGACTGCTCCCCTTAATCTAGTAACTCACAGCAGACAGTCTGAAAACACTGCAAAGTAACCGAGCGAACAACGCTTCTTATCTACTTTATTCTGTACCTATTATTATGAACATGAAACACTTACGAAGGCTGGCGTATATAACATTTATTAGTTTAATTAACACATTTTCAATTATAATTTATATTTATGATACTACAATATATAATTATGTTTTATATTTAATTAATAAATAATTGTAATTAAATACTTGTAACTACTATATTATTTTGTTACTATTATAGTGTTATATATAGCTATTCAGATATTTAAATTTATTACAGTCATAATAATATAGTAAAAGCTCTTTAAATGCTTTACAAGTGGCTACATGAAACCCATAAAGCCTCTATAAACATAAAGTGCCTCTATAACACATAAAGCGGAACAGCATATAAGACAGAGAACAGCCAAATAGCACACATACATACACTAGTTTTTAAATTTGTATCATTACCGTATAATCTCATATCATTACCATATCAATATAATACTTTTCAGTAGCATTACCGTATACACTAGTATTGTTGCAGTTTTGGAAGCAAAGAAATTACATTACTTTTTTTAATATCGTATGAGCCACTATGGACTACGTTTGGTTCGACTGTTCCTCTCTTCTTATCCTCTTTCTTCCTCCTTTCCCATATCTCCTTCATTCTTGTGTCTCCCTCCTTTCGTGAGTCCAGATGGTACCTGTCCTCTTCTTGGGTTTTTCCTGAAAACCCTGGGGATTTTTTAATTTCTTTTTGAGTGGTAAGCGTTCTTTAATGTCTTCTTGAATATTCTGGAGTTATATGTCTTTTTTTTCTTCGTTGAACCACGTATTGGACGTTTTCTGAAACAGTTACAAAGCTTCCCTGTTAGTCTGTCAGGATTCATTCTTTGAATGTCCGTAGAATGTAATTCTCCTTTTTCTTATTACGATTGTGATTTTCTTTACTTAGCCTACTTATTACAGTTATTATTCCGTTCTCACTTTCGTCTTGCCGAAGAAATTTGTTTGCCCTATAACTGCTTCATCATTTAACCCTTCCCCCGTGTGTATGTGTTTTTAAACTGCATTGTTTGTGACGAGCAGGGTAGTTATCTATAAACAAAACAATCGTACTTCCTGTTTTCAACATTTTGTTGTCAAAGTCCTTTAATCATGAACCTGTTATCAATGTTTGGCTCTTACAAACACGTGACAAGTGTTGTTTACATATATCACGGTGGAGCCGACTTTCCCGCAACGACCGAAGGCAGTTTTTCAGCACCGTCAAAATTTGCAGCAACGATGACAATTACACTTCCTCGGTTGACTTTACGCCACGACAGATTTTATTTTCGAAAGTGTATGTTTTGCCTGTCATAAGCTTAAAAAAAGTCAATCCTCCTGAGGTAGGCGATGACTCCCAGTGAAGCCGAAACGGAGCGAGTAGTCCCACGTATTTCAACCACTGATAAAAAAAAATTGATAGAAAATTTAAACAAAAAAAGTGGATTATGCGAGATTTTTTTTATACGAACGGGATATACGTAAAGGTTTCACGAATAAAACGTGTGGGGTCCGGACAACAATACGGTGTTAAACAGGATAGTGTAATATGTGGGAGCCTTTTAATCTGATCTTACAATTGACATATAAAAAAAATAGATGAATGGAACTTCGATTACGTAAATAATAGTAAAGTAAAGTAAAGTAATAAGAGAATTATTGTTATTATTCCGGCTGTACAACGTTTACACATTTTCCGGAACCAAATATTACAGAAGTGATTGAATTCTCAGCTTCCACTGCTGCTTGTCCATCCAAAGATCTTCAATTTCTCGTTCCTTCAATATAATCTGAATTTCTTCTATCCAGGTGATCGGTGGTCTTCCTCTTTTCCTTCTTCCTGGTGGGGTCCATTCCATAACTCTCCTTGGCAATCTTTCCTGTGTCACTCTTTTCGTGTGTCCATGCCATTATAATTTTTTTGTTTGAATTAACAAACAAAAAAGTAATATGAGAATACTCTTTATTTTTTAATTAAGCGTTTGAGTGGCTGTATTTTTCTGTGTGGCAGTACGCGTAAAGGTTATTTTTCATCGCAACGTGATAACTTGTTATCTCGGTTTATTTTACTGCAAAGCTTGATCAATAAAAATGGTCATGGTCAAATAAAAATGGCCTTTTACACAATGGAAATAATTAAACAATCGTAAGAATGAATTGTATGTTCTATTATATGTATGTAGTTTACTTAATGGCTCAGCTGTTGAAGCTACTTAAAGCATAACTTCTGTTGAAATTACTTTTGTTGCCTGTGCGTATGTGCCAAAATTTACTTAAAATGGTTTAAACGCTTAAACGTTTTCACTTAACACAGAACCAGAGGACAAAAATTATGAAGACGGTAATGATAATGACGGCGAAAAACAAAACAGCGGGTGAAGCACGAGGGGATGAACCACTTGCTCCCATTTGCATACGGCGCGTTCTCTTCCATGGTTATTTTGTCTCTATAATAACATTATTTGTTGCTCACTAAACATAATGACATCGTACTCATAATGTGACAGTGAACTTGGACAGAAGCATCAATGCTGCCAATAACAGTCCCACTCGTTTCTGGCTAACCCCTGTGTTTGTACACTTAACACACACACACGCTCCCGCGCAAATAAAAATTTATTTTCCTTAATTGAATACAGCAGCCTGTTTAACCCTCTAAGGCCGCGATCCCCACCATTCAAGTTGACTGCCTGCGTACTCCGAATTACAAAAACGGTAGGGTAAGCTTCACACTTGGTCACAATTACTGTGCACAAATTTTAAGAACAACGCAATACAAAATACTGCCAATAACGTTGATAAAATGATCAATGCATGTCACCGACCACGTGTAAAACATTGGGTGATGTTTTCATCGACAAATGTTGGTTAAGGTGTTAATTTACAAATAAAGCAGGAATATTTTAAAAACGGATATTTTATGTGTTATGCAACTGTCAATACTACTACTACTACTACTACTACTACTACTACTACTACTACTACTACTACTACTACTACTACTACTACTACACTACTACTATAAGGCATGTTACTAAGGCATTAACGTCTTTGGCAATGACATCATCCCCTTTAGCACAACATATTCCGGTAATTCAGATTTGTATGTTTCAGTTACTTTACTGATTGAATTGATACGTAACGGAACCTACGCAATACGCGTAACATGACGGAATGTAGCCTATCTTTCAGCAAGTTGTAAAGGTGTAGCTTTATGAGACTTCTGATGCTCCCTTACACTGTGTGGTACTTAAGCTGCTGTTCCTGCTTCTACTATTACTATCCCCATGTAACAATGTTACATTATTATTGTAACATCTGCTATTATGCCTTTTTCTTGTTTCCAACATATAATATTATTGTTTTCATCGTAACCATTTTCTTTTTCTTTTTCTTTTTACCATGAGCTCCGGAAAAATAAAAAAAAAGCTACTGACATATTAGAAAGAGTAAAGTACTATTCGAAGCTACAGTTATGCACACATCAGGGTAGTAGCATTGAAACTGATGTGGTGAAACCTCCAACCTCTTGTCATTAACATTAGTTACAGATTCACGTTGTTCGCAGATATCTGAAGGACTTCAAAATTAACTTGTAAATAAAGGGAAAATAATGTTATAGCAATTTTCTGTCTTTGTTTCTATCTTGGTTTTAAGAGCTCATATAATACTGAAAGGTGCATTTATGATAAAACAAATTTAACCAACCTAGAGAACAATTTATAAGAATGCTCAAACACTCTTTGCTGGGTACAAAATTAAATATTTTTACAAATTTATGACAATTCCAGCTTAGCGTATGATTCTGATCGCTAGACCTTGACAGTGGAGCAACAAACAAAATTAAAGAAGCAGAAATGAAATTTCTACACTGGGTTGGAAAAATAATCTTACCTAACCCAAGGCACCTTACTAGATTGGAAAAATAACAAGGACATTCAGGGCGAATTAAATATTTTCATTTTATATGAGAAGATCTCCGAACATAGGTGCCAGTGTTATCAACATCTGGACCGGATAGAAGGCAACAGAATTCCGAAAAGACACATATGTACAGCGCTTGGAAAAAGGAGCGTTGAATAACCTCACCTCGAAAACCATCAGTTATCGTGACTCCCGAATAGGACTTTGGCTTATGAACAAGAAGCAGATGATTATAATGACAATGACGATGATGATGATGACGACGATGATGATTTAAATTTCCTGTAATTTCGCTTTTATTTTTATTTTATTTTTCAAAGGTAGGAATACTTCAATTTATGTTGCAAGCTTAAGTTTCATCTATGTTAATGTACTTCATGATAATATCGTGTTCGTAAATAGTATACATTTGTGTTATTTTTGTCGTCATTATTTTTATTTTTACCGTCTGTTCTTTGTTATTTTTTGTTCTCAGCTCAAATTATAAAAGGATACTGGACTGCTTAACACACAGTAGTAGATTCAGAAATTAAATTAAACTACCAGTGAGAAAGATACCTTAAGACGAAAGAAGACAAAGGAAATTATCAGGTACAGCAATAACCGAGTTAGTACGTTACCTTGTTGTCATTATGTAGGGCATACTTAGTGCTAGATTCCCGTCTTGATTACGGCTTACCCTTCCGTAACACCCTTGCTCTTGCCCTCTGTCTCATCATACACACAAATCTATTAAGCAACCCTTTAGTGTGACTCTGATAATGTACACTATATGTTTTATGTTTTTTAGAACATTAAACTTGTCCATTTGTCGTTTTGAGTATCAGAAAAGTCGTAACCAATAAGTTGTACTGTAGTTATTACAGTCGACGGAGGCTCAAGTTTCTTTATCAAGTGATAAATACATCCGACATCTTGTAACGTCTTTTCGCCGCGTTACAAATCCAGGGAACCCCTCGTAATTAAACTCCGTTAATTAGATGGGCTGCCTACGTTGTAACAGAATTGATCACAAATAATTAATATAACAAATTACTTACTAACTGTGTAAGGAAACAATGGCAAGGTATACAATTGATTTAAGCACTCCTCATATGTGTGTAACAAGAAGACTTCTCTTTATTTAACATTTAAAAACATTTACTGACAGATCCCATGACATTACTAATTCAATTATTAAATTATTTCAAAGGTTTCTTTAAACTTTGGGATCAAACTTGATTCTATATAGCTATACCTCGGATCCGGGTTAACTTTCTGTATTTCTGTAGTTAAGACTTTCAATTATACTCATTTCATGATATTAGCTTGCAAGACTTTCTTTTATTCAACCATTGGAAGAATGGTATTATTGCTTGAAGTATATTACTCTACATTAGCATATAAATTGTTACAACGTATGAAGTTAGAATAGTTACATGAAATTCTTAGATTTAATTTATAAGTCTTTACAAAGTTAATAGTTTCTGAAAAGTCTCTTTCAAGATGTGTTGTGTAACAAATATTAGTAACCCTCGATAGACAGGCTATCGAGTCACCTTTTAATTGGTATGCTGAAGACTCGTCCTGGGGTATCCGTCTTGGGAAACAGGAACAGCTACGTCGTCATCACGGTCAGGTCTTCCTCAGTAAAGCGCTCCAAAGTTCGCAGGTTGAACAATATGTTGTGTAGATATCTATGATGATCTTGTAGATTCTCGGATGTCCTGATCTGCATATTCTGTCACGTGCAGTAGAGTTTGTGGGTTCTGATAGTTCACATCTCCAGGTATGACTTTGGAATTGTTGTTATTTGTTGAAGCACGAAGTCATCTTGTGTTACACTCCTTTTTTACGTTTCGATTTTTTTACTTTAAATTTCTTGTCTATTTACATGACTATATTAGTTAACACATCCAGATGCTTTAAACATCTACATCTGGTACACCATCTTAAGGTGAAACAAAATATAGTTAACATATTTTAAGAGCACAGCTCCTACGTCTATACTGTACGAAGTCACCATTGCAAGAGAGAGAAATTCTGCTCCCTTCGCCTGGTACTGGGCAAAAGTTAGTGGGGCAATTTCCGCGCGAGAATATAGTTCCTAACTATATTTAAGTTAACATTTTTATTTATACAAACTATCCCTAAACAAATATACATAATTTAAATCAGTTGTTTTAGCGACTATTTATGTCTTCAGATTTTTAATTATTAACATTAGTTTTTTTTATCTTATTCTAACTTACACAAGACTCGGAAAACATGTCGAGTCTGGAATCAACAGGACAGCGCCTGCTCACAAGCAAAGGGTTAAATACGATATTAATAACTCTTTACAATTTATCTTTTTATTAGAGTATCTTCTAACTAACTAATTACTGCTTCCTCTCATACTGAGTACATACAGGTATTTTATATTAATACAGTGAGATTTAAATGGCTTAAGAGCTCGCAACCTTAATTTTTAAAAAATTTTTATTTTCTTGATTATTTCTTTTATTTAAATCGTCACAATCTCTGACATATGTACATCACTCAGTTCGGTGACTTCGGTCCAACGTTTATATATTGATGAAAGCTGTTACAAGTTTTATTAAAAATTTTATAAAGTAAATGTATTGTGTATCTATTAAGTAGGTATACTTTTAAATCGTAAATAAGTCAATCTCACTTGTAGTCTTTTAAAGTGTTAATAGGTGCTAATAAAACAACGTCGTTTTACAAATAAAGCACTTTTTATTCTAACTCTTCCACACGTTTCGCCTTGGCTATGGTGTAGAATGCTCAGTGGCTAGATTGAGACGTGAGTGATGCCTGATTCCACAATTTTCAATTCAAATTCCCGCACACATTAGTCAGGAGTTTTCAATTTGAAAAGACTGTTTTAATGAGACAGCGAAACTGTTTTAGAAAGTCGACTAAAATTCTGAAGAATAAATTATGTAAAATTAATTAACAATAATTAAAAATCGCCGTGGGTTCCGAAACCTGTTACTAACATAAACGATGTAATCAACATGTTTTTCATTTGATATAATTATTGTAAACTATCGTATCGATTATGTAAATCTTAATAAATCTAAGTAAAGTATACATGTTTATTATAACGCAGTCTAAAAACTGTTGAGAGTATTGGGATGTATAACGTTCTATGGGCTGGTTTTCTTTTTCCTTCGGAAGCTGGTACGCCGAATAAGTTGAAGCAAAATATCATCTTGAGTGAGCCAAGCCCTACTCCACTGCTTTAAACGCGACCTTGAAATGACGGATGGCAACGATAGGCCTAACGGTTTTCAGCCCGAGTTCAAGCAACTGTGTGAATTATTAGCCCACCTCAAGGCTGATGCATTTGAACCTTCACTAACTCGTGGTGTTACCTACCACGAACACAGACACATTGAGGCCATTTTCGCAGCGCAAAAGAGGATCACCTTATACGGCGACCTGAATTCCAAATACCTCGATTAGGGTACTTGTCAGGTTACCCGGAAGAGTGATTTTTATGTGTATTAATCAGTTTTCCCACTTGCGTTTTTCTAACGGTTTTCTAACCGTATACAAAGTAAATAACACAGACTTCATTATAACTGCCGTCATCAGAGAGATTTTCGCTCCATCCGAACTATTATCTGATTACTGCCAATCCAGGCACTGCGTCTACACAGGAGTGGGTGGTAGCGGAACTACGGAACTGTAGCCCCTAAACGCCTCCAACGTATGTAAAGTTTACGTTATGACCTAACATAAAACATAATATAAAAACTATGAACATCTTACAAAGTAGTCCTCCCTTCAAAATGAAATCCTGCGTGCGTTCTGCGTGGCAGATAGCTGACTGGAATCAATACAGGCCTGCTTCTACCGAAGATTTCCTGATTCTACTTCATTCGGCTCTGTCCACACATCAACAAGGGCGATGGCAAATTCGATAAAGCTGTTGCTGAGGTGTGTTCACGGATAAAGCCAAATTCTTTTCCTTATTATCACTAAATTTTAGAGGTGTCTATCGTCTCGCTAGCATAAATATACATCATCTATACATGAGCGTATGGAAGGTGAACTTATTTTAGTCCATAGCTAGTAGAAGTCTCTTCTTCTTCTCCTCTTCAAGGATTATGTTATACAAAGCTGTTCTTGCACCCATCTCATCCTCGGACGACCCACGTCTCTTCTACCTAGTTCAGTGCCGCTTTCGGCAATCGATCCTCTGTCATCCTTTACAGATGATCTCACCATTTTCTTGTGTAAATTGAAATAATTTCTTTTATGTCATTTATTTCGAGTTCTGCTTTGATATCCTAATTCCTTATTCTATCTTGCAATGTATAATTTAAAGTATTTCGAAGAAACTGCGTTTCAGTACTCTGAATCTTGCCGCATCCCTTTTTTGTCATGCCCCACACCTCACCTGCATTAATCAATGTGCCGATTGTATTGCAATTGTCTTATAAAATTTAATGCTTGTGCTGTGTCTTGTTTTATTTCTAAGATTTCTATGAATCGTAGGCCTACCACAAATATCCCTAAATTTATTTATCTTTTCTCTTATATCATATTCAGAATCATAGCTTACTTCACAGCCGAGACATTTTAAACGGCTCACTTGTTCTGAAGTACTGTTGTTTATAACTATCTTAGTCCTTACTGGATATTTACGTTTAAAGGCGATGGTTTTGGTCTTTCTTACTGAAATTGTCAGTGAGTACTCTCTTGCCACTTCTTGTAAATGAAACATACTCTTTGTAAATCATCCTCATTTTATCTAGTAGAGGTTTCCCATATTTTCCTCTGACCCCTTGACGGAACGCGTAACCACCTGCAGACGTAATAGCTTGCTCGCAGTCTCCCCTAACCGTTGTGTAGGTGCGTTGTTTTAATATAAGAACTTCAGTACGAATTTTTAATTACAATAAAAAACATTTTCTCATGTATAATCCTACCTTCATAACGTATGAAGACTATTAAGCGGTTTTACTTATCTTTTTCATTATTCTTGTAATTTTTTGTAACCAATCCATAATCACATACGCAACACGCTTAGTGTACACAAACATGGAATCGTGTGCGCTTACGAGAAATCAAGGGAAATTTTAAATGTCTAACATATTACAAGTAATTCTGTACCGCTGATGCAAACGAAATGTATAATTAGAAACTTAATTAACTTGTGTAACTAATGATAATCAGTAATTTCTTTTGCATCGTCTTGAGTAATTCTTCGTTGACAATACACATATTTTAACATAAGTAACTTTACCATGACGAGATCTTACATAATGTAATTACTTTAAGTTGATCGGCTTTGCTTTCTATCTAACCCGTGTAATACAGTATTAATAATTACTGGGCTAAACAAAATGAGATAGTCTTGAAGATAACTATTTTGATCGCTGACTATAATCCTACATTCTTGCTTCAGGCAAATCTTTCTAGATGTATTCAAATGTTAACTCTCGAATTTTAGAATTCAGCAATAATTTTTCATTTCTGTTTTTATGTTCATTGAAATTGTCAAGTACACTGCACAGATTGGTATTTATCCTGCGAAAATACCAACATTTTTATAGCAATGTGATTGTTGATGAAAAATTTCAAGACAGTATTTTCTTTTTCTTTTTTTCTGGTTCACAATAAAATTACAAATTGAAAACACACTTCAAACTATCAGGCTGAGTATTATTCTTTTGTTACCTTATGTACGTTATGGAATAATAAGACATTGCTAATTAACGTGGTGAAATGATTAAAAATTTTCAGATGGAGAGAAATGAATTGATAGGAAATTATCAGAGTTTTACTTATAAACAAAAGCCTTCATTTTCACTAAATTGTAAAGCAACTTCATCACAGTGTAACTGCTTGGATAAGTTAGATATAGAATTTAAACTTAGATTCCATTCAGAATTGAAACATGTGATTTCAGATCACTTACGTCTTTTTCAGTCTGGCGAACTAAGTATGTCTCTCAATGGAAACATAACTTTAAACTTTACTTGTCATATTACGTCACATAATTGCAGAGAAAATTTCAGTTCAGCTCGGTACTAATTGCCTTACCATTCTAACTCAACTGCTGTTTCATATGAAAAACTCGTAATTTAAGTTTTATTGCTGTAGACAAAATGCAACAATGCAAATGTTCCCTTGTTACTTCTAGAACACAGTTTTTTCCAATGACTGCTACAATTAGCTTTTACGCTACTAGTGTTGCTTTATGTTTGTATGGGTTATTCCGTTTTCAGTTTTCCAGCAAATGAATATCTTATTCTGTGTTTTTTACACAGTTAGATTAGTGTGAGTTAATAATTATGTGATTCTTAAAGTTTTCATTATTTTTTATTTCATATTCATAATTTGGGATAATGACCATATTAGATCAGAAAATTTATAATTTGGTCTTAACTTAAGCATAATTAAGAAAATTATAATAATCTACATTTTTTAAAGATAAACAGACACTCGTTGTTCCTCTTTTCATTATCATAACTAACTTAAGTTTTAAATACAAGAATATATACAAGATTACACACTAATTAGTGCGATAAATATCTTATTATTATTTAGAAAACGTGTATGACATAAATAATTATTTTATTGTAAATATAGATAAAAGTAATGAACAGCACACACAGTCCGGAAAAGAGGGATTGCCTTCTTGGTCACATAACACGAATACGTCCAACAGGATCTTTGCCTACTTTCTAAATAAGGAAACCAAAGAAGCCTGGTTCACCAAGATGGACAGAGATCTGCAGGAAGTGGGGATTACGCGTGAGGATATCCAGAAACATAAACCTCTTAAGAAAAAATTAGGAGCATACCAGGATTTCCAGTAAACCCAAACTGAGAAAACAGGCAAAACGTGATCTGAAGAAAGAAAGGAAGTGCGCCGAAAACGGATGAAGGAATACTGGGCAAAAGGAAAAGCCTAAAGAAAAGAAACAATTGAATAACGTGATCCTAGCTGGCCGAAAAGAAAAACAGTATTGAAACTAAATATCTTATGTTTAGACAGGCGGTTACAACATTATGGAGTCGATGGTGCCTACATACGAAGAGGAAGACTTGCACTTATTATAAATGTAATCCGTGCACAGCATTCTATATAGATTATAGAATGCCTAAACGAAGGCGGGTCAAGCTCTCGCATACGTAAACCTTCCATGCCCTATTATATACTTTCCTTACGTGCTGTACCGTGTTATAGGCGGTACAATGTTGTTATGTATTAAACCAAAAATTGGTGGCCATATTAAATTGATAGCGTAGGCGAGGTGAGTAGAAGCCAACTGTCAAGCTACATCCCACTCGTCTGTATTTATCGTCCTTATTATAATTGCGAGCAGTTATACTTGGGACAAATCTTTTTCAGGGAAAGCGTAACCTTTACTCGATGTGCCGCTTGATCTTGTAGGTTGCTTATGTTCAGAACAATTTAGTTTCATTGCACGTTTGCTCATATAATTTTTTTCGTAAATAGTAACTCATTATTTCACGTAATAAAATATGAAACAGTTTCAGTTTTGTTTAAGATCATACCCTACTCTACTATCTGATTGTACGAAATGTTCGTAGGCTTACACGGCCGGAGTCAATGTTGTTAAAATTCATTCAGGGCTGTTTGGCCGTCGTCCATTGTTTTCACCAAAAACAGACGTTTTGGCAGTGCCATCGACTGCCGTCATCAGTGTAAAATTCGAAGTTTCGCTAACGTAAGGTGGTAGACGTTAGTGACTGTGGTCAAGGCTGAAAACCACCTTACGTTAGCGAAACTTCGAATTTACACTGATGATGGCAATCGATGGCACTGCCGAAACGTCTGTTTTTGGTGAAAACAATGGACCACGGCCAAACAGACCGGGAATGAATTTTAACAACTTATGAAATTTTGTATGTAACTAATAGCAGATGGGTTTCGATCTGAAATCGAAAAAACCTCTCTGCAATCGCTGAAAACATTCTTTCCAGTGACAGAAACGCATTAACAAAAAAATATCAGAAAAAGGTATGGTTATTATTTAAGAGTGAAAATGAAGAAAAAAGGGGAAAACTCAAATTTTAATAAAGAAAAATGCGGCTCTTATAAAAAAGTTTCAAATGATAGTTATTTTTAATAAAAAATCGTCAATTTTATCCTAGCAATTTATTCAAAAATGTATAACCATAAAACGAATGATAAGTAAATTGGAAAGCTCAGTTGATTTGAAATTAAGGTTAGATATTTATAATCCATCCACCAAACTGAATGCTTTTCTTGCATCTGATCCTTCGTTCAGCTACCACAGGAACTAATTACATCAACTATCGTTTTACTTTTTGAACAAATCATTTACAATGAAATAAGTAATTTTAAGGTTATGTTCGGCTACATTAAATCCCCCATATTAATTTACATTTTCTTTAATACATTTTCATTCGGGTACTCAAAAAATACATTAATACATGAAGTATTATTATTGTCTTTTTAACAAAATGTTAACAAAAACGAGCAATTTGAAGATTACGGTCTTCCATGTTAGACGATGCTAACTTGAATTTTGTTTATCTCATTCGATTTCAATTCAGCGACTCCGTAAACTCTTGTATGATTTTTTGGACTACAATTCTTAATTATAATTTTCTAAAATATTTTAATGAATTTTGTTTTTTAAAACATTTTGTAAATTTTAATTTGCACATTTTTTGACAGCTAAACTTTGTTATTAGCACCTTCTGAAAGATAATTCAAAAGTTTTTATTCGGATCTAAAGAGATTTTTGCCTCTCTTCGTCTCATTGCATACACGTAGAATATATCCTTTTATTACTGTGAACAATTGAACTGGTTATGATAGTTAATGACGGTTATAATGATGATACTGCTGCCGATGATGATGAGGGTAGTGGTACGATAATGACCATGACGATGCTGTGTATCGAGTTCAGTATATTTATTTAAAATGTATGTTTGTGTTTAACTAACAAACACTACGTGCTTAATAAATAATAGTTCCATGCGGTTGTTACATTTTTCAACAACTTCTATTTATCCTATGTACATTAAAAGTTGAGTAACAGTATGTTTTGATTTAACAATACAAGTTTTTAACAATAATTATTACATCTATCAAAATATTTTATTGTGTAAACCGTTTGTCACCGTGTAATAACTGTTTTAGTATGCACATTGAGCATACTCAGTAAATAAACAAATAATATTTCCATAGTGGTTTAAACGCTAAAATTGAATTTTGTGTTCAGTAGAAAATCCGAAAGGACGCTGTATTTTAATGAATGTAGTACACGAGTGTCTATACGTATCCACATGTTGTATTATGCCTCCGTACTTTGGCTTAACACTAACATTTAATGGGACCTGATATCATGGTTTATTTAACTGTTTCTTTAAACCTTTCACCGTTAAATGAGAAACATTCAGTTTCTTACACGAAGAACGATTATTTAAATTGTTACTTCAGTATTCTTGGAGAAAGTGTATATAACTTAACTTGAATACAATGTAAAAGAAGCTACTAAGTTTACTAAAATGACACCTTACATACCTCCTAGCATTATTTGAGGAAAAGAATTTTATCAAGCCCCAAAGGTTAGTTGAATGACTATTCATAAAGAATAAAGTGTAATAACCATATTCTCTGAAAATTATTTATTTTTAAATTATCTAGTAACAAGTGCATCCGACTCCTCCGGAACTTTACCATAAACGTAATATGAAAAATAGTAACGTCTGAATGAAAGTAAATTAAGATATTATAATTTTCCATTAGCAGATTAACTACCACCGACATGAATATTAAACACTACTCTGAAGTAGTAATATAGATTACTTCTAATGAGAATAATCTATAAAAAATTATTCGTTGTCGATTCCTTTGCATAATAAGCGTTTGATGAAATATTCTTTACTTGAGTCGTCAATCGCCGACGTCTGATCACTTAATAATTTATTCACTTCGGCAATATCTAAGACTACGCCTGACATCAGGAAAAAATAATCTCGTTATAACATGCAAATTTTTTCTTTACAGAAGTATAATTACGCTAACAGTTTTTTTACGGAATAAATGTTGAAATAAAAGTTTAGTAAATGATTTTCCCTGGCACTAACCCGCTTACAATCTGAAAATTAGTAATATCGTTTTGTTATTAACTTCATCAAATGCGTCTCTGTGAACCACGTCGAATATTCTTAACTACGCTTTACAGAAATTGTATTAAGTACTCAAGTCATACGTTAACATTAAACTAATAATTCACGGATTCTTTTTCTATTTGTATCGCCCATCTGAGGACCACATGCCAATTTCAATTCTTTATTCTTTGTTCTTTTCTTTTTCTCCACTTCTTCCTATCTTCAGTCCATTTCGAACCTGCGTTTTTCTCTCTCCTACCCTGGACTCCTTCTTTTTTTAACACTTTTACCCGAAAAACTTCACTTTCAATTGCTTCTTCTGCGTTTATATTATTTTTTTCTAAATCCTTTTTGAATTCTTTAATCCAAATTGTTATTGACTACTTTTCCCACAGATACTTGAAGATCTGTTTTGTCGTCCATTCTATATAAATGTCCAAAAAATACTAGTCTGCTTTTGCTGATTGTTTCTGTTATATTTTCTATACTTTCATATATTTAATCATTACTTCTTAATTTCCAACCTTCTGAAGTTTTTTGTGGGCCTAACATTTTTCTAATAATTCGTCTTTCCAATATTTCTAGTTTGTCTAAATTATAATTTAATGCTAGACATTCATTTGCATATAAGCATTCTGGCCTCACTACTGTACTGTAATGCCTTATTTTCGCATTTTTAGATACGCACTTTTTATTGTAAATATCTTTAATTATACCATTTGCTCTTTCCATTTTATGAATCCTTTCTTCTATAGCAGATTAGCAGATTTTTCTAAACCATTCTCTTAAATTATTTCTCCTAGATACTCAAATTTTCTAACCCTCTCTATTCGACCAATATCTGTTAGCAGAAATTTTGGCACATTTTTAATGTTCGTGAGGAATTCGGCAGGGATTCTTTTTCTTATGTAAAACTTTCCTTTTCTTCTAATATAAACGATATTTTGAAGAAAAACGCCAGTCAATTCTGTCCACTCATCTTTTTCTGTATACTTATACAAACAAAATTGTCGTTGTATCTATTAATTTTATTTGTTCCAATTCTAAGATTATCAACCAAACTGGCTTAAAAACGTTTGTTCCACAGATTTGAATGTAGTTAGGCCTATAATGTTTTCTGCTAATATTTATTTTAAGGATTTGTACCCTTTGATTAGCGGGTGTCTTAAGCGTCTTAATTGTCTGGGCAGTACGAACTGGCGCGCAAGTCAAGCAGGCCTCACATGAAGGTGTAATTAACTGATTGGTTAGAACCCACGTTAACGTCGAAAAACGTATTAACCAAACAAGCAAAGAGCCAAAGGCTGTATGACATTCGGTACGTGAACATTACCAGTAATTTTGGGATGAGCTCAAAAACCGGATATTTTGTCTTCAACACGTTTATTTATAATTTGTATGAATCAGTTTTACGACTATTTTAAACGTATTTTGCTTGTGTATAACAATTTTCAGATTATTTTTTGGCATAGCTTAAAAAGTTGTTTTGGTGACATATTTGATAAGCCAATCATAAATTTTAGAATTTTAATACACGTAGCAGGTAGAGCAACCAAATCAATCATCCCTATGCAACCGTAGCCTTTCTACAGAAAGAATAAATAAGGAACTGTTGCAAACTGTTCAATTTTAGATAAACTAAATGGATAAATGTAAATATGCTCAATTGATAATCATAATTTATAAGATATAATTTAAGTGTTCTTAAAGCCAGATACTGTTTATCGGCTACAATATTCGAAAATCCTTAACATCAAATGGGAGACAATTAGGCTTATCAGACGGGACGAAGGAATGTGCACCAGTAAACCTCCAGTATTCCTGTTGGCCAAAGACCCAAAAACGTCGACGACACTTGCCATTCAGTATTACATTTTGCGTAACAGAACACGAACGTTATAGAGAAAGTAATGTCACTTTGCAACGTGCTCTGAGACAACATGTATTTACGTGTTTCCGAATACTAAAATGTGTAAACGTACTTAGATCTAAATCGTTTACGGTTACTGACTCGATACAGATACTCTTACACAGGTCAGCAGGCAGACTTTGCCTCCTCATTACCAAAACGTAGAATCTATGTGCATCTACGAGGATAGATACAGTGAAAAGTCCCAGGCCTGAATAAGAAAACAACACTTTTTAAAATTAATTTGAGCTTATTTCTCCACATAAACTCCATTTAGCTCTATACACTTTTCAACGATGTTTTAAAGCTGTTATGCCAGACTGAGAAGCCGATTTGTTGAAGTCCTCAAATTAACCATTTACAGCATCGCTAACTTGATTGAAGTCAGTAAATCTTTTTCCACCGAGCCATTTTTTGATGTTCGGTAAAAGGTATAAGTCGCTCTGAGCTAAATCATCGAGTATGGTGGGTGAATTTGAACTTCAATTCTTTGATATTAGTCGTCGCAACAATTGACGTGTGAGATGATGCATTGTCTTCATAAAACAGCACTTTCGTTTTTGCTAAATGTAGCCGTTTTTTCTTGATATTGTTGTTTGTCATGATAGTGAGTTTCGTCGTGGTCGCCACTAATTGTTTCCCCTTTTTAAGGTAGTAAATGAAGCTTACTCCACGTGCGTCCCAAAAAACAGCTGCCATAACCTTATAACCAGAAGGAATTGTCTTTGTCTTCTTTGGAGTTGGTTCGCCTTTCGGGGTTCATTTTGTTTCACTGTTGTTTGGTCTCAGGAATGTTGTAGTGGACTCAAGTGTCATCAACAGTTATGTATCCTTGCAAAAATTCGGTTGGATTATAGGTATAGAGTGGCAAACATCTTTCCGGCATTGTTTTTGGTCAAATGTTAGTAAACATCTAGCGGGCAGCTTCCCATACACAGATGTTCGTGTAAGATATTAGACACACATTCAGTTGGCATACAAGTAGTCTCTGCTATTCGCTCACTTTTATTCTACGATCTACCAAATCGATTTTGCGGATTTTTTATAGTAATCACTTCAATGGAACGTCTAACACGCGGGTCTTCATTTGTGCTTGTCCGACAAATTTCAAATTCAGCAACCCAGCGCTTCACTTTTTTACTTGATGAAAAGGAGACTCCCAAAGTTGAATTTAACTTCTTTTTTTAAATCGGTTACAGTTAAGTCTTTCAAAAGAAATTTAGTCATAGCACGAATTTCAATCTATCCATTGTTAAAATGCTTAAATGAAACTAATAATAAACAACTCATTAAATTAAAAGCATCAAAAATAAGCCTACCAAGGATGAAATCATAGAACACGATCAACATAATGAACATATCTCTGTGTCAGGCCCACAGCTTTTCACCCTACCCTTGTAAGTGTCAAAACACGCGCACAAATGTGCATACAAATAACATTGTAATTTGCAAGGTTACGTGCGTGTAAGTCCAGTAGTAGTTATGTGACAACGTGCAAACATACGACGCGACGTGTGCATTTGTGCATTTGGAGTATGTGTGCTTTTAGGGAAGTATGCGCGGGCATTCACATGTTCAAATCTGCATTAACGACACAGCATACATAATACCGCTTGTTTATTGTATCGAAACGTGTGTGCGTGGCGCGAGCTATATTACTCTTCTAATCGAGCTTAAGCAAATAATTTGCGTATTTTATTGAACGCTTGGCGAGTCTGTTTCCATTGTGCGACGTCGTATCGCTGAGCTTTCTGTAATCTTGTATTTCAGCTGAATTTGTTAACACTTCAGTGAGCCAGAAACACAAACGTTGCTTTTCCTTGTGTACGTAAGTTACTTGTTACGTAAAATGTTTTTGCCGTTCTTAGAGCGCACTCGACTGGCAGTGCTGAACCCAACGTTAATTTATTAACATGATATGTGCAGTGCACCATGCAGTAATAGGTACTTATGTGTTACCGCTGTGTTCTCTCCTGATTGTGCAGTGCTAAAGCAAACCACAGCACCGATATACACAGTTAGCTGAACTAATATTTGAGTTTATATTACTACTCAAATGTCTCCTTTACTTCAATGCTTCAAGAATTATTGTTTTTCATAGCGTTTTTAAACAAACGCTACGCTACGCCGCTATTGAAATGTTTCACTGTGGAAACCAACCTCTGTATAATGCACAACCCACCTTCAGGTTTTACTACTGAAGCATTGTGAATCTATTTACAGTGAACAAACAGTGGGTACCCACCAAAGTAATTGTTTCTTTCACTGCTGGACAGCTGTCTGAGACGTTTTCTGCGGCCACGAACTACTTCGTTGACACTCCAAACACTGCTATTTCATATCTATTGCAGCAATTTGCTGATGTACTAAAAGCAAACATACTTTTTGAATTTTATTTTTTACTAGTTAAAGTTTACAAATTACTTTCATTTTAAAGTTTAAATCTATACTTCTACATTATTTCCTTTGTCTCATAAGTAAATTTTTTCCTTCAAAATTAATTAATGAATTCAATGTTTTAAAAAATAATACGACGTAATTTCGGCTAGAAAATATTTTTTAATGAAATATATCTATCATCTCTCTCATGTGTAATAGAGTTCAAGTGTAAGTGTAAGTTAACATTACATTGTATAGTAAACGGAATGTTATCGCTTTCACAGTACAAACGAATAAATAAACTTTCCTTACCTCTTATAGTGTATTAATATCTTCCTTGTTCTTACATAAATATAAATAAATATGAGTTGAGTAGCAAGTTTACACACACACACAGTAATAGAGAGAGAGAGAGAGAGAGAGAGAGAGAGAGAGAGAGAGAGAGAGAGAGAGAGAGAGAGAGAGAGAGAGAGAGAGAGAGAGAGAGAGAGAGCTAACAAAATGAAACTCATAATTCTGACATGAATGAAGACTGATATTTTCAAATAAAGTACGATATTTTCAAATGCATTTCTGGAACAGCACTGTTTGGTCGTAACACTGTACCTTACTTATGCCTTAAACGCTTGATAAAATTAAGGTGTTCCTCTAAATATCCGGCTTTACGATCGGGTTCAGAAACAAAGCGAACATTTAAAAAATGTGAAACTACATTAATTATCAACAAGGAATTATACACTTATAATTGGTCAGGCACAACATAATGCTTAAAGCGTATAAATGATTGTTCATAAACGAAATTTCCTATTATTATTGGTATAATTAATAAAGCAGTCGCTTAAAATACATATTAAATTCATTTAATATTTTCAAATTAATTTAAACTTGACCGTTGATATAGTCGTTTAAACAAGCAAACTGATTTTAATAGATAACGTTGAGCGTGCAGAGGAAAACAGAACGTTGTTCATATGTGCATCGTAGCCGTAATATAATCCAATTATTAACAAAATTAATACAATTATATCGTTTAATTTTATTGAAAACTAGCGCAATGAATAACTTAAACGGAGCGCTGATTATCCCATTCCGTTGAACACAGTTCTCTCCTGTAGCATAACATAACAGTATGTAACCTGTGTTCCTTACACAACTTTGCAGTCAGTTCTTATTAATTAAGACAAAAATCTATTATAAATTAAGAACTACTACTAAAAAAAAATAGCTTCACTAAGAGATGCATTTCCACGTTATTTTCCTTAGTTTTCGTTAATATAGAAAACTTCAGAATACTCATTTTAGTAAAAATTCAGAATAGATTCAGAATACTTATTTTAGTAAAAATACTGTACAAAAACATTATTTAAAAAATTGTATAATAAAGTTACGAAAGATTTACCTTATTTATTTTATCTTTAAATATTACACTGAATAAAGCAAGAAACCACTAGCTGAAGAAAAGTAACTAATGAAAGACTTGAAGTGTTTACAGTTAACCAAAAGTAATAGTTTTATACAAAAATACAATTCAATAAATTCTATATTCATGGAGTTTTATTATTAAATAATAATTATGAAAGTTACTATTCAACTTGCTTTGAAATCGCCATTTCTGTTACCACTAAATTAGAAATTCTTGTGGAAAATTAAGGTTTTACTATTAAAAAACTCATCTTTAAAACACGCGTTATGCTTGTCTACTTTTTAAAAACACTGTTACGCAAGTGAATGAAGTCTATGTGTCTGTAGTTTTTCTCTTGAAGGGATTAAGTATTTTTCGTCAAGGGAAAACATCGTGTAACTACCGTATTGGATCTTGAGTTGGACCAGTGGATTCAAATACATTGCGTTCTCTCGTATTAATAATTTAATAATGCCGCAAGTGATTGCTCAAAATAGTAGAAGGTTTAAAAATATCTCTACTTATGCGCTGTGCTTGATCATAAAAGCTATAGGCCTACATCTAAGCCCTCGCGCACGAGTATTTGGATATGTAATGTAAGACCCCCATAATTATACGCACTATTTCTCTCATCTAAGTCAGGCGATTGCACAGATTTCTTTGCGTTATATCATCTTTTTGCTCTGTACTGTTTTGACAACGCTTTTGTATGGCAAAACTGAATAGTAGTTATTTGTACCTTTTTATTATGTTAGATTATTTGTATGTTAGATTACTTTATGCGTTAACAAAAAAAAATATATATATATAATAAGCTATTCATGTGAGATATGAATAGATATATTCAAGTAAGCTAAGTCTGTGAGATATAAAGAAACAAATTACTGTAACATAGACCTATAATGTAGAAAACCGATTATTTAACGTTTCATTCTATGATTAATAAAATAATAATTTCTCTTTATCTAAATAGCGTTTGATGAAACAAGAACATGTATAGTGAATAATAAGTGAATACCTAGCATAGATGCCTAATGTGAAAAATAATTTTATTGGAAGCATTATTTGCCGGTCTGTTAGTCCGTGGTCTACTGTTTGTGTGGACAGACGTTTCGGTCCCACCATCGGTGCCGAATCTTCTGTGTTGGAAACAATTGGTGTTCGCTAATTCACCCCAGTGATGAGGTAAAGGCTATGAAATAAAATGGCCGAAACGTGTGTCCACCACGGACTAACAGCCCAGCAAGTACTGTTTCCAACTATGTTGACGCTGGTCGTGAAAGCTGTAGGAAATAATTTTATTATTCATTTCTAAACAAAACAATAATTTACAAAATATTCCTTTACGCTGGAACTAATTTTAAAAAGTCACTTGTGAATGCTAATAAACATTAATATTTATTAATAATTAAATATTCCAAATTAGATTACAGAATCACATTGACGAGGGAAATTAATTTAGTTTCTGAAATAATTAATTTCTTCGTAAATGGACTGATTGCGGGTTCGCTATGGTTTGCACAGATTTGCTACAAATTATATATAAATATTTTATATCTCATTATTTTGGTAGAATAATCAGGAGTTTAATATGCACAATAAATAACAAATCCCTTAGCGAAGGTACTTGATCTCAACATCTGAATCAAAGCCAACTAAAATTGATACACATATTCTGATAACCGTAAAAAAATTCGTGGCAAACCAAAATCTACACTTTTCGCCTTTCAAGGCTATAGGGATGCACATAGAACTTTTCAATACACCTTTCGCTCTTTATTTGATGAGAGATTGAAAGGCTTAAGCAAGTGTTGAATAGTGGAGTTCAGGTTCGAATAAGACTCCTCCTTTCGCAGACATCTTAAGTTATAGAAGCTGAGCATTCTACGTTTCTCTAATTCGTTGTATGAAGATCTTGTGAAAAGTAAGATTAAAATACAGCTCCCCTTTGTTCGTAAGATTATTTACCTTTACTACAAATTGTAATAAATAATCTCGAGAACTGTACAATTAAGTTCAACAGTTATTGCTTTGTGATAAACTGACATTGTTACTTAACGTGGCGTCGTTCTCTCTCTCTCTCTCTCTCTCTCTCTCTCTCTCTCTCTCTCTCTCTCTCTCTCTCTCTCTCTCTCTCTCTCTCTCTCGGTCAGTCTATGTAATAGAAAAACCACAAATTACAAGTTTTTTGTTTGCTGTTATATAACCATTTACTTTCTCCATGTCTCGACTTTTCCTGTAATTAAATTTACTTGTTAAGTATCTTAATGTTTTCTATGTCAGTCTGCAAGACTGATTCTCATGATTATACTAATGATTCAGAGACAAAGTCTTTTAACGCAGCAACAGAGTCAGCCGTTCAATTTGTAAACGGACTCTTAGTCACCTTTATTTACTTTTTTGTGAAATTTTTTTTCTTCAATTTTTATACATTCAGAAATTACTTTCAATTTCTTCGTAGACGTTTATCATTTTGTATGTCTCTTTTACCTTCTCTCTCTCTCTCTCTCTCTCTCTCTCTCTCTCTCTCTCTCTCTCTCTCTCTCTCTCTCTCTCTCTCTCTCTCCCTTTGTCTCTCCCTTTGTCTCTAGTTCTCTCTTTCTAATTCTTGCTATCTCTTTTCCCTCTTCTTCTATTTTGCTAGCTATGATTTTTTACAATGCCATGTCTAGAAGATACAAGACAGTAATATAACACACAAAAGGAAATAAGGATATACAGTAGAGTCATTTCCTGGACCAGTTTTCACTAGAGATTCAGATGTGGGTGAATTACTGTAAAATCAGGGGTGTGTATTGTGCTCTAATGATGCCGAAATAATGTGTACTGTTGTCCGAAGAATATCGGATTTGAACAAAATAAGTAACTGTAGAATTATAAAGAAGGTGACGGGTTTGTCTGGACTCTGAACGCAAAGTAAAAACTGCTCGAAGTAGAATCATTGAAGACCATCGTTGTTATTATTAAAATTATTTAAATGAATTTGAATACTGCATAACTGAATTTCAATAATAACTAACGAATTAATGAACTTGTATATGCATACTTTAAGGACAATTTCATTGTGTCTGGTTTGAGTTCAACTCTTGTATTGAGGCAGGCTCTATGGTAGTAGACATCGTGCGGTCAGATGTAGTGAGCAAATTTCAGACAACTTCGTGATCTTGTAATACACAAACGTCCACGAGAGACCTGTGGAAGTTCTCGATACGTTTGGGACACACAATGTCTTCATTAACTCACATTTCATCACTAATTACTAATCAGTGTACGTTAGTAAATACACGGCGTAACCACTATAATGTGTATAATATGATGGGTATAAAAGGCAATTTCCAGAGGGTCGAGCAAGCAGAGACAATAGTGTTTACAGACACCATATCAGAAACGACTGATTCCTCAACCAAGTGATAACTACCGAACTTTAAAAAATTAATTTTCAAAGTAGTATAAATCAACTTATAGGCTACACTAACTGCTAGAAATTTAGTGAGGCCAGAAGTTAAGGAAAATGATTAATCTTTACAAAACAATACACCTGAACTTTTTTACATACGAGGCTTCTATAACCGGAGTGATTTGTCCGAAGAGTATTGTTCAAGGTGTTCGTCAAGGGCAGTAGTTATACGACTATAAATAATAGACGAAATGATAGTGTCACGGTAAGAACGAGATCCTTGGATAGTTTTGTTGCAGCAGAGGATTTTTAAGGTCAAAGACTTGACCCTCTAGTGACCGACAGATGACCTGACGACTTCACTGTAGGACCACCCTTCCATCCACGTATTGACATGGCAATAAAACGTTGAATTTGTATATTAATTTTTTAATTGTAACAAACGGAAATAAGAACATTTAAAAATTATGACAGAGTAGAACTGATATCTATGCAAAGTAACTTGGAGGTCCGTTCTAATATTACATACGATTAGTCAGTTATAAAAGAGAACAATAGAAGTAGGTTTTTATTGATTTGATAACTGTTATCTCACTTATCGTTTACATTCATAATTTATTTAAATTTTATGTCTAATTCCATGTTCTTAAATTCTTAATACGGCAGCTTATCAAATGAGAAATATTTAAGTTAATAGTAAAATTAATCTTGATAACTCCCACTTCTTAAGAATGTTAACGATAATATTCTTCATTGTCTTTATTCGAAAATCATATTGCCTCAACTGTCATTTATTTGTTCTCGTGTCGGCTGATAATTACTCCAGTAAGTCTTAAGTGAACCAGTCAAAAAAATGTTAAGCTGATATTGCCTATATTTACAGGTCTAATCGAGCGCTAAAAATCACAGGTTTGTAAATACACATTACGTATATTTCAATATCCATTAAACGTATTTACGAAGAGTATAAAAAACTTGCGTGAAGAAAATAAGATTTAATCCTCATTACAGTGTTCAGTCTGTCAAGAAATAATTCCTGTTCCAAGAGTTTGGAAATATTTATTTTACAGCGGACATTTTAATAAGACCGTTTTGGCACACAACAGATTGCGTTTAACGGGCGCAATTGGAGTAATGTGTCACGAAAGAAAACAATCCATTTCACGTCAAAAGTTCTGGTGACAAGCGAAACCACAGTGTGTTTCATAAATATTTACTATCCCTCCCCCATGACAAGCTGTTCTGTAAATGAAATTCCATCCTAGGCTGACGGGTTGCTGACCATAAAATTTGATAACGTCACGGAGTGAAGACTGTACCATACACATAATTGTGATCGAATCCGGTACATAACTTTAGAATGGTCCAATGGAATTTAAATTTCTCTTTATGAGATCTCACAATAACTTTACAGTTCTTTTTTGTTATTTATTAACACTTGTTATACAACTGTGCGTATTTGTTGCCTTAAATACTAGCATCCAAGTTTTTATAGGCGTATTAAAATTCTTAAAACAACTACTTAATTTCTGTTTAAAAACTATTGTGTCTTACGTACGGTTTTCAGAGTTATTGTCTGCATCTGATTAATAAAGTTGTGTTAGTGGTTATAATCACGAACAGAAATTACTCTGTTGTACACCACTATAGAAAAAAATTCCCCATTAGCGTTTCAAGCTTCACCATTATTAGATCGGAAATATAACTGTATCTGATCATATAAAATTATTTCCTATCTGATGATGAGCTGTGAAACTT
This sequence comes from Magicicada septendecula, assembly GCA_034769895.1. Taxonomy (NCBI): domain Eukaryota; kingdom Metazoa; phylum Arthropoda; class Insecta; order Hemiptera; family Cicadidae; genus Magicicada; species Magicicada septendecula. Next base: position 337,888,085 of record CM068367.1, on the reverse strand, counting down.
GAAAACGCTAATTGGGAATGTTTTCTATAGCAGTGTGAAACAGTGTAATTTCTGTTTATTACTGTATCATCACGCACTAAAATTACTGTAGTCTAGTATTATGAAAATTGCAGACAACGGAGGAAAAGAAAAAGAAGGTATGCTGACTGATTTGATGATGTATGTGATGAAGTTTGGTTTTATCTACAAATATACTACGCGAATATGCAGTTCGTTGTTCATATTAGAATTTACAGTTTCCATTGTTTACGTGACGTTTCGTTTGCAGAAATGCCACCCATAAAGTGACCAACACGACCAGATTCAAGTTATGTTCTGTAAGCTGTCATTATCACCATATTTAGACCTAAAACCATTATTAAGAAATTGTTAAACACAACACCTGTTAATTAGTTTGTTTGTATAATTTTAATTTGTATGTTTGTGTGTGAGGGCGGTGTCTCGTATCACGTCGGCATGGCAGATGAAATCTTGTTTATTAATTTGCCATTCGTTTTAATGGAAAACCTTCAACAACCAAACGCAAACTAACGGCAACATACTTACTAAATACATTTGTTATATTCATTGGATTCTTCGTTTTTAATTATTATCGTTTATCTTCAAGGTTTTCAGTTGGAAATAATGTTATACTATACACTACGTAGTTTACTATAGTGTTCTAGAAGAGAAAACTGTAAAACCCTACTCCGCAGAAAGCCCTGTAATAACGTTGTAATAACAGTCTCTGGCTATGTTTACAGAATAACTGTCAATTGTTACGTAAAATCATACATTACCAAGGCGAACAAATACCATCAACTGAAATGACCATCAACTTCACAGCTTTAACTTACGTGTATTCCTGACACCATACGTCAGTAGGTTGTAAACGTTTTAACTAAACTTTTCTTGGCCCAAAATTAAATTTGATGCATTTTACTTCCATGTTCCTTAAGGAAATGGAAGTATGGTGATGGCAAAAAAAATCGTGTTCGAGATTATTGCAGATTCTGATTGTACTACACTCAAAACATGAAAAAAAGTCGTTTTTCGAAAAGTGTCTGTGTGTGTGTGTGTGTGTGTGTGTGGATTTTTTTCTATGGCAAACGATAACAGCCGCAAATTCAAACAGAATCAAATAATTTCTTGCATGCAGCCCTGATTTGTAGAGTACTCGCGATCTATTGTTTTTGGTGAAGATCGGTTGAGGGAAAGGGGTAGTTTACCTGCAACGGTTTTTTTTTATCAAGGGTAATTTTGTTTGTTTGGCAAACGATAACAGCCGCAAATTCAAACAGAATCAAATAATGTTTCGCATACAGCCCTGAATAGTAGAGTTCTCAAGACCTTTTGTTTTTGGTGAAGATCGGTTAAGGGAAAGGGGTAGTTTACCTGCAACGTTTTATGTATTAAAAGGGTATTTTCTATGGCAAACGATAAGAGCCGCAAATTCAAACAGTATCAAATACGTTTTTGCATACAGCCCTGATTTCTTGAGTACTAAAGACCTATTGTTTTTGGTGAAGATCTTTTAAGGGAAAGGGGTAGTTTACCGGCCACGTTTTTTGTTTTATCAAGGGTATTTTGTATGGCAAACGATAACAGCCGCAAATTCAAACAAAATCATATAATATTTTGCATACAGCCCTGAATTGTAGAGGTCTCAAGACCTATCGTTTTTGGTGAAGATCGGTTAAGGGAAAGGGGTAGTTTACCTGCAACGGTTTTTCATCAAGGGTAATTTTTACTTCCATATTCCTTAAGGAATGGAAGTATGGTGATGGCAAAAAAAATCGTGTTCGAGATTATTGCAGATTCTGATTCTACTACACTCAAAACATGAAAAAAAGTCGTTTTCCGAAAAGTGTCTGTGTGTGTGTCTGTCTGTCTGTCAGTCTGTCTGTCTGTCTGTGTGTCTGTCTGTCTGTGTGTCTATCTGTAGATTTTTTTCTATGGCAAACGATAACTGCCGCAAATTCAAACAGAATCAAATAATTTTTTGCATGCAGCCCTGATTTGCAGAGTACTCGCGACCTATTGTTTTTGGTGAAGATCGGTTGAGGGAAAGGGGTAGTTTACCGGCAACGGTTTTTTTTTAGCAAGGGTAATTTTGTTTGTTTGGCAAACGATAACAGCCGCAAATTCAAACAGAATCAAATAATGTTTCGCATACAGCCCTGAATTGTAGAGTTCCCAAGATCTGTTGATTTTGGTGAAGATCGGTAAAGGGAAACGGGTAGTTTACCTGTAACGTTTTATGTTTTAACAAGGGTATTTCCTATGGCAAACGATAACAGCCGCAAATTCAAACAGAATCAAAAGATTACTTGCATACAGCCCTAAATTGTAGAGTTCTCAAGACTTATTGTTTTTGGTGAAGTTCGGTTGAGGGAAAGGGGTAGTTTACCAGCAACGTTTTTTTAACAAGGGTATTTTCTATGGCAAACGATAACTGCCGCAAATTCAAACAGAATCAAATAATGTTTTGCATGCAGCCCTGATTTGCAGAGTACTCGCGACCTACTGTTTTTGGTGAAGATCGGTTGAGGGAAAGGGGTAGTTTACCGGCAACGGTTTTTTTTTAGCAAGGGTAATTTTGTTTGTTTGGCAAACGATAACAGCCGCAAATTTAAACAGAATCAAATAATGTTTCGCATACAGCCCTGAATTGTAGAGTTCTCAAGATCTGTTGATTTTGGTGAAGATCGGTTAAGGGAAAGGGGTAGTTTACCTGTAACGTTTTATGTTTTAACAAGGGTATTTCCTATGGCAAACGATAACAGCCGCAAATTCAAACAGAATCAAAAGATTATTTGCATACAGCCCTAAATTGTAGAGTTCTCAAGACTTATTGTTTTTGGTGAAGTTCGGTTGAGGGAAAGGGGTAGTTTACCTGCAACGTTTTTTTAACAAGGGTATTTTCTATGGCAAACGATAACAGCCGCAAATTCAAACAGAATCAAATAATGTTTTGCATACAGCCCTGATTTGTAGAGTACTCAAGACCTATTGTTTTTGGTGAAGATCGGTTAAGGGAAAGGGGTAGTTTACCTGCAACGTTTTTTTATCAAGCGTATTTTCTATGGCAAACGATAACAGCCGCAAATTCAAACAGAATCAAATAATTTTTTGCATACGTCCCTGAATTGTAGAGGTCTCAATGACTTTCGATTTTGGTGGAGATCGGTTAAGGGGAAGGGGTAGTTTACCAGCAACCTTTTACGTTTTAACAAGAGTAAAGTACTTGAAAATTTATTTAAACTTTTTGAAACAATGGTAATTGTTAAAAATAAAATAATTTTGTTGCCAGGCAATAAAATTATAATTTTTTCATTTTAATGTAATATAATATTTTTCATTTAATACAGCAATAAAAAGGCAGGTAAGACACAGCCTGGCTGTTTGGCTGAAAATGATTTTAAATATAAATCTTAGAATATGGAAGTCATGTATGGTTCTCCATACCGATATTTTTCTATGGTAAACGATAACAGCCGCAAATTCAAACAGAATCAAATGATATTTTGCATACAGCCCTGTATTGTAGAATTCTCAATACCTATTGGTGTTGGTGAAGATCGGTTAAGGGAAAGGGGTAGTTTACCTGCAACGTTTTATGTTTTAAAAGGGTGTTTTTTATGGCAAACGATAAGAGCCGCAAATTCAAACAGAATCAAATACGTTTTTGCATACAGCCCTGTTTTGTTGAGTACTAAAGACCTATTGTTTTTGGTGAAGATCGGTTGAGGGAAAGGGGTAGTTTACCAGACACGTTTTTTGTTTTATCAAGGGTATTTTATATGGCAAACGATAACAGCCGCAAATTCAAACAGAATCATATAATATTTTGCATACAGCCCTGAAATGTAGAGTTCTCAAGACCTGTTGGTTTTGGTGAAGATCGGTTAAAGGAATAGGGTTGTTTACCAGCAACATTTTATGTTTTATCAAGGGTAATTTTTTTTATGACGAACGATAACTGCCGTACATTAAAACAGAATCAACTACTCTTCTGCATACCTTTTTGAATTATACAGAACTCAAGGTCTGTTGATTTTGTTGAAGATCGGTTAAGGGAAAGGAGTAGTTTACCTGCAACGTTTTATGTTTTAACAAGGGTATTTTTTCTATGACGAACGATAACTGCCGTAAATTCAAAGAGAATCAACTAATGTTTTGCATACAGTCCTGAATTGTAGAGTTCTCAAGACGTATTGTTTTTGGTGAAGATCGGTTAATGGAATAGGGTAGTTTACCAGCAACGTTTTATGTTTTATCAAGGGTGTTTTCTATGGCAAACGATAACAGCTGCAAATTCAAACAGAATCAAATAATTGTTTGCATACAGGCCTGAATTGTAGAGTACCCAAGACCTGTCGTTTTTGGTGAAGATCGGTTAAGGGGAAGGGGTAGTTTACCAGCAACGTTTTATGTTTTAACAAGGGTATTTTTTCTATGACGAACGATAACTGCCGTAAATTCAAAAAGAATCAACTAATGTTTTGCATACAGTCCTGAATTGTAGATTTCTCAAGACTTATTGTTTTTGGTGAAGATCGGTTAATGGAATAGGGTAGTTTACCAGCAACGTTTTATGTTTTATCAAGGGTGTTTTCTATGGCAAACGATAACAGCTGCAAATTCAAACAGAATCAAATAATTGTTTGCATACAGTCCTGAATTGTAGAGTACCCAAGACCTGTCGTTTTTGGTGAAGATCGGTTAAGGGAAAGGGGTAGTTTACCTGCAACGGTTTTTTATCAAGGGTAATTTTTTTCTATAGTAAACGGTAACAGCCGCAAATTCAAACAGAATCAAATGATGTTTTGCATACAGCCCTGTATTGTAGAGTTCTCAATACCTATTGGTGTTGGTGAAGATCGGTTAAGGGAAAGGGGTAGTTTACCAGCAACATTTTATGTTTTAACAAGGGTAATTTTTTATATGACGAACGATAACTGCCGTAAATTCAAACAGAATCGGCTTGGTTTTTGCATACCTTTTTGAACTAAAGAGAACTCAAGGTCTGTTGATTTTGTTGAAGATCGGTTAAGGGAAGGGGTAGTTTATCAGCAATTTTTTATGTTTTAAAAAGGGTAATTTTTTTTATGACGAACGATAACTGCCGAAAATTCAATGAGAATCAAATAAGTTTTTGCACCTTTTCCTGAGTTGCAGAGAGCTCAAGGTCTATTGATTTTGGTGAAGATCGGTTAAGGGAAAGGGGTAGTTTACCTGCAACATTTTATGTTGTAACAAGAGAAATGTTTCCATGGCGAACGATCACTGCCGCACATTCAAACAGAATCAAATATTTTTTTGCATGCTTCCCTGAATTGTAGAGGACGGAAGGTCTGTTGATTTTGGAGAAGATCGGTTAAGAGAAAGGGGTAGTTTACCTGAAACATTTTATGATTTAACAAGAGTAAAGTACTTAATTTTTATAAATAAAGTATCCTGATAAGAAGCTCATAGTAATCCACTGTAGAAACGCAGATGAAATATCTATAAATGAAGAAGTTAGGTGAACGGGGTGGGGGTAATTTTCTATTATTAAAAATTATAGTTGAAGGTGGAGGGGAGAATTTTTTATATGTGTACTACGTTATCGGCAACAAAGAAGTAGTTTTTTGTTAAAATTGCTTCCTTGGCTCTTTAGCCGTAGTCCAATGTTTTCTGCAAAACCAGACGTTTCGGCAGTGCCATCGACTGCCATCATCAGTGAAAATCGAGTGCGAAAACGTGAGGTGGTATACGTTAGTGACCACAGTACTGTGGTTAATGTTGAAGCAATAAGTAGAAAGAAGTATTTTCTGTGGAAATATTTCATTTCGAATATGATTTTAAATATAAATCTTAGAACATGGAAGTCATGTATGGTTCTCCATACCGATATTTTATTAAAGGAAAGAACAATTTTGAGCATTCTCATTAACACCAAATAAAGCCAGCGTGATAAGACTAATGTCTATAAGTGTCAGCAACCGGTCTATAGTGCTTATAATCAACTGTTTCCGGTTACGTAACAAAACAAAAACAAAAACACTAAAATTTAGCGAAGCAATAGTTTTTAACCAGTCGTAAGAATAGCAGTATAAGTGTGTAACGATTGTATGTGCAGGTACGCTGATTGTCACCGACCAATAATGTCCAAGTAATTTGAATCAGATTTCCATATAACACAGGTCCAGAATAAATCATGCCTTTTCCAATAATGGTCCCACAAAACAAACTGGATTAATGTATACGACACTTATTTAATGACAAAATAAATATAGGCCTACTGTTACGGAAACTATCGAGCAGTCCTAGGATTGGACAATAGGACTCTTCCTTGTAGGCCCATCTTGAAAACCTACTTTATGAGAAAAATGTGAATAAATAAAGAGTATTAATCATTTGGCTTATAATAAAGTTGTAACATATACATAAAATTGTAAGTTGGAAGACTAGTAGGCCTATTTTTTGGACGTTTATATAGAATGGACGACAGTAGATTAACAAAACAGATCTTCAAATATCTGTGGGGCAAGAAGTCAAGATCAAGTTGGATTAAAGAAGTCAAAAATGATTTAGAAAAAATAATATAAACGCAGAAGAAGCAATTGAAAGAAAAGTTTTTCGGGCATAAGTGTTAAAAATGGAAGGAGTCTAGGGCAGGAGAGAGAAAAACGCACGTTCAAAGTGGACTGAAAACAGGAAGAAGGGACATAGTGAAAAGATAACAGAATATTGGAGAAAAAAAGGACAAAGAATATAGAACTGAAATTGGCATGTGGTCCTCAGATGGCCGATACAAATAAAAACAGATTATTAGTTGTTACCAAATTATATTAATCAAACAAAATATTTCAAAGTTTTATTTATAATTTCATTTGAAAACTTTGTTAATGGTGTAACCTACTTTTAAAATTTCGTTATTATAAGATATTAAAGTGAAGACTCAAAAATAAAAATATTTAGTTTGTAACAACAGTTGCTTTATAATATACTTTCCAAAGAAAACATCATTCACAAATAGGTAAACGCATGTCTAATTCGGTTTACAATTGGTGTAGTTAACGGACAGTATTTGGCAATATGCGAATTTACTGAGAGCTCCGCTGTTGGCCGTTTTCATCATAACTTGATAATTTTTGTAGAAGTTAGAAGCATACAAACTTGTTGAAACCGGATCCCATCGGTGTTCCTATCGAAAGAGTTTTATTCGATAACCTAAAAGAGCAAAAAACAGTGAAGCACTTGTTAGTAACACAATGAATGACGTGTAACATTATGGGGCCCGTTAACGCAACGCAACTGGCCGCCGTAATGTGCTGTTAACAAAGGAAGTGGGTTACACGCATCCACGTTCACTGTAATTGCTTCCAAGTCAGACCTTTGATTTTATTCAGATTCGGCGAAATAATACGGTTCGCTACTTTCAAACTTACAATTTACGATTTTTTACCAAATATTTTGTGCAAATTGTTTTTTGACACGCACACTGTAACTATTACATTTTTTAAATGTGCCTTTATTCTCCTGTGTTCTGTAACTTTCGTCAGACACTTGAAACAAAAAACTTATATACTTCAGACGATATATATGTCATAATGTTTTTTTGGGGGCGATCAATTCTGGATTCTGTGTACATATTGTATTTTATTACTAACCAATGATGTAGAATAAGATGTTCTGATAACAGTTGCATAAAAACAGAGATTACGTAAATCGAGTAAAGTATTTTATACAAGTTGGTACATTTGAATAGCACATTAAGTAAATCCAATATGTGTGAAGAAGCCACATTATGGCTGTACGTACAATTGTCTAGATTCGCTGTTCTCGTTATGTAACTTTGAAAAGCTAACTACCGCAGTAGTAGTGCCTATAAAATGTTGCATGTGTGTGTGTGTCACTGTCATTTTTTTATTGAACGAGCGAAGCCAGTTCACAGTTTTATCTCGACCGTTTGGAAATTTGTCTGTCTGTCTATTTATCTATATGTCTGTTTGGCTATGTCTCACGATAACTTCTGAATGCATCAACCGGTTTTAGTAAACCTTACCATGTGATCCATACTGTTACTCTACAGAACCTTATTTTTTTTAGATTGATCCCCAAAAATACGGAGGTGGGAGGCAAAAATGTGGGAGGTTCAAAATTGTAAAAAAATCAAAGAAGCCAAGGTGGGGTGTCAAATTAAAGGAAATTTTAACCACGATGTAAGTATATGTCCATTTTTTAAACATTTCATTATTTTGGGGCCTCATGGCATAAAAGAGATTAAATATTTGAAAAAAACTGAAAATCTAGCAGGGTGTCAGACCAAAGGCAATTTTAGCCTAAATCCGAATGTTTCGAATTTTCAGTGTTTACCGTATGAACGTGTTATCTGCAGTTGTTATATTACCAAAGAAATAGGAGAATAATCCTTTTTCCCCATAATTGAAGAATTATCTGATATCGAAATTTATTGTAATAATAAACATACTTTTTTTGAAAATGGTGAACGAGTTCTGGAGCTCAGCGACCATACTAGTTTTATATAAATACACAACAAACGACGGGACGTCGATAGAATATGTTTGGAAAAATTACCATACGAAGCTTCGCAGTGAGTGGGGTTTGTGGCGGACATAAAGCATAAAAAGCAAATGGCGTTTCCAATAAGCGACACCTGTATACGGATCATCCTATAAAGACAGTGATGTACAGCACACTCCTGCGGTGAGTTCCTACTAAAGGTCGACGTAAGGTTGAAACGAATATGCCTGACAGTGACAACGGGAGCATCAGTAAAAGTTAACAGCAATAGTAGATTAATAACAGACACATAATAGACTTAGAACTGTCAGTAATTGTAGTAGTAGTAGTAGTAGTAGTAGTAGTAGTAGTAGTAGTAGTAGTAGTAGTAGTAGCAGTAGTAGTAGTAATTAGTAGTAGCAATCGTGTTTGTATTTTTACTTACCAGTAAGAACAGTGTATCGCATGACAACTGGTCGATTGTCATGAGAATGTCATAGCCACGGAACACAATAGAGTACGTCTCAAAACTCCCCTTATTTGCATCCCCTGTTCGCCTTTATCTGATTATCATCTGGTCCCTTCCCTCAGAGAATGTCTCGGCGGTTTCAAAGTCACCGACTAGAATCTGTTGAAATCGGTTTGTGGTCCGAAATCACTCACCCAAACAACTTTTAGTTATGTGACATTTGTTCATGTACAGCAAGACATCCAACCAAGTTAGTTTGGAAATATTAAAGCACCCACAGAATAAAGCTTGCAGATTATTCTACTATTTTTTTTGTGAAAAATAAAAGAAACATTATCTTGCTTGACTCTGAATCCTTTATTGCGTCAATTTGTTGCCTAAAGATTCTGATTAACCTATTGAGTAAAATGTAAAATTAATTTTAAAACACGAATATTCACAGCATTCACAGTAAGTAACGCGTTTTTTTAATTGAAGTCAACCGCAGTTGCTTGTTTATACTGATTCCGTAGTGTTAACTTTAGGAAATACATTAAGCTAGCAATTATATTGATTTTTTTCAAAGACCGTTATAAAGACGGCTGAAAAAATTTATTAATTTTCTATGTGACGCGTAATTCATTTTACAGTAGCAAAAGTATAACAAAAAAATAAATAACATTAATTCTTCTGCACACATAAATTCGCCCACGTTGTTTTTTTAATTGAGTCAAAATACATTTACTCACATTGCACTAAGTCAAATTACTAACTAACCTACGTATCAACATATTTAATATTTACAAAAACAGTAACAATAATTTACTAATTAAAGATCAAACTCAGATAAAAACAAAATAAGATGATCTAGGCTATTTAAAATTATAAATTTATTAAAATAAAAATAAATAATCTTATATAAATAAACCTAAAACATTTTCAATATAACCAACAAAACAGGTGATTAATTAAATAAACATTAAACAAACGAAAATTAAATTCGAATTAAATCGATTATTCTTTATTTTATATTAAAATTGAAACAAATTCGATTATTCGTTAATTTTTTATATTGAAATCGAATCATTTCGATAATTGTTAATTCATTTATATATAACTTCTGAAGATACTGAATCTATCAATAAAACGTGCGTAGGAATAATTAAAATAATATCAGCAACTTGATAAAATAATATCAAGTATATAACTTGATAATATATAATATGTATCACCATATTATAGCAAATGTATACAAAAGAGTGATGTCATTCACGAACAGCCAATTATTTCATGAACTCAAATTTCACTCAAGCGAATACAGACTTGTGGTAATTTCTAAACTGAAACTCACGGATAAACAATACTTTACATTACACATCTAACATAAGCGATCTGTCACAGATACATTTGTATTAAATTTATAATGACAATAAATACAAAATGTATAACATATTGGTCTTCTAGGTTGGACGAGACTTGAGATGGCAAGAACGACAGCCCGTTTATCGGTGCGAATGAGGTAATTAACTTTAATACATTAGCGAGGACTCTACGCCTTGCTAGTATGCAAAATCGAATCAGTTGTTTACTACTTTAACCTTTTTTTTTCTCAGTAGAAGCAATGGGCTACCCCGTAGTAAACATGCCCGGACGAATGGCGAAGTTGTTTCTGATGTATTCACAGTTAATTCATTCGTAAGTCCATATATGCTGCTGTTGTTGAAACACTGGAAGAATCGTTTTACCATATGAATAGAGCGTAAGCCGAGTTTCTTACTCGCTGTATCCGTGACCTATCGTAAGTAGGTTTGTTTCTCACGTCTTTACTACGGTACAATAAAAACTTCCCGTTTATTATTTTTAATATGCATGAACTTCAAGGTTCCGTCATGAGATTCCAGCTCTTTCTAATTTGAATCATGTTATCAGCCGATCATATTAAATAAAATAATGCACTATCATGTTTATAACGAAAAATTATGAATTCAAATTTTAGAAATCTTATTGATATTAATTGCCTTCTCTGGCTACAAAAGTGCAACTCTCTCTCTCTCTCTCTCTCTCTCTCTCTCTCTCTCTCTCTCTCTCTCTCTCTCTCTCTCACACACACACACACACACACACACACACACACACACACACTGTACATGCTCACCACCCACTTCCGTACCAGCTTTCATGCCAGCCTTACAGCCAGAACTAACTGAACTGGATTGGACTCTAACACACCCACTGAATCCCACATTAAGAAAAACGTGTTCGGGGGGGGGGGCTGGCACCAATAGTACTATAACTGAGAATACTATTTAGACACAATGTTGTAAACCGTTGGAAACGGTCATGTCAACATCCATCATGGACTTAATTAGTCGAGTCATACAGCAGTGATCTCGACAGAATTGTCTGTAGAAAGAAATCACTACTGAATATTGTTACATGAAAAATAAATAATATACATTTTGTATACGTTTTAGTTAGTTATGATTTCAAGTACATACATCTGTGGCTATGCTTACAAACAGATTAACCAGTTTATAAAACCAACAAGTTAACTGTCGGACTCACAATTAGTGATAGAAGTAATTATCAACCCGTGAAAGTCTGTAAAAAATCAAAAATGTTATAGTCTACTTAATTATTTTATAATAGTCTTATCAAAATTAAAAATATATTCTTTTTCTGTACTTCAGTAGTCTATGGTGTTGGTGTTGAACGCTTACTTGTAAAACTTACTGTTATTGAATGTAACTTACACATACACAACTTGTTTAATTATAATATAATTACGTTATTTTTTTTACATCACAACATTCTACGTTCGCCGCCTTATTCTCATGTTTCCTAATCTCTTTGTATTATTTATAATTATGATTTTTTAAATATACAGTAAGGTTACTTCTAATTTCATTAAAAATAAGCTTGCACAAAAACGCTGTTTTTTTAATTACATTTGTTTTTGAATTTACGTAAAGTAAAACAGGAGCAAGTAAATTATTAGATTCATGTTACGTATGGTATCCAAGTCACTTTTATGTAATATTAAGTGATTACCTGTATGCGGTCCGCCGTGTGACTTCTCAAACTTATTACGTTACGCGTTTCAAGGTGTGTGCCTCATCATCAGACGTTTAAAACCAAAAACACATATCACACAAAACTGCGTTTGTCAAAAAATAAATAAAATTGCAGAAACAAGCATATTATGTGCACGTGATGTAGGGTGCGCACCCGTTCAAGTGTTGTCTGCTACTGATTGGAATTCGTTGAGCAGTCTCAAAGCAGTATCATACAGGCGGTTAGATACAAAGTTCAATTGTTCATTCAGAACACAATCACGACTGCTATCATTATTATATGCATTATAAATTTCCAGCTCCTCCAAGGCATTCATAAAACGGCCCTTGTTGCATATATGCAAAGGCATTAGATTGGACTTAAAATCTGTATAATTGTGATTGTGTTGGGTCAGATGACGAGTGTAATTAGATTTTATATCATTGTAATTGTGTGTCTTTTTTGGTAAGTGTTCACGGAAGCGTTTGTAAAAACCTCTTCCGGTCTGACCTATATAGAAGCTGTTACAATCATTGCAAACCAGTTTATAAATGCCTGTTTTTTCTTCAATAGGTAAGGGCAGTTTAGGTCTAAGTATATTAATTAGTTTATTATTGGTTCTAAAAGACATAGTATAACCAATATTGTTCATCACTGAGGATAAAATTTTTGGCATGATGTATTAGTCTAATCCATAGATTGTTGACAGTCCCACTTGACAATAATGATTTCCAGACTGAGCTAAATACAATAAGATTTATTGCAGTTTCCAATGGTTACAGTAGTCACATTATTGACAAATTGTTAAAGAAGCATAATAACATTCAACTTAAGCCCCGTACAATTAATAAAACACCGAAAAAATTTATATCTGCAAAATACACATACATCATGCCAAAAATTTTATCCTCAGTGATGAACAATATTGGTTATACTATGTCTTTTAGAACCAATAACAAACTAATTAATATACTTAGACCTAAACTGCCCTTACCTATTGAAGAAAAAACAGGCATTTATAAACTGGTTTGCAATGATTGTAACAGCTTCTATATAGGTCAGACCGGAAGAGGTTTTTACAAACGCTTCCGTGAACACTTACCAAAAAAGACACACAATTACAATGATATAAAATCTAATTACACTCGTCATCTGACCCAACACAATCACAATTATACAGATTTTAAGTCCAATCTAATGCCTTTGCATATATGCAACAAGGGCCGTTTTATGAATGCCTTGGAGGAGCTGGAAATTTATAATGCATATAATAATGATAGCAGTCGTGATTGTGTTCTGAATGAACAATTGAACTTTGTATCTAACCGCCTGTATGATACTGCTTTGAGACTGCTCAACGAATTCCAATCAGTAGCAGACAACACTTGAACGGGTGCGCACCCTACATCACGTGCACATAATATGCTTGTTTCTGCAATTTTATTTATTTTTTGACAAACGCAGTTTTGTGTGATATGTGTTTTTGGTTTTAAACGTCTGATGATGAGGCACACGCCTTAAAACGCGTAACGTAATAAGTTTGAGAAGTCACACGGCGGACCGCATACAGGTAATCACTTAATAAATTATTAGAAATTTTGTAATAAAACAAAATACAGCAGAAGATTATTCATATATATAAATAATAAAATAAACAAACGCGTATAAATTTGAATACGTGCCGTACTAAACAAAAATTACTAATACATAAAACTACGTCGATTTACACAAATACATTTTACTTAAAGCTCAGTAAAAATATGAATGTTCACTATATGTACGAACGAACACGCGTCTCCTCCCAATTACTGTACCTAAATATTACCAAGCGCACGCGCGTTCACACACACACACAAAACCATGTAAAATAATACACAGCTAAAGCTATGTTTTAAAATGTGCAGAATAAATGTGAGCGGTTTTCAATTTTCCATACATGGCTGAGAAAAGCGTAAAAGCTTAGAGTTTGCGATTGATTGATGACCGAAGAAAAGTTGTTGATAACCCTTGTGCTTCCTAAGTCCGAGAATTGATACTACTAGCTGTCTGATGTAGGATGTTATGTACTGTTCAATCATATGTGCACACACATATCGTTCAGATTCCTCTTTTGGAAAGAGTTGGTCACCAAACGATGAAGCCTAGACAACCTTAGTATATTCCTGTATACTTGGTTTACGACCAAAATCAAAACTCACGTTCTAGACAAATCTGTCCCTAAGAACGTAAGAATATTTACCCATCAACAAGGTAGATTTCCGCGATTAATATCTCAGTGGACAGTTACAATATGTTACATTATGTTTCAATCATATCATGGGCACGTTTTTTGAAATATTGTTTAAAAATAAGTTGCTTTTTACATCAATGTTACTTACAGATAGCTGAAGGATATCGTTTTTCGCAGCACTATTTTAAAATCTAAGTTACAGTAATGCAAATAGACTACTTAGTTCATAAGATCGTCAGGTTAATTGTGGTAGTCAGTTAAACTAGTTACAGGAGTAATCAACAACCTTGATTGCCTGTAACGATTATGTCTGTAACAAAGATTATCGAAATCAGTGTGTGCCTAAAACAGACAAATGGGGCAGTGCCTGTTTTGTAAACACAAAATTATTCCAAAACGTGACAGAAACACTTTTTATATTTCTATTTGTCCGTCATACTACAAAAAAACTGTAATGCGTACAAAAATGCTTCACAGTTTGTACATTTAGCGACAATTGTTTTTTTCGGTTTCCTACAAATCAGTGCAGGTACTCTTTTTATAAAAGTCTAAATACTGTATTTACATTTATATTTGGGAAAACACTGGTAATTTTTTAATTCAATATTCGGTCATTTAATTACTGTATTAGTTACCATTTGAATTAGACGTAGGTCTGTTTCTACTTAATAATTGTGTAAATTACAATAGTAGTAGTAGTACAGTCGTAGCCGTTGTTTTTGTTGTTGCTGTTGTTTTAGCAGCAACAACTAACAACATTTAATTGACATTTAATTTAATTTAACATTTAATTTAATTTTTCATTGATTATAACAATGTTAACGTTTAAATTTCACAAGTGCGTGGTGATCAAATGTAGGGCTGATGTCACGTGGAGCCTAAAATGGGACACACGCGGTACATAACTGTATCGTGTCAAACTGTCAGCCTTACTCAAAATATACGAGTATACGTAGAAAGGTACGGCCGGGGAATGTTTACGTTCCTCTCAATGTAGTTTTACCGTTTGTAGCGAACGGTTGGCAATAGGGTGCAGAAATTTGCTGCTTGGCGATCGTTTATATTACAATTGAAAACAGCTCCGACGATAAAGTTTTACTGGAAGTGCTGAAAGTCAAGGTATGAAGTGCGGTACACAAGTGAACATAATCATGTAGGGGATGCTGCGCTCGCAAGGTAATATCCTCAAACTTCCCTCCTTGATATCGATAGGAAAAAGAAAACGTAAGTGATTATTCCAGCCTGAAGGTAACGCGAGACAAAATGAAATCCACCCACTTTTCAGACTCTACTGAATAATTTATACCTACAACAGCCGTCTTAATAAAAATAATATTTACTTACACGATTTCTGTTCAAAAATTTACTTAAAATATAATTGTAATAAACATATACTGTTACTTTCACATAAGAGCGTATGTGCAAATTCCGTATATATTAATGTACATGAGTGTGTGTGTGTGTGTTTTTGTGTGTGTTTGTGTGTTTTAATTTTTCTGACGAGATTGCGTCCTCCTTCTTCTTCTTCTTCTTCTTCTTCTGCTGCTGCTTCTTCTTCTTCTTCTTCTTCTTCTTCTTCTTCTTCTTCTTCTTCTTCTTCTTCTTCTTCTTCTTCTTCTTCTTCTTCTTCTTCTTCTTCTTCTTCTTCTTCTTCTTCTTCTTCATTATTAACTCTCTTCATCAGACCAGATGCCGAACACAGAGAGAATAGAACGAAGAGGAAGGACCGTAAACCAAACCGAAACACAAAGTGACTACAAGAACATACACACACACGCGCGCGCGCGCGTGCTTCCGAGGGGGTTTGATAGCGGTGTGCGTGAGCTTTTGGATAGGAAGCCCTGCCTATATACGTGCCAAATATTAATTACAGAATTACTTTGAAATGTACGTAATAACTCAATTACATTATAATTATGTAAATTCACTGCCTGCTAGTAATTAGTTGGTGTACAACTTACGGACAAAAGGCATGCAAAGTTCTTAAAATGTGGGGCAGAAAGAAAGTTTGTTGCTTTTAATGACGCGAACAAGGTGAAGCAGATAAATTTAGGAAAGACTAGTGCTATTGTTTGCAGACGCGCGAGATCACGAATCTATTATTGTTGTTGTCGTCGTTGTATGTCAAGTTATAGGCAGTTATTCTAAATGCAATGCTTATGCTGCTATACTTACCTGTGTTTGGACTGTTAGCCACTTTAAAGGATGACCAATTTTTGAACTGTAGCCCTTTTACATTTTTTATTTAATTCCAAAGTAAATAGATTCGTTGCCAGGTTTTTGTTTACAAGACCTGCACCTGTGACTATCAGTATTATTACTTCAGCAGGTAGTTCTTTTTTCATCTTTTTGTAATTACAGGGAAGTGGAACGTATTTCATGCCTTATTTCATCTTTCAACTTTATTTGTATTGCTATCCGCAGGATGGACCGTGTCAATTAGCCAGTCTTTCATATTTTTCAGCTCGTGCAGAAAAGTAACTGATTTATTTTATTACTGTTATGTTTGATTGTCATTATATTATTGTTGTTGTTAATGTTGTTTTTACTAGCATAATAGCATATGACAAACAAAATTTTAATTTTCATGTAAGCCTATATATTTTTGAAAATTTTTCAAAAAATTTCTTCCTGAAACAAGTGAGTGTTAGTCGCTTGTTAGCCATCTTTCTTGAGAGTAAAGTTGCTGTTACAGACGGCCGACACTCGTCTCAGATGCTGACGGTCAACTTTCGGCCGTTCAGTTCTGTCTGGGAGCTTTCGAGTAAACAGCTCTTCTAATTAACAAATCTTTGCCAATTTTATATATTTCATACTATTTTATTTATTAATAATGTGAAAGTATTTAGTATTTTTAAACGGACTTGTATCAGATGTATTAAGGGCTAAATTCAAGTATAAAGTATATTCGTTAGAAAGAAGACGCGATCTTCGTACTTCAATTTATTTTACGTCCTAATGCTTATGTTTATAGTGACACTTGCGACAATTATCAGTAATGATGATGGTCATTTTCTTTTAGCTTGTTTTTTTTTTACAAGAATGTCTAGACGCCACGCAAACAATATGTTATGTAAAATGCTATCCAAAGAAAGAAAAATCTAAGTACATAATTATTCGTCATATAAAATACTAAATGTCGATGAAATTTCGTGACGTACCGTACTCAAGTTTATCTTGCCTTCTTATTACGAATCTGTAGTTAGTACACACTTTGTGAATTAATCTATGCGATTCTAAGCTATCGTGACGAATACAAAAACCTATAATGCCAGAATAAAATAGTTTATTTTTTACAAGGTCTTTTATTCAAGAAAACAGATTTTATATAGAATTTTGCAATGAAAATTTACTTGAAGCAATTCAGTTTGCTTGATTTTGAAGCAACTCAAGCTTTCTCTTCTGTGTTAAAGCACAGAAAGGATAAAAATCAAAACTTCTTGTCTTGAACATTCTTGTAAAGGGAAGACTGGTTTTTACACGCGTTTCATGTTAGAGATAATTCACTCACGTTAAATTACGTGTTTCAAGTAATGTGAAAGAGAAATATTGTCCAGAGGAGACACGCAAAAATAATAATTTTTGTAATGTCGAAGTTAAAACGTATGATACAAATCTAATAGAAGTCAGATCGGTTCGTTGGCATGTGAACTGTTCACACCAATAACATTTTCATGGCAAGTAGAGAAGGCTACCAACAGATAACACTAGTTGCGAGGATAGCCTTGTACAGAAAGTGCCTCAATTATTGATTTTCAATTGCTAGATGTGTTAAAAAATTACTGACGGCTTCCATTAAATGCATTGTGTTTTCGACATCTTCAGGTATTTTGATGCCTATGACTTTCTCAGAATTTCTTTTAGTGATAGTTATTCTTCCGCCTGGAAAAACCAACGCTCAGTGCAAACGTTCAAATTTTTTGGAGCATTTAGCAATCAACTGATGCCTCAACAAAATCATAAAAGGCAGACCTACACTATTGTTCACACGACGAGGTAACATAGGTATCCTATAAACGAAACTGTCAAAAGTTAATCAGCCCCAAAAAGTTGTAATATTTCAACTTCGCTTCCTTTTCCAAGTTACTTGAACCGCCAACGTTAGTTTTATTAGAAGTCATAACATCTATTGTCTACAACTGTTTGGCATTACTAGAACTGAGCTTGCCTCTCAGCTTGAGACAAGAAGAGAACGTGACAGAGAGGGAGTGGAGAAGAGAGAGACACAGGGATGGAAAAGGGAGAGAAGGGAAAAATTCAATTATTATTATCATATCAAGTGACGGCAGTAGTAGGTTTGAGCGTGATAGCGTGAGTGTTGTGTCACGGAATAAAGCAATCCATTTAGCCAGGTTGGTAGCCAATCTGGTGCTGGCGACAAGGCTAACCTGAAATGCCAACTTCTCAACATCATTATCCGTTACAAACTTGTCCGTGTGGAAATCTGATAAGACGACACACTCGCGTGGTTACATTTGTACAAAATAATTGTAACCACAGTTGTTCAATCTTTGAGAATAATAGTACAGTATATTTAAAGAAAAGGAAGTGAAAGTTATTCTATGAATCTGTAGAATAATGACACAAACAAGAGGCCAGTTGAAAGCATTTAAATATTTATTATACATTCTTCCGTTTCTGCTTGTTGTATGTTCACGTACGCTGTGTATTTTTAGTTTAGGGGATAAACGAAGGAAAATAGAGAAAAGATTTACTGAGAAGTATTCGGACTGGCAGACGGTAAGAAAAAAAAGGTACACGAGAAACATGAGTCGCGAATACAGCGGCTCATTGCAGAATACAGTCAACATTGCAGAATCCTGGCAAAATAGCGAAGCTTATAATCTGTATTCAGCGTATCGCTATGAAAACAACAGGTATTTCTTACCGCATCCCTACATACTTTTCCTCAGCCCGTATTTTGAGAGACGTTGTGTTAACGTTCGTCATATATTATTTAAACAGCACAATTTTACAATCATTGTTACGAATGCCACATACAACCGCATTCTGTACATTTGTTGCTGTTTATTTCCGTCTTTTTCTTGGTACAATTATACTACTACTGGGACTTTATGACAAAATTGAAGTTTCATTAGATGAGCAATAGCATTTTTTTCCTTTTTCGCTGACACGATTTTTATATTAGAACAAGACTTATTGATTAAATAATAATAATAATAATTATTATTATTATTGAAGACAATAATAGATTTATGATTGAAGATGGTCACATATGAATCTGTAGCTCATGCAAGTCCTTAAAGAAATGATTTATTCCTCTATAAGAATCACCGTTAATTTCCATAGTCATGTAAAAAATGTAGGGGATAAATTTGTTTAATATTTTTAACTATTTTACCTCAAGATATATATTTATTTATTTGGAACATGTTTCGGCAATCCTATTTTTCCCATCCTCAGCCATCTTAATTCTGGGTCTTGTTGAGTACTTGTGTTCCGGTAGTTGTTGCTATGGTTTCCTGTTGGCTTTTGGTATTTTAAATCTGTATTATTGTGTGTGGATGTGGTGTATATATTTGTTTTTTGAGTAACACCACGCCCACACACAAAAAGCCAACAGGAAATCATAGTAACAACCAACCGGAAATAACTTATTAACAAGATCCAGAATTAAGATGGCTGAGGATGGGTGAAAATAGGATTCCCGAAACGTGTTCCAAATAAGTAAATAGGTAAAATAGTTTAAAATATTAAACAAATTATGTATATATATATAGTGCGACAGTACAACCGTATACGGTACTGTGCATTACAAAAATAATCAAAATAATTAATAAAAATAAATAAATCTATGGTTAATAGACATGATTCACATTGCAAGCTGGATTGTTTAAAATATACAGAATGTAGGCTACAACTCACGGAATTATACCAAATCGACATTCTGGTATACAGGGGATAAATTTGTATCTGCTTCACAAAATATTACCCTTCTTTTTTCCTAACGATGTTCTATAACTGTTATGCTAGACTGATACAATTTTTGAGGCCCTCAGAAACAGCCATTTACAGCATCGTCCGCGAATCTTTTAACGCCGAGCTTTTTTTTAAGATTAGAAAACAGGTGAAGTCGCTCGAGACTAAATCTAGCGAGTAAGTTGGGCGAGGAAGGAATTAAATCAACCTTAAATTTTTTGTTTTCAGTGATCGTGTCAACTGGTGGTGAGCTTGTGCATTTTCTTAGTTGAAACACCACTTTTTTTCAGTACAAGTGGTAATTTTTTCGCGATTTCAATGAAGAGAAACCACGGGCGTCCCAACAAACAGACTCCGTAACGTTACCAGCGGACGGAATTGTCTTTACTTCTTTGGAAGTGGTTCGTCTTTAGTGGGCCATTGTTTTGACTGTTGTCTGGTCTCAGGACTGTCGTGGCGGACCGAAGCTGATGTAACTGTCTCAACAACGGTTATGAATCGACGTCAAATTTTGGTTGGACTGCACTTATACAGAGCGAAACAATCGGTTGAAATATCCGTCCGACATTGGTTTGGTCAGGCGTGAACAAACGCCCGTCTAGCGTAGGCCTACAGCTTTGTGTAAGTTATTGCAAATATGTTCTGTTGACACGTCAAAAGTATCTGTTCTTTAACTCACTTTCATTCTAAGGTATGCCAAAAGGTGAGGCCCTATCCAACCCACGTAAAATTATACTGTTCCAATTTCTGTCTGCCCATTTTATCCCTTCTGCACAGTCCTCTTAGTTCCAAGCATTCTCTCATTACTCTTCTCCTTCTTTTATCCGATTTCCCAAGGATCACTGTGTTCGGCAATCTTCCACCGCCGACCATAATCACGTTCCCATATCGTCGTAATGTTTCCGTTCGACGATTTCTATTATATCCTTCTCAACATTCATCACTCCTCTTGTCACAGTATTCCTTGTTCTCTCCTTCCTCGACTTCCTTGTTGCTCTTCTTCAAAGAACTATATCCAGTCTTTCACGTTCCACGTTCTCTTTTATTCACTTACATAACTCCGCCCCATTAAGCAACATACTTTCTGCTGTTGATTTACACATTTTAGTGCTTCTGTTATACACGGTAATTCACAGACGCTACTTGTACTTTATCGTCTCCTTTCCGTCATTCGTGTTTTGTCTCTTTTTTTCCTCTCTGTTACAATTCGTACGTATTCGCTTCTCCTGGCTCATCGCATCTCAAGAAAGAACTTCTACATTCACGGTAACGAGTCAAAAAACTAAGAACATAACACTGAAAGAATAGCTGATTTACAAAATCCAACCTGCTACAAGCGTCAGAAATTTTGAATATTACTGGCAGTAACAACAAAGGAACACACCTGGAACACAATAGCTCAAGAAAATGAAAACGTTCGTATTTCTATACTCATAATTGGGCCTAGTTTCACATAATATGTTCCCAAGTTTTTTTTTTGTTTGCTTTATAAACTAGTTTCAAATTATAATTACAATTACTGTTAACTAAAACTATTGTCAACCTTTGTATTTATTAATGGATGTGGCGAAGACAGCAGGTTATTTTAAGAAATGGATTTTAGTAATTAAATTTATAGTTTCTATAAATATCATCTGAAGTCCACAGCTAGTAGGTACGGGTTTACCACGCCCGATAATCTTCCCTGTCCGGTCTCTCTTGACCAACTCTTTGTCTTTTCAAGCCCGACGCTGATAGGTTTTCGAGGACTAGAGAGTCATTCATTGTTTTCATACTTTAGTTTTATTATGTAATTCTTTTGTTTCCTTTCGCTACCCGGTAAGGACCCGTCCAGGGTTAAAGGTGTCAAATGGTCAACAGTCCTAGGGGTGGAAGAACCTAGGAGATGGGGCTCCGAACGAAGCCCACAGCAAGACCAGAAGCTCAAAGGTAGAACTCTTACCACTTGTCTTATTTACAGGACGCTGGTGACGTCCTCAAAGGACATTTATCCTAATCAGAACTCACAAAGGAACAAATCGGATGGACTGACGTTCGTAAAGAGTTGAACATTTTTAATACCCAAGATCGCATTACAGAGAACAAAGGGAGATGTACTGCTCATCTCACTAAGATGCCAGATGGCACGATGCGTAAGGAAGTCTGGCAATACAAGCCTGTTTAGGCAGCGAAGTGTATGAAGATCTAGGAAGCGTTGGTGAAGTGTATATATTTCTTGGGGACCGGAAAAGGTGATTCGCCTAGCTCCTGATAGAAGAAGAAGGAGTTGAAGATAAATCAGTATCACGTACGAGAGGGAAAAAATCGCAAAAGTGTTCAAGAGATGAGAAACGGAAGACTGAGGTGTAGGGTCGAAGAGGAAAGTAGACGCAGGAATCATATAGCACGCACTGAGAGTAGAATAGAACTAGCCAAAGAATCATTTTTCAAGAAGAGAAGTTTACTGAAATCTAGAAGAAACGAGAAAGTGATTTATACGAAGTTCCATTTGGAGCATTTGTATTTACGACTCAAGAAACTGAAATTTAAGGAAAGCAGAAAAGAAAAAGCGTTTCGAGATACTGCTGAAGATATCACACAGAGAGGATATCGAATGAGGAAGTTCTTCCAAAAGTGGGAGAAATGTGAACGCTGGTGAAAACATTTTTTGGAAAAAAGAATACGGTTGTTCGTTTATATTGGGACATTCTAACCGGTTCATTGTCTTGCTTAAGAGAATTACGGACGAATATAACATTAGAAGTATAACTCATAAGTTATTCTCAATCACGATGCAGTGGTAACGATATAGTAATTAACCAGAAGTAGGTCGAAAAAAAAACGAGTGGAAGATCGGATAATTAAGGATACAAAAGACAACGGAAATCGTAGGATGTAAAGAAGTATAAATAATCGGGGAAGACGACCTACATAAAAGAGTGAAAGAGTAAAAAAAGACTATAGAGGAAAATGGGATGACACACCACAAGAAAAGGGTACATTGAACCTGAAGCAGTGTGTTTCTGTACTGCACTTCGAACAGTATCATTTTCCGGTAACGATGTGATGGTGGGTTACACTGCACCTGGCCGCAGACTTCTGATTAAATGCTAACAACCATCACAACGAAGGGATTTAAGATGATTCCATTAAGTATTTCAACAAAGACGCAGCCAGGATTTCGTACTGGGAGATGTTTTGGGGGTTTTAGATTTTTTGTATAAGTCTACAAAAGTTAAAGAAAAATAACTCGTTATTTCTATTTATTTTGCTGTAATGAAGAAGGTAAGTGCGAAAACATAAGGGTTACAGTAATAGATATCTAAAACTTAAATTTGTTAAATCTAAAACTTCTACAATGTCACGTGTTAAATGTTTTTTACGGATTTTTTTAAAACTTTTCCTTAGTACGCGTAAGTCAAAACTTAAGTCTGAAAATATGTGCAGTGAAGAGAATTAACTCGTTTTGCTACAGAGATGAACCAAAGACAAATTTCAAAATCATGGTTGCCCAAATACATGGTTGGTCACAAACTTTATTGAAGTCAGCATACAAGTCACTTCACTTTTAAAGGTTACGGAATGCCTGTAAACGACTTTACGATCGAAATGTGCGTTTGGTCTTAGATTTACGTATGTACGGAATAACGGGCACGTTTTAAGATTTAATTGTTGATTTTTTTTTTCGAAATGACGATAAAGCATTACATTAAAAAGTACGACACAATTACTAAATACGGATGGAAAAGCCGTGCACAGCAAGAGGCACTTTTGTAATCAGATTCGAATAGCAAGAAATACAACTATATACTGTTTATATATATATATTTTTTTTAAAGTTGCTGTGGAATAAATTACTGCATCACACATATCATAAACCGAGTTGGATACACTGCGAGGTGAATGAACATTCAAAGGCTACCTCTTTCGTACTCGGACATAAACTCTTTGCTACGAGGTCATAACCACTGAACCATCCCTCAACCACCAGACAACTTCCAATGTTTACAGGAAGCACTATTATAAAGCCGTGTTTTTTGGGCCGTGGGGTCGATTGCTTAAAATGTTTTATTCTAGACGTTTCGGCCACACCTCTAGAGGCCATCCTCAATAAAAAAAACATTCGAAAGGTGACAAGTCGAAGGCACCTCACTGTTGATTAGTATGCAATGACTGTTTGTACAAAGCAATGCCGTACTCGCAAGACAGCTACAGTGTACTTAAATCAAAAATTGCCCTACTCACATGACTAATTAATTAACCTAATATTTAATTCGATTTACATTATTACATTTTACCGGCACATTTTCTTTGAATTTTGCTATCTCCGTTTTCTTTATCCCTCAAGGGGGGGGGTGTATAACTCCCAAAACCCCCTCGCTGAGCCAGTTACTGAGTTGTCTCTCGCGGTGAACTGTCACAGGCTCGTATTAGACGTCTCCAGTATAGTGAAGGCCTCCCAGCTGTAAAGACCAACAAAAATGAGGTCGTTTCTCGTGCAATGTTCAGCGAGTTATTGGCGCGCAACACGGAAATGATTATCTCGCATCTGAAACTGTTGGTTTTGGTTACAATATAAAATTGCTCAATTCATAATGAGTTGTTTGAAATATGATTTCCTGCGGTCATCCGTCACGCGTGACACACATCGACCAGTATTATAATGGCAACAAAAATCAGCGTACTGTACCGAGTACAAGGGCGGTCCCAAATATCAGGCGATTCTCATTTTCCATGACAAAATTTGAAGAATATGTTTTTAAATTAAAAATTAGGAGAGTAATAAGAAACCAAAATGAGGATAAATTTTTTTTTGCATCTTCGTACTTTCCATTTTAAGACCCCCCCTCCACGAAATGTCTTAATCGTTGAATGGATATATTAGTAATTGATTTTTCTGTCAAAATGTTGGAAAAGACGTTGAGAGAGCAAATGTAAGTGAAGCTGGAGGAAACATAATCATCCTTTACGAAGGAACGAGAGACAAGAGACCAAACTCAGAAGATCCAACAAGTAACGAATAAATTTCTTAGCTGAAATAAGAATGTCTGCTGACTACAGTCTGTATCTGATATGGTACCTGAGCGTATCTGTCGCTGCGACGAAAAGCGCTGTCTTGCGTTCGAAACGCTGTCCCTGTCGTCGTACACGCCTAGTGTGACCGGCTGCATTTGATTACATGCTTTACATTTCTTGATTCTGTCGCAGCGTATCTAACGCGGTCAAGTGTGACCGTACACTATCCTCTGAACAGCCTCACAGAGGATAGAAATATCTCAAACCCTGATGAGTAGAACAAAGGGCGTGTAGGCCTACACGCATATCTGGCCACCTGTCGCTAGCAGTATGTACATGTGTATTTTGTTTGTTTGTGTGTGAAGCCTGTCCGTTCCTGGACAGTAATCATCCCTATTCAAATGATGTTAGATTTTAAGTAAAATTTTAATTATAAGAAAAATATGTATGATAATGTAAAACAAAAAACACCAAAGTGTGTATTTTATAAAGATGCACAAAGGGTTAAAAACCCGTTTAAAAGTGACGTAAAGTGAAATTACAATGAATAAAAAGTGAATAACTCCCTGAATAATTATAATAAAGAATTGTAAGTTACATATAATAGACATATGAAAATTAGCGATCGATTGAGTATCATGTAGTGTAAAACAGACTTCGCAATTCGCGAAGATCGGCGAAATTAGTGAATCGGACGAGAGTGGGAGAAAGGACGCGTCGACAAACTCTGACAAGACAGATATTGTTCAGACAAGAGCTTTTGCACGATGTGGCTATAAATACCAGGTCGCGCTAATAAAGTACCTTCTTCTATATTGTTGCCGTAGGAGGTTATGTCAGTCAACTACGCGATCGTAAATCTACGGTAAGCGTCACCTGACGAACTGGGAGGCAGAACAGAGGTTCGATGGACACACCTACAACCCATGATGTGAGCAGAGACAACAACTAAGAAATGCAAGCAGTGGAATCCTGGAAGAGAACCTAAGGACCCAAGGACACGAAGGACTGGAGCAAAGACTGGAAGAGGACCCGAGGACACACTGATAATTTGCCACATCAAATGTGGTGATAAAAACCCATAATAGGCCCTAATTACAGACAACTGAAAGACAATATTTAAACTAGAATGAAAGACATTCAAAACTGTTGCTAACTGAATTTAATTTGTACATAGTAATGTAAAGACTAAATTGTTCATTTAGAATAATGTCTCATGTATAGCAATTAATATTGGAATAACGTAAATGTTATGAGAGAGCAATGTTTGATTTTTAAATTGAAGTAAATTAAAATAATTAGTAAAGTCTTTAATTGATAAAAGAGAAATGCATATGCTGTAGAAAAGAATGAAAGCCAAGTAAGATTAAAGAAATTGAATAAAAGTAAATTCATTGTTGAAATAAATCGATAAGCAATTGCAAAGATGGCCACACTAAATGAGTAAGCCGAGAGCATAAATAGTTTTACATAAGATTAGATAATAAGATTTATGTATAACCTGTTTAGATGCATAAGCTATGAATAATGAATTTTTGTATTGCCGAAGTAAGTAAAGAGGTTGCTAAATAAATAATGTAAAGATTTAGAAAATGTATTACGCATTCTTCTTATTACGATTACACCTAACATCATTACTTTGTAGTGTTATATAAATTTGGCGCTCCAAAAGCTTGGGGCTTCCCCAAATTAAATTTATATATTGCATTGTGTTGTTATAATAGTTACATTCATAACGATTGTTAGGCTTACATAATTATTATGACAATAAGGGTTTTATTTAAAAATTAAAGTATTGTGCCGAAAATATAATATTTAAAACTTCATTAAACAATAAATCGACAATTAAATTTCACCGATTTCTTTCTTTACCTGTAGGCCTATATTTTAAACAGAGCTGTCATTTACCAATATTCTTAAAAACATAAACTAACCATTGTTAAACAGTTGATTAAGCCAAATATTGTACGTACATTGTTGTTATAGTAAGGAAATTAGATTGAACGATTCGCAGTACAAATTCCACATAAAAGTATTATAGCGAACAAGAGCGCAATCGGTACGGAGAGTAAAGGAAAATCGTTTGTCTACGGTGTTGTACACCCCCCCTTTTCTCTCCCTAAAATCGGTACCATCGATAATGCTTGTCACCTTGATAAAGGTCCGTATTGTTTAAAATAACATTTTTCTAGTGTTACACAGAAATAATATATTTGTTTCTCTTGTACAACAGGCATATCTTGTGTGCAGATAAATAACGGTACTTATTATGAAATTGTTGCGTTTTAAAAAGCCCACCTACAAGTGTAGTGGCATGCAATAGCACCATACATCAACTGCCGGCTGACTAACAACTGAGTTATTTAAACATGCCACTTTGTCTCTATAATCATAGTTTCAGCTTTCCTCTTTTTGTTAAAAATAATATTTATAACATACAGTCATCCACCTGTGTTTCAAGCAACGCCATTAATATTCGTAAAAAGTTCGTGCTTATTTCCATAATGGTAAAATAATCAGGAAACATATTTTATCAGAGCAACTCTAATGATTTTAAACCACGTTTCTGTGCTTGTCACAGTTCTCCTTCTTAACAATACAGTAATTAGAAAAACGAAATATGATAATTTGCAAAAAAAAAACTTCACAACTTCACTAGCTAACTGCTTTTTTAAGACGTAATAAGTCTATTTCACGTAATTTTCGCTTCTTATAAACTGATTAGAATTAATAGACAATTTTAGCTTAAACAGTAACACAGATCTTAGTGAAATGTGATGAGTATCTGAATCAACAGGCAGTGTTTGATAATAGTCGTGGGAGACACGTGGAAAATATAAACAGTGAGATGTCCGCTGGAACAGCTCCTGAAGACTGTACAGCAGTAATGCACCGATGTTTGTAGAATAAAATAAATTTTTGAAAGTAGCACGTTACTAAAAAATGGCCGTTGACTAGAAGAAATTACTCAACCAGCTAGCCATAATGAAATCATCTACTCGTACGTAAACAGGAGTGAAAGATATGTTCTCCAGTAACAGAAATGAAAATTGAACTACAGAGGCGACTGAAATATAAACAGTTTGTGAAGAAGAAACAGAACAAGTCATATTTACGGCCCCTTGGAAGGACGAGATGGGTAGTCAACAACAAAATCTGACTGTATAAATGTTTTCCGTATCAGATTTAGCCTTAATTTAACCATGTTATTTTCTATAGAACGTTTTTCTTTTCTTCAAAGCTTTATTTCCGCTCTCACGAGCAAACTGAAATCAAATCTCAAGGCACCACTGTCGTCACGTAACGTAAAATGTATCTCTCTGCATTTCCATAGCTACAGTAGGTAACGGTATTCTATGAAACGTTTTCTTTGATCCCAGCTTCTGACCTTTGTGATAAAATAATTGGCTCGTACTGAGCAGTCCAGCGTAATATCCGATCCTTTGATATTCATTTTTTTTACAATAAGACTCGCCCACCTTCTCGTTAAGAGCTAACAAACTGCAAGAAGGAAAAAAATCTTACTCAAAAATAATATATCACTGGTCTCGTTATTTGTGGCAGCTCGCTAAGGTGAAATATCTGATACTGGATTGGAACAGTAACGCTGTTTTCACGTAATTAGAACGTCAACTGGCCCAAATAATTCCGTGTACACGCGCGCATGTAGGGGAGAGATGTGCGTGGGCAGATTATGCACGCGACACCGACTGACTGACGGACAGGAAAAACAGATACGAAACGTTTTATCGACTAAACACGCTGTAAACGACAATCAAATTAATGGCTCTTAACGTACGTGAGGTATAAAAGGATAATTTGTAGTAAATACACTAAACAACAAGCCGGTCGTGATAAATAAGAGTTAAAGTGGTCTCATTTTTATTATCACGTTAGTGTCAGTGTGTGTTCGTTTGCAAACTGAAACAGCACAGTAATAAATATCCAGTTATTTACAACTACAATGGGATTATAGTTACAAAATTGTCTTCTCCCTCTGATTGCTATGAACACATTTGAAACCTTAATGAACACATTACTACTACATTATTACAATTCATTAATTTATTTGTGCTTAAAACTTCATACATAAATCGTATTGTTTGGAAGTACAAAATTGAAATAAATGAAGTCAACTAATACTACCAATCAGAGTAAAACATTGACTTCAAAATTTAACTAACTAAAATACCATAACTCCACACGTTGTAAAAAATCAAAATTTGTTTAAACATATTGTTAATTAGGCCTACTAAAAGAAAACATAACATCCATTTCAAACAGTTAAAATACTTAGTTATAATGGTCGGCACAGAATATTACACCCACCTATCTGAACACGTGTTTCTAGTTGTTTCAACGCCAGTTCCTATAGGATAGTGTTTTTTTCAGACATTGCATTAAAAGTACTAAAACGTACATTTGCCCTAATATAATCGCTAGCATTTCACTTGCATTTGCTTTCAGTCTAGAAAATAACATTAAAAATTAAGGTAACTGTACAAATTTTAATAACAATGCAATGACAACAAAATATTTTTTAACAAGTTAAAAAGTTTCCTCTTTTCTAGATTTGGCAGAGTTTGAGATTAGTCTACTTATTTAACAAAAACCTGGTCTCTCCATCAGGATACACTGAGACATCAGGAATCCATTAGGAATGTATTGGACTCAGAGGCCGTCCATCTAAGTGACAATTCACCTACATTAAGGTGGACCAAGAACTGGGTTGCTTTGGAACCAATGCGCTAGGACTTTTTTTTATGGCCCAAGTGCGTTACGTTACACACACCGTTACTTTTCCAAGTCGGTTTTCAACAATCGGGTTAAAAAGTTCCGTTTACAGAGTTTTTGTTGGATATACGGCCTGCAAATAGTGTATTTTCGTGTATTTACATACTTCAGTAAGTCAATAGTATACAAATTAAACAAGCACTTAGCGAGAAGAGGATTAATGTTCATAGTATTAGAGGTACTGAAACTAAGAGAGGCTGTAGCTGGCTGAAACAGAAATGCTTCATCCAGTTACACGGCAACCTGTCAGATATTTTGTATGCATGCCCCTCCGTATGTATAGCTCGTTTTAATGGAAGATATTGTTTCCAAATCTTCAATTTTAAATTTGAACCATACATTATACAACATTAGATTAACAAATAGAGCGAAAGGAAAATAAAAACAAAATGTATTATAAAAACATTATGTTTTGTCTGCTGGTAACATAAAAAATTGATTTTTTTGCCCACATCGTTGTAAACCGATGAGAACTAATTAACTTAAAAATATTTTAATTTAGTTGTAGCTGTTTAGTGTGTCGCATAGACATGCGTAGGCAAGTAGCTTTTTGATTTCGTCCGTAAAGACGATAAAATACTACTTTCATTCTAAAAGGACAAAACTTCCTATTAATTAGACCTATATTTTTATATAAGAAATATAAGGACTAAACAAAACAAAATTTCTAAAGAATCGGAATGTATTTAATAACTGGGATTATAAATACAATAACTGGTGGCAAACATGGTTCAGAAATGTTGGACATTTGAGCGTAATATGACATCGTAATCGACAATCTCAACATCTGATACAATTACCGATATCAAAAGAGAAGAAATAATTTTCAAACGACAGAAAGGAATATCTTACAAATTCTCATCCCTATAATTTCGAATAATTAGTTGAGAAAAGTAAAAAAGTAAAAATTTGTCAGACTCTGGCGCGAAGCATACCTTTTTACGGGTGTAAAATTTGTCAACTTTCAGAATGGCAGATAGTATGCTGAGAGTAATGAAATTGGATACGTAATATAATAAGGGCTGCTGGCATATGCAGACGGGAGAAAGTCAGAAACGAACAGGAACTGTGAGTATGGATCAGGAAAAAAATTTTAAAAATAGAAAAAACACTATTGGTTACCATGGACATGTCCTAATAACGGAAGACTACCGACTTCCAAAAATGTCTAAGAATTGGCAACCACGAGTGAAAAGAAACACAGGACGGCTGAAACCTGGTTGAACGACATAATTAAAGAAACGTTAACACAGTGAAGATTGGCTCCAGAACAAGCCTATGGTTCCTGTTAACACAACGGAAGAACAAGCAAGAATGTAAATATACACCAGAAGAGAGAGAAAGAGAGAGAGATCTGCTACGTAGATATTTATACACTTTGTTGCAATCATTCGTCTCCTGCCGAATGTAACAATCCGCGAATTGTACCTTGCCCTGACGTCACGCCCTCCCTTTTACTTAATTATAGAAACACTTGAGAAATAAGTTGCAACACAGAAAAGGTGTCTTAAGCATTTTGATGTATTTAGATATTATATTATGTTATTTGTGTGTATGTTGAGCACTTCCGGGGCCCAGTAGCGGGAAGTGCTAGTGCTACAGCAGAAGTGGTAGCCGGAGCGTGGTTATTTTGGATTTTCCTTGGTCCATGGGTTACAAGACATTTAATTCAATTTAATGGGTTATAAGCAATAGTTATCAAGAGTAATTTTGTTGATGTTGTGTGTGTTGAAATTTTGTATTGTTTGTATTGCACGGTATTGGTCGTGTGAAACTTTGTATAGGATTTTGTGGGAGGTATGTTAAATGTTATATGCGTAGTTAACAATTTTGTCACGAGTAGGTCTGTGCTCCAAGTTGTTGTGAAATCAGATAGTTCAAATTATTCGCTCGGGAGTAGAAAACCGCTAGTTGAACTTTGTCTGGCAGATAAGGCTGCCAGGCTAACCTGTTCGTCTTATCTACATTCCACCGAACAGCTGCTCCCTTATCGTTGCGCTTTGTATGTTTTGGTTTTCTCCACATACTCGGCTTAATAACCCCGTACTTTGCTCACCGTGCCGTATGTCTGATTGTCCAGTTCGCTAATCGCCTCCCAATCTGTTGTTATTCCAAATATGTTTAGTGCATTTGTTGTTTGTATAAAAGTAACGTACTCTATTAATTCGGTAAATTTTTTTAGAAACGTGCGCATCTCAGTAAATCCGATTTTGTTTCGTGGAAGGCGTTACAAGAAAAATCAAAATTAAAATTTTCATAAAATAGCAGCCTTTTACTAATGGAAAATGTTCGTTGTCAGTAGTCACACACACGTTATCACCTGTTTCATGTTAATTGGTTTGCGTTAACTACTAATTAATATACGCGGCATTCGGAAAAACAGAATCCGACTGTCATGTCGTGTCAACTAGCATTTCCTTGTCACGGTAAACTATTTTATAATGAATCAATGACTTCGTAATAAGCGACAGTGCAAAACTTTCGCGCTGAGAGAGAGGTCGGGAAAGAAACTCGTAAATAAAAAAAAAAAGGCTCGTAAAGAGTGTGACCCCCCCTTTTGCCAGTGTATGTAGTCTGGCGTACCCCCCCTTTTGCCAGTGAATGTAGTCTGGCGTACCCCCTTTGCCAGTGAATGTAGTCTGGCGTACCCCCCTTTGCCAGTGAATGTAGTCTGGCGTACCCCCCCTTTGCCAGTGAATGTAGTCTGGTGTGCCCCCCTGTCGCAGTTTAGCCATGTACCCGGGTAGCTGTAATGGTGCGTAGTGCCCCCTTTATCTCACCTCGCACGATCGGACGATGGGGAGATGTGCTCCCCACCTTGTCGTCCGTGTGCCATAAAGAGAAGTTGCTGTGGTCGTAAAGCGCTTTTAAGGTGAGTGACCCCTCCAGTTTGATCTCTCGCTCTCAGCCGCGCGGTTGGTTGACGATGCTCTTGACCAATCGCCGTTCTCGGCTCTTGTTGTAACTCAAGTCTGTTGTACCCTCACATACTGTGTCGCAGTCCTCATGTTCGGGCGTGAACATGTTCCATGCTCATTAATATATTAATTTGTAACCCCGCTTTCGGTCGCCTTGCCTGGTGAGCGGCGCGGGGACTGATCACCCCCTCGTCGCTCACTTTCAGTGAGGAAGCGTTGCTGCGCGCAGGCAACGTTTCCAAGGTTACGGAAGGTAGCCCTTTGAGTTGTTTCCAGATGGCGGCTAGTGCCGCGCTAGTATCTGAATTTTCCCATTTACGTACATAAGCTACGGGTTTCCCCTGACTCGACTCGGTTTAATTACACAGACCGTACCGATTAATTTCGCTGAATTTGACCTTGGACAACCGTCGCTCCTGCACCCGACGCTTGTCTTTCGGGGGGGGGGGGGAGTTTGTTGCAATCATTCGTCTCCTGCCGAATGCAACAATCCGCGAATTGTACCTTGCCCGACGCACTGACGTCACGCCCTCCCTTTTACTAACCCTATCGTTGGCTTTGTTAAATCTCGTCAGTCTCCCATCAAACGCTGTGAGCAGAGCGGCCCGTCTCCGGACTTTCGTCAAGTATGGGAGCCTCAATAACCAAGACAACTATGATTGTTTTTGAGCTATCGTAAATCAATGCTAGTGGCTAATAATTTTGTATATTACGTTTGTAACAAAAAAAGAAAACTTGTAATAGATGTAAAAAGATTGTTATCCATAACCAACCAAGATGTATCTTGTATGTAATGGTCGGCCTCGCCAAAAAACTAAATTTCAGTCAGTCAACTTGATGAAAAGACCTAAGATATGTAAGATTCAGTGTCAGTACTCGTTATATATGTAATTTGACGTCGTAACCTTGTAATGCTATTTTGTAATATTGTAAATTGTAACACGCACTGTATGAATGCATGTGTGCGTGTTAATCGAACGATGTGGGTATAAAAGTGTACTAAAAGATGTGAAAACTTTCAGTTCAAAGCTTGGTTCAACGTTCCGGACAGAAGACACGAGAACACGAACTTCGTACAGTTTTACACGATCTTCCAGCACAGACATAGCAGTGGTTCAAACCAGGTACTGAGGAACACGCAGCCGTAGCGACCAGATACAGCAGGTTGCAAAAGGACTTATCTGGATTGCCAAGTAACATTTTTACCTAATAACTTACGGTGGTACTTGCTGCATAATTACGAAGCAAAAGCGAGACAAACTAGTTACTCATCATAAGTGTCTGAAACAATTTTATAAACTTTTGCGATAGATAACAGTGTCAGAAATTTATAAGTAGATCACTGCGTGTACGCTGAACACCATTTTGTAAACTAGCATTGATTTATGCGACACCCCCATATTTAGCATTTGACATTTTCTATATTCAGTTTTTCAAAAAAAAAACTAGCTCAGTACTGACCGTTGCTGACTGGCACATAATTAGGCAAATTTTAGAGGCTCGTAATGTTTTTGAAATAAACGGGTCGCATCCGACTCAGCTCACAGTTCGATGCTTTCAACAATTTCTTTTACTCGCACCTGCTCCTTTTATATAATTATGTTAATTATAGAAACACTTGAGAAATAAGTTGCAACACAGAAAAGGTGTCTTAAGCATTTTGATGTATTTAGATATTATATTATGTTATTTGTGTGTATGCTGAGCACTTCCGGGGCCCAGTAGCGGGAAGTGCTAGTGCTGCTACCGCAGCAACTATCTTCTTTTAATATTCTTATCACGTTTCAAGACGGAAACAAGCTGTCTCTTAGTGTTTATTTCTGTTAAATGCAGTTGTGCTTCATAAGTTTCCCTTACTTTGATTAAAAATACGTTTGGCCGCGAAGCCATTCACACCGATAAATTAGTCTACTAATTTTGTGATGAAATAATGAAAATAAAATATTGAAAATCGAAAATATTCATTGAACATTGTTCGAATCCGTGTTGAATTTTTTTCGATAACAAACTTTTTTCGTCCTATTTAATAGCGGTCATATTTAAAATAAGTGTTGCTATACGAATACTGACTGTTTATGATACCAATACATCGATCCAGAGACGGTAAAACAACTAACTAAAAAAACTAAATTTTAGTGTATACATGTCAATACAAATTACACAATATTCAAGAATACGTCTACACATGTATTTTGTAACCTACTATCCTACTATTGATACACATAATAAACAGTAAAATAATAAAAGCAATATACAGAATAAATAGGAATACAATTTTTCCTCGCTTAGATAAGTTGTACACATTAAAAGTAAGCAGATTTCTGGAAAATATTTCAGTCAGAGAGGTGACATTTTTGACATCGTTCTGAAGAGGGATATTACTTCACAAAAAGGTATCTTGACCGTTAAATTTCTGACGTAAAAAGTTTTTTTTTAACATATTAATTTTTCCATTGTATCAGAAAACTGAATAAGGTGACAAACTCCAAAGAGGTTACTGACCACTGTATTCACTAATATGTTAGTGTTCGCCAATTAAGACAATCTGCTTTTCAATCTAATCAAAAGGGCGTTTTGTAAATAGACTAACGTTAAATTTAAAAAAAAATGTAATTAATTTTCTAATTTAGAATTAAATATACGTCCTCTTTTACTAACATCTGTTAACTTTCTTCCTAACGGACAGTTTGTTAACTGGCGACATATTTTTAACAGCCATTATCTTAATAGCTGTTTAACCAAAAACCGTTTGGAACCAGTTAGTAAACACTAGTTAATGCGATTGTTGATTTTGCTTCAGACTGGTGAAAAAAATTAAAGTAACTTGTAAACTATCACTGTAGGTTAGCTTCCCTGTTTCATAGAATTCTTTTAATTTCGTTACTCATATCACCGTAGTTTTATTTGGTGTTTGGTTTTTGTTTAGTTGTTTGTTTTATATGTTATAAGAAAGCGTATCAAAATAAAAAGTTCTCTTGAGAGGTGTGGCTACTGTATAATAGTTTGCTATTACTTACATTTTTTCTAGCTTCTATTTCTTTCCTGTTTAACCTCAGTTCTTCAAAAAATTTGAAAATAACTTTCTTAAAAGCCTATAGCGGTCTATACATTTTGGTCATTAAAATTATTGAAATCGGCATTTCAAAGTAATGACTTTTTTGTTTCCTCTTTGGGTGAGTTTCTAAGTTGGCCTATATTATTTCAGTGTCAAAATTCATTTTTACTCTCTGATTCGTTTTTTCCATAGTAGTTTATATTATACTCGAATGTTCAAAAATTGAAAATAAAATTAATTAGGGCCTACTTAATGAAAAAACAGAAAGTACAGACAAATTTAAGTGTCCTGTCAGAGGAACCGAACTAACATGTGCGTGAATACATTATTTGTCTTAACGAAAACAACGTACATGAAGTGAAGTAACGCCAAACCTAATTTTAAGGCTAGAGGTCGTCAAATCTTATCGTTTTAACGGCCCGTTAGTTACCTAACAGTACAAATATCTTCCATTAAGTTAACCAACGGCTTTAACTGTCGTTATCTTTAGCCTGCGTGAAACGGGTTATCTGCCTTAAATCATTAATGAGTGAATATCGGTCGTTAAATTTTTAACAGAGATAGGTGAACCCAGGCATTACTGTAACAAATAAATCACAAATATCACGAAGAAACACTTAACGTCACTGTGTGCTAATTACAACATACCGTTATATCGTTACAAAATAATTACAAAATTACAGCAGTCTTTGCCACTGCTGCTCTGCTGATCACATTGCATTCATCGTGACTAATAACGCATAAAATAATTCGTGCTACTCACACAAATCACATTTTTACTCAGCTGAGTTATATTAATGCATTACTCAATAGACAACATGGAAAACGTTTTTAATTATTCTATTTTGTTTCCTGCAACACCGTTTACTTTAATGGGATTGATTTCAGCCACTTTAAAGATAGTAATGTTGATTAATCTTAACCTGGTTTTGTTTGTATGAAGCCAATCTGACCCCGGACCCCCCCCCCAAGCCAAATTCTAGATACACCACTGCGTGTAAGTCATAATATTTCACTCTGACTCAGTTGTTGTCCAACCAACTTTACTTCATCCAAAGCTTTCAATTTTTAAGTTATACAATCAAAAATCCCCTATTTCGAACATACAGTAGCATAACTTCGCTTGCACGATGTAGTGGATGTTAAGTTCCATTAATATCTAGTATCCTTACTTAGCGTTAACGAAATAAGGATTACATTTTTTTCTTCTAAATATTCATTTAACTTAGCTCCTTGTACTAACTTAACATAATCTAATGATTGCCTCTGGATAGGCCTAAGTGATTCTTTGGTAACCACTGAGTTTGTGACCACGATATTCCAGATTTATTAAGTACTTCAACAAGATTTTTATACCCGAGCATTGAACTTTATTGATTGTAATAAGGTTATTGCGTAAGTAAATGCGCATTGCTCTCTGAGTGATTAAAATCTCCGTACTCTCTGTAATTCATTTTAGTTCTTTATTCTAGTTTCTGTTTCTTACTATTTTCTTAATTTTGTTACTATTTTCGTTTGAATTTTATAATATGGTTCCTTTCCTTCTTCTTTTCCTTATTTTATTTTTCGTTTTTCTTTTCCTTCTAGTTTTTCTTATTATTATTATCGTTGTTATAATACTATGATTATTAATATGATCTTTACAGGTACATTTAAATATACACCTAATCAGGGAGTGAATTACTTGTTATGCCAAGCAGTAAAGCTTAGTACCGTTCGCTGAATTAACTGGCAAGCCGCCTACACGATGGATTCCACATGAAACTTGTGATTTAGTTTATACACGTGACAAAACCAATTAGCGCAAAACAAAACATTTTTATTCCGTTTGACTGAGTCATTAGTGAGGTATAATTTAAAGAGCGCTGTCAAACACAATTTGCAACAGCACATCTCAGTATTAGCTCATTACCGCGACGCTTTGAAACGCCAAACTAGATTTGCTTAATAACCTTTCAATAAAACTCTGATTGTAAATTGTCTCGCAAAAGAACAAAGCACCGTAGTCCGACTAATTGCATTCAAAAGTATCAGCACTCGCCTACAAATTGCAAAGTTTGCACTCAGTCATTTGATAACATTAAAACAAAAGTGTTTACCCATGTTAAAATGTGTGATGCACAAACAGCTTGCGTTTTTTTTTTCTTTTAATCACCGTAACACATGTTTAAAACACATCACTGTATAATGTGCTGCCTACTGGCTTTGTATACCGCATTGCTGGGCACGTTGTGAAATGTGAAGTGCTGGGTTAGTAAAAGTGTCAGTAAACTTTTGTATTCAAAATTGATGGCTTTGAAATATAACAAAAACTTATAGGTAATAAAAAAAATATAATTTTCTCGGGCCCATTATGACAATAAAAAATACTTTTTGTAAATACCTACCGTAAAATTTTAACAATTAATACAAAATAGCATATTAAAATCTCTTAAAATAGTCATTATAAATAAAAACAATTTAACGTAATAAAATTAGTCCTGATAATTCAATATACAGAAATTCTTATACAACGTACAATTTTGAACGTAGTATTTACAAGATTTAGAACGAACATGCATAAAATGAGAGGAAATTCGCACAAACACGTACACATGAGAAAAAATATAAATAGGCCTAAATAAAAAATTAATTATTTGTAAACGGCTGAAATGAGATTTCTTAGGCACGTGGCAGGGTATACTCTGGATGATCATAGAAGAAACAAAGATATACGGCAGGAACTGAATATTATGAATATACTCGACAGGATCGCCCAGTATCGGCTGAATTGGTGGGAACATCTTTGCCGAATGGCTGACTGCCGCATCCCCAAACAACTATGGAACTATAAGCCGAGGGGACGGAGAGGTGTGGGACGTCCGAGGAAGCACTAGAGTGATCTTTCCTTATTTGAGACCGGAACAAACCATCCTTGGTTTAATCCTTGAAGATGATGATGGTTAATTGTTTGTACAATTCCAATACAATTGTCGTGCTTTAAAGTTAGACTCTAAATTCGGAAAGTTATTCGTTTTTATGCACGTGTCTGGGTACAAAAACCGTTTTAAAAATACTTAAGATGAAACATTTCATCGAAAAATGGAAGCAAAATTTTCGGTAAGGATACAGTTCCATAAAGCTTTCTTTTTATAAACTTACATTGCTAATTTTAAATCTTGACGTTAATATCCGTTACAATTTTCAGTTTAATTACGCGTAATTAATTGCTCAGTTTAATCTTGCGGTTATCCAGTGTGCATATACCAAAACCCATAAAACATTTCTTTACCTTCACAGTAGTATTAAATGAAACTGACGTATTTCTTCATCCAGAGAACAATAAATGTTGGCACCCTACATAGGCCTAATAGGAAAGAAGACGATAGTAGGCTACTAATTATATCTAAAATTAAGCGTACACGCTAGTAGACGTGCAGGCTACAAAATTAAATTATCTTGGTAATCGGGAAAAGTAATATGTTCAAATAATGCACGAGTTTATCAGCATCACTGAGTATATAGTAAGTAATCTTGCAATCCCAGAATATTATAGGTACAAGTGGGCGGTTGTTCAAACATTCAAGTGACCCATTGACTACAGATCTGAGTAACGTATAATAGTTCGGAATTTTCTTTCTTTACTTTTCTTACATATTCCAGTTCTATAAGTCAAGTGTACATAAACAAATGTGCATTCATCCGTGCTAACATGCGCACATGTGTAGTATCTATAAACAAAGCTATACGGAAAAATAGAACTTTATATAAAAAACTCTACGTAGAATACGACCTACTGGTTCACTTTTGTTTATTTCAATTTTTGTGTGTTCTGCAAAATCATTAATTATTTTAGAATCATAAAAATCAATATTTAAAGGTCACCCCTTTAGATATTGTATTAGTCACTTTATATTTTCTAAAAAATAACGAAAAATCTATTTTATTAATACACGTAAACAAATGTTTAAAATTGTTAATCTTCTTAAAATTGTTAACATATTTGTGTCAGTATGGATGAACGCAGAAGATAGTTTCTACTGAGGACTGACCTCATTGTAAAAAAATTACCTTTATTATGGTTTGTACTATTACGAAACAACAGCGCATTATTATTTATTCTTCAACGGGAAACATTTTGAACAAAGATTTCATACCGTTAAACTATGAAATTGATCATATGTTATGGCTATAACAACAATATTACATATAACTAGTTAAATACAGTTATAAATAGAAAGAACGGCTATGTTCATTTTATTAATGTTATGCTAGAGTCATATTTTCTAATTACTGCAGACTTTGAAGCAGCAAAACGTTTGTATTTGTTTTTCTCTATTATTTTGAATGTCTTCTTATAAACCATCGTTCGTATTCTCTACATTTCACATAAAAAATCATGTATTTCTGAATTTACCGTCCTGTAATGTCGAAAAACGGAAAAAAGATAGTAAACGGGTTGTGAAGATAAGATTCCTTCACATGGTAAAGATATTACCAAGATTTTAGTTACAAGATTTGAATCCCTCACCCACTTGCCAAATATACCAAACTTAGTTGTTTTGTAGTTTGATAGATTGAGAAACATGTTTAGTATAGACAGCAAAATTGAAGAATATTTAAAAAACTAGGTGGAACACTTGGTAAAATTACATTTGTCGCGTGCTCGCATATGTTTGGAGCGACCAAAAAGCGCTGAGCGTCATAACAGGCAATTTATCTAATTAAACAAAATGTAGAAGAAAGATTCAATGTCCTTAAGGATCCCACAAAAAATATTATGGATGCTCACGATTATACACAATTTTATGCACATGAATGAGCAAAGCCGAGGACAAATGTATTGAAATTCACTGAATATCGAATCACATATCGGTAAAAATGAGAATATAAAATAACCGATAGACCAAGAGGAAACCGGAAGCAGAAAGAAACTATACGAAAAGAATCTGTATGCTGTCCTAACATATCCAAAAGTTAGGATTAAGTAGGGAAGAACAAGCGGGTACTTTCTATAATAAAGCGTGAATTAAGCAAAGCTTTAAACAGTTTACAGAATAACTAAACCCAGAGAGTGACAGGATGTCTTCTAATCTTTCAAAACAGTTGGGTGACAAAAGCGAAGATATAAATAATATATTGGTCACTGTATAACAGTATCCCTCCTCAACGCGCATGTGCACTCACCACGCGCCCACACATACAATGGCTATATTACAACAACAAAGTTCGGTGAACAGCACATCGTTTAAGGCAATGGAAATGATGCGTGAAGTAAGGTCTCTCATCAGTCCATAACGGATTTAACTCGCCGACAAACTTAAATCACAACGTTTATCTTTTAGCTTTAAGGTCCATCATCTGAAATACGGTATCTAGTTGATCACTTTCACTTTTTATTACTGTCTTTCACACTTGAACATAAATGTGTGTGTGTTTGGGAAGAACATAAATGTCTTTCGCGTCCCATTGTATTTTTGGTGTTCTTGTTTCCTGGGTGTGAACACGCATCAACAGGAAGCATTAACAGAAACAATACGCACGCCTAAGGAAGACATTAGAGCAGTTGTCGAAACGTAGAGGAGATTTGTGTCGACGAAGAAGAAAGATGACGTCATATCTGACAAACGAAAATTATATTACCAAAAGACGAGTATAAATTAACGTTATTTATTTGTTACATAGATAAAGCCTAATACATTAAAATATTCTTAGATTTATGTACAGCACACTGTTAATATTTAAATAATATTATTAGTATGGAAGGAAATAAATTGTAACTATATATACACAATAATTAATGTATTCTGTAACTATAGAAGTTCTTGTCTGTGTTGTTTTGTCTGAGTAGATTCTATTTACGGAGAGGTCGTACCTTTAAGGAAACTAAAAATTCCGCAAGCAGCATTACATAGACATCTAACATTTCACAGTGCTCTATTCTGTGTTTAATATTACACCGCAAGTCGAAACCCCTCTTCTTAAAACGATATCCACTTCTCTTTCTCACCCCTCCAAGTCAACAACCCTGCGTTGAGGAAAATGATATTCCTCTCAGTGTCACCTGCTAATGACAATATTGTTCGATAAATGGCAGCGCTCACCATACACGTTTCCGCTTACAAAGTTAAAGTCTAATGATTGTGACGTAACTTGCAACACAGGCGCAACAAAGTACCGACTTTAATAGTAATCCTTATTGGCTTCTCTAACGTGGAGTGCAATGAACGTAGTAAATAACAGAATTAACACTGTCTACTGTGCATTTACCTAATGGTGTAAGTTATGTATAGGCCTACCATATTGCACGAGGACTATTAGCTTAAAATGGTTAACAGATCGCAAAGTCTAACTTAGTAAGAATTGTAAATAACAACTACATCAAATAGCTACAACAATTTAAGGTGTTACACTATATATATAAGTATTTAGAACTTTTATTCAGAGAAACGTATCGTAAAATAGCCACACATATTATTATTCTAAACAGTGAATTAACACAAACGTTTTCTTCTTTTCTTTCCTAATTGCGCAACAATTTCAATTATTTCTTAGTTCTACGTGCATATACTGTTTTTTTATAAAAATTCCATTCACCTAATAAATTTATTAGGTGCTTATTCATAATTTGTGTTAAAAAACGTTTTCAGCCAATTTATTTCCGTTTAATGGATATGTCGTATGTTTCTACGCTTAATCGTTCATTTTGTGTGTCATCAATGTATTATTAGTAAGAATGCAAACTTGCATTCACTATCTTAGCCAAGAGCTTTTAGTATCCCTTTTTTCGACAGTGTGCACAGACATAATCTTCTGTAGAATTTAATAGTCTTAGTGTACATTGATTTGAAACGTTTGTTTAGCTCTCACTTCCACACAATTTGTTCTAGTGTGTTTGTTCGGCGTATTCATGTTGTCCTGTTTTAGCACCTTATTTTTTGTCAACTGTGATTGCACATTTATTGCATCACGTTCGAAATGTCTCAGTGTTAGGGAAGGGAGTTTTCTGTTATGCCGGTGAGTCATTTACACTAATTGTTATTTACTGTTACATTTACGAACGGAGCGAGTTCTCAGTTTTAACTCGACCGTTGGCATTTGTCTCTCTACCTATCTACCCATTTATCTGTTTATGATAACTTTTGAACTCATTAGCCAACTTTTGTAAAACTTATACTGGCGGTTGTCCACGTTAGTGATCCAGTCTGGTCGTTTCCGTACTTTTATTCCTTAAATGATTCTCTTATCCCTCAGTTCTGCACCCTACACCCCTTTTCTTATCCCTGGACCAATAAATTTACTCCAAAGGTTTTTTTTGAAAATTTTTACCTAGAGTTTCGAAGGCTTTTTGAAGTTACCTCGACGTATAAGTATTTATTGTTTAGATGACATTCGTTTCCAGTTATGGTTATGATGCTTGTTCTACCAAGCACAGTTTTTTTCTGAAAGGCTTGTATTAGGAAAACCTGACAGACTAATATCTCGTTCCTTTGTGTGGAAGCGTGCAAATATTCCATGCATTATGACTTTTCTTTAAGACCTAATCGTCTTAAATTAGTTAACTAATTGCTAGTTAAAAAACTAATTATTAGTTAGTAATCCCTAGATAGTAAACTAAATGGTATTTTCTCCACATAATCTTTTAATTTTTTTATTATGAACGTAAAAATAGGCGATAGCCAGAAAATTTACAGTACAAAACATGTTAATATAATTAGACGCTTATAGCTGAAATATATTCAATACATTTTCTACTTCATGTAACAAAATAATGTTTTTGTAAAAATATAGTGTTAGCGGAAGAATAATACTCTCTTTTGTTAGTATAACACTTACTAATGATTACGCTACTGTTGCTGATGATGACGATGATTATGATGTTACGTGTACTCCATATAACTGTAACCAAAAGAAGTAAAAACGTGTGAAGATTACAATTTACGTAGCATCTATACGGGGT
Source organism: Magicicada septendecula (assembly GCA_034769895.1). Classification (NCBI taxonomy): domain Eukaryota; kingdom Metazoa; phylum Arthropoda; class Insecta; order Hemiptera; family Cicadidae; genus Magicicada; species Magicicada septendecula. The sequence continues at coordinate 337,844,222 of CM068367.1, read as the reverse complement.
AAAAAATAAATAACCTGTTAAAAATATATTGGTAAATTATATAACCTGTAATTTAAAATGGTAAAACTCAATATCAGTGTATTGTTTCTGATTCCAAGAAAGAGTAAAACCATCGTTGTAAACTCCGCACTACAAGTTTAAAAATCTTAATGATGAAAAAAACAATTAATAAAATAAAAATTTTTAAACCGATTCAAAAAAAATTACACGGCTCATTTTAGTTAAAAATTTTTAAATTTAACTTTTTCTTAATACATTACTAAACACGTTGGTATGCCAAACAAATAAAAACTAAACTAAACGAGTATGTTGTCTCTTCACAGTTTTTGAATTTCTAAAAATTGTTTTCGCCTATTATCTCATTAACATACCACTTAATAACGCGACTGGACCTCGGAAAAGATAGAGCTATAAACATTTTTTGAAACCGTAAATTAAATTTTATGTGACTTTCATTACCTCACAGTGGTAAGCGAATGTAGGCCTACAAGTGAAATCTCTATCGAAGTCATACCTGCACGATACACTTGTGTAGATCCGTTTAGCCGATAAATTGTTTCACTTTATTTCACGATTGTAATTGTTATTACAGTATTCTGTAAACTGTGTTATTATTTTCTTGTAGCTAACTTAGTCGACGTTTCCAGCGTACAGCGAATAACGTATGCAAATCTCGTAGCTGGAGGCCGCTGTTGCAACTCTGTGTAGCATACACCGTTAACAATTTAATTCACTAGTGGACTGTAAACTGCTGCAGAATTGGGACACACCTCAGACCTTTGAAAACTTCAAATCCCAACGGGTTTTATATTTTAATTTTAAATATAAACTGAAATTTTACAAAATTTATACAATTATAAATGAACAATCTTTAAAACTAATGTGCATCTAAATATTTAAAATTTGTAACTTAAAATTTCCTATTTACATCTAATTATCAACTTAAAAATGCATTCAATCATTCACACACGGCTAAACTCTCCTGCTTATATTTGCGAAGGTTCTGTTGTGACTCACGAAGTATTTAAATACGTGTTGGTTTTTAATTTTACCACTTTAATTTGTTTACCACATTGATAAGACTATCTGATTTATTCTTGGAAGTCTATGATTTTATAATACTACTTCTTTAATTATAACTAAAGCACGGTTACACTTTATTTTCATTTTTAAAATGTTTTTAAAATAAAAAATCAGCACCTACTTCTGGAACCAGAAACTCCTTTAGTAATTTCGTAAAAACAAAGCAATCTGTTTACTCCTTGAAAGTTTAACCGAACCTGCTCTCTGTGGAAACATTTTCACAGACAGATTGATACCCTACAGCTACTTTGTTCAAGGCTGAAGTGCCCTAAAGTAACAGAACTTTTAAAACAACACAGCACGCTGGTAAATACTGGTAAAAAAATCACTACCCTTAATACTTAAGGAATAAAAATACTTGGGTAAGTAAAAGCGCATTACATAAACAGCAATAAATCATACGGCCACACGGTCTACTGTAAATTGCCCAGTAATTTTTTTAAGACATATTTTAATCTGGCAAGTTTACGTCGTCTTAATACCTTCTTTTACATAATGTGGCGTCTTTTCTATTTATATTTCCTCGTACAAAGTATTTTTAGTAAGACTCGCAGTATTATGAAGCCCTTCTTTAATGCTTCAAACTTTTCATTGGCCGTTTAGTTCAAAAACCTACATATTTATTTCCACTCCCACACACTACAATCTTCAAATTAATTTATTAATTTTCTTATTTTACGAAACTATAAGAGATTTATGCTAATTACTGTCTTACCGATAATACTCTAGATCACCTCCCCTCTCTCTTTCTGTCTTAAGTTTCATCTATTATTTTTGTTGAACATTCTTTAAGTTTCTGTGATTCTCACATCCCCTGCATCTTTCCCTTTGTCTCTTCGTTTCCAGGTACACAGCTTTAACTTTTCTCTTCTTCTTTCCTTTGTTTTAATTCATTTGAATCGTAATATTATCCCTAAATTGTTTGTTATTAATGTGTACTATAGGCTACTTATTTAACCTAATATTTTCTCGTACAATTTGAACAAACCAATCAGGTTTTGACAAAAAATGTATAGTGTGTTAAACTGGCCTCAGAAAAATAATTTTCATCTTTACTTCCAGCGTCATGAAGTATCTATAGTTTACAGTACCATAAAATTCATGATGTAGTGACTATCATACAGAACACTGTACAGGCTGTAACAGGATAAATATTTAATAACGAGGACACGTGTATAGAAAATACATACATAACAACTGTTGTTTTAATATGCCTATGTGTATTATGTGTTACACAAAAATAATAATAAATATTATATATTTTCTATTCATATATTAATAATATAATATATAGACTAATATTCTGTATGAGTTGATAATTCTTGTAAGTGTATTAAATATACCTGTATTCCCAATATACAAGTCCTGATGGCGACAAAACGTTTTGTTGAAACGTCGACACAATTGTTTAAAATTGTATTTAGTCAATGATGAAACCTCACAAAACCTTCACCACTAGTAGCTTTTTTGTCTAGTGACTTACAGACCATTTTGTGTTTCACGGCCTTAGAATTGCAGAACGCATCTGGCCTTTGTTCGTTCCAGAAAAAAGAAAACAAAGATAGCAAAGAAATAATTTTAACTAATGAGATGAGCATTATTTCAAGTTTTACTTACACGTTCAAAAAAAAATTGTATGCTTTCAAATATGTCTTAACAAACTGTATATTTTTGTTGCAGTGAAATTAGTATCTAGAATTGTTAATACTTTTAAGATTTAAATAAAATATTTCATTGTTGCAAGCAACTAAAATGTGTGTATTCAACATTTTCTTACATATATTATAATACATGATAATAACATGATATTATAACAGTCAACGCTACGCTCTCGTGAACAGCTGAATTATATCTATGGAGCTAAAATAACAATGGATAACAATGGTTACAGGCGTGCTCTGAAATATTCAATAGATCGTGTGACAAAAGTTAGTTATAACAACGTAAACGTTTACAAGCTGTTTAATTAATAATTTTCTATAATAAAACTTGTTTTACTAAAGTTATTTAATTTTTCTGTCCGCTTCTATACAACATTACCACTCTATCGATAATTTTGACTCGTTTGGGTTCACAATGGGACTGATTGTGGAAAGACGAGGTTTAACGGACAATTGTGCTTGTATTGTACTGTTTGTTTTACCATGACTTTGCTTTTTCCTACTAATAGTATTAAATATTATTTGTAGTAATCCAGGTTAGTATGCTAATCACAGTTTTTGATATACACAGTTTACTGAAATTCCGATAGATAAAACGTTATATTTCCCATAATAGAAAGTATAAAGTTCAGTTATTGGAAAATGTGTTTCAAAATAGGCTTACAAGTGACTTTTCAAAAAACAAAATTTAACATTAAAAACTGCAAAGAGCAGATTGATTTTGAAAACAGTAGGACAAACAAAGTTCAACAATTTAAATACTTAGGGGAATCATAACACCAACAGCAACAGAATAATAGGTTATGGAAAAAAGAGTACAAAAGACGTAAATCGCATACCATCTAAGAGTAAATGTATATAACAAAAAATCTATAAGCAAAAGTACAAAATTAAGACATTACAAACGAGAATATGTCCTGATGGATGTGAATGCTTGGTAGCCTTTTTCGTAAAAAAAACATTAAATGTAAAAAGAAGAATATTAAGAAAACTTTAAGCATAAAACAAATGAAAAATTTAAATTTAGAATAACATCAAATAAAGAAATTTGCAAAGACTTCTGTAAACTTTCTATAGAAACGCGGAAAGGAAGATAAAAATTGTATGACATTTCCTAAGAATGGAAAACAAAAGATTAAAAAACAGATATTTGAATACGTAAGAAAATTGAAAACAAAATTTCGATGGCACAAAGAAGTACAGAAAATTTAAAACATATCATAAATATAGACGAAGCAACAATTAAAAACAGGAATAAGTATAGAAAAATAATAGAAAAATTCGAACGAGAAGGACCAACAGACAAGAGAGGAGATATGAATTCACAGAAGACGAGAGAAAAATCTTAAATAAATGAATGACAGCGTACTGGTAAAAGATATAAGAATAAAATTGCAACCAGTCCAAAAGCTTAATCAAAATAAAGTGTTAACAGATAAAATTCGATAATGAAGATGATTTTGAGAATTACGAATTGAGTACACGTTTCAAACAAACTCTTGGTGAAACGTAGACACCGTACATTTCCTGATTCGGGTTGTCAAGTGGACGTCAGCCGCTTCGTACAGAATGTCGCCTGGATAGAATCATAACACTACAACAGAGACCACTGGAAACAAATCACACTGCCAGTGCCAACTTAAACAAATTAATAATCTGTCAATATTCAGTAAGTAAACAACAGTGTCTTCATGATACACTTACTGTTTCATACATGGACAGTTGTCTGTGAAACAACACAAATGTAAAGTTTGCGGAATAGCCTATTACATAAAGACAAAACAGACGTCAGTAACTGTATTGTACAAATGAGTAAGTGCGTGATGTCTGAAGGATGTAACGCCTTCGACAAACGAACGCCTGTAACACGTTCATATAGCCTAATGTCGCTATTTAACTTGTCGTCCCTATCTGAATACTCATATAACTTACATATTCGATATCTAGCAACTTCAGTTGACCGTAAGCTACTTTTTTTAATATTGTTCTGCTTCAAAGGTCAGAATTAAACTGGAAAATGGAGCAAAAAGTACAGGAAATAAAAGAGCGTAGGCTTCTCTGTACCAATGTAGAAATAAATTTAACCGGTTTAATTTAAAATGACAACCGCGGATAAAAGCTAAAAATTATAAAATTTTTAATAAACGTTGTCTCCTACATACAATATCTTATTAACAATAAAAAAAACTGTCTGCCTTCATTTTAATTTGACTGAACGTACAAAAGGCGAGGTTGTAGTGTGTAAAGTTCTCCCCCTTAGGTGTTTAACACAAAGCTCTTTTAAAAAGCGATTCTGCACAAAGAAAATAACTACACATTAACAGGAGAGAAAGCACCTGCGCTGATCTAAAATCCGCCCTCTTTTTTCGCCGTAAACAGAGAAAACATATAATAACGTTTTTCTCCATTAAACCCGGCCGGCGTGCCTGTCCTCATACAGTTCTTGCAACCATTATTTATACTTTAGCCTGATTATGAAAGGATGGCAAGAAGCGTGGGGTACATTACTATAAAACATACCGGTATAATGAACGCCGCATGCAAATACTCTGATTTTAATGATATCAAAATCCGACACAGATTTTTAAATTAATGTTCTACACAAGGTTTTTTTTCATATAACCGTAGGAGCACTGAAATAATATATTTAAGTTTTGTTAAAATTGAAAACGTCTTTAAACAGGACTCTTCACGGAATTTATTTTCGCCAACTTTTCATTAACTTCTCACATGTTTGAGAACTTATCACGTAGTTTTATTTGTGACTTTGTAAGCGACGACGATGCAAACGGGTGAGAGGTAATAACAGATCCCTAACACCTGGATATAAAAGATTATGAGGTAAACAAAGTGAACTGTTTAAGCGTGCAATACACAGTCGCATCGTTCCTTACCCTACTGATATGAAATGTATATTTTATGTAGACTCATAACTACAGAAATAATTCTTTGAAAAAGATTATTTTTAAAATTTCTTTGCACTTACGAATTAACCATTGATTGAAGGTAGTTTAAAAAACTGTGTTGTGACATATACGAATTAAATAATAAACCTATGTATTGTCCTAAAAAATTTACAGATGAATGTTAAAGAGACGACATACTATTTATAAGCCTATTTATGTAAGTCTATAACTACAAAAATGTCTGTAACTGCATTTTTGTTACACGTAAAATACTCAGAACGTATTTTATTTGTTCATAAATTTATCTAGACCACAGCTACTAGTAGTTTACAGCAAAACGATGTTGATACCGTGTAGGTGTTGCACATGATTGGAAACTTGCAATGTACACATTTACGTTCATTAATTCGAATGTTACCTAACGTTTGTGAATGTACACTGGCATAAACATATTCGTGTACCCATACGCAGACACATGCGCACAATGAACACAAAGAATGGAATGTCCGTGACCTAGAAGGAGTCCGCTGAACAGATAGAATAAAAACAGAGTAACCCCTGGAAATTACCACTAAACTGTGTAACTGTATAGAGCTATTAGATAATCTGCTTCCAGTGGTACATGGAGAATAAAAAGATACCGTCCCTGTTCACTGAAAAAGTATAAGTGAATCATATGTGATACTGATTGTATGTTTAAGCAGATGTTCGTTAAAGAATGGTATGCTGAAGACGTGTGATACATATAAATAGGCTATATGAAGATGAAGATATATTACTTTTAATAGAATGTGTGTTGAAATAGATTTTTTTAATAATATATATAAAACTTTCACTACTGAACTTACTGTTGTCACTTCCCAAACGTTTCGAGATGTTGTTTCTCTTCTTCAGTGGGTGTAATACTGACTGTCGATTACAGAATAACCGTTACGGAAAAAGGTGTGTGTGGTGGGGGTTGAAGGTGGGAAGGGATTGGCGCTGAGGTTTGAATTGTGTGTGTGGATCAGTGTATCGAATAGTGTATGTGATTTATAATGTATTTGTTCATTTAAAATGTTGTTTGGTTGTAGTGTGTGATATCTGTATATTTCAAATATATTAAATGAACAAATACATTATAAATCACATACACTATTCGATACACTAATCCACACACACAATTCAAACCTCAGCGCCAATCCCTTCCCACCTTCAACCCCCACCACACACACCATTTTTCCGTAACGGTTATTCTGTAATCGACAGTCAGTATTACACCCACTGAAGAAGAGAAACAACATCTCGAAACGTTTGGAAAGTGACAACAGTAAGTTCAGTAGTGAAAGTTTTATATATATTATTAAATTAATAAAGTGAACGAAGAGGATGCAACAACAAGATAGATTTTTTTGTATAAGAAAATTGTGCGTACCCAGGTAGAACAAAATTTTCTTAAAGAATAATGCCGTTAAACGAGTTGCGCACATTAATTATCATAAATATGACGTAAGGTTTAAATACGACAGATATGTAAACACTGGAAATAAGCATGTGGTATGGTTAGGAGAGCTCTAAAACAATCTATAGACAGCAAATCAAATACAAATGAATATTACATAGCTACAGCAGTCCCAGTTCTGCTTTACCACAGTGAATACTGCTTTCTGATACAATTCAGAAGTGATAACTTAGCAACAGAAAGATGACAACCTTGCGAACTGTCAACAAGAGTAGATAGGGAAATAAAGATCCTCGAGTAGACTTTGGATACTTTCTATTCAAGATAAAACCCGTGAATACAGGTGCAAATTTGTCAATTTGGACGGCAACATCCCCAAGTCAAGTCGTGCCTACAGGCCTCCCCGAGAACCGAAGAAGGTAGAAGAAGAACCGAAAGAAAGCCAACATGAAAGACAAGGAAGCGGTGGAAGTAAATGAAACTGGAACAATTAGGAGTACAAGAACATGAACAAGAAGAAGTAGAAGTTTGATAGTAGCAGTATACATATATTTATGTGTCAGACCAATTGGTCAGGTAAAGGTAAAGCAGTTAGCAGTATAGAGTAAAGGATACCGTCGTTTGCAAACTGATGATAACTAAAATTGAAGACTTTACAGGTTATAAGGTTACATTGTACATATTGTAGAGAGATGGTAAAGTTAAATGCAAATTGTGATAAAACTTAGTGAACAGAACGTAATAAATGTATAGAAAATGGATCAAGATGAAGGCAATGATTAGTAAATTCATTAAACAGTTACTATTATTTTTGCTAATTGTTAACAGATAGTTTGAATTGTGCCCTTCTTAATTACAATTGTATTTTTCCTATTTAACTAGACAAGGTTGATTCAGAGTGAATATTCATAATTGTTCATCGCAGCTAATTGATTTAACGTTAAATTGCAATCAATGTGTCGTATCGGATTTTTCATCGTATAGTAGCTAGGTAGCTTTACAAAGTTCGACATTTAAACACGGTTTTGAATTTTACAAATTCAGAACTACTGGCATATTCTTTTTGATATACAATGAGGTAATACAAATTTTGTTTGGTATTGGTGTCAAAAGATGTGATAAAGCTATTGTAACAGAGTTTCCTTTCTCTATTACATTTTTTTGCTGTCACAAAAAACTATTTCACTGACTTCTTGTAAATGGTAAAGTACAAAGAATCTATTAAAGATACCGAAGATTGAAAAACTTAAAATCGACTGCATGTGTATTGTGATGAGATAAAACTGAAATTACTGTTCTGAGCGTTTACAAAATTCTGTGAAATTGCAGATGCAGAATCTGACTTGCTTTCTACGGGTAAGTACATATTGCCATACATGAGAACTAATAGCTGTGAAGAGGGGAAAATATAAGGTGTCAAAGTAAGTTCAAGTTTTGCTGTGTACAGTACCACAGTTACTCGGCAAATTTAGTTACACAGATTGTGATGATGACTTTCCAGATTCCCTGATATTTGACCAAACATGATTTTCTCTTAGTTGTAGATTACCCTCTAGTCTAGAACAAACTCTCTTAAACAATAATTTTAAGTAGGAAAATCGTCAATATAGCACGCGTATCAAAACTGTAACTTATGTTGAGGGTTTCTGTAAGCATCACCTTGAAAATGAAAACTTGACAGTTGAAGTAAAAAGTTAAATTTCTATAAAGTGGTAAATTGATCATCGGAGATATAAAACTGGGGCTCTTTAAGACAAAATAAATTTTAAATAGTTTCTGATACAGGTAAATTTTTATAAAAGAGTTTCAAAATAGATTTCAAATATATTTAAGAGTGGATTAGTAAGTGATAATAACAGTTAAAACATAGTAATACACAGTAACTGACAGTTTTTGTAGCGGCAAGAAAGTGACTAACAGTGGTCAAACAAATCGTTAAAGTCGCGGAAATTTATAGGTTTACCGCAATTAACTTTCCTTATTTTGCTTTAATAGCTCCTCACTCCTATTTTAACTAGTTATGGGTCCGAAACTGTAAAAAAGTAATGAAATAAACACACACATCTACTAAGAAGTGTTTACAAATAAATACAGTTTATTTAAAAAAGCACTTTTATAGAAAAGAAGTCTAACAACTAAATTCAAAGTAAAAAATGATTGTCCACAAAAAATATAACTGTGTACAGGATGAAATGAGCACGGTATCGATATGTCAAATGAGCACGGTATCGATATGTCAAAAAAACTTTATAAGGCAGAGATGATTCCACAGTGGCTATACGTGTCCGACTTCTCAAACAGTTCTGCAACGTCCTCATTCTAAATCGATTTACAGTGAAATGCTCGAGCTGATGAAAAATGCGATTCACATACGAGGCGGAAGTATTTTAATATCAAATAATATTAAAATATGTAGTATTTTTTATTATGAAAAATTTGTAGTAATTTTTCAAATGTCACTAGTTGCCGTCCACTCAAACGCAAACTCCTACAGTAGATTTGAAATAATTTTCAGTCATTTTATTAATATGCGACCTTCAAAATTTAATAAATCGCTCTTAAATGTGGCAATTTAATTTCGTATTTCGTCCCTTTTCCAGTCGTATACATGCAACAACATCCCGCTCGCGTACGCTGAACAAGTAATATTGTGCGCGCGATCTCTTGCGAGAAACAATTACCCTCGCGCACGCGCGCGCGCGCACACACACACACACATCTTTAATTAAAATGGACAATTGTTTTCCCTCACAGTTATTCATATAATACATATAAAACATTCAATATACTCGGCCCGCTCACTTCAGACTTTAACATTGACGATTTTATCATTCAAATTATTTCTTATTTAAATTTAAGTGTCACTATAAAATGAATGTGCTTTGGTCTGCTATTGAGATGTTTTACTAGTGCTGTCTTAATTTTAATTCACTTTATTAATAATCAAGAAAATAGATTAACAGAGTATTACATTACCACAAACATACACACACACACGTGCGACAAAGTTTTCTGTTACATTAAAAACTGCAGAAGGGACTACGAAACTCCAATCATGAAAACCCGATGTAAAGTCACTCAAGAAACAATAATTGACAATCTAGTCATTTAATATTAGGAATAAAAAACTATATCATAATCTAGTCACTGTAAACGAGCTACAAAAAATCCTAATTAAATGTTACTTTCAACTTTTACATGCCTAATACATTTTCACGTATACAGATTCCAGGTTCTGTATGGAAATTGGACATTAGCATAGAAATATATATATGTTTGTGTGTGTGTGTGTTTGTGTGTTTACTTGAGACGTTTTGAACATCACGCAATATGCTTACAGTCAAGAAAGAAATAATTGTACCAAGAAACTGTACTTTTAAAAAACGTAAAATACTGTCTAACCGTTCATTTTATCTTCTGTAGCCTTGTATCTTCTGTGCTTATCTTCCACATGGCCATGGCAGCTAGATTGTATTTATTCCATACACTACGATACCCCATTGATTGAGGTAATGAACATCACGTGTTCACTTGTTATAATTATCTTTTTTTATTATTATTAACATAGACGAATCACGTATAATTGTAATTGACCCAGATACAATTAGTTAGCGTTTTTACGTGTTTTTGCACTAAAAAAAAACGGTACATAAATTGAGAAGTTGGATCACTAAACACGAAACTAAACAAACTGTAAACAAAAAGAACACATCAATACGCTGAATAGAGTTGGGGAAATTTTTTAAGAGTTAAGGTATACTTATCACACGGATACGCATAAAATACAATAAGTTAATGGTTATATCACGTAACTGACTAATATGTAGTTACAAAGCCTTCAGGCTGTTAGACGAAAGCGATGATAATATCTGATCAAGTAATACCTACGTGAATCACAGGAAAGAAGAACAAATCGCAGTTCTGATCGTTCCTTAACAAATATCTCACACAAACATATTATTAATTTGTATAAATCCTAACTCGACTCTCATGCTGGGAATTTAATTGTATTGTTACAGTGTTCGTACGATAATGACAGGGACGTATAACGAACAGAGATTATCTACCGAAGAGTTGTTGGTTTCCGTTTGTCAGTTCCGTAACAAATACGAGTTTGCATACGTTTGATCTGAACACAAATTATTTTCGTAACTAAAGACAATATAAAATATAACCATAAAAGTAATAAGTATGTATGTGGGTGGCGGGTAAAATGTAAAACCAGCTGTAAAGTTTTATAATATTTCTATTCTATAAAGCTGCACCTGTGTATGTAATAATATAATCACCTCGAAGCCATCGAAACCACCAAGTGTGTATTTCTCCCATTATGTTCGAATTAAGTCAAACATAATGTCAATATGGTGAAATAAAATCTCATCATTAACGCTATATTACATTACATTAGCTAATGCCTGTATTCAATGACAGATGTAACTTATTCCTATTGTCCGGTAGAAGGTAATAATATGCATATCGTTTGGATATGGAAGCACGTGCACCTAAATATTTGTGTGTGTGTGTGTTTGTGTGTGTGTGTATGTGTATGCGTTTGTATGTATAACGTCAAGATCTGCAAGTACAGACACAAACAACTTAAAAACCTATCGTATCTAGAGTATAACCTTTGAGGATACATTACCTCACTAAATAACACTGGTGACACCAACATGTTACCTACTTGTGTACAGTAAACGTAACACTAACAACTAGTTGCTCAAATAGATAGAATTTGAAGTTCATAGTATAAACAAAAGGTGACCGTGATGTGCGGTGTATCATGTTGAGGCTACTGAGTACAACAACGAGTTTCGGTGCACCACAAGTTTAATGCGGTTACGTTATCATCGTTCGACGTTGTTTTAGACTAACACAAAGCTGTTTACAAGACGAACGTGGTGTCACTGTGCTTTTCGTTTGCTTTTGCTGTTCCGCGCGAATGACTAAACTGATAAAATTTTAATTTACGGTTAGGTTTCTCTTTAAACAATTCGATTTTATACCATTAGTCTTATTAGCCAGTCATTCTTCTAAAAATTTTCTTTCATAAACATCTTTTATTTCTATTACCTATGTCTTTTTTGTCCGACTATAGCTTTTTTAGAACGAACAACAACAAAAAATATAAAAATTTTGTTTGCATATTAATTAAAAGCGTATGTTGATATGTGTTACTTACAGAGCTGGCCGGCGAGGAACACCAAAACAAACGCGTCCATACTATGTATCTAAGAGTGGTCGGAGAGTCATGGCTCGGGGCACCACACAACACTGTGCCACGCTTCTAACTGAACCCGAGTACACTAACTTCATCCTTTAGCACGGAGCAGGCGCGACCCCCCCCCCCCCACAAACACCCACTCAATCGCTCTTTCTCTCTTACCCCTCTCGTTTACTATCTTATTCCCTACCAATCTATTTATCTGTCTCTCCCTCTCTTCCATTTACAATCTATTTAAAATTAAACAAACTTATTCGGAATATATAAATGAAGCCTCTTATGTGTGCACGTGCTTATGTGTAAACATTGAATTCATTACTAAGTTACTGTGCAGCCACTTCTGCATCCCACACGCATCATGTGTCATTCACTCACACACGCTCAGTCACTTCTCAAATGATAAATTTATCTCTTCTATTTCGTTAACGTTTCACTTTTCTCATACTTATACAAGATTTCAATCAAGTATGCACCTGTATAAATTAGTTCACGAATAAACACGATGTTTGTTTGTGTAAGCCAAATGTCAGATCTGCAGTGTATCTATATGACATTTACAGACTTATGTGAATTTTTTGTACATTTTTAATCACAAAGTTTATGGAGAAGTGAAACGTTTTAATTATTTCTTGGCAATTGTTTCTATTTATTGCAACCAGGATTTTCTTCGGGGGTGGGGTTCTGAGTCATTTAGATTTTTGTAACTGGAAGTACTAAATTAAAAGAAAAAGACATCTTCATTTCCTAAGTATTTTGTTGTAATTAAGAAGGTAAGTGTAGAAATGTAATCGTTACATTACAACATATCTAAAGTAAAGTCGTAAAATAATATACATGACTTCTTAAATCACAATGTAAATAAAATAAAGAATACCACAAAACTGGCAGAAATTTTCTTACACCGTCTGCAGGCGCTGATAGTATTAAATTTTTGTAGGACTTTTTTTAAACTTCGGCTTAGTGAGTACCTGTCTGTAAATATATGTACCAAATAGAATTAAATCGGTAGGTCTATTTCCGTTTTGCAACACAAATGACTCAAAGGTTCTCATAAAACGGACACTACAGTCCTAAAAAACAAACATTTCAAATTGTGATACAGAATGTGCACCAATGTAGTAGGCTGCAAATTTTGTTGTTAGCAAGCAAATGACTTCACCAGTACAGGCAATGAAGCGCATGCAAACGGTGTTCCGACGTATATACGGAATAAAGGCCAATTTTCAAGATTTTAACTGTTGACTTATTTCCGAAATGGTAACAAAGCATTAAATAAAAAATACAATAACTTATTAACTAGAGATTTGAAAAACCGTCTACAACAAAAGGCGCACCTGTATAAGACCCAAATTGCAAGAAAAAACTGTTTAATATTTAAATATTTTAAGCTGATGTGGAATAAATTACTGCGATATAAATATCACAAACCCAATTGGATACATACGGGCTAAATAAAAATTTGAAAACTACCTCTTTTCTGTTCGGTAAGAGGAAACTACCTCAAAAACTAGGATAACTAAAGACTAGGGTAACTCAAAAACTAGGATAACATTGCCAGAAAACTAGTAATTTTACAGAAAGACGTTTCATACTCTCATGGCCGTTATAACGTGCTGCAAATTAAAATGTTCGTACTTACATATCCAATTAGCATAATTATTTGATTCGACGTATATAAATACATTTTAACACCCAAAGTTTTTTTAGTTTTTGACATTTTTTTTATCCCTCTAGGGCAAGGGAACAAATTCTTTAACCTCCCGAAATTCCCTCCTACGATCTTCCACTGTTATAAGGCCTCCATGATTGATACACGAGCAATTACAGACAGGCTTACACATATGTTAGTGGAAGGTGATTAACACGAGTGTAACGTAATTAACAATTGAATTGCTAAACTTATGATGGCTGAAGAAAATGTACAGATGAATTTATTTAATTGTGCAGAGCAATCATTATACTAGTCACTCTGAAAACATATGAAATACGTAATGCTACTTATGTATGATTTGTTTATAAATCATAAACAAATCATACATAAAAAATTTGTATAATCTCCTACCAGAAAAAATTTGTTAATAAAGAATTTTGTTTTTTGCTATTTAGAAAGATTTTTTAATAACTTTTTTGTATTAAAACAAATTTGTTCACTTGATGACAGTTTAACTGTTTTGGTTATCTACTCCATCTACTTTTTTTAAAGAATTAAAAGTATCAATTTTTTGTCTCCTATTTTTAAAATTTTAAAATAATATATATTCGTGTTATATAAAAGACAAATTATTAGTGTCAGTGGACCAAATGTAAAAGATATTCAAACTTTGTTTACATTTTCAATTTATATTAATAGGATTAGTGGTTCTCGCTTTACAAAAGTTTAAAGTCATACGCATTCTCTTTTGTAAGTAATCACATACAACTATAGAGCATTAAGGACAAATAATTTATTCACTTAACTCACAGGAACAAAAGCATTATGTTATGTAGTTTTTGGGGGGGAGGGGTTACGTTACTAGGACTACGCGACTCCTCCAACATAAATTCACTTATATGCCACGCTATTTCGCTAGCTTGACTGTGCTACTTTATCCGGCGACTTAATTTAGAGAAAAATTGTGTAACAGTTTCTATTTTCAATATGCAGTAAATTTTATGTCTCAATAAATATGCTAACTATGAAATTAAATAAGTTGTTCAAAAAGCAAAGATACAAAAAAACTAAAAAAAAATAATTGAAATTAAAACATGAACAGACTAGAGAAAATTAACAAACTATAACTTAGCATATCACAAACAGATTGAAGCTGATGTAGGTTAGGTACCCAACATACAGAACAGTTGGCTAAAATGTTTATAGTAAATAAGGTGAGTATCAATTCTGAAGAACTGTCGTGACGACTCGTGTTTTTGGTATGACATTCATATCAGTCTATTTCTTACTCCCTTCCTCGACTTCACCATCGACTTGTTCTGCGTCATAAAGTAATTAATTAGTTTGCACACAATTGTTAATTATTGTGTGTAAGATGATACACTCAGCGAAGTATTTCTTTAAATTGTTTATTGCCAGTTTAATACAAGCAATTAACAAAATTGATAGCAGACTTCAAGAAAACTGGTGACGTCAGTGTGTAAATAGTAAACTAAAGCAGAAATTGCAAGGGGTTGGGTGCATACATGTGCAGAAGGTGAGTAATTGTAACTCAATATTACTTGTTCTGTTCTGTTAATAAATTCAAGCCGTGTGTGAACATAAGCGATAAAAGCATCCCACATAATGTCTTAGGAACATTATTCCAGCAGTAATAGGTTCTAAAGACATTTATTAAAAAGACAATATAAAAATATTAGGCATATTTTTAGGACTAGAAGTATGTCAGTAAACATTAAATTTACATGACTCAAATACTGTGTGAATAAATTACAGCTAAACTTAACGTAACAAAGTAAAAAATATATTCATTAACTCTGGTTTAGGAAAGGTTGGGTGGATGCTGTCGGTAGCAGGAAAACAACGTAAATCCATGGTTTCTACAAGATCCACAGAGACGATACGTCGGCTGGCTTGTTAAGGACAAGTGGAAACAGGTGAAAAAAAGTTAATAAAAATGGCAACATTATAAATATATATATATATATATATATATATATATATATATATATATATCCTGCAATCTGTTACAGCTGAGACACTGTAGTGCTTCTCATCGTTGTGAATGGAAAAAAAATTAACAAAGATCAGTGGTTGGATTAGTGATTTTTATTAGTGACATACGAGGGTAGGGTGAAAATTCCCGTACCTGACTAAGGAAACAATACTTTTCTAGATTAATTTCCATTTATTTCTCAACATAATCTCCATTTAGATCTATACACATTTTTAACTATATTCTAAAGCGGTTATGCCAGACTGATTAGCCGATTGGTCGAGGTCCTCAAACCAGCCATTTACAGCATCGGCGACGACCTGAGTGTCGTCAGTAAACCTTTTTCCACCGAGCCATTTTTCGATGTTAGAAAAGAGGAAGAAGTCGCTTGTGGCTAAATCGGGCGAGTTGTGGGTGGGTGACGAGGCAATTCAAACTTCAGTTCTTTGATTTTATCCATCGCAATAATTGATGTGTAAGATGGTGTATTGTCTTGATGAAACAGCAGTTTGTTTTTCGCTAATTTTGGCCTTTTTATCTTGATTTCGTCGCTTAAAAGGTACAGTAGGTTTTTTTCATATTCGGCCTATTCACCACTGATTGTTTCCCCTTTTTAAGGTAGTCAATGAAGATTCCTCAATGTCAGTCCCAAAAGAATAGTCGCCAAAACCTTACCAGCAGAAGGAATTGGCTTTACCTTCTTTGGAGTTGGTTCATCTTTCGCGGACTATTGTTCTGACTGTTGTTTTGCTCTCAGGAGTGTTGTGATGGACCCATGTCTTATCATCGGTTACGAATCAAAGCAAAACTTCGGTTAGATTGCGTATATATAGTGCAAAACAATCGGTTGAAACATCCTTTCGACACTGCTTTTGGTCAAGTGTCAGCAAACGTGGCACCCATCTCGCGCACAACTTTGCATACACAGATGTTCGTGTAAGGTATTGCGCACAAGTTCCGTTGATATACCAATATTGTCTCTTAATTCACTACCTTTCATTCTATCGTGTGGCAAAATGATTGTGTGGATTTATT
The DNA here is from genome assembly GCA_034769895.1 of Magicicada septendecula. Classification (NCBI taxonomy): domain Eukaryota; kingdom Metazoa; phylum Arthropoda; class Insecta; order Hemiptera; family Cicadidae; genus Magicicada; species Magicicada septendecula. The sequence goes on along the minus strand of CM068367.1, from coordinate 337,827,228 downwards.
TCTACTTTTCCTAGTGTAGTCGCTTTACTGGGACGTCCAACACGAGGGTCGCCAGTTGTGCTTGTAGACTATTTTAAATTCAGCATCCCAGCACTTTATTCGTTGTATTCGATAGAGAAGAGTCGCTCAACGTTGTATCCAGCTCCTTTTTTGTATCGGTTGCAGTTAGGTATTTTTTATAAACCATTTTATAAATTATTTAATTTTAAAAAAACAACTAAAGTACTTCACAGAGACAGAGAGTACATATAATAAACGTTTAATGAATGTTTTTGTGCAATTGTGTTTTATACTTTGTATAAAGTATAGTAATAGCTATTACTACATTTCGTAATATTACACCCATTACAATACGTATTTTTAATATTTCTGTGCTGCCCGTATGGAGGTCCTCATGATAACAATAAATTTTATCAAAACGTCGTCGGCACAAATGTTTTAGAATAGTGTTAACTAAACAGTAATATGACCGAACCTGAAGAAACCTTTTTATCTTCTACTGACTCACGGTCACTGCTAAACTAAGGATAACTTCTAGTAATAGCAATTCTGTCTCGCTACAATGCGCCATAATATTTTTTCATCAGATTATGTGATCGTGACCATGTCATGTACTATCGGATCTTGTCACGGATTGAGCATGAATTATTTTCTGTTCAACCTAAACCTGATTATTCAAATTTGTTCTCTTCGTCAGGTTATGTGGTAGCATTAAACCACTCTATCGTGGTCTATAGTGTGCCGTCCAATTACCTCTCCAAACCGTAATCAAACAAATAAACCGTATATTCACTGCGGTCAGTAATACAGTATATTTATGCTTTGTCATGCATCAAATGAAACAACAATAGCTATTTGATTACTTCAGCCTGCCAAACGTAAATATTATACGTCCCCTTCATATCCCCCCTCTATGCTATTGCGAAACCATCGATTTGTTGCATTCTTAACGTTGACTTGATATTCCCAATAAGTTTACTTAAGCCTTATAAAAATGTTAAACGGTTTTTCTTTCAAATTTTGTAGTAAGCCTACTTTTAACAAAAGTTTTGAAACAAATTTAACTGTTACATTTATAATAAAATAATTTGTTCATGGTTTTCTTACCAAAGGGATTCTATTTAATAAGCGCAACATCATCCTAAATTCAGTTTAAAAATATATTTAATCTGCATTTAATACATTTAACATTTAAATTCATTTCTCCCGTACTTAATGTGCTTTTTGTTTTTCTAATAAAAGTTATAACATTGTAGTAAATAGAAAATTAAAGAAATAATATTTAGCCTAAATGGGTCCTGGTAATCTAAACAACATTGTCATTGAATGTCAGAGAAAATTATTAAAGAGATTTTATTATCATTTGTTATTTTCTAAGCTCACCCTTCTGCCTTTTTTTCTTACTATTGTCACCCATCTCTTACTCATCTGCCTTCTTGTCCATATACAGCCATCCTCATATATAGCACCTTGACTCATTATAATTATTTTGCTCGTATACAGAGTCAGCTACATGTCGCTTAAAACAAAACGATAATTTTATTGCCATGATGGATATTAGAAATAATTAATACAAATATATGGAGTGTTCTGTGTGAATGTGTGTGTATGCCTTACATAATTAATAATGATTCTATTCCACTATTTCATATATTATTATTCCTATAGTAATAATACGTAGTAATATTATTCCATAAACATTAACACCTATTACGATACGTATATTCATTAGTTCTGTATTGCCCTAGTTCAGGTCTGATGGTGACAATAAATTCTATCGAAATGTTGATATTAACGTTTTGAAATTATGTCTACTTAATGAACGACCGACTTTCATCGTATGTTATCTCGCGGTCATTATTACTAAACGTTTGATATTTATGGTCCACTCTGAATTTTTACAGTGAATTACAAGACTGTAGTCACTGAAGGACTGCATAATCCGATTAGAGTTGAAATCCGATTACTTTGGACGGAAGTGACCAAAGTAATTTTAAAATAAAGCCTAAATATTCTAAGGTAATACCTAAAAATCTAAAGTAAAGGCTAAGTTTCTATAGATTAATGATATTTCTGTTTTGTCTTTTCTGCTATTACCAGAAAGTCTAGTGATTATCCATTTAATAAATTACGCACAATTCATAACATCGAAACCTGTTTCTTGGTTATCCCTTATAATGTGAGTATTTTTTATAGCTAATAAATAATTATTAGCAAATAAATAATTTTACCCAACTTAGTTTCAATTATCACTACACTTTCGTAATTCGTGGGTATATGCCACTTTTTTCCTAGTTTTAGAGCTTAATAACAACTTCCAGTAGTTTGTTTATATTTTTCTAAGGGGATAAGGTATACAAGGGAATATTGTTAATGGGAAAGAGAACATTAACAAAGCTTTACCGTTTTTACAACCAAAAATTAAGAATAAGTAAGTTTATAAGAAATTTTGGCCAGCTGTGATAGACTTTACAACAATCTTACTGTTCTATAAAATACTGTCCCGTACTATAAAGATTTGAAGTAACACAGTTTACAAAACATTTTAAACTAATTGCTGCCTTCAGTACACAATAATATTTTCTCTCTCAACTACAGTAATTGACTTTTCATTTTACTTAAACAATATATTTCATTATAAATTTGTCTGCAGCTCAGACCTATATCTTCCATCTGAACAAAACAATATTTATCTTTATTTCGCAGCAAAATTTAACAATGAAATTTCACAGCTTCATGAGATACCTTGGCGGAAAGTAGTAAAAGAGTGATAATATTCTAACGAAGACAATCTGTCTTTCTCTTCTCTAATTTTAACATTTTTTCGCAGTTTTTGAGACATTCGCTGCGTTGCGAAAATACAATATTATCTAGAGGAAGACAAAATTACAGAGTAGCAAAAAATAGTCTCAAAACACTCCCCCTTACTTAAAAATGTTCTTTTACTTCTAACCCTTAGCTCATTGTTTATGACTTTCGCTTTATAAAATGACGCTGAATATATTTTTAAGGAGAAAACTTTGTTGTTGAGAACGATGACTGGTGTACAAACTGCGCCGACAGACTGCATTAAACATTCATACGGTCCTTCTCTCTTAGTTGTCACACTTTGTCCTCCGTCATATACACTTTCAAAGTTTTGGAACAAAAGCTACTTTAATATTTAATATAGTTAATGTATTAATAAAAAAATTATCTTCAATTCTTCTGGCACTAACAAAATTACAGCAGGACTAAGTTCCAAACAGGAGTGCAAATACGCGTGTACGTATTTCTTTATTCTAGCTAACATAAAATACGTAGCCAATAATAATGGCTTTTCAGATTTTATACTACTCTGTTCCTTCCCAGTTTATTTAGTCTTTTACTTTTCTACTCTCTTATTTTCACATATTTGCCTTCATTTTTATTTTAATAAATTGATTTATCTATAAAACAACAAAATTGTTTGTTACCTTTGCTTCTCTTTACACTGTCACTGTCACCTTAAAATATTACACACATTTCCTTTCTGTATTACAGATACGTGCACGCAAGTGGAGGTTGCGCGGGTCGCGAGTAGTGCAGTGTCCCGAGTCTCAGAAAGGACTCCTGCCACTGGGTCTATTTGAGTTCTTTATATATGTTTTTACCTAATTATGGAGGGGTCTGAAGCGACCTGCGATTGGTGGATTATACCACCGGGACTAGCAAACGAGGTCGCTTCCAGGATTCACCTGGTCGCGGGGTGTATTTAGCAAGTCCGGCAATGAGGGAATTGTGGGTCACTCTGTCGGAACGAACATAGAATCTACGCGCCAGGCGTCTCACGGTGTCATCAAGGGAGCGGACACCGAGTCCTCTCCTCAAAAGACGAGAAGAGTACCTCCGGGGGACTTTCCACGCAAGCTTCAGTCCCCGGCCGAGTACGCGCTGGAGCGTTGTTCTATTACCACGAGCCAGGTATCCCCAAACAGGACAGGCATAGGTAATCACAGGGAACACGTACGAGTTGACTATGAGCTTACCTAGCCGGGGGGTCATTGCCGGATTAGATAGCACGGGCCAGAGTCTACTGAGTTGCGCCGAAGCGCGTTGACGGATGTATTGTGTATGGGTTCGCCAGGTGAGTCGGGAATCCACGTGGAGCCCGAGGTACTTGACGCTGTTGGTCCAGGGCACCTCGACGGGGCCTACTTTAAGCGGCCGAGGCCGCTTGCGTTTGCGCGAGAATATTACCGCGGCGCTCTTGGAAGCGTTAACGGCAACTCTCCAGTCATCGGTCCACCCGACATACGCGTCGAGTTGACGCTGGAGCTTAATTGCCGCATAACTTGCGTTCGGCTCTGAGGCAAAAGCCGCAGTTTCGTCCGCGAACAGCGACAATTTTACTCCAGGAACTCGGGGCGTGTCATTGACAAACAGCGAAAACAGGAGAGGGCCCAAGGACACTTCCCTGAGGGACGCCAGCGGTAATACGCCTCTCCGAAGAGAGAGCGTGGTTTATTCTCACTCGGAAGCTACGGTCTCGCAGAAAGCTGCCGATCAAGTGAACGTAGCAATCTGGAAGAAGGACTTCCGTGAGTTTGTACAGGACACCCACGTGCCACACGCGGTCAAAGGCTTTCTCTACGTCTAGGAAGATCGCAGTCGTCTGTTTGCCCTGGCAGCCAGCCTCGGTAATGCACTCCACGAGTCTCATCAGCTGATGAGTCGAGGAGTGCAGCTCACGAAAGCCGAACTGTTCGGGGATCAGCACGTCTAGTCTTTCTAGATGGTCGCGGATCCTACGCTGGAACAGTCGATCGAAAACCTTGGACGTCGCTACAAATACGTGCATGTTTCTTTTTTTGCATTTGCATGAAGGCATATTGCATTCATTCATGGTAACATATGTCTCCACTTGTTATTATTCTACTAAACAGCCACGTCTCGATAAAGTCTGGCACGAAGGCCTGCTCTACAAACCTTGGACGTCGCGGACAAGAGGCTGATGGGTCTGAGGTTTTCCACACGAGAAGAATTCTTTCCCGGCTTGGGTATCGCTATTATTGTAGCCGTTTTCCATTTCGCCGGAAAGTAGGCCAGTCTGAGGCATGAATTGAACAGGTCAGAGAGGAACTGCGTTCCTCGCTCCGGAAGGCGATGGAGGGCGGAATTCGTGACTCCGTCCGGGCCAAGCGCCTTCCGGGGCTTGAGCTGCACAATCATCTCAGAGACCTCCTCCGGGGAGATGGGCTCCGGGTGGACTGTGATACCGGCCGATAGAAAGTGCTCTACCTCGCGGCAGATTTGCTCAGTGAAAGCCGGGTTTTTGGATGGGTTGGGAGCGAACTGTCGCTCTAAACTGTCAGCCAAGAACTCTGCTTTTTCGAGGGGGCGACCAAGGGGTTGACCGCCGGGTCCAACCAGTGCGGGGAGAAGCGAACGTTTACGCTTTCCCGTTAGGGCACTGGGAATCCGCCAGACATTACGGTTCTCGGCAGGGCCATCCATCTGTGTTACAGCTAGCTCCCAGCTGCGTCTACGGAACGCCAGCATGTCACGACGCAACTTGCCGGACGCTCTGTTGAACGCAGCCTTGTCAGCCGGGTCACGAGTCCTCTGCCAGCGTCTCCGGAGGCGATTCCTCTCGCAAGCGAGCTGAGACACCTCTTCGGGGATACGCTGATAGTCGGGCGTGAGCCCCGGCTTCTTCCGGGAGGACACGTCTACCGCCGAGACTACGGCTGTGTCGAATAAGACAACTGCCTCGTCGACATGCTGGGTAGTGTCGAGCGGGATATGCTCAGGTAGGCGGCGACTGAACGCCAGGCCAAAGCGTTCCCACTCGATTACCCGCCGCTAGTCGCGGACGGTAGAGTGCTGGGTAGCTATATGTACACTGATGGGGCAATGGTCCGAGGACAGTTCCGAAATGACGGAGGCGTGGACCGGGCAATAAACGCCCCTGACCGCGGCAATGTCCAGTACATCAGGGCGGGAGTTAGCCCTCGAGGGATAGTATGTAGGCCCGGTAGAACCCATGACTGTGACCCGAGCCGCATCAGCATACCTGCGTAAGCAGGCCTCGTTTGGGTTCACCAGGCGGCTCCCCCAATCAGGGTGCTTACAGTTCAGGTCGCCCGCCAGGACTACCCTTCTGTGTGCGCCAAAGACGGCCTCCAGATCGTTCGACAGGAGCTCCGTTTGTGGAGGCTTGTATGCGGAAACCACGAGAAGACCCCCGAGAGCACCATGGAGTTCAACCGCGGTGCACTCGAGGTTCCGCCGCTGAGGCAGGACAACGCGGTGATGGCGAAGACTCGCCTTCACCGCGATGGCGGTGCCCCCTCCTGCGCGATCCGACCGGTCGTCCCGGTAGCACACGTAGTTGGGTAGTCGGAAACGACGATGCGGGGTCAGGTGCGTCTCACCAATAAGAAGCACATCGGGCTTGTGACGGCCAACGAACTCTAAGAGCTCAGAATGCCGGGAAGCGAGGCCGTTGGCGTTCCACGCCACGAGCTCGAGGTCTCGCTTGAGGGATTGCCGTGGTTGTCCGTTCATAACAGACCAATAATAGGGCAGGCTTCCACCAAGAGGAGGAATTTGTCTTGGGGCGAGGCTGTTGCCAAGGGTTCATTGATTTTGAGGAAAGTTTGGTGGCGGCAACGGGACTTTTGCGTAGAAGGGTATCTCGCGTTCCGGTTCCGAGGGCGCGGTTTTTGGTGTGGCCTGTTTAACTACACTCGGGCTCACTGCACTTGGTGGTTTCGGAACCTGAACAGACCTAGGGGCTGGTTTCCGTGCCACAGGATCATAGGCTTTGGCCGATTTTACTACTGGCTGCATAGCTTGTCTTGGCTTGGGCTGGACTGGCTTAACAAGTTTGTCCAGCTGCTCTATGTAAACGGCAGAGCGCCTGTTATTTGCAGCATGGGCGCCGCCACAGTTGATACAGTACCTGTGGTTGTCGGGGACAGCGCAGTGCGTCACTAGGTTCCCAAACGCTAGCCTGGTCCTAGACCCTCGAAGCGGGCGGAAGTCCAACCACCCGCCTCGGCATCTACGGCTCTTCCTGCGGCACCTGCCGCTGGAGGAACCGTAACTTACGCTGCAGCGGTCGCTACGGCGCCCCCTGTGGCCCCCAGAATCTTAGCATATGCCGGAGTGCCATCTCCTCAAGCGGCAAAGCCAGCAGTACCCCCCCTCACAGACCCAGCCGCCTAAGAAACGGCGCTCTAAGCGTAATACCAGACAGCCACTAGTGGCTAAACAACGCGCCTCCGGCTGCCCAGCATCTACCCGGCCAGGAGTCTGCTTCTGTTGCCCAGTCCCATGCGACTTCCTCGGAAGTCTCGCCAGCTCCAACTGCCCAACCTTCCCTGGAGGCGGCATCTGCACCTTCCGCGGCCCCAGCGCCGGCTAGTCAGGCCACTGCGGCCAGTGGTTCACCACTGGTCACTGAGGCTCAGCTGATGGCCTGGGTCACCACCGATCGCCACCGCGCATCTGGCGGAGTGGCGATCTTATTCCACAGGCGGAACTCTCATAGAGAACTCCCTGCCCCTGCAACGACCCTCATCGAAGCATGTGCTGTGGCGCTAGATGTTGCCGGACTGGAGGTGCGCTTCGTTTCTGTGTACCACCCGCCCGGCCATCGAGCTCCACCGCACGAGGAGTGGGACGCCCTCCTAGACAGCGATCTCCCAACCATCGTAGCCGGAGACCTTAACGCCAAGCATTCCTCTTGGAACAGCAGAACCTCAAACCCCTACGGCAATTCTCTCCGTAGGGCTGTTGAAGATGACCCCAGTGTCCTCATTATCGGCCCGTCCGAACCGACATACTTTCCCCGTGCGGGTTATCTGCCGGATGTCCTTGATATTTTAATTGTCAAGGCCGTTCCCTTTCATCTACAAGTCAGCGCGGTGTCGGACCTCTCGTCCGATCACGACCTCTGCTTGTAACTGACTTGCTGTCGTCGGTCTCACCCCGACTTCCTGATCGTCCTGTTAGGAGAGTCAATTGACGATCCTATCACGATGATCTGCCTAGGGAGTTGCCATCTGTCCCTCCGGACCCACTCGTCTCTAGTGACGACGGGGATGTCCGGGTACATCAGCTCCAGGACCTTGTCCAGTCTGCAAGGGACAAGCACACCTATACTGTTCCGGTGAGTAATAAACGCTTCAACCTTCCTGCGGAAGTTCTCCAAGCCATTCGATTACGGCGCCAGCTCCGCCGCAGATGGCAGCATACCCGTGACCCTGCTGCCAGTCGGCGTTTTCGAGCCCAGTCGGAACAGGTCTCGCAACTTCTGCTTGACGTAAACGCGGATCGATGGGACTCCTATTTGGAGTCCTTGGAAGTCGACCACGCCTCCGTATGGAGAGTCGCTGGTAGACTGAAAGGCGGAAAGAGGACTCGCCATCCCTTCAATACCCCGGACAGCGCTGTATACTCTGCAGAAGGCAAGGCGGAAGTCTTCGCCGACTGTATTGAGGAACAGTTTACCGTCCATAGAGGCATCTCTGACCCGGCTCATACGGCCGTCGTCAGGGATTTCCTTTCTGGATACTTTTCTGCTCACCCCAATGACCCTCCTAATTCGGTCGACGAGGAAGACCTTGCGTCTGTCCTTAGCCGACTGATGAAGAGAAAGGCCCCTGGCCCCGATCGCATTTGCGCCGCTACGTTTCAGAATCTCCCGCCTTCGGCAGTTGACGTTCTTCTTGAGCTGTTCAACTCCTGTCTCCGGCTGAGGTACTTCCCCCGCCTGTGGAAAACCGCTAACGTCATCATGATCCAGAAATCCAAAAAGCCGCCCACGCTACCTGGAAGCTACCGTCCGATATCTCGAAGGTATTCGAGCGTCTTCTCCTAGCCCGTATTCGGCCCCTGGTGGATGGCTTCATCCGCGAGGAGCAGTTTCGTTTTAGGCCGAGGCACTAGACTACTCTTCAGCTAGTACGGGTTGTCACCTGTCTAGCCGACGCCGCCAACAATCATCAGGCAACAGGCGCCGTCCTGTTGCATGTGAGCAAAGCCTTCGATAAAGTCTGGCAAGAAGGCTTGCTCTACAAACTGGCGCATTCACCACTCCCGGCATCTATCGTCCACTTGCTCCGATCCTATCTGATGGATCGCACCTTCAGGATCAGCGTAGATGGGGCGTTCTCTCTGGTTGGCCCTGTCGCCGCCGGCGTCCCACAAGGATCTGTCCTCGACCCGGTTCTGTACGTCCTGTACACGAATGCTCTCCCTGTTTATCCCAGGGTCACGTTATCTCTATTTGCCGACGACGCGGTTTTATTTTAGCTCGCTTTCGCCTTGGAGGACGAGCGTAATGTTACAACGCCAGTTGGCTATGCTTCCGGACTGGCTAAGGAAATGGCGAGTAGCGATCAATACGGAGAAATCCGAGGCGATCTGCTTTACTCATAAGTCCATTTCCCGATGCCGATCCCTCTCCTTAGAGGGGAGACCCATCAACTGGACCGCGACGGTGAAGTACTTAGGCGTTCGGCTTGATCGGCGCCTAAACTTCAACGCCCACGTGACCGCAACCCTCAACAAGGCTCGTGACGTCAGAGCCAAACTATCACCTATGCTTTCGCGGAACAGCCGCCTGGCTGTCCGTACAAAACTGACATTGTATCTACTGTTCCTCCGGACAGTACTCACTTATGCGGCGCCCGCTTGGTGGCCTCTCCTGTCGGCCACCAACAGGCATAGGCTGACGACATTCCAGCACTGGACCCTACGCTCCGTCACGGGGTCGCCGTGGTTTGTGCGAAATTCCGCCATTCACCGGGGTCTCCGTGTTCCCACCTTAGAGGCCTTCGTTTGGTCCTTGGAAACGAATTTGTTCGCCAAGGCCGGCGAGTCCCCTTATCCGCACCTCCAAATGCTGAACAGCATGGAGAATACACCGCCCCCTCGCAGCGTCAGACGCCCTAGGGCGCTGTTAAACGACCCCCCAACCTTCTGGAGACTGAAATGATCACCATCATTCACTACCTGCGCCTGCCGAAACTGTAGTCAATGTACCATCTGCGGCAGATTGGATTGGATTGATTTATTGCCAGCATTGGCTTTGCCGATTCGGCAGGGCTGTGATCCAGGAGACGGGCTCCCTCGAGGATGTGCAAATCACTTCCTTCCGTGAGCCGACTGCCCCGGTGACGAGTCCCTTCGACTCGGCCGCCGCCTTCGGGCGGTCGAGCCTCTTGTCTTCGCCAGCGCGCCTCAAATTTCCCCCGTGGGCTATGCCCTTGGAGACCAAGGAGCCGCGCCCAGGTGTGGCAATTGGCTGAAGCCATGACAACCGAGATCGCCGTCAGCACCTGCTTTGCTGATTCGGTAGGGTAATGACCTGAGACACGGGCTCCCGCGAGGTTGTGCATGTGCCTTCCTTGCGGAAGCTGGCTGTCTCAGAGTCATCCTTACCGTTTCGGCCGACGCCCTAGGGCGCTCGAGCCTCTTTTCATCACCTGTGCGTCACTACGTTCCCAAAGGCTATGCCCGAGGGGCCATGGTGTCGCGCCTCGGCGGGACAATTGGCTGAAGCAAAAGCTCAAGCTTCCCTCCGTGCTGGCCATGTAATTTATCATGGACCCGCGGACTGCACCGTAACTCCCTTGTGTAGAGCAAACGACCGCGCTGATCTGTTGGCACCTGGCGTTCATGAGGCCTAGGCCTGGACAACGCACACAAATTAGGGCGCAAGACGCCCGCGCATCCCTACGCTCCCTCACGGGGTCCCCGTGATTTATGCGAAATTCCGCCATCCACCGGGGTCTCCGTGTTCCCACCTTAGAGGCCTTCGTTTGGTCCTTGGTAACGAATTTGTTCGCCAAGGCCGGCGAGTTCCCTTATCCGCACCTCCAAAGGCTGAACAGCATGGAGAATACACCGCCCCCTCGCCGCGTCAGGCGCCCTAGGGCGCTGTTAGACGACCCCCCCTTCGTTTATCACATGAAACCCCAGAAACGAACCCCCCAACCTTCTGGAGACTGAAATGATCACCATCATTCACTACCTGCGCCAGCCGAAACTGTAGTCAATCATGCTGCGGCAGATTGGATTGGATTGATTTATTGCCAGCATCGGCTTTGCCGATTCGGCAGGGCTGTGATCCGGGACACGGGCTCCCGCGAGGTTGTGCAAATGCCTTCCTTGCGAAAGCCAACTGCCCCGGTGACGAGTCCCTTCGACTCGGCCGCCGCCCTCGGGCGGTCGAGCCTCTTGTCCTCGCCAGCGCGCCTCTAAGTTTTCGTGGGCTATGCCCTCGGAGACCACGGAGCCGCGCCCAGGCGTGGCAATTGGCTGAAGCCATGACACCTGAGATCCCCGTCAGCACCTGCTTTGCTGATTCGGCAGGGTAATGACCTGAGACACGGGCTCCCGCGAGGTTGTGCTAGTGCCTTCCTTGCGGAAGATGGCTGTCTCGGAATCATTCCTTACCGTTTCGGCCGACGCCCTAGGGCGCTCGAGCCTCTTGTCCTCGCCAGTGCGTCACTACGTTCCCCAAAGGCTAGTCTGAGGGGACCATGGTGTCGCGCCTCGGCGGGACAATTGGCTGAAGCAAAAGCTCAAGCTTGCCTCCGTGGTGGCCATGTAATTTTCATGGACCCGCGGACTGCACCATAACTCCCTTGTGCAGAGCAAACGACCGCGCTGACCTGTTGGCACCTGGCGTTCATCAGGCCTAGGCCTGGACAACGGAAACAAATTAGGGCGCAAGACGCCCGTGCATCATCCATCCGTCGCTGTTTCCTTTGGACAGATCAATAGTAGCCTATTTGTGTATATTTTAATTTTTTTTAATTAGGAATATAATTCTATAAATCTTCCGTGTCTTTTATGTTCCACTATTTTTTTCCTATATATTCCAGCCTGTTTTAGGGAAACTTCCTGACTTATAGTCAATTTTTATTATCATGCAGCCCTTCTTTCGAATTAATTATCAATATTAAAAAATTACATAGGCCTATGTGTGCATGAACGGAGTGGATGTGTACGTTAACATATGCAGGTCGGTTATCAGCCTGAATGCACGATTAAATAGTTAAATGAAAGCAATATTTCCAGACTGGTGTTGCAAACGTGCGCTTCATTAAGTTCGCGACACAACCATAAACCTCCCTTTAAAGTTAAAATCATTAACATCAGGTATAGAATTTACGCTTAATTAAATCGCGCGGTACGCGGGAGGCATACTGTCGCCAGACGCCATCATTTTACTCCTTATCAGTTCTAATCGTACTACAACAAAACATTAATGCTTCCCAACCTAAAAATGATTGAGAACACCAAGTCTATAACCAACTGTATAATTCATTAAAAACGTGCAAAGACGTTTTTGTATATACCTTAAAGTCGTCTTATAACCTAGTTTTAACGGATTACAACAGTTGCTGTCGAGTTGTATCACTAGACTATACACAAAAGTAGGCCTATGTACTTAATAAAAAGAACAAATTTAAAATAAAATAATATGGACAATAACAATTTACGTTATTATGGGTTCGAATTATGCAAATTAAGAATATAGTTTACATTACATTAAATAACGTACTGCATATATTAATATAATATTACCTATATAATATTATATTAATATTATATATTACTGCATAATATTAATAAGGCCTATAGTTTACATTTACCATTTAGAGGTGCCATTTCACGAACCCTTGAATGGATAAATAGTAAAATCAACTCTGACGTAATGTAGGTAACATAATAAGCAGATAGCTAAATCTTCATTCTATCTTGTAAATCAATGGTGTAATTCTAGCATCACTATAACTCTACAGTGCTATACGCTCTGAGTAGATCTAACCACAATAAAAAATACACCTGAAATCGCATCATTGCAGAACCAAAACTATGATTCAGAGTCTGAAGCAAATAAAAGCGATACATAGGTCTAATCCAATGATAAGTATATTCATTCTTTTATGTAAAGTATTCGATTCGAATAAAAAAAATAGTACTTATGAATTATTAACAATTATGGCACAATAAAATTTAAACAAAACTTTCAATTCATTTTAAACAATTTTATCTTCCCTTCTACTATTATATTTCTTAATTATTATAAATGTTAGTTGTATTTAATGTTAATTTCGACAAACGTGGTGTCAGACAAGGTGCAATGAAATTAGTAGAAGTAGAGATAATTTAAAATCAGTAGTCGCGTAAGTAAAAAAAAAACTAAAATAAAATAATCTAGGTTAAAGTTGTTGTTTGTAATTAGATTGTTAGGCAGACAATTATTATGTTTTGAATCCAAATTACAAAATTATGTTTTTAACTTATTGTTTAAAGTTTTTACAAAAATGATTTTTCTAAACCTTTAAATATCTCACAACGAATGCTTTACACCCACCATTAATGCTTTCAAAGGCTTACATAATAGTAAAGTAAGTAACATTTACTTAATGTTGTAGTATATAATACTTGATTAAGGCAGGATTATTCTTGGTAAAAACAAAAACATTTTGTGCTAAGGTTTTTCTTGAAGTTTACTGAAGAAGGAATATATATATATTTACTGAACTATATATATTTGGAAAAAAGTCATTATTCGAAATTGTATAAAAGAAGGCATTATCTAACGCAAATGAAAGTCAAGAATCTGGTAGGCTCTATTTACCAAATCACAGAGACTTTACTTTATGATTTTTGTTACCGTTCGTTCACAGATTCAATCTTCCTCTCACTCTCTCTCTCTCTCTCTCTCTCTCTCTCGCGCGCGCGCGCGCGCGCATAGGCAGAGAGCATAGACATTTATCAGAGACATAGACAGCGACATAAGGGAGAGGGCAAGGAACACCGTCAACTGAAGAGAGATGGGGACTGGAAAGTGTCGGAGGAGTTGTAAACCGACGTATGATTACGAATACTGTCAGTTCGTATTTATGTTTACTTCTCTGTCTGTTGTAGACATTAAGCATCAATGCCTTTCAAACCGACATGAGTCGTTATATACGAGAGCGGTCTGAAAAATTCTCGGCCTGACAATGAAAAAACGAATCTATAGTTTCAAAAATATTTTTATTTTTTAACATAATCTTCTTTTAGCATAACACATTTATTCCAGCGATGTTCCCATGCCACTATCCCACCCCTGAAGTGGTTTTCTGTAAGGTCAAAAAATACGGTTAACATCACCTCTTGATCCGATGAAAAATGATGACCAGCGAGAACGACTTTTTGAGTTTTAGGAAAAGGTGGAAGACTGGAAGGGAGCAGATGAAAAATGATGACCAGCGAGAACGACTTTTTGAGTTTAGGAAAAGGTGGAAGGTGGAAGGGAGCCAAATCTGGGGAATAGGGAGGATGTTCAAATAATTCATAGCGATGTCTTAATTTTCCCATTGCCAAAAAATCTTTATGGGCAGGTGTATTGTCTTGGTGAAAAATAATTTTCCCTTCTGCAAACCGGGGTTTTTCACGAATGTTTTCCTCAAGTTTCGATAAAAGGTTGGAGTAATATTCCCCGGTTATTTTCGCACCATTTTCAAGATAATCGACATACAAAACATCTTTAGTATCCTAAAACACTGACGCCATGATTTTTCCTGCTAATGGAATTGACTTTGCCTTCTTTGGCGCTGAACAACCAGCTTCTGTTCACTGCTTCGCCGTTTTTTGGACTCTGGTGTGTAGTGGTGGATCCAGGTTTTATCCATCGCAATAAACTGATGACAAAATCTGCTTGGTTTTAATTAAAACACTGCAAGAACTGTTCAGATATTTTCATGCGCATGCGTTTTTGATCTGCTGTAAGCAAGCGCGGCACCCACCTAGCACAAAGCTTTTTCATTTGGAATTCCTCGTGTGAAATATGTCCGACATGTCTTTTCAAAATGGCTATAGTCTCAGCAATTCCGTGCACTTTAATTCGGCGACGTCCAAAACCATATTATGCACTTTTTCGACGGTTTCCGGAGTTGTTGCCTTTCCGTCCTTCACGTGGATTGTCTTCCAGGCTTGTACGATCAAGTTTGAACTCGACAGCCCATTTTTTAACTGTTGAAAATGAAGGAGAAGAGTCCCCATACACTTTAACGAAGCTTGAATAAATTTCGCTTGGTGTTAAACCTTCTTTCATAAAGAACTTTGTGACCGCACGATACTAAATTTTCTCCATTTAAAGGAATACGGACAGCACTTCTATTTCAAACGGCTATATAATATAAATTATTCGGTAGAATGACCAAAAATTGCACCACATGCTGACAATAGATGTTGTACCAACATAAGAAAAAAAGTTTGCGATGGTGCTGCCGCCTCTGGTGGTGGCCGAAAACTTTACTGACTGCCCTCGTACGTACAAGCATCTGAATACGGTATTTTAAGTAGAGTGAGAATGCTGACTTAAAATATTCTATTAATATATGTATATTCTTATATAACAATGTAACAGTCGTTATCTTACATAACAGTGTTTCATATCAATTGTTATCGACAATAGCACTGACCCTGATCTTATAACAGTGGAATAAGTAATTTAAAACCAGAGAAATCGTTAATCACGATTATAATAACCATAGACACGTGTACAAAACTCGTACACGTTCGTTTACGTATACGAAGTCCAAGTTTACAGTTGTCCAGTACTCACTATCGCAATAAATAATAAAGTCACTGATAATTAACTGTTCGCATTCAATAATTAATAGTTAACACTTTACACTAAATACTACCGTCAAATAACGCCCACCGAATTAACTCACAACTGGTATTATAATATGACTTCTCGTTGTGAGTCTCAGTACTCAATATGGGTTGCTCTATTTACAGCAGACAGGAACGCGTAATAACGTTTGCGAGGGGTTTCCCCCTGACACATTAGTATAATCGCTCATCGCAGAAAGATCGAGAACGTGCGGGAGCGCTGCGTAATCCTGCTACTCTCAGAATGTGTGCAAAGCCACATACGTTGACTGTGTCCTCGGCGTAACTATGCACATTTCGCACTAGTTTAGTACAGTATATCAAGCCACTTTCGTTATTGTACTAATCCTTGATTTAATGAAAAGCGTTAGTACATGGTTTTAATATGGTCCAGATAATTGAAAAATATTTTAAAATGTACCAGAGTAACAGATCTTCCGACTATAATGTTTATGTATAGCGGCTGATTTTCTTTATATCATTAGAGCTTGTAATGATATAATTATCCTCATAGGTTATACATAATCGTAAGCAAGCTCCTCTTACAGTTTTACACACGCAAATGCTTGAAGTGAGCACTGCGTCTCCGTATAATCAGGCGTTTTATGGGGTTTTATTAGCAATATTATTACATTTTTTGAACGAATCAAAACAGAGCTGATATCTCAAGAAACAGTTTTAATAGGCAAAAAACTCCTCACTTAAACGTTAGGTTTATTTGGTGTTTCCATTCTTATTTTTTACATTTTGAGTAGGCCTAATATGATTTATTTTCCCATTTTGTAATATACAAAAATAGGTATATACAAGATACCAAATGTTGTAATTTCTCTCTCACTCTATCTATCTATTCTTGTATATGTGTATATATAAACACTTTTTGCTACATATAAACACGCACGCGCGCGCGCGCGCGCGTGTGTGTGTGATAGAAAGAGAGAGAGAGGGTGGGAGTTTGTGTGTATAACGCACAAGTATCGAGTATTTTTAATTTAGATCAAACAATCAAGAACAGTATAAATTTACTGATGAAAATGATCAGTATTATCTTACGACACTATTTTTCTCGACCCAACGAAAGTTTGGTCATTTACTAATGCAGTATGTGTAACTGCAAATGACACCTGTTGCCAGTCAACTACGGTGCTGTACCTCTACGAGTGTGTGTGTGTGTGTGTGTGTGTATGTGTGTGTGTGTGTGTGTGTGTGTGTGAGAGAGAGAGAGAGAGAGAGAGAGAGAGAGAGAGAGAGAGAGAGAGAGAGAGAGAGAGAGAGAGAGAGAGAGAGAGAGAGAGAGAGAGAGAGAGAGAAAAGAGAGACGGACCTAAATTGCCTGTAATAAATGTTAAGGTTTACACGCGAATGGAATAACGATAGTGTTGTACGCCTACGCCGCTCGGTACACACGGACTCCGTAACCAAATAATGCTCATCAGATGTCATGGTCAAATAACTTTTTACTAGCGTGTGTGGGCAATTATGTATTATGTAATACAAGAGCCATTAACACAGGAATCATCTCTGAAATGTTTCACAGTTTGTAACTACAGTAGGCCTGCTTTGTCTATAAAATAGTAAGCTACACTACGTGGCAGACATACCTAACTAAAACGCAAGTGCTGCACATTAAATGCCGATGCACATGAATAATACTGAACTCTTCACTAGCAATGAATCTCAAAACCAACAACCGCTAAAGGTCCTCGGCTGTATGTGTGTGGACAGTGTTCACAGCATATATTTACATACAGCATATATCTACACGTACCTTGGTACAAGAAGTAATCTCTCTAGGGAATTTAAAGCCTTGACAAATACTTTTATGCGTTTCTAACAAGACTCAACTAGAAACCGAAGACGCACGAATTACAGGAAGAGGTACGTAAGGGAAGATAATGCAAAGTCAAAAGCAAATGACGGTGAACTGGCAGACGTAGAAAGCTCTGTTCGTACGAGATGACCAAGGATTGCATACATACAGAATAATACCTACATACATACAGATCATCTACGTACAGACCATACAAATTAATACGAAAAGAAAATTATTGTACTTTATGTACCTGAAGTCAGGTTATTCATTGAAGTAAAATCAGAGTCGCTTCCATCAGTAACCACGTGCCACGTCCATTTTAAGCGATGTAGAGAATGCATAGGAATAAGAATCGAGCGAGATTAGTCTGGACCCGCCCATTAAAATTACTTTACAGAAGGGCCCGGAACGTTTGGCGAACTCTACCTGCCTCACTAAGTCATTGCTAAAATTTTGTTATTATTTTTGCAATCAATGTCGCATTGTTGCGTTGTTCTTTTATTGTGTGCTGTGGTACCACCGAAGTGTGGGGGCCTGGGTATTTTGACCCCCGAGGGCGTGCAGGAGGAGCGTATACGGCCATTTTCAGTGGCTTCGATCTCCGCTTTCCCCACCTGACACCCGTTGCCTTATCGCTGGTCCAGGGGTGAACCGGTATTTCGGCTGGATTGGAGCCGATTGACACCGGGCTAAGGTGGGTGTCTGGCGAACGGGAATCAGGTTTCCCGCGTCCCTGGCAAGTAGACGCACTAGGAAACCGCCCCTGCCCCAATAATCCTAGCTTAGATCATGTGCGGTGAACCCTAGTAGTAAGCGAAGCCTCCACGCGGAACGACCCTGTATTGGTGATAGAGGGCCGTGAAGGGTAACGTCGTATGGCTGGCTGAACCCCGCCAGGTGGTTGTGAGATGGGCCTAAACAGCTGATTACCGGTGGTTTCATCTCCTATCAAGACCCCCACCTTGCCGCACGCTATCTTACGGGGCGCGGGGTTATCCGATTTTCGGAGGTATCAGGGCTGATGATCGGAATAAAGCGTGCGTCCAGCGTTGGGAAGCGAGAGTTCGGGTCTGTGTAACCTGTGCTGCCGGAGACTGTACTTGACCTCGACTGCGGTGGCTGGCCCCTAACGTTCGCTTGCCTTGGTACCGAAACGGCGCCTCCACGAGGCCTCCGCTGGGCAACGTTGTGTTTTGTATGGACATTCGTGTTTTTGCATAATACAACGGCTAAGCTCGTTAGTCTCCTTCTGAGGAGAAGGCTCCAGCCCCGCTCGCTGACGTATCCAGCAGATGAAGAGCGGAGGCTATTTTCCATTGCTCTTCCCTGGTTTGTTGTGGTTTCGTGGGCAGTGGATAACAAGGGATCGGTGTAGTGGCTTGCCCCTTATGAACGGTAGAGTTAGCTAGCCACCTCTCCCGATAATATATGTGTGCTGTAGGAACAAAATGCAACCGTGAGCTGGGCTTCCTCAATACCTCAATCAGATGCTGTGCTAAGTCAGTCTATGCTTTATGATGCTGACGAGCCGAGTGTAGCTAGAGATTTACTTAAAGGCCAGATAGATCTTGTAAAGGATCCAGACATGGTGTAGAGGATGTAATAAACAGAAGCAAAAATAACACTTGTAAATGTTAATGTGAAAGAGATGATTTGTTGTCGAGAACTCTTCTTTGGCAGCTACTAGGTACGCCTACATTAGTGGCAACTCCTAGTGAAATAAATATCAGAGTTGTTAATAGAAGTACTTTGGTTAGAAGGTACTTGGGGGTCTCGTACGATTCTTTCATTCAAATATTTGGAAATATACGTAGTGTAAAATTTCTTAATAAAAATGTTTGTATATTTT
This sequence comes from Magicicada septendecula, assembly GCA_034769895.1. NCBI lineage: Eukaryota > Metazoa > Arthropoda > Insecta > Hemiptera > Cicadidae > Magicicada > Magicicada septendecula. Next base: position 337,807,912 of record CM068367.1, on the reverse strand, counting down.
AACTACTGAACTGTATCATTAAATAGGTTGTTTTCTATAGTCGTGATGTGCCAGCTTAAGAAATAGGTACACAGTCGGTAATCTTTCATATTAGAACTAATTAAAAGACATTGTAACGCAAAGCAAATGATAAGGATAATTAGAAGTTCGCGAAAATGAAGACTACTTCTGCACAGATTGTAAACAAACTAAATCTTTCTTAGATTTTCATTTAATATAAATAGAAAAAAAGCTTTATAGCTATTAGGTTAAATAATAGAACTGTTTGGAACATGCATTCAAGAATTGAAAATACATTCACTTTTCACTTACAGCTAAAACAAAAAGAAGACCACCGTTTAGCAAAGCAAGTAATGTTGTAAATGGCCTTAAAGGTGAGAAGGAGAAGGAGGAGGAGGAGGAGGGAAGTGGGAAAGATAGAAACGAACGTTTCAAAAAGACCCTGAAAAAACGGATTTTGATAATAAAAATGAAAACAGTAAAAACACCAAAGTTACCGTTGTATCGAAAATCATCTTTGGCCCTCAATAAATCTTCCCATCTTCTTACATGTAATAAAAGTACGAACTAACTTTAAAAACGAATAAATCAAAATTTAGCACCTGGCGGTCTTAATTATTATCGTATTTTCACAATAGTTTTTTCTTGTGGCAATGTTATTCGGTGTCGCCGATTTTCTTCATACAGTCTATTCGACATGCAGTTCCCGCTCCTACTAGACTTGTTAATTACAACTTTGTGAATACGGTACGTTATTCGTAAGCTATTTGTCCTTAGAGAAATAGTGGTGTAGGAATAAATAATTTATAAATAATTGACTTATATCACTCAGTTTATTATTATATTAATTATTATCAGTTAGTATTCTTGCTTAGTCAGTTTAAATTCTTTGTTAATATCATTCATATTATAAATAACGGTTATTTAAGCACATACTCTTATAATTTAAATTATTATTTAATTGTTTATAGTGATTCTTACTCCTAAATACTTCTTAAGTTTGACTGTCAATTAGAATCTATAGCTTTTTTGACTGTCACAGATAACCATAAAAGTGTACAAACAACTACGGTGTTTTAATCTAATTTTGAATCAAACTGTTAGTTTAGTATTTTTATAAAGAAACAAAATGTGATTTCCTAATCGAGGGACTTATCAAACAGCTATTTTGGAAAATACTACTTTGGTGCTCTTATCGGGGTAAATCATTTTTGTAATGTCATTATTCACTACAAAAATAATTTTATATTCAGGTTTCAATAAGATACATGGAGTTTAAATTAAAATAAATCTCCTTTACATAACGTGCAAACAACACACTTAAATCAGACGAACTTAATCCTCGTTATATTGAACTTTTACTTCCAAGAAAACATGTGCAAAATCGTTGACCTTCACAACAGACTATAAGACAAAACGTTCTTGTGAATTATAGAAAACATGTATTAATTGGAGTTTAACGAACATTATTTAGAGGCATATTCATACATATTCAGTTCATGTAGTGTACGTCAACAGTATATGGTTACTCTTGATGTGCTCGAAAATTAATTATCTGTACACAGTAATGTGGAGTCGTAAAGGGTTCGCAGTTGCCCGTTAAGCGGTACTTGTCACGGCTGAGAGTAGATGTCCCTGCTAAACGTAAACGTAAGTATAGGCAACTTATGTCTGCTTCTTATGCCTCCAGAGACACTGCTTTATCATGTAATGTTGCGCCATAAACTTTTACTACATAACACTACGTGACTCGCGTGTTGTGTGTGTGTGTGTGTGTGTGTGTGTGTGTGTGTGTGTGTGTGTGTGTGTGTGTGTGTGTGTGTGTGGGTCTCATTTTACACTGTGTATTCCAATCCATTTAAGGCAAACCTACACTTCTGGTAACAATTTGGTGTAAGCTTGTTGTGTACGCTCAAAGTGATCAATAAATTTATCTATATAAAAATTGCAGGCTAATATAAACTAAGTCGTTCAGTTCTGATATAAACACGTTCACAGTTTTAGATTTATTTTAAGTTTGTTTTTTCCTCTTAGATTTTTATTCCTATTCGTTCATTTTTTTATTCGTCTCTTTCTTTGCCCCTTTGAACATTGAACTTTGGGGAAAGTAACGAGTTAGCCAATCGATCTCTCCTTCTCCTTCTTCTTCTTCTTCTTCTTCTTCTTTTCTTCTTTTTCTTTTTCTTATTTTTATTCTACCTGCTGACTGTGCTAGATGTCAAGGTACATGGCAGCTATGTCTAGGGAAACGGAAGTACAAGTTGGGAAGTAATGATATTGCCATCTAAGTGTAAGCGATGGTCAGCAGAAAACATGAAGAGGGCGATACTGGTACTTTGAGCTAAAGAAATGGGATTGCAGAAAGTTTCCTAAAATCCACGCTGAAAGATAAAGTGAGTAGTGGCAACGAAGATGCTGATAAACTGGCCGACACAAAGCTTGGCAGAAAACCGGCTCTTCAGATAGAATTAGAAGAAGAATTTGTTAAATATTCAACCGACAGAAGGAGAGAAGAATGAGTAATGTGAACACAGTGTCGTATCAGATGCCATAAAAAATTCTTTAAAACTGATGATTCATTAGTCTAAATCACATTTAGACACGTATATGTGATTTCTATTTGAAAAACTAATTTAAAAAAAATTTCTATATAAGTGTAGACTCTAAACTTTGTACAAGATTCTCAAAAGTTATGTTTGCAATGAAGGGTTTTTAAACATATGCAAGGGTTACCTATGCAAGTTCTTAAGCTTTCACGGCCGGCGTCAACGTTGTTAAAAGTATTATTACTAGCCGGGCTGTTGTCGTTGTCGACTGTTGTTGTGGACAGACGTTCCGGCACCGCCATCGGAGGCCACCTTCAGTGTCAACAAAGTGTTCCGGAGGTCTCTTCAGTACTGAGATGAATTGGCAGATTGACACTGAAGGTGGCCTTCGATGGTGGGGCGAAAAGTCTGGCCACAACAGTCGACAACGACAACAGCACGGCTAGTAATAATACTTTTAACAATTGTTTGCCTACTGAATAAAGGATTTTTTCATTATATTTATATTTTTACTTGTTGTAATTGCCTAGGTTAGTTTAAAATAAAACAAAAAGTGGCACTAATATTGCACACGGTCTGCGGTAGTGGGACCATTTTTTGAAGTGGACCAAATGTTATTGATTTACTTTTGACGTAATTTAGTTATTTAAAATTGAGAAGTGTCTTACTTTAATTAACGCCAAAGTACTTTAGAACAAACTAACAAAAAAAAACGTAAAATGTTTAGGTAATAGTAAAATTCCCTTTGGAATTTAAGATATCGAAAATGGTGGGATAATCTGCTTCTTTTATTGAGGAAGACTCTGAGTGTGTCTGTATGTGTGTGTATTTCGCAGAAAAATATTTCTTTCAGATAAATAACAACGACATTTTTTACAAATTAAAATGTTGATTAGCGAAATATTTTAAATTTTGAAAATTATTTAATTTTTATATAAAGGATGCGCGTACTTTTAAAAACGTTATTGACTGTTTAATTATATCCATATAATTTTTAAGTTTTTCTCAGCCATGTTATGTATCCTAGCGCACTGACATCTGACAAAATAACGCTGAATAGAATTTTTTTGGACTTGTTTTCAGAACGAACCTGTGCTTATTCAATATTAAACGCTTATTTGTTTTTATAAGCGTTCTCTTCTTTTTTTCTTTTGCAACATCAGCCGAAAGTTACAAGATATGCGCTTTTAAAATGTGTATTGAAGAGAGACTATAAAAAGGGATCTCAGTGAATGTATTAAGTTATTTACGCTAAGTACATACGTGACTGACGCGGTCAGGTAAATGGGATGGGCGCAAGTGGCAGTGAAGAGGAAGCTTTTAACGTAAACCGTTTGTCGATGCGATGATGTCTGAAAGTTTTTCACATACATTTTTTACCAGATCTGTAGCTGCTTGATATGCAGCGTACTTCAAATATCGCTAAAAGAACTTCACTATTAAACGACATTCAGAGTCAAGAGGCTTCTTATTCAGTTTCCACACACTCGGCTTTTCGGGCACCTCCATATGCACATCTAATGGTGAAACCAAACATCGATGTTGAATAATAACGATTCAAAAGTCAAAAATACAAATTGTGAATCTGTACCTAAACTGTACAACAAATGTATACATAACAATTAACATTTCTTTTGTAAAATTACTGTTTATTTTCTTTTTTTTTTATAAAGTTCTAATTTTTTTATCTTCTATAAAAACTTGAAAATGTATTGCTATTCTAAAATTTGGTCATTCCGACTGAATGGAGCACATAATATTAAGGACCACGTGATCACTGAGCCTGCCAGATACTCATTTTGCGGTCGCATGACTTTTTAGAGAACAAAATAATTTCAATTGTTTAATGACTTTATTCCAGTCATTAGTTTTACAAATATTTTTCAGTACCACAGTATCACAAAGAATTCTATTAGATTGTATAATGTAAAAAACTGATAACATTAGTAGTAGTAGTAGTAGTAGTAGTAATAGTAGTAGTAGTAGTAGTAGTAGTAGTAGTATTGTTGATGGTATTTTCGGAAATTAAATTTTTTTAAATTACTACACATGAAATATACCTTCAATCTGAGTTTTGCAGTGATTTAGTGTCGTATAGTGAAATAGAGAAAATAATTTCCTAATAACTTTCAAGTCGTCTGAGAAAAATATTGTTACGTAATACGGAACATTCTCGTACGTTCGATAGTGTCGTTCTACAAGCTTCTCAACTAGCCTAGCTGGTGTGTGTTTCTGCCAAGGCCACGCTACAGTATCCTCTAGAATTTCCGAGTGCTTGTTAAGGACGCATATTGTGGAACCCTGCAGACTATAGATAGCCAACAACTGCCGCTTAGTTTTCAGTTTACTTCGGGCGATTACTCAGTGCGTTTTAAGTGGCTATTGGTGAAAAGCGATTATTGTGCGGGACTATATTAGTTGATATTACTATTGCGTGAGAAAAAATTTAGTTTGAATTATTGTACGAGTATGATCTTGTTGAATAACTTGTTGATTACAAACTGTTAAATCTGATAATTAAAGCTGGTTTTTGGTGACTTCATTGGTGTCTTGTATTTTATTTTTCACTATACCATACGACGATCAGTTAGACCGTCGTAATAATATGTAAACCTTACAAGCTTACGTAATAATATGTAATAATGAAGACTTTAATAAGGTCACATGAGGGCAGCAGGTAAAATTTTACAATTTAACATATTGGCTTGACAAGCACGGCAGTACGGTCGTGTGTTTAAAGTGTAGTGGCTGGACTTAAAATTCAGACGAAACGTCACGTGCATGAATAAATAATTTTGGATATATGACCACACGGTGGTTCGGTGGCCAGGGAGCTCTACACTGTCAATAGTAGACAGAGGAGAGAGACCATTACAAACATACTGTCTATTGACAGGTGTAAAATAAGTGAAACAGTCGGGTTAAAATAATCACATACAACAGAAATACAGTGCTACACGTAACATCGGGTCGCATTATCTTTAGAAAGGTAAGCAATGTTACGGAAAATGGAAAACTTTCTCTTTATGCTTAAAAAGAATATTTTAGTAATATTATATGACTCCAGGAGTGAATAAAAGTAATTGTAAACATGTGAATAATACAGTAACATTGGTTTAATGATGATATAAAAATAAAATTGTATCAATTTAAAAATTAATAGCCTATTTATCAAACAGCGCGATTTTCAAGCATGAAAAATGTGAGTTTTTTAATACGGAGACAAAATTTTCAAAACATGAACAAATATTAACCATACTACAGATTATTTAGTAAATAAATATGTTAAAGTCCAAGTCTAAAATTAGTTTTTTCTAAGAATAAAAGTTTTCTACATTTATAAGCTTAAAATACGTCAAGATAGCATACACGTGTCAAAACGTATTCGGCCACAGTAGGTTAGTTGACTTTTTCCTGTTTAAAACATGACATAAATGTAATTACATTGCTATTCAACTTGCAGATTTTATCTCTGTAATAAAGTTAGCACAGTGAAATAATTTTGTTTCCTACAGACCGTGCTGCTGTGCTGCAAACCAGAGTGCCGTTTTAAAGTACGCAATAACGTTATAACTAAATCCATCTTGCTAAGGAAAAATTCATGACAGAAGAAGCTCTTCTCAACTTATTTCTGTTTAAAAAAGTTTTGACATACTTCAGAATTGTCATTTGTGTTGCTCATCTCTCAGATGACAATTGAATTTCAGAGAGGAAAACAGAAATGTCATAAATAATTCAATACGGAGAAAATTACTCTGAGAGTTAGACGTTACAGAGCCGTTGACAAATTGCCTAATACTGTTTATCACTCAGATTCTAAACATTTCTAGTCTGAGTACCTTGAACTTTAAAAGCTGAACTATGTAAAATTAAAACATGTGACTACTTTCACTGAACATCTACAGTGAATTATTGTTACCTAATGTTAGCTAATAAAAAAATGATAGTAAACATGTTAGATTAACTTTCTTCATTAATAGTTTACATAAATTGTGATGTATTTGATGCAAAAAGCAATTTTACCAATTGCAAAACTAAAGCAAAATAAAACAATGAAACTATGAAAAATGTCAAAATTACAAATTTAAAATACGAAGTTAAAGTAAAATAATAATAATTGGCATGTTACTTCAAATGGTATAATGCCAAGCAATTAGGCCTATATTATGGTTTGCTACGTATTCTGTTGTAACAAGAGCATATAACACAGAGATAAGGCCTACAATGTAAGAAATAAATTAATAGAATCAACTGAGATCCGTCGTGTGACTTTGTTTTTGCGTTAAAATGACATTTTTTGGAACATGTTCTATTTTCAGCTATAAATCGATCAGTCGAGGTCGCCTTAAGTAAAATTAACATCACTACAACTTTCAAGACAAATAACAGTATACTAAAAATACTCCGCCGTAATAATAATATCACACCATTAGAGAAAAACGATACATAAATACAGGTGTATATAAATTATAATGTGATGATTGCAATTTTTATTATATCGGTCAAACCGGGAGGGGTTTTCTGAAGAGATTTAACGAACACACACAAAAACATAACTTTAAAAATAAGACCTCACTAAATAACATAACTCTAACTACGCACGACATTTAATTTCAAGCAATCATGCTTATACTCATTTCATATCTAATTTTAAAATCCTTACATATTTGCAATAAAGACTAATACATGAACGCTTTGGAGGATTTTGAAATTTACAAAGCTTACAGTAACATACACAGTCGAGATTTCTTATTGAATGATCATTTGAACTTTAAATCGAACCCGCTGTACGATACAGCCTTGAACTTGCACAAACGTTCATAGATAACTTAAGTATCCGATCTGCCATCAAAGGGTACGCAACCATACGTGTGTGAGTATAAAAGGTTTGATGTGATTTTAACAATTAACGATCTCGACTATGTGATTTATATCTGAAGATGGAACATACGTTCCGAAACACGTCATTTTAACGCAAAAACGAAGTCACACGACGGATCTCAGGTGATTCTATTAATTTATAAATAAAAAAGTGACTTGGTTACCAATAACAATATGTATGTCAATATTAGACAATATTAATCAACACTGCACTCGATTTTTATAGTGATAACAACGGTCTGTAATTAACAAATACGGCTTATATGAATTTTTTAAACGAACACCAAAGCAAAGAATGTCAAATAGCTGTAAAAACTACATTATTTTACACAGTACAGTGAATATATTTGATATATTTGAATGTATATGAATGTGTCTGATCAAGGAATATTTTTTTTATGAAACAGTCAAAGAATACCTTTAATAATGTATAAAGAATGTTTTAATACTTACAGGTACACCTCTAGATATTCCAGTCGGTGATTTTTTAGTTTTTATCCAAGATACATTTTGAAACCGTTGTGTTCCATCTTCAATTGGTCGCCGCCTAGCGGAGTTTTTAGAGGACTATATATACAGAGTACGAAGGAACAACACGGACATTTTTTGAATTCCATTCCGGCAGATACTACAAGGACTCCATATCAAAATTTTAAACAAATATTATTAAACCACAGCAGCGAAGAAGTAACATACTTAGTAAAGTGCATCACGACAAGCAGTGTTCCTTTAACTAGTAGTGCGAAACAAAAGAACGAGGTTAGAAGAATTACCTAACAATATTTAACCACAAGAAGTTTTAATCGTTCATTCGCGGAAAAATGAAGTATACGATCAGTGAATTTCGATCGTAAAGTGAAAATAATAATCCAAAGGGGTTATCAATCAGGGAGTACAGTGCCAAATATAATTACAGTGTTCAAATATTATGTTACTAGTATAAGATATAATATAGAAATAATACACTTATGTACTGAACGCAAAACACTAATACTATAAGAATTAAGCATTGTCCATAATTTTTCAAGAGGAATTATACAATTCCAGTATAAGAACTAATGATTTAGGCTAACCGTAGTTAACCTCAAAAGTTGTAGAGGTCAGACGAACATTTCGTTAATCGGTCTGAATTTTTAAAGGTGTCTAACATATTAAACTAAACTTTTGTAAAGCATCGTAACTCGAGGCATGGTTATTTTATTCTGTAGTTCCAAAGGGTTCACCCTTGAGGTATAAAAAATTTGTAAATAAACAAACCGATAATTAGAGTCATCATTGCCAACCTTCTGGGTTAGGAGAGAATTAAGCCAGGTATATTGTAATCGATAAACCATTGTTGAATTGAATGTATAGAGATAAAATAAGCACTCAGTGAGCAATAAAAGAGAAAAATATTAATTAACAAACGTTGTACAAAATTATTGAAGCAATTTTTAGTTATTTTTCTTATTTAAAAGAGTTGCAATTTCAAGGCACTCAAACAGTTAAGTTGGCGGCTTGGACGTGTGAGCGCCAACCGTTCAAATATATAAAAAAAACAGAAGAAAATTAATTAATTAAATTCATTTAATCTTCCAATCAAAGAAATAATTTAACTACATTAAATAAATTTTTTTTATTTATTCATTGAATAAATTATTTTATGGAATAAGAAATCAGAGATTCCATATGGCGCCCAAATAACATAAATTTAGCTCACTTAATTATAAACAGAGCTGATATACTGTTTTGACAACTTAATAGTTTTATAACATACTGAGACCATCTGAACAACCAGTACAAACAGACATAAGCTACTAGTGCTACACCATAGGTACGTGAGAGTTATAATTACTTTATAATCCAGTCAAAAAACACTATTACTGTACAAAAACAATTTAGGTCTACGGAAGTGCGACGGAACGTCAAGAGGATTCCGAAGTGAATAAAATTCAATCAAACGAGATTACAATAATTAATTAATTAAACAATAAAAATTAATTGAACCAATAAGAACTAGATTAAATTAAATAAAATTAAATAAAAAATAAAATTATTTAATAACCAATTTGAAATAAAATATAATCAAATCGGGGTACGCTCTCGACAACTTATAAAGTGACGCAATCAACGTGTGGCTATTTAAATTTAAAACCATACGATAACGACTCTTATAATATGTATGTAATTGAACGAGCAAAGCGAGTCAGACTCGCCCATTTGGCAATTGTCTGTCTGTCTATCTGTTTGGGGGCATGTCTCACGAAAACGCTTGAACGCATCAACCGACTTTTGGCACGTGTGTCCATACTTTTACACTAGAGAACCCTATTGTTTTGTGTTTGATTTCCCCACAAACAGAGACGCAAGAGGCAAAATGTGAAAGGGACCAAATTTTTTTTAAATCACAAAATCCCACCTGGGATATTAAGTTAAGGAAAATTTTAACCAAAATATAAAATTAGTTTTCATTCTTGAAACTTGTTAAAAGTGGGTAAACATTTTTATTAAATCGCAAAAAATTCACGTGGGTATCAAAATATCGAAATGGAGAACCATACATGACTTCCATGTTCTAAGATTTATATTTAAAATCATATTCGAAATGAAATATTTCCATAGAAACTACGTCTTTCTACTTATTGCTTCAGCATTAACCACAGTACTGTGGTCACTAACGTATACCACCTCACGTTTTCGCACTCGATTTTCACTGATGATGGCAGTCGATGGTACTGTCGAAAAGTTTGGTTTTGCAGAAAACATTGGACTACGGCTAAACAACCCGGGAAGCAATTTTAACAAAAAAAACTACTTCTTTGTTGCCGAGAACGTAGTACACATATAACAAAATTCTCCCCTCCACCTTCAACTATAATTTTTAATAATAGAAAATTACCTCCACCCCGTTCACCTAACCTCTTCATTTATAGATATTTCATCTACGTTTCCACAGTGGATTATTATGAGCTTCTTATCAGGATACTTTATTTATAAAAATTAAGTACTTTACTCTTGTTACATCATAGAAGGTTTCAGGTAAACTACCCCTTTCTCTTAACCGATCTTTTCCAAAATCAATAGACGTTCATTCCTCTACAATTCAGGGATGCATGCAAAAAAATATTTGATTCTGTTTGAATGTGCGGCAGTTATCGTTCGTCATGGAAACATTTCTCTTGTTACAACATAAAATGTTGCAGGTAAACTACCCCTTTCCCTTAACCGATCTTCACCAGAAACAATAGGTCTTGAGTTCTCTACAACTCAGCAAAGTGTGCAAAAAATTATTTGATTCTCTTTGAATTTTCGGCAGTTATCGTTCGTCATAAAAAAATTACCCTTTTTAAAACATAAAACGTTGCTGATAAACTACCCCTTTCCCTTAACCGATCTTCAACAAATTCAACAGACCTTGAGTTCTCTTAAGTTCAAAAAGGTATGCAAAAACGTAGTTGATTCTGTTTGAATTTACGGCAGTTATCGTTCGTCATATAACAAATTACCCTTGATAAAACATAAAATGTTGCAGGTAAACTACCCTTTCCCTTAACCGATCTTCACCAACACCAATAGGTATTGAGTACTCTACAAATCAGGGCTGTATGCAAAATATTATTTGATTCTGTTTGAATTTGCGGCTGTTATCGTTTGCCATAGATAATTACCCTTGATAAAAAAACGTTGCAGGTAAACTACCACTTCCCCTTAAACGATCTTCACCAAAAATAACACGTCTTGAGAACTCTACAATTTAGGGCCGTATGCAAATATCATTTGATTCTGTTTGAATTTGCGGCTGTTATCGTTTGCCATATAAAATACCCTTGTTAAAACATAAAACGTTGCAGGTAAACTACCCCTTTTCCTTAACCGATCTTCACCAAAAACAATACGTCTTAAGTACTCTACAAATCAGGACTGTATGCAAAATATTATTTGATTCTGTTTGCATTTGCGGCTGTTATCGTTTGCCATAGAAAAAAATTACCCTTGATTTTAAAAAAAACTTTGCCGGTAAACTACCCCTTTCCCTTAACCGATCCTCACCAAAAACAACAGGTCTTGAGTACTCTACAAATGAGGGCTGTATGCAACAAATTATTTGATTCTGTTTGAATTTGCGGCTGTTATCGTTTGCCATATAAAATGTCCTTGTTAAAACATAAAACGTTGCAGGTAAACTACCTCTTTCCCTTAACCGATCTTCAACAAAATCAACAAACCTTGAGTTCTAAATAATTCAAAAAGGTATGCAGAAGTGTAGTTGATTCTGTTTTAATATACGGCAGTTATCGTTCGTCATAAAAAAAATTACCCTTGTTAAAACATAAAATGTTGCCGGTAAACTACCCTATTCCCTTAACCGATCTTCACCAAAACCAACAGATATTGAGAAATCCACGATTCAGGGCTGTATACAAAACATCATTTGATTCTGTTTGATTTGCGGTTGTTATCGTTTGCCATAAAAAAAAAATTACCCTTGATAAAAAACCGTTGCTGGTAAACTACCCTTTTCCCTTAACCGATCTTTACCAAAAACAAAATGTCTTGAGTACTCTATAAATCAGGGCTGCATGCAAAAAATTATTTGATTCTGTTTGAATTTGCGGCTGTTATCGTTTGCCATAGAAAATACCCTTGTTAACACATAAAACTTTGCTGGTAAACTACCCCCTTCCCTTAACCGATATTCACCAAGAACAATAGGTCTTGAGATCTCTACAATTTAGGGTTGTATGCAAATAATCATTTGATTCTGTTTGAATTTGCGGCTGTTATCGTTTGCCATAGAAAAAAATTACCCTTGATTTAAAAAAAACCGTTGCCGGTAAACTACCCCTTTCCCTTAGTCGATCTTCACCAAAAACAACAAGTCTTGAGTACTCTACAAATCAGGGCTGTATGCAAAAAATTATTTGATTCTGTTTGAATTTGCGGCTGTTATCGTTTGCTATAGAAAAAAAATTTAGAGACAGACACACACACAGACACTTTTCGAAAAATGACTTTTTTTCATGTTTTGAGTGTAGTACAATCAGAATCTGCAATAATCTCGAACACGATTTTTTTTTCCATCACCATACTTCCATTTCCTTAAGGAACATGGAAGTAATTAAAAGGAATGTAAGGAATGCGGTGTATCAAATTAACTAAAATTTGAATTTAGTGTTAAGTTTTGACAATTTACAAATTTTGTGACGCCAGGGCCCAAACTAAGGCAAAAGTTTGATAAAATTGCAAATTTAACCAAAATCTGAATATAGTGTACAGTTTTGGAAATTTCAAAATTCTTTGACCCAAGTCTCAAAAAATGTATAATCCAAGTGTTTAGAATTTTTAGCTTTTATTGTATAATTGCCTTACAATTGTTACTTTACTGTACAAAAGTTAAAGTATCAATATCAGTTTCTGATAACTGAAAAATTGTTTAATATCAAAATTTATCCAATAATAAATGTACTTTGTTCAATATAGTGACCGATTTTTTCAGCGCAGGTAGAATACTGCTATAATTTTCCATTCAAATTAAAAAATTAATAAATTAAATTTATACGACCAAATCATGAATGTTAACGTTCCAGCTTCAAGCTACTAGGATGATTATAATGTTACAGACTAGCTGTAAGTACTGTAAGGACGGCAGAGCGAGTGAACAAAGTCAGCTTACAGAGCGGTCATTTAAGAAAGGGCTCAACTCCAATTTTCTTAAAAATTCTTTTCTTTCCATTTCTGTCCTTATGATGTGTAGATACATCATTCTGCACTAGTGTACAAGGAATCAATTCCGTCTCATATAACACAAATCGCAATATGACTTGAAAGCATTTATTTTTGAAAGGGCTCAACTTCAGGAGTGGAGGCATTTCAAAACTGAACTTGCTTGTCATCGGGTGGGGGTGGCAGTTTTGAGAACCTTAACAGCAGTAAACATCTCATTGTTATAATAATGGAAAATGGAGCCTGTTGATGACGTTAATGTTCATTTTAAAAAAAGGAAACGAAAAAAATTAGCTCAAAATCATGAAACATACAGGACTGAAATGATTAAAAAAGTAGAATATTTGGTGTTGAATACACAACCTATTCTGGCTGCTGCTGAACTAATGGTTCATAAGCGTAGGGCTAAAAAAGTTTTACTAGCATGCAGCAGAGCAAAGAGATGAACCAACAAAAAAAAAAGTTAAAGATTACTCTCACTGTGCTTTGTGCAAAATGTACCTCTTCCACGGTGTTCAAGATGTATTTTATTTACGATAGCTGTGGGTCAGTGTTTTCAACATTGAAAATCTTAATTCTCGAAAGTCCGTTATATACGTGTACCATAAAGACATAGCAAAAAAGGGCACAGATGATGTATGTTCTTTTATTTTAGATTACATTAAAAATATATATCTGATAACGTAAAAGAACTTGATTTTATCCCAATGGATGCATCAGACAGAACCGGAAATCGTTCCCTAATAAGATTGTGTGGTGCGTTAGCTGAAACTGTTAGTTTTGAAACTATACATCATTTTTTTTTCTTAAAGGACATTCGTTCAGTACTTGCGACAGAGATTTTGATCTGATTAAAAGGCTTATCCATAAGCGAGATAGGATACTTTGTGTGAAAGAATATGTTTTACTAACAGTGTCAGCTGCAAAATAATAACAGGTTTATTGTGTCAATAGTAGATAGTGATGAAGTAGTTGATGTTGTTAAATGGTAACCTAACTTGTATAAGAAATTGCTGTAGCAACTGAAGCTATCAACAAACCATTCGACAAACAAACCCTATTTCAGCGTAATTTTTTAATCATTTTGAATACTCTGCGACGGCCCCTGGACCGGTGTCTACCTTAGAATACACTGGTGGTTTAGGTAATTACACATTTGATCTAAGAAAACCAGGCTGAGCAAGTTTAATTCAGCTTCCAATTTCTAAAGCATACACTGCCAAAGTGTCTATAAATAACAAAAAGACGAACGATCTGAAAAAACTCATGTGTTATTTTTCTGAAGAACACAGGTAATTTTATGAAGAAGTTCTGACCTGGCTAACACTTGTAGGCACTAACGATGAACATTAACAGCCATTATTTTGTTAAAATTATGCTTTAATTTTTATTGTTTTCTATATTATATCATGTATTAATTAAAATAATAATCTTTTTTTTATTATATACCTGTATTGCTTTTCTAATTTACCCTTAGATGTAATAGTTTTTAACCTTAAAGTCAAAATTATTTTAACTTTCACTTTTCGAAAAATTGTCATTTTTGAAAGGACTCAATTCCATGATTAAAAATGTATTTATACAGCTTTGCATTTTACAAAGATTTTAAGTAATTTAAATTAAAAGCTCAAGTTCTTTAAACAGAATAAACAAAGTACCGTAATATTAAAAAAATTACTCATACTTTTGAAAATAATTAGTTTTGCCTTAATGACAAAAATTTACTTTCTTGTCGTTAAGTCCTTTCTTAAATGACCAATTCAATTACTGTTAATTCTGATGAGAAAGAAAGCATAAATTACATGTTATTATTAACCAAAATAGCTTCAATGAAGTGAAATAGATTGTTTGCACTGTAGTGTTGCTAGTTCTAAAACTTTACACCTTATTATAAATATATCTTATGAAGTTATTATAAATTAGGTAATTTAGTATTTACCATTCCATTTGTCAGTAATTTAATGATAATGTAATTTTCTCTTCAAATAAAAATATTAATTATAATTTTATTTGCATGATAATTGTGAATGTTTATGTTTCAGCCTCAAGCTGCTTGGATAAACGACAAGTACAGCGGTTAAGTAGCATTAAGCGGTATTAAAGACGCTGTAAACATTACAAAAAAGAGGAATTATTATAGCCAGACTCGACAACTTCGTTATCATTTGCGAATGGTACAATTTTCCACATCAAATGACAAATTGTTCCTTGGCAGTTACAAATAAACAATTTATAAGTTGGTCTGGATTTACCAAATTGTTCGTGTTCAAAAATAAACTTATAGGCCTGTATTTAGGAAAAGTTGGTCGTTATTTGAAGAGGTGCCACAGGAAAGATGGTACGTAACTCAGAGTTTAGAAATCTCTGTTTTGAATATTAGCGGGGAACCTAACTGAGAGAGCTAAACTTCGTAAAAATTAAAATATATATTCTGACCACTTTTAGGCAACATTTACAGTGAGCAGTTGTTAAATAGCAGATAATATAACAGCAAAATGGATGATACGTTAAGTCATGATTTAAGTCATATTTATTTCTATTTGTATCGTCCATCCGAGGATCACATGCCAATTTCAATTCTTTATTCCTTGTTCTTTTCATATTTAAGTCATCTTTACATATATGACAAAATAAGTAAGAAGAACGGTATTACCTATATTGGGACTCGTTCACACTAAGCGACTTACTAAGTTCTCACAAAGTGGCTGATTTCTGGCAATGTGAAACTGTTTAGTATGTTTTTTTAACGGTTAGAAGAAAGGGAAACTCTTATATTCGTTATTGCGCTGAAAGGACTTATCACAGAGCTGTTGCAGAACGTGCCTCCTTACACCAGAACACATTTGGAACTATTAATGGTTATGGAACTACGGTGTGATGCTTAGGGTTTAGGATGTAGGAGACCTGAATGTTATAAGTGTGAAAACGAGTCCATCTTCTAGTGACTGCTGGAACACTGAAACAGAGAGAGAGAGGGGGGGTCTGACTGCACGAAAGGACGAACAAAACCCTTGTTCCACATTTCAGAAGAACAGAGGCGATTTGAGTGTTTGCAGTTTCATTCATGCTGCAGCTTTTCACCTTTTTCGTTTACAGTAAACTTGGCGTCACAGAATCTATTGCGCACGTATAAATTACAAGCGTAAACGCCATTTATGACTGCGGTAATCTATGGGAGGCATATTCAGTGTGGTAATACTCGTTGCAGGCACTGTTGTTGGCACGGTCATTATGAACGCCTGCGGTTTATAATGGATTTTGAAGACAGTGTTCTGAGGGTTGACCAAGAGAATACGACAATTTGGTATAGCTGGTGTAAAGAGGAAATACATGTTTTTGATTTACGAAGTGACGATAGCTGAAAAAGAAGTCAAGTAGAGCAGATAAGATGAAGATGGTACAGATAAGATGGTGGTAGTGCGGACGCGGGAGAAGAATGAGAAACGAAGTACCGAATATTGTGAGAGTAGGACTGTGATATTTAAAAAAAATTTCGCTCTTTGATTTGAAATCTATAGTAAATATGGTGATTATGAAAAGTCGTATAATAATATTCCTTGTACGTAAAGAATGTTTTAGTACTTACAAGTACACCTCTTGGTATTCCAGTCGGTGTTTTTTTAATTTTTTTTTATCCAAGATGCATTTCGGAACCGTTGTGTTCCATCTTCAATTGGATCATTTAGTAAACTTACATAACATTTATAAAAAATTTCCACTCAGGTGAGCGTCGTCGACACAGGTACATATAAAACGCAACATAAAACACAACACTAAAAATTTTAAATTTTAAAAATAACGTTAATTTTAACGTTACCCAATTCCATTTTTTCCTGATTGGTTAAAAATTACGTCATGATGCGGTCATTCTAAAAACAACTCTTACATATTTGTTTTAAGCGTGGGTCAGCTTTGTTGATGGTATTACTTGTACCCTTCCAAAATTCACAAAATTTATCATATTTATGCTTGTTTATCACTTATTCTAATTACAAATTTTGTTCTATTACTAGCATCGTATTGCTCGTTCCTTGCTAGTTATTTTGAGATGAATAGCGGCCAGTTTGGATACATTTTTCATTAATAAACTACCTCCTAATGATAGCCTATCTTAAATATTGTTTTATTGAAAATGTCTTCTGCTACAATTTGCAGATTCTATTTTTGTATTTTTTAACATTTATTAAGCAATCATTTTTTACTACCTTGAACACAATTAGATTATTGAAATTGACATATTATTATCTAAATTTGCTGTATCCAGCTGAACATTAACAATTCTTATTACATAAATGATTATTATTATTTAATGGCTTCGTTCTTTCATTATTAATTATTCAAAATTCTTCTTACTTCCTACACTTATTATACTTGACATTGTTTGGTGATATTACACCTTTTACATAATAGTTATATCTCTATTTCTCATTATTATATTTTATTATTCTTTTCATAATCTGATTTGTCATCATTTGTTTGTCTATTATTTCATGTTTCTTTTCATAATTACTCTACTTCTTTCAGTATGGACTCTACAAAGGTTGTTGTGAGTCATTAATTGTTTTGTCTTTATGTATGCATTTAATACAGACATTTTACTATTTGTTTTGATTTTCTTTTAACTCATATGCTAGTTATTGCACAATATTACTGTTACTTGGCATATTGGCCCTAGTCATTATTTATTAGTCATTAAGTTATTTTGACTCATATTATGTCATTCTTTTATTATACACAATTCATAATAAGGTTTTGTTCACTTTACCTGATAATACATCTATTTACAAAATTTACCACCTTATAATATTTTTAACTACATAAAGTTCTTTACATTGTTAATTACACTGTTATATTCTATTATTAGAACATATACAATTTGTTCTTTCATTAAATTTTATTTCATCTGTAGTTTATTATTATCAACACTATGTTTCATTTTACTTCTTATGCAAATTATTACTTTTCAATTACTCAGCTAATGTGCTGTTTTCACTACTCTAATACATTTTGTAAATATCAGTTATTTCACCTTTTAATTTCTTTATGGTGTTTGACTTTGTTTAATGGTTTTATGCTCACTTAACTAATCTATTTGGGACTAGTCTTTGTCAATGTCTCAGTCAAATCGTCTGGTTATGTTGTATTGTCATTTAATGCTGATAGTAGATTTGCTACTGGTTATCATCACTTCTGGTTACTTAGTTAGTTGATTTTTATGGGACAGTCTGTACTGTTACAATATTTCTGACTTGTAATTCATCTTTTCCTAACGGAAAACATTAAATTACACAATTTATAATATCTTCATAAGATAAGGTGCCAAGAAAAAGTTTCAGAACTGGCAACACTACAGTGGAGACAATTTTTTTTTCACTACTTTAGTTAAAATTTATTTTTGCAAATAAGAGGAAATCTACTGCCTTATGAAATATTATTAAATAAGCAAAATGTGATTTCACACAAGAAAAAGTAGGTTCTAAAAATTTCCCTAGTGTTCCATCATATGTAACTTTCGGCTTATTGTTTATGACTTTCACTTTATAAAGTGACACAGAATACATTTATGAGAAGAAAACTTTGTTATTGAGAACGATGAGTGTTGGTACAAACTGCGCAGACAGAGTGCGTTAAACATTCATGACGTCCTTCTCTTGTCACGTTTTGTCCTGCGTCATACACAATTTTGTCAGCTTTTTAAACAAAAGCTGCGTTAATGTTTAATATTGTGAATACGTAACTGAAAACACCATCTTCGGTCCTAATACAAACAGGCTGCAATAGAACTACAGTTTTCAAAGAGCAAGTGCAAATATTTTCAATTCATGATTATCCACATACAAACATCAGAAATAACCTTTCTATCGGAATAATATATTTATATATTCCAAAAAGTACTTAACATATTTTGATTGATCTTGCTGTCCGTAAGATGCGGTTCTACAATAGTCTCATCTGTTTTGATAATTATCTAATTTATTTCATTCCTCTGATTACAATTTGCGAGTCACTCTAACACCAGTTTCTCGTGTAAGGCATGGAAAATCTCTTATTTATTTCCCTAAACACTTTCTAAATCGTGGTCAACTAATTTTTTTAAATCATTTACCTTTAAAATACTGTTATAATATGTTTACTCGTTTACAACTCTTGTGTTATCACACAGAAAAATAATTTATTATTATGGTTTACAAACGTCTTTTTAATTTTCTCTAAAACACATTACAAGTTGCTATAAAGATAAAGACATACCCTTACAGAGAGGAAAATAAGTAAAACTTATTTAAAGTGCTGCCGGAATTCTCATACGTTTTACCTGTAAATCTTTTACAACTTGTCTTAGTTATATTGCACTGTTTAATTCGTGTTAGTCCGCTTCCATAAATATAACTTATTATAGATTTAATGTGACAGATTTAAATATAAATGTTGTGTATTATAAAAACACAGCGTACTACATGAGTTACGGTGGCGTAGCTTCGTCCTTCTTTGTAAAGAACACGCTGCTGAACTCATCTACATCGAGTTTTAACTACACAAGGATTATTACTATTAAAAAAGCAACATTGCTAGACTGACGACGCAAAAATCGCTATGATTAACGTTCCTTTTGTTTATTTTCACTAAAGGTGATTAAAGGTAACTCATAAACGTGTTAAATGTTTGTAAAATATCCAATTTATACTTTAAATATGAAACTAATCTATTTGTTGAAATTCACGTAAGGTAATTACAGTGCAATTACGATAGACAATAAATCTCTAGACAATAAATTTCTAGGAATTTAAAATTCCGACAGAAATGTCACAAGACTGTTATGGGTGGTGCAACGTTTCAGTATACTGTCAGTGAAATACGTTATCGGTGTATTTCATTTCTACGAAATAAGCCAGTGGTTCCTCTTACGTATTTCAGATTTATTATTACTGTCATGTAAAGTCAGGGCGTCAGTTTAGCGTATGTTTTCATTTACGCATTAAATACCTTCAAAAGATGCTTTCTGAGGTTTATGTACACTTAATATATGATTCACTTCTGAGCCTTAATTCTGTATAGCGTTTTATTTACAGCATGTCACTACAGTGTCGTTAGGTACGATATGCTTATAGCGTAGGCTTATGTGGGCGCGAGCGCGCGTGCCTGTTTTGTGTTGTGATATTGAGTTAAGTAGACTGATTCATTTATACAGACATTAAGAGGATGTTATCTATCCAATGTGAGTTTGTTATAGAATAAAAACTTACGATAAACAATATAATTCACATTTGTAAAAAATCCAGTACAGTATTTAAGAATCCACCGCGTATTAAAACAGACAACTGCTTGGCGGTTTTCGCGTAAACTTGAAACGCTGGAATTGTCAAAAGTAAACGCGTACACTTGACGCTGGCTTCTTCAGGTATTACTGCATCAACTGATTCAGCCTCCTGATTCCTCCAAGAAAATGATAAACCACACGTTGATCTTGCTCACATAATAATCCTCATCACCAGTTCTTTCATAATCATTCTTTCTGTATAGGCATAATATTCTCTACCAGGACTCTTTATTACTTTACAAGAAAAAATATCGGTATGGAGAACCATACTTGTCTTCCATGTTCTAAGATTTATATTTAAAATAATTTTCGAAATGAATTATTTCAATAAAACTACTTCTTTCTACAGCGTTAACCACAGTATTGTAGTCACTAACGTATACCACCTGCCGATTTTCACTGATGACGGCAGTCGGTGGCACTGCCGAAACGTCTGGTTTTGCAGAAAACATTGGACCACGGCCAAACAGTCCGGGAAGGAATTTTAACAACAAGCTACTTCTTTGTTGCCGATAACGTAGTACACATATAAAAAATTATCCCCCCCCTTCAACTACCCTTTTCAGTTTTAGATATTTCATCTACCTTTCTACAGTGGATTATTATGACCTTTTCAGTATACTTATTTATCCAAATTGTTAAAACATAAAACGTTGCAGGTACACTACCCCTTCCCCTTAACCGATCTTCAGTAAAATCAATAATCCTTGAGTCCTCTACGAATCAGGCACATATGCAAGAAATTATTTGATCCTGTTTGAATTTGCGGCAGTTATCGTTCGCCATAGAAAAAATTCTACATACAGACACACAGATAGACAGACAGATAGACACTCAGACACTTTACGGAAAATGATTTTTCTTCAAGTTTTGATGGTAGTACAATCAGAATCAGCCCTTACCTCTAACACGATTTCTTTCGCCATCACCATACTTCCATTTCCATATGGATCATGGAAGTAATAGATTACTTGTGGCAAAGGTGAAATCAGTACTCAAGTCTTAGCGTTTCATTATTAGCAATCACTAGATTTTAAATAGTATTTAACTACCTACCTGTAAAATTAAACTTTTATATATTTATTTATTAATTAGTTTATTCATTGGTTGCTTAAAGAAAGTATTTGTGTCTTTGTTTGTATTAAGATGACGTAGTAGGCGGTCTCTCGCAGCAAACGTAGGGGAGCAGTGAATCACGGCGCCCGTTATTCATGTAAGCGCTGATGTAAAATTCAATTAAACGTTTAATTTAGTTGACAAGTTAAATCAAACTCCGTCGCAAAATGAGAAGACACATTTTCTCCTTCGACAAAATGAAGCGGCGAATCCAAGTTCATTCTGGCTCTGGCAATACTTATTAATAGGTGAAGAAGTAATATCAACGATCGTACTATAAAAACACGATACTCCTCTACCAAGTTGATCTGACTTTTTAAATTATTAGCTTTTTAATATCTGTACGAACTCAATACAATAGTTGCAGATCATAAACCAATATCGTATCTTGTCGTGCCATCGTCATTCTGTACTGTAACAGAGGAGTGTACGTGCAGTGTATTATGACTCTGTAATTCAATTAATTACGTATCATACTTATAATTGTAAGTCAAAACGTTCTTAGTTTTTGTCCAGATCGGAGTATTTAAGAACTGTAATAAAAGGAGCTTAAAACTGCTTTCTAATTTGCACGTAATCAAAACAACAATGGCACCATTTAAAAAAAAATCAATTTTTCAATCCTTCCTAATTCGTTATTTAGTTATAATTTAATAAATAAATTTGAAATTGAATTCAATAATTTTTACAAAAAGTCGCATTCTCTTAAAGTAAGATCTTCTTACTTAATTATCAAAAACAAGAATAAAACAAGCACAAAAGTAAGTAACAAAGCAAAACAGAAATAATTACGTTAATTACTTACATACTAAAGTATCGCATTTCTAATACAATTAAATCGATTTAATATTTCACAAAACTTTGAATGTTTTTACTTAATAGTTTAATTTTTTTACTGAAACATTCCAAAAAATCAATAGGTATACGAAAGGCTGTTACAAAAGAAACAAAACTGATATTATTAATCAGCTGGAAATATGATTTAAAGTGTTTCTAAAAACTACACTAATGACACAGAGAAAAAAAAACTTTAACTAATTAGTTACTCATCATACGTACATATACTCACTCTACGTAGAAATTACTCATTACTACTCAAAACCTTCACAGAAATAACAGATAAAACCTACTGCACAATAGAGAACCAAAAATTGTGATATTGCTCAAATTATGAAATTAACTATATGGATCGTCAAAGTAATACGCAGTAAAGTCAGACAAATTACAAAAAAGATTAAAGGCATTGATGTCACATATCCATTCGAAGCGAAAAAATGTTAAAGGTTTACAGGAGCGTCATACGTATAGGCTAATTTACAGTGGAGTTTGCCAAAATGGGCGAGTTTTTTTTCTGGAGGTGCAATTCTTGTAAAGAAGTATGGGAACGGAGGATTAATAACTCCACTTATTTGAATGACCGTTTCATAAAATTAAGGCTTATATTACATTACATTAGCAATGCTTATATTAAGGCAAGGCTTATATTAAGACTTACATTAGCATTCTAGTTCTGAATTCCTCTGAGAAAAGTAAACACGTTGAACCAAAAACAAAATAGCACGTGACGCTGGAAAACTGCTTAAATATATCGATCCTTAAAGATTATACAGTTATTGTAGTTATTAGGTCTAATGAAGACATAAATGTCCGAGTTGGTAATATGCAATATAAAGCACAATGGAACCCAATGATGAAACGACGGTAAAGTCCAACTGGCAAGATGCTAATAAATTTGATTAGTTACAATGACTTAAAAATAGCAAATTCCTTTTCTAGACAATGTGCCACGTTACACTGCTGAGCCCCAAAAACGTAACACACAACATACACCGAAAACAATGAAAACACTTACCACTACCTAAGTCGCTTTACACGATGTAAGATACTCCTAAAATACTCTTAATGTCTAACATAATTACCTAAAGGCGGGGGTGTGTATAAAATTAAAATTCAGTACAAGCAGCTAGTGAGCAGAGTCAAGGTGCACCCGTTTATTTTAGAATAAAATAAACCTCAGAACGTTATATAATTGTGTTTCAGCCAGAGAAAGATAAATTACTCAGTCGACCAAAAACAGAATAGATTAAATCCCAAAAATCACAAAAATTCAACAGTAACATAATTCAAATACTAGATTAACCAATTATTAAAAATTCCACAGTTGCATCAATTAAATATTGGGCGAAATCGTTAAAAATTCAATAGTCGCATAAGTCAATGCCAGTTTACAATTTGTAATATATAGCGTACAAGCTATGATCTGTTCATTAAATTTCTTAGCACCTTTTTTATACTGTAAAGTCCTTGCAAAGATACAAGTTCATATTGCACAAAATGATAAATTTACTTCATCTTCCCTTTGGCTAGTAATCTGGTAACTGGAAACTGCAGGTGAATATAAGTAATGAATAATAATGTTACTTGAACATGTGAGTTGTGTTTGATGGCGGCCTGCTGTTTCTGATCTCACCGTGCGTAAGCCAGTCATAGAAAGCCGTGTTTCTGCGCTGTTCATATGGCGTGCCGTCGTACGTATTCTTGAGTGTGAAGAAATCACGTGGCGAATCAATATTCTTACGTTCGTGGGCCCATACGTGGAACCAAGCTTTACTGAAAGTTCCAAACTCTTTAGTATAGGTTACCAGCTACTACACGTGCACGTTAAGTCACATAATACATAATTGCAAAGTTTGCAAAGTACAGTTATAACAATTCTCAAAATTACAAATCAAATTCTATAACAAGTGACAAGTGCTAAAATTTACACATCTTTCATTTTCGTTAAACTAACTGGCTGAAAATTGGTTTTTCCTCAAGGCTGACTATTACAAACAAATACATCATGGTAGATTATGAGTTACAGTCTTTTACAAAAATACAAGTTTTTATTTTACAGACGAATATAGTTCGTCACCAGCATTGATTTATGAGATTTAAGGTAACTAAGAAAACATAATTACCTTGGTGATGAGACTTCCAACCAAAATACCCACCAGGAGACGACGGGAGACTCTGCTCACAGCGCAGTTTGATGGTAGACTCACTGAACTTGTCGAGCGAAATGCTTTACTAGAAAAGGGACGGGGGGGTGACGTCAGGGAACGCTGACCAAAGTAGGAATAATTTTCCGTCGCGCGACTATTTAAACTTATTTTAATTGAATCGGTATTAACGCTTGTTGCATTCGGCAAGGTGTGCTGAATAACTGCAACAACAGAACATTTACAAAAAATATAGCTGTCACGGAGCATTAGATCACTTATTGACTACTCAGGAGTGAATAAAAAACTTTCCAATTTAATGCAGAATCATGAAATTTATCGAAGAAAATATGTGGGTATTGATCTTTACTTCTAATTACAAGATTCTCTGTATTAAGACGATGGAGGAAGGAAAGTAGTGATGGAAAGGAGCAGACGAAGAAGAAACTGTGAAAGTGCATTTATTACAAGAAGTGAGAATCATACGAGATATAATGACATATTAGAGGTAACAGACAAAACATCAATCAGCAGTAATCTAAATAGATCCAAAATACGATCAGGTACTTTAGTTGAATGAAAGAATAACATAGCGAGACGTGTTTAAGATGTACAAAGTCGCCGACTCTTAAAATTTAAGTTTACTCCATTCGAAAAATTTACAGGCATTGCACAAATACAATGCACAGAGAAGGGCATTGAAAATGCTTCAATAAATCTAAAAAATATATATATTTATGTTCATTCACCAATCAATGAATTCATTCTTCATTTACCAATGTACAGATTATAAGTTAAATGTAGTCGCATTCATAAGCAAAGTTTTATATGTGTACTACGTTATTGACAACAAAGCAGTAGTTTCTATGGAAACTCACCGGTTCCCATTTTCGACCACGCACCAGCGATCGGCCGCAAATGTGCGACACCTCCTTATAAACATTTTCAATGTTAAAACAGAAGTTAATGATTTTCAAGAGCCGTGATCCACAACTAATGAAAATTGGGTCTTAACTAGTAAACAACTGACCAATTGTAGTAAAATTGTACTTCGAACGATTGTACAGGTTAACAAAATTACGTGGTTGGGATTTGAGACCAACTATGCCTATAGTAGTGACGTAACTAAGCTTCACAAGTTTCAGTATTTATATTTTAAAAATAACAGTCTAGTTATGCAATTACAATAACAGTCTAGTTATGCAATTGCAATGCATTAGATGGTGGCCGTTACAGTCTTCCTTCATGGCTGTGAAAACTGAACGTGAGGAAAAGAACAGCAAGAAAGGAAACAGGGCGCTGAAATGAGATTTTTCTATTCGATAACGGATAAAAGTAGTATCAGAATCATAAAAGAAATATTTTAAATATGTGACATAAACACCAAGATAGACAGACTTATCTGGGGGGGTAACTGGAGGGACCACATTGATCGAATGGAGGATTCTCGAGTTGCGAAGGTCATTAGGTATTACATTCTCTCAAGCCACAATTTCTCAAGTCAGTTCAATTTTTAAAAATAATCCACAAAGATCCACACCACAACGAGAGGAAACAAATAATGTCGCAACATGTATGTCATATCCGATTGCTCAGATTTAAACAGTTTAATGTCTAATTAGTGTAGAAGAGATGTTTAAATAGATCGTGGAAACATACTGATAACATCACTGTATTTGTTTCGTTTTAATAATGTTTCTGCTTTTTTGAAGCAGATAATATTTCCGTCTTAACACCTCATGTCAAGTGTTGCAAAGTAATGAGCGTTTCAAATCATATTCTTTTCAATTTCTAACAGTTTCCACTGTGTATATACATTGTACCTAAGAACGAAGCCGTTTTTAAATAATATAAAGCAAGCCAAAGTAGGCGTAGTAGTAACAGCCAACGATTGTACTATGAAAACAATATTATATTCTAGCTATTGAATGGAATTTTTTTTTAAATTAATTATAGAAATATTTCTAATTACTAAGTTCTGACAGATCACAAACGGGGACCGCTCACAAATTTCAGATGTATACCAACTACATCAATTTCTTAATAACTAAGAAATATGAAAAAACAAATTCTTAAGGCATGGCAGCAGACTATAACTTATGGTTCTTGTAAAACAGGATAAATTTAAGTTAATATTAAAACAACTGTATGCAATTTACTTATGTGATAACCAGCTATAAAAATCAAACAGTATGTGATAACTGCAGTGATAAATGTATGACAGTATTCGTACATTATTTTTGACGAGACGAGAGAGGATAATACTGTGCTAGTAGTTCCCTAAGTATTTAAAATACGTTCACAATTTCTTTATTCTGACACGCTTGTACTAATGTACGTATGCGTCTGGTGTGGCCGAATTAAACAGAACACTGGCGTGGGTATACTTGCAGCAACCACCAGCATACCTCTCACTCGTACGACTTTTTAAATTTACTTAAATATTTACTTTGTACGAGAAAAGAATATACCCAAAATGACAGTTTCCTCCGTAGATGAAATAAAGCAAAATATATAAAAAAACACGTATAAAAATACGTATTAATTAATAATGCAAAAGTTAGAAGACAAGGTTGTTTGTTAGCTAAGGTATTGGATTATTTTGAAGGAATTTAAACTAAATGTTTAAGCGGTAAATACTAAATGGGCACAGATCACGGAACTATATCTTCTGGCATGTGCCGCGCTCGCGTGTCAAGTCTCCGTCATACAACTGTCGTTATTTAATACGTAGCCCTACATTCCCCACCATGCCACAGAGACAAACGACACACTCTTGCCAACAATACGCTAAATAAATGTATTCTCGTAACAGGTATTGTCTACTTAAATTTACTATCAAAACCGTAACGAGATAACATTGTATTTGTTATAAAATGCAATTGTTATTTCGGTATAAGTGCGAACGCAAGAGAAAAAGTATGTTGTTTTCCAGTATTCTAATGATTTTTTATTTACTCCAATCAAAATAGTAACATTTGTTAAAGTGGTCCTAATTCAGGGCTGAAATGTTGCATCGTAAGGAAAAAAGAGATGTTCTTTCGATTCTGAGGGTTGTCCAAGTGGGCAAGTCTCGGACCGGTTAGGAGACTAGCCGGTTTGGAATTTGGTTTTTAGGAGACACAAACCAGTGCGGGCTGGTCGCTGAAAAGATGAAGGCACCAAGTAGACGTTAGTGGAGTTCATGCGTGGTTGTGTGTGAATGTAGTGTGGACAGCAGAATTGGGTATTGGGGTGATTGGTATGAGTGTGTGCCAAACTAGAAACTGAGGCAGTAGGGCCGAACAGAGCTGGACGCTAGAAACGGAAGATAGCGTCAGAGTAGCGTCAAGGTATAGGCGGGGGACTCACTTCAGCGGGCGTGGAATTTGGTGTGTAGTTATGAGAAACAATTGCATTAGGGAATCGGTGCAGGTTGGTTGTAAGGTTAGTATTGCACTTAGTTGTTTATCTGTTTCTGATGGGTGGTTCGTTTTCGATAGCCAATATGCGGTTAATAAGGAAGGAGGGTTTTTGAGTGTTCCTGGTTGCTCTATTGATGGATGCTGCGATGGAAGGAGGCACGGGTTTTGGTGGTCTTGGCATATTTGCAGAGTAATTTTGCAGGAAGGAATCAGGGCTGGGGAATGTTTATTTAGGGAATACAGAGAAGGATTGCTTGTTTTTTTTATGAGGGGACGGCGGTAATTAGGCGAAGGGCACGCCATTCTGTTATTGTGTACGGTTTCAGTCAAGCGGGGTCGGCTGCTAACAGGATCGGATGTGCGTAAGTCATGACAGGACGTAGACACGCAGTGTAGATCCTGCTGAGAGACACAACCGGCCAAGACCAAAAAGAGATGACTCGACTAAATGTTTATGTGCCTCCCCAGAAATCCGCGAAACAAATAAGGTTGCAATCTGAAGATCAGGTCCGATTTAAACAGTTTAATATCTGAGTAATATAAATAGACACATCGTGTCAACATATTGATAACATCACTGTACTTGTACGCTTTGTTTAATATGGTGTCTGTTTCTTTTTAAGCAGACAATACCTACAGTATCGCCGTCTTAGAGTAAAGACAGTCTACTTGTAGCTCGATAAACGTTTGGCTCGATACGTAACATAATTGCGTACGCACATATTGTTGCCGCCTTACATTGGAAGAGCGCGAATAGTAACAGTTTGTCTTTACGTCCAGTAGGCTCGCCACTCTTTAATGTTAATTACTAAGGGAAATAAATCGATATCTATTTAACATGAAATTATTCCGCTAAACGAATACACTGACAAAATGACTGATAGCCTGGCAGATTTTTCTAGTAGTAGTTTGAGAAAATTTGTTTCATGAATTATATTTTTACTAAAGTCAGTGAATTTATTTACACCGATTTCGAACGAATGGGTTTTACTTACTGAAACTGAGCTATAAAAAGTTTCACTGTATTTACGAAATTAGGTTCCTCATATTTTTTATTTTAGCATTAATCTAACTAACCCCCTTTAAAATATACACTCGGTATTAAAATTATGTTTAAAAATTTAATTAATTTAAGTATATGAGGGCAAGGGCTTGTTATGTTTTCACTTAACATATTAGAATAATTTTGGATAACAGAGGTAAGTTATTGCTAAAGTACAAATTTGGATCACTTAAAATACGTAAAACTGCGTATGCATGTTAATTTACCAATTAAAACAATAAGATAAAATTAACAATCTCATATCTTCAAGCATATTTTCTCTACTCTAATTTGCTTTAAAATTGTTGCTTATGTGGCTCATCTCTGGCATAAAATTTAATTCACAGACAATATAAACCTCGTAAATAATATCCAGATAATATTATAAACGTTCAATTCAGACAATATTACTCAGAGTTAGAAGTTTCGGAACCGATGATAAATAGCCTGACACGAGTTTTCACTCTCACAAGTTAAACAATTTTAGTTTGACGCGCATTATCATCCAGTATAAACCACGAAAGGTAAATTCTGTGATAATAAACGCCTATACGGTTCAACTACTTTACAGTTAGTAACAAAATTTCAATTTATACAAATTGACGAGAAACCACATATTTATGTTTCCTTTTAAACGAAATTATGAGCCAAAAATTGCATTTGCTACATATTAAACTTTCTTAATAAAATATTAAGAGTGCGTGAATAGTAGGTTACTTCCTACTTCTGTACACCAGGAACAGTAGGTTAACAATTAGGTTTACATGTACCTCTAGAGAGTAGGTTAAAAGTGTATTTTAAGTAAATAGCTTTCTTAAGATAACAACTACTTTTTTATTAGTAATGATAACACTTAACTTTTCAGTCATTTTGTGCTGCAATAGACATCTCTAAAAAAAGTTTTGCAAAGGATTAAAGGTGCTACTGATCACGATGCTAACATGATTCTACCTATAGTTTCTAGTTACTAAATGAAAATATTAGAGTTTCTATACTATAGTTTACTATAGTTTCTAATTACTAATGTTTATGAAATTAAATATTAAGTTTGACTAACCAAAGAATTGATGCAGAGATAAAACAAGCGATGTACAAATAATTACCAATTTCTTCCTCAAGATGAACAAATACTATATAATAATTTCATCTCAAACGATACGTTATTCACCTCGAACGACGTTCTCACCTTAAAATAACCGTTATTATTATTATTCAAGCCAGCAAGCTATCAAATGAATAACAGAGAAAGACCTTTGCTGTGTAAACAACTTAGAATAGCTTAACTTACTAAAGAATTTTTAATTTATTTAAGTCAGTATCACTATACATAATATACCACGTCACAAACATTTTTGAATTTTTATTGGTTTATTTCCGTGTATATATAAGTTTTCCACTTTTTCGTAAGGTCGGCATAAATTTAGGAGTTATTTTAAATGTGTGTTAAGAGAGAGACGGTAAAGGGAATGTATTAAGTTATTTACGCTAAGTACATACGTGACTGACGCGGTCAGGTAAATGGGCGGGGCGCAAGTGGCAGTGAAGAGGAAGCTTTTAACGTAAACCGTTTGTCGATGCTATGATGTTTGAAAGATTTTTCGTAAGCATTTTTTACCACATCTGTAGCTACTTGATATTCACCGTACTTCAAATACTTTACTAAAAGAACTCTACTTTTAAAGTGTATTCAGACTTAAGAGGTTTAGTTATTCAGCTTTTTCACGCGTCATTCATACGTACGAATGGAATAAGAACCTAATTGATGATTAACTATTTACAATTTAAAAAGCCATAACGATATTTAAAAAAAAAACATAGACTAACTAGTACCTATGCTTTTCAAAAATTTGTATTCACTTCATATTTTTTATAATTACATATTCTGCTGAAATTCTGCAAACAATCGTGTTGTGAATTTTTAAAATTTTGATTGACTAAAAAGGGATAATATTTTACGGCCGAATGGGCTGTATGAGTCATATACTCGTACTTTCATAGTTAATAAATAAAGTACGACAATCCTTCCTTATCACTTTCACTACGATATGTCAACAATTAATAATTTTTAACGACTACTTAGTAATAAACATAATAAACTATTAGATTTAAGACTGCGGCGTCTTAGAAAAAAGGAATGATGAATGATATCGACATGCTGTAGAGATCATGAATGCTACAGATTTGGATCATAAAAATAGAGGATGACTTACATAAGTTACGGAGGAGAAGGGCGGAAAATTAGACTATAACATTACCTTAGTTATTATTGTAATTATAAAATGTTTAATATACAGACAATTGTTAAACTTCAGAGTTCGTAAGGCTTTCACGGCAGCGTCCACATAGTTGGAAATATTATTAGCCGGGTTGATAGGCTGCTGTCTAGAGTTTATGGTGACAGACGTTTAGACCTCACCCTTGTGACACTAATAATGGCCTCCATTGGTGAGGTCGAAACGTCTGTCACCATAAACTCTGAACGACGACCTAACAGGACAGCTAATGTTTTTCCAACTATGTTTAATTACTAAAAATGTATCTAGATATACAATAGGAGGCAACTCTATCCTTACCATATATCACTATATATGTTATCAGCCAAGTATGTAAACCAGACATTTTATAGAGAATACCTAGCCATTTCATACAATGCCTGGAGGTTTTTGGCAAAGTATAGAAGAGAATACTTTTAAAATATTTTTTATACTTTTTCCAGGTAATCTGTACATTGCCTAGGCGATCTATATAATGCCAGTGGTTCTTTAGGCAAAATGTAAAATAAGCTTACTGCGTTCAAAATTAAAACATTTTATTACAAAATCACACAAAATTGTTTGATTTTACACAAAGGAGGACTTTGTATGACACTTCTCGAGATTATCTATTCTCTACTTAATTATGTTAAGATACTATTTTATTAAAATTATACTGTATAAGAACTTTTTTAATCATTCTGGTTAAAAAAATACATTAGATATTATTGATGTTTATTAATTCTAAATATATGGAATATACTCTAGGCTACTTATTACAACAAGACAGAGAGCTGTGGCATTTTGAAGTACACTTTCTTTAATTTTTTACACAATTACATTTTTTTTTACATTTAGTCTTGCACACACATTTTACGAACTCTTGTCCGGATCCTGATGATTGGGCAGTAGCACCAGAACGAAGTGCGGTATCTTGTGTACAGCTGCTTTAACAATCCGTTAGTGGTTCCCAGTTTGTAAAATCCGTCATCTGTCACACTCACGACGATTGCTAGGATGTTTCGAATATCTCCCCGCTCCTTGTCTACTTCAGGAACTGGAACACGAACAGACGCGCCCACAGGAGTTGGAGGAAATTTTTTGTCAGAATCAGATTTCATCTTCTTTGCCTGAAGTTCTAGAAATGATTTTGACCTTTTTCATTCTTCAGTTGCAACTTTTTACTTTGTAGCAGAGAAAACACAGCTTCTTGGCATCGTCACACTTATCTCCACTATTGCCACTAGTTTTAAAAAAATGTCCACACGTACAATGCATATCTCTGCAGCACTCTACACACTTTTCAGAACATGAAACCATAGAGCACACATTGTCTTTTATAGCCTACATTACCTAGAAGACGTTAGGCATTCTATACAATGCCTAGCCAATGTATGAAATGTGTTTTATTTCATACTTTTTAGGCTGGATTCAGGCATTTTATGAAATTCCTAGGCATTCAATAAAATGCCTAATTTTGTACTTTGCCGGTAACATAAACATATACACTACATTAATTTACTGACACGCTTTTGTTTATGAAGCGGTTTTATGAAGTCAGAAATTTGTTATAAAATTTTGAATTGGTTTCTACACATTACACAACGGCAGCGTATCAGCATAACTATATAGTCTAGACAATACAATAAAATAATGTATACAAATCACACACTAAAAATTAATTAAGTAGTTTATATATTTATCAGATTATTTTATGAAATAAAACATAAAGTTTGACGACCAAAGAATCGATGGAGAGATTAAAAAAGCGATGTACAAATAATTACCAATTCCTTCAGCGAGATGAATAAATACGATACAAAACTGCTTCACACGTAATTTTTTCTGAAAAATAACTTAATTGTATACTAAGCTATTTACATGTTAGTAATTTCGTTGAGCCTACTGGACCACGGTAGGTTAGCACATTTGTTTTTATTTCAAAATTACACAATTTAATTACATTCAAATTTTATGCTTGTAACAAAGTTAGAATTTAAAATAATTTTGTTTCGAATAAACTGTACTTGCATCCTGTAAAGCAGATTGTTCTTTTAAATTACACACACAATGCTGTTACAACTAAATACTTCTTACTGAGGAAAAATTCATGACAGAAAGAACTCGAACTCTTCTTAACTATCTTTTTGAAAAGTTTTGACGTACTTCAGAAGTTGTGTTGCTCATCTCTCAGATGACAATTGAATTTCAGAGGAAACAG
The DNA here is from genome assembly GCA_034769895.1 of Magicicada septendecula. Taxonomy (NCBI): domain Eukaryota; kingdom Metazoa; phylum Arthropoda; class Insecta; order Hemiptera; family Cicadidae; genus Magicicada; species Magicicada septendecula. The sequence goes on along the minus strand of CM068367.1, from coordinate 337,774,451 downwards.
AAATGTCATAAATAATTCAATACGGAGAAAATTACTCCGAGAGTTAGAAGTTACAGAGCCGTTGACAAATTGTCTGACACGGTTTATCACTCAGAGTTTGAACATTTCTAGTTTGCTCATTAGCAAACACCTTAAACTGTGAAAGCTGAATTCTATAAAAATAACAACTTCTCACCACATTCAAACAAAATCCTCATGAATCAGATGTTATTAAAAGTCAGTTAAGAAAACACAAAAACCCATATTACAACCATTTGTTTCGTTATTATTCCATTCAAGCTGTTATAATATATTACCGGTATTGTATTAATTCTAATAATTATCTTTTATAATTAAAATAAACCTAAAATAAATCAAATACATTCATATAAAATTGTAAATTAAAAAGTGTACAAATAATCATAAAAGTAAAAATACAAAGTAAGTTCATAGCATATTTTTTAACAGTATTATGCTTAATAGTGTACAGCAACATTCATTATAGAATGTTTTAGTGTTTGCACCCAGTAAGCAGCCTGCAGGCAACGAATGTACTTAATGTGTCGATTAGCACTTTTCTCGATCGTTCGAGATCAAAGAATGTGACCCAATTTTATATGGGTATTACATAAACACTAAAGGGAAGATGGAAGTGAACGAATACTGAAATATCTTTACACTCTATAATAGTCCCCATCGGATTTACCATTGACATTTTTGTGATATTACTGCTAAAGGTAATTATGGACAAGAAATAACATTAAATATATTAATATCTTATTTTACAAAGAGCTAATTGGCTTACAATAAGAGATTTAATTTATTATTGAGAAACTTGGGCTTGCCGTTTTTTACGTTAGTGTCCTTGGGGGGGGGGGCTTAATACAAAAAATAATGTGCTCTAACAAAATAGTTAAGAATTTTTGTATTAATAAAATACACTTGTTTAAAAGCTGGTTTAGTAGAACGTGGCTACTAATCTGGGTTCGAATTCCGGGCGCGTCGTAAAATCGAGGCGAGTTTTCAGTTGCCAGCTCGACTCAGCCTGTGGAAGTGAATACCTGGATAACATCGTGTGTTTGAGGCGTAGTGCTTCCTCGCGTAAGGCACATGTAAGGCAACCTATCCTATCTAACTCCTAGACTGCTTATAAAGGGGCCATTATGTATATTATCTGTTTACAAGTTTTAACAGACCTTTAATTAAATGTACAATATCGCTTTTAAATTTTCCGTGTGCAAAATGCATCATCCATTAATCAAGAAACAATGCTCACCTTATTACATAGCAGCACATCATTTACATGCTAATATCTAAACAGAATTCTCATTGGTTACAACTAGTTAAGATACCTGAATTACATAACACTGTTCAATACCAACTACTTACTTAACTCTTAACACCCATACTAGGTTCGCATTTGGAAAGTGTATCATTTCTATGTGAAGACCACGAAAGCGTGGTTTTCCTTTGAGCAATTTTTAAATATGATCAATTTTACAACACATCAATTTTAAATCTATTTTATCTACAACACAAATTATATTAAAGAAATCACCATTCTTATGGTAACATTCTGGTCCTTTTACAATAGTATTCAGTACCTTTAACATTCTATGCCGTTAACTTACTTTTGGTTCAGTAGTGATTAGAGAAAGCTGTTCACCTGAAGATAAAATTGGAGCCGTTGACTCCTGTCCATCTACCGACGTTCTTCAACCAGTCTGTCATTTAATACACGAAGACTCCATACTTACAAAATCTTCAAGTTTCATAGCGTTACCCGAGTAGGTAAGAACAGAATTAACCAAGTTCAACTAAACATAATGAGGGAACTGACGCTTGAGCAGAAACCAAGTCTTGAGTTATACCACAAATAAGTACCCTATGCAAGTTAAATAAAAAGTTAGTTTCTACAATTAAAAGTACAGGGACCACTTAATGAGAATTAAATCTGCACAACATGGAGACAAGGAATAAACATTATTACTAAAATTATAGGAAGTTATTAATAACTAAAAGAATTTATAAAAAATAAAAAAATGTTTTTGCTATATAAAGCTGAGAAAAAGCAAGATTGTGAAGAAGAGGCCTACAGATAATATTATGAAATACTCGGGATTGATTCTACACAGTCATGGAACGGAAACATAAGGCGAAAAGAAGGCAAAGAACTGGCGTGAATGAAGCAGATTTTTGCTGTGTGAAAATATGCAGAAGTGATGACTGCATTTGTAACAATAGAAAAAATAAGTAAAATAAACTAGAGATAACAAAAGTCTACATTAGATAATTTACACAACTAAACAGACTTCAAAACGAAGCAATTATTTTATAAGTACAATTTTAGATAACAGGTAAGTTTACGACTTAACTGAACCTGTCCGTTAGAAATTCTACGGTCAAATCAGTGCGGCTGAAATCTATTGGCTTATTGTAATTATCTGTTAGCTGACTGTAGTACTATTTCAGTAGAAAATGTGTATAACGATACACTAGAAAATGTACGTAATTTTCATTGCCGGCAAAATTCAATACACAGCAGCATACCTCATTTCATAAAGCCAACCGGTTTCCGAATACGACTCGTATTACAGGTGATACAGTACTATCAACGGATCTGAAAAGTAAAATGCGTATTAGAGTACTTCGGAGAGACAAACGGGAGTAATGTAATTTTGTAAATCGTCTATTTCCATTAGTTCTCTTCGGTACGAATTCAACGCCTATTGTTACGATAAGTTAACAAAATAAATGTAGCCTGGTCTGATAAGATGTAATACATAGAAAGCTGTCCATCAGAAACAATCGCAAGGCGATTTTTTCATAATTAAAAAGTTAAATCGAAATCGAATGTTTAGTACGTATACCGTACTGCCTTAGCTAAACGATTAACGGTTGGAAGCCTTTGATGTAAGAGTGTGGCACTGTTCCGACACTGTTTGTGTGCACCAATAATACATATCGTGTTGTTTCCACGTGGACGCGACGTTGCCACAATAGTATTCATCAACCGCAGCTTGATGAAACCCAACCCGTCTAGTCAGCGTCATTCTGCCAGTGTTGTGCCTTCGTGTTATCAGTCACGAGAAGCATGTCAACAGCGTAATCACATAGGCGTAGGTGGAGATAAACAGTTTAATTACAAATAATAACAGTTGTTTTTATACGACGTTAACGTATTAAATGAACTTAAACGTTCATTAACTTAATACAGAAAGACTCCACACTTAGAGAATCTTCAAATTCATAGCGTTTACCAAGTAGGCAAGAACAGAATAACCAACAAAATATTTCTTCAAAAATAAATCTTGAAGAAATAAATAAGGCATGTTTTCCAGCTAAAGATTTTTTATCGTATAAATAATTTATCAAAAAACTTGTAGACGATCCTGATACTTTACGGACATTGGAAAAGTCGAAGACACGACTGTGCTTTGCCTCAAAACCTGTTAAAACAACATGTTATATAAACGACGCACTACACAAATTAAATTCTTTACCTACAGCGCATTATTTGTTAAAAAATTATTGTATGGAGATATATACGCAATAGTAGAACGGTTTGTTCCATTTATTTACGTTACAAACAGTAAGGCTTAATCAACCAGACATAAACCCTGTGTCCAGTGCGGTCATTAATAACACAGGGTTAATGCTTTGTCACTCACCAAACGAAACACTAATATCAATTTAATTGGCTTAGTCAGCTTAATTTAAATATGCATTGCTTCTGTTTTCTCTTTGATTTAGCACTATTAGTTTGTATCGTACAGTATGGTGTACTGGTAAATTACAACTCCCCTCCCCCACCACCGCCACCGCCACCGTCCCCTAAATCTGTTTTCATGTCTGCACACTAGTTCGTGTATTCAATGAAACTCTTACTAATACAAATACGCCAAACAACTTTATAATAAAAGTCATTAAAATCTTTATACCAAACAAATGTTTGCCTATTTTAAAGATATGGTTAACCATTTCCTACGTCAGATCAGTAAATTAACAAGAACTAATACATTTTTTGATATGCATATGTGTCTATTCCTTACGAAACATGTAAAAACTGCCAAAGGTAGTTTTAAAAATTTTATGTAAAATGTAGGTCGCTGGTGACTATGGTGGAACCATTTACCGAGCACTCATGTTTTTTTCAAGAGACAGTACAGTAAATTACCATAATTAAAGTTCTAAGTCAAATATGTATTTTCTAAAAATACGTATTTTACTTACATTTTGGAGCATTGCCAGCGATTAATCAGAAAGTAACATCATTAATTTTACTTGTTCACATATTAAAATAATATAGAATGTCCTATTTGCCTGAATGGTGCAAATCATCTATTGTCAAATCATGAAGTCGTTTTAGAACTAAACGGGTATCTGAGTTACAATGTTTATGCTGTTCCAGGCATCTCAGCCCATTATCTAAACAGTTGAATTACTCATTACGCAAGCATCGATATTTTAAAAATAAGCATGGACTGTTTTTTAAACACTGCATGGTCCAGTGGAAGAGGGGAAACCTGGAGGAAAAGATATAATTTAGAGCTCTATAATTTGTATGATGAACCTGATGTGGCCACATTAAATTGAAAAGATTAGAATGGGCTGGACACATTATACGTGCTTGTGAAAGGAGAATCATTAAGAAGATATTTAATACAAAGCCAGAAGGTAAAGGAAAGTTGGAAGGCAAAAACTACGATGGAGGGACGGGTTGAGACAGAACATCAGTACCGTACTCTTGGAATTAGAAACTGAAAGGATATGGCTATGAATAGAGAAGAAGTCTATAGTGGCGAAATCTTCTGAAGAAGTCCAGAGCCTACAAAGGGCTGTCGAGCCAATGATGATGATGATAATGATACTGGTGGACTGCTTTTTAGAATTTTAACACAAATTTTAACAAGAATATGGCTATGAATAGAGAAGTCTATAGTGGTGAAATCTTCTGAAGAAGTCCAGAGCCTACAAAGGGCTGTCGAGCCAATGATGATGATACTGGTGGACTGCTTTTTAGAATTTTAACACAGCTTAATTGTTTTTTGTCAGTGTGGTTTATATTATCTTTTCAGTATTTTCTTACAGCATTTTTCAACACTTTTGAATAGTTAACCGGGAGACTGCATCCTATTCGACTGCTGTCACATACATTTTTGTAATCTGTTTCCTTGAAATATTTCATAAATGATTCATCATTTTCTTCAAAAAAAAAAAACAACCGCCGTAAGAGTTGTGTTCTACAAAAACATTAAAAATGTGTTGTTACGTTTATTCTGTATACTTTATGACTGACTATACATTAGGTAAAGCAAAAATAAGTTTTAACTTACCATCAGCTCTATCGAGGGATGTTGCATTCGGAACTGATAGCACATTATCTACTCCTAAGAGGACTTCTCTGAATTGTTCTGACTTCTGTAGTTGAACCGTTACTTACAAAAAAGTGCTTTGTTGTATCACTTTTGATGGTCTTTATATCAAATGAAGAATGTTTCTAAATTTTAACAATAACTGGAAATATGATGACGCCTTTAAAGCGCTTTCCAATATTATCCTGTTTCATCAACACTACGGGCTTTATGTTATCCCTTGCACATTCTTACTCTACATGTTCAATTATTCGTTTCAATTTTTTTTTCAAGTTGTTCCAGCTTACGACTGGGAGACAGTAACTCGCCATGAACGTCCTACAATAAGTCTTAATGTTCTATGATACCTAATATCCTACTTATATCTCAACCTTTTTTAATCAATCCCATCGTGCCTTTAAAATCTGTATCTCCTTGTAATTAGACGGTGTGTATTTGTAATTATATCCTTTAACTACCCTTTGCATATGAAATGCATTTTCACGAAGTGGTACTTGGACTGAGTCTCCTTGTCTTCTCTTTTACGTAATTCTACCTTGTGTTTACTGCGGAATCAAAATCGAATTAGCGGTTTGTCAACAAGACATAAAGTTACACGCTTTCAGTTCCTCACTTGTAAGAAAACAAAATATATATATATATAAACACGACACAGTGTATTCACTGCAGAACACGTATACAGTGCAAAATGCATACGTTTAACAACAGCAGACACGCGTTTATGACTGAATCCAGCTTACGCCCTGAACAAACGGCAGTGACACTGACGGACTAATGCTGTTCACCATAAATGAATCCGTTAGTTGTATGCACAAGAAAGAATACCACACATGATATCATGTTACAAATTACGATACCGAACGTCACATTAAATAATTGCAGAAAAGGTGACATTTTAATTGCTGCGAATGTTGTGATTTCATAACAAAAAATTAATTGCTTATCGAAGATGACAGCCTTTTCTCATTCGGACAAGCATAAAACTAGTAGAAATCGTCTTTGTAGTTGCAGTTTTTAGTTGAGGTAAGTACCTATTATTTGTCTTTTTGTTTTGTGTAACATACTATCTCACAGATCGTTCGGCTGTACAGAGGAAACAGAATAACTGACACCAGATGAAAATGCTAAATACAAACTTTAAGTAGAAACAAACCACAGATAGAAATCCAAACCGCACTAGTAATATCGCCAGGTCTAACTGAACTATACTGATTAGCCGCTGGCTCTCATATAGGCAACTATATGCAAGACAACTACAGGCAACTATATGCTGGCGCTACTATATGCAATAGTAGGAGAAGGAAGGGATGGTGTGACAGTAGGGAAATATGGACTTGAAAAAAAGGAAAAAGTAAAGGAGTTTCATTAGTCCAATTTTGTGTTAGGAATAACCTATTTATAACTAATACATACTTTGAACATCATCCTAGGAGAAGATACACTTGGAAAATGCAAGAGAGTAAGAAGAGATCCTGGACTGATTATATATTGATGAAAAATAGATTTAGGAATTTAGGAATAGATTTAGTATAAAGACTGTCATAGTTTTCCAGGAGCTCATTTTGATAGTGATCATAATCTAATCATGGCTAAATTCTGTTTAAAATTTTAAAAACTACAGGGAAGTGAAATTAAATCATGGGAAGTTTGCAGAATGAACGAGGAAGGAGTCTTACAGAATTATGATCGGTAATAGAATGGAGGAACTGGGAGATAATGGTGCGGCAAACATCAATAAGAGATGGAAAAATATTATTAAAAAGAGTATAACAGAGACTGATGATGAAGCAATTGACAGAAAGAAGTTTAATAATAGAAAAGTGTGGGTTACAGAAGATCTCCTTAAGATGATGGAGGTAAGACGGAAACTTAAACAATCTACTAAGGAGGAAGATCAGAAGAGATACAGAGCTTTAAGAAATGGAATTAATAAGTAAGGAAAAAAGACAAGGAAAAATATCTGATAAAATATAAATGTGTCAGGAAGTAAAAGAATGCATGAATAAAAGAAATTTTGAAACAGGATATAAGATAATTAAGACATATTTTAATACCAATAAGCATTCAGGAACAACAGTAAGAGGGAAAAATAATGAAATACTTCCTGGTGACAGCCTATGGAAAACTTACATCCATAAACTCTATGATGATGAAGCAACAAGAGAATTTAAAACCGACGGGAATTTTGAAAGAAAAGAAGATTATGTCTTCAGAGAAGAATATGAAAAAGCATTGAAGAAATGAAAGATAGAAAAGCACCAGGAATTGACGGAATACCTATGGAACTTATTAAGTATATCGGGGATAAGCTGAAGGAAAAACTTTACTGGTTAGTGCATATATGGTATAACAAGAGAAAAGTACCAGACGACTTTAAAAAAAGCATTATAATCCATATCCCTAAGAAAAGAAATGCAACTCAATGTGAACAATATCGAACCCTTAGTTTAATCACGCATGCTTCAAAAATATTGACCTCAATCTTGTACAATAGAATCGAAAGTAAAATTGACTCCAGTTTAACAGAAGACCAGTTAAGAAACTGCATTCAGAAAAGGAAAAGGAACAAGATTGGCAATTTTAGTCATTATGCTGATAATAGAGAAAAGAATAGCAAAAGATAAAGAGACATGCATTGCTTTTGTAGACATTGAAAAAGCCTTTGATGATGTGCGATGGAAGAAATTGTTTGAAGTGCTTAAGAAGTTGAGGATCGGATACTGTGACTATAAACTGATACGGGAACTATACAAAGCTGAGAGAGCAATAGTGAGATGCAAAACAGCAAAAGACGAAGCAAGAATTGGAAAAGGTGTTAGGCAAGGATGCAACCTCTCACCAGCTCTGTTTAATGCATATATACAGGATGGGCTCGACGTAGTCAATGAAGATTGTAAAGAGAGAAAAATAATCCACGGAGAAAGAATATACATGCTGCGTTTTCCCGATAATATTGCTATAGTGGCAGAAAATGAGCAGGATCTGCGTAAACTTTTATACAGTACGGATAAAATATTGACCGAATGATATAAAATAAAAATAAATAGTGCTAACACTAAAGCTATGATTTGTGGAAGAAAAGAAAATTTGAAGCTAAACGTTGCACTGACAGGAGAAACTCTTCAGGATGTGAGCGAATTTACATACTTGGGCAGCAAAATTACAAAGGATGGCCGAAGTGAAAGAGATATTATTAGCAGGATAAATCAGGCTAAGATTGCTGTTAACAACAACAATATGGAGAATTCTAATGACAAGTAGCATCTCCCTAAAAAGAATAAAGCGTTTCCTAATGAGTATAGAGCATTGCTATGTATGATTGCTAGTCGTGGACAATAGGTATGAAGGGAAAAAAGAAACTTGACAGCTTTGAGATATGGTGTTATCGCTGGATGCTGAAAATAAAATAGTCTGGCAAAATTACAAATGAAGAGATGCTGAACAGAGTAGGCAATGAGAAGTGTTTGTTGAAAAGCATAATTAGGAGAAGAGTAGAACTTATTGGACATAGGCTACTATGCGGCATGAAGGACTACTCAAATTGGTAATGGAAGGAACAGTAGAAGATAAAGGACATAGGGAAGACAAAGCCTGCAGTATATAAAGCAAATTATGGAGGATGTAAACTGTGTAACTTATGAGGAAATGAAGAGGAAAGCACAAGATCGATCACAATGGAAGACTGTTGCAAACAAATCTTAGGACTGAAGACATAAGGAGGGGGATATATATCCCGTTGAGATTCGAGAATAATCTGTCACTTCCCGGTATAAGCGCCCGGTATAGTCGAGTAACGTCTCGAACGATCTAGACCGCCATGTAATTATATCGCGCACACTATACTTGCGAAGTATACGCCACTTAGTCACGCTGAGATGCAGTATTAGCTATTGCCTCAGTGTAGAAATCATTATTGTAACAAAAATTAAAATATAGCCTGACCAGAATGTAAATACGATTTCCAGAGTTGTTAAGTGTAAATAAGCCTACTACATTTTTAAGGCAAATAACAAAGCTTACAAAAACTTTTATATTAAATTCTTTTATTTCTTTTATTTTTTATTAAATGTAAAGTTCTCCGATGTAGGCTACATTAAACACGCTAATACACAGAAACACAAAGAGATACAAATAATAGAATTTTTTATTGAGACACTGAAACTTTTACTATATTAGAGACTGTAAATATAGGCGGGTGCTAAGTCATATACTTTATAGGTCATCTCATCATCCAATCATATAGGCCAATATAGCGGAACTCGACCCGCGTATCAACTTCGTCCAGACTAAAGAACATAAAGTCATCAGGAAGGTTTCTTTTTTTTTTTACTTTTATTAGATTTAATTGTTTGTAGTCTTGTTCAAACAGAAAGTCATATACTTCATAAATGCTTAAATTTATCTGTGTCAAACGATTCAGTTATTAATTGTTGCTTTCGTCAATAAATAATTTACAAATTATTGATATAAAAAATAACAATTTGCCCGATCAGTGGAACACTTATTATCATAGGAAAACAATTTCAGAGATCATTTTCATTAAGTTTCCATAATTGACTGATACATTTTTCATGGGCGAGAACACATTCATCAGAGTTTGTACCGCCACTGAGTATATTTGAAGAAAAGGTATCTAAATTGCTGTTCTAATGATGACATAAGGAACTATCGTCTCAGATTCGCAGAACACATGACGGTGAGATGAATAGGCATAGATGCTCAAGTTACTTCTTAAATTTAATTGCACTTTCTTGTTCAGTTTTGTAAGTTATTTTGCAGATATACTGAGCAACCAGCAAATTGAAGGTAAACTATATGAAATACTGCCAGGCGCATGATATCGTAAGCAAAGACTATGATTATAAACGGCGTTATGTAACATGACACATCAGAATTGCTGCGCAAGTAAAATGCAACATGACCACCTGTAACTAAAGTAACGCCAGCTTCAGTGCACCAGTTGTAACAAAACTGTAAACTTATTGTTTGCACTAGCTTTGACAACTGATTTTAAGAAAATCTGTTTATAGAAATCATATTTAAAGACAACTCAACACTAAGAGTAGAAACATATTAAACTGTATACATAAGCAGTTGCTTTAAATATCTGTCGATTTCCACGGTGTTGCCTTTTTCTTTAATTTAGTATACGCCAATCCGTTGGGTTTTCCTGTATTGTTTAGCCGATGAGTAAAATTACTTTTTCAACACAATTTTATGACCCTCCATATAATTATTATAATTTATCAAATATAATATTTGATAATATTTAAGAAACATAACGGTATCAAATATAATATTGTTACGACGGTCTAACTGATCGTCGTATGGTACAGTGGAAAATAAAATTCAAGACAACAATGAAGTCACTAATCACCAGCTTTAATGATCACAATAACAGTTTATAATCAACTCGTACAATAAGTCCAGTTATATTTTTGTCCACACCCAATAATAATGTCAAATATAAAGAATTCCGCGCTATAATCACTTTTCATTAATACACCACTTACGACGCACTGTGTAAATCGCCTGACATAACACTGAACTTATTTGACTAAGCGGCAGGTATGGGCTATTTATAGTCTGCAGCGTTCCATAATATGCTTCTTTAACAAACACGTGAAAATTCTAGAGAATACTTCAGCGCGGCCATAGCAGAAACACACACCGTTGGGCTAGTCAAGAAGCTTCTAGCACGACACCGTCGAACGCACGAGACGTTCCGCACTACGTAATACTGGCCAGCTTGTCAAGCTTCACGTACTTCACGTACGCTTTACAGCTTCGGGAATAGCCGAGAAAAGAGTAGAACAACGGTCTCCAATGTACCAGAATGTTCCGTTATGGCGTAACACTGTTTCCGTATTATATAACAATATATTATATTATATAAAAAAAAAACACACGAATTTAGAGAGCCTAACAGCTAATACTGCCTTAATGTTTGAATAATAATCCTAAAAAAATACACTTTATTAAATTACTGAACAAATAATGAACCAATTTAATTAATTTACTTGGAACAATGACCCGACAAACATCTTACATAAAAATTGAAGGCCAACGGTTACATAAAAAAAAGTAACGGTTCCCACTAATTTATGAAAATGTGACAGCTACATAACTTGTAAACAAAAGTAGGCCAATAACATAAACTGTTTAAACTATGCTGTATAATCTGCATTTTACTTGGCTCTCGTCTTCAAGTAACACACCTTCCGGTCTTCAATTCCTACGCCCCTGGTTGTCTTCAACTAACTCGCGATTCGGTCCGATCTTCAGTTATTACTTTCCCTATCTTTGCAGTCCCTACCACATATACTCGTAGATCATTATTTAACAATACTGTTCATTACTGTAGCATTAAAGAAGTAGAAGAAAGTTTGCAAAGGAAAGATACTTTATATTTGTCTTTACTATTTGGTTTACTTTCTCTATTACTGTGTCTACCAACCTCCAGTAAAGTAACACTTTTCTAAATACAAGCACAAACATTTAAAATACATCGATTCCTCGTTTTTCAAAATTGTCTTTCAGATTTGAGAATTATTTCGTATAGCATATCTTGTTAGTTGCTGACTTATCTGCTATACCTAGCTCTTATACGATCACAATTCGACCTGAACTATTATTCCCATGTATCACTTCGCAGTGATTTCATTTCTACTAAATTTAATTCTCTTATGTAGGCCAATGTGTTTCATTTGATTTACTAGCGTCGCCAGACTGCAAATAGTCCTTCACATAAAAGTGCATTTAAGCCACCTTTTCGGCTTGTGTGTGTGTGTGTGTGTGTGTGTGTGTGTGTGTGTGTGTGTGTGTGTGTGTGTGTGTGTGTGTGTGTGTGTGTGTGTGTGTGTGTGTGTGTGTGTGTGTGTGTGTGTGTGTGTGTGTGTGTGTGTGTGTGTGTGTGTGTGTGTGTGTGTGTGTGTGTGTGTGTGTGTGTGTGTGTGTGTGTGTGTGTGTGTGTGTGTGTGTGTGTGTGTGTGTGTGTGTGTGTGTGTGTGTGTGTGTGTGTGTGTGTGTGTGTGTGTGTGTGTGTGTGTGAATACAAGTTACTGAATAGTTAAAGGAAATCAGTACTCACTGTATTAGGTGGTGCAAACACGCTCCTCGACTCGAAATTAATCCTTGTGAACTCCATAGTTACTGTGAACAAAACCCTGCAATATACAGTAGTATGACAGCTGTTATACTGCTTCTTAGTTTTAATTGTTCCGCAATAAATTCCGTGTTTATGCTCATTAACAGTAAGTGTCAGAGAGACTATCAAGACAGGTAGTCCTATTAAGCTCTCATAATTCAGGAACGTTTCAGTATCGAAAGTACTCAATTCGAAAACCGATTTTTAAGGAACTCTTTGGTTTAAATGGTGAGTGTGTATAGAAGTATGTGACTGACCAACTGGGTTTATACTCTAAAAGCTCAAATCTAAAGTGAACAGCCAGGGAACTCAATATCAGCAACAATGAGTGCAAAATATTAAATATGAACGAACCAGAACAGCAACAGAACGACCACATTGTACTAGAGGACAAAACCGCCTTTCAATCAGTTTGCCATACAGAAATTTGGAAAATTTTCCTCGCTGCAATGACAGTGTCCCATAAATACTGAATTTTACATACTTCGAGCCAAATTTTGAGGCAAATTGAATTTTAACTAATTGTTTACGAACTATGATTTTAATATGTATTTACCAAATAGCCTACTAAGAAAGTTGTATTCCATAATAAAATAAAACTAAAGAGTATACGAATTATGCTACGACAACACTGAAAATGAAGAAAACGAAAGAGAATAATTATAAAAAAGAATTTTTTTTAACCAACTAATGATGTCACCCATCCGTTGAATAAACAATGAAAACTAATGATGGAGAAAATAAAAAGCATATTCCAGCACACAAATACATACAATCAAGAAGTGCAATGTCGCAACTACGAGATAATTTATGCGTCATTGCTAAATTATACAAATTCTGTAAGTAACCCTATACCTCTTAAGTTGTGTTTAACAAGGAATGGGAATTATTAAATCAATCAAATAAATGTATTAATTACTGGGCAATAGTTCTGCATACATTTGGAATCCGAGAAAGGGACATACATGGGCGAATCAATCAACAAGAACCCTTGGAGTCAGAAGACTCATTCCGATCGCGTTGTTGATTAGAAAATAGACACTAAAATAGTAAGATCGCCTTGGAAGAATTCACAATAAAACCTGGACACCTTCGGTTCATTTTCAGGCAAAAGGAAACGTGGGAATCCTTGAACATCTGTAGTAATAAGGCCCACATGACAACGAAAATTGGACGACAACCTATGGTTAAATATACATGGCTAGACACAGGCTAAAACTAGCCAAGAAGAAACCCTGAGAAGTGAATGGCCTATTAAGTATAGCCCAAACTAGACTAAAAAATTTAAAGAAGTCAAACGTCTTTAAAATATTTCATGAATACATTATTTCTTCAGTCGCGATTTAGCCGTGGAACCGTGTAGACGGTTGTTGTGCGCTGTTATCGAGTATTGTTATGTTATGTTATGTTTAAATATAGTTTATCTCTTGTTAGTGACTTGTGCTAAGTAATCAGTGCAGATATAATATTATTTTGTGTTCAAAGTTCTAAAAGGGCTTTCAGTGAGTACTTAAAACTTTAATAATTATTGTTGGTTACAATTTATCTCGGTCGTGCTTGGCGGCTCAGGTTATCGGCAAGTGCATTTGACTGTTATCTGGCTTGTGACCCGGTTCGGACTGGTTCTACATCGCATCCACTCAGTTACAAGATAAGGTAAATATTCAAACAAATAGCGATGGACTTTATCAGCAACATATTCAGACTCCGTACAATCCAAACTTCTATGTAAGTAGCCAGAACTATAACCCTAGTTATGAGCATCAACAACAAAATACTCATCTTAGAGGTAATTCGCAACCTCACTTTCAGTCACAAATGCAGCAGCTATATCAACAACAAACTAGTTGTTCTTTCTCAAATATGCCGGCATCTAATGTCTGCAATCAACTCCCGAACCAAATGTCATCGTAAATATTAACGAACACTAATACCAATATGGCCCAAGCAATACCTCCATTCAGCTGTCCTACCAACATCACACAGAACTCCCAAGAGGACATAGATTATGATTCATTAAGTGAAGACTTATCCTACTCTGAACCTAATGAAACTGAAACTGCAAATGAATCTTGCGTACATAACGTGCCTTGGCAGCAAGTTAAACGCCCCTCTAAAAAAAGGAAACGATCTGCTACAGCAACTAAAAGCATTTACTTAACTCAAACAGCAAATAGATTCGATCCCTTGTCCAACATAGATACGTCTCTTAATCATGACGATTCTGGCAACTCAAATAACGTTAATAAAAACAATCGACCGAAAACACCAAAGCCTCCGCCAATCTATATATACGGTGTTACGAACTATAAAGCAATGACAGACTTTCTGGCATCGGCTGCAGAAGACGAAACATACCACAGCAAAGCTCTCTCAAACAACACAGATAAAATTCACCCCCACACCGTTGACACTTACAGAAAATTAATTAGACTACTCTGTGAAAAAAATATAGTCCATCACACCCACCAGCTGAAACATGAGAGAGCCTACCGTGTTGTCATAAGAGATCTTCACTATTCAGTGCCACTAGAAGAAATTAAAGACGAGCTAGCTGAATATGGCCACAAAATTCGGAATATCATAAACGCGAGACACAGGAAATCCAAGGACCCACTGCCTCTATTTTTTGTAGACCTTGAGCCCCAAGATAACAATAAGGAAATATATAAATAGGAATATCTACAAAATACAAAAATTAAAGTTGAACCGCCAAGAGTCAAAAACGCAATAATCCAATGCACACGATGCCAGGAATATGGCCACTCCAAAACTTACTGCAGAAAATCATTTATCTGCGTAAAGTGTGGAAAATCTCATGACACTAAAACATGCAAGAAACCTAGGGATACCCCTGCTACCTGTGCACTATGCGATGGCAGTCACCTAGCCAATTATAAAGGGTGTTCTGTCTACCAAGACCTGATAAGATCTAAACTTAGGGGCAATCCACAACTGCTAAGTAGTGCTACTCCACAGACACAATCTAATGTGATTCAGAATTCCCCATCCCCTCTACTACCACCGCGAAATACAACTTCTACATATGCTCAAATCACGGGCGGAAGTAGAAGGACACAAATGACTAGCAACAGCCACACAAACCCCACTAACAGGGAAGTAATTGACCAACTGGCAATTTTCCTAAGTGAGTTCAAAACTATGTTCGCTCAACTCATTAATCAAAACAGCATTATCCTCAACAAGTTATCTACAGTCATAAATAGAATACCTCAGCAATGACCACGGCACTAAGAATAGCTGTCTGGAATTCGAATGGGCTTTCCGGCCGCATACAAGAAATTAGCCTCTTCCTGAATATCAATAAAATTGACATCCTCCTAATTTCAGAAACCCACTCAACGGATCGAACAGTCTTCAAAATACCTTATTATAACATATTCTATGCTAACCACCCTGACGGTTCAGCTCACGCAGGTTCAGCTCACATCATACGAAACACTCTTCATCATTATGTAATAGAGCCACATGTCACTGCAAAAATCCAAAGTGCAATCATTAAAGTTCTCGCCCTTCCATGGCCCTTGACCTTAGCAGCTACATACAGCCCACCACGCCATTCCATATCAACAGACGAATATCTAGAGTTTTTCGCCACTCTGGGACCACACTTTCTTGTAGCGGGGGACTGGAATGCGAAGCATACTGCCTGGGGCTCAAGGCTTATCACACCAAAGGGTCGAAATCTACTGGAAGCTATACACCATCTTCATCTCAGCTACTTATCAACAGGAGAACCTACGTATTGGCCCACAGACTTAAATAAAATTCCATATCTTCTTGAGTTTGCGATAACAAAAGGAATCTCGCACTTATATACCAAAATCGAACCAACTCTCGACTTAAGCTCTGATCATATCACCATTATAATTACATTAAGCACTAATGTAATCTGGAGGGAACCTCCACCTGTTTTATGCACTAAGCAGACTAACTGGGATTTATTTGAACACATTATCAATGAGAATTCAACTCTAACTTTCGCATTACGGATTCCAGAGACATTGAAGAAGCCGTTCAATACTTTACTAAACTACTACAGGATGCTGCATGGCAAGCTACACCAGAAAGAAGAAAAGTTTTACCTGATTATCATAATATACCTCTGCACATAAAACAACTTATTCAAGAAAAACGACAAGCTCGCGGTAAGTGGCAACGAACGAGAAACCCCCAGTATAAAACAATTCTCAATAGGCTCACCCATAGAATTAGCGCAGCTATGCAAGAGGCCCGAAACGCATCGTTTGAACACTACGTAACATGTTTAACACCCCACGATCATTCGATATGGAAGGCGACAAAAAAAAATCAAACGCTCGGTAATCCCAGTATCCCTCATTCGTAAACCTGACGGCAGTTGGGCTCGAGCAAATGAAGATAAGGTGAATGTGTTCGCAGATCACCTTTCCCAGGTTTTCACCCCAACCTCATCAGCAATTGATGATTCAGAAATTCTAACTTACCTTGATGCTCCCTGCCAATTATCTCCTCCAATCAAAGCGTTTGCCTTCTCTGAAGTTCTCAGGGAGATAAAACATTCCAAGACACATAAAGCCCCCGGGTACGATTTAATAGTTGGAGAAGTTCTGAAACATCTTCCCAAAAAAGCGTTAGTACTACTTACAACTATTTACAACAGTATGCTCAGACTGTGCTACTTTCCAATCCAATGGAAATTTGCCCAAATTATCATGGTCGCAAAATCTGGCAAACCCCCTACTGACCCTACATCTTACAGGCCAATAAGCCTTCTTCCACTCTTGTCAAAAATATTTGAACGACTTCTCCTGACCAGACTAAAACAAATAGTGCCCTTTAGGTACCTGATCCCTGAACACAAATTTGGCTTCAGAGAAAAACATTCTACAGTGCAGCAATGCCACAGAATAGTGAACAAAATTAGGGATAGCCTGGAAAAGAAGACGATGTGTGCAGCTGTCTTCCTGGATATTCAGCAGGCTTTTGATAAAGTCTGGCATGAAGGCCTTCTGTACAAGCTGAAGAAACAACTTCCTGATCAACTATATTTACTGTTGAACTCATATGTGCAAGATAGACACTTCCAAATCAAAATCGAAGACACTGTGTCAGTAATCTCTCCTATAAAGTCGGGAGTGCCTCAGGGCAGCGTTCTGGGGCCATACTTATATCTTATATTTACTGCCGACCTACCTGTGACAGACTACACTACCACCGCCACCTTCGCTGATGATACCGCTATCCTCGCAGTAGATCCCAACCCGGAACGAGCCTCTGAGAAACTGCAAAGCCATCTTTACCTCCTGCAATATTGGTTCCAGCGGTGGAGGATCCGAGTTAATTCTGCAAAATCCACTCAAATAACCTTCACCATGAAACGTAGCTCTTGTCCACAAGTCACCATAAACGATGCCCCCATACCTATAAAATCAGAAGTTAAATACCTGGGGCTGCATTTGGACGACAAATTAACATGGAAAGCCCACATTCAGGCTAAGAAACAACAACTCAACTTAAAAGCTAGGCAAATGTACTGGCTCATAGGTAGAAAATCTCAACTATCTCTTACAAACAAAGTCATCATATATAAAGCTGTGCTCAGACCAATCTGGACTTACGGTATAGAATTGTGAGGCTGCTCTAAACCTTCCAACACAAAGATTCTGCAAACAGTTCAGTCAAAAATCTTGCGTTGCATAACGAATGCTCCCTGGTTCATCTCTAATTATACTCTTCAGAAAGACCTCAACATTCCATACATTTCTGATGTCATCAAGATGCACGCCGCTAAGTACAGGAACCGCAACATAGGACACAGCAATAACCTGACCAACGAGCTCCTCAATCCATCACTGGATGTAAGAAGGCTGAAGAGACAGTGGCCAGATGACCTGACCCGGTGAACGTGGTAATCATCACTGGATGGTTCCCACCTCAAGTGACGACTTATACATCACTTTTACTTATTACTCTGTGAAATGAGTAGATTGTAAAACTGCATTATAATAAATAAAATAAAAATTATACATTATTTCTTGACAGTAGTATTTCAAAAATGTAGAACGCGTATTGCACAAAGCAGAATACTTCTTTCCTGAAAAGTCTCAATTTATGCACAAAAGTGTCTAAATTTTCTGACACAGAAACATTCCAACGTGACAGCATTTCGTAACTCTCTTTGTAATTGTTTGTAGTTAGTTTGTTACTAATTGTATTAATTAAAATAAAATAAAATTGTTTTAAGCATACATAATTTAAAGCTGTACTAAAGTAATTAAGTTGTTGAGAAAAGCCAAAATACTGTTTCTAGTGTTTACTGAATGGTCATAAAATTTGATTGTAGTTAATTAAAAAAAATCAATTAGTTCTGACATTTAAAAAATTTGCTATGTATACACAAAAATTAACCTTAAAATTAACATTTGTAGAGTTAACGTAGCATGGAAACGTCATCAGCACATCACTTCTGTGCACAACGGAACCCAACGGAATTACGTATAAAAACGTCGGATTGCTGAAAGATGAAGCTTCATTAGGGGGTAATACTGAAACGGAATCTCTAGCATTTTCGTATAGAATTAATGAACGTTATGTAGAGTCAAATTTACTCATTTCCAACAAGTATCAATAAAAACCAGCAGTCGACAGTTCGTGCATGCTACTTCAGCAGTATACGATTACATTTAATGTACTCGAAAATTAATTAACTGTACATAGTGGGGTCGTAAAGTGTAGGGACTCGCTTCACACGCGGCCCTTTCAGCATCATTATTACACGTAATACGCATACATCACGGTGTGGGGGAACTACGCGACCTTCTTGTGAGTTGAGTGAAGTAACGTGAGCATATTTTCTCAATTCAAGAAATGCTCATACTCTATGTGAATTATTTACTTAAGCCAATGAACTTACTCTATGTAATTATGTACGTGTGTGTGTGTGTGTATTTTTATTTCTAGATGTATTAGACTCAGGATCGCATTAAATAATTTGGTGACGATGTGTCTATAAGTAGGGTCTGTGGCATCTACATCATAGAGTCTGGCAGCCATGGCAACCAACGTAGCATGGAATTTGTCAGCGCTTTCTAGGCGCCTTCGGCTACGCGATTATTCTCAATGCATGTACCACAGAGGTCGTAGAACCTTCTGCGGGGTATGAACATGAAGGTGTTGTGAAAGCGACCGGCAATTGATGATGTTGATGTTCTTGTAGCTATTATTATTTCCGATTCGGTGCGTGTGTAGGCACCGGTTTAATGTAAAGTGATTATTCTTGATTACTGTGGGCAGACATGTGTAATTGATGACTTGCATTATTTATTGCGACAGTATTAATTAGGTGATACTCATTGTTTTTTCCGTAAGCGTGTGTTAGAAAACGTAAACTTGCATGAGCGTATTTACGCGGGGGGGGGGACGAACAGGATCGGATCCCGCCCCCAGAGGGTCGAAATCGTTGATGAATTTTTTTTTATCTCCTTAATTTTTAGTCTCTTTTATTATTTTTTCAGCTGTTTACGCTAATATAGTAGTAATTCTTTTTTAAATATACAAACAGGTTTAATACACAGCAATAACGTATACGTTTGAAATATGAATATAGGAAAATCAATTCGGTCAATAATTACCTTGTAAACAATGTTTCAATAACATGTATTTTTATTGTCTTATTGCCGTTTACTTTAATGGGACTGATTTACGTTATCACACATTTGTCAGCCACTTTATAGATGGTAATGTTGATTGGTCTTAACTTGTTTTTCTTTTGTATGAAGCCGACTAGACCCCGGACCCCGGACCCCCCGTCAAGACAAAATTCTAGATACACCACTGTAAAGTTGAAGAAAAGTTGTACACTATTGTTGATTGTTGTTTTGTTTATTGAAACTGCAATTAACTTTGTTATTAACAATTGATTTGGTATTTAATTATTTTATTTCCACTGTTCAAACAATAACGATCCGTCCAACTGCCGTTAAAATCCATTATAGCTAACTGAAAGTGAAAGATTGAAAGCTATAGGATCCCAAAATTTCTTCTTCTTACTTTTTCAGACACACGTAAGTAAAAAAAAAAAATAATAATAATAAATAAATAACATATTCTTAACAACTATTTACAAAAATGAATGGAAAAATTCATTTAAGTGACTTAAAGTCATATTTTAAAGAGTAATTTAAAATACTTCACAAACAGGAATTTCAACTCCCTTAGTGTCTCTAAGCATTTCGGTCTTCGGCTCGGGCAAACAGTATGAAGTGTGTTGTTTGTTCACTTTGATCCTGACACAGCCAATTATTTCATATTAAGAAGCTAGGCTGTGAGCTGAACAGATCGACACGACTTTGCTGCCAGACCTTCCGTTCTGGCCGAAGAGTAGGCCTACAGGTAATAATAAAAATCATGAAAAAATTATCTGCTTCTCTTCCTAAGATGTTTACCTCGTCAACCCAATTCAGTGACCGGTTTTATAAGTCTCTTGATTTCAGGTATTGTATTTTTGTATGTTTATTTTAAACGGTTAAAGAAATTTGTTAAAGCCTGCCTTTTTTAAAATGTTTTCGCCAAGAAACACCTCAGTCAACATCATCACTACAGTGATATCCTTCTCGCCATATTCATTAAGATTCGTATTCGCCATATTTATCCCCTGAATCCTTTAGTCCTTACCCTAAAGAATAATTCTCTCTCTCTCTCTCTCTCTCTCTCTCTCTCTCTCTCTCTCTCTCTCTCTCTCTCTCTCTCTCTCTCTCTCTCTCTCTCTCTCTGTGGGCATATTTATATAGAATATTTTCTAGCTGGGGCTTTGTTTTTTCTTCTGTATGGCCTTCCTTCACACTTAATCTCTATCTAGATGTATTCTACAATGTGTACTTTACCTGTATCAGATGACAAATAAAAGGTACACAAAATAGGGGAAGACTGACCCAAGTTGGAGTTAGTCCAAAGGCGCGTGAAGTCACCTTAACTTAATGATTAACATAAATTACTACATTAGCTTTCTGTGTACAAAAAGTAACTTGTTTAATTATTTTTAGAGTAATTCTTTAATGTGCGTGTTTATTTCTTCTCGTTAAGAAAACTATAGAGCGTAGGTTTTCTCTCTATTTAGCCCTTACAATCTACTTACGAAAAATGACGGGCATTGATTCACTATGCCCGTTACACATGTAAGCAATTTGTATAATCAGTAAAACCTTTTGTTTAGTTGATAAGCCAAATGAAACCCCGCCCCAGAATGGAGAATGATTTCAACTTTCGCCAAAATTAAGCAAGTAAAACTTACGTGTCAGTCTCTGACGACATTTATTGTAAGCTAAAGTACTAAGAATCATTAATCGTACAATAAAAACGATGTTATCTTTTAACAAATGGATCGGTTTTTAAGTAGTTTTTTTTTAACAAATTACTTAAACCAGTAAGGATTAAATGTGGGCAGATCACAGAACAGTTCATTTGGCTTGTGCCGCGCTGGCATGTCGTGTCTCCGTCATATAGTTATCGTTATTTAATACGTACATTGTCTGCCATACTACTGGTACATACCCTACGTGTGTAGTATTTATGAATCTGCAGTACGATAATATACAGATATTACTTATCTTCAGGTTTTACAGGTTTTGAAATACGAAGTGTTTAACCAGTGACACAAACAAAATTTACAAATGAGCCGCTCAAGATTTTCTTTTTTGTTTGAGTTGAAAAGAAAAATTCTTTTGATTCATTATTTTGTTAGCATTTAGAAATTAAAGTTTGAACTTGGACTGGAAACGTTAAGCAAAACTCGTATTCCAACAATTCGGGGCAATTTAATAAAATGTCACCCACTTGTTTGTAAACATAGGTACGTGCGTGCGTGCGTGTGTGTGTGTTCATTTGTCTGTCTTTGTCTTGTTTCAGCTTTCTATGTAATTAAAATAACTAACTATGTTTACACTTCATCAAAAATTCTGAACATTGCTATATATATTGTAGCATGACAGATAACACTATGCAACATTTTAAACTTTTCGTACGATGTTTTAAGACTGTAAGGTGATTTTAAAAGTATTTTTCATGCTGATTTCAAATCTGGTTTTAGTTTTTCTGTATCACGTAAGGTTTTTATACAATTCAATTTCGAATTTTTAAAAAATCGAATTTTGTGAACAGGGAAAATTATTATTATTTGATTGTGATTTCAAAATTGTTTATGTTTTAATCCTGCATAAAATCACAACACATGGCGGTGCAGTAGACAATGGTATACACTCACTTAAAAATGTTATAATTATTACGAAAACACAACACATATATGACAATTTAATTCCTCTTCTTCGCTGAATTCACTGCTTCAAGATCTTTCTGACGTGGGTTGAAACTTCTCTTCCGTGATTGTCTCCCTTCACCAGTGCCGTCTCTTTTTAGCATAAAACAGTAGTCGGCCATCATGTTGGCATTCCACCTTCCCTGGTATCTCTTTTCCATGTCCTTGATATCCTGGTGGAAACGTTCGCCTTGTTCTTCACTGACATCGCCGAGGTTCGCAGGAAAAAAGTCAACATGTGAGTGTAGGAAGTGAAGCTTTACACTCATGTTACATCCTAATTTCATGAAACTCTGCAACATTCTTTTAACCATGGTTTTGTATTCTGGATGTTTGTGGTTGCCCAAAAAGTTGACAACAACTTCTTTAAACGAAACCCAGGCCCTTTTTTCCACTGGATTCATTGTACTTTCAAACAAATTGTCTTTCATTAACTTTCTTATCTGCGGTCCCACGAAGATCCCTTCTTTAAGTTTCTCATAAGATACTTTCGGAAATCTTGTTACCAAGTACTGGAAACAGTCACCATCTTTTGGAAGGGCTTTAGTGAACTGTTTCATTAATCCGAGTTTGATGTGCAGAGGAGGTAATAGTATCTTGCTTCGTTGAACAAGTGGTACATTTATTACGTTCTGTGAACTGGGTTGGAGGGTTTTTCTTTTAGGCCAGTCTGTCTTCTTCCAATGTTTGTCTCTGGCTCGAGTATCCCATTCACAAACGAAACAAGGCATTTTTGTGTAGCCGGATTGTTGACCAAGTAACATACCTACTACTTTTAAATCCCCACAAATTGTCCAAGAATGTTTTTCATAATTCACGTATTTTAGCAGAGCTTTGAGATTTACATACGTCTCCTTGAGATGAACTGAATGTGCAATGGGTACTGAACCAAACAAATGTCTATTGTGTAAAAGTACACCTTTGAGGCTAGTTTTGGACGAGTCTATAAATAACCTCCACTCACTTGGATTGTAAGTGACGTTAAAGAAATTCAATAAATCCTCAATATCACAACAATAAACCAGAGAGTCTTCTTCTTTAAAGAATTTCATTAATTCCTTCTCTCTGGACCTATACCAAGAGAACGTAACTCCGGGTAGTAGAAGATTTTTTGCATTCAATCTTGACCCAAGCAATTGGGCGGCATCTTTTGTCAGGTTCAAGTCACGAGTAATATCATTAAGTTCATTTTGACTGAATAATTTTTGTGCAGAATCTTCTTCCGGGTTGTAATCATCAGCATTATCGCTTTCATTTTCTGAGCTGCTCGCCAGTGGCACATCTTCAAGAACGGGAGGTGGAACTGGCATAGGGAGAGAATTACAATGCGTAACTGGTCGTAAGGCCGAAGGAATGTTCGGATATTGTATATCCTTCTTACTTTTTGCGTTATGACCTTGAATTTTAACCATACAAAAATAGCAATCGTTAACATGATTTTGTGGCTCCCTCCAAACCATTGGGATTGCAAAAGGTATTGATTTTTTTGCACCATTTTTCCACAGTTTCAGTCCCTCAACACATGTACGACATACCTTGTGTGGTGCCCAGCTTTTGTCTTCATCACCAAGCCTTATGCCGAAGTACGCGTAATACACGTTTCTCACAAAACTATTAATGTCCTGTCTTTGCTTACCAATTACGTAGCTACCACAAATATAACAGAACACGTTTGGGTTATTCAAACACTTCCGGGAACTCATTTCTACAGAAAGTTCACAAACTATATATGACAGCACAAATATAACCTCACAGCACTATAGCATGTAAACAATGAACTACTGTTTCCCGCCTAACAGCCAGCTGGGTGTAACAAGTGTGGCCAACTAATCCCTCCCCCACAATAAAATTTCCCCTTGTGAAACTTACGTGTAAATAAAAGATGAGTTCATTTGATTTGCAAAAAAACTGTACGTGAT
This sequence comes from Magicicada septendecula, assembly GCA_034769895.1. Taxonomy (NCBI): domain Eukaryota; kingdom Metazoa; phylum Arthropoda; class Insecta; order Hemiptera; family Cicadidae; genus Magicicada; species Magicicada septendecula. The sequence goes on along the minus strand of CM068367.1, from coordinate 337,749,719 downwards.
AGAAAGAAACGGATTGCAGATCTGGAATCAGCGCAAAAAATGCTTTAGGAACACCTAAGACTACAGAAACATAGAAAATCATGTTGCATAGTGTAATCCACTTAAATAGATTACCATATGATCATTAGTAAAAATCAATTATATGGAATATCCAGAAAAATCCAAATGAGAACCAAATAAAAATCACAATAAATTACCACCATAACTAGAAAAAGTAAATATAAAGAAAAATCTCTGCAACAAAAATAAATGTACAACAAAATAAAACCCCAAAAAACTAAAATTAAAATAAGAATAATACCCAGGTAGGATAGGAGTAAGTAAGGAAGCTACCCAGATCAAATAAACGAACCAGAATAAACAAGAATAAATAATAATGAAGACACCAAGAACGAAAAGGGGAAGAGACCCAGAACAAAGAAAAATAATAATAACAAAATGGTACTGAAGAAACCAAGAATGAAGAAGGAAGATATCCAGAACAAACCAATATACCTAATGAACAGGTACAAGTTTGAAGATAACATGTAATAGAGGAAGTAGAACACGACCAATACCCAAAAGAAACCAAGAGGGAGAAAACAAAAACCCCAAAAGAAAGTAAATGTCACTATAGAAAGTATAACACCCCAAAAAACCAGAAACTCATGTAAAATAAATAAAAACAAAAGTGTTTAAAGTGCTAAGTAGAAGTGCACCCAAGAAAGTTATTGTATAATTAATAAAGACAAATCTTAACAGTTCCCCCATGATTAAACAATTTGATATTATAAAACTATGAAAATGACTAGTGATAGTATCAAGAAATAACAGGGGACAAGTGCAAGTTATTAGATTATCATAAATAAACTTTGAGAAAGTACATTAAATACTGTACCTTTAAATAACTTTACGTGTTTTAATATAGTATCATGAGTGCTATTTAATAAAATAGTATGGTGAAAGAGCAATGACTACTCTTTCTAATAAAATGCCACTATTTATATGATAACATTCAATGGAGTGAATAATATAAATTGAGAGCTGGGAGTTAATCCATAAAGTGACAAGGGATACCTCCCTAAAGTTAAGGAAAACAGATAAGACTGTACCCAAATAGTTTTAAGAAAGTGTTAAAAATTAATGGAACAGAGATGTAGGTTCTAATTACCATATATGAACTCTATGCATAAGGTTTGGAAATAGAGATTAATTCTTATATTTATAAAATGTTATTATGTTTAATAGTTTGAATTAGGAATGCAATGTCTGAATGTGGATACCATTCTTATATAATAAAATGTTTTTTAGGAGTTACTGTAAGTAATCAGTACAAAAAAGGGTATGAATTTAAATACCATATTTAATGTCAAATAATTGTTATGTTTTAATTGTTTAAAGTCAATACTAAATGTTATAGTAGTAAAAGAAGGAATTATTAATGAATATTATATTATAATAGAAGGTCAGAAAAGGGTATAAACTAACTGTATTATTAAAAACTTTGTAGGTAACAACAGATAAAATCTAGGCCAAATAGTAAATCTAAACTACATTATAATTGACAAATCTAGTCCTATAAACCAACTAAACTGATGAAATTTATGCAAGATAACCCCATCACATAGTAATATAATGTAATTTATACTTTAAAAAGATATTGTCAGAAGATAGGTAAAATTATGAATAAAAATGAAATGTATTAATTAAAATTTCAGAGGAGGAGTCATAGATAAATGAATTATATTTAAAAACAATAATTAATGGACAAAATTGCAAGAAATTAAGGAAAGATAAACAATTATATCAATCTGAGATTCAGTATAATAATAATTATATCAGATAAAATGGCTAATGTTTGGACAAGAACAGGAAACAAAAATTTAAGCCTACTTTTCCAAAATGAAAGAAATATAACTTTTTTAAATAAAAACTTTGTAAAACTATATTAATTAGTATCAAAATAAGCAAAATAGATTAAAGAAACCGAATATGTATTTAGTATTTCATAAAATTAAATAATAACGAAAATATTTTCAGTGATATAATGTATTTAATAAAGATGTATCGGAAGCCAAGGCAATTTGAATCAATGTATGATGTATATTAAATTGGCTAAGAATTTCAGGAGACGAAGGAAATGAGAACAGTTAATTATTATCCGTTGAAGCGAACACTTGAACGAGGTTTTGCTCCGATTAACCTATATCAAAAGCATAAATGGCGTGCGAGATATAAATCGAGTTTAGTGAAAATTTGTAACTTTTTTAATTTTGACATTTAACTTTAGAAGCAGTGAACACAAACAATAAAACAATTAAACTACAATAAAACAGAACCAAATGCGCCTAAATTATTGAATTAACACCACCACAAATAATTATTACGGACGAAACAAAAAGGGTTAAGTACGAAATATTTAACCAAAGTGAAGTAGACATAATCACACACATTTAAACAAAGTGAACTAAGAAACACTGCACCAGGAACACTCAATTAACTCCAGAACGAATATCCACAATTGCTGAGACGAGGAAACGGCGAAAAGGCATCTTTATTGCAAGAAATATTTGTCGAGGTGACTGACGTTAACCTACGCAGTCTTCAGTCGGCCATTTTGTTTTCCCAGCATCCTATGAAAATTGGAACAAATGAACATCGAGTCTTCACTGGTTCGAATATTATATATAATATATAAACTTTCAATATTGATTAATAACCTTGTAATTTTTAGTTTTAAGACTTTTAATTGTGTTATACTTTCATGGCCCTACCCTTCTCTGGATATTTATAAAATAACCGTTAAAAGAACAAAATATTATATACACTATTCATGTAAATTTTTTATCGACCGGCCCTGAGTAACGAGTCGATACTGTTGTCAATAATCGATTAACCATCGATCTTTCTAATAAATTGTTAATAAATAATATAATTCTGCAAATTGGTTGAAATTTAATTTAAATATAATTAAAAATAAGTTAATTCAAGAGCACGGACTATCCGAAAGGCGGTATTTACAAAGGAATAAGGAGCATATTGAAGAAGAAGAAGAAGAAGAAGAACCGTCTATCGACTAGTGCCGGAGTTAACTATATTAACGCAGGACTTATTCAGAGAAAGTGACACAACAACATATACAACCATAAAATAATTAAAATTTTTACGCAATACAGTTACGAAAATGATTTATTAAATACATACTACAAAAAACACGAAAACAAATATTTTTCAGAAAACAAAATTTTTTATTTGAAATAAAAAAATTTTTTTTATTTCAAATTTATATTACTATAAATATTTTGTAACAAGTAGAAAACGTTACAAAATTGGCGCTCACAACAGTGGGGCTTAACGTAGACACACGAAACGTTACAATATATATATAACGGATCTTTACAGCTGTCGCCTTTTCTCCGTCCCCAACTTCCATTGTAACCTATCGTAGCATGTAAGTTCTTCTAAATTTCTTGCAACCATTGCTTCCGCTACGTCATCTCGCCAACTCCTCCGTGGACGTCCTCTTTTCCTCCTCACCGGCGGTATCCAGTCCAATATTTTGCGGGGCCATCTGTCATCTTCCAGTCTCTTCACATGCCCAAACCAAGTCAATTGTCTCCTTTCTATTTCATCTATTATTGTCCAATCAATATTCATCTCGGCTCTAATAGTCTCACTTCTAACCCTGTCTAATTTTGATCTTCTACAACTCCTCCTGAAGAAGTCCATTTCCGCTGCCATCAGTTTTTTCTTATTTACGTTTGAAACGTTCCAAACTTCTGCTCCATAAAGGATTACACTTCGCACCATGCTATTATATATGTTTCTTTGTATTTCTGGTTATACTTCTTTCCCATAGAAGCGAATTCAGCGTTCTTATAACGGTTCGCCCCTTGTTAGCACGTTCTTGAATTTCATCTTTGCTGCTTCCCTGTTTGTTGAAAATAACGCCTAAGTATTTACTTTTTTCAACACCTCTTATCCTGTCCACATCCAATTTTAAGTCCTTAACTTCTTCGTTGCCCACTATTAGGTACTCACATTTTGCCATGTTCATCGTCAAACTAGCTGCGTCATATTCCTCTTTTAACTTTCTGACCATATACTCGAGGTCTTCGTCATCCTCTGCTACCACAATCTGGTCATCGGCAAAATATAGAGTGAACAGATTGTCATCTGTTCAAATAGTAATAAATACAACTAGTAACAAATGTAGGAATTTGCTTGTATATACCCTGCCCAGACTATCGTACAGACGACATTGTAATTAGTGGATTTTACTTGATACAACTGCTTCAGAGGTATCCAAACTGCTTCCTAGATTGAAAAAGTATTTTTCGTAAGCGTAATTTTCTACTCATTTAGATCAGTACTTTCCAGCTTAGAAGAACCTGAGACCCACACTTCAACTCAGGAGCCTGCCGACGACCGCATCGTAAGCAATTAATTTTCGACAAGTAATGTAAAAATAAAAAAGGTGCATTTAATCATAATAATTAAAAAGATCCAATTTTCACATTTAACGTATCTGGTAAATGGTTGTACCAGGAGAGATCTTATCAGAAATGATCATATTAGAATGTAGCTATGCATAGCTGAAAGCTTAAATGAGAAAATCTTCCGGTACAAAACGGAGTGGCGGTTACACGTAAAGAGAATGGATCCAACTAGATTGTCAAGAAGAGCCCTTGACTATCATCCAAAGGGGAAGACAAGTGTGGGAAGACCCCGTTAGTGATGGTTAGGTGACTTCCATTGAGACTGGAACAGGCTACTAGACTAAGCCGTAAAGGATGGCGACGACGTCGACATATCTTACTACATGTCTTTAACAACACACTCTTCATTATGTCAGTATAATAGTCAAGAAACAAAAAAGATAAAACATTGTATATTTACATAAAATCTTCTATGTGAAAAGTGACGTCGATCTACTGCACCCATTGAAGCAGGAATGTCCACATCGAGCTGAAAAAAATCTTAAACGTAACTTTGATAACAGATGCGACTGGTTAGGAATCAATGACGAAACATACTCCAAACGCATCTGTTTTGTCTAGAAGAGAGATGGAAAGAAGTGGACCAGATCTTGCTATATGGTTAAAATAAAAGAGGAGCAGATTAAATACACCCTTAAACAAATAACGTAAAATTTACTGTATGCTTGTTAGTGAATCGGGGAAACAATTTTTCATGGGTTTCTCATGCAAGATCATACACAGTCAAAATAATATTTTATTAGGCATGTTCGTTTACTTATTAAATGAGATAAAGTAATTATTAAATAAATTTTCCAAGATAAGGGTCGGGCCGCATAAAAGGGTGTCGCAGGCCGCCAGTGCAAAATCATCGACTTAGGTCATAGCCGATACGCATATTTATCAGTTGCCACTGAAAATATTTTTTTAAGCGGTTCCTATACTGAATGAATGTTATATTTTTATATACTATTAATAAATTAAAAAGTTAGTATTAGTATATTTACATAAATTTATATATTTTATACATATAGATTTATATTACTGCTGTTATGTATAATGACTTCCAGTCTTAAATAAAACACAATTACTTCGCAACGTTTCGAGATATATGTTATCTCACAATCGTGCCTGTATTACTGTGAGTCATTCATAAACACAGTGCACAACACTAATTACTATACAGTAATATACATTATACTAATTATATAATGTTGTGATGTTATTCTATTTGAATAATTTGAATATTCAATTCTTCAATTAATTAATTATTCAATTAACCAATAATTCAATTATTCAAATTGAATAACATCACAACATTATATAATTGCTCCAAGAAACTTCGAGTTACGTATATAGGAAATTATACTAATTATATTAAAATTAAACATTGTACAGTGCACAGTGCTATGAACCTATTTACCTTACTCAGGACAGTCATATTACATTATGTCATTTAGTGCAGTGTGTAGTGTTGTGTATATATCAGATAATACATGCATAATTATGTGATAAAATATATTTCGAAACGTTGTGAAGAAACTCTGTTTTATATTTTAAGACGAAAACCGGAACTCAATATCTACGAGAGCAGTACTATAATTAATAGGCTACGGTCAATAAATAATACACGATTATATATTTATATATAAATTTGTAAGCCTATATATTTAAACCTAAATTGTTACAATATTTATATTAATAGCCTATTGTTTTATTTATATTTATGATTACGCGCGTGTGCGTAACTATGGCACCAATAGGCTTGAAATTATTTAAACCACTTCACAGCATAAAGTAAATGTCCCTGGTTTTTGGTAAACCAAGAAAATTGTACTTTAAAAAGCCATAAAATGAAAGATCGTTCAGTGACCGCTATGAAAGTTAGGCAAACACATGGCTAACTTGGACGGATGTACGTGGAAATGTTCTACCACAGAAAAGAGGAAGCTTTCATCATAAACCTTTCTGTGTAATCGATAATGTTTTGCACCTATACGCAATTAAAAGTAAATGTTTTTTATACAAATAAATATAAGAAAAAATAAATACCATGTGTTTCAAATGAATCTTTTTATCTTTGTATGGTCAGTGTGGAATTATTGCACTCATTTCGACGTTCTTAATTAGTTACCTTTTGTTAGTAAACAAACACTTAAATGAATCTCAAAAATTCTCATATTTTTAATTTTAAAAATATTGCATTAATTGGATAAATAACACATTTAAAAATAATAAAGTGCTGTTCATTAAAAAGTGAATTGCATCATCTTTCAAGTGGAAAACGCACTACCAAAACGTAAATTTCTTTGAACCATTATATTACCACATATATTGAAACGATAAATTAAACAAAGCTTTCGTTACCCGAATAGGTTTCTGTAGTTTTGCTGGTTATTCCCGTTAATGTTCATTGCACAATGAACAGAGGCTGGAACTTCACATATTTGTATCCACATGCATGCGTCTTTTCTATTTTCATTGGTTGAGGTTTAAGTCAGTATGCTTTATAATTCCAACATAACAAAATATAGTTAACGGACATATGACATCTTATTATGTTTTTGAAATCTTCTTCCGGTATGGCGTCAAAAACGGCTTGTATGACAACGTTTCACTCATATTACAATGATTATCCTCAGGTCTAAGTGACAAAAAACGCCGGCAAGCGAATTCAATTATATAGTGGCGGTGGGTGGTCCGGTAAGTTGTCATACAAGACATTTTTGACGCGGTCCATAGCGGAAGAACACTTCGAAAACATAATGGACACCGGCCACGGAAGTCTACGTGAGAATATATGACATCTTGTTACGTGGCAGCAGAAACAGTGTAATGTATTCTTTTGTTAGCAGTATAATCTTAAAGACAACATTCGTATGTATGTGTGAACGTATGTTTAATATTTTACTCATGTAAATATGACTACAATAAACACTTTTAGAGGATAAGGAAAGAATCTATTTACGTGTTTATGGCTCTTTAATTGTTGTTTCCTTTTTTACATTGACCGACAGTTGAGTGCAATACATGTATAACATATTGTCAGTTTTTACAATATTTGACAACTGAATATAAAACAGATGTGTACTGTCATACATTTATCAGAGAGGTACAGAATTTACTGGTCTCTCGTTAAAACATGCTTAACCAGTATTATACTCTTTCCTCATTAACAAGTGAGACTTGAAAAAAGACCGCAGCAAAGCAGCACATAAAATGTGTCACAATAAGTTCATTATGTTACTTACTCTAAGTAAGCTGCACAGGTTACTGACACGAGCAGAGAAATGAGATGAAACACAGCAAATACCGCATAGGGAGTTTTTAGTGTAAATTGTTTGGAGATAAAATCCAAAAACAGACGCGTCTTACTTTTTACCAGACCACTACGGCCTGAAGTTATTCGATTTCCGTTCTACCCCATATAGGCCTAACTTCTAAGGGAATTTAATATTCGTATTTGAGTAGGTAATTTGTAATGGGAATTATATTCTGTGCAGCCTAATTGTAATCGAATCTGAAACCAAAGAGAAAAATGTTTTATGAAAACAACTCTCCTTCCCTTGCTCTGTGGGTTCCAACGAACTATTTCAGAATAGGTATACCCAAATATAGTTGCTACTTTTCTGTGCTGTCTATCCTACAGTCCAGAAACATTTCTAGAATCTCTAAGGTCCAGATTTACAAAACTGTATTGCGGCTAGTAGTATTATATGCTTCAGAAGCTTGGACCATGACCTCAGCCTGAGAAGATATGGTCAGAAGATGGGAAAGAAAGATTCTGAGAAGGATATATGAAGGTGCACTAGATACTGGAATGTGGCGTATGAGGACAAACGCCGAATTGTACGATCTATACAAAGAACCGGACATCGTCACAGCAATAAAACAAGGCAGAATTAGGTGGGCAGGTCACGTACAAAGAATTACAGAGGAAAGAGCAGTGAAAAATGTATTCATTGGAGGACCAGGAGGAATAAGAACAAGAGGGAAGCCAAGAAGAAGATGGTTGGACGATAGAGATGAAGATATGAGAAGACTGGGGGGGGGGTTTAGAAGGTGGCGAGGAGTCGCACAGGATAGAGATGAGTGGAGGCACGTCATTCTGGAGGCCAGAGCTCTTCATCATAAGCTGTAGCGCCGTGGTGTTGTAGTACTATACACAAATATGGCCTCTCCCAAACTTTCTGTTATACTATCTACAATAGTTATAGCAACTGCCCTGACAATGTATTCGATGCATCCAAATTATTCATCGCGAACAAAAAGGGATGTTATGAACTCGGTTATGAACTCTTATATTAAACAGCAAACATTTAAGTTATAGGAGCACATCTGTCATCGGATGCCGGACAGATTATAGAAATGGACTCTGTTTTGGAACAAATAGATAGAAGCCCAATTTTTACCAATTAATAATAGGAATGGGAAATGGCTAAAATAGGTTGTGTAAAATAAAATAAATGTACGTTAACATGTTCGCCGGCTGAACATAAACTGGATTCAGTCTCAGTCCTCTTATGTAGAAGATTTATATGAATGTGCAACATACGTAGTGTTAGGATCAGCTGTGTCTACGCTACACTGATATCTGTTCGTTGTATGTAACATTATATCGTGAGAATCTCATATTAAATTGAACACTAAATATGTGCAATTATAGTGTTTCGTATTGGAACTATACAAGCTATATAAAGACAATGATCTAATCCGACTGCATAGATTGCAATGGACAGGACGGATAATTAGGATGAAAGGCAACCGAATACCTTGGCCTATGATAGTACTATTTAGTCGAATCGAGGGTAGAAGACCTGTCGGAAGACCCAAGCATCGCTGGATGACGCAGTGGCAAGAGATGCTGATACTTTACTTAAATCGAAAGATGGTCATCAATCGCCAAGAATAGGAAAAAATGGAGGCTAAGTTTCGACTCCGAACTGTGACGCCATAGAAGAAGTGTTCCATATGGTACTCAATGGTAAAAGGAATTAAATTTTTTTATTATCTCTTTTGAAGTACTTGTCGTCATATTCATTTTTACTTTTTTATTAGTTTGCCGAGTTCATACGTTAGTCTGGTTAACTGCTTAATTTATAGCGTAAATGTCGTTCTAAAAATATACAAATTTGATGAAGCATTAGAGTCACGTATACTACACTACAATAAGTGACTTACGTTATCAGTCCAGTAAATACCACACACTTTTGCGTATTAACATGCAAGGAATAACTTTTTTACTAACGATGAATACATTGTGCGGCCTCTAAATGCAGTATCTTAACCTTCTATAAATAGTTATCTCTCTTATTAGCAGTTTCATATGTCGTGTTTGTGGCCATATCTCTCCTCTAAATTTTGTTTCTTGTGTAAGAAAAATTGACAATCATCACTTCTAAGAAAATAGAAAAACTTAATTATTTAAACTAAAAATTACAAATATGTCCACCATGCTAAAGAATTTTTAGTTATTTAAGACTTTACATTAATTGCTAAGCCCAATTATCAGACTTTCAACATAATATTCAATTTAATGCGTATTTACTGCTTTAACTACAAAAGGTTTACGGCTACATAATGTTTTAGAGAGTTTGTTTATTTTTACATGTGATGTAGAAATATATTGTTGTCTAAAACTGCCCGTATTTTAGCTTCTTTTGTAATTGTAGAGTAAAACTAAAATTACACAATTAGCATGGTAACTTGCCAAGAAAAAGTTGCAGATCTGGCAACACTACACTCCAGTCAGTCCGTTTTCTTTTTCATTTTTACAAAACATGTATTTTTGCGATGTGTGAGAAAATCTACTGTGATGCGAAATATAATTAAATAAGAACAAACAAAAGTATGATTTCATAATAACAAAAGTAGCCTTTCAAACTTTACCAGTGTTGCGTCATGTGTACCCCTTACCTCATTGTTCACTTTTATAAAATAACGCTGAATACATTTTTAAAGATTTGTGCTCAAAACTGCGCCGACAGAGTGCGTTAAACATTCATGGCGTCAATCTTACGTCTCATTTTGTCATGTTGAGTTTTAAAACAAAAGACGCTGTTTTACTTAATACTATAAACGAATATTAGATCATGAATACATACAAACTGCACTTAAATAATCAGATCACAACACAATCACTGTTTTGTAACAGTGAACATTATCAAATACTCATTACGTATAAATAGTTTTCTACAAGTTGAAAAAAAATTATATCTTAAAACATACACCTCTTTTGTGTGTGTTATTCCGTTTTCGTTGCATATGCTCTATATTAGAATGTTTTACTGACAGTTATCTACTTTACTTCGTTCCTTTTGTTCATTCCTTTTGTACAAGTTTGTTCATACTTTAACTTGTACTAACCTTTTTTAATCTATGAAAAGTCTGTTTCCTATTTATTTTTCTAAAACATCTGCCAAGTTGTGATCTACTTACTTTACTTTGTAACATCACTTACCTTAAAGTACATTGTACACTTACCTATTTAGCCTGTAGTTCTTATGCAAACGAACAGAATAATCTCTGTTGTTGATTCCCTCTTACACACCCTGATATGTAAGACATGATTCACTGAAATGGAAAGTACATACGAAGCAATAAACTACGTAGGAAGAATTATTTTACATTTTATGAAATTTTATTCATTTTTCATTTAGATCTGTCATAACTTCGCTTTTGTTTGTGAGAGTTTATGTCAAGTACTACGTATATCCTTACCCCGCAGTATGGTTTTCCTGTTCTGTTAATGAAAGCTTGTAACAAATGTGCGTGTTACTCAGTAAATAATTAACCCATATTTATAAATTACAAAATAATATTTTGTCTCTATCATGCGTTGGAAGAGGTAAGTCCACTTCCACAATTTTTCCACAAAGTGAGTCGTTGATACTATCAATAACATTTTAACTAACGTAATAATCTCATCCAAATGGAGGCTATTCGTTAAATGTAAATACGATACGGTACGCGCTCGCGCGCGTGTGTGTTGCAACTGTAAACGAGTATAGCAGCTGTAAGATTATAGCAACTGTAAACGAAACTATAGATTTATGTTCAGTTCATCTGAAATATCCTAAATAATAGAACTACAATTTGTACACACACGCGCGCGCGCGCGCGTACGTAGAGAAAGGGGAGAGAGAGAGAGATAGAGAGAGAGAGAGAGAGTTATAATAATTGTAAATATAATTGTACATACACCCAATCATTATATTATTTAGCTCGTGTAATAAGTGAAGGAAACGTCCCCGATTGAAACTCCAATTACATTTGTTTAAGCAACTCGGCCGTGACCTCTGGAGAAACCATTACGAAGCAGAAGAAAAGCTGTTAAGTTTGATTAATTAAACAAACTGAAACCACAGTGTTTACTGTAATACACATTATTGTAGTACAAATACAAACGTATTGTAAGTATTGTGAGTGAATGACGACTTGACCTTGAATCAAACAGACATGAGTGTACCAGCGGCATACGGCACAGACCAATGTAGCAATATTTTTTTCTTACGAGGGCAGGTGAAAAAATTTCCTGTACAAATGTCCAGAAGGGTGCACACTTCCGGGGTCTGTGGGTTTGAGTATTATACCCGACCCACTAAGAAACCACCTCCATTTCCTCTCCTAGTTCACTAACCTGGAATTGTTTGACACACTACTTCGGGCTAGCCCTATTGTTTTTCAGTCCTACAGCTCATATCTTACTTGTTATTCGTCTATATTGTGTTGTCCAAATCTATCTTCTTCACCTGAAAAATCTCTTCTCTGTGGAGCGTGCCACACAGTTCTAGGTGCCCTCCCATTGAAAGATCTAATGTAGCAATAATAATTATAATGATGATAATAATAATAATAATATTTATGATGATAATTATTATTATTATTGTTGTTGTCGTTATTATTATTATTACTACTACATGAGGTGTCCCTCAGGGGCTTACACCTTGTGGGCACGGGCGTGACAAGCCCGGGGGGTACCTGAGCCGGATTCTCACTTTGCTTAAACTTGTCTTGGGTGAGGTCCTTTTCTTTCATCTGTTCTGTTGGTCTTCCTTGAACAAGTCTTGTTTTTATCCGACCCGACGCTAATAGAGTATTCGAGGGCTATGGGTCTTTAGTTTCCTTCTACTTTCTTGTCTTCTTTTGGCTGGTGTGGAAGGAACCCCGTCCAAAAATACACTATGGAATCGGGTAAAAGTATCAATACTACGGTGCAGGGGGTCGGATCCCCAGCACTGGCGGCTGTCAGGGGTGAACGAGCGGGCCCCGGGTCGTCGTCATCCAATGACCCCAATGCCACGCGGGGGGGTCACTTGGCCTCTCTGGCAGATAATGCGCCAAGCGACACGACGAATCCTTTTCGGAGGAGTTCCTTGCTGCAGAGGACCCCGCCTAGAGACAATGTCGAGGGTCAGAGCAAGGTTGCGGAGCCATCGGTGACGTCTCCAGCAATTACTGAGGAACATAAAGGGCCTAGCAGCTCTCCTAGGAAGGAATACATTGAGAAGATAAGAATCAAGGAAGCCGAACAGCTCCAGAAATGCAGAACAGTGATCGGTAGTATGAAGGGTGCGATCAGCAGGCAGAGAATCATCTCCATGGATTTAAAGACTGGCCTGAAAGAACTGGAGGAAGCCATTGACGTGATCACTCACTGCAGAGCTAACTGGCTGAAGATGGATGAAATGGTCCAGAAGCAGCCAACAGGAAAGGGGAACACCGAGTCAAAGGCCAGTAGTAAGACCGTCTCTGCCTGAGACGCAACACCTAAGATAGACAAATCGCCTTTGGAAGGAAAAGAATCTGGGGATTCCCAAACATCTGGGGTTAAACGGGAAGCCTCAAGCCCAGCAGAGGCAAAGACTGAAAAGAAGAAGAAAGAGGTGGAAACCTCGGAAGCCTGGACGGAGGTCCGGAATAAAAAGAAGAATAGGGCTCGGAAGGTAAAAATAGGAGAAGCACCCGAAGTCTCAGACAAGCGTGGGGTTGATTCTATACCACGAGGTATTTCACGAGGTCGGAAAAAAGGAAACTATCGAAACCCCATCTAGAGGCTCTGTTGATTGAGCCTTCACAAGGCAAAACGTACGGTGAAGTGCTCGGCGTTATGAGTAGTGGGACAAATCCTGAAGTCTCTCAGGTTGAAGTCAGAGCGATAAGACAGACTGGCTCGGGGAGAGTCCTACTAGAGTTGGGTGAGAAGTCGCAGGACAAAGCCGCATTCTGTGACACCCTAAAGACCATCTGAGGGTAAAATACCACTGTCCGAAAGCTGGAGCCAAAGGAGACTCTCGAAATAAGAGATCTTGATAGCCTCACAACCCCAGAAGAAGTGACTGAGATGATTAAGAGAGAGGTCGGGGATCTTGTAGGGGACTGAAGGTAAGTTGAAGGGACCTGCGCCAACAGAAGGGAACAAAAGATGGCCATCATAGAGTTAGACGCGAAAGGCGCAGAAAAGCTGTTGAAGTCCCAGCTCATCAAAATTACCTGGGTGAATTGTAGAGTTCGGCGCAGAGTAAAGGTTATACGCTGTTACATGTGCTTTGGCTATGGTCATCGGAAGACTAACTGCAAGAGACCAGACAGAAGGCAGATGGGGCTCTGTGTACAGTGCGGAGAACGAGGGCACAAGAAGAGCGATTGTAGAAACCGGACAAAGTGCTTCCTGTGTACTGAGAGGAATATAGTTCCAGACCAGACGGGTCATATCCCAGGGACAGCCAATTGTCTGGTGTTCAAGAAAGCACTGGATGAAGCAAAAAAGAATCAAGGGATATAAAGTTTCTGCAGGGAAGCAGAGTCGCGGATGACCTTCTTGTTACGACTCAGCAAGACACCAAAGCTGATTTTATGTTCATCAGTGAACAGTACAAAGATAAAGATATACCAGGATGGTATTCCGATATACTAGGTACTGCGGTTATCTGGATACCAGATATGGAGAGAGTCTCAGTAGGGAGCCAGGCTTCTTGTAGAGGATTTGTTTGGGTTAGAAGTGGAGGGGTTACTTATGTAAGCTGCTACTTCACCCCAAACGAGGGTATACAAGAATTTCAAGAAAAAACTGGACAGACTGGAGGACATTCTGCGGGAGTGGGAAGGAAACATCATTGTTGGTGGAGATTTCAACGCCAGGGCGGTGGAGTGTAGTATGCCAAGCACGGACTCAAAGGAAAAACGAGTGCTTGATTTGGTTGCACGGTTATCACTTAGCGTGATCAATGTCGGGAAAGTGTCAACATTTAGAAGACCCGGTTATGCAGAGACTATTCCAGATATTACGCTTGCGTCGGGGTCTCTAGCTTCAAAAATTGTTGGATGGAAAGTTAGAGAAGAATACACTGGTAGTGATCACCAGTACATAGTCTTTAGCCTCCGTGACGAAAGAAGACAGGAAGGTGAAAAGTCTTGGAGGAGACGTAAATGGAATGTTGGCAAACTCGACGTAGAAACATTTGTATCAGAAATAGAGAGGGGAGAGGACTACGTGCTGGAGAGGTCCATCAACGCAGAGCGTGTAGTTGAGACCAAAATAGTAGGGGGGTTATGGGAGTTCTAACGCGGAAGTGACGTTAAATGGCGGGAAATTCAAAAATTGTGGTGGTGGGGTAAACATCCGGTCCATAGTGCCGCCCAATCCCGAGGTGGGGATGGCTTGGGGGGTTAGTGGTGGTGTGCCACGTGATGTTGTTGGGCGTATCGAAGTCGTGCTTCGTACGTCGGCCATGTTGTCGTCGGCCGCAGTAAGTGGGGTGGTTATGTGTGCGTTGATTGGTGTAGGCGTGTCCTGTCCGTTCGCCGTTCGCTGTTCGCCGTTCGCCGTCCGGCGGCGGCCTGGCCGCGGCCTGGTCGCGGCCTGGTCGTGGCTTGATCGTCGCCAGGAGTGGTGGGGTCGTCGTCCATGTTGTCGGCGGCGTCGGCCATGTTGTCGGTAGGTGCGTGGCCATGTTGGAAAAGTGGCGAGGTTGTCGGTTTGTGTAATGAGTGTGGTGATTAACGTTCGGCCACGTTGCCGACTCGTGCATGTGTTATAGTGTATGGGTATGTATATGTAAGGGGTTTTTCCGGAAGTGCGGCAATGTTGGAAAAGCGTCGTCGACGTTGCCAACTCGTGCTGGTTTATCGACGTTGTCAACTCGTGCGTGTGTTATAGTGTACGGGTTTGTATATGTACGCCGCCGTCCGGATATCATCGATGCCTTGTATTGCATTGTTGCCAAATTCTGAACTGTGTAAATTCGAATGCGTGTGTTTGTGGTAAGTATATATTGTAAAAATTAAAAATGTGCACATCATCACTGCGAAACTCTCGATGACTCGGTCCTTCGGTGCATAATTGAAAATCAATTCACCTGTAAAAATTGAATATCACACACTTGTGCATAGAAGATAAGTATTACTATATACAATATTCTGATTGACACTTCACTTGTAAAAATTATGCAGGACGCATCATGCATGGAAAAAGGATAGTTGAAAATAAACAATTAAAAGAAAAATTTATATATATAATTTAAACAAACAAAAAATGTATGTTAAAGTACAGACAAAATATATTAGAAGGACTTTTGAAATTAAATACAATAAAAATGTTAAAGCAATACCGTTTAATTAAAAACAATTAAAATACATGTAATCAAAATATATTACAATTTAAAATACATAATATATAAACCACACAGTAGTGACAATTACAAAATACATAATATGTACACGAAATACATCTAAGTAAACTAAGTACAAGTTAAAATAAAGAAGTGCACTATGACAAATATGTACGATTAAATCAAAATGAAATATGTATAAGCAAAATAAATATTATGTAAACGCACACAGTAGTGACAAATACTGTGACAATTACTATGAAGTGACAATTACAAAATACAATAAACATAAGCACAATGACAATTGTGTACAATTAAATCAAATGAAATACATATGTAATCGTACTTACAGGCAATGACAATTAGTGTGTGTGTGTGTGTGTGTGTGTGTGTGTGTGTGTGTGTGTGTGTGTGTGTGTGTGTGTGTGTGTGTGTGTGTGTGTGTGTGTGTGTGTGTGTGTGTGTGTGTGTGTGTGTGTGTGTGTGTGTGTGTGTGTGTGTGTGTGTGTGTGTGCAATGACAATTATACATGATAAATGAAGGTGCCCATTCGGTATTACTCTAAAATGTCTACCACGTAAGCCCTATCTTTTTCTCCACGATAAACCAGTTGAAGTGAATATGGTGCTAAATTTTTTAATTCTTCATCATCGAATACGCTTGTGTATCTCTTAGGTAGATATAAGCGATATTTTAATTTTGGGTCCCTGTAGTCCTGGATAGTGGCGAGTACGGCCTTCCCGTACTTCACGTCTATATTTTGTAATTCTTCTATCGGATATTTAACGCCAATTATTAATTCCTTAATTTTTTTATATTCTATCGCACTAATGGTAGCAAACTTCGCAACAAATAATGTCATTTTACAATGAAGAATTTCGCTTGCGCGTCTGTCAAGGTCTGAATGAATAACACTAGTTCGTAGCGGTATAAATAGGGAGGTAGTTGAGGAGGGGGAAACCGGAGAGTGGGATCCACTCAACGTACAGTAAGCGGTTATTTTTAACCGTATAAACAGGATGCAAGCTGCTTTCTCACGCTATGTTCAGCGGGTAGGTGGGGGAAGACGACTAGGTTATATTTTTAAGACAGGGTGATGTCATCGACTACACTCGAGCGTGTGGGAACAAGTCGATGGTGCTAATTTTTTTATGCATGTAGACAGGATGATGTAATTGACAGAAAGGCGACAAGTGATATTTTTATGATGTTAAATAAAACAACAATGTATGCAATTAGTAATTTACCAGAAACCTATTGATTAGTCTAAAATCCGATACAACCCACTCGCGTAAAGCGTGTACTCTTTGATTTGTACATATTTCCGGAAACAAGCGGTGCACGAGACAGGCTGTTCCGTGTATTGAACGTAATTGTTCGAGTTTAGGACAGCTGAAATCTTCTAAATTTATAATATTGAAATGTGCAATACGCTTCTCCAGAAATCTTTTTTTCTGTAATCCTTTTACGAACACATAGTTAAAAGGAAACGTGTACTTTACTAATATCGACAGAAGATGTTCGTACGATGTGTCCCCGTCCGTCTACTCTAATCTATGATAATGCTCCGTTAACCAACGGTTTGTCCTCATGTGTTTGTGATTCGAAACGCTCGTTTTTACTGGAGGTGCAAATATCCAATGCCTGCTGGCAAATGCAGTGATGACCATAATGACTAGTTCCTTGACAAGTTCGTTTCCATCGTTGTCAACGAAACAGTGAAAGTCAAGTATGACTGCTATCTCGTCGTTGATCATCCTCGTGGCTTGATCGCCGCCAGGAGTGGTGGGGTCGTCGTCCATGTTGTCGGCGTCGGCCATGTTGTCGGGTGGGAGATGATTGGTGTGGTCGGCCATGTTGGAAACGTGGCGAGGTTGTCGGGTTGTGTACGAGTGTGCTGGTTAAGGGTCGGCCACGTTTCCAACTCGTGCATGTGTTATAGTGTACGGGTTTGGATGTATACGGTGTTTTCCGGAACGGTGGCCATGTTGGGAAAGCGTCGACGTTGCCAACTTGTGCTGGTTTAGCGACGGCCACGTTGTCAACTCGTGCATGTGTTATAGTGTATGGGTTTAGATATGTACGCCGCCGTCGATGTAAAGAGACTGAGTGAGGTGTATTGCATTGTTGCCAACTTGTGAACTGTAAATTCGAATGTGTGTGCCTTTGTGGTAAGTATATATAGTGTACGGGTTTGGATATATACGACGTTTTCCGGAACGGTGGTCATGTTGGAAAAGCGTCGACGTTGCCAACTTGTGCTGGTTTAGCGTCGGCCACGTTGTCAACTCCTGCATGTGTTATAGTGTATGGGTTTAGATATGTACGCCGCCGTCGTCCGGATATCGTCGATGTGAAGAGACTGAGTGAGGTGTATTGCATTGTTGCCAACTTGTGAAATGTAAATTCGAATGTGTGTGTGTGTCTTTGTGGTAAGTATATATTATAAAAATAAAAAATGTGCACATCATCACTGCGGAACTCACGATGACTCGGTCCTTCGGTGCAAAATTGAAACTCAATTCACTTGTAAAAATTGAATATCACGCATTTGTGCATAGAAGATAAGTATTATATGTACAAATATATTTGTTAATTTTTAATATGTCTATCCGGGCTTACTCTAAAATGTACACCAAGTGAGCCTTGTTTTATTATCTAGACATAAGCACATTGACAATTGAATACAATTAAATCAAATGAAATATGTGGAAGCACATTATATTATAAGTTGAAATATATTATGTATAATTAAAAGAAATTAAATGAAATACAAATAAGTACAAGTTAATATAAATATGTAATCGTACGCGCAGCTAATGACAATTATGTGTATGTGCAATGAAAATTATACATGATAAATGAAGATGTCCATTCCGTCCTACTCTACAATGTCTACTATGTAAGCTCTATCCTTTTCTCCACGATAAACCAGTTGCCTAAGTAAAACTAATTACAAGTTAAAATATGCAAGTGCACTATGACAAAGATGTAAACGCACACAGTAGTGACAATTAAAAAATATAATTGTATACATTTTTTGATAAATATGTTTTAGGGTGCCAATGAGTAAGCGATTCAAAAGAGCGTTCATAAGGATGTTTCTACTAAAAGAAAAATACAAACAATGTGAAGCTCTAAACATGGGTAACGGACAAAGATGTTCAAAATTAACGACCTACGAGTTGTGCACATCACACTATAAAATACAAAAAGAATTCTGTAATGTTTACCACTTAGTTAGTAAAAAATATAAATTTGCCTATGTCAATGTGAGCACTTTAGCAAAAGTTGAGTATACACTACGAAAAAATTATGCAACACAATTTAGAATTCCAACTGATGAAGGACACCAAAATTGGATGGACTATTTAAAAAACACCAATAAAAGAGGAAACAAAAAATTTTCCCGATTTTCTATACGGTAAACCGTCAGAATATTTACACGTGTTTGCCAACTCGAATAACTATGACAATTGGAGAAGAATGTGCTCAACAAATCTTTATAAAAGTATAAAATGTTTTACAAAGGAAAGTATTTACACAACATCCGTCGTCGAGGTAATATTAAATTTTACGTTCGTAAATTTCTGAATGCGAACGTGAAATTTTTGATGTGACCAAAGCCGGGTTTATTTACGAAGGCGACGGTGATGTTGTGAGATGCTGCATGTGTAAAGTACGAATTATGGATTGGATGGCGGGTGATGATCCCGTCCAAGTGCATAAGGCGTCAATCCCTACATGTGATTTCGTTCGCGAGCACTTGTAGAAGTCGACGCACGCAAAAACGGCTCTTTTCAGATCCGACATAAATTCATGTACATACATACCCGTTTGGGTAGTACTAGTAGTACTATGTGTTAGTACTATACTAGTACTAGTAGTACTATATGTAGTACTATTACTAGTACTACTACTAAATGAGTGTAAGCAGTTCAATGTCTGACCGATGGTGCCCATGATAAAAAAAAATATAAAATAAAAAAATGATAATGCTCCTTTAACCAACGGTTTGTCCTCACGTGTTTGTGATTCGAAACGATGGTGTTTACTGGAGGTGCAAATATCCAGTGCCTTCTGGCAAATGCGGTGATGCCCATAATGGTTAGTTCCTTGACGAGTTCGTTTCAATCGTCGTTAACGAAACAGTGAAAGTCAAGTATGACTGCTATCTTGTCGTCGATCATCCTTTTTTCGTTACAAACAGTGTGTTCGGTGTCACTAGGAACGCTGACGATCCGACCGTCTCGCGAAACAGACACGTTGTATGACGTGAAACGCTTGTAAAGAATTTTTTCGGGACGTTTATTTTGTACCTTATCTGCTCGTCACGGATCACTGCAATAAATGTATGTGTCAAAACATCATGTACAAAGATTTCTACAGGGTACAGTACTGCGTGCTTTAAGTCACCACATCGTCTGTACTCGTACAGAGTTAACAACTGAATGCGTTCGTCCACAACGCGTGCTGACCAAACACTGAGATATACGAGATTGATGTAGGTGTAAACACTTCCGTCACAGCAGCACCAGTATAGATTTTCAAATAATTTTTTACTTGTTTATGACACGCATAAACCGAAACTTACTTGACCTTTAACAACGATGCAGTGTTACATGACCACGACTACACCTTCTACAAGTACATGATCGAATGGCGAGAGGAACTTCAAGATGTACAAGAAATCTCCCATATCTTCCAAGAATTTGTCAAGGACTATGGCGGGCTAAATTACGAGAGTTTTTTCAAAGCTTCCATAGCAGAAGCTCCTGTATCAGTCGATCGTCGTCGTTATCGCCCCATCCAAAATACACCTCCATATCCACCACCAATAGATATATACGAAAGGTATGCAGAACAGCAATGCGGAAGATACAATTTCGGTACATATATGTCGGAGTGGGTGGAACAACATTCAACCGAGGGAAACAAAAAGCTCTTCCTACTTCATCGCTCGTCGCCTGTGGAATCTAACAATCGCCCCATTCCAAAGGTTGGAACACTCGGTGATTGGTTATCACCGACAGAAGAACAATCCACTACATCAGAAGAAGAATTCGCTACATCTCCACCATCCACAGGAGGGTATCCAGACGGAGTGGACAGTTTTGGACGTTACATGTTGGATTGGATAGAAAAGCAAACGACAGAAGTTGAACACAACCGGCAGCTCTTACAACGTCGCTCCGATTGGTGGCCTCAACATCAAGACGATGAAACGGAAGTAAAAGAGGACTTATCCAATATTTACCAACGGTTTGTTCCTGACCATGCTGGCGGGTTGAATTATGGAAGATTCATGAGAGATTGGGTAGACGAGAATTGCGTACCACTGTTTTCCAATCTTTCATGAATCTCCCGAGTTGTAGTATTCGCTTTATTCTATTATATTTGTAATATACATGTCTTTATATTCCAAAATGTTTTTTATTGTATGTCCCAAACCTCACAATTTCATCATACCGCCAGGGCTTTCGAACAACTACTGAGATCCTTGAAATTGATTCGAGTGGGTGTAACTATTTACGATTTCATGTCGTCCACTCCGTTGTACTGGTGGCAGTATTTCGATCTGAAACGTTCTCGCTACGGACGTTTGGACAATGAAACATTGAAAACAATTCCACACAACAGACGTTGCAGTTTTGCTATGTCCTTCTCGACGAACGGTGTCGACTGTTCCGTACTGATGAACAGGTATCATACAACTATTCCTACAAAATTCAAACGCACGACAAACTAACATTCTTGCTTCAGATATGGACGTGTACACATATTCTTTTGCAAACCGACGAAAGAGCTTGTACAACATCCGTCGTCGAAGTAATATTAAATTTTTCCCTCGACGCATAATTGAAAACCAATTCACTTGTATAAATTGTATATCACACATCCGTGCATGGAAAATATATACATCATGCATGGAAGATAAGAATTACCATATATAATATTCTGATTGATATGTAATTTCTATCGCAGGACGTAGAAAAAGAAAGGTGTATAGTGTCATCTGCATCTGTTGTAAGAAATTCACATGACATGCACCCCGTGTGTATGCACTGCATAAGTGAAAACCACTTCACTTGTAAAAATTGTCTAACACACATCATGCATAGGAAATAATTACCATTTATATTATTTTGATGGGTATGTAATACCTGTCGGGCAGACGTAGTAAAAAAATCTGATGGGTACGTAATATCAATATCTGTCGGGCAGACGTAGTAAAAAATAGTGGAGTGTCTTCTGCATATCTCGTAAGAAACTCGCTTCTCTCTTTGATTTGGTCCATTGTGTATAAATGAGAACCACTTGGCTTGTAAAAATTTTGTAACACGCATTATGCATGGAAAAAATATGTGTAACACATATCATGCAGGGAAAAAAATAGTTGAAAATAAACACTAAAGCAATGAAAAGTTTACATGTATATTGTAAAAAAATAAATACAATAATTTATATATACATACAACAAATGTATACATTGCAAAAAAAATGGAAACAAATATATACAATAAAAAGATACTTATCAAATAATATATATATATATATACATAGAACAAATATATACATTGCAAGAAAAAATGGAAACAAATATATACAATAAAACGATACATATCAAATATATACAATGTAAAAAATTGTAGTAGATTGTTGTTGTTGTTGTGCACAGCCATCTGTAACAGAAAAAATAGAAACAATATTAGTGCTGTATGGTTAATACGAGTAGGATGGATTAGAATAACGTTTATGAGCACTATAACTATAACATACCTCAAATATGCATCCACCCATAGAAAGTCCGATTGGGCTTTCCGAATACATATTGTCTGCATTGCGGGCATACGGGCGGTGTCCCCTCCAACGCCACCGACTGAAACCAGTCGAGGACGCATCGGTAATGGTATGTTTGGCCACATACCAAACCGAGGAGCCTCTGCCCGTCAGTGTATGCTTCTAGGCACACACTGCAGGCAGTGTGCGGAACCATACTTTGAACAGGGCAGGGCAGGGCTCTCCGCGACGCCAACACCATGTTGGTAGACTCCTTCTAAGAAGGAGTCTCATTGTTGTTGGGTCGTCGTGCGTCCTTGATTCAGTGGCATGTAATATGTCAAAGAAGACAGGTAGCGCGTCTTCTGGAGGGGTCCACAAACGAGGATCTCTTCGCATAAATAGCTGCTGCTGCTGCTGTGGATATATGGGTTGAGGTCGTGGCAGAGGTTGTATCTGCTGTGGCGGTGGCGGTGGTTGAGGCTGAGGCTGCGGTTGTTGCTGTTGAGGCTGAGGCTGAGGCTGAGGCTGTTGCGGCTGAGGCTGTGGCTGTGGCTGAGGTTGCGGTTGAGGCTAAGGATGCTGCGGCAGAGGGCGTATCAACTGTGGTTCAGGCTGCGGTTGTGGCTGCGGCTGCAGAGGAAGTGGGCACGGCTGAATGTCACTGAGGACAAAAAAAGACATAAAAAACGTATACAGACGTGGAAAAAGAAAAATATGTACGCATAAGAAGAAGACTTACATACTGTCCTCGAAGATGGAAATCGTCGCTGACGATGAGGGTGTATATTCCTCCTCATCATCATCATCATCTTCTGCTTCGAGGAAATCGATATTGTATCCCAATTCATCCTCATCTCCCACGAACCCGCTGAGGGTTTCGATGTCGTCGTCGTCGTCGTCGTTGTCGTCATCGTCATCGTCGTCGGTATGATCGACATCGCTGGAAAAAAGTACAAATTTAAAAACAGACGTAAACGCATTACTACAAGAGATTGTTAATGAAAACGGACTTACCGACTCGAGTCGGGTTGAGGAGATGTGCTCCCCAGCAGAGCACGACGTAACCGTTGCGAACTATAAAAATAAACAGTAAGTCAGTCGAATGGAATATTCTGTTTGTACACATTAAATAAAGAAAAAATATTGTATTTACCGTCGTACTCGTCGTTGCTCCTCTGACAGACGTTTATTTACTTTGTTGTTCATTCTGTAAAACGTAATGAAAGTTGTAAAATAATTAGGTAAAGAACATAATGAAGTGTGTGTGTGTCTGTGTGTGTAATGCTGAACATCAACGTAAGTACTTACATGCAAGTTGTAAAACAAACTGAATCGACACAACAAAAGACATATCTATATGCATATGCTCGACGAGAGCTGCTACAGACAGAGTCCCCCCACCCTCACACACGCTGCGAGGTCAGACAACATCTTGTTTAAAATTAAACGCATATTCCCACTGCCTAGCAAAGCTCTCGTCTATTACATCACCCACGACTTGCGTCCTGTTTCACAAGGTTAAACAAATTTATGTACATATGAAAAAGACCCCCCACCCTCACAACGTTCACACGCAACGGTAACATGTGGGCAGTCAGCATCTTGATGTAAGTGAATAAAAAAATAACTGGACGTGAACATAGCGTGTGAATGTCTCAGCGGGAGTCGATTAGATCCTGTATCACAAATTAACTGTTACCGTCTAGTCGCCTACCTCCCCCCCCCTACTAAGTGATGCTCTATTGAATTTAGTACTTTTTATACATGAAATACGAGTTTATTCTTACCGTTTGTTATTGGTCCGTGTACCTCTGTCTCTTCGCGTTAGGACCAGCAGCGTCGTCGGATAGCGCACGTTTACGCGTTCTGAAGTGTCCGTACGCGAGTGTAGTTACGTCGTCGTTCAGTACGTACCTCTTCTCGTCATAAGGTGACAGGCAAAGTTTTGTTACACGTTGCGTGTACAGCTTATGACGATCGGTTCGTATACACTCGGCAGAGGTGAAAACCGTACGACTGACGAAAAGATACTCGCTGTACAATCGATGACGTAACCTTTTTTTATTTCTGTCCACCTTCGCCACCTTTTGTCGGTGCAGTCGGACAACAGGAGCGAGTAACATTTTGCTTTGAGTCCGTCAAATTCCCTGATGGGTTTCCCATTGCTCTCATCCTTGAACTTCCCCACGACTTTTTTGTAGTCGTCGCAATGACAAGGTTGATCCGCGGGATAGTCCGACGTGTCGAAAAGGTGGAGATCCTCTTTCATATCCGCGTACACGTCGTCAGTCTGTATGCTGTAAAGCAAACTGTTCGTGTCACTCATTAGTCAATAACCAAACTACTGTTATAATTCCCCTACAGTAATGTCAATCGTCGACCGTACTTGGCGACAGCGTACCGATAATAAAAATCGTACATTATCAATTTACTGACATCGAGTACTGTGAAGCCGACGTACACCGGACGGGAAAGGAGTAGTCGCGCCTAACGGTTAGAAAAAAAAAAAAAAAAAAACAGTTGTGGGCTGTTCGCACGTAACAACTGTTTATCGTTAACTAAAACAGTCGTCAAGCGTTCAGGTAAATATAAGTGTCTCAGAAAAATAAAAAAACACTCATAGACTGTCCGCATAAATGCACGTAACAGCTGTTCACTGTTAACTAACTCAGTCTTTGAGCGTTTGGGTAAAATAAAAAAACAGTTGTAGATTGTTCGCATAAATGCACGTAACAGCTGTTCACTGTTAACTAAAACAGTCGTCGACCGTTCGGGTAAATACACATGTCCTGGAAAAACAGTTGTAGACTGTTCGCATAAATGCACGTAACAGCTGTTCACTGTTAACTAAAACAGTCGTCGACCGTTCAGGTAAATACACATGTCCTGCAAAAACAGTTGTAGACTTTTCGCATAAATGCACTTAACAGCTGCTCACCGTTAACTAAAACAGTCGTCGATCGTTCAGGTAAATACAGATGTCTCGAGTCACCGACGTTAGTCATCAAGATGTTGAAAAGAATATAACCGACGTTCGTTTATCAAGATGGACGAAAAGAAGAAACAACTAGCCCGTGATATCGACACTATCAGCAATGACATACGTAAGGAATACCGTGCGTTAAAACATGGGATCCGCGAAGAGGAAGAAACGTTAACCAAAAGTTACAAACCGATTGTCGAACCGTTACAAATTATTTCGCAAGCGTTGTTTGAAAAAACCGGTAAAACAACAAATGAAAAGTCTACGAGTGCGAAAAAGATGAAACGTGGGGAGGAGGAGGAGGAGGATCTGATGGGTTCAAGTAGTAGTAATATCGATGTAGGAACACCGCTCCGTCCGTCACCGCAACAGCAGTTGACGCCACGTTTCCTGAAAACTTCTGTGATAGGTGAAACATCGGACGAGGACGATCCAGTCGTCGACCGTTCGGGTAAATACACATGTCCTGGAAAAACAGTTGTAGACTGTTCGCATAAATGCACGTAACAGCTGTTCACTGTTAACTAAAACAGTCGTCGACCGTTCGGGTAAATACACATGTCCTGGAAAAACAGTTGTAGACTGTTCGCATAAATGCACTTAACAGCTGTTCATCGTTAACTAAAACAGTCGTCGACCGTTCGGGTAAATACACATGTCCTGGAGAAACAGTTGTAGACTGTTCACATAAATGCACTTAACAGCTGTTTATCGTTAACTAAAACAGTCGTTGATCGTTCAGGTTAATACAGATGTCTCGAGTCATCGACGTTAGTCGGTTATAACCTCTTCTTTAGAGTTATAACGGAGGGAACCCAAAATAATTGGTTCTGCCAATTATTTCAGGCTGCCTTATTCGAGACGAGCTGAAATTTAAATCAGAACAACACACAGTAAGACATACAAGGAATCAGGGAAGGTGAAACTGTTGATTTATATACTCAGTATATGTGTGTAACAAGAAGACTTGCTTTATTAAACATTTGAAATATAACATTTACTCCAAAGAACAGATTCCATGACGTTATTAATTAAATTAGTAAAATTAAGTGAAATGCTTTATTTAGAATATGGGATCACAACAAATTTATCTAGCTATACCCCCGGATCCGGGTAACCATTGGTATTTAGTCTCTAATCTTTTAATTATATTTAATTCAAAATTGTTATCTTGCAAGACTTTTACCTTTTTGCTTCATATATCTTCCATTAGAAGAATGGTATTAATAACACTACGTTACGTTAATATCTAAACTGTTACAATTGAATGATATTGAATAGTTACAATTAAGTTCTCAAATTTAAGTTTTTATATTCTTATAAAAATCAATCGTCTCTGTAAGTCTCTTAAATAGAGTATTGTGTTACAAAAATATTATCATTATTCCTCGATAGACGTGCTATCGAGTCACCTCTATATTTTGGATGTAGTAATCGCCTCCATGTGGTTCCGTCTTCGGAGTCCTAAAACGTCGTCCTCGTCTTCGTCTGGTCTCTGTTGTTCATGGCTTAATACGTCTGCAGGATAGGTAGAGTCTTCTACACAGATACTCGTTGATTCTCAGATGTCTCGAACTGCATCATCGGTAGGGTATACTAGAGTTCTCATTTAGATGGTCCATGACCACAGGTCAGATGTTGAAAAGATTCGTCCATCGGTGAAGATTGCAGTCATCGTTTTTTCTCTATTAACACTCGTCGTTTGTAGTTACATCTTTCTTCTTGTTACAAAGTTTTTGGAATTTCCTTTTTGTTAACGTTACATGTTACACTTTTTGTAACGGTTAGTAAAATACAAAATAATAATTAATTAATCCACACTAACGACAAATTGTATAACTTTTGAACAGAGCATTTTGCTCGTGCGTCTGCACAGCTGGGCGTCGTCATCGCAAGAGAGCGATTTTTCGTCCGCTACCCTCGTACATGACGAGAGAGAGAGTGGGGTGTTTATTCCGCGAGCATATATAGTTCCTGTTTTCTCTTTAAATAAACTTTTTATTTATACAAACTATCGCTAGATAAAAATACATCATTTAAATTAATTGTTTTAGTTACTATCTGTGTCTACAGATACTTTAATTATTAACATTAGTTTACTCTATTATTTTTTAATTACAGTAGACTCGGAAAACATGTCGAGTCCGGTATCAACAGGTAGGCGCTTGATAGCAAGCAAAGGGATAAATACGAACATAATAATTATTTACAATATGCCTTTTCTTTATGGATACTTTGCCCTTATTAATTACTTCTTCCATTCACACTTAGTACCTACATGTTTTTATTATTATTATTGTGAGATTTAAATGGTTAATTGTACGCAACCTTAATTAATTAAATTTTTTTTTATTCTGTAAATGTCACAATTTAAATCGTCACATACTCCGCCTCCTTACCAACACAGACTCCTAAAATTTTTGTCAGCTATGTACCGAGAGTATGCATGGGGAGTTCCATCTGAAATTTCTTATTATTATTATCTTTTATTATTATTATTGCACGGTTTATTTGTTTTAAATTCTCTTTAAATGATCTTAATTCTCATTTAAATGTTCCTCCTCCGTGAAATTCCCTTTTTCTCACTAAATACAGTACTTACTCATAATACTAATTTCCCTAATTTCAGCAACTCACAATATCGTGGCCCGACTGACATCAGCTTACTCTAACTCTACACGTTAGCTTTCAGCATTCAAAAAAATGATCTCTTGGCTCTCTTGGCTCATCATTATCCTTTTCAGTCGGCGCCGTTGTGACTCGTTACTTAACATGTGTAATCACTTCTGGATTATATATCATAAACTTATTTCTAATGTAATCTAAAGAGGATCCCATACTCCACTTTAGATCACTGTTTTGAGAGAAGCGGAATTTCACGAAGATACTTTTCATTTAACTCTTTAACAATTACTAGACAACTTATGCGGAAGGGGAGACACTTTACACAATGCATTGTAATCCACTCGCGGTGGCATTCTTTGTTTAGGGAGAGCAACCTTTAGTACAATTGAGAGGGTGGCTGCTTAATACAATACTGAACACGCTTCCTTTTCTCTACCTTGCCACAACTGGGGTGTTTACACTACGCAACGTAACTTTCATTATTATTATTCACTTTTCTCTTATTTACTGCGATACGATTTACTACTACTTATTTACACGTTACACAAATTTGTTTAACTTAAGATTTATTTAGCAATTATGACTATTTAAGCAATTATTAATCACTTATTATTACTTTGGGGTTTTAAAAACACTTACCTCGAATTATTTCCTACACACTTTAATACATTGTAAACATTTATTAACAGAGATTATTATTAAACCTTTGGCATTAAATTCTATTTAAACGATCAGCTCTTGGTACTCATTTTCTTTTCTTCTGTGACCTTCCCTTTATCTTGTTTCTTAAAATCTAACTTAATTTTATTTCTACTACTAATTTACGTAACCTCACAACATCATGGCCCGACTGATTACATTTTGCATACTCTAACTCTAGTAGTTAGTTTTCTGCTACTTTCTTTAACTCTTGTAAAGAACTTTCTTAGTGCGGCGCCATTGTGACTGAGTTACGTTCCTTATATCTATTTCGCTTATTTATACTTAAGATAATCTAAAGTTGATCCCATACTCAACCCTAGATTATTTTTAATTCTAGTTGCTTACTTTACTGAGATAAGCGGAATGTCACGAAGGGGAATCTTTATTCACTACTAAACAATCAATTGTCACACACTAAACAAGAGGGGACAAACACTTTACTTTCAACGATCAGCTGTTACGCTGGAATGTAGGTCAGACTAGTTTAAACAATGGCCTCGTTTATGAGTACAAAGGGCAGAAGTCAACTCGAGGGTGGATATTTCTCTATTGTTCCATTTAACAATAGCTGGCGGCTAGGGACTTATTTTCAAGCAGGACACAACTTATTTATTATTATTCACACATATTATTCATTTCTTTTTACTTATTTCACTAATACACTTTTATAATTATAATTCTACTAACGTGTTATAATAAATTTACGATATTATTAAACTTTTTATTTTAAATGACTTATTATTTATTATTAGTACTTTGGTCTGATTTAAGAGACAGTTTCTTTTTATTTCAAACTAGTTTATTTACTTAGGGAAACATCATTCCATTAAATTAATTAGTACACTTGTTTTATTTAATTCGATTTAATTTTCAACAAAGGGGAGATACATGTTTACTAGGCACAAGAAGACACACAGGAAAGGACACGCTTCAAATAACAATACACCACACAAGAAGGGTGACCGATTGTTCTCACTCTAACTGGGGAGACCGACTACGACAATATTAAACAATAGCCAACAGGAAATTTACATGTCCGAGATTGCCGTGAATGGGGGTTGTTTATGAATGGGACTTTTAACAAGTACCTACATGGTTTGTTTACATTGGAACATATGTTACTCTTACTTTACACATATCATATTTACTAATAAAATTATCTATACTATATTACTATAATATTAACTATTATTTTATCTTATTTAAATTTCTGACACATATTAAAATACACGAGTAAATAAATCAACAGCTTATGAATAGGGACACAATTACTGTTTAGCAACACAAGTCACAAAAATTTTTTAATTATTTGTAGCAAAATTTAAACAAATTAGCAGAGTTGCACATCTTATAACCTCTTCTTTAGAGTTATAACGGAGGGAACCCAAAATAATTGGTTCTGCCAATTATTTCAGGCTGCCTTATTCGAGACGAGCTGAAATTTAAATCAGAACAACACACAGTAAGACATACAAGGAATCAGGGAAGGTGAAACTGTTGATTTATATACTCAGTATATGTGTGTAACAAGAAGACTTGCTTTATTAAACATTTGAAATATAACATTTACTCCAAAGAACAGATTCCATGACGTTATTAATTAAATTAGTAAAATTAAGTGAAATGCTTTATTTAGAATATGGGATCACAACAAATTTATCTAGCTATACCCCCGGATCCGGGTAACCATTGGTATTTAGTCTCTAATCTTTTAATTATATTTAATTCAAAATTGTTATCTTGCAAGACTTTTACCTTTTTGCTTCATATATCTTCCATTAGAAGAATGGTATTAATAACACTACGTTACGTTAATATCTAAACTGTTACAATTGAATGATATTGAATAGTTACAATTAAGTTCTCAAATTTAAGTTTTTATATTCTTATAAAAATCAATCGTCTCTGTAAGTCTCTTAAATAGAGTATTGTGTTACAAAAATATTATCATTATTCCTCGATAGACGTGCTATCGAGTCACCTCTATATTTTGGATGTAGTAATCGCCTCCATGTGGTTCCGTCTTCGGAGTCCTAAAACGTCGTCCTCGTCTTCGTCTGGTCTCTGTTGTTCATGGCTTAATACGTCTGCAGGATAGGTAGAGTCTTCTACACAGATACTCGTTGATTCTCAGATGTCTCGAACTGCATCATCGGTAGGGTATACTAGAGTTCTCATTTAGATGGTCCATGACCACAGGTCAGATGTTGAAAAGATTCGTCCATCGGTGAAGATTGCAGTCATCGTTTTTTCTCTATTAACACTCGTCGTTTGTAGTTACATCTTTCTTCTTGTTACAAAGTTTTTGGAATTTTCTTTTTGTTAACGTTACATGTTACACTTTTTGTAACGGTTAGTAAAATACAAAATAATAATTAATTAATCCACACTAACGACAAATTGTATAACTTTTGAACAGAGCATTTTGCTCGTGCGTCTGCACAGCTGGGCGTCGTCATCGCAAGAGAGCGATTTTTCGTCCGCTACCCTCGTACATGACGAGAGAGAGAGTGGGATGTTTATTCCGCGAGCATATATAGTTCCTGTTTTCTCTTTAAATAAACTTTTTATTTATACAAACTATCGCTAGATAAAAATACATCATTTAAATTAATTGTTTTAGTTACTATCTGTGTCTACAGATACTTTAATTATTAACATTAGTTTACTCTATTATTTTTTAATTACAGTAGACTCGGAAAACATGTCGAGTCCGGTATCAACAGGTAGGCGCTTGATAGCAAGCAAAGGGTTAAATACGAACATAATAATTATTTACAATATGCCTTTTCTTTATGGATACTTTGCCCTTATTAATTACTTCTTCCATTCACAATTAGTACCTACATGTTTTTATTATTATTATTGTGAGATTTAAATGGTTAATTGTACGCAACCTTAATTAATTAAATTTTTTTTTATTCTGTAAATATCACAATTTAAATCGTCACACGGTGTACTGCCGTTTATCAAGATGGACGAAAAGAAGAAACAACTAGCCCGTGATATCGACACTATCAGCATGACATACGTAAGAAATACCGTGCGTTAAAACATGGGATCCTTGAAGAGGAAGAAACGTCAACGCAAGCGTTGGTTGACAAAAAAACGTAAAACAACAAATGAAAAGCCTACGAGTGGGAAAAAGATGAAACGTGGGGAGGAGGAGGAGGAGGAGGAGAAGGAGGAGGAGGATCTGATGGGTTCAAGTAGTAGTAATATCGATGTAGGAACACCGCTCCGTCCGTCACCGCAAGAGCAGTTGACGCCACGTTTCCTGAAAACTTCTGTGATACTTGAAACATCGGACGAGAACGACGAGGACGATCCTAGTCTCAACATCGAAAAAATGTTAGACACACCGGAAAGGAGGCGAGAAGCGCGTAGATATTTTCAGGACAAATACGACAGTGAATCGTTAGCGAATAAGTACATGCGTATGATCGTGTCGGCTGAACGCGATAGTTTGATGGATTATACGTACGGTGTAAGACACGAAAGCGGAAAATGGATGATCGGTGATTCACCGTTGGAAATCGAAACAGACGATTCAATCTTTATCAACGGTAAACGTTACAAAGGTACACCGGGTCTATACGAACTCATGTTCATGAAGCACCCTAAAGAGAACGTTTACAACGAGATGGATCTGAATGCGTAAATAGACATACAAACGTGCACAAGCATCATTATTTAGTGAACGCGCAGGTAAACACAAACAGAGGTGTAAAGTATAAACAGATAATATCACGGTTGTTCCCACCGAAACGTACAGGACACGGACATAATAATACCGACAGAACGTATATGATGCTCTCGAGAAAAAAAGACAAAATTGATTACGTGCACTGGGACGATCCGAACGAACTGGTGGATAGATTGCGACTGTTGATAGCGTCACAACGCGCCCGAAACGGTGGACGCACGAACGAAATCGTTTCCATAGTGGAAGAACTACGTGAAGCCAACATCATCGTATAAAATATCGTGCACAGCGTTCGACGCGCTTTATTCACGAGATGAGCGTTGACAAGTTCGGCAGACACCAGAGCGCTGTCAGAGCGCGAAGGGAGACGCGACGCAGTCTGCGGGAGGATATCGGTATCGCGATGACCGAGGACGGGCACTTCGACGTAGCGGGAAAAAAATACACAACTTGGACGAACCGCACAACGGTAACGATGCCGTTCCACTGCGGTTTGTGCGTGACCACTGTCTGGTCAACGATTCGAGGCAAGGAATAGACATGAAAGGTTGTAAGCTCGTCATCGTCGCCGCTCCCGTCGATCTTGGGGACGCTGTCAACAAGCAGTACGTAGACTACACGTGCTTGCGTTTCACGACAGTACCGAACAAGAAGAACAGCCCTGTCGTCGACGCACGGGACCATCGCATACAGTCTCTGAGAGATACAATTCGTGCGAGAGGCGCTGCGACCAAAGTATACGTGGACGCGAAGATCATACCGAAGGATACGAACTCTAACCTAATGGTCGGGAACGTACGAATAACACAGTTAGCGCCACCCTTCAACATATACTATATTCTTATTGATATGTAGTTTCTATCGCACGAACGTAAAAAAGTGTAGTGCCGTGTACAATTGTTGTAAGAAACACACATGATATGCACTGCATAATTGAACGCCAATTCACTTATATAAAACACACATCACTTATGGAAAATAACACAGTTCACAAGTTGGCAACAATGCAATACACGGCGGCGTACATATTCAAACCCGTACACTATAACATATGCACGAGTCGACAACGTCGACGCTTTTCCAACATGGCCGCACGTCCGGAAAACCACCTTACATATCCATACCCGTACACTATAACACACGCACGAGTTGGCGACGTGACCGACGCTTAACCAGCACACTCTTACACTGCTTGACAACTTCGCCACTTTTCCAACATGGCCGACCACACCAATCATCTTCCACCCGACAACGTGGACGCAGACCCCACCACTCCGGGCGGCGACCAGGACACCGCCAGGCCGCCGCCGGACGGTGAACCGCGAACAACGAACATACCGCCGGCACGCCTCCGCCTATCAACGCACAATTATGTATGCATTGCATGTATGTGATTTTTTTATTAAAAAAAATGTAATCAATTTTAATGTATTTTATTTTCTTAATGCCCGTAACCTTGGGGGAAGAAACGTCTTATTATTATCCCCTCCCCCCGTACGTTCGCACCAACCTGTTGGGCAGAATGGCCTTGTAGGGCTCGACATAGCGCCCGCTAGACCAACAGGTTGGTGCGAACGTATTAGTATGTATTAGGCATCCGTCATGGTAGCACACAATAACAGGGAACTCGTACTCCGTGTACAAAGTCTAGCGCCGGAAGAACTGATTTCACTTAATGTAGGTAAATTTTCGGTGTATCAGGTCTATTTGCAATTCGGTATCGACGTTGAAAACGATACGAAAAATAGATTTTTCTGGAACTGCACCATACAGAATAAAATAAAGGAATCAACGAGTTGGACGAAACTTGTCGCGAACACGATATCGCTTACAGCAAGTACAAGGACAACGAACGACGACGTGTAGCGGATCGCGTGCTAGCAGGTAAGGCGTGGGAACGAGTGAAAGCTTTGAATTCGGGCATTAGTGAAAGAGCGTACGCGGCAGCCGTAGCAGCAGCGATGAAGGCGAAATCGGCGTTAGGCAGCGGGCTATGCTGCGGTGGTGGTGGTAGTGTGCGTAAACGTCGACGTCGCACCAGACGACGCAAGCCGGTTCGACACACGATAATCAGGAAGAGGAGGAGGACGACGAAGACGACGACGGGCACGGGACGACGACGACGAAGACGGGCCGGTGGTAAAAATGCTTCAGGACTATACCTTCGACCGTACCAAAAAAACTAATCAAAATACCCGTGCGTCCGTTGTCCGATCGAGATCTTTATGAGTACATGAAACTATTGCGTATACCTTATTTCAGAGGCGTGTACATGCGCGACGCACTTCCTAGTACATCACCATGGGAGAACGAAAGTGCGATCGTGAATCTGGACGACGCTACCGGACCGGGCACGCACTGGGTATGCTACAAGAAGCGAGGCGACAGTGTCTGGTACTTGGATGGATTCGGCAATCTGCGCCCTCCTGTCGAGCTAATACGCTACTTTGGATCGAACGTGACCGACGTTCATTACAATTACACGCGGAAACAGCCGTCGGACACAGTCATGTGCGGACATTTATGTTTGGAGTTTTTTACATCGAACGATCAGTAAACGACAAGATGTCTTCACTTACGGTCACCGTCACGGGTACGGATCCGCGCGCACTGGTTTGTGATTTTTTACCACCGCTTGAACTGACGGACGGTGAATGGTACGCGGGACTGCTGGACTTTACCACGTACAACTCTATACCGAACGTGGAAAGCGGAAGAAACAACGTCTTTCCCGTACTAAAGGGAGCACGTAAAACGTTAGACCTCGTCAATATACCGACCGGTGTGTACGAAATCAGCGATATCGAGACGTACCTGAAGAAAGAACTAGCAGACCCGAAATTTTCTCTACGACCCAACAACAACACGTTGAAATGTGAAATTTATTGTTCATACGATATCGATTTCGGATGTACGGAACTCACGATCGGTACCATGTTGGGTTTTTCCAAGAACCGAAAGTTAGAAGCGTATATATTACACACGTCGGACGCACCTGTAAACATTAACAAAGTGAACGTTTTGGAGATAAGGTGTAACGCTGTACAAGGTTCGTACAAGGCGGGACGAAACGAGCATATACTGCACTCGTTCTATCCAACGGTTGAGCCAGGATTCAAGATAGTAGAAACGCCTAGAAACGTCATTTATTTTCCGCTTAACGTACTACACTTGCGTAACGTTACAGTGTCTGTACACGATCGGGACGGTGATATTGTGAATTTTCAAGAAGAAGTCATCACTGTGCGTATACATTTGAAACGTGTGTAGTAATTATGGGAATTTATTTCAGCGATACCCCCGTGATGAAGAGCGGCGGCGGCGACGGCTCGCACCACAAGATAAAAGAGGTCAACACTTTTAGAAAAGGTATCAGTAGACGTTCGTCGTTGGCACGGTTAACAGCAACTAACCGACGCTACCTGATTTCACTAGGATTCAAACTCAAGAAAAACAAGTAACATGGCGGACAGCGGTATCGTCTTATCGGTTGAACGTCGCCCATTCTTTGAAGACAACATCACGCATTACGAATATCATCCTCATGCACCGTACGCGTCGGCGTCACGATACGGAAATAACGATGAGATACGCATACCTATACTGCAACAGCAAGTCTTCACTTTACCGATGGAAAGTTTCCTGTATGTTGAAGGCAAGTTGAGCAAAAATACCGACAACACCGGTAGTGTGAACGTGAAAATGATCAACAACGCGATCGCGTTTCTCTTCGAAGAAATCCGTTACGAACTGGCCGGTGTGGAAGTGGATCGTACCAAGAGCGTCGGCATCACGTCCACTATTAAAACCGTGCTAGCTGCCGGCA
Organism: Magicicada septendecula; assembly: GCA_034769895.1. Classification (NCBI taxonomy): domain Eukaryota; kingdom Metazoa; phylum Arthropoda; class Insecta; order Hemiptera; family Cicadidae; genus Magicicada; species Magicicada septendecula. The sequence continues at coordinate 337,713,028 of CM068367.1, read as the reverse complement.
AGCAGGACATTGTTTCGATGCAAAACGCCGGTTGGGTTGCTCCTACAGCTAACGAGCTAACGCCGACCGGCAAACACGAGGAATTCAACTTTTGCATACCGTTGAGGATGCTGATGGGATTCGCTGAGGATTTCACGCACGTTATTTTAAACATGAAACAGGAACTGATACTGTTGCGCACTTCCACCGACGTTAACGCTCTGTTCTCGTCCACGGATGCGACCGCTAACGCTGATATAGAACTGACCAAAATCTCTTGGATGATTCCGTTCGTGTATGTGAACAACGAAGTACGGATACGATTGTTGGATATCATACGCAAGGACCTACCGCTATTCTTACCGTTTCGTAGTTGGGAACTGCACGAGTATCCGGCTTTACCAACGACCGACAGACAGACTTGGACGGTGAAAACAACTACACAACTGGAGAAACCGCGGTACGTGATACTCACCTTTCAGACCGCCAGAAAAAACAATCTGAATAAACACGCAGACGAATTCGATCACTGCAATGTGACAAACGCAAGACTCTTTCTGAACGACAAATGCTACCCGTACGATAACCTGAACCTGGATATCGATAACGGACGTTACGCATTGCTGTACGACATGTATACACGATTTCAAAAATCGTACTACCACAGAAGTCAACCCAACGTACTTCTAACACCTACTGAGTTCATAGCAAAAGCACTGTTATTCGTCTTCGATTGTAGCAGACAGGACGAATCGCTCAAGTCTTCACCAGTCGACGTCAGATTGGAATTCGAGTCATCGACCAATTTCCCCGCTCAGACCGCGGCCTACTGCTTGATACTGCATGATTCAATCAACGTGTACACTCCGTTATCCAACACAGTGCGCAGACACAATTAAACGCTGACTATATATTAATGTTTTTTTTGCTGTAAATAGAACGTTGCTTTTTTTAGAATGCAATGTGTGCATTATATGTATGTGATTTTTTTTTAATTAAAAAAATGTAATCAATTTTCATGTATTTTTATTTTGTTGTAAATAGAATGTAATGTGATATTTTATATAAAAAAAGTAATCAATTTTCATGTATTTTATTTTCGTGGAGGGGGAAACGATTATCCTCTCCTCCCTATTCTTCGCTCAGTGTTTCATCAGCACGAGTCGTGAGTGGACGCACAAGATGCTTTCACACGATATCGATGATGACGATATCAATCCCAACAGCAACCGCTATTTCAAACAATGCGGTGAAGCGGTGATGACGACGTCAATCAAGTCCTTATCACCAGACGATAAAGAAGTGCAGGTCATCTTAATTCAAAAAATCACATCTCCGTACCCGCGTTACAGAAACTTTGAAAACCGTTTAAAGAGTTTTAAAGAATGGCCTGTATCGTTAACGATAACGCCTAAAGAATTATCAGAAGCGGGTTTCTTTTACACTGGATGCAACGATAGAGTGATTTGTTTTTGCTGTGGAGGCAGATTAAACAAATGGGAACGAGGAGAATATACTTGGATGGAACACGCACGTCATTTCCCTGTGTGCTCTTACGTAATGTTAATGAAAGATACAAATTTTATCATCAAGGCACTGGGTATCGTTACCGAAGCGCAAGCACCAACAGCAGCAGTGACAGCAAAGAACGAACAACGCACCGACACGATCAAGGAGAATATAAAAAACGTAGAAGGAAGCTCGAATCGTGATACGATGTGCAAAGTCTGTTACACACAAAACGTGGAAGTTGTACTTATTCCCTGTCGACATTTTATCATATGTGTGAATTGCGCCATAACCGTACATAATTGTCCCTTATGTAGAACCGCATACACCGCTTACATGAGAGCGTATTTCTAGTTCGTTTTCACGCTTTAATTTTATCGCCTAGTGAACTCAAGGTTTGAAAATATATAAGCTGCTGTGACAAAAGTGTTTAATCCAACCTCCGCTAATATCGCATACCTCAGTGTTCGAACAGCACGCGTTGTAGACGGACGCATGGAGCTGCTATCTCCGTACGAATACATACGCTGCAGTGACTTAAAGCATACAGTATTGTACCCTATAGAAATTTTTGTATACAACGTTTTGACATGTAAATTTGTTGCACTGATCCGTGACGAAAATTTAAGGTACAAAATAAACGTTCCGAACAAATTCTTTACGAGCGTTTCACAACATACAACGTGTCTGTTCCGTAAAACGGGCGGATCTGCAGAGTTCCTAGTGACACCAAACACGTTGTTTATAACAAAAAAGAGATGGTTGCGACGATAAACTAGCAGTGATACTTGACTTTCACTGTTTCATCGACAACGATGGAAACGAACTCGTTAAGGAACTAGCCGTTATGGATGTCACCGCATTTGCCAGCAGGCATTGGATATTTACACATCCAGTAGACACGATTGTTTCGAATCACAAACATGTCAGGACAAACAGATGGTTAACAGACCATTATCATGGACTAACGTGGACGGACGGGGACACATCGTACGAACATCTTGTACCGATATTAGAAAAGTATACGTTTCCTTTTAACTTCGTGTTTGTAAAAGGATTGCAAAAACAAAGATTTCTACAAAAGCGTATCGTGCATTTTAATATTATAAATTTAGAAGATTTCGGTTGTCCCAAACTCGATCAATTACAATCAATACATGGAACAGCCTGCCTCACGCACCGCTTATTTCCGGAAATATGTGCAAATACTAGAGTACACGCTTTACGCGAGTGGGTTGTATCATATTTTAGAATAATCAACATGTTTCTGATAAATTACTAATTGAAAACATTATTGTTTAGCGCTTACGTAAAAAATAACAGTCGTCGCCTTTCTATCGATTACATCATCTGTCTAATAATAAATTAGCGTCGACGACATGTTCGAACAAGCACGAGTGTCTAGACGTATAAAAAATAACCGACTCCCCTCTTCCCCACCTACCCATCGAACCGTGAGAAATCACGAAGATGGCGTTTTCGAAGATGACGAGTTAAAAAATTTAGTACCGTGTTCGCTGCAACTAATTTATCGTGGAGAAAAAGATAGAGCTTACATAGTAGAAATTTTAGAGTAGGACCGAATGGACATCTTCATTTGTCGCGTACGATTACATATATATATTAACATATACTTCGTTGTATTTCATTTAATTATAAATAATATATTTTAACTTATATATTGTAATGTGATTACACATATTCCATTTGATTTAATTGTAATCAATTGTCAATGTACTTATGTCTAGACAATAAAACAAGGCTTACGTGGTGTACATTTTAGAGTAAGCCCGGATAGACATCTTCAGAATTAACAAATATATTTGTACATAATTGTCATTGCACGCGTTTACCAATAGTATTTAAAATATAATGTGCTTACACTTATTTCAATTTGATTTAATTCTACACAATTGTGTATGCGTTTACATAATGTTATAATATAATGTGCTTACACATAATTCATTTGATATAATTGTATACAATTGTATTTTTTTAATTGTCACTACTATGTGTGTTTATTTCATTTTTTTTTGTACATATTTGTCATGTCATAGCGCACTTGTAATTAGTTTTACTTAGATGTATTTCGTACATAATTGTCATATTCCACATGTTTACATTTTGTAATTTTCACTACTGTGTGCGTTTACATATTATGTATTTTAAATTGTAATATATTTTGATTACATGTATTTTAATTATTTGTAATTAAACAGTATTGCTTTAACATTTTTATTGTTTTTTAATTTCAAAATTCCTTCGAACATTAACACTATTCATCACGCAATATACAAGCTAGAACGAGTTACATAGAACTAATTTAAAAAATCAATTTTATTAAACAATAATTGCATGATTATAATATACTTTAGAAATTAAAGAATATTTAAAATCAAACTAACCTTGTACGAGTTCCAGTTGAGTCTCGCGACGAACGATGTGCCGTTGAGAGCAGTTCGTATGCTTATATATAGTATCTCAAGGATGTACGCGAAAGAGATGGTAACAACAAAAAAAAAAGCTCCCACACACAAAGTCACGGACGCGCACTTAGCTTGGCTTGCGTTCTGTTTCTCACTTCGTTCACACGCTGTGATAACAGATGGTGCCAGACAGCTTGTGTTTTGTTATTAAAAAAATTTATGTACGACTACGTTCACACGCTGCGATAAACAGATGGCCAGACATACGGAGTCGATTACATCATCATAACAACTAATGCACACCCAAAAACAACAAAAAACGTAACAGCTGCCACACACACACACACAAAGTCAAAGACGCACACTTAGCTTGGCTTGCGTTCTATTTCACACACTAATTTATGTACGTCCCTAACTTCGTTCACACGCAACGATAACATATGCTCAGACAGACGGTGGCAATTAATTATATGCTCAGACAGACGGAGGCAATTAATTATTACCATGAGCGGCTCGCGATAACAGATGGCCAGACAGTCGGAGTCGATTACATCAGCTGCAGCATGTTCTGTTATTTAAAAAATATATATATAAAATAAAATAAAAAAATAAAATAAAAAAAATTGCATACGACTATGGACAAACAGCATCATGGTGTAAGACGTTATAAATAACTGCACGTGTATAGGTCTCAGCGGAAGTCAACTGCCACTTGTCCCTATTATTCATATTACATACCCACCAGCGATAACGGATGGTCAGTCAGCATTCTGATGTAAAAAATAACTCCACATGTGAAGATCACAGTGGGAGCCGATTACATCATTTGCGACGTCCTATTATTCAGATATTACATGAACAGTAATTATTTTCCATAAGTATTGTGTGTGTGTGTTTTATATAAGTGAATTGACGTTCAATTATGCAGTGCATATACATATACATACCCATATACTATAACACATGCACGAGTCGGCAACGTGGCCGAACCTTAACCACCACACTCATTACACAAACCGACAACCTCGACACTTTTCCAACATGGCCACGCACCTACCGACAACATGGCCGACCCCCCGCCGCCGACAACATGGACGACGACCCCACCACTCCTGGCGACGATCAAGCCACGACCAGGCCGCGGCCAGGCCGCCGCCGGACGGTGAACGGACAGGACAGGCCTACACCAATCAACGCACACATAACCCGCCCACTTACTGCCGCCGACGACAACATGGCCGACGTACGAAGCACGACTTTGATACGCCCAACAACATCACGTGGCACAACACCACTAACCCCCAAGCCATCCCCACCTCGGGATTGGGCGCCACTATGCACCGGATGTTTACCCACACCACCACAATTTTTGAATTTCCCGCCATATGACGTCACTTCCGCGTTAGAACTCTCATAACCCCCCTACTCACAATTAAGCTGATACGCCAGACCGGTGACGTTTCAATAACTTGGCAAACAAAGTCATCTGGAAGAAGAAAATCGGTACACTGGTTGACTGAGGAAATTTCTACTCTGAGGAGGAGATGTCTTTCTCTCAGGCGAATTGTTACCAGGAGGAGGAAAAGGAATAACGACAGTGCATAACAATAAACAACAGAATACAGAGCTGCAAGACAAGAACTTAAAAAGGCTATTATCAGTAGCAAACGACGAAGGTGGGAGGAACTAAAGGCTGATGTGAATAATGACCCCTGGGGGCCCCCTGGGTTACAGGGTCGTCATGCACAAGCTTGGGGCACAGTCGACTAGCCCAATCATGGATGCACCGCGTATGGATGCCATCTTGGATGCACTCTTTCCGACCCACCCGGTAAATGTCCGTGAGCCGCGTCACATAGCAGAAGACGAAGTCCCGCTGTTCAGCGATGAAGAACTGAAGGAGGCCGCAGGCTTGATGAAGAATGGCAAAGCCCCAGGACCGGACGGTATTCCGCCAGAAGTCCTGAAGGTGATTGCTAGTTCATGCCCTCGGATACTTCTTAATATGTACAACAGCTGCCTCAGGGAGGGATACTTCCCCAAGCGTTGGAAAGTGCAGAGGCTGGTGCTTGTCAGCAAAGGTAAGGATGACCCAGGCAAGCCATCAGCGTACTGACCTTTGTGCATACTGGATACTGCTGGAAAGTGCCTGGAAAGGTTACTAAAACCACGTCTGTTAGCAGCCATTTAAAGCGCGGGAGACCTGTCAAACAGACAGTACGGCTTTCGAAAAGGCCGATCAACCCTTGGAGAAGTGGAGGAGGTAGTTAGAACTTTCCACGTAGACCAACAGGGGAATCATTACTCGAGAACTATAGTCCTGTTGGCGACGCTGGATATTAAGAATGCTTTCAATTCTGCCAGCTGGAACGACATGCTTAGGGATCTGGAACACTTCTTCCGGATCCCACAGTATCTCCTGCGGATAATAGAGTGCTATCTGAGTGACAGAGAACTTATTTATGATACGACAGATGGACCTCGTAGAAGGAAGATCACCACCGGGGTTGCCCAGGGTTCAATTTTGGGCTCTGATCTTTGGAACGTATCCTACGACGGAATTTTACAGATGGAGACGCCGCCAGACACTTTCCTGGTAGGTTACGCAGACGATATCGCGGCAGTGATTGTAGCATGGAAGGCCGATGATGCACAAAGAAGGCTGAATCAGGTTATGAGGCGAGTGGGCTCCTGGCTTGAAGAACACAGCCTGGATCTAGCCACCGATAATACCGAAATAGTACTACTCACCCAGCGACGGGCTCCCACTATCATACCGCTGCAAGTAGAAGCTGAGACAGTATTTACAAAAAAGGCTGTGAAATACATAGGGGTGAGACTAGACGCAAAGCTCTCCTATTGGGATCAAATAGGAGCGTGGCAGCTGATAAGGCGGCTAACGTTACAACGAATCACAGCAGACTTATGGTCAATGTAGGAGGTCCCACTGCAAGCAAGAGGCGATTGTTGATGGCGGTCACAGAATCCATCCTTCTGTACGGTTGCGAAATCTGGGTCGATGCACTAAAGATGGAAAAGTACAGAAAACGTATGGCATCGGTGCAGAGAAGAGGAGCCCTCAGAGTAGCATCCTCTTACCGGACAGTGCCAGAGCCAGTAGTCTTGGTGATAGCGGGAGTGATTCCCATAGACCTGTTGGCTCTAGAGCGGAAGTATTTATTCAAAAGAAAAGATGAAATTGGAAGAGATGCCGGAAACCGTGAAGCCAGGGAACTCACTCTCCGACACTGGCAAGGTCGTTGGGATAAAGAGGAGAGAGGAAGGTGGACCGCAAGGCTGGAGGTGACCGCCAACAAGGTGAGGTCAACTACCATCTGACCCAGTTGGTCAGTGGCCACGGTAATTTTAATGCCTACCTCCATAGAATGGGAAAAGTCCAAAGCCTAGCATGCCAATACGGAGACTCTCCCCATGATGATGCATCGCACACGTTTTTCAAGTGCTGCAGATTCGAAAGACAGTCATGGCACTGGAAATGGAGCTCAGGGAGTTCACGCCCGAGAGCGTAGTTGCACTTATGCTTCGGGGTAAGGGGGAATGGGACCTCATCAATGCATTTGTTCAGTGGGTCCTACTAGAAAAAAAGACAGGCCCAACTTGCACCCAACGGGCAGTAGAAGAGAGGAACATCTAGAAGAAGCCCGATAAGGCCGCAATAGGCTCCATCCTGAAGTAATGCGCTAAGTGGTTCCAGGATGGTTATGAATTCCTGAATTAGAGGTGGGTTTTTTAGTGGCTGAGAGTCCCACACACCAGAGGAAGCACAAGCCTCCTCTGACGGTGCATAAAGTATTTTTTTCCCCTCTAGAAAAAAAAATTATTATTACATAATGAAGCAAGTATAACCTGGTTTCCTTGATACGACTTTTGCAATTACTTACAGTTACTTAGAGTATGACTTGAAACTCATACTCTACTCTAAAAACTTTAAAATATAAACAATTTATAATTATTTTTCTTTTTTTAGGATATGATATCTAAAAAATATAATCAGAGGACCTCTTTCCTGGGGAAACACACTTTTTGAACATTTAACTAGACATAAAGTATTAGGACACCCCCAAAAACCAATCAACATTTTTAATAATTCGTAAAAATCCATTCCTGGCATCGACTAAATGAATAATAACCTAAATCTGAATGTTTACTTCATAACTGTTTAAATTTTTTTTAATTGAAAAATCGAAATATATTAATTTGATTTTCTATAATAATAAAGTGTTTAAAATAATAATAAACGTATTTTGTTGAAAACCGTCAGCGAATTATGAACCTCAGAGAGCTCACTGCTAGTATGAAGACTATAGGAGGACGCAAATACATCCACTGTATTTGTCCCATACGGTCTATCGTAAGAACACTGTAACAGGGGGAGGAGAGAGAGAGCAGTGATTCCGTACACTTGCTTTCAGTTTGGAGCACTACAGAGCGAAGACGGTCTCTGCATTAGTCCCTTAAAGAGTACTTAAAAATTATTACGGACAGTGAGTCATTACGCCAGCTACACACATAAAGCAATAGGTCTACTGTACAACCACGACTTTTGTTTAGTTGGTAAATCAAGTGAAACTCCATTCCATAAAAAAGAATTTTTTTTTCGAAAAATGAAGGAAGGAACTTAAGCTTATACATTTATTATAGGCTAAAGTACTAACAATCAATAATCGTACATTGAAAACAAGGTTATCTTCTAACAAGTGAATTGGTTTTATAAAGTTTTTTAAACAAATTACTTTAATCAATAAAGATCAAATGTGAGCAGATCACGGAACACATTTCTGCTCGGCCTGTGCCGCGCTGTAGTGATGCATCTGTCTTAGGCCTACGTCTATTGTTACTCTATATTATACAGCCTACGCGTAAAGTATTTATGCAGGTCACGAGTATTCGTACTTTACACGTACAAAGGTGTAAAGATTATGAAAAATTGAGTGTTTTATGAAACACAAATTGCAATGAGGTTTTACGACCCCTTTTATAAGAAAGAAGGTTGATGACTATTAAAAATATTGGTTTCTGGACTCATTATTTAGCTAATATTGAATAAACAACGTTTTAATTTGAATTCATACTATTAGAGTAATGTCTTATTGCATGAACTCGCTGCTGAGTAAATAAATTTTTACTTTCCTCGTGTTGATTGGTAGTTGGCTGTAATTACACTATGTAGTTGTACATAATAAAGCACTCCCATTTGCCTATGTGGCGTAAATTATATCCTTCCATATCTCTGTTTTCCTTTTGAGCTCTGTTTTCACTTTACGAAAAATATGAAAGCTGCTAATTAATTATTGCCGAATGAAGGGGACGGTATTTAACGAATGTGCCACTGAATCTGTATACTCCTGGCCGCTAACGATGAACTTTCGTCTGTAGGCCTATAGATAAATAAATTTCGTCTCTAGGCCTATATCCCGTCAGTTTCCGAGTAACAGCCACGTACAAAGTAAGTTTGGTTCTCTTAAAAACGCTGTCTCTCATATAATTGAATTCACGGTTAGTTATAACCATCTTAAGAATGTCCAGTTTACAATGTACGTTACAATCAATGGCTATAACAATTGCCTTTCAAATGTTTCCTATAGTTTCCTAATACATTTTCTCCACAGAAATATAGGCTCGCGTGTGTATATATATAAAAATATGTGAATGTGTGCGTGTGTGTGTGTTGGGGGGGGGGAGATGGAGTACTTAACTGTGCTAACTGTGCATATACGTGAATCTCTACCTAGTAATAAGGAAAAAATATAACATTTTCACGGAACAATGTAGGTTTCCGTTTTTCATTTGTCTTATAAGCAAGGGAAAATATAACGTCAAGAAGGCAGAAAATGAAAGAGCGTTCAGTGACTTTACTAAGTTAGTTACGTTAGAAGTACACGCAAGCCTAACTCGGTCAAGTAGGTGGGAGTCAAGAGGAAGCTTTTAGCGTAAACCTATCGCCGACGAGCTGCGTAAGCAATAACGTTTTGTACATACATACGCTTATCACAAGCCTCAACACTCTGTTAATACTAGGCAATCGCTGTACACCAGATATGTTCTAAGAAACCACATGCAACTAACTAAATTCATACTAAGGTATTTTTTATTCAGTTCGCTTTATGAGCTTGCGCATAATCACACGATAAGATTTCCAAAAAATTAAATAAAACTAAGAAAAATTACATCTTCCGTAATAACATTGTTATTTTAAAAAAATGTTTTTTATAGATTAACTTTTTAATTCGTTGTTCTGACGAGATTGGTTAACTGTCCGTTTTTGTTAGATTCGATACAAAGGCTGAAAACTAACTAAATTTACCTAACCACTTAATTAAATAACCATAAAACTACGGTTATAATACGTTATTACATAGGTTCTCTTAGAACTTATTTGGAAACGGTGAATAACGTGATGGGTTTGGTAAAAATACTAGTATAGTATATTTATATGATATTATATGATAGTATATATGACACCATCATAATCGTCGTCACCATCTTCACAACACGGCATAGGCAAGGTGCTACCTGTTGCGCCTTCAAAGATCTTCCAGCCGTCTCTTCCTGGTCTACCCACACACCTGTTCAACCTACCCACACAGCTTTTTAAACATAGCCGTTTATTTTAATGTATCATCAGCAAACGGTGGACTCTCCACTCTTCACCCCGTGCAGTTTTCTGGCCCAGGCACGCGTATTACAATCAATCATGGATGTAGCTTACTAACTGTAAAGTAATTAATAAACTCACCATGATATTTGTTTAGATCTGCCAAACAAAACGTTGTGCGATTTGATTTCAGCCTTGTAAAGAGAGAAAACAGAAAGCTTTTAAAAAATAATAATGTGGAAATAAATTCAGACTTCACTTTACAATCACGCTCTCTACTATATTATGGCGTGTGTTGCAATTCCGGGACGTAAAGTACAGTTAAAAGTTACTTATATTGTTATTTCCATGAAAATAAACATAAAAACTATTAAAAAAATAGTAGATATATTAGTAACACACTATCCTAAAGCGCTGAGTATTCGAGACGATTTGAGTAACCGAATAAATTAAATTGTCACATATTTTAGAATCATAGTAGCGTTACTTTCAAATTTAATATAATCCAACAAGTAAGACTGGCTTATGTATCTATCAGGAAACAATATTTAAAATGTTTGTCTTCTAGCATCTACCTGCATAAAATACTTCACTATACTTTTGAAATTCTAGGGCTATCACTTAGATTGAATTCTGTTCACGCTTTTAGTTAAAACTTTATGTTAACAATATTCAACACACTGTACTGAATTTTAAATAAAGTAGCTTACAACACTAATGTCACAGTTTAGTTTTCTTTCCAGTGTTCGTATCGTAATAATTTGTTTAGGTCGTGTAATGTCTTATCAGGTTACATGTATATTGTTTTGTGAACACGGTTATAATGTATTTTGTAACACTATACATACATTTTTAAACACAGACAAATTTCCTATTAACAAATTGTTATTTAAATAAATGTGAAACACGGTTACAAGATCAATTTATTCAGTATGGTGCATCAAACGTTTAAGTGGATCATTTAAAGGTAAAAAGATTAATCGGTTTGCATATCAGGAAAGACATCGTTTGCAACGACCGTGTGCTAAATGCTTCACTAGCATACGTTTTCTTATTAACCATACTGTATTCGCCGCGAAAAGTAATTTTTGGAAATTGAATATATTTATTTTATATTGCTTAATAATGCCTTTTAACGTTTATTAGTAAGCAAAAATTAATAACTAATTAAATTAAACCCAAGAACAGTTAATCATGTAAATTTAATTGTGTTAAAGATTATTCCAACAAACTTAAAAAATGTTATTACTCCTCAATTACTAATTAATCCACCGACTTTCCTTAAAACTCTAAAACTCTTATCCACCATCGTTTTTAAGATCTCGTTTAATGTGTCGGCATTTAAATGTAGGATTAACATCACAATTACACCGTGAATAAAGGATAACCTTACCATATTCCAAACTACCTTAAATCCAAAGACCGTATTCAGTTTATAATTTATGGGCTGTACAGTCGTCCGTCAAATCTCCTTTACTGTACGGTGTAATTCTAAATGGAACCGTTAATTTTAAAAGGCTGAAAAGTTAAGCAAAATTACGATGATAGATATCAGAGATAGGAGAATTACTGGAATAAATTATCTTTTCAGATTTAGTATTTATAATATTACAAAGCACTAGCAACACATATGCTTCAAAATAATCTGAACTAATCGTTAATTAAATAACATAGGTTATTTTGTACAATTTCATATAAATATTTCCATATTCCATAATAATAAAATATTTTTCTCTATTTCCCTTGTTATTCTGTCAAACCATTAAACAAGGTGAGTAAATTGTTGCAGACTGGAGGTTTTAAGTATAGCAGTTTTTTTTTATATTTGTTAGTGCGGTTAACCACTGTAAATGCCATCTCTGTCTACAAGGATCTCTTTAAAATACTCGAGTGCGAAAACTTATTCTAAAACACTAAGTTATATTTTTTTATGAATGTTTTAAAATTGACGAGGAATGGATCCATAGCGTGCCTATAACAATTTCTACCGTGCTCAAAAACTTTGTTTCCATGTAATATTCTTATTTTTTAATGTATTTGGAATTAAGTAATTGTGTTATTATCTAGAGTTCTTTTTTATCATTTCATTTTGAGATCATATTTATGATTTTATTATACTTAGGATAATGTATTTTTCTTTGTATTACAAAAGTCAAATTGACAAAATACCTTCTCTAGGATTTCTAATAAAAACTAAACATAATTTAAACTTTTATTTAAGCTTTAACTGTGGTATTTTATTTAATTAAATTATATTCGTTGCCTGTCGCCTTCTTATTTATTACCATATAATAATTATGATCATGACAAAACAAAACGTTATAAAAGTACATAAAAATGTTGTAAAAATCATCATTCATAACCAGGAATCACATAATAGTAAAATAATATTATAAATTGAAGTCGTTAAGTTGTTTAATGCATTCTTAAAAATAAAAAGTTGTATAGCAGAAATATTCCCACTTCTCAAGACATAATTTATAATTGCATTTATAAATGCATTATGCATGTCACCTCGAGTTTTGATGACCTTACGACTTATTGACGGGGTCCAGCGTTGTCCAGCGTTGGGTTACCGTTACTCCTGGCTTGGCGTGGTCCTGGATATGTCCAGAGTCCCGCGTCGTTCTCCAGCAGTGTGTGGTCCGTCCCAGAGAATTAATATCGGCTGCGAGGTGGATCTCATTCGGCTGTTAGGCGTCTAAAAAGCATCTCCTAACGTCCAGCATCTCGCGTCGCTCTTTGTAGCTTCTCTGTAGATACTCTTGCTGACTTAAACGGTCCCGGTACTCTACGTTTCCCGTAATAGTATAAACATAATTACTGAAACGTCTTTATTCGTTCGTAGATGAGACTTATAACAAAATAAAACTGTTCTGCCGACGGACAGCGTGTCCGACTGCAATTGTGTCTTGAAATGAAGAGAAGTGCTTCCAGTCGAACACTTAATTTATACCCTCTCGAGATTCCGCACCTGTTGGTTCCGAAATTGTCCTGTCGAGACCTGCAGATTACATGATAGCCCCCACTCCCGAACCTTTTCATATATTTGTAATTTTTTGCAAATGGCAATGTTTTGTACGGAATTGAGATAGCACAAATCATAGATAATTTGATTAAGCACTCACTGTATTAATTTGAGCGTCTTAGTGTAATTTGCGTATTTTTGGCACATTTATTTCGCACTGACTTCGCGTAGTGTGTCCTATTAACGTCATTTTCTTACTGTGGATAACTATAAAATTTACACACACTTTGGTGCCTTTGGTTTGTTTATACACTAATTAGTCTTCACACAGTGATTTAAAATAATTATTTTAGTAATTAATTGGGGAGGGTTGCTGGGATTCTGTCTGTACATGCATCACTAACACACACAAGATACACGCGTAACACACATACAATCGAGCAGGTGTTCCTTGCCTGTTGGAACAGGTTAATTTCTCCCCTAGTGTAACAATGAAACATTTTTACAATACCAGACATGTCCATTTACCCCAAACTTATAATAATTTTACAAATTTTACATTTATTTAAACCAATGCTCAATACAGCATATGGCTGTATCGTTGCAATATATATATATATATATATAACATAACGTATATATATATATATATGTAACGTACCAAATTAGCAGTTACATAAAATAACTATCTAATACGTCAAATAAAAGGATATCATGAAAATATTTCATCGAGCATAAAAGATGGAACAGGAGAATATAAATAAAGTGTGTATCTACGAATGAATAATATTGAAACAACCCAACGAAGAAGAAGGAAGAGTAATAAGGATATCATCGAGTATAACAAAGAGAGAGAAAATACCAACGAGCCAATATAATACGTTAGCATCCAGGCCCAATAGATCCAAAATAGTGAGGGGTTATGCCGAAAATAATTATTAACATAAAAAGGAGACGAATCAAGTACAATCACAATGGTGATAAAACAAACGAATTTGTTTATTAGTGTGAAACAATATGGGACAATGACTACCATAACCATGAATAAAAATATGGAAGAGTATGACAATATTAAGGGAACATGGATTATTACAAATAATATGTAACCAAGGAGAACACCGACAGTGAGAAACAACTAACCAAAAGAAGAAAAGAAGAAGAAGAGGAAAAGAAATGTACCATGAAGAATGAAGATTATGTATGAACAGTACAAGACATCAACATTCACAAGATATACAAGGAATTAAAATCAATATAGTGACCAGAAGAAGTATAATGATTACTCGAATACCAATAACAAAGAAACCAGTGTTGAGCATCAATAAGTGATCACGAACAATGACAGTGAATACTTAATATAAGTGTAACAACATGTGATATGATAACCATTTTACCCCAAGTAAACAGCACAAACAATACCAGTGAAAATGTTTATAACGGAGAAAAGTGATTAACCATTATAAGTGAAAGAATCCACGATTAACTAGTGAAATGCACAGACAACTAGTGTAACAAGTTTAATCAAGATTGTAAAATCACATAGATAATCAGTAAGACCACCAAAAAATATGAGACAGAACAGTAAATTAATTGTTCATAGGGATTAGTAATAAAAGCTTTGTAATCCTTAACATGAAATGTGCCTGAATGCCATAGCAAGACAGGACAAAATGTAAATGAATACCAAAACAGATAGTAGCAAATAAGCTAATTTGTTGAGTATAAACCAATCAATGTACCAAAGACTAGGTACAACCCACCAAAATATGTAACATAATTAGACTAAGAATACCAGGATTATTGTTTCAACAAATAGTGTAAAAATGTGTATAACTTAATAATAAACCATTGTAGTAGAATGCCATAATGAGATGGCAATAGTTGAGTTAAATACTGCATAAAAGTATGTAGCACATTGTTGTCAGACAACTGACACATAACCTCACAAGAGTTGAACCTATAACATAAAATCATGTACATTAGTTAAACCAAGCAATTATCCACAATTGTTTCAAACAGAGACTAAATAAGAATAAAAATGCAAACCAATGAATACCATATGTACTGAAGGACACAGCAAATGAATCAGATTGAATACAATATCATAAAGTTAAATAGACAGAACCCCAATGTGACAAGAGAGTTAGTCAAAAAACATTATCAAAACTTATCAAAAGAGTGTGACAAATGTTACCAGTAGTTAGAGAAATGTCTAATACTGCTATGAGAACACCTCACAAATGTAATACTAGTAGTTTAATAATTGAAATATTATAAACTAACTAACTGCAATCATAGAACCAGGTGTAAATAACCACCATACTATAAATTAGAGAGCTTTCAGATAACAAAAAGTTAATGAATACATTGAACCAACAATGTACAACAATTGTACACTATTTTAATTACTAACAATATATCCCTTGTGTACTAAAATAACTAAATAAGTGACAAAATGGAGAGATGAGAACAGAAAGTATTTTGATCATACTATATGTGTATACAAAATAACATTTTTAGCAAAATAAAGTATGAACAAATGTAAGTAAATATACTTATTAGTGTTATGATGTCAGAAATATGTAATAGAATAAGGAATAATGGCGTTACAAGTAAATGTAAACAATCGAACATAGTTGGTATAGACGCCATTAACAGATTTTGTTTAAATCATAAATATAACCATTTTATATACTAACATGAAGGAGAAATGGACTCAAAATGTTTAGTAATAAGTATTAATGTGTAATTATAACGAAATATGGTGAAAAAGACTTATTTGCATTAAGAACCACCATATGAGTTTTCAAGATGATCAAGTGAATTAATAATGAACGGAATTAGTGCTTGTTTAGACTTAAAATAAAGCCACAAGTGTCCGCGATTTAATGCCACTATCCAAATGACGCTATGACAAAAAATAAGAAACTTATGACCATTATAAGTTTTTCAATCAATTTTGAGTATCCATGTATACGTCAGAGATAATCTCGAACCCACGCTTAGAGACGCTAAAAATTAAAAGTTTTATTTTACCAGAGTGTTTTGGGGTTGAGAGTATGACCTTTTGAACCAATCAAATAGCTTAAAATGACCAGACGAAAAGAGACGCTTTAGCGAAATGTTACAATCGTTCCACAACACTCACGGCGAGAGGTCTATGTCAAAGTCAGCAAGATATTTTTTGAAATGTGCGCGTCACCTACAGTAATACACAAACAGACATTAACCTATACTAAACACCACATTACCGAGTGTCAAGTGAATTAAGTGAATAGTGAATTAACATGACCAGTGTATAATAAGGGGCATGTTCAGTGTATATAACCAGGGAGTACAATATTTTAATAATTTTAAAGAAAATGATAAAAGGAATTATTCTCGTTGACGAACGAGAGTTATTGTTTTGACTGCACTAGTCAAGTAACGCTTGAGTGCTTTAATGAGTAATGATGGACAATTATCAGAATTTAATAAACAAGTTGTAGCACAATCTAATGACAATAATTAATTAAAAAATAATTATTTTATATTTAAAGAATAATTGAGAACGGCGGAGTTAAACTTAGATACCGCTCATAGTATGTGAATATAGTCGCTTACTAGACTATAACTTTTGAATTAATAAATAATAATTTTCTTGTGCGAATATTTTCATGACTGATAATTACACATCATATGAATTATAAATAAACTGTTTGTAACTATATTATTAAGAATCTTATAAATAACATTACTTATTATAAATAATCACTTACTTGTTCCTAGGCAAACTAACCTAGATCCGAAGCATATATTTTTGTCACAAAGAAACAATTCTGTTCTTAAATGATTTTTATGAAATGAAAGCAATAATAAGAGTTTTTTTTCAGATTTTTTCTCTTTCCAGTACATGGTTCTGATAACTAATGAATTAATAATAATATTTTAACAGTGCAACGTTCAAAGCACGTGTTGACCTTAGCTTCTCTAGACTTTTGCATAACATACGATAGTACGATATTATCGACTATCGTATCAAGATTAATAATTTTAAATTTTTGTTCTTTTTCATAATCGTAGATAAGTAAACATTGTTATTCAAAACCACATCTTTGTATCTGGTATCATGTGTCTTCAAAGAATTCACGCAAATTGGTAATATAATTAACTAAAGTGAACCTAACCTCGTTCACAATACTATCGTACATTACAACAGTGTTACCAGCCTTGAGCTGTAGAGATCTCAATATTTATTTAATTTGTTGTTGTTTATGAAGATGTCATATTAATCGTTTTAAAAGAGTTTTGATGAATTTAAACATTGTCAATAAATCCTCAGTTTATTATCAGTGGACAGAGAGTTTTAATTTCTATAAAGTAGAAGCAACAGTTTATTTTTTGTTTAGAAACAATTATCTCATAAGGTGGCGGTAATATTTGAATTACTGATATTTTTCAACTTACAATTGAATATTTGAATTATTTTATTGTTTATGTGCATTTTTTTCGATATTCAAAAGGAATATCTATGTATGTCAAGTGTGTTTACAGTAAGAGAAGTCGCCACTGAGAAGAGTGAAGTTATCGACAGATGGTAAGTGGGAAGGTAAATACAGTGAACTAATAGCGAGTCTAATACTCTTTTAAACCACAAACTTTAAATTCCAATCAACCAATTCTAATAATCATTAATAATAATAATCAACAATAACATCATATCTATATATATTATAACGTATTTAAACGTTGTTAAATTTAATTTCAAATACAAATACACTTCTATTTGTGTTTGCGGAGCCATACGATCTTGGAGCGCCAAATATATGCAACAATACATATACATAAATACATATACATATACACAAAATTAGCGTGACCGGTCTCACGTTCAAGATTGACAAATTATGTAACAATATAACATTTAAATTGGGTTTCAGGTGTATCTGCAATAAGAACTCTATGTAACTTGTAACGGTATTTCAAATTTATTTGATATGATTAAAAATTGTGCACATGGCACTGACTTCGATTTAAAACATTCGTTATTAATTGTTATTATGCCGTAAGGCTTATGCTATATACATCCTTACTAACTAAATATTCTATTCTACTAATTATTGTATTAAAGAAAAATCTCATTTTCAGACTACTCAGTCCATTAATGTGTTTCAAAATATCAATATTTAAATCTCTTTTTATATATTGTAATGTACTGAAAATATTAATAGTTATTGAATTTATCTTTTGTTTCTCAGTACTGTTTTATCTCAAATACTAATTGTTTTCATTTAAATGCTTTGTACTCATTTTCTTTCATATTAATTTGAGCTCTTGTTACGTTAATCGTATTTCTAAAACATCTATGATTTTAATTCTACTTTACAAGAAACATTGGCTCTTATTTTTAAATAAAATAGAAATGTCTTTAATTGTCTTTGAGTTCATTGTATGATTAAGATATAAATAAGTTGTTTATCACCTTATTGTCGTCAATCATACTCGATCATTTAGATTCATCTGTAGTCGTCCTCGTCTCGCACTCCAGCGTCGGCTGTCTCTCTTCTCCTCTTGTCCAGCGTCGTATCTCTCTCTGGAACTCTCCTCTTGTCCAGCGTCGTATCACTCTCTTGTCTAGTGTCGAATCACTCTCTGGAACTCTCCTCGTGCTGTTGCTGACGTCAATGGATCTTCTTATGTAATTCTTCTTATGTACTGCTGTTATTATTTAAAAATGATTGTCTTTACAACTTAGTTACATAGTTGTATGTAACTGGAAAATTTAAACTATTTACAAAAAAAATAAATACGCCGTGCGGACGGACATAAGCTTTCGCTGCACCGTGGATGATTTAAGAAAGAGAACCACTGTAGCTTGAGTGTCCTATTTATACCCATGTCTTGGTCGACACCTGCAGTGGTACGAAATCGACATGTCAAAAACTGTCTCTGGATTCAGTTCCCCCACTCTTTGTCAAATTCGCTATTTCTTATTTTTCTGCGAATTGCAGAGTCCTGTAAGTATACTCTTATACTTATCTTATAACTATTTTTACAACACATGTTCACTGTAATTTTGGACATTGCAACTTAACCCTTTCGATTTGTACACAGTTATTTCACTATTACACTCGTACGGTGTGGCACTTTCGCGTGGTTTTCGTACACAGTATTCAGTAAATTTTATTACATTTTATTGTGGTTTTGGATTTTAATTCTTAATTATAGTTTATGAATAATTACGGAAAAACAATAATTGTGCAATTATTCATCTTGGGGTGGTAAACTCGCCTGCATAGACCTGCGTTCACACACACTAGCAAAATACTGGTGTACACACTTTCAGTTACATTTGTGTGTGTGTGTGTGCACGTCGATTCAGGTCGAAACACCTGTTCATATTTTTGTCTGAGCCAAGCTTGCAATCCCTGACATGCTTATTTCTAATATATTATTAATTATTTACAGTTTATTAGGTAAATTTAAATTTTTATATTCAATGCTCAGTACATCACTTACTTGTACTGTCGCATTATTCCTCTGCTTGGTAACAAAAAAAATTTAATAAATTTATTTATTATAATTTTTTTTTATTTATTATTTTATTTATTATTATTATATTTGCAAAAAAAATGTAACAAATAATAAAGAATAATATTCGTCATTTTACCCTTAATTGGAGTGTATACAAATGTCTTACCTCCCCTCTTTGTACGCTCACTGCTCGTGACCTTGTAGTAGGGTGGCTTTAACAAACAGCTGATCTGACTGGTTTCATTGACCTCGTTGTTTTCATGTGTAGAACTTCCTAAATGACGTTGCGTGGAATTTACCAATTTCTTTCTTCTGTATCTCATCATATACGATGAAAGTGTGTTGTCCTACTCGCTGTCTTAACGTATACGGTCCATTATAAAGTCTGAAGAATTTGAGTATCTTTAGAACAACTTTGGTTGTGGTTCGCATAATTGGGTACAGTCGGACTGCCTTGGAAAACACATCGATACATACCAATATGTGCTTCACACCTCGACTTGATCGTGGTAATGGTCCCAGAAAATCCACTGCAATTAGCTCTCCTTTGTTCTCCTTCTGTACACTCTGCATTCCTAAATTATGTGTGTAAATTCGGTCCTTAATTTTACATTATCTTACTCATACATTCTTACCTTCGCTTCTAATCTCCCTTAACTCTTTTCTTAACGTGACATTACTTTATCTAATACATTACTTATACAATACATTAACATTCATTACCTTTTATTACATTTCTTTAACATTACCTTTCTGATCGCTACTACTTTCCTGAAATACACTTCCGTAACAGAATACTCTTTTAGCTTTGTAGTGTGTCGCATGATCGGTTACAGAGGAACTGTCTTGGAAAACAACGATATTTTTCTCGAATTCCTTAATCCTAAGTAGTCTCTGCCCTTTTGACTTTTCACTCTCGCTTTCTTCTGTGCCCTTGTATCTTCATTAAGTGTTCGCTTGATCAGCCGTTCTAACAATTATGGCAATTATTTCCATTCCTAACCCTTTCTTCATATTAATAACAACAATAACATTTTTTACCATTACTTTCTTAAATATTTCTCTACAATAGCATTCCTAACCATTAATAATACATTTCTTAATTAACCCTTTAAAATAATATTCCTTATTTCTTTTCACTAATATTTCTTTTTTTATTTGCTATCATATCCTTAATAAATAACATTTCTTAATTATACTCTCTTATATTATTATTAATAATTAATAGTAATATTATTTTTCTCATTTAAAAATAATTATTCATTCCATTTGGGTATTGAGTTTTGAGTTCAGTGTGTAGTACGATCTTACACCCCTCGTTATAACAATTGCATTGTCCGTCGTCTAACGGACGTATATTGTTCCTTTGTAGCGTAGTCGCCGTGCTTACCATTGTTCTCTCCCTCCTGTAAACAACGTCCGCGTTCCATTGTATTACTGAGATGTTTGTTTTTATCGTAGAAGTCACCTGTTCATACGGCAAGAATTTGTTTCTTAGCTGCGACAAATAACCTCTCTCTCTTCTCTCTGCACGTTCCATAATTCTCTCATCATGAATGCATTGCGTATGTTCAGTCTGCTTGAGGCCCATATAAACAGCTGTCGACTGTTTTTTCATACGTCGTTTATGATAATACTCACCGTAGTTCTCATACTTGCAGTTATAATTATCGTTACTATAATTATCGTGCGTATATCTAACATCATACTTACCACAATTTTGCGTAGTGTTTCGTCTAGATAAATTACTACGTTTCTTGTTATACCTACAGTGATATTTATCTCCGTAAGTGTAGTGTCTTATGTGTTTCACATGTGTCATCTTGTGTGACTTACTATTGTGTGTGTGTCTCACACTTGGAATATCGCTATTAATAAGGTATGTTTTATTAACCTTAATTTGCTTCTCTTCCTTAATGTTAATTACTTTATAATTATCGTTAGTAATTACACACGTATTTTCAACTACTATGAATTCTTCACCTTCTACTGACGCTATGTGCGTATTTGTGTCGCTAATTTTCACTTTTGCTCCTTCTCTTAGTATTGTATTATATTCTTTTACTTTTTCACCTAATAGTGACTTATCAGTTTTAAATTCTTCTATTTGTCTATTTAATCTAGCACATACATTTTGTCTTATTCCATATTCGTCCATAAGGTTTCCCATCACCTTAATGATTGCCTCTATACTAATACTTCCTGATACTGCCATGTCGAAGTATTATTAAAATATTTATTTATAATTTATTATTATTAGTGAACCGTTCCCTACTTATTTATTTATTTTTGTATTTTTATGAATAGTTATTTTTAATACTCATTACAGTTACACCTGTTACATAGACAATTAATATTATTTGTGGGCGCCAGCTGTGTGATTACACAACAATTAACATTACATTCAATCACTGTTTAATATAAATAATTAATACATATAATACTTTTTTTTTTATTTAACACACTCTTATATTTTAGAGCAACCATTCAGCTACATAAAAAATTTTAATAGTTAAATGATGGGGATCGGGCCATACGTTCATGGGCTACAATTTATGTAACAAAAATTTTGTTTACATAAATTTAGGCGTGTCGTGCCCCACGTCCAGGGCGACAAATATATGCAACATTTTTATTTTGTTAAAATTACTTTCAAATACAAATACACTTCTATTTGTGTTTGCGGAGCCCCACGATCTTGGAGCGCCAAATATATGCAACAATACATATACATAAATACATATACATATACACAAAATTAGCGTGACCGGTCTCACGTTCAAGATTGACAAATTATGTAACAATATAACATTTAAATTGGGTTTCAGGTGTATCTGCAATAAGAACTCTATGTAACTTGTAACGGTATTTCAAATTTATTTGATATGATTAAAAATTGTGCACATGGCACTGACTTCGATTTAAAACATTCGTTATTAATTGTTATTATGCCGTAAGGCTTATGCTATATACATCCTTACTGACTAAATATTCTATTCTACTAATTATTGTATTAAAGAAAAATCTCATTTTCAGACTACTCAGTCCATTAATGTGTTTCAAAATATCAATATTTAAATCTCTTTTTATATATTGTAATGTACTGAAAATATTAATAGTTATTGAATTTATCTTTTGTTTCTCAGTACTGTTTTATCTCAAATACTAATTGTTTTCATTTAAATGCTTTGTATTCATTTTCTTTCATATTAATTTGAGCTCTTGTTACGTTAATCGTATTTCTAAAACATCTATGATTTTAATTCTACTTTACAAGAAACATTGGCTCTTATTTTTAAATAAAATAGAAATGTCTTTAATTGTCTTTGAGTTCATTGTATGATTAAGATATAAATAAGTTGTTTATCACCTTATTGTCGTCAATCATACTCGATCATTTAGATTCATCTGTAGTCGTCCTCGTCTCGCACTCCAGCGTCGGCTGTCTCTCTTCTCCTCTTGTCCAGCGTCGTATCTCTCTCTGGAACTCTCCTCTTGTCCAGCGTCGTATCACTCTCTTGTCTAGTGTCGAATCACTCTCTGGAACTCTCCTCGTGCTGTTTCTGACGTCAATGGATCTTCTTATGTAATTCTTCTTATGTACTGCTGTTATTATTTAAAAATGATTGTCTTTACAACTTAGTTACATAGTTGTATGTAACTGGAAAATTTAAACTATTTACAAAAAAAATAAATACGCCGTGCGGACGGGCATAAGCTCCCGCTGCACCGTGGATGATTTAAGAAAGAGAAACACTGTAGCTTGTGTGTCCTATTTATACCCATGTCTTGGTCGACACCTACAGTGGTACGAAATCGACATGTCAGAAACTGTCTCTGGATTCAGTTCCCCCACTCTTTGTCAAATTCGCTATTTCTTATTTTTCTGCGAATTGCAGAGTCCTGTAAGTATACTCTTATACTTATCTTATAACTATTTTTACAACACATGTTCACTGTAATTTTGGACATTGCAACTTAACCCTTTCGATTTGTACACAGTTATTTCACTATTACACTCGTACGGTGTGGCACTTTCGCGTGGTTTTCGTACACAGTATTCAGTAAATTTTATTACATTTTATTGTGGTTTTGGATTTTAATTCTTAATTATAGTTTATGAATAATTACGGAAAAACAATAATTGTGCAATTATTCATCTTGGGGTGGTAAACTCGCCTGCATAGACCTGCGTTCACACACACTAGCAAAATACTGGTGTACACACTTTCAGTTACATTTGTGTGTGTGTGCACGTCGATTCAGGTCGAAACACCTGTTCATATTTTTGTCTGAGCCAAGCTTGCAATCCCTGACATGCTTATTTCTAATATATTATTAATTATTTACAGTTTATTAGGTAAATTTAAATTTTTATATTCAATGCTCAGTACATCACTTATTTGTACTGTCGCAATATATACTCGACTTGAGTATCTACACAACAGCATCTATATACCTATATCTAACATCAATATCTATAATTGTATATTATAATATATATATATAATTTATATATATATTATATTTAATTTTTGTAATCAATTTTCCTCAAGATATTTCTTTCCTTATTAGGAACAAGACACAAAATCCGGAAGGCTGAGAATGGGTACAAAATAGTACCCGACATATGATCCTAATAAGGAAAGAAATATCTTGAGGTAAATTCATTACAAAAATTAAATATTATATATATATATATATTGCAACTGTGTTTTCATATATGTAACATACGTATTTTAAAATCAAACACACATACACACACACACAGATACATATATATATATTCTAATAAAACCTAATATTACAAATAATAAATTTATGTTGATGATAAAACATTTTATTGTTTATGAATAAAAAAAATTTAATTATGTTTTATTTTCCTTTATTTTTTCTTAATTAATTCATTAATTATAATTTTTTAATTACCTTCAAATGTGTAAATTCGTTATTGTGTGTCAAAATATTTGTTCACTAGAGATAATCTTGTTATGTCAGTCGGCTCAAGTATTCTCTCTTCTGACTTAGCTACTCTTCTTCTTCTTCTTCTTGATATATTTTTCTAATATTTCTAATTTATGTTTAGAAGAAAGAAAAAGCTAATACAAATAATAATCATGAACACAAAGTATTTGAGTAATTCTGATGTTTATTTTTTAAAATATGAATTTGTGCGCCAATCTTACGCGCATCGACTATGGCATTGGCTGAGACTCACTCAGGTCGATTGTGATAAATGACAAAATATAACATTACAAAATTAATTATTCGAGTTCTTTTAACTATCGAAATGATCAGAGAGGGCAAGGAACAAGATACAATACTTACAAATACTTTAATCTAAATTATTATTGCTAAAAATAACAGGATTCTGAAAATATTGTCAATTAATAAGTAAAAATTCGAACCAATTCGTAGAATGACGTCACTGGTTCGTGGAGGCTGTGTCCGTGTTGGTCGCTCAGTAAATAAAATGGCTGCCGTTCACCTCTGTTTTCTGGTGTATCCACGCTGACGCTATGCTCTTCTCCCTCAAATATAAATGTGGATTCCTTCCTCTGCGATGTTGTAGTTCCTCTGGATAATTACGTGAAATGTTTCTCTCTCCTCGGCGATGTTGTTCTGTGATAGTTTATTGATGCAGTGTTCTGTGTTCAAATCTGTTGAGTTCTTTGTCCAGATAATATTAGTGTTGAATTTTTCTCAAAATGGCGGTTAATTTCTTGTGCTCGTACTGGATCTTATTATCCCGGTTGTTCTGGTTCAGTTTGGTGTTAGTTAAGTTGTCGTGTTGTTATGTGTTGTTATTTTCCATTAGGTAACCTCTGTACTATTTTTCGATGTTATATTTCAATGTTTGGTCACCATTTATATTTTTCAGATCTTCCGTCCGTAAATTTTGATCTGCACACATTCACGAGTAACAATAGACTGATGACTTAAAGTCGTCGTTTTCGGTGGTAATTTATAAAATGTCTTATTCCTCTTACCATCGTCTGTTCACATCTACATGTCTTGGATTTGATTTCAACTCATAAAAATACATGACAAGTTTTCCTATTTATTGCTGTAACTTAATTATTTATTAAATTTATGAAAATTTAACTATCTAGCAATATTCTTGTGCTAATTTTACATAATTCGATATATAACTGGGTCTGTTTTAAGTTCAGATAAGCCTAAACTTTACAATTTTTGATATTTATTATAGGCCTTGTATTTTTTACAATTTTAGTAATTAAATGGTTTACAAGTGATTTTATGTTAATATTTCCTTTAAATAATTTTACTCACTTCATGATTATTGCTTGTTGTTAATAATTTGTTGTTATAATACTCCAATATTGATTAATTTACATTGTACCTGAATTGAGTACCCTTCTAGGCCTAGTATTACATGTTTCCAAATAAAGTTAATTTTATTCTATTGTCATTACATTTGCTAATATTTGGTTCTGTGCTTATTACATTTTCATATCTTTGTTTTACATGGACTAGTTTCTATTAATTATATACAGTTCAATTGAATTTATTCATTTCGGTTTGACTCTATGATAGTAGTTGATTTTGGTCTAAAATGCTGTTTTGTTTTTCTGTTGGGGTTTGTTAGTTATTTTGCCCTGTTATTCTTTATATGGTTTACAGTTTAATAACACAATATTCATATTATCTACTTGCCTTCTCTGCCTTAACAAACTTTGAAATTATTGAACATTATTTAAATACAACAGAACATCTTATATCTACTAATTTTTATATCACTTAATCATAACAAAAATATCTTATGCCTATTATTTTTTATATATCATTAACTATAATAGAAACATCTTCTTACTAACAATACCTTCAGTCATTAAATGTCCCTTGTTTTTATGTTTCCTTTTGTAACAAATTTAATTATACTAAAACATCTTATTACTAATAATACCTTCAGTCATTAACTGTCTTTTGTATTTGTTTTTTCTGGTAACAACTTAACTGTGATAACAACATCTTACAGCTATTAATTTTTATTATACCTAATCTTTAAAACACTTTTATTACTAATAATATTCTCAGTCATTAGACTGTCTTTTATTCTTTTGTTTTTTATATCGTATCTCTCTACACTAATGGTAGTCCCTTTTAAATAATTTTTATTTCCTACACTATTTTTTATTATAGTGTGTCACTTGTTATTCTCTACACTCACTGTAGTCTCTAACTTTTATTTTATTTATTATGGTAATTCACCTTATATTTCCTACACTAATGGTAGTCTTTTGTTTTTACACTATGGTAGTTTTTGATTTGTTTCTACACTAATGGTAGTCTTTTGGTTTGTTTTTACTCTGTTCTTAAATTAGGCTTACATTTAGTTTACAATTTATTTTAATTGCATTGTATCCTGTAACTTGAGTTATTTGGTCTGACATTTATCATTGGTTTTAATTTAGTTTCATTTGGTATATTCATTCTCCATAATGTTTTAGTGAATAGCCTTTCTCGTTTCTATATTTCTTTTAGGAACCTTGACATATTTTGTCTCTTCTTTCTTATTATATAAGTATTTCCTTATCTTGTGGTTTCATGTCCTTATATTATTAATTCACTTAATCTTACTTGATTATTCGGTTTCATTTATTTTCTCATTTACAGCTCCTTAGTAATTTGTTTTGGTTTTGTATCTTGGGGTTTTCTGCTTCTTAATTTAATAAATTTCCCCTTATTAATTTTTTATTTACTTTTTCCTTTTGTCTTCTCATTTACTGCTCCTCAATCTACTGGGTATACTGCTGTTGTACTGGAGTTTTAGATAGTTGGTTATTTATATATGGACCAAGAGTTTTCTTTGTTATTCAGTTTAATTTTAGTAATATTTTATCGACTATAATGATCAGCTTCTTCAATTTATTTTTTAACCATTTATTATTCTCACTTACTATTGATATTTTCTTCCTTATTAATGTAGTATTAAGTTAAATTTTAAGGTGATAATTCTGTTATGCTACATATGCTCTCCTGTAAAAGTGATTAGTTCAGATCATACTCTTAGTATGGATGAAATAATTACTACTAATTCTTTTTATTTACTATATTGTTATTCGTGATTTCACTTTATATACCTTCTTTTTCCACCATTGCTTTCTCTCAGATTATAAGTATCTCCTTCATTAGCTTCTTTTTTCATTAATAAGTAATCTTTAATCTTGTGTATAACATTATCTTTTCTTATTTGGTGCTTCCTCACCTGTATGTTTACTCCCTAACATTCCTTACATGTGAGTTGGAACAGTTCAGAGTGGCACATTTCGGCTTCAATCTCTGCTGGCCAATACTTCACTTAACTGAGCTCAGAGGAATTATCATCTCTGCTCAAAATATAAGACTGATGGAATTTATCAACATCCAGTCATAAAAATTAATAATCATTAAAAGTAGTCTCTTTCGACTAATAATAAACATCCTTGGATTCTTCACTTCATAATATTTTATATTAATTAATACTTTTATACACTTGACTCTTCTTCTCTATTAAAGCTCATTCCATATTATGTGGCTTACGTATGTGGTATAATATACATTTCATCGTTTCATCATTTCATCTTTTCATCTTGTTTACATAGTAATTAGCATTTATATAGATTTTTTTTCAATTGATATTTAATGAGTCGTTTTATTGCTCATGGCATAACATTAATTCCTTCTTTATCAATTATCACTATAATAGTGGTTATTACAACAATATTATCATTTTGATACCAGGGTTTTTGGTTTCTGATCTTAATATTTGGTTTTTATTTAGTTGGTTCCTCTTCATTGTTTCATTTTTATCAAATTATTTTCTTTGTGAGCTTGGTTAAATTATTTTGATTAAATCATAAAATATTCTGGTTTCTTCTTCTCTTCTTCATTTAAAATTCTGTATCATTTTTGTCTTAAATTGTCTCATTTACATAATTTATAATAGTTGTTATAGTTATCGTAGTCATTATTACAATACAAACTATAGTATAGTTTTTTATAGCTGTGATAGTTTATTAAGGGTTTTTTCCTTTCTTTTCTTTTCTTTTTCTTTAATACTGGTTCTTATGAAGATTTGCTATTCTTCCTTCTTATGACACTTTTAACATTCATTAATATATTTTTCTGGTAATATTAACTTATACAATTGTTTAATATAGGTTGTTCTCTTTATTTACTGGAACATGTTCTTTTTGCTTTGTCTCTGGAGAGTTTGAGAAAGTTTACACATTTGTACTCCATTTACTCTCAAATTCTTTTATGTAAGAGTTCACTCGAATTATGAGTGTAATTTGTTCTTACGTTCTTAGAATTTTGCTGTTTTTTCTTACCAAAATTTTTTTTTATATTTAATGGTTATATCTTATCATTTGTGTAAGTTGTACTTACTATTTTTTGACTTTAGTTATATTCTTTCAAAATTCCTTTTATACAATAGTTTCTTCAAATAATTCACGTAAGTTGGCCTTACTAATTTTTAGAATTTTGACATTTTCTTCAAAATTCCTTTTATTATATAATTGTTTTTAATAGTTTCTTCAAACAATTCATGTAAGTTGGCCTTACTATTTTTTGAATTTAGATGTTTTTTCCAAAATTCTTTTTATATATAATTGTTTGTAATAGTTTCTTCAAATAATTCATGTAAGTTGGTCTAACTAATTTTTAGAATTTTGATGTTTTCTTCCTAAATTCTTTATTTCATTTAATTGTTTTTAATAGTTTTTACAAATAATTCATGTAAGTTGTCCTTACTAATTTTTAGAATTTAGATGTTTTCTTACTAAATTCTTTTATTTCATTTAATAGTTTTTAATAGTTTTTTCAAATAATTCATGTAAGTTGGCCTTACTATTTTTAGAATTTAGATATTTTATTCATCAAAATTCTTTTTATTATCTCTCCTCTATATATTTTTTGATTGATAACTGATTATAGGTTCCTTTTACTTTATTTGAATTAATATCTTTTAATACATAAGTATTGTTGTTATTATTTTTAGTAATCTGATATGGGCCGGTATACAGCAGTAATAACTTTTTGGTAATGCCTTCCAAAGTGCTGGGTAGTTCCCTGTTTTTCAATAGTACCTTTTCTCCGACTTCGTAGTTTATTACTTTCTTAATCGCCTTTTGATACTTGTTCTGGCGCCTTTCCTGGTCTTCTGCCAATTTATTGTAGAACCTTAGTCGATTAAATTTGTATTCTTGACTCATGGGAAATTCTATGATGTCTTGTATTTCTCTAGGAGGTGGTTTTTCATACATTGCCGTATATGGTGTGGTCCCCATAGCGGGGTGATATGCTAAATTAAGGAATTCCTCGGTAGCTGATAAGTATTCTTACCACTTCCTTTGTCGATTATGACAATAAGTCCGTAATATCCTTCCGACTTCTCGCAGCACTCTCTCCGCTGGATTACTACTGGGGTGGTA
This sequence comes from Magicicada septendecula, assembly GCA_034769895.1. Taxonomy (NCBI): domain Eukaryota; kingdom Metazoa; phylum Arthropoda; class Insecta; order Hemiptera; family Cicadidae; genus Magicicada; species Magicicada septendecula. The sequence goes on along the minus strand of CM068367.1, from coordinate 337,682,578 downwards.
AACAGATGTCTTACCCAATGTAATTAGAGTGTTTTTCCACCTCCTACCCTTAAATTGCGTTCCATGGTCTGTGATTATGGATGCTGGTTTTCCTATTTCTGGAATGTAATAATTTGTTATCACTCCTAAAATCTTCAAAGTGGTGGCCCTGTTCACGGGGTATAGTTTTATAAATTTGGTGAAGTGATCCGTCATTATAATAATGTATTTGTAACGATGGCGTCCGCCACTGCGGGGAAATGGACCACAGATGTCCAGAAAGACCTTTTCCAGTTTTGCTTGTGACGTAATATTGGTATCATCATACCCTCTTTTTTTCATTGTTGGTTTTTACCAATTGACATATAAGACAGGTCTTGAGGTAATTTCTCGTCTTTCGATTTATATTTTTATATGGCAATTCTCTTCTATCGCCTTGATCACTTTCATGGCCCCCATGTGACCGTATCGGAGATGATAATCCAGGATGATATCCTTCTCGACTGTAGCAGGGATTACGATCTTCCATACCTCTTCATCAAGGGATGTTTTGATAAATAATATATCATTATGTATGCAATAAAACATGGTTATGGTATCATCTTGGTTGGCGAGACGAAGTTTAATATTGTTTAGCTTCGGGTTGGACTGCTGGTGTTTGCTGATGTCCCGTACTATTTTTCTAAATCGGATCTGTCCTTAATAATATTATAGATCTTCAAGATGCTCTCCTTCTCGCCTTCGAACGTCTGTTCTTCCAAATTTACCCGTGACAATACGTCTGCTACTACATTCTTACTCCCAGGAACATACTTCCATTGTATATCGTATTCCTGCAGGGCAAGTGCCCACCTGGCCAATCTACCGTAGCTTAACTTGCATCTTCTTAGAAATGATATCGATTTGTGATCGGTGCGAACTGTCACTGGATATCCTAGAATATACGTTCGAAACTTCCCACAGGCAAAGACTACACTTAGCAGCTCCTTTTCCGTCACGTTGTAGTTCCTTTCACACTGGTTAAGGGTTCTGCTAGCAAAGCTCACTACTAGGTGGTTTCCACTTTCGTCTTCTTGGTACAACGTTGATCCCAAGCTAATATTACTAGCGTCACAGTTTAGGAAGAAAGGTCGGTTAAAATTGGGGTGGTTAAGCATTACTGCTTCTAAGAACTTCTCTTTAATTGATTTTAATGTTTCGCCCTGTTCCTGACCCCATCGCCATTTGTTCTTGGACGATAACTGATACTGAAATCGGGCCGTCAGCTCTGAATAATTATTTTGGAACTTCCTGTAGTAGTTATACAGGCCTAAAAATGACTGTAGTTGCCTTCTGTTTTTCGGTAGAGGGAATCACTGTATGGCGTCTACCTTTTCTGTCGACGGTGTTATTCCTTGACTGTTCAACTGGAAACCCAAAAGTTGGAATTCTTTAGCTATTAGTTTGGACTTGTCTAGCTTGAGAGTAACGTTATTCTGAGCCAGCTTCTTCAAGGCACGCTCCACACGGTAACAATGTTCTTCCCAATTGGTTGATGTTATTAAGAGATCATCAACATAGACAGTCGTGAATTGGAGCGATTCTGGTCCGAGTATTTGTTCCATACAGGCGAGAAAAACAGCTACTGAGTTCACTAACCCGAAGGGCAATCTCTTAAACTGATAGTTGCGTCCTTCGAAAATGAACGCCATGTATTAACGGCTTTCTGGGTGCAACTCCACCTGCCAATACCCACACACTGTATCCCACGTAGTAATAAACTTGGTTCCATGGAGTCTCTTCAATATTTCATCAATTTCGCCAGGCGAGGTACGATCATTAATAATCATTTTATTTATCTCACGTGCGTCAAGGCAAAGTCTTACCTTACCATTCTTCTTTTGCATAGCCACAATCGGACTAGTGTATGGCGACTGACTGCTTTCGATAATATCCTTATTAATCATATTCTGGGTCTCTGCGCGTACGGCTTCCTTCAGAGATTGTGCTATGGGGTATGATTTTCGATTGAATTCCACCGGTTCTCTGAATCGTATTGAACATTGATAGTTTCTGATCTTTCCAGGTTCGTCTGAAAATACAATTCGATATTTTTCGTATATGCCAACTAACTGATACAAGTGGTTTTCACTTAATCGCTCGGTGGTATTGTGGCACTGGAAGTCACGTATCTCCTGAATCTTTTGTGACCATAGGTCATCTTCAGTATCCTGATTTACTGGCTTGTTGTCTGGCGAGTAGTTCGATAAGTAATTCACTTTACTTTTGTGGTTGAGAAGTTGTCTGGAGTCTACTATCTTGTTGTTGATTAAATTGGCTACCCAGGTCGAACCTTCCGAAAAGAGTGATACCTTCCCTCGGCACAAGTCGATAACTGCTGAGTTCCTTCGTAATATGTCACACCCTATCATGATGTTGAAGGGTAATCCGGCTGCAACAAGGAATATCATATCCAAACTTACGCCCTGACTGTTTACACTTAGGGATACCTGTTTCCGTATCGTTTTGTTCTGTCGGCCGGTAGCTCCTACAAGCACGATATTATTAATAGGTAGTATTGGTAAGTTTTTGTGGCATTCCTGCTGTATCCGGTCCAATTCACTATGGTTAATTATAGAGACATTTGCTCCAGTGTCTAACATGATGGGGACAGAAATACTCTCGATTTCTGCGATTATGTAAATGATCTCGTTGTCATTGTTAGTAATGTTTACCTCGCTCTCTTCCAATAAGTCCTTTCGGATATCTTTTAAATAATTGTTATATATTATAGTAAAATTTCTCTTTTCCTCACGCGATTTTATCTCTTGTCCATACCCAGCAGATTGGAGAAGTAAAGGGTTATATTTGTTTATTACTGCCTCCGTTCGTTTAAATGCTCCGCATCATTACGGATTTGGCTGTTAGCAGCATCAACTTGGAGTCCTGGAACTGCTTCGTTTTGTTCAGCACGATCATCTTGTTGGGCCTCCGTTACAGGCAGTCTTCTTTGGTTGTCCAGGCTTGAACTGCGTCTGGGTTCATATTCTCTGTAACGATTACCTCCCTGATTCCCTTGAAAGGTTTCATATTCGTAGTATCGGCTCCTTCGTTGAGGCTGGTATCTCCGCTGTCCACTGCCTTCCGCTCTGATGTAATTGATATGAGGTCGATATGTTCTGTAATTATTATTATTACCTCCATTCGGGTAATTTCTATTATAGTTACCATAATAATTGTTATTAGGTGGGTTGGGGTTTCTCTGACCATTAGGAACATAATTACTGTTATTATAATAACCGTTGTTATTAGGCTGACGATTATTATTATTATTACTATTGTTACCCTCACTATTATTATTTCTGGGAACATTATTATTATTATTATTATTGTATCTAGGAGCATTATTATTATTACTATGGTTGTTATTATATCCGGCATTATTCCGGGTTGCGGAGCTATAATTATTGTTGTTGTTGCCGTTCTACCGATTATTATTATTCGTATTATTCGTGTGATTTCTTGGCTCCGGTCTTTCGTATCTCCTTCGACTTTGGCGGTAGTAATCCTCCTGCTCATACATCTCTAAAAGTTCTGTCATTGCTTGTAGTTTTTATTTGACTGTTTCGTCTAGCTCTGATAATGTCTTCCTCATAGTGGTAGGAGAGCTTGCTGACCAAGCATTCTTCCGGTATTCGGGGCTCTAAATGTTTGGCCACACACACCTTTCCCAAGAAATACGCTGTTAAAGTTTGGTTTCCATATGGGTTATACTTTCCGTGACAGATCCCGTCTCTGGCGATATTTTGTGTCGACTCAGACCAATATTTGGCCTTGAATAGCCTTTTGAATTGTGGGTAGTCTGTCACTTCATCCCTGATCGCCATCCACCAATTATCGGCTATTTCCTTGAAGGATTCGTCCAATACTTCTTTATTCTCTCTCCAGCGGTTGCCTCTGTGTTTTGTGAAGTACTCTTCGATTCTGGCCAGGATTTCCATAGGTTTATTTTTGTAAAACCTGAAGTTAATCCCTTCTCGATTTTCGTTATTCGGACAACTGGTAATGCTGGTTGGTCGACTATGGAAAAGATCTATGCCAGATTGATTTTGTCGCACCTGACTATTTATACTGGTCACAGCCGCTTCAATGCCATCGCATTTTTCAGTGAAATGGTCCTGCACTCTTTCCCATTCTTCACGTGTTTCCTTTATTTTCTCTTCTAAATTCCTCTTATTCGTTTCTTCTATGGTTGTAACTTTAGTGTTTATTTCGGATTTGATATTCTGTACTTCTCTTTCTGTCTGACTCCATCTTTCGTCAGCCCTTGTAATCTTTTGTGCGATCACCGTTATTTCCTCTTCTACCTTCTTGCTGATTGTTTCATTGTTTTCAGCTATCTTCTGGCTCAACTCTTCCTTTAAGGCTTCCATCTTCCCATCTAACCGGTTCATATTCTCTTGGTTAGTCTCCCTTAATTCTTCTCTCAATTGTTGATTGTTATTTTCCATCTTCTTACTGGTCTCTTCCATTCTCTGATTGGTCTCCTCCAGTTTCTGGCTTATCTGACTTAATTCCTCCTTCGACTGTTTATTGTCAGTCTTTATTTCCTCCATTTTCTCCTCTATTTTCTGAATATTTTCTTCCATTTTCTCCTCTATCTTCTTAATATTTTCCTCCATTAATAATTTATTTTCGTTTTTTATTTCGTCCATCTTCTCCTCCATCTTCTTACTGTTATTATCCATTTTCTCCTTCAATTGTTGGTTATCATTTTCCATCTTCTTACTATTTTCATCCGCCTTCTTACTATTTTCCCTTAATTCTCCCTTCATTTGTTGGTTACTTTCCATTATTAGCCTGAACATTTCTTGCATTTCCACATTCTCTGTTCGTGTCGGCTTGTCGGGTTGTTTCCCTTAGGATACTGGTACGGTTGGTTCTGCTGGAGGTAATATCAGTTCCGCATCTTCCACGGGTGTTGCCTCCTTACCTTCCATATCGATTTCCTGTTCGGCCTCCATCGCCCTCTTCTTCGATGTTGCCCTCCTGTGCATCTTGTTTCTTCTCTTGACCTGTTAACAGCTGCCAACCTAAAAAATAGGAAACTGGACGAATTGTCCTTATTTTGTAGACCTATCGATTCCTATTTTAAGCCCCTAAGGTTGGACGCCAATTTGTAATAAAACCTGATAAATTACAAATTAATATAAATAATAACTTAGTCCCACTGTTGAGCTCGCCAATTTGTAATACAACGTGCAAATTGAAGATGATGATGCCCCACTGTTGTGAGCGCCAAGTTGTAATATTACCTGATAAATTACAAATAACAAATTTATGTTGGTAATAAAAAAAATTTATTTGTTTATGAATTTAAAAATAAAATTTAATAATGTTTTATTTTTCCTTTATTTTATCTTAATTAATTAATTACAAATTTTTTAATTACCTTCAAATGTGTAAATTCGTTATTGTGTGTCAAAATATTTGTTCACTAGAGATAATCTTGTTATGTCAGTCGGCTCAAGTATTCTCTCTTCTGACTTAGCTACTCTTCTTCTTCTTCTTCTTGATATATTTTTCTAATATTTCTAATTTATGTTGAGAAGAAAGAAAAAGCTAATATTTATAATACAAATAATCATGAACACAAAGTATTTGAGTAATTCTGATGTTTATTTTTTTAAATTTGAATTTGTACGCCAATCTTACGCGCATCGACTATGGCATTGGCTGAGACTCACTCAGGTCGATTGTGATAAATGACAAAATATAACATTACAAAATTAATTATTCGAGTTCTTTTAACTATCGAAATGATCAGAGAGGGCAAGGAACAAGATACAATACTTACAAATACTTTAATCTAAATTATTATTGCTAAAAATAACAGGATTCTGAAAATATTGTCAATTAATAAGTAAAAATTCGAACCAATTCGTAGAATGACGTCACTGGTTCGTGGAGGCTGTGTCCGTGTTGGTCGCTCAGTAAATAAAATGGCTGCCGTTCACCTCTGTTTTCTGGTGTATCCACGCTGACGCTATGCTCTTCTCCCTCAAATATAAATGTGGATTCCTTCCTCTGCGATGTTGTAGTTCCTCTGGATAATTACGTGAAATGTTTCTCTCTCCTCGGCGATGTTGTTCTGTGATAGTTTATTGATGCAGTGTTCTGTGTTCAAATCTGTTGAGTTCTTTGTCCAGATAATATTAGTGTTGAATTTTTCTCAAAATGGCGGTTAATTTCTTGTGCTCGTACTGGATCTTATTATCCCGGTTGTTCTGGTTCAGTTTGGTGTTAGTTAAGTTGTCGTGTTGTTATGTGTTGTTATTTTCCATTAGGTAACCTCTGTACTATTTTTCGATGTTATATTTCAATGTTTGATCACCATTTATATTTTTCAGATCTTCCGTCCGTAAATTTTGATCTGCACACATTCACGAGTAACAATAGACTGATGACTTAAAGTCGTCGTTTTCGGTGGTAATTTATAAAATGTCTTATTCCTCTTACCATCGTCTGTTCACATCTACATGTCTTGGATTTGATTTCAACTCATAAAAATACATGACAAGTTTTCCTATTTATTGCTGTAACTTAATTATTTATTAAATTTATGAAAATTTAACTATCTAGCAAATTCTTGTTCTAATTTTACATAATTCGATGTATAACTGGGTCTGTTTTAAGTTCAGATAAGCCTAAACTTTACAATTTTTGATATTTATTATAGGCCTTGTATTTTTTACAATTTTAGTAATTAAATGGTTTACAAGTGATTTTATGTTAATATTTCCTTTAAATAATTTTACTCACTTCATGATTATTGCTTGTTGTTAATAATTTGTTGTTATAATACTCCAATATTGATTAATTTATATTTTATCTGAATTGAGTACCCTTCTAGGCCTAGTATTACATGTTTCCAAATAAAGTTAATTTTATTCATTTGTCATTACATTTGCTAATATTTGGTTCTGTGCTGATTACATTTTCATATCTTTGTTTTACATGGACTAGTTTCTATTAATTATATACAGTTCTATTGAATTTATTCATTTGGGTTTGACTCTATGATAGTAGTTGATTTTGGTCTAAAATGCTGTTTTGTTTTTCTACTGGGGTTTGTTAGTTATTTTGCCCTATTATTCTTTATATGGTTTACAGTTTAATAATACAATATTCATATTATCTACTTGCCTTCTCTGCCTTAACAAACTTTGAAATTATTGAACATTATTTAAATACAACAGAACATCTTATATCTACTAATTTTTATATCACTTAATAATAACAAAAATATCTTATGCCTATTATTTTTTATATATCATTTAACTATAATAGAAACATCTTCTTACTAACAATACTTTCAGTCATTAAATGTCCCTTGTTTTTATGTTTCCTTTTGTAACAAATTTAATTATACTAAAACATCTTATTACTAATAATACCTTCAGTCATTAACTGTCTTTTGTATTTGTTTTTTCTGGTAACAACTTAACTGTGATAAAAACATCTTACAGCTATTAATTTTTATTATACCTAATCTTTAAAACACTTTTATTACTAATACTATTCTCAGTCATTAGACTGTCTTTTATTCTTTTGTTTTTTATATCGTATCTCTCTACAATAATGGTAGTCCCTTTTAAATAATTTTTATTTCCTACACTATTTTTTATTATAGTGTGTCACTTGTTATTCTCTACACTCACTGTAGTCTCTAACTTTTATTGTATTTATTATGGTAATTCACCTTATATTTCCTACACTAATGGTAGTCTTTTGTTTTTACACTATGGTAGTTTTTGATTTGTTTCTACACTAATGGTAGTCTTTTGGTTGTTTTTACACTGTTCTTAAATTAGGCTTACATTTAGTTTACAATTTATTTTAATTGCATTGTATCCTGTAACTTGAGTTATTTGGTCTGACATTTATCATTGGTTTTAATTTAGTTTCATTTGGTATATTCATTCTCCATAATGTTTTAGTGAATAGCCTTTCTCGTTTCTATATTTCGTTTAGGAACCTTGACATATTTTGTCTCTTCTTTCTTATTATATAAGTATTTCCTTATCTTGTGGTTTCATGTCCTTATATTATTAATTCACTTAATCTTACTTGATTATTCGGTTTCATTTATTTTCTCATTTACAGCTTCTTATTAATTTGTTATTGGTTTTGTATCTTGGGGTTTTCTGCTTCTTAATTTAATAAATTTCCCCTTATTAATTTTTTATTTACTTTTTCCTTTTGTCTTCTCATTTACTGCTCCTCAATCTACTGGGTATACTGCTGTTGTACTGGGGTTTTAGATAGTTGGTTATTTATATATGGACCAAGAGTTTTCTTTGTTATTCAGTTTAATTTTAGTAATATTTTATCGACTATAATGATCAGCTTCTTCAATTTATTTTTTAACCATTTATTATTCTCACTTACTATTGATATTTTCTTCCTTATTAATGTAGTATTAAGTTAAATTTTAAGGTGATAATTCTGTTATGCTACATATGCTCTCCTGTAAAAGTGATTAGTTCAGATCATACTCTTAGTATGGATGAAATAATTACTACTAATTCTTTTTATTTACCATATTTTTATTCGTGATTTCACTTTTTTATACCTTCTTTTTCCACCATTGCTTTCTCTCAGATTATATGTATCTCCTTCATTAGCTTCTTTTTTCATTAATAAGTAATCTTTAATCTTGTGTATAACATTATCATTTTATATCTTTTATTATTTGGTCCTTCCTCACCTGTATGTTTACTCCCTAACATTCCCTAACATGTGAGTTGGATCAGTACTGAGTGGCACATTTCGGCTTCAATCTCTGCTGGCCAATACTTCACTTAACTGAGCTCAGAGGAATTATCATCTCTGCTCAAAATATAAGACTGATGGAATTTCTCTACATCCAGTCATAAAAATTAATAATCATTAAAAGTAGTCTCTTTCGACTAATAATAAACATCCTTGGATTCTTCACTTCATAATATTTTATATTAATTAATACTTTTATACACTTGACTCTTCTTCTCTATTAAAGCTCATTCCATATTATGTGGCTTACGTATGTGGTATAATATACATTTCATCGTTTCATCATTTCATCTTTTTATCTTGTCTACATAGTAATTAGAATTTATATAGATTTTTTTTTTCAATTGATATTTAATGAGTCGTTTTATTGCTCATGGCATAACATTAATTCCTTCTTTATCAATTATCACTATAATAGTGGTTATTACAACAATATTATCATTTTGATACCAGGGTTTTTGGTTTCTGATCTTAAAATTTGGTTTTTATTTAGTTGGTTCCTCTTCATTGTTTCAATTTTATCAAATTATTTTCTTTGTGAGTTTGGTTAAATTATTTTGATTAAATCATAAAATATTCTGGTTTCTTCTTCTCTTCTTCATTTAAAATTCTGTATCATTTTTGTCTTAAATTGTCTCATTTACATAATTTATAATAGTTGTTATATTTATCGTAGTCATTATCATAATACAAACTATAGTATAGTTTTTTATAGCTGTGATAGTTTATTAAGGGTTTTTTCCTTTCTTTTCTTTTTCTTTTTCTTTAATACTGGTTCTTATGAAGATTTGCTATTCTTCCTTCTTATGACACTTTTAACATTCATTAATATATTTTTCTGGTAATATTAACTTATACAATTGTTTAATATAGGTTGTTCTCTTTATTTACTGGAACATGTTCTTTTTGCTTTGTCTCTGGAGAGTTTGAGAAAGTTTACACATTTGTACTCCATTTACTCTCAAATTCTTTTATGTAAGAGTTCACTCGAATTATGAGTGTAATTTGTTCTTACGTTCTAAGAATTTTGCTGTTTTTTCTTACAAAAATTCTTTTTATATTTAATGGTTATATCTTATCATTTGTGTAAGTTGTACTTACTATTTTTTGACTTTAGTTATAATCTTTCAAAATTCCTTTTATACAATAGTTTCTTCAAATAATTCACGTAAGTTGGCCTTACTAATTTTTAGAATTTTGACATTTTCTTCAAAATTCCTTTTATTATATAATTGTTTTTAATAGTTTCATCAAACAATTCATGTAAGTTGGCCTTACTATTTTTTAGAATTTAGATGTTTTCTCCAAAATTCTTTTTATATATAATTGTTTGTAATAGTTTCTTCAAATAATTCATGTAAGTTGGCCTAACTAATTTTTAGAATTTTGATGTTTTCTTCCTAAATTCTTTTAGTTCATTTAATTGTTTTTAATAGTTTTTACAAATAATTCATGTAAGTTGTCCTTACTAATTTTTAGAATTTAGATGTTTTTTCTTACTAAATTATTTTATTTCATTTAATTGTTTTTAATAATTTTTTCAAATAATTCATTTAAGTTGGCCTTACTATTTTTAGAATTTAGATATTTTATTCATCAAAATTCTTTTTATTATCTCTCCTCTATATATTTTTTGATTGATAACTGATTACAGGTTCCTTTTACTTTATTTGAATTAATATCTTTTAATACATAAGTATTGTTGTTATTATTTTTAGTAATCTGATATGGGCCGGTATACAGCAGTAATAACTTTTTAGTAATACCTACCAAAGTGCTAGGTAGTTCCCTGTTTTTCAATAGTACCTTTTCTCCGACTTCGTAGTTTATTACTTTCTTAATCGCCTTTTGATACTTGTTCTGGCGCCTTTCCTGGTCTTCTGCCAATTTATTGTAGAACCTTAGTCGATTAAATTTGTATTCTTGACTCATGGGGAATTCTATGATGTCTTGTATTTCTCTAGGAGGTGGTTTTTCATATATTGCCGTATATAGTGTGGTCCCTATAGCGGGGTGATATGCTAAATTAAGGAATTCCTCGGTAGTTGATAAGTATTCTTGCCACTTCCTTTGTCGATTATGACAATAAGTCCGTAATATCCTTCCGACTTCTCGCAGCACTCTCTCCGCTGGATTACTACTGGGGTGGTAAACAGATGTCTTGCCCAATGTAATTAGAGTGTTTTTCCACCTCCTACCCTTAAATTGCGTTCCATGGTCTGTGATTATGGATGCTGGTTTTCCTATTTCTGGAATGTAATAATTTGTTATCACTCCTAAAATCTTCAAAGTGGTGGCTCTGTTCACCGGGTACAGTTTCATAAATTTGGTGAAGTGATCCGTCATTATAATAATGCATTTATAACGATGGCGTTCGCCACTGTGGGGAAATGGACCACAGATGTCCAGAAAGACCTTTTCCAGTTTTGCTTGTGATGTAATATTGGTATCATCTTCCCCTCGTTTTTTCATTGTTGGTTTTTACCAATTGACATATAAGACAGGTCTTGAGGTAATTTCTCGTCTTTCAATTTATATTTTTATATGGCAATTCTCTTCTATCGCCTTGACCACTTTCATGGCCCCCATGTGACCGTATCGGAGATGATAAACCAGGATGATATCCTTCTCGACTGTAGCAGGGATTACGATCTTCCATACCTCTTCATCAAGGGATGATTTGATAAATAATATATCATTATGTATGCAATAAAACATGGTTATGGTATCATCTTGGTTGGAGAGACGAAGTTTAATATTGTTTAGCTTCGGGTCGGACTGCTGGTGTTTGCTGATGTCCCGTACTATTTTTTCTAAATCGGATCTGTCCTTAATAATATTTTGATCTTCAAGATGCTCTCCTTCTCGCCTTCGAACGTCTGTTCTTCCAAATTTACCCGTGACAATACGTCTGCTACTACATTCTTACTCCCAGGAACATACTCCCACTGTATATCGTATTCCTGCAGGGCAAGTACCCACCTGGTCAATCTACCGTGGCTTAACTTGCATCTTCTTAGAAATGATATCGATTTGTGATCGGTGCGAACTGTCACTGGATATCCTAGATTACGTTCGAAACTTCCCACAGGCAAAGACTACACTTAGCAGCTCCTTTTCCGTCACGTTGTAGTTCCTTTCACACTGGTTAAGGGTTCTGCTAGCAAAGCTCACTACTAGGTGGTTTCCACTTTCGTCTTCTTGGTACAACGTTGATCCCAAGCTAATATTACTAGCGTCACAGTTTAGGAAGAAAGGTCGGTTAAAATTGGGGTGGTTAAGCATTACTGCTTCTAAGAACTTCTCTTTAATTGATTTTAATGTTTCGCCCTGTTCCTGACCCCATCGCCATTTGTTCTTGGACGATAACTGATACTGAAATCGGGCCGTCAGCTCTGAATAATTATTTTGGAACTTCCTGTAGTAGTTACACAGGCCTAAAAATGACTGTAGTTGCCTTCTGTTTTTCGGTAGAGGGAATCGCTGTATGGCGTCTACCTTTTCTGTCGACGGTGTTATTCCTTGACTGTTCAACTGGAAACCCAAAAATTGGACTTCTTTAGCTATTAGTTTGGACTTGTCTAGCTTGAGAGTAACGTTATTCTCAGCCAGCTTCTTCAAGACATGCTCCACACGGTAAAAATGTTCTTCCCAATTGGTTGATGTTACTAAGAGATCATCAACATAGACAGTCGTGAATTGGAGCGATTCTGGTCCGAGTATTTGGTCCATACAGGCGAGAAAAACAGCTACCGAGTCCACTAACCCGAAGGGCAATCTCTTAAACTGATAGTTGCGTCCTTCGAAAATGAACGCCATGTATTGACGGCTTTCTGGGTGCAACTCCACCTGCCAATACAAACACCCTGTATCCCACGTAGTAATAAACTTGGTTCCATGGAATCTCTTCAATATTTCATCAATTTCGCCAGGCGAGGTACGATCATTAATAATCATTTTATTTATCTCACGTGCGTCAAGGCAAAGTCTTACCTTACCATTCTTCTTTTGTATAGCCACAATCGGACTAGTGTATGGCGACTGACTGCTTTCGATAATATCCTTACTAATCATATTCTGGATTTCTGCGCGTACGGCTTCCTTCAAAGATTGTGCTATGGGGTATGATTTTCGATTAAATTCCACCGGTTCTCTGAATCGTATTGAACATTGATAGTTTCTGATCTTTCCAGGTTCGTCTGAAAATACAGTTCGATATTTTTCGTATATGCCAACTAACTGATTCAAGTGGTTTTCACTTAATCGCTCGGTGGTATTGTGGCACTGGAAGACACGTACCTCCTGAATCTTTTGTGACCATAGTTCATCTTCAGTAGTTCATCTTCAATATGTCACACCCTATCATGATGTTGAAGGGTAATCCGGCTGCAACAAGGAATATCATATCCAAACTTACGCCCTGACTGTTTACACTTAGGGATACCTGTTTCCGTATCGTTTTGTTCTGTCGGCCGGTAGCTCCTACAAGCACGATATTATTAATAGGTAGTATTGGTAAGTTTTTGTGGCATTCCTGCTGTATCCGGTCCAATTCACTATGGTTAATTATAGAGACATTTGCTCCAGTGCCTATCATGATGGGAACAGAAATACTCTCGTTTTCTGCGATTATGTAAATGATCTCGTTGTCATTGTTAGTAATGTTTACCTCGTTCTCTTCCAATAAGTCCTTTCGGATATCTTTAAATTATTGTTATATATTATAGTAAAATTTCTCTTTTCCTCACGCGATTTTATCTCTTGTCCATACCCAGTAGATTGGAGAAGTAAAGGGTTATATTTGTTTATTACTGCCTCCGTTCGTTTAAATGCTCCGCATCATTACGGATTTGGCTGTTAGCAGCATCAACTTGGAGTCCTGGAACTGCTTCGTTTTGTTCAGCACGATCATCTTGTTGGGCCTCCGTTACAGGCAGTCTTCTTTGGTTGTCCAGGCTTGAACTGCGTCTGGGTTCATATTCTCTGTAACGATTACCTCCCTGATTCCCTTGAAAGGTTTCATATTCGTAGTATCGGCTCCTTCGTTGAGGCTGGTATCTCCGCTGTCCACTGCCTTCCGCTCTGATGTAATTGATATGAGGTCGATATGTTCTGTAATTATTATTATTACCTCCATTCGGGTAATTTCTATTATAGTTACCATAATAATTGTTATTAGGTGGGTTGGGGTTTCTCTGACCATTAGGAACATAATTACTGTTATTATAATAACCGTTGTTATTAGGCTGACGATTATTATTATTATTACTATTGTTACCCTCACTATTATTATTTCTGGGAACATTATTATTATTATTGTATCTAGGAGCATTATTATTATTACTATGGTTGTTATTATATCCGGCATTATTCCGGTTTGCGGAGCTATAATTATTGTTGTTGTTGCCATTCTGCCGATTATTATTATTCGTATTATTCGTGTGATTTCTTGGCTCCGGTCTTTCGTATCTCCTTCGACTTTGGCTGTAGTAATCCTCGTGCTCATACATCTCTAAACGTTCGGTCATTGCTTGTAGTTTTTATTTGACTGTTTCGTCTAGCTCTGATAATGTCTTCCTCATAGTGGTAGGAGAGCTTGCTGACCAAGCATTCTTCTGGTATTCGGGGCTCTAAATGTTTGGCCACACACACCTTTCCCAAGAAATACGCTGTTAAAGTTTGGTTTCCATATGGGTTATACTTTCCGTGACAAATCCCGTCTCTGGCGATATTTTGTGTCGGCTCAGACCAATATTTGGCCTTGAATAGCCTTTTGAATTGTGGGTAGTCTGTCACTTCATCCCTGATCGCCATCCACCAATTATCGGCTATTTCCTTGAAGGATTCGTCCACTACTTCTTTATTCCCTCTCCAGCGGTTGCCTCTGTGTTTTGTGAAGTACTCTTCGATTCTGGCCAGGATTTCCATAGGTTTATTTTTGTAAAACCTGAAGTTAATCCCTTCTCGATTTTCGTTATTCGGACAACTGGTAATGCTGGTTGGTCGACTATGGAAAAGATCTATGCCAGATTGATTTTGTCGCACCTGACTATTTATACTGGTCACAGCCGCTTCAATGCCATCGCATTTTTCAGTGAAATGGTCCTGCACTCTTTCCCATTCTTCACGTGTTTCCTTTATTTTCTCTTCTAAATTCCTCTTATTCGTTTCTTCTATGGTTGTAACTTTAGTGTTTATTTCGGATTTGATATTCTGTACTTCTCTTTCTGTCTGACTCCATCTTTCGTCAGCCCTTGTAATCTTTTGTTCGATCACCGTTATTTCCTCTTCTACCTTCTTGCTGATTGTTTCATTGTTTTCAGCTATCTTCTGGCTCAACTCTTCCTTTAAGGCTTCCATCTTCCCATTTAACCGGTTCATATTCTCTTGGTTAGTCTCCCTTAATTCTTCTCTCAATTATTGATTGTTATTTTCCATCTTCTTACTGGTCTCTTCCATTCTCTGATTGGTCTCCTCCAGTTTCTGGCTTATCTGACTTAATTCCTCCTTCGACTGTTTATTGTCAGTCTTTATTTCCTCCATTTTCTCCTCTATTTTCTGAATATTTTCTTCCATTTTCTCCTCTATCTTCTTAATATTTTCCTCCATTAATAATTTATTTTCGTTTTTTATTTCGTCCATCTTCTCCTCCATCTTCTTACTGTTATTATCCATTTTCTCCTTCAATTGTTGGTTATCATTTTCCATCTTCTTACTATTTTCATCCGCCTTCTTACTATTTTCCCTTAATTCTCCCTTCATTTGTTGGTTACTCTCCATTATTAGCCTGAACATTTCTTGCATTTCCACATTCTCTGTTCGTGTCGGCTTGTCGGGTTGTTTCCCTTGGGATACTGGTACGGTTGGTTCTGCTGGAGGTAATATCAGTTCCGCATCTTCCACGGGTGTTGCCTCCTTATCTTCCATATCGATTTCCTGTTCGGCCTCCATCGCCCTCTTCTTCGATGCTGCACTCCTGTGCATCTTGTTTCTTCTCTTGACCTGTTAACAGCTGCCAACCTAAAAAATAGGAAACCGGACGAATTGTCCTTATTTTGTAGACCTATCGATTCCTATTTTAAACCCCTAAGGTTGGACGCCAATTTGTAATAAAACCTGATAAATTACAAATTAATATAAATAATAACTTAGTCCCACTGTTGAGCTCGCCAATTTGTAATACAACGTGCAAATTGAAGATGATGATGCCCCACTGTTGTGAGCGCCAAGTTGTAATATTACCTGATAAATTACAAATAACAAATTTATGTTGGTAATAAAAAAAATTTATTTGTTTATGAATTTAAAAATAAAATTTAATAATGTTTTATTTTTCCTTTATTTTATCTTAATTAATTAATTATAAATTTTTTAATTACCTTCAAAAGTGTAAATTCGTTATTGTGTGTCAAAATATTTGTTCACTAGAGATAATCTTGTTATGTCAGTCGGATTAAGTATTCTCTCTTCTGACTTAGCTACTCTTCTTCTTCTTCTTCTTGATATATTTTTCTAATATTTCTAATTTATGCTGAGAAGAAAGAAAAAGCTAATATTTATAATACAAATAATCATGAACACAACGTATTTGAGTAATTCTGATGTTTATTTTTTTTTAATTTGAATTTGTACGCCAATCTTACGCGCATCGACAATGGCATTGGCTGAGACTCACTCAGGTCGATTGTGATAAATGACAAAATATAACATTACAAAATTAATTATTCGAGTTCTTTTAACTATCGAAATGATCAGAAAGGGTAAGGAACAAGATACAATACTTACAAATACTTTAATCTAAATTATTATTGCTAAAAATAACAGGATTCTGAAAATATTGTCAATTAATAAGTAAAAATTCGGACCAATTCGTAGAATGACGTCACTGGTTCGTGGAGGCTGTGTCCGTGTTGGTCGCTCAGTAAATAAAATGGCTGCCGTTCACCTCTGTTTTCTGGTGTATCCACGCTGACGCTATGTTCTTCTCCCTCAAATATAAATGTGGATTCCTTCCTCTGCGATGTTGTAGTTCCTCTGGATAATTACGTGAAATGTTTCTCTCTCCTCGGCGTTGTTGTTCTGTGATAGTTTATTGGTGCAGTGTTCTGTGTTCAAATCTGTTGAGTTCTTTGTCCAGATAATATTAGTGTTGAATTTTTCTCAAAATGGCGGTTAATTTCTTGTGCTCGTACTGGATCTTATTATCCCGGTTGTTCTGGTTCAGTTTGGTGTTAGTTAAGTTGTCGTGTTGTTATTTTCCATTAGGTAACCTCTGTACTATTTTTCGATGTTGTACTTCAATGTTTGATCACCATTTATATTTTTCAGATCTTCCGTCCGTAAATTTTGATCTGCACACATTCACGAGTAACAATAGACTGATGACTTAAAGTCGTCGTTTTCGGTGGTAATTTATAAAATGTCTTATTCCTCTTACCATTGTCTGTTCACATCTACATGTCTTGGATTTGATTTCAACTCATAAAAATACATGACAAGTTTTCCTATTTATTGCTGTAACTTAATTATTTATTAAATTTATGAAAATTTAACTATCTAGCAAATTCTTGTTTAATTTTACATAATTCGATGTATAACTGGGTCTGTTTTAAGTTCAGATAAGCCTAAACTTTACAATTTTTGATATTTATTATAGGCCTTGTATTTTTTACAATTTTAGTAATTAAATGGTTTACAAGTGATTTTATGTTAATATTTCCTTTAAATAATTTTACTCACTTCATGATTATTGCTTGTTGTTAATAATTTGTTGTTATAATACTCCAATATTGATTAATTTACATTTTATCTGAATTGAGTACCCTTCTAGTCCTAGTATTACATGTTTCCAAATAAAGTTAATTTTATTCTTTTGTCATTACATTTGCTAATATTTGGTTCTGTGCTGATTACATTTTCATATCTTTGTTTTACATGGACTAGTTTCTATTAATTATATACAGTTCTATTGAATTTATTCATTTGGGTTTGACTCTATGATAGTAGTTGATTTTGGTCTAAAATGCTGTTTTGTTTTTCTATTGGGGTTTGATAGTTATTTTGCCCTATTATTCTTTATATGGTTTACAGTTTAATAATACAATATTCATATTATCTACTTGCCTTCTCTGCCTTAACAAACTTTGAAATTATTGAACATTATTTAAATACAACAGAACATCTTATATCTACTAATTTTTATATCACTAATCATAACAAAAATATCTTATGCCTATTATTTTTTATATATCATTTAACTATAATAGAAACATCTTCTTACTAACAATACCTTCAGTCATTAAATGTCCCTTGTTTTTATGTTTCCTTTTGTAACAAATTTAATTATACTAAAACATATTATTACTAATAATACCTTCAGTCATTAACTGTCTTTTGTATTTGTTTTTTCTGGTAACAACTTAACTGTGATAAAAACATCTTACAGCTATTAATTATTATTATACCTAATCTTTAAAACACTTTTATTACTAATACTATTCTCAGTCATTAGACTGTCTTTTATTCTTTTGTTTTTTATATCGTATCTCTCTACACTAATGGTAGTCCCTTTTAAATAATTTTTATTTCCTACACTATTTTTTATTATAGTGTGTCACTTGTTATTCTCTACACTCACTGTAGTCTCTAACTTTTATTGTATTTATTATGGTAATTCACCTTATATTTCCTACACTAATGGTAGTCTTTTGTTTTTACACTATGGTAGTTTTTGATTTGTTTCTACACTAATGGTAGTCTTTTGGTTGTTTTTACTCTGTTCTCAAATTAGGCTTCCATTTAGTTTACAATTTATTTTAATTGCATTGTATCCTGTAACTTGAGTTATTTGGTCTGACATTTATCATTGGTTTTAATTTAGTTTCATTTGGTATATTCATTCTCCATAATGTTTTAGTGAATAGCCTTTCTCGTTTCTATATTTCTTTTAGGAACCTTGACATATTTTGTCTCTTCTTTCTTATTATATAAGTATTTCCTTATCTTGTGATTTCATGTCCTTATATTATTAATTCAATTAATCTTACTTGATTATTCAATTTCATTTATTTTCTCATTTACAGCTCCTTATTAATTTGTTATTGGTTTTGTATCTTGGGGTTTTCTGCTTCTTAATTTAATAAATTTCCCCTTATTAATTTTTTATTATTTTTTCCTTTTGTCTTCTCATTTACTGCTCCTCAATCTACTGGGTATACTGCTGTTGTACTGGGGTTTTAGATAGTTGGTTATTTATATATGGACCAAGAGTTTTCTTTGTTATTCAGTTTAATTTTAGTAACATTTTATCGACTATAATTATCAGCTTCTTTAATTTATTTTTTAACCATTTATTATTCTCACTCACTATTGATATTTTCTTCCTTATTAATGTAGTATTAAGTTAAAATTTAAGGTGATAATTCTGGTATGCTACAATATATATTAAAACACCTTCTCTTTATATAATATATTTGTCAATTTACATATGCCTCTTATTTGCGGCGACAAATTATATAAAGACTTTTTTCACTATCAATCTACTTTCTATAACTATAATGATAGAAAAATGTTACTTACCCGTGACTTTTTTTACTTTACCTGGGCGCCAGAACAAATCCCAGATACAAATGACACTGATTCAGCTTAGCTCAGACCATAGAGACACACTATCTCAGGATTCGTTCTGTGAGTGTGGAATTCAAGGGGAATCGTTACAAGTAACACTTTAAAATTTGTTGAAGTTTGTCTAATTAACGATTAAATGTTATTTTATTAATGTTCTTTCAAAGCTAAGTTAAGTACTTATTGCTAACCTAACTCTTATTATTAATGAGTGTGCGTGAAAAGTGAAGATTAAAACGTCCAAACGACCAATTGTTCTTATCTGGTATTATTAGGAAAATTTATATCTCCCAAAACCAGTGCTAAAGGACGGGTCTGCAATAATTTGCACGTTCAAAACTACACCTCACTCTCCATTCAGCACTCCTATATTACGTTATTACTAATCTTTATGTTTAAATACAAATTATGAATTTACTTAGTGTCTTTTAAAATTGTTTATTGATTTATTATTTATTTTGTTACTTATTTCATTGATCAATGAATATATTTCTTACTGATTGGTGCGTCGACCGTAGATAGGAATCCGTAGAGATCCTCCTTTTGATGGTTCGGCTCAGAAGAAATTGTTGTTGACCAATATCGTTGACCGATGACCCTGGGCGCTTACAGGTGCTGTAGCTACTCTGGTGCACAGGTCACTTCACAATTAATGAATTATTTAATTAATTAATTTTTTAATTAATTAAAGAGTTGTTACACAGCGAGAGTATTTATTAGTGAACTTTACTAGTTCCTCTGCTACTGCGGACCATTTCTCGAACGGTTAATTAAATAAAACTTTGCGTGGTTTGCGAAATTGAGCTCGTATCTAACACACGTCTTGCCTATTTAATGTTCGAACGAAGAGTGCTCGATTCCCCAAGTCTGAGTTGGCGTCTCTTCTAAATACAGTTTTGTGATTGGTTGTTCCAAATAAATCATGCGTTTTCCATTTGAAACAATCTCGAACAAGTCGACCAAACGCCCCTTAACAGGTTTGAGATGGTAGAGAATTACTGGCTAATTTCATACTTCCTCCGTTTGCAAATCGTTTGATTATGGGTATTTGCAAACGTGATTTCACATATCTGACCACAGAATATTATTGCTTAGGTTTTTCTCTGTAAGTGTGTGAAAACACCTAATTCGTACCTAGCCTAATTCTCTAGTTATTTCTCTTGGCGTTCTTCTTCTGTATAACTTCTGTAACTGTTAATTATATTTGTTGATATTTTGGCTACTTATAGAGCTTTAATTGCTGAACACTATGCAGGTTTCAGAATTGCTGTATATTTATTAGTTTTGAAGATATTGCAGTTTTAACTAATAAAAATAATTGAATAAAAATTCATGTCTGTGCCGGCAACATTCGTAGCAGTGGCGATGTTAGACAGAGATAGCTGTGATTATACCCTTTCTCTCTTGCTTACGCCGCTATACTCGCACAGTATGACACTTTCATATAATGATCCGATGGGTCGGCTTTGTGAATCATTATAATATATATAATATTATTTTAAAGCACTTCAAGAGACAAACGAAAATTTACAGATCTTATTGAAAAAACGCTACAAGCAAACATAAATGGATGAGGATGTGCCCTTTTGCTCGCACTTTTGGAAGAACAGATCTCGGGCAAAGACTCTAAACCATTTTGGGAAACAATAATATCATAAGGTTATTTGCAAATAGGTTTTATAAAGAATGAGGTTTTTAAAGTTTAGTCAGGAATCTTAAAGTTACTGTAATGTGTCTGAAGTTTCTGAATTTCGATGAGACTGGTGACAGTGAATTCATAAAAGGGAAGGTTAAGTGTGGTGATGTAATTTGTCATGATCAAACAAAATGTAGTCTTATAAAAGAGATAATAAAGTTATAAGTGAAAAGTATAAAACCTAAATAACGTTAATCAAGAAAAAATGATACTTTCCGCAGCAAATGTTTTGTCAAAAGCAAGATGAAGCAAAATGAAGGTGACTGAGGAAGCGATTGTCAGGTGAGAAAAAGTTGAAACTTAGGCGGCAGAAACGGAACAAACACTGAATAGCCAAGTAGGCCTACTGTCGGTCGCACGGAAAGCTGTAGGTGTAGAAGTGGAAAAGCTAGTAATTGGGAAGGTTGTTTTTCACAAACAATTATGGGCAAATTTTCTCAAAAAGTGACAAAAATTTGCCGATTGTATGAAAGTAACACTAGCATTCGTGGAAGACTCATCATGATTGCTTTTAACACCGTTGAGAACTCATGCTTCAGAATCATCCAAAATTCAAATCATGGTAAACTATGAAATGTAAAACACTAGACAAAGAACTAGTTATTTACCAAAACTTCGCCATTAATACATGAGGTAACTAACATGTGCAGTCTTCAACATCTGTACGTCAAATGAACGTGTGTACATTCTAAAAAATTATATTAGTTTATAAGTGTAATATATATGGTATATAATTTAAACATAGTCAGTACATATATCATTTGGTTTCTACAGTTAGTTTACTCCCTAATTAAAAGAAGGTAATGTAAAGTTATAATTTAAAATAAAGTAAAGTAATTATAATATACAGTAACGTTATAATTTCCCTAATTTCGAACTAGACTAATCTTAAACACCCGGTCTTACTGGATGCCTGTTACTAAGAAAACGTTTGTGATAGGAACTCTGCTGAACTTACTTTTGTTCAAAGTGTGACGGTTCTTCAGAAACTGTCGGTTGTTGACACTGATGTGCCTTCATCTGTTGTCAAAGTTGGATGCATTTGCAGTTAAAAATGGGTTGCAGTTCATAAATAATTCAATTGGCACAAAACCATTCGGAGACTCAGAACTTACAAGGCACTTACAGTCTGCCTGACATGATTTTTCACTCACAAGTTAAACACCGAGGCTATACGCTATCAAGTAATTTTAACTCTGAGAAGTGGTGAATCTCTTTAATCTTCAGCCATTCACGTTACATAACAAAAATCTTAAATCCATATAAGCTATTATATAAATAAATTATTCTACACTTATCTTCATTAGTTTTGATAGCTTCAAAATTCATTAAATGTTTAAAATTTAATTATGTATGTGGGATAAGCTTTACAGACTACTTATAAACTACATATAGACTTCCTTGTTTAACCAATATGCTAATATGCACCTAACGTTTACTATAGACGTATCATAGTCTATATATTTTATTAAAGAAGTAACAAATTCTACAAACTGTCATCTTAAACGTGACGTCATCTTCCAGTTAAGACTTTTTTCAGTGTCAGTGATCAATTGCAGATGTCCAGTAATCGTGTTTTAAGAAATATTAAACTCAGAATTTTATAGATCAATGAAAGTTGACGATAAAATTGTTTTTTTAATTTCATAATGTATACTTGAGCAGAAAGAAAGAAGAGCGTCTACAAATGTTTTAAAATTAATTTTGAAAAAATAGTTTCTCTGTTATTTCAAAATGTGTGGAGAATGGATAAATTATTTTCCGTGTAGACTGAATAATTGAAAGGAAAAAGTATCTAGGTGATTTGGAAAACATAATATGCAGACAAAGTTAAAGGTTCGCAATGACTATTTGATGTGCCATCAAGAATAAATAGAGTGGAGAGTGATTTTTCAAGAGTATCAGGCTTACCATTAAGATGCATATTACCTCAGAACACATAGCAAACCATTACAAACGTAAAAAATGTAGCTGAAAGTTGTATTTACATTTTTATCACAGTTTACATGAACTGACTTAATAAGAGCGGCTTCTAGAAACAATGCAAGAAAGGAGACGCGGTAGGTTGATGGGACACCCGGATTAGTGAAGGGAAAGAACTACAGGAGAAATCATAGACTAAAATACTGAGGATTGGAGGATACCTGAGGATCTGGAATGCTGTAGGTAATCGGATATGAAGAGATTGGCTGAAAATTAGACTTCTTCAAACCAGTCAAGCGTCTCATGACGGCATAGAGATAGAACTGGAGCTTTCATTTACTTTCTAAATTTTTACACAATTTGTTTTCATCCAATTAACAGTTAAAAAGGCAAGGGTTTTACATGTTAGTTCATTTGATAGTCTCTTAGTAGGGAATCTCTTAAGGCTCGAAAGGCCTTTGTTAGTTTTTTAGCCTACAAGAAAATTTCCTCTATTCAAACATAAATTTCTGTTGCTAAGTGTCTCAACCGACATCATTGCACTTAAATCATCTCTTATCAACCAATCAACCAATTGCACTTAAAAATTATTATCTCTTAGTCCATCATATACCATTTAAAAAAAATGTCAAAACCAGCTCTTTACTATTTAATGTAAAAAAATTATAATAATACGTCAACGATTATGGTTCTCCCGGGATTAAGACGTCATTTATTTTTCAGCATATTTTTGGTAACCTTATAATTGACACCTACGTATAGCTGTTATAACATAACAGTGACAGAATGCGATCATGAAACCAATGTGTAAGTCTTTTTGACATCGTATTATCTGAAAGAGTGCTTTTGAATAACAACATGCGAAATTTCAGTCCGTTACGGTGATAATGATTTCATTCGTTTATAAAAATATCAGCCATCACGTATACTAGAGGTGGGCTAAACTAGTATTTTAAAATAACAGGTACGAAAATACCGTTCCAAAATATAACAGGTACAAATACCTGTTATTGTATACCAATTATACATAACCTATATTATTCCTTTGTAAGTAACTCGTTGAGTTTCCTGCAGGTCCTCCTACGTAATATCTTCAAATAAATACGCTGAAATTAGGTTTATTTTCATCTAGATAAACCTATTAATATATTAATAAACCTATTAAAATAAACCTACTTGCAGTGTATTTATTTGAAGATATTACGTAACCTATATTATATAATTTGTTATAAGATATAAATTGAAACTAAAAGTATTAACAGTGTTACTTTGCACTGTGATTTTATTAAACTATTACTGTTTAAAAGAAAATAAGAAACAAGAGAATTTATAGGCCTATCTCCCTTTGGGAATACTAATTTAAGTTTTCACTAGGAGTAAATAAACTAACATTGGTTAGACAAATCAGTTGCGAAACTCAGGCAATGAAATTTAGAATAGCACAACAAATAATGTGAAAAAACATAACAATAAGCTACAAGAGTGAATGAGAATAAACATGATTTAAACCGATTACCCTTATAAAAACACAACCTAAACAGTTGGCGATAAAATTTGATTAGATATCTCCTCTTATCTTATTTTATTTTCTTATCAGATAGTACTCGAAAAGAACGCGGAAGACCGAAGTGGTACGCGGGTCCCGAAAGGTTGGGAACCACTGCTAGAAGATCAACTGTGGAACTGATAGGTCCTGGCAAAAGCACAAGTTGGGCAAATAATGGAAATTTCGAGGCATATCATACATCAATCATGAAGGTTTACAGTCTCCAAGAAATTCAGATAAACTTATAGCTTTCTCTTCTTATCACCTCCTTGTTTCAACTTCTAATAAGTTTAGTAAATTCTTATCTTCATCAGATAGTGCATTTATCTTAGGCTGCAGTTTGACCATTTAGACCTAATTGTGTTATCTGATATGTAGTTTGTTATTTTTATTTCTTTACTATGTGGAAACTACTGTTAGCCAAATGATAAGCAAAGTGAGAGAGACACAAAAATTCAAAATCAACAGTTTAGATAAAAGAAACAGATTTACAAAAACACCTTATGCTTTAGGGTAGCCTTATCAGATCAGTAAAGATTTAATGAACAGGAGCATAATAAAGAGCATAAATGTCCGTTACAACAATCTCATCATATACGTGAGATGTTCAGTGAAGTTAAAATCACATTAACAAAAAGTATAATACGGCCTATCAACTATCAGCCACTCTGTAGGTTATAACACAATATAATTCGTTTTTTAAAAATTTACCAGGTTGGTGACTAGTATAATATATACTTTATTATAATTTGTATTATATATATGCATAACACACGAGAATAAATGTAACATCAGTATGACTTTTATCATTTATTAAAAACAGCTTCGTCTCTTTGCGCAGAATGAAGTATTCAGCACCAAAAGTGGCTTCGTACTCGTGTACTCGAAATACTCCTGATACTCCAAATACTTGTTGTACTCGTTTACTTGTAGTTTCTTGTGTATCCGTAATACTCCTAATATTGTTATACTCGTCTACTTGTTGTTCCTTGTGTACCGGTGATACGCCTAATACTTGTAGTACTCGTTTACTTGTTACTTCTACTCGTTAGTTACGTAGGGGTGTCCCTCGACTCGGAACAGCGAGTCCGCGAACAACAGGTATTTCAAGTTTTTAGTCACTGTTACATCCGTTCTACAAAAATATCGTTTCAAAATACCTGTTATAGGTATATCGGCCCACATCTAACGTATACACAACGTCAGTACAGGATTCGTTAAGATTCTCGTCATAAAAGACAGTTGTTTGGCGTACAATGCTATATTTTCTTTACCTGCAATATATTTTCCTTATATACTGTAAGTAAGCAATATAATGTTCTTATAATAAAAATTAAAATAAAAAGTGAGGTGTAGCTTAATTTATATGTTCTACATGTATACCATATCATTTAATATGACAGAATAAAGAAACTATGTCGACATCTCACAAAACAAGAAAACTATGAATCACACCTTCTTGAATGGTCAAATTTATAACATATCATAACACAACGTGCATGTACGTTTGAGTGTCTTTTTCATGTCTCTACACGGAACTTTTTTGACTTAATTGCATTCTGATTTTATGATAAACAGACCAGAAAACCGATCTAAAACTCTTTAACAAAATAATTATTATACCTTATACATTATTGTGTTACAGCAAATAATATTTTAGACTATTACTTAATAATATTATTAAGGATAATACATTGTATAATACTATAAAGCTAAGCTATGAACAGGTGGTATTTTACATCTGTGATCTTACCATCTTACTTGCCTCAAAAATGTTATTGACTTTGTAATACTTTCCTCCTGAAATATCCATATAGGTTATGTTCCCTGAGAATATTTGATTGCTTTTATCCATTAATTGACTGCTTGACACACATGCAAGTAGAACATTAAAATTCCTTAGAGTTTGTAGTTAATGCAATTAACACGGAATTAGACTTCTTTTATAAGTGAATATGTTTATAATGTTTGTAACATAATAATAATAATATCTACATAAGCCCAATGTAACTCGCAAATGTGACTGATAAATTCTCAATAGGGAGTTCATTGTGTCTAGTGTAAGCTTTCACGAATATTATTCGTATCAGAAATCAACAGACGTACTATTTGAACATTCTTGTCTTTCAACCAGTCTATTGGATTACATTAAATGAGTAACTTAACCAATAACATTAAACGGATGCAGATCACGAAACAATATCGAATGCCATGCGCTGTGCTCGCCTGTCGTGTCTTAGTCATACAACTATCGTTATTGAATACGTATAATCTTATACACGTATAAATTTTGTTACAGACAAAATTTAAATAAATTTAATAAATTTAAATTAAATTTATAAAATTTACACATGTTTAGCAATTTACATACGCAGCTATCGATTAAAAAAGTAAAAGAAGTAGATAAAGATTGATTTTCGGAATTTATTATCATGCTTAACTTTAATAGCTCAAAAAATGCACACAATATAATGGCGCAATAATAACTTAAAATATTAGAGGCTCAACTAACAGTAACGATAAACGAAAAACAGCGATGCAGACGCATTCTTCTGTTACAGCGGACTTGGAAGTTGCTAAACGACGTCAGGTAATTTACATAACAGACTCTCTTCGACCGGATCAGGCCACAGCCTTCTGAACATTTCCCCACAGAGTCACGGAGGCTGTGGTCAGCCCACAACAGTCCACTGCTGAAGAGCTCCCTAACCGCTCTGACCACTATAGTTTACCACTGCCTAACCTCTGCACTAACTACCACAACAATATTGTGGTGAAAGAAAATTGTCACGAAATAACGATAAGTCTGGATTTGAATCATGGATCAGCACTCCATTTCGTCAGTGGTGTTTGTAGTTATCTAAAGCGTCTGTAAGTTGGGTACTACCATCAGCTGAAACAGCAGAATTAAAAGAACTGGGTCTTGATACCTGCTACGAATTTCTGCCGCTCCGTTGACGTTGTCTTATTGTAATCTACATTCACGACCATCAGTTGGAAACCAAGATATCTTCTCAAGTATCAACGTCGGTCTTTTACTTCTATGTAATTTGTTGCAACATGACATTTCTCGAGCCCATACTGCTCGTTCAACTGTGCAGCCGGCCACGACCTGTCTTTCGAGTGCCTTTCACACCCTCCGTGTACGTTCAACCTCACTGTCAATGAATATACGTCCTTGGATCGCTCAAAGTGCCTATACGAGTCTACGAAGAGAAGAAGCAGACGCTCACGAGGGACTGCCCTCCGCCTCCATTCATTCCCGATGCGCACGCATTGTATCTCACGCGGTGCAGACAACGAAACAAAATTATATGATTGTGTACATTTTGTGTTCAATAATTTGCAAAATAATAAATACTTGAGATTTTCGTTTGACTATCCCGTGTATAATAAACTACTCGCAGCCTTCATTAAAATACTTTATTTACTTAAAATTCCAACAGAAACCTACAACATAAAGTAAACAAATTTGATTCAAGAAAAGCTGTTCCGCTTTTACAAAAACTGAAAGCACATTACGTGATATTCCAACACCAGAATTCTTTGGTAAAAACAATAATAATTAAGTTAAATATTTCAAAACAAAAGTTTTGAATTTCTCTTAAACTTCAGATAAAGTTATAGGTATGTACAGTAGAACTTTCTTTATTCTTAACGAGCCAAATAATTTTAGAATGTTGTAAAGAAATTTAAAAAATGAATGCAAATCATATAGTATTAATCGACAAAAACATAATAACGTGATTTTTATCTTAATAAAATAAACTTTTTGTTTTATTATCTAAGTCAAAAATCCTAAGTTTTGAATCCACAGTCTTCAATGCGTAGTAAACCTTCGTTAACAACGCAGTTGACAGTAAGTGAGTTGACAGTTAACTCACAAACGACTAAGTACTGTATATACATTTCTATTATGTGTTTCATCAGAATTTATTGATTACTTCGTGCCATTAAGTAGTTCCAGCCACATCGCCATGAATATGAATAAAATTATTTTTCTGTTAGAGTCTAAAATAATCTTTACAGAGTATTCAATATGTTCAAATATTTACATCAACCCAATCCACCTTCATAAGAAAAATTCAAAAGCTTATGATTGTTTACCTTGTTAACAGAATTTACTAAATCATTAAGGGAGATATACTTATTGAACTCATTTTGTTATCGATCTCAGCTTGTTGTGTAGCTGCCTCTTACAACTGCCTCCTTACAGTTCGACGAACGCTAAACTTTTTCGACTAACGCTAAGTTTTTAATTCTTCATTTATAGTCCGATTTCTAAACTGCCTAGTTTGTAAACTGCTCGTAACTAGTCCATTTTCTAACTGTTTGTAAATAGTTTCTAGTACAGGTGACTACACGGTATTAAAATAATTACTTTTTGTTAAAAATATACAGATACATCACAAAACATCTAAATTTACTTCCTTCATCAAGTACTCTGAAATACGTTTCGTTGAAGACACATACCGCACTCTTTACATTGATCTTACACACTACATTGTAATGTGTCAAGTTAAAACTTTAGCAAACTAACCTTTAGTAATCAGCAGTGGATTATCATCAGGTAACTTCAAATAAATTGAATCTCTCTTTTGAGGTCGTCACTAACTAAAATCCAACTAAGCATATGGATTTTACGCAGTGTTAGGTACGCACCCATTCAAGCTCAATCTACTACTGCTGCACGGTCGTTAGTCCTTATCCGAGCAAGAGCAGGTTCAATGCTGTATCTGAGAATACCAATATGAGCACAGAGTCGATACATGAGTTACTTGATTTACTTGAAGTCGTTTTGAAACTAAACTTTTTTTACCTTAACAACCAATTTTACATTCAAGATGATAGTTTACCTGTGGGTTCACCCCTCTCTGGTTTATTAGCCGACGTTTATTTGAACTTTTATGAGAATTCTTACTTACTCAATAATAATATTTACACAGATAAGATAATGTTTTGCTCGCGTTACGTAAACGATACATTTATTATTTTCAGTGGCACATTAAGGCAGATCGAATTTCTTTAAATAAATAAAGTTTTTATTTAAAAACTTTTTGAATAACAATAAAAATATCCAGATTACTCTCGAAACAGACGTTAATATGATAAACTTTCTGGATTTAACCATTGCTCGACAAATGGATGTTCTGAAACTCAAAATTCATAAGAAATCGACAGCTACCGATACAACAACACATGCCGACTCCCATCACTCCTTTTCACAAAAAATGGCGGCCTACAACAGTTTCATTCACAGATTACTAACAGTCCCTCTTGACGATAATGACTTCCACGAAGAGTTAAATACTGTCAAATACATCGCTATCGCCAATGGTTATAAGACTTCTACCATTGGCCGGCTACTGAGAAAACACAAAAATAAGAAACACACGAAAAATATTCATAACTATCAATTACAGAAATTTTATGTCAAAACTTGTATCCTCTATACTGAATAATAACAACTAATAATGTATCATTTAAAACTAATAATAATTTACTAAAATTACTTAGGCAAATAAACGCGCACCTTTACAAGAGAAAACAGGTGTATATATAGTATATATATATATATATATATATATATATATATATATACTGCAACATATCAAACTTTATTATTCTAATAAGGATATTGTGAGTGTGTAGAAATCGATAAAAGTCTATTATGGAGGAGATGAAATATTATTTATTACATACAAATATTGTTTATAAAGATGTATAATGTTTTTTAAATTGTCATGTATTGATAGTATATTAAATTGTTTGTATTTTTCGATTAATATGAATCGATTTTACTTGTTTGCTGCAACGTCCTCCTCTCGTCTCATCGGTCCCGTCTCGTCGTCCTCTTCTACAGCTTCACTCCTTCCTGGTGTCCTCTCCGTCTCGTCGTCCTTGTACAGCAAGCAGCTCCAGCGGCGATATTTCAGAATCTCGTAGTTATGTTTAACTGCTTCCACGATATCTTGTAGTGTCTTTAAGTTCCCTATGCGGATATCTTAACTTACACGACACAGCACTGAATTTTATTTTAAATTTTACTTAATCATTTATCCTCTTGGTTCTTACCGCAAAACTTCGTTAAGAATTACAAGGTTTATAGTTTACTTTATATAAAATATTCCTACATTTGTAAGAGAACAACTCTCTTACTCGGGCACAACTTCCCCCAGCAACGTCGACAGACAGACTGTGTTCAACCTAGCTCTGCAACATATGAATCTCACTGAATTTGGTGTAATTTGATAGGCCAAGCCCAAGTCACATGATTGATGGAACAACCAGATACACAAAATTCATGAAAAACTTTGTATAATTTTGCATAGTCCTGCATGGAAATTATCTACAATTATTATTACCCTTTCATTGATAAGAGTTACACTTGAGTTTTGCTTTACTTAAAAAATCATATTTCTAAAATAATTACAAACCTCAGAGTATACACAAATTGAAGCTATTTATTTAAATAATTCCTTGTCAAATTTTCATGTAAATCGGTTAACTATCACTGCCGCTATATCGATCGCAGATTATCACACCCGCACACGCGCACCATTTCAAACAAAAAATACATGACAATATAGTACAATTTTTTATGAAGAGTTTGGTGTAACATATATGCTTATCATTTTTTAAATACAAAACTTATGACTAAAAAACAAAATATTACACAAAACAAATTTAAACAAGAATCTGCTCGTCATTCATGTACTCTGATATAAACAGCATCTCTTATCATCCTGTGTTCTGTTGCAGGATTAACCCCTCTACGTGTAAAAAAAAAAAATTTTTTTATATGGAATACAAATTTTTTTTTAACCTAAATTGACATAATTTCTTCCCAATAATCATAATCATCTAAATAATAACATAATAACTTCAAAAATCAAAATAACTGAGTAGCTTCTATCAAACAACATTTCCCCACCTGTCACTTTGACAGCTCTAATTGTATACAAACAAAAGCACATGGCTGCTTACCCCCAAACATTCCTGAACACTGATAAGGATGTCAATGTCAGACGTCATTCGGCTATATCTACAGTTCAACCATACATTTTTCAACATGATTACAATTATTCTTATTTTACATATAATTTTATACAATTGCATAGCATACATACTCCTATATCTTGGCATATTAAATTCAATTATCCTTAATGTAATATTTTCTTAAAGATGATGCATGGAACTTCCCTATCACCCTGTTTGTATTTGGGTTAGTGACAATGTATGTATTTTTACCCACTTGTTCCGATAAAATATATGGACCGTTGTATAATCTGAAGAATTTTGCTGCCGTATTATCTTCCCTGTGGCCAACATTTAACGCACGCAAGAGTACCTTCTCGCCAGTTCTGAACGTTACCAGTTTGTGATCCGCATTAAATTTCTCCGTCCGTTCTTCGGCACACTTTTTAATGCGTCTCCTTGCTTCTATCTTTGTAACCAGATTTTGAATAAGCAAATTCTGCGTTGGAATCCTCCTGATGCACCCATCCCAGACACGCTTTGGCCTTTCCCCAGTTTGTAGTTCGTTAGGTGTAAACCCTGTAGTGTCATTGTAATTCCCGTTGATGGACGCCTCGAAAAACTCGAGATAATCCGGCCACCTACTCTGGTTGGTATTACAATAAGTGCGAAACAGACGCCCTAACTCCCTGTTGACCCTTTCGGCAAGGTTACCTTGCGGTCTCCGGATTGCTGTCAACACTGCCTGTATATTGTGCTTCTCTAATTCGGACTGCCATTTCTTGTTGGTGAATTGCTTACCCTGGTCAGATAGAATTTTCTTCACTGGACCATATTTCGGAATGTATTTATTTAATACAACATTTAATACTGCCATCGTGGTAGGTCGTCCAATTGCATATAAACGTACGTTCTTAGAAAATGCATCTGTGCAAACAATCAGGTTCTTCATACCCCTTGCAGCACGTGGTAGCGGACCTAAAAAGTCGATACACAGTAGATCATTCTTATTCTTGGTAATGATGTTACCCATCTCCACGTAGGTGTGTTGATTTGGGTATTTAGCTGTTTGGCATATGTGACATGTACGCAAAATAGACTTAACTTTCCTTGCCATGTTCAACCATACAAAGTCTTCTCTCATCGCCAAATAACATTTATAAGCTCCAGCATGAGCAAGACTTTCATGACAAGCCCACGTTAAATCTTCTACGAGATTATCAGGAACCATAATTTTCCATTGTCCGTCGATTATTTTATACAGTACATCCCTGTCGATTTTGTACTTCGGGTTGTCTTGCCTTTGTATTTCTTCGCTAATTTTTCTTAATTTTGCGTCCTTTTGTTGTTCCAGATTTACCAATTTCAACCTATTCTTTAAGTCATCTGGTACTGTATACTTGACTGCTAGAATTTGAATTTCATTCCTTGTCGCGGAGTACTGTTCTTCGATGATGGGGGGATATCTACTCAAAGTATCAGCAGTTTTATTCTCACTGGCTTTACAATATTTGATGCTGAAATCATATTCTTGGATCGCCATGATCCAACGCGATATCCGCGCATTGGCCAGTTTACAATTAAGCATGAAAGATAAAGCCTGATTATCTGAGAGAATTTCAAAGTGTTGACCAACCAGGTAATATCTAAGTTTACTGATACAATAAACAATTGCAAGATACTAACAAACAATTTAATATACTATCAATACATGACAATTTAGTACAATTTTTTATGAAGAGTTTGGTGTAACATATATGCTTATCATTTTTTAAATACAAAACTTATGACTAAAAAACAAAATATTACACAAAACAAATTTAAACAAGAATCTGCTCGTCATTCATGTACTCTGATATAAACAGCATATCTTATCATCCTGTGTTCTGTTGAATATATGTTAATATATATTAACATAATATATATTAATATATATGTTGAATATATGTTCTATATTACCTATATATATATATTATAACGATTCATATTAGCGTCCTATCTGAGCGTTATATGAAAGTGTCAGACTGTACGAGTATAGCAGCGTAAGCAAGAGAGAGAGCGTATAATCGCAGCCATCTCACTCTAACCTCGTCACAGCGACGTCCGCTACAGGTACAAACACGAAACTTTATTCAATTCAAATTATCAGTTCAACCTGCGATAACTTCAAAACTAATAAATATACGGAAATTCTGAAAACAGCGTTGTGTTCAGCAAGTAAAGCTCTACAAGTAGCCGCAATCTCAGTTAATATAATTAACAATTGAAGAAGTTATACGGAAGACGAACGCCAACAGGAATAACAACAGAATTATACTACATAGGAATTAGGTCTTTTCACACACACACACACACAGATAAAGACCTAAGCAACAATATTCTGTGGTCAGATCTTTGAAAACACGTTTGCAAATACCTGTAATCAATCAATTTGCAAACACAGGAAGTACGATTTTAACTAGAAATTCTCTGCCGTTTCAAACCTGTCAAGGGGTGTTTGCTCGACCTGTTCGAGATTGTCGAGACTGGAAAAACGTATGATTTATTTGAACAACCAATCAGAATCCCGTATTTAAAACAGATGTTAACTCAAACCGAGGGGTAGCGTTACTCTTCGTTCGGATCTTCAATGCGCTAGTCGTGTATAAATTACGTGCAGAAATTTACAATCACGCAAAGTTGTATTTAAGTCAGAAAGTCGAGAAGTAGTCCGCAGTGAAGATGAACTAGTACCGTTAAACAACTCTCGCTGTGTAACAACAAATTAATTAATTAATTAATTAATAATCAGTCGTGAAGGACCTGTGCAACAGAGAGCTACAGCATCTGTAATTGCCAGATCATCTTTCTACAGGATTGATCAACATCATTTCTTCTGTGCTAAACCATCAAAAGGAGGACCTCTACGGATTCCTATCTTCGGTCGACGCATCAAACAGTAAGAAATAGATTCATTGATTAATGAAATTAGCAATAAACAAATAATAAAAAGCAATAAACAATTTTTAAAAGACACTAAGAATCTCACACTTTGTATTTAATGTGTAAGATTAATTATAACATAGTATAGGAGTGTTGAATGGAAAGTGAGGTGTAGTATTGGACGTGCAAATTATTGCAGACCTGTTCTTTAGCACTGGTTTGGGAGATATCAATCTCTTAATTAAACCAGGTAAGAGGAATAGGTCGTTTGAACGTCTTAATCTTTACTTTTCACACACACTCGTTAATTATAAGAGTTAGGGTAGCAATAAGTCCTACAATTAACATTTTCAAGAAGTTTAAAAATAATTAAAACGTTAATTAAACATACTCAAGCAAATTTTAAAGTGTTATTTGTAACGATTCCCCTTGAATCCACAATCACTGAACGAATCCTGAGAAATTGTGTCTCTATGCTCTGAGCTAAGCTGGAACCGTGTTATAAGTATCTGGGATTTGTTCTGGCGCTCAGGTAAAGTAATATCACGGGTAAGTAACGTTTTATCTATCATTCAAAATATTAGATAAGAGTGTTAAATAAAAGGTAGCGTTGTATGAATTTGGCGCGGCCAACTAAGGGGCCCGATTAAGCACGATTAAATAACCAAATTTAGCACAAAATAAAGTTATGTGATAAATTTGTCGCTGCAACTAATAGGCCCGATTAAATAGACGAATTGTATAAAGAAAGTTATATAATTTGGCGTTGCTTTTACCCAAGTGATTAGTTAAATTCTAATATTCATTAATTAGAAACGAAGTGGAATTCAAGGTTACAAATAACCTATTGAAGGGTTAAACATTAAAATAAAATTTGTTAAATAATTGTTAAATTAATTTGTTAAAAATAAAAAATGGCTAAATCATCAGCAGTAGATATGGCAGCAATTGAACAAATGTTTAAGCAGTTGACCACTAAAATTGAAAGTAAAATTGATGATACAAATAATAAACTATCTAGTGAAATAAAAGAAACTAATAATAAAATTGAATCTACAAATAGTGAATTATCAAAGAAAATAGAAGAAAATAATCAAAGTTTAGAAGAAAGTAATAAAAAATTAATAAATGATGTTACTAATAAAAAAGAGCAAACTAATAAATATTTGTCAAGCGAAATGAAACAAATAAATGAAAATTTATCTAGACAAATAGAACAAAGTAGTAAAGAAGCTACATTTAAAATAGATGAAGAAATAGCAAACTTAGCTACTAGTTTAGCTGGTAAAATAGATGAGAGTAATATTAAGTTTGATAAGCATACCGAAGAGGTTAAAACTACGTTAGAGGAATTTAGGAAACAAGTAAACACTAATTTTCGCCGTCAAGACGAAAAACTAAATAAGTTTAGAAACGAATTTCATGAAAGGTTAGAACAGAAATTAACCCTCATTAATCAACAATTCAGCGAAGTAACAGCTGAATTAAAAACACAATCGCTTCTAAATAAAGAAGAAATCCAGAGTACTAGGGAAGAGTGTACCCAACTGGGTGAGAATATTAAAGAAGTTAAGAAACAGGTAGAGAGTAAGGCTAACAGTGACGAAGTACATCAA
This sequence comes from Magicicada septendecula, assembly GCA_034769895.1. Taxonomy (NCBI): domain Eukaryota; kingdom Metazoa; phylum Arthropoda; class Insecta; order Hemiptera; family Cicadidae; genus Magicicada; species Magicicada septendecula. The sequence continues at coordinate 337,646,481 of CM068367.1, read as the reverse complement.
AAGGTGGAACAGCAGTTAAAGGTAATGCGGGAAGATCTGACAAAGGCAATGAAGTCACAGCAAACCAAAATCGTGAGGTTTGGCGGCTATAAGGAAGAACCGGAAAACCTTGCATTTTCAGGAAACCCACATGAGAATCCTGTGGAATTTCTAAAGCTGTTTGAGGCTTATGTAGCTCGTGTAAACCCACTGATGGACGACGAGGACAAGAAGGACATGTTAGGCCGATTTCTCAAGAATTGGGCAGGTACGTGGTGGAAAGTCATCTCGGACAGAGTCCAAACCTACTCTGACTTCAGAGAAAAATTCCTGGCTCAGTACTGGAATATTCAGATACAAAGAAGGGTACGCGATCATCTGGAATTTGATAATTATCACCCGTCAATGAATATGACAACCACCAACTATGTGCTAAATGTAATGGCACAAGTCAAGCATCTAACACCACCAATAGAAGAGAGAGACCTATTGTATAAGCTAGCGCGTCATTTCTCAGAACGCACTAGAGTAGCAACCACTACTAGAGGAGTGGATACTCTAGAAAAGTTCATAATGGTAGTGGATGAATGTCAAGACCTAGAAAGAGACCTGCAGCGTGTAAATAATCAGCTGAGTAACTATTCTAGAGGCGATCATCAGGAACCAACTTTCTACCAAACAAAAAGAAGAGGCAATGAGCGTCCGAAATAAAAAATGTTTACCCCATATCCGGGTAACAAACCACAAAATCGGCCGGAATTGGAAGAGAAGGGTAGAAGTAGGAGTGTAGAAACCCGACCAAATAAAGGGTATAAAGTATGTAAAACAACCATAACATCTACCGAGTCGCAACCGTCTACCAGTAAATGATTACGGGAAACGGGAAGCCATTGCAGGTAGAAAAGAAACAAAACTAAACCTACCTTTACCTGCAGCGAAACCACCCAAGAAAACATGCAAGAAGAAAGTAACAAATAATATAAAACAAGTGAGCGATAGGGAGTTCTTGTTAAAAGAGGAGCAAGAAGTGGGTAGAAACCATTATCCTGAATGTCCGGAAGTAATTTGTAAAATCAGTAATCTACTAGTACGAGCGCTTATAGACACTGGCAGTGAAGTTACCTGTGTCAGCTCAAAGTTTGTAGATAATTTTCAGTTGCGAAATTGTCCCAGTCTACCTGTAAAACATTGTAATGTACAGGGAGCCACTGGAGCCAAAATGCAAAAGATAACTGAACAAATTTATTTACCTGTCAATTTAAATGGTAACCAAACCCAAATTGTAGCTCTAATAGTCCCGAAACTCGTTCATGATTGTATTATTGGGGTAGATACGTTACTTGAATGGAAGGCAGAAATAAATTTTAAAAGAAATACCATTACGATGGAAATTAATACTAATAAAATTAATGTAAGTACTGTATTAAAGAATTTAAGCATTGGAACTCGGTAAGTGTCATAAAAGGGTATATAGAGAAACCTGTAGTTGACGTTAGGAGTGACCAGCACTCCTAAATTGATGATACTCCAGAAATCAACATTGGGACTGAGTTGAACAACGAGCAACAGAACCAAATTCAGCAACTCGTTTGTGAGTATAGTGATGTGTTCAGAACAGAGCCTGGAAGAGCCAAGTTCTATGAACATCAGTTAACACTTACTGCAAATGCATCATTTGTATAAAGGACGTATCCAATCCCTCTACATTATAGAGATGAAGTGGAAAAAGAGGTCCAACAGATGTTAGCGAATGATGTTATAGAGAGAGCAAGTAGTCCCTAAATAAACCCTTTAGTAGTTGTCACCAAGCAGAACGGGAGTATCCGATTATGCCTAGATGCTAGGAAATTAAATTCTTTATTAGTACCAGATTACGAGTGCGCAAGGAGTGTGGAAGAATTGTTCCAAAAATGTAATGGGGTTAAGTACATGACCAAACTGGACTTAACATCAGGATTTTGGTAAATTCCCATCCGAAAATGTGATAGACAGTATACGGCATTTTTGTATAAAAACAAGTGCTACCAATTTAAAGTGGTACCTTTTGGTCTGAGCACCAGCTTAGCTGCAATGGTAAGGTGTTTAGACAGTGCCTTAGGTAATGAGGTAGAGAAGTATACATTAGTGTTCGTAGATGATATTCTATGTGTGTCACAAACATTCGAGGAGCACTTACAACATTTAAAGAATATTTTTGAAAAATTAAGATCAGCCAACATGACGCTGAATCTACGGAAATCAGAGTTTGGTAAGGAGGAAATTAAGTTTGTAGGTCACCGAATCTCTGTGGAAAGCATAACCACGGACCCTGAGAAGGTAAAAGCCATACAAGAATTTCTTATTCCAAAGAACTGCAAGCAGCTAAAGTCATTTCTAGGTTTAGCTAACTACTATCAGAAGTTTACAAGTAAATACGCGGAAAGTACTGTTCCATTGTTGAAGTTGTTAAACAAAGGGATAAATAGAAGTTGACAAAGGACCACGATGAAGCGCTGCAACAAGTGAAAAGTCTTTTTTAAATACTGTTGTATTAAATCATCCAAGGATAGGAGAAAGAATTTACTTGCAAACAGACGCCAGCAATATTGCTATTGGAGTGTATCAGATTGATGAGAAGGGCCAAAAAGCGGTATTAGGATTTGTAAGTCGCACACTAAAAGGGGCAGAATTAACCTATTTTACGACAGAAAAAGAGCTATTAGCGATAATGCATAACCTGTCAAAGTTTAGAAGTTATATTCTGGGTGCTAAACTTACTATAATCACCGACAATAAGGCGTTAGTATTTTTATTAAAATGTAAATTGCTAGATGCTCGTCTGACTCGTTGGATCTTGGCTATACAAGAGTATCAATTTGAAATACAGTATTGTAAAGCGAAAGACAACTTGGTAGCAGATGTACTCAGTAGAAATCCACCATCAGAAAACAACATGGAAACAGATAACATTAAATGTAGTAGCAATGATATTGGTATTTACGCGGTAAAGCATATAACAAAACCTGAAGTAGTTAGACGACTTAAGGAAACAGGGACTCATCAACAACAAGACCCTAGGATTAGTGTAGCTTAAAGAAGTGCCGTTACCAACACCAAACCAGGATTTTCTATATATGGAGGTAAGCTATATAAGCTATGTTCCCATAGGAGGAAATATAGAAAAAAAATTACCCATAAAGAAATAATAGTTTGAGCCAATAAAGTATGTAAATCAAACGTGGTCAAATAAAATAATTTTATAATTGTTATGAATCAAAGTCAATAATAATAATAAAAGAAAAATTTATTTAAATAAATGTTAGTATTGTTGTTTAAATTACTGACGTTAATTGATCCAAAATGGTGATTAAAACATTAATGGTCATATAAATTTCCAATATGTGTATACCATGTTAGGTTAAGTAACAAATTGTAATCTTTAGTAAGAAGGTAGATGTAAGGAAAATTGTATTAGTGCAAGTTTTGTGCGGGAAAAACCAAAAGTGCGAAAGATTATGTGCAAAATTTTAATTAGGGTAAAACGATACATTAAGAAAAAAATTAATGACTTCTTAAAATAATCAATTTTTTTATACCGAGTGGGGGTATATATATAACGATTCATATTAGCGTCCTATCTGAGCGTTATATGAAAGTGTTAGACTGTACGAGTATAGCAGAGTAAGCAAGAGAGAGAGCGTATAATCGCAGCCATCTCACTCTAACCTCGTCACAGCGACGTCCGCTACAGGTACAAACACGAAACTTTACTCAATTCAAATTATCAGTTCAACCTGCGATAACTTCAAAACTCATAAATATACGGCAATTCTGAAAACAGCGTTGTGTTCAGCAAGTAAAGCTCTACAAGTAGCCGCAATCTCAGTTAATATAATTAACAATTGAAGAAGTTATACGGAAGACGAACGCCAACAGGAATAACAACAGAATTATACTACATAGGAATTAGGTCTTTTCACACACACACACACACACACACACACACACACACACACACACACACACACAGAGATAAAGACCTAAGCAACAATATTCTGTGGTCAGATCTTTGAAAACACGTTTGCAAATACCTGTAATCAATCAATTTGCAAACACAGGAAGTACGATTTTAACTAGAAATTCTCTGCCGTTTCAAACCTGTCAAGGGGTGTTTGCTCGACCTGTTCGAGATTGTCGAGACTGGAAAAACGTATGATTTATTTGAACAACCAATCAGAATCCCGTATTTAAAACAGATGCCAACTCAAACCGAGGGGTAGCGTTACTCTTCGTTCGGATCTTCAATGCGCTAGTCGTGTATAAATTACGTGCAGAAATTTACAATCACGCAAAGTTGTATTTAAGTCAGAAAGTCGAGAAGTAGTCCGCAGTGAAGATGAACTAGTACCGTTAAACAACTCTCGCTGTGTAACAACAAATTAATTAATTAATTAATTAATAATCAGTCGTGAAGGACCTGTGCAACAGAGAGCTACAGCATCTGTAATTGCCAGATCATCTTTCTACAGGATTGATCAACATCATTTCTTCTGTGCTAAACCATCAAAAGGAGGACCTCTACGGATTCCTATCTTCGGTCGACGCATCAAACAGTAAGAAATAGATTCATTGATTAATGAAATTAGCAATAAACAAATAATAAAAAGCAATAAACAATTTTTAAAAGACACTAAGAATCTCACACTTTGTATTTAATGTGTAAGATTAATTATAACATAGTATAGGAGTGTTGAATGGAAAGTGAGGTGTAGTATTGGACGTGCAAATTATTGCAGACCTGTTCTTTAGCACTGGTTTGGGAGATATCAATCTCTTAATTAAACCAGGTAAGAGGAATAGGTCGTTTGAACGTCTTAATCTTTACTTTTCACACACACTCGTTAATTATAAGAGTTAGGGTAGCAATAAGCCCTACAATTAACATTTTCAAGAAGTTTAAAAATAATTAAAACGTTAATTAAACATACTCAAGCAAATTTTAAAGTGTTATTTGTAACGATTCCCCTTGAATCCACAATCACTGAACGAATCCTGAGAAATTGTGTCTCTATGCTCTGAGCTAAGCTGGAACCGTGTTATAAGTATCTGGGATTTGTTCTGGCGCTCAGGTAAAGTAATATCACGGGTAAGTAACGATTTGTTCTGGCGCTCAGGTAAAGTAATATCACGGGTAAGTAACGTTTTATCTATCATTCAAAATATTAGATAAGAGTGTTAGATAAAAGGTAGCGTTGTAATATATATATGTATAAATATATATTTATATATATAAATATATATAAATATTTATAATAAATTTATATTTTATATAATATAAAATATATTATATATATTTATATTATATATATATATATAAATATTTTGTAATTTATTTTAGTAGTTTAGTCGCAATCTTAGACTTCAACAGTTTAAATTAGTTAAATAGGTCATGATTTATTAAGTTATTTTAATTTATTTAACTTAGATCAAGACCATGCAATCAACTGGAAAACTTGTTACATAGTTCTGAGAACTTCATGTAGAATTAACGAAATATTTTGTATTGATTTTTTTACAGTAAAACTAACTGGATTTTTTTGTATTGACATAAAACTAACAGTTTATGTCATTGGTGAACTGATGTTTACCAAAGGAAAGTGACTTTTCCAAACTAGTAAAACAGTAATATTAAATACTACAGCTTACAATTCACAAAAAATAGTGAATAGCGAATAGTGTCGTTCGTTTCCTGTTCAGAATGTTACCAATTGTCATTAATTCTTACTGTACAGGTAAGAGGTACGTAGTTCTTGCGGTTAAGGGACGCGATTAAAATTTGTTTGCCCATTTCTAGGGGAGTATGAGTTCTTCGTTTTTATTTCTTCTTGAGGCCGCTCACATATTTTTATGGTTATCCAATTCATGGTACTACGGTACGTAATTCGGTCCTTTCATACGCTGGTTATATGGTCTATTTACCTTCCATTCTTGTCTACATGAATTGCATTCATAATAAATAGAATAATTTGTTTTGTTATTTGTGAGTACATTGATCGTAAAAACAGAATTGATCATCATTTTATTTGACAAGCAAAAGTTAACTCAGAATTAATAGGTACTTGTCTACTAGCAAATTAGAACAACCGAGCTCAACTAATAAATTGTCGACTATGTCGAAATGAGACTGATTTATTTTAAAACAGTATTTATTAACAAGCGAAAGCCAGTAACCGACAAGCTAGTCTTCTTCCAACTAGCCTATCAGATTAAAAAATGTATGTAAAGCGAGCGACTTAAGCCTGGAAGGATTAAATGGCGGCAAATCAGGAAATAATATCGTTAGGTACAGTAGGTACGTGCCGTGCTGTCGTGACGTGTCGCAGTCATGCAGTCCGTTGTTATTTACTACGTACAGTACGAGTACATTCCCCGCGACGTACGCCAGCTTTGTTTCATTACCCACACTGAACAGAAATAGTCGAGTCGTGTATACATGAAAATGTAAGACGTTTCGAGTCGTCTGTTCGTGCACCGGAAATAAAGCAAACGATTTCTTGCTACAGACAATCACTTCGTCATATTTTTCATATACAGGAGAGTAGCAATAAAGCATTATTTGTTATTTACATTCAATTAATTTTGTCGATTCTTTGAAGAGCAATATAATTCCTATTAGTTTCCAAAGAAATGCATGAACACACACATGCATGCTGAGTGCGTGTGTGTGCGTGTCTGTCTGTCAGGCTTAATTTAAGATATACTGTGTGTGTGTGTGTGTGTGTGTGTGTGTGTGTGTGTGTGTGTGTGTGTGTGTGTGTGTGTGTGTGTGTGTGTGTGTGTGTGTGTGTGTGTGTGTGTGTGTGTGTGTGTGTGTGTGTGTGTGTGTGTGTGTGGGTGTGTGGGTGTGTGTGTGTGTGTGTGTGTGTGTGTGTGTGTGTGTGTGTGTGTGTGTGTGTGTGTGTGTGTGTGTGTGTGTGTGTGTGTGTGTGTGTGTGTGTGTGTGTGTGTGTGTGTGTGTGTGTGTGTGTGTGTGTGTGTGTGTGTGTGTGTGTGTGTGTGTGTGTGTGTGTGTGTGTGTGTGTGTGTGTGTGTGTGTGTGTGTGTGTGTGTGACTGTCTGTCTAATTTTCACTGGTTTGTATCCTTAAAATAGAACAACTTCATGTACTCTACAAATAGGAGATCGTTAATAAAATTATGATCTTACGGGAAAAAGAATAAGAGAATGAATAGAAATGGAAATAATAAATGTATCAGTGGAAATGATAAAGAACTCTTTAAAGGATCGCTAGTAGGGGTGAGGAAAACGATTCTCATAACACAAAGAATATTTAACAAGGGGATGTCCAATTAACAGAAAGTTTTAACTCTATATGTCTGTTACATTTAGGTGTAAGTGGAAGCAGTGTTAATACGCAAACACACACACTGTATAGGTTAAATTATACTGTATAAAGCGTAATAATTATATAGTCGTCCTGAATAGTTAATAACAATTATTTGGTCTATACAGACTTAATATGTCTTGTTAATAACGTAAAATACATAAAACACTTCGTCCCTGAAGATGTAAACTAAATCTTCATAATAATTAAATTAGTTTCTAAAATACCAGGAATGTTTAACATTTTAGCTTAGCATTGACCAGTTCACTTCACTGAACTACAACATTAATATCAAATAAACATCTAAGCATTCCAAATCCAATCACATGTATTCCATTCTAAACGAAAATAAACGTTTGCAGACAAAATTACGGAGAGACTCGAAATCAAAATGCTACCACGAGTTTCATTTCAATGGAAATTTAAACGTTTAGTGCCACTAAGGAAAGAATACAAATTGTGAAAAAGGATACCGATAACATCTTTTACAATTGTTAAAATAATCCATAATAAACTTTTTTCATATCACTCAAATGATTTCAACTTATTGTGATGATTTTCAAGACGATTTCAAAATAACTATAGTTTAAAGATTCAAGCAGTGTTCTTACAACATATTTCTATGTGATGTGTGTGGGGGACGCGCGCACGCGTATGTCTATCTGTCAGTCTACGAGCGCGCTTGTCATCTTATCTTCTCACTTCCCACCACTAATATTAACATTAAATTGAGATATTCGACTTTTTAAACGCTCGGCATATAAGTATACCAAATTAATATTTCATTAAAACTAATTCTAAACTGTCCACGTTACAATACTTCACAGTTCTCAATAATTTTAAAAGACCAAAAAATTACAAAATTAGGAAGATAGTTAGTTATTATAAACTAAAAATTGTCTTACTTGTTTGAAACCGACAGCTCACACGATCCCGTGAGTAAAATAGTGGAAGAGTAACAATGGATGTACTAAAGACGCGTTATTAGTGTGAACAACATCTGTCTTATAATTAGGCTACGTTAATTAACAATTTATATATAGGCAATAGCGTCTAATTTTAACAGTTCATACCGTGTGCAAATCTTTCTAAATTTACACTTACTTGTAAGTTACACTTACTTGTAACATACAATTACCGTACAATTAAAACATGAAAGCCAAAACGAGATTTTCCTTAAAAAATTATCTTTCTACATAAAATGATGTTTTCGTGTTTTCCCTGTGAAACTCTGTCCGAAATTATACAGTTTCGAGGAACACCTCGTTGAAACATAATACAAGCTTGTGAATTTTAATGGAGGCTAGCTGTTTCTCTCTCTCCTAATTTAAAATTTTTCTTCAATTTTCAGAACACTTGCTACGTTGTGAAAATACGTTTTTTAACAAATTGTAGAATAAAACCAGGCTGGACGCATTTCCTCATACATAAAAATATAAAAGATGTTCTAACTTCTAACCCTCAGCTCATTGTTTATGACTTTCGCTTTATAAAATGATGCTGAATATATTTTTAAGGAGAAAACTTTGTTGTTGAGAACTATGACTGGTGTACAAACTGCGCCGACAGACTGCATTAAACATTCATACGGTCCTTCTCTCTTAGTTGTCACACTTTGTCCTCCGTCATATACACTTTTCAAAGTTTTGAAACAAAAGCTGCTTTAATATTCAACACAGTATTATTGGAATGTGCAAAGTACATTACGTCCACTGTTTGCAAACCCTGACGTCCTTTGTGTATGTCTTGTGTGTTTCTGTAAATCTGCCTCATCTCATAAGAAATATGAATAATCATTGGTAAGACTGTATAAAACACATTTATATATTTATTTACAGTTTGAGTTGAAAGGTAATATGTTTACACGTTCGTTATAGTTTTATGCTTGATTTTCTGTAGTATATACATTTATATATAAAAACTTATTATATTTGTGAAGCTTTAAATGATAATTTGAATAAGTATTACATGTAACCAAATTTCAAGTGTGAAACTATTAAATTATTTCATTGAAAATCTATGACACTGGCTTGTAGCGAACACGAAATAGGCCTATGTGCTTCAGATTTTTAGTTTTCCTATATAAATTTATTTAATTAATTTGGTAACATAATAACCCATTAAGAGATAACGTTAATATAGCTTAATTAATTGTAATACTGTATATTCTCCTATCAGTCAGCATTTTAAGGAATCTTATTAACAGTTACAATTTTAGAATTATCTAGGCCTATACAATATTAAATAATTTTCTTTATGGATTCTTCATCATCTAAGTTCACAGGATTTTACATTTGGCCGCAAATACACAGATTTAGTAGTAAAAGTTAATAAATATTGTGAGGCCGAGGTGATAGGTAACACGCGTGATTTACACGTATTATGTGGGGAGCAGGTTGACGTAACGCTCTCCTATTGGGGAGCATGTTATCAATATTTCTACGGCTTCAAGACGACAAGCGATTATTCTAACAACTGGAAACCCTTTGGAAACGTTCTGTGCCAATAAGGCGACATTGGTTGAGCATAAATAGCTGTGTTTGGAAAGCGGCAGAACTGTTTTCACCTGGCAGTCATAGGGCACGTCCCGGACGCTGCAATCACGGTTGCAAAGACGCCCCCTATTATAAAGAAAAGCAAAGCGGCAGACCAGCTCTGGCAGTCACCGGAGCCGACCCAACCCAACCCAATGGCCGACCAATCAGTACGTGTTATTTGTATAAAGCGTAACTGTTAATTATTGTGTGCAATCGCTCACTAAAGCGGGCAACATTTATTGTTTTCAGATATAATGTATGTTGGACGATTGGAAACTTGGAAAATTATTGTAGTCCTGTTTGTGCGAGTGCCTTTGTTTATTAAAACTTGTATGTAGATTGTAAATAACGATTTCTCTGGTGTTAATTATTTATTCCACTGTTATAAATATATATGCGATCCTCATAATAATACGTATTTATGTTAATCTACCCTATTATGTTATTAACACAGAATTAATATTAATATTATGTGTAGTGTATTTGTCGTGATACCAACGTTACACAAAACTTATTAAATTTCTCTTTTTACACTGAAATAACAAACATCCAAATGGTCTCAATTACTTCCACATAATCCTATTCTGTCACTGTTGCCAATCCGTCACTTAGGCCTATGTCTTTACCTCCAGCTCCAGTCTTCTCCCTTATGCAGACGACCCCTTACTGGCTTCTAATCTGATTTATGTTTCTTCTTCCGATAAACCGATTGAACAACTTTTTCGCGTGCCTTATTCGTACGATAACGTCTAAAATGTCCCTTTCCTATGTTAAACGTTTGTATTTTCCAATAAAAAAGTTGGCCTTTCATGATCGAATTCGTGAGGCATTTCATACTTTTACGTCACACGTCAATAAAGAAGTAAAAAATTCTTGGTAAATAATTTAAACATTTTTAATTGAAATTTCAAAATCGTGTTATAAAGTACCAACATTTATATTATAAACATGCAATATTTAAGCAGTTAAAATCTAAATGATAATTAATATTTAAAATAAGACAATTGTTAAGTAATCATTAAAATATAATAGTTAATTAATTCAACATAATTATGAACCGGAATTTTCAGAAGAACAATTAATCCAGTTTTCCAAATTGTAAAGAACGCCCATATATTTCCATATATTTAGTAACATCACGACCAATTATTTAATGTGACATTAATACATAATATGCATCACCAGCACACATTCATATTTGCTAACTCCAATTGTTTCGACCACTCTGTGATGAGATTGAGATGGCTTAGGAAAACTGAGAAACAGAAGAAGGAAAATAGTTTAATCACTGACAAATGATTCACCTTACCGTAGACAGTCCAATCTTTTGGTGTTGTTAAAATATATAAAGTGTGTGAAAATATATTGTTTCTCTTATACATCGGGTATAAAATCCTATAGTAACATGCGCGTGCGCGCTTACACACACACACACACACACACAAGAGTAAACTCGATAAAGAAACTAAGTATAACCTCCACAAAACACTTTTAGTGAAACCGATAAATGATTCCAAATAATACTCATAAAAAACTCTATGTACTGTACTAAGATAAATAAAGAACATTAAATAAAAATAGCAATGTCAGCGCAGGTGCTACATTAGATTAATTTTACTGGGACAGAGCTGTTGTTCCGTTGTAGCAAAAATAATAAGTCTATATGTTTCATCGCCTTACACATGTCTTGAAAACTTATGTATAAAAACAAGAAAGTAACATAAATATATCGGCATGAAAATAAGTCGTTCTTGTGCGTTAAGCAGTCTTGACTGAGCATTTTCGAAGTACCCCGCAACTCAATGGAAAACATCATATTTAATTGTACGTACGTACATGAACCAAAGCCTATATTGAAATTCGATCCTTCAACGATGTTGATTTGTAGCCGGCCTCGAATATCAACAGTATCAAATAACTTATTACGATATACAAGCCTCCTGAATTCAAAACGTATTTAATCCAACTCGATTCGCATAGCGCCTGATACCGCGACAGAAAATCGGGGTCTCTGTCTTATGCAAATAATTCTATGTAAATAATTACAAACAGAAGGTAAGCTTCGGTGTAATTGCTTTTCTTGAAATTGACATCATCCCATAGGATTGACTCCGCTTAGAAAGAAAAACACAAGCTACTTAATTATCAAATAACTTTACAAATGACTGAATACTTCTCAAATTTACGAGGTATTTATTTTAGAAGGTAGTCTTCATTCAGAAAAAGCATTTAAATTGTGTGTGTGTGTGTGTGTGTGTGTGTGCGCGTGCGTGCGTGCGTGCGTGCGTGCGTGTGTGTGTGTGTGTGTGTGTGTGTGTGTGTGTGTGTGTGTGTGTGTGTGTGTGTGTGTGTGTGTGTGTGTGTGTGTGTGTGTGTGTGTGTGTGTGTGTGTGTGTGTGTGTGTGTGTGTGTGTGTGTGTGTGTGTGTGTGTGTGTGTGTGTGTGTGTGTGTGTGTGTGTGTGTGTGTGTGTGTGTGTGTGTGTGTGTGTGTGTGTGTGTGTGTGTGTGTGTGTGTGTGTGTGTGTGTGTGTGTGTGTGTGTGTGTGTGTGTGTGTGTGTGTGTGTGTGTGTGTGTGTGTGTGTGTGTGTGTGTGTGTGTGAATTAATATATGCAGGTCGGTTTTATCAGCCTGAATAAACTTTTGGATCGTTAAATGAAAGCAATATTTCCAGACTGGTGGTGCAAACATGCGCTTCATTAAGTTCGCGACACAAACATAAACCACCCCCTACGTTAAAATCATTAGCATCAGGTATCGTATTTACACTTAATTAAACTGCGCGAATCACAGGAAGCATACTGTCGACACATGGGGCCGCCATTTTACTCCTTGTCAGCTTTAATTGTTCCACGATAAGACGTTATCGTTATGGACAATAAATTTCTGAAAATCCCGAGATAAATGAATTCCTGTGTAGCGCTGCTAATTAAAGAAAACGTGCGTGAGTCTGATGTAGTGAATACACACCTTCACTGCTGTATCACGTTTCTGTAACTCGCTGGGGGTTTTTACTCCTCCTTTATCGTCAGCAAAGAAAATTCCGATGTGTCTTCGCCTAAATTCCTCATGGTGTGTGTGTGTGTGTGTGTGTGTGTGTGTGTGTGTGTGTGTGTGTGTGTGTGTGTGTGTGTGTGTGTGTGTGTGTGTGTGTGTGTGTGTGTGTGTGTGTGTGTGTGTGTGTGTGTGTGTGTGTGTGTGTGTGTGTGTGTGTGTGTGTGTGTGTGTGTGTGTGTGTGTGTGTGTGTGTGTGTGTGTGTGTGTGTGTGTGTGTGTGTGTGTGTGTGTGTGTGTGTGTGTGTGTGTGTGTGTGTGTGTGTGTGTGTGTGTGTGTGTGTGTGTGAGCGCTCGTTCATTTTTCTAATATGTAACAAACAGCTACCCTTGACATCCGTAGAACTAACTATACTATGTGTCTTCCAAGTTCATGAATTTCAGTAGGGCCTATTCGTGTTTCTGTACGTTTTTGTAGTTATCAGTTTTAAGTGCTAATTTAGCGTAGGCCTATAAATACGCAACAATCTAATGTACTGGTTAGCAGCAAGCATTAAATTAGGTGCGGTCCGTTAGCGTAGAGTTTAGCGTAAATATCGTGTGTGCATGATTAAAACACTTCAAATATTCATAAATGTTAACTACGCCAACTGTTTAAAGAACTTGTTTTTCACAGCGCGTTAGTGCGTTGCCTAATGTTTTTGTCTGCGACTTTACAGTTTCACTGCGCGTCAGGAAAAATCAAATTTTTATTTACGTACGATTACGATCTTTTCTTTTTCTATCGATAATGGTTCGAATTTGTGTCAATATTAAAATAGTGGTCCAAACCAGATTTTTAATGAGGTCCACAACGTGCAATTTGACTACACTGTTAATTTACATTTCATTATTTCAGTCTGGAAGATTTTTAACACATTTATGTTATTGTTTAATCGTCCTGTGTAAAAATCAAATATAATACCTGACTTGTGTTTTGCGCGTATTCACAAAAAATCTGATCATGCTATTCCTAAATTCATATTGTTAACGTCTGTTTTCCATAATTATAAATTTAATTAAATACTAAATTATAAAATTACATATTTTAGCGTTATTTTATTTCCATTTTTTGAGTCTTCTTACTCTTCTTCGTATAATGAGATAGTCCTTCACTGGATCCTAGCCACCTTCAACCTCTGTTCTATGATAGTGACTCCCAATTAATGACACCCAACAACTTTCTTGCATCCTTTCAGATGTGGTTCTGCCAACGTGTACTCGGTTCTCCTTTATTCCTCCTTGTCTCCTTGTTGCCGCCTTCATATCCTCTTCTCTTCCATCCTGTCTATGTGCGCTGACCATCTAAGTCTCTGTAACTTTACAAAATTCACCAGACTGTGATACTGGTTCAGCTACTTCAGATCTGATTAAATTTTGCTCTTCAGCTATCGTTTTATTCAAGTGGAAGACATATTTTTCGTAGGACTTCCTTTCGATAACGCTATTTAACTTTGCTTTATTTGCATTTTTATGAGGAACCGAACAATAAGTATAATAATGTAGTATTCAAATGCGAGGTGCCAATATGCAAAAACAAGTTTATGTTTACGATAAAAATCGTGTGTGTAAATAACAATATGTTCAGTTACTCATGGTGTTACTGACACTCAAACACGGGCGAATTAGGATGTTAGTGAAAAATCTAAAAAGGAGAAGGTCATCCCGTATTAAGGTCTATATTGAAAATTTGCATCTACATTGGAAGAGATGTCATAATTTAATTTTTTTATGCGCCAGTTTAAAATCTATAAATAAAACTGACGAATGAGTCTCAGGTTATAAAACTAACTTATAATAAAAGTATATATTTTTATATTTAGCATAAATTAATTATAAAGGAAAATTTTAAAGTTTTAATAATGTCTGAAACCCTAAATGTTTAATATACCAAGAAACCAACTCACGTCAGCTTCAAAATAACAACTCTAAAATAAAATAAACAACTTAAAAAGTTTTACATGATTCAAGTTCTTCTTGTTAATACTGTATTATTAACTAGTATTCTTCATCCTTTACGTACACCACACGAAGTACCAAACGTACAGCCAAGTGTTGTATCCTAGATATGCATGCCAGTGTTGTGTGTGTGTGTGTGTGTTTTATACAAATTTCTTCTGCCAAACGGATATTTATGTTCTCATTTTCCAATAATAATAAAAGAACGTTAATTGTAATTTTAAGTCCAATAACCTTATTTCGTGTTTATTTACTTGCAACAGTAGGCCTAAACAAACACTGATTACTGTTTCGTGTTTAAATATCGACTGTATTGGCTAAAGATATTTTACAGATAACCTCCCATTGTGTCGGAGGTAAGCTGAGACAAATTACACTCGCTGCTCCCAGTAAAGGACGGTCAACGATAATTGACCGGTCATGGGGTCGAAGTTCACATCCGTGTTCAGCCAACGCACTGTCTACCCAAGTCTTTTAACCTGTTTAATTCTTCGTGTTTACACTTTACTCCAACGTCGTTAATCCATGTACTTTATTGTAACACCTCTTGCCTTATCACTGTTGCCAATGTGTAAATAATATTTTTGATTTCTCCGAAAATAACTTCATCCGATTTACAAACTTTATTATTATAAATGATTGATTATTTGTGTGTTTTATTATTCCATGAATTCAAAAAAAGGTAGCTTTTAAAAACTTATAGTTTTTTTGAATATTTTTATGATTTCTTTTTTTTTTTATTTACCAGATTTTTTGTTCATACTTTTTTGGTTTCATACCAAATCATAAAAAGTGCCACATTTTATAAATTTACATTTTTAATCCTGTCTTAATTTAAAATATATAACAAGTCGAAAACGTTTAAAGAACGAACATTTCGGCATAAAACTCGTTCCTAACTGTAACCTACACGTTACTGTCGTGTTAATTTTTTAAAACATGACAAGTATTGATATGAAAGGGTTAATTTACCCGTAAAACTATTACAAACGTGTTGTTGTAAGCTAATTCTTAATTCTAGAAAGCCTACTTATATTCCAAGTATACTAAAACAGAACTTGTATAAAAAAGTATATATAAACAGAAGGCCTACTTGTATAAACATAGATGTATATATACTAAGTTACTAGTTAATATACATCAATGATCCAAACCATGTCAAAAGTGTTTTGATAAAATCACTATCACAAAATTTTAAGATTTTCAACTTTCTTTTATTCCAATCAGATTATTATTTTTTCTCGATTTTGTTTTAGTACAGTTATCTTTACTTTTAACCAATGCTAAATTTGTATGTTACTTTTCAAATCTCTGGTGCAGGTTTATATAACCTAGTCCTTTTAGTGAAGAAGAAGACTTTTTATATCTGTAACTGAACAAATACTTAAAATTTATAAAAGTGAGTATCAATTGTGTAAATTACAGTAAGCATTTGAACTGTCACCACAATTTTTAATACCGTTTGTAATTTCTAAGAACTCATGAAAATTTGTAGACCTACATTTGAGAATATGTTTTACACCTATATTTGATATTGTGCTCCCTTTGAAGCCTTAATTTTCTGCATTCTTTTAGAAATTTTGTTATCTAGAATAATTTTGTAGTGCAAGCGTACTCACACACAACCAAGGGTAGGTTTCTTATATCTGTGAATTATAGTCACGTTTCAAAAACACTCTATTCGCTGTTCTAAACGCTCTAGTCAAAAAAATGCATCGCTGTTGCTGTTCACTTCATTTTCTAATTTCCCAAATTGTAAGATTGTTTTAATAATATTCTTATGTCAATACAATCCAAAACACTTACCTCGGATAGACAGGCAGACAGAAGTCCGGGTCGCAGCTCGATGAGCGCCAGTTTATTGCGGTACAGCGCGGTCATGTACTCGCGGCACATGGAGTTGCTCTTACATGACAGAGCGTGCAAGTAAAACTGTGCATACGGCTTGTACCGGCACGACTCCACTCCTGGGGTGCAGCTCTGTTGCTCTCTTGAGAATTGAAACCTGCAGCAGCTTAGAACAGCACTGGCATGGACAACCGGCGTCAGCTAGATAGGATGGTTTCCACAGAGAGGCACTTACACTTCTCGCAGTTTCCCGTACCTCGGATGAAAGCACGCCGAACCGGCTCGAGCAGGAGCATGCTATTAAATTTGTTTATGTGCACTAGCCTGGGTCCACTCTGTGTTTCCCTTAAGGACCTTACAACCGCACTAGCCTGGGTGGTAGGCATGGCCGCCGTAAGGCGTCGCCGAAACGAAGAGTTGCCACGTTCAGGCAGATAGCTTCCGCAAGGAGGCACTTACATACCTCGCAATTCCCCCTGCCTAGGACAACAGAGCAGTCACGGCACTTCGAGTTGTTTTTGTTCTCTTTGCTGCTGAATGTTGACGCAAGCGCTGGAGTAGCAAGTCAAGTATGAGGAAGCCGCCTTGTGGAATGTTCATGCCTTTTATCAGGTAACCGGTCACGAGAGATTAGGAAGGTAGTGGTTGTTGCAGGTAGGGTTTATGAGAACGGCCTGCAGTTGATCGTTAAGTTGGCCATTTGCCGCGTACTGGGGAGGAAGTACGTTGTCCGTACTGTTAGCTGACGGAAGTGCGGAAACGAGGATTACCTAGCCTTTGAGAACAAATTAGTTGCCAAAGATCATCGAATGAAATGCTCTTGGATAGGAACACGGACGTTACGTGTAAAACATCATTTCTGACATGTTACGAGGTCACCGAGAAGAGCATGAGAGAATGGTTTTGGAATGCTGCGGCGGCCTATGTTTCTTGGTGGCCGACAGGAGAGTATATGATTGCTGCCCATCCAACAGTAAATACAATGAAATTTTGGTGGAAATAGCCCAGGTGGATGTTCCACGAAAGCTTGGGAAAAGATTTATTCCTCTGGATCCTTATTGCCTTGTTTCTTATTCGGTTTTGTTACTGTAATTAAAATGTTTAAATGAAACCGCAGTTTATTGTCCAACGTATGTACAAACAAATTGTTTTCCTAAAATATGATTACAGTATATCTAGAATCCCAATTAGGATAATTCGTTTATGGTTTAAATATTTTTCTAAGCATTGCATACGTAGAAATTTCAAACTTATTTGAATCAAGTATCTATTAAACAATTTTTTAATAAGACAAAAAATTTAATTTATAACCCATATTAGTATGGTTATGCCACATAGCGACGTACTTGACAATTCCACAAAGGAAAATAAAACCAACTACCTAATTGCTTACAACAATTTATTTAAATCAAACCAAGTACATCAAATATATAAATTTATATATTTAGCAAAATACATAACTAATACTTTAATCTGTGTTTGTGGTCGCAAAGAATCTTCGTGTAATTACAAAAGCCAAAGTAACGTCTTACGCCGTAAGTGCTTTTAGTAAGTGTAGACTCTGCAACATTTTACTGAGTTTATCCTCAACAATTTGATGAAACCACCTGTTTGTTCATGTTTCAATCTGGCAGTACAGTATACAACTAAATTCTCCAATAACTATGATGGGCCATTTAAAATGGAAACTCAGGATGTTCTTTAATCCTGCAACATGTAAGTATACATAGGTTAACACTAAAATTTCAGTTACTTAAGGATTATTGTGTCTGAAATAAGATTATAAATTATATTAAAAACTACATATGTGTGTATTTTTATTTATAGTACACGTTTTGAAACGTGTAGGCCTATATTAAAATGTTGAAGAACTAGTCACGAGTAGACCATGGAACAGAGTTCTAGTCAAACGTGCTAACAACGTTCCACTCAAATGAGAACTTCGTTTAGGAAGCTATGCGCGAACGTATGCAGACGACGTTTAGGAAGCAATGCATTTCAAAACTGAAATTAACAACTTGTGTTCTCAGGAGTCAAAAATTGACGTTTTTTAAACAGTAAAAAGTACATACAACAGTGGTTTCAACTTATTTATAAACACTTTAAAATACAACTGAAACAACACAGTACTCATTAATAAACGAAAACGTTCATCCTAAAGATTACAATGCAGACATTGTAGCAACAATTAACACACATATAATGAGTGTTGATTTTTATCGAGTAGTGATATACACATATCTCATTAATATAGATTGTAGGGCCATAAATCACTTGGCACTAGAAATTATCCTCAGTTTAGCAGTGACTATGAATTAATTCGTAAGTCATGAAAGGTATTGTGACGTTCGGTCATTAACTGGACACAGTTTAGAAGGATTTGTATCGACATTTTGGCAAAGTTTATTGTCATCATAGCATCTCTGCTATAAGGTAATACAAAAATAATTTAAATATATATATATATTCACAATAGCAATGGCACAGGTTGAGGGGGCTACAACCCCCTAACTGGGTCAGTTGCTAATGAAGTCTTATAGGTAAATTTACAGGCAAGCAGTATTGCACGCTTACGGCAGTGATAATGCCCTACACGGTATCCTCAACTGATGAATCCCCTACTGTCCTGAATGCCATTCCTACCCCTTATATTATACCCGCTAAATCGCTATTATTATATGCAATAATATAATTATTATATATTATTAATTATATATAATATTGTATATAAGCCTCACTACCATGGAAATTCGTGGCTACGCCATTGAATAGGAGGCAAAACAGTAATGTAACTGCACAGCCTTGAAGTAGCTTCACAGAAATTGTTACATGCATCTCGTACTTACGGTTCTTTGGGTACATGCTTAGAAATTTGTAAAGACAACCAATTAATCAGTTTTTTTATATGAGTTATTAATGTATAGTTGACATAAATCAATGGATATATACTATAATGTTTTGTTACTATTAAAGTAATGGCGAATCCCAGTAACTGAAATAAAGCGTTGTTAATAATAGGCGGTTTGTTAAGTACGGTTTTGTAAGACATTGATTTGTAGTTTCTTTTAGTATAGTGTAATAAAAATAGTCTATTGGTACATTTACCTTTATTATGTACGGTATGCATATATGTGTACACTGAGTGTATAAGTTTGGGCAAACACAAAGGTCCACATGTCCACAAGTAAACGTGTGTGGTTTTCAAACTAAAATATAGTAGATAACATTCATATTTCAAAAATTACATTTGGTGGTTTTTAAGTAAATTTTTTCTGCATGTCTTAAAATGATTTTTTTCTATAAAATTGAGAAAACGTCCTTATTTCAGTACTTATTATTATGCGTATATATTAAAACTTACCCTTTGAAGAAGCAGAAGTCAACTATACGAGCACTCTCTCCTTGGTCCAATCCGCTCAGTGTTTCCAAGTCTTCGTCGCTGAGACTGAAGTCAAATATCTATGAAATAATTGATTACATATGTAAATAATCATCTCTTTTTGTTTTTGTTTCCACAGAACAAAAGAAACAGCGGATACGTTGTGTCGCAGGAAGTCTTTCTATTGAAACTTCTAAAACAACTCGAACTGGTCAGGCTGGATTATATGAGAAGGGCATTATTATGCCTTGTGAGGCATAGTATATCTGTTACTCATGCCTCACAAGAGTATCCTATGCAGTAGGTAACTTCTACTCGCTATATGATAATTTATTCTTAGAACATTATTTTGTAATATATACCATGTTTTGCTTGTAAATAAACATAAATTTCAATTAAAAAATATATACATTGCCACATTACGAATTATATTGAGATCATTATTACACGTAGAAACATAAAACTTTTTAAGTATTTCTTGAAACAAATTCCGATCAAAAGCTTCATAGTTACCTTCCTTGAAGACATATCGCAACCCCGATACTGAAATTCCGCAATATCATAATTTCCATGTACTATATTGAAAGTAATAATTCTATTGTCCGAACAGCTCTCTTCTTCACTGATCTTCCAGTCCTTAACTAGAGAAACCAGCTGATTATTAACAATAGTTAAATCAATATTACTTTTACCATTCTGTGATTCAAAAGTTGTAAAATTACTTTCATCATTCATTAAAAACAGTTGGTTTCCCATCAAAAACTCTTGTATCGCCCTACCTCTTCTATTGGTTAACAAATCATGCCACATTGTTGACCTGGCGTTACTATCGACAGTAATCAAAACGCCACTTCCCATTACGAAACGGAGAACACTTTCAATTGTATTAATATTAATTCCGAAATCATCATGCATACCAAAATACATGCTCGCCAAAAAGAAGTTTTGACCACCATAAATTAAATGCAAAACGACGGTATCTTCATCTGATAGTTGGTTAATCATTAAACATGTAATTCGACCATTCATAATTACAACTGCGCTCTCTGTTTACCCGTACCAGCAGTGAACGTTCTACAATTCCTTGGTATCCCGACAACGTTATTTAAAATAACATATGGTTCTTTAATAAACAAAACGTCCACCCTTTGTTGTCGTATTATATCAACAATGTTATCTGTTGCCTGTCTGGAATGCTGTAAATTGATCTGCATGCATCGAATTAGGTTGTTCTTATCTAGATGTGTTAACCTTGCATTAGCAGTCCATAGAAATGGCAATAATAATCAATGTTCTGTTTATAGTTTCTTATCAGTTGTTGCGAACAGAAACAGCTCTTATCGAAGGACGAATGACGCTCATTAACCTTATTATCCTTTATACGCTTATTGTAATTAATACAACTGATACATTTAAACTCATTAGTTGATGCTTTACATTCACTCAGCTTATGGTCTCCAGCACACAAGGGGCATGTAAGATCCCCTCTGCACTCCTGAGCTTTATGATTATACCCACTACATTTAAAACATAGCTTAACAACCAGATAATCATCCACGTTGCATAATTGCCACCCGATTTTTAACCTATTACTTAAAAGCTTTTGTCGTGTTTGGGAACTAACTTCAACTACAAGATTCCTTATCTGTCGTTTGTTTTCAAAAATAAGCTTAGGTCGCAAGTATTCTTCATGTAGATTTAATTCAAAGTTTTGCATTATAATAACATTCCGAGCATTTTCTATGGAAATATCATCCGGTATATTGTACACAATCATTTCGGGATTACGTAGTTTAGGGACCGATGCTTCCAAAATACTTCCACATGCCTTATTAATACCATTGGTAATAATGTCAATATCATTTTTACTACCAGATTCTATAACAACTCTACCATCCCTAAACGACCTTACAGCCCCTATTCCGACTTTCATTTGTATTGGATTAATTTTGATTTTAAAACAGCTTTAACTGATTCAGCCGATTCGTTAAATTTAGATTTAACGACAACCTTAAATTTCTTATTTGAACCCTTCTCTCTACTACGCGCAACGTCAGAGTAAAGCTTTGGAGTTTGACCAACAGGTGGCGTAGGTTGTTCACGCACCGACAATTCCTTCATAAAAGATACTCTTTCCGTTTCCATTTTCTTAACCTCACATTCCAAAACGTTAAATGTCTTCCCTTTCTCTTCCAAAACATTCATAACATCTGCAAAAACTTTTCTAAGCGTACTCACCGACTCCAAGATGACTTTCCTTAAATCATTCCGTAAATTACCACTCGTCTCCGTCACACTCACTAAGTTTTCAAGAGCACAAGCAAACACAGCACTCACATCGTCCGCCATTTTTCACTGTGTGTGTCAAGTGTGTGTGTGTGTGTGTCTTACAGTATGTTTATTTCTATGAACATAAGATAAGACGAAGTGTGAGACCAAGAAGAGTACGTAACAGATAATTAAAAACGGTGGCTGCAACACGCCAATTTGCTTGTGATGTACCGGCCACACGTAAGCCTACAGTATTCAGGAAACGCAGCGCGACGGGAAACAGATGTGCGCCCGTCAGCCCAACGACCCCATAAGAATGCGGCGCACACGCTGCCACTGCCGTGCCACTCATGAATACATTCTGACAGCACCACTACTTTGGAAAACATACGACTTCGTGGTCAGTTCGGAGTTCGAAACGCGCGATGAAAAATTCAAATTCAGTGTTTTAAATTACACCTTGTGCGGTACGATTGCTGTTGCCTTCTAAAAATCGTTTACATCATCGATACCAGTCAAAAACAATATCACTTCTTACAGAAACGTTGGGTTTCGTTACAGTTACATATTGTCCATGTCTTGATATACTCACCATAATATGTACGTCCCTGCGCGCGCGCGCGCACACACGCACACACACACACACACACATTTCAAGAACGATTTTGACATTTCCAAGGACTTTGGTAAGATCTTTGATGAAATAAAATGAAGTTGGCATTAGGCAAGCCAATTTGTGACAAATAAAATCGATTTTTTGGCTTCCACCTTAATAGTAGGCCTAATATGAATCAACGACAATGATGGATGGAAAAATGTTTTGTGCGATATTGACTTTTATTATGTTTTATTTGCTACCGAAAGGACTTACACAGTACACCAACTTTCTCACTACTTATTGCCACACTGCTAAATACTTCGATGGTGGAGACACCGAAAGGTCTCGTCAAGAACGAAGTATTTAGCAGTGTGGCAATAAGTAGTGACAAAGTTGGCTGCTAATAAAACTAACAAAGCTGGACTTACACAGTAGTTAGTAATCACCATCAGATACGTTACACGCCAATGGAGGTAATCGCCCAATACAATCTCAGCGTAATTAGTTCAGATATTGGCTACTTTATACATTTCCACAAGTGTCAACGAGTTTACAGTGTAGTGTCCTTTAACACCTCCAATGAACAATGTGTCACGTGAAGACAGTTTGTTATAGCAAACTGACAAAAAGAAATTTGTCAGAATCGCTCATTGATTTTTAACCTATATGATGCATCTTTGAATTTGCAGTTTTACAATTGCCAGTAGGAGTTACGACAAATCCCACATATACAAAGTACGACAAACCTGACTTTGTAAAACTTGTCAGTCACGACGACAAAACAGCTTAACGAGAAAGAACGTCAGATGTTTGAAAAAAATACCGTTTATGTCCGTACGCAATCAAGTCCTTTCGATTTTGTTTTATTTAAGGAGAGAAAAACTACACTGCAAAAAACTGATAAAGATTAAAATAGAATAGAGTGAGGTTCAGCAAAACAAAGCACCAGATTTTTTGCTCATTTATTTCATCAAAGCTGTCTTTTGACTTCAAAATACAAATTTTGCACTTCAGTGAAATTTTTAACTACACAGTATAATTATTTATAAGTACGCTGAAGAAATAACATACATTTAAACATATGAAAATCCAACATAAGCCCATTTTTTTATCACGAATTTCACTAAACCGTTTCGTCAAATAACACTAACGACCGCGTTGTCATACCGGATCGTTACTAATTATTTGTAGGCGATTAAACTCGTTTTATGAAAAATCGAAACATGACAATGCTTTTAAAAAGAGTCGCCTATTAAACAAATGTGTTTGCTTGAAAGTCACGCTACACGCGTAATGACAAGGAAGTTCAATAGGGTATGACAACACCATGATTATGTAAATCTGTAAAGCAATAAATGTATCTCCCCCGCATGCGCGCGCGCTTGCAGATCACCCCGTTCTGTGCAATTATACGAATCTGCCCTAAGGCTGGTGTGGTCCTATGATAATCATTACTGGCACCAGACATACATGGACGATTGCGCTTGTAGCATTTACAATTACATAATTATACTACGCGCGCGCGCGCGCGCGAGTGTGTGTGTGTGTGATTTTACCGTAGGAGCTTGTCGTAACTGAAAAACCTGACGGATTGTAACTAGAATCAGTGTATTTCAAACTGTTAATTAGTAGAGTACTATCCACTAGTACTACTGCACTAAACATTACAACAACGTTTTTACCTAATTAGATTAAGTTCGAAACTAATAGTAATAACAGTAATAATAATGTCTATATATATATATATATAGTAATAATATTTCTTTATAAGTAACTCCACTAGTTTTTTCAGTATTCTTTATTAATATTATTATTATCAAATTATATTACTTGTCCAAGTTATTGATATTATTTTAATTATCGTGACTCACGTTTCACTGGCATATTCAGTACCTTCAGAGATTATAAATGAATTAACAATAATAGAAATGATTCAATTTCAATATAAAAAAACAATGAATAATCTGCTATTGTTAATTTCGATTACTGTTAATTCATTTATGACCTCTGAAGATACTGAATCTATCAGTAAAACGTACGTCAGGATAATTAAAATAATTTAATATAATTAATAATAATTAATATCATTTGATAATATATAATAATCTTGATGTTAATAATAATAAAATTATTAATAAGTGACATATAAAGCTATCGCTAAGTGTTAGATTCTTTATAACAAGTAGTCAGTTATTCAAAGAATCCCACAGCTTGGTGCTCATAGTATTAGTAAAAGTTGAATATCAATAGACATTATTATTTCTTATTAAACGCACAGGCGACTTTAAATTAGCAGGCTTGTTTTTATTGACGTATACCAGTACATTAAGTAACAAGTAAAGGAACAGCAGAACTACAGTGAGACTGCTGTGCAGGCCAATCGCCTGACTGCACTGAGTCATACACGAATGTTAGCTATTTGCTTACGTATGTACACGCCCGTAGAACAGAATAATGCTACTTGGCGGTAAGACTTAGAAGATAGCATCACCACGTAGAACAGTAGAGCACTGAATTGAAATAGCATCGCCTCGACCCCGTAGTAAAGTGCATTGACTGAAAAATTATATTTATATATCATTACACCCTAGGTCAACAATGACAAAACAAATTTGGCCAGCGTCTTCCCCCTTACTTAGCCTAATAGGCTGGATAACGATGAAGTGGAAGTGCGTTCGCCATAAAAAGTGAGTGCAGTGTTCAGCTGATTAAAAATAATGACTGAATCTGATACTGGTTGACTTTGTACATCCTGTTTGTATGTACTACATTATGTGTGTATGTGTGTGCATTATGTGCAGAAAGGGGGCACATACGATACGCTGATTTTAAAATATATAACATTTCTGTATACGAGATTATATAGAAATAATCTCGTATATTACTTACATTCGTAAGTAACTCGATAAGTTTGTTTCAGTATTACTGTATAACACTATATATTATCAAATTATAATTACTTATGCAAGTAGTTGTATTTTGTATTTTATGGTATCAATTGACTTGACCTACGTTTCACCGACTATGTCAGTAGGTATCTTCAGACGTTTGTAAATGAATTAACAAATAATAGAGCTGATTAAATTTCAATACAAAAACTAACGAATAACCGAATTTGTTTCAATTTTAATATAAAATGACGAACAGTCGATTTGATTCGATTTACATTATTGACTGCTTTAATGTTTATTTACTTAATCAACTGTTTTGACGGTTAGGCCTATATTGGGGAAGTACTTAAATTTTTACATTTTATTTATTTTAATAAATTTATAATTTTAAATAGATCATCTTGTTTTATTTTTATTCAAATTTATTCTTTAATTAGTAAATTATTATTATTGTTATTGTGTTTGTAAATATTAAGATTTCTCAAATATTTATTTTGTACAGTATGTTTGTAATTAAAATTCGATTATTCGTTAGTTTTTGTATTGAAATCGAATCAATTTGATTTTTTGTTAATTCATTTACAAACCTCTGAACAAACTGTCAGGTCAATTGAAACGATAAAAAATAAAATACAACTACTTGTAGTATATACATATTTACGATGTTACAATTAAATCATTACGCTGTTGTTGTCCGACTTCAAGAAAACCCTTGTTGCCCAATCGCCTGAACAAGTTGGGCACCCCGAATTTCGCTGTCTATTATCTTCTAAACCATTATCAGAAAATGATGAGTACGCCGTCACCGAAAAAATTTTAATGTTAAAAAATTTTAAGAAGTATATAGGTTTAAGTACATAGCTTTATCTTTCGCAGTGCACTCTTTACTTGGCAAAAATATTTCTCATGCAGATTCAAAATATGTAGGGCCATTTCTGATAAAGATTTGTTATCTTCAGGGAGTTGGTTAAACACATTGTTTTAAATTAAGTGGCTTATTATTTCATACTGCCCCTGGATGAAAGAAAGTATAGATTTGCAATTTTAACTCAAGTTACCTGGAAATTTTCTCGGATTCGATCGGGGTTAGTACTCTTTGGTATGGCAGCTATGCCCTTCTGTACAGTAAACCGCAGCAGTACCTGCGCTGGACTCTTGCCGTACTTCTGCGCGATTTCTGCCACCGATGGGCTATTTAAAACGTCTGGTAACTCCTTCCTGCAACAGAGTTCAAAAGTTTTAGTCAAACACTCTCAATATTTTTGTATTTATGTCGTACGCATAAATTTTCATCATTGTCATTGTACCGTAACTATTGTTAATAAAGAGTTTTACATTTTACTCTCATGTTCAACTACTAGCAAAATTATCCGCTCTTTATAAATATTGAAAGTTACTTGGGAAAAAAACTAAAATTTATTTTTAAAATATATGAAGACTCAAAATGTATTTATGTTTTCATTCATTTTCCAAACTAAACGAAATGTCCATCTTAAGAAATATCCATATATATTGATGTGTTTGATTACATGCGCGCGCGCGCGCGTGTGTGTGGGCGGATGGGTGGGTGTGGGTGGGTATGCTTAGCATGCAACTTCCTAAACTTCCATCAGAGTTGTATCTAAAGGCCGGAATGATAAGAAAGAAGGGTTGTCTGGAGGTAGTGCCCTAACTGTAAAGTTGCTGACTCGTGATGTGCAACTCCGGAGGGAAATAGGTTGACACTGCAAGAGTGAAAGGCTTCGAGCAACGAAGTCTCTTGAAACGTTTGTGGAGCTTTAACGGATTTAAAACACCTCAGAATACTGTATTAATTCAAAACGCGCTCAATGGGAAGGTGAATTCACTAGTCTTCAAGAGGGGAGAAAAATCAAAACACTATTCACTTTAAGTATTAGATTCTGTAACCCAGTCTTGAAAACAGATTATTGCCCCTTAATTAATGTCTCAAAAAGAAGGAAAGATGAAGCACAAAAAATTCGATTATGAAGCAACTGGAGCTTGTAAGCACGTAGGCTGTTAGGAAACTGAAAACTTGTCAAGAATAGGCTGCCAGAGAAAACGGGGATAGTATAATTGTAATACGATGGATAATAATATTTTTTACCTTCAGAAGTTTAATACGTTGATAACCCAAAAACAAATTAATTTATTATATAATTTATGTGATGGGGTACCTCAGTTGTTCAAAACTGTCTGACACAGCCAGCAGAAACCCAATACGCCTGTGTTACGGACTCATCTCATGCTCGAGTCTGCCCAGCCTTACCACATTATTTTAACATTGAAAATGTTTATAAGGACGTGTCGCACACTCGCGGCCGATCGCTGGTGCGTGATCGAAAATGGGAACCGGTGAGTTTCCATAGAAACTACTTCCTTGTTGTCAGTAACGTAGTACACATATAAAACTTCGCTTATGAATGAATGTATTCATTGGTTGGTGAATGAACATAAATATATAGCCTATATTTTTTAGATTTATTGAAGCATTTTCAATGCCCTTCTCTGTGCATTGCATTTGTGCAATGCCTGTAAATCTTTTTTTTATAGTCAGGACAAACAATAAAGGTACTGTAACTTAATCGTCTTATCCAAATTATAATGCACATTTAGATGAAACACCTCTCTCTCTCTCTCTCTCTCTCTCTCACTGTCTCTCTCTCTCTCTCTCTCTCTCTCTCTCTCTCTCACTGTCTCTCTCTCTCTCTCTCTCTCTCTCTCTCTCTCTCTCTCTCTCACTCTCTCTCTCTCTCTCTCTATCTATCTATCTTCTATCTATCTATCTAGCTAGCTAGCTAGATATCTCCCTCATCTCCATCTGCAAATACCTAGCGTGCAGCTTCCCATATTTTCAACAATCACTCTCAAGTATTCCATTCCGCCTTCTGACTGTCCTTACAGTTCTTCCCCTCCATTACTACAGCGCCATTACCATCGAAAGTGCAAAGTTATAACTACTGGGTTGTTTCACGAGGCGTACACGAGGGTAATTCAAGTTTCATTCCTTTGGGAAAATGTAATGAAAACTGCAGTACACTAAGCGCAACAAGATTTAGCTTTGAAAGGTAGATAATGACATGTTTTAGTTTTTTGCCCTGTTTTGAAGATTTTAGATCATCAGAAACAACATAATTTGAATTTAATTTTTTTGCCTTAAATAGAACGTCTGGCTGGTGAGTTGAAAACATAATTAATCGTACAGAAAACATCTTCCATGCGAATGCGTATATATCCTTGTATGAAACCTATGCTTCAGTATACAACTGTGGAGTTGTATTAAGCCATATAACACGAAAAACCATCTAAAGATTCCGCTATAAAATCTTGTGATCTGTAACCAAACCACCTTGGTATGTCTACAGATTTACACATTTCCATCTGATGGTATGTCTACATCACTTTTACACAACAAATGTGTTCTAGACATTTCCACTTGTTTCCAAAGAAACACACAGATTTTTGACACCCTGTATCATCGGAGCATGAGAATAAGAATAAGAACATATATTACTTTACAAGACAGACTTGTCGATGAAACGAGCATTTCGCCAAGTCTGACAAGAGGACTGAAGCGACACTGGTCATCTGACTTTCCACAGCCTGCACACCAAGAAAATAAAGAGCCATCTGACCGTCCCGTTTGATCTGAAAGAGTATGGTCACTGAGTAACTATACTACTACTCCTGAGTACTCACTGAGTACTCTACTACTCATGACATCTCTTTCAGCACATTTACTTACTGTTCCGTGTGTAATTATGAGTAGACTGTAAACTGGTAAATAAATAAATAAAATACTATGAAACTGTTAACGCAGTGATGCTGCGAAAGGGTTTTTGTATAGCACATAATGATGAACTGTTTAAACTTAAGTGTCACTACTGACGCGGACCAGCGGAGAATGGTTCTGTAATGTTGTGGTGAAGCCGTGTCCAATTAACTTGCTGTTACAGCAACCACAAGCTAATTACACGAGGACACCTTATGCTCAACATACAGCGCTGTGTACGGTTATGTAACACAAAAAACAGGGTCTCAGATTGCAGGGGTACAGGGGTATTCGCATTCGCATTTACTGTTTCGCTAAATTTAATCTACCGCGAAACACAGCGTCGAACTAGAAACCCAGTGGAGCGTAAATGTTTCAAAAGATTCTCAGTAATTGTTTCACCAAGGGCACAGCGTTGGGCAAACTATAATAATAGTGAAGGTTTCGCCAAGGTCATTAGAATAAAGGTTTTACGTAAATAGACAGCGGCAAAGACCGTGAATTCAATTTACCTGCATTCTTACAACCTTAAACTTATTTCATTTTTTGTTTTTACAAAATATTTTAAAAGGTATGCTCACAATTTGCGCACGGCGTATTAATAATTACGAGTTCATATTTTGTAGTATCTTTTTCATTTCATGTGTCCTTTTCATTTTGTAGTTGTTGATTGCTTCACCTTTAAAGTAGAGTTGAATACTAGAAATTAAATAGAGAAATATGACCTTATAAAGCTGTTTGAATTATAACCAACCAATAATAATTCACATGACTTACATAAGAACCTATAGACTAGAGGTAAGTCGGTGAAATTCAAAATCAGGATCAATGCGCCACGAGGACGACCAACGTACGGTGTCAGAAATGTTGAGGACGTTGGGAAAAACGTTTGATAGACGTGATAAAATATATAGATTAAATTTAATTAGATTAATGCTTTTTGAAAACGCCAGTAAACATCACGACTCCGAACGGTTAGTTTTATATTTTTCCCACGTATAACTAAATTAATAATATCGATTTAGAGTTGCAATTACAATAACTACAACTAAAGACTAACATAATTTGGCTGTAGAGACATAACACTAAGCACTGTTTACAGTACATCTGCGTCAGCAGTAATGCTGTACGAGTATTGTAAACGAAATTTCCGATAATCGGCAATTCGTCTGCCCCGTGTTAGAGTTTCCACTGTAATAAAATTTAGACATTTGTTTAGTTGGTTTAAAATTAAAACTAAACATTAATAGCCAAAGAATCCGTTCTAAATAGAACGTAAGTTGTTGCAAGTATAACGCTGTTATGCACACGGTAAGTAAATTGGGGACGAATCTATTTCAGTGTGTCTCAGACACCAGAATGATAACATATAACCGCTTATCAGTAAGAGCACAGAACATACAGTGTATCTTGGAGCGTGTAACAACTTTTAACAACTTTGAGACTTGTTTCTTAACGATACGTGGTTATCTCTGTTATGTACTTGTATGCTTCCCCAAGTGTTAGCAGTCATAAACGGTCTTTGCATCGTCAAAACTTCAGTACACTAAGACGGCAACTTGTCATAAACTAATAGAGCTCGTCGCAAAACTCCACAACTCTTGTAAAGCGTTTAATCACGGTTAGGACAACACTAGTCTATTGTTTATTCTTCATAAAATGTTAGCTGTAGCATTACATGAGTATACTTTTGTTTTGTGAATACAATTTCCACAAGCCGCATGTAGTACGCATACAGTCACGAGTAATTTTCTACAAGCGTGATGACATTTTACCGTACGATCATTTAATATACTTAAATGTAGTCTATGCTATTGGTACCTAAACTGTGCATTAAATAAATATTCTATATTCTTTATAAACATTTTCAGTCAAAGGATAACTTTAATCAACGCAGATCTTTTCTGCACTTCACGCATTAGGTTTGCAGGCTTTAATGGTATCTATATTCTGCCTTCTGCCCATACGGTCTTCCATTTTGTTTATGTTTTTGCTTTGTTTGGTAACCTTTCTTGGTTTATCTCGACTATTCCATCGACTTCGTTTCTGTTAAATATATTCATTAAAACTGAATACTTTTAGTCTTTGTTAATATTTCCGTTTCTTATTCGATCACCGATCGTTACGAAGTTTATGTAGAATTTAATTTCTTAAAGTAGTATTCTGCTTTCGAGCTTCCTCGTTGTTACCCACTTTTCCATTCCAAACTGGAGGTACTGGATTTTTTATAGAAGTAAATCACACTTACTTTACTGATTTTTCTTCATGTTTTCTTATATTTAGTCATAAATAGGTGGTTTTGATATAGTTTTTCTGTTACTACATTACTGTAGTCATCATATCCTAAATAATACAGTAGCTAACTTGTTCAAAAATGTTTTTATTTCAGTAACACCTTTGGTTCTTACAGGTTCTTTACCTGTAAACGATTAATTTTTTACGAGGACGTTTTCATACTATTACATGTCTAAGCTTCTAGATTTATCTCATAAATTTGTTTTCTGTTTCTGTTGTTAAATTGAGATCGTCTGTTACACAACTACATTAAAGGTTGTGTTCAGATCTAAATGTATATCTTCGCTATAAACTTGTTTCCGTGTACGGGGTTTTTCACCAATATTTTAGGCCTATATGTTAAAGAAGGTAGGCGATAAACAGCCTTTAACTACTCTATATTAACCAGTTTTTTCATTATTCCATATTAATACTGATAAGCTGAAATTGGACAATTACGTACAGAACAACAGAAACCACACAAACCTACAGAATACACAATTAGAAACTACAGTAAGTGAAAAAATTCGTGTTGTGAAGTCCAGCCTCACAGCGTCTCCCTAACAGCGTAATGGTTCCATCTGCTGATACTTCGTGTTGTGAAGTCCAGCCTCACAGTGTCTCCCTAACAGCGTAATGGTTCCGTCTGCTGATACTTCGTGTTGTGAAGTCCAGCCTCACAGCGTCTCCCTAACAGAGTAATGGTTCCATCTGCTGATACTTCGTGTTGTGAAGTCCAGCCTCACAGTGTCTCCCTAACAGCGTAATGGTTCCATCTGCTGATACTTCGTGTTGTGAAGTCCAGCCTCACAGCCTCTCCCTAACAGCGTAATGGTTCCATCTGCTGATACTTCGTGTTGTGAAGTCCAGCCTCACAGCGTCTCCCTAACAGAGTAATGGTTCCATCTGCTGATACTTCGTGTTGTGAAGTTCAGCCTCACAGTGTCTCCCTAACAGCGTAATGGTTCCATCTGCTGATATTTCGTGTTGTGAAGTCCAGCCTCACAGCGTCTCCCTAACAGCGTAATGGTTCCATCTGCTGATACTTCGTGTTGTGAAGCCCAGCCTCACAGCGTCTCCCTAACAGCGTAATGGTTCCATCTGCTGATACTTCGTGTTGTGAAGTCCAGCCTCACAGCGTCTCCCTAACAGCGTAATGGTTCCATCTGCTGATACTTCGTGTTGTGAAGCCCAGCCTCACAGCGTCTCCCTAACAGCGTAATGGTTCCATCTGCTGATACTTCGTGTTGTGAAGTCCAGCCTCACAGCCTCTCCCTAACAGCGTAATGGTTCCATCTGCTGATACTTCGTGTTGTGAAGTCCAGCCTCACAGCGTCTCACAGCGTCTCCCTAACAGAGTAATGGTTCCATCTGCTGATACTTCGTGTTGTGAAGTTCAGCCTCACAGTGTCTCCCTAACAGCGTAATGGTTCCATCTGCTGATATTTCGTGTTGTGAAGTCCAGCCTCACAGCGTCTCCCTAACAGCGTAATGGTTCCATCTGCTGATACTTCGTGTTGTGAAGCCCAGCCTCACAGCGTCTCCCTAACAGCGTAATGGTTCCATCTGCTGATACTTCGTGTTGTGAAGCCCAGCCTCACAGCGTCTCCCTAACAGCGTAATGGTTCCATCTGCTGATATATCGTGTTGTGAAGTCCAGCCTCACAGCGTCTCCCTAATAGCGTATGGTTCCATCTGCAGATACTTCGTGTTGTGAAGTCCAGCCTCACAGCGTCTCCCTAACAGCGTAATGGTTCCATCTGCTGATACTTCGTGTTGTGAAGTCCAGCCTCACAGCGTCTCCCTAACAGCGTAATGGTTCCATCTGCTGATACTTCGTGTTGTGAAGTCCAGCCTCACAGTGTCTCCCTAACAGCGTAATGGTTCCATCTGCTGATACTTCGTGTTGTGAAGTCCAGCCTCACAGCGTCTCCCTAACAGCGTAATGGTTCCATCTGCTGATACTTCTTATAGCTACATATACTTTTTATGGAAGAAAATTAACGAGTATCATTAAATAAAAAGAAGACACAACAAAATACGATTTTAATGCTTCACAGTAATCATGTCGTTAAAAATAATTGGCTTTGCTACCGCACTGTAATTTCCAAATTAATAATGCTCAACTCGCGTAATTTTACTGCCAATTACCAGGAATATCTAATAACATGCAGATAGGCTAAACAATATAACTTCTGCGCTTCAAGCAATTTTTTAACAGAATATTGATGACTTTTAATATCTCATCGGTTTTGTAGATTTGGTGTGTGTGTGTGTGTGTGTGTGTGTGTGTGTGTGTGTGTGTGTGTGTGTGTGTGTGTGTGTGTGTGTGTGTGTGTGTGTGTGTGTGTGTGTGTGTGTGTGTGTGTGTGTGTGTGTGTGTGTGTGTGTGTGTGTGTGTGTGTGTGTGTGTGTGTGTGTGTGTGTGTGTGTGTGTGTGTGTGTGTGTGTGTGTGTGTGTGTGTGTGTGTGTGTGTGTGTGTGTGTGTGTGTGTGTGTGTGTGTGTGTGTGTGTGTGTGTGTGTGTGTGTGTGTGTGTGTGTGTGTGTGTGTGTGTGTGTGTGTGTGTGATAAAAATACATATATGATGCAACGATATATATATATTGTAACGAGAACTCTATCGAACAGCAGACAGCATCCTCCACTAGTCGAGCAGGTGTAGCCTCAGTCAAGGCCGCTCTCAAGTACGTTCCAGAGTGTTCCAGTACGGTCCAGAACACTTGAGATATGCATTTAGCTGGCGTGCAGTAAGGATGGAAAATTATTCTCGAACATCTGTGCTACCTACAAAAGGGGCAGAGGCTGGCTTTGTCAGTGAGTTACCTTGAGCGATTTTCCTTAGTGCGGATCGAGCAGTGGTTGAAGTGGAATGTGTTTACTGTGTTACAATTAGTGTGGAACTCTAGTATTGACATTATTATTGCGTGTGTACAATTTAACATGAATATGTTGGAAAAAACTACCTTGTTGTTTACAAATTATTAATTGTGATTAATTAAAGCTGGTAATTAGGGATTTTATTGGTATCTGTATTTTGTTTCCACTGTACCATACGACGATCAGTGAGGCTGTCGTAACAATATATATACATCTATGTAGAGCTATATACGTGTATATGTGTTTTTTTAATAATATATATAAATATATTATTAACCGTTTAAAAAAATGACATGACTCAAAATGTTATTCAAGCTCTTTTACCATCCATAGGTCAATTACTACCATTCGTTCAGACCTATTTCCGAAATACCGAAGTATTGACGAATAACATATCTGATGATGTCTATTCTAAATATTAAGAAAACCAAACTCAAAATTAACCATTTTTTTAAGTGTATGCTTTGAAATATTAAATATCGTTAGTGTCAGTGAAACTGAAAACCTATAGTATTTAATAAGCCTATAAAAATTAGCCTATAATGTTAGGTACACGGCTCCGCGTGTGCGCGGGCGTGCGTGATACACAATATTAAAAAACTAATGCTCGTATTATGAGTTTAAGCACGTTAATCTTTAAAAATTCTAGAATTTTCATATTTATTACGCAGTAGTTCAGAAATAATTAAATTTAGGCTTATAATTTTGATGACGTGTGTGCCAAACGTGGCATCATAATCTGTATTAGCGGATGCGGAGTGATTGAAGTGTAAAAACTCAGAGTTTGTATATTTTTACTATGTATACCTAGTAAAGTCTGAGTTTACCAGGTACATTTTGATCGGAGTACAGAATGTTTTTGCTCGAAACATTTTCGAAGAACTTCTTATTAGTTTATGTATATCTTAAAAATTTATTAATTAATCTGTGTCTTCAACTTTTCTGAACGTGACTGGTAACTACTGTATTAACATCGTGAGTGGTAGGCTACGTACTCGATACCGATAGCGTTGAGTAGCGTGGCCGTGCCTCTACTGCCGAGCGGCGAATAAGCGCACATCGTGATGTCATGTTCCTTGCAGAACTCCACCAGTTCCTTCTGCTGGAAGTACAAGTGCAACTCGACTTGTAGGTTTACCGGAGGTATTCTCGCAGCTTCCAGTATCCTCTCGATCTGTTTTGTATTGAAATTAGACAGTCCGATTGCTTTCGTGCGCCCTTGATCAACTTGTTCTTCCATCGCCTGTTACAGAAACATCGAGGTACAGACAACAGCATTAGTCTTATTCATCAGTCGAGTATCTAATACAATACTGCTGATGACTTATAAATACAGCGCAATTTACACAAATCTGTTTTTATGGAAGTAAAGACCACAAAGAGACAACAGAACTTATACTTCATATAACCTATGTAGAGTTGGAATTCAGTGAATAAAATAGTAATAGTAATAATTTTAAAA
Organism: Magicicada septendecula; assembly: GCA_034769895.1. NCBI lineage: Eukaryota > Metazoa > Arthropoda > Insecta > Hemiptera > Cicadidae > Magicicada > Magicicada septendecula. The sequence goes on along the minus strand of CM068367.1, from coordinate 337,610,235 downwards.
TTATTGATTCCACAAACTGTGAAACTAACAAATAATTACTAACTAATGAAACAATACCTATAAGAAATAAGACACACTATTAATAATTATAATAAGAGTCAAAAATAGTTTGCACGTAGCATACCATACACTTGTTAATATCGTGATTATTAATATTCTAAAACGTTTACTACCTACAGTTACAGCTCATTATTGGTACTATAATAAGTTTCAGCTATCAACCAGAATTGTTATTAGCAATTCATCTAACATCGTTTATTAGTATTGTTGTATATTGACTAAAAATAATAATAACAAAGCCTTGTCTTCCCAAGTTGTCATATATGTTAAATTGCGTATCGTAAAATATTTAAATATCCACTAATATCACCCAAGTGGATATGGAAATCTGCTTAATACTTTCTTGTTTTTTTTGCCATTCCTTTAGCCTCTGTGTAACGTTTTATCTCTCAAAAAACGATGTTATTTCATCAGCCAACATGCCTCTGATAGTCCCCGTGTTTACCTCTTTCAACTCTTGTTTCCCTAAATAGGCTACATCTCACTGGCTGACTATCATGAATTCTAACCTGTCGAGTAAGGATTTCATTTGTCGTTTTCCTATTATTTCTTTATTGATTCCACTCCCAAATCTCATCTTGTTATATTATTTTATATTCAGGCTCTTCTATATAAATCACTGGCTCCTCTTAGAGACTTCGTGTCCATTGCTTTTAATTTACGTTTTCTTGTCTGGTATTGATAGTTCCTAAGTTTTACTACCATAAACTATAATTGGCCTGAAACCTGGTTTGTATAATGCCATTTTGCTGCTAACTTGCTACTTTCGTTTAAAAGTTTTGTTTCCAATACGGGTCAACCGTGAGGCATTAGCCTAATCCTTTCGATTTACTTAATCCTCCACGCTTTTCGTATTTGCTTATTATTTCCTTATTACGTTTTTAACAACCTTATTACTTTTTTAACATCCCTGTTTACTTTACCTATTATCATGACCTACGTCTTGTATATATTTATTTTCAGATTATGTTTTTTATTTCTTTTATCTTATTCACTAGATGTACAGCAAAGACGTACTTTGATAATCCAGCTGATAATAATCTGTGTAATAACCAACGCGTACTGTACGTTATATTTCCTCTAACTTTAATGATAGCATTAATTACCACGATAAAGAAAGTAGAATTCACTATTTCATCTTGCATTAACTGTGTTTATTAAAAGATTTTCAGACTGCATGTTGCCTTTTTCTTACATTCGATCTGTTCTAGCACTAATGTTTAATCCCTTTTTTACTTTCGAAGTGATGTTTTCAATCTTAAGATTTTCCATGTTTCTTTTTGTGAGATTCTTTCTAATGCTTTTTTAAGACCTAAAAACTCGAAAGAGATTTTATTATACCATATACTTTATACTTCAGACTTTCCTAAAACGTAGCTTGTACATTACATAATCTATATTAAACAGTGAGGTTATTACAGTCCTTATACTTGTTGTTCCATCTGTTTATACCTCAGTTACTGCTTCATTCAAAAGTAACATTATTATCTTTGTTGCATACCAAGTAATATAAACACGCCATGTGATATTTGTTCTGTGCCAAATTGTTATTATCGTGTAGTATTCCTTTAAATTATACAGTACTCACTTTCAGTAAATTTAAAATATTATTTCTGTACGCTAATAATCATCGTTTTAAATTTAATAACAAGAGCATACAGCGTATCGTTACAGAAGACTCACTATGCTGTTATCAGTATCTGATCGCTCTCTCCACCGTGCCAATTAACTGAGCACGCATAGATATTAAATGCCACCGTTTAATAACAAGAGCATACAGCGTATCGTTACAGAAGACTCACTATCCTGTTATCAGTATCTGATCGCTCTCTCCACAGTGCCAATTAACTGGGCACGCATAGATATTAAATGCCACCGTTTAATAACAAGAGCATACAGCGTATCGTTACAGAAGACTCACTATGCTGTTATCAGTATCTGATCGCTCTCTCCACCGTGCCAATTAACTGAGCACGCATAGATATTAAATGCCACCGTTTAATAACAAGAGCATACAGCGTATCGTTACAGAAGACTCACTATCCTGTTATCAGTATCTGATCGCTCTCTCCACAGTGCCAATTAACTGGGCACGCATAGATATTAAATGCCACCGTTTAACAACAAGAGCGTACAGCGTATCGTTACAGAAGACTCACTATCCTGTTATCAGTATCTGATCGCTCTCTCCACCGTGCCAATTAACTGGGCACGCATAGATATTAAATGCCACCGTTTAAAATAAATTCTTAGGTTTTGCTTCAAATACGCTGACAATATTATGTGTAAATAACATAACGAATAGATTACTACAACGGCCACGGTTTCCGCTGGGTGACCATTAATACGAAGAGAAAAAACTCTCCCCCAAATCTCAGCCCTTAAGGGACGTCATATTTAACGCCTCTACAATTCCCAGGAACACCATTAACTCTGACCCTCTGTCTTGTCCATTAGGTCGCGACTACTCCCCTCGATACACTAGCCTTTACACATTTGATATAGAGCCCGTCTCACTTACACGCTGGAGCAGCTAACATGCAACAGTAATACTGCGCCTACTTCATCATCATTGTCGTCTACGTTGACGTCGTCATCAGTAAAAATTGAAGTACGGACAGAAAAATTATAACGCGTTCTCTTTATATTTACACACACATGTTGTCGTGTTTTGTGTTTATAACAAACAAATACCTGAAATATTTTTAACAAAACAAACTAATACCTGAACAAATACAAGTCAACACAAAACACTACACAATTTTCAAAATACTCAACATTGAAAACACTCAAAAAGCAAATATATACACCAAACCCACACACAGTAATACCAATTTAAAATACCAAAAGCCACCAGGAAATTATAGTAACAACCAACAACATGAACCAAAATTAAGAGGGCTGAGGATGGGAAAAATAGGATTACCGAAACATGTTTAAAATAATATACCTTAAGGTAAAATAGTTATAAAAATTAAATAATTAATATATGGATCAATAAATTGACTGTAGAAAAGAGAGAGAGAGAGAGAGAGAGAGAGCGTGTGCGTGCGTGCGTGCGTGTGAAGATAACAGATAGGCCTATATTAAGTATGTTTTATATAGCCTACATTAAATAAACAGTCAGTTTTGTTCTCATTATTAAATTTTTTTCGCACTATCTATTAAAATTGTACTACAAAATAACTTCAATCAAAATAAACAAAAGCGTATTTTTTTACTAGAACGATAATATCAAACATTTTTATGAGCATAATCTATGACTCATAAAACTCAAAAATTACCTTCCACACAGCAACTAAGTCGGTGTACTTATCCAGTAATATAGTTCCGTCTTCAGATATAGGATGAAGTCCCGGTCCATCGACGAAGGCAAACGGAGTATGTACGAGATATAAATCAACGTAGTCAAGCTGCAAGTACTCTAAAGATAATTTTAAGTATTTCTCAACTCCTTCCGGGCGTAGTCCAACTGGTGGAAGCTGAAATATACATTTAGTTTGAATACATCACCATTTTTTGCAATTTATTATATTTTATAAGACTTAGTTGTGTTTAGGTACATGCCCAATCGTTATACCCCTCTGCCTGTCAATATGTTTGTCTGTCTCTGTATACGTATAGCCTATGCGTATTTGTCATGGCGGGGTAGCTCAGTACCAGAGAGGTGAGATCCCATGGTGTTCAATCACCATGTTGTGCTATGCGTCGAGTCAAACCGACTACTGTCGGAACAGCACGACGTGTGTATGAGATTGACGGGCCTTACTCAGTAACAACGCGACATCTACGCGTTGCCCCTTCCCACAGTGTAGTCGCGACTGTGCGTGGTGTGAGCTGTACCACTACTAGACGGCATAATGCTTGTGGAAATAGAATGACACGATGAATGGAGGGTATTCATGGCGTTTTTCGTTTCTTCACAACTGTGGTATTATCAGTTCTTTCGAATAAAAAATAATATCAATTCTACTATCGTAACTCAAAACTAACTATCTGACCATTATAAATTACATTAGTGGTAGAAATGATTATTCGCATAGTCATAACTTGCATTCAGTATGACAATACACTACATTTCGTGTTTCATAAGTGGTTCATACAGAGTCTCTCTTTCCAACAGTAAATAGATAGTGCCTACTATTAGATAAGCCTGCTTAGTTTCTCATAGGCCACTATTATACTCGGGAGCACATACAAAGGCGAAAAGTGAAACCCCATTGCGCAGAGAGACAGAGTGCAACACTGCGACAGCCAGTAAGCGAAACGATTGACTGGCTCTTATTGGCTGACACATCACGTGATACTATGCTCTTGCCTCTACGCAGCTGGCAGCTCTCGCCTTTCTTTGTGCTCCCCACTCTAACAATAATTGACAGTATAACTGATCGTGGCTAGGCTTAGGGCTAGGCTACACACTCCTATCGTTTTGAATATTACTTGTTCTACATCAATTCGCCACCTGCTATTAAAATGTAGTCCTCGACGAATCGTCATCATCATCATTGGAGCTACAACTAATTGATGAGGCTTGACCTCGTCCAACCAACGGTCCCTATCTGACACGATGGTTTTCCAGTCCCTCAGTCCAAATAGTTTGACAGTTCTCGACGAATTATTGGGCCAATCATTAATCATCTTTAATGTTAAGAGATTCATCCAGCTGCATTTGTTTCGTTATGTTTAGTGGATTTCCTCTGTATACATTGTAAGATAACTCGATCCGTCGTGTAGTTAATGTAATTTTAATTATGGTTGGTTTAATTAATTTAATTGTTTATAAATTAATTTAATATTTGGTTGTGGTTTCATTTATTATTAGAGTCGTTGAATTAAAGCGTTCAAGATTAATTTTTCTGGTTTAGCCGGCTCATCGTTTGTCGAACGTTGAGTATCGGACAGAGTTGGTTTCCTCTTCTCTAGTAGATATTTTCGGTGGCGTTGGTTCCAACTGTAATTAAGACATTTTTGCATAAAGGTACTTACTTGGTGTGATGTGCTCAGGAGCAGGTAAAGTGTGTCAGCTTCCCTAAAAAACAATATCAATTCAAATAACTCGTGGCGCCGTTTGTACTGCCAACCGTCGCATGTCGTCTGCTAAGCCTGTAAATACCTGTCTACTTGAAATAATCGGGCCAACTCTAATTATTCAGTGAAACATAATTTATTTATTGTTGATATCTGATCATTTATATCATGAACCTTTAACAATAGAAGGTTAAACTTTTACAATTACCTTTCATTGGTTTTTAAACTCTTTTTAATATCTCAGGGTGGTCAATCTGCGCATGTGCATTCTACACGCTACAATGTTTGTTTACTATTAAATTAATCAACATGGGGTTCTTTGAGCGTACAATATACGAAAACGTTAATACAACAAAACAATTATTATTATTTAATAGGAGAGTGGTCACCTCGGATCACTATAATCTCACTTCATTACTTTTATAAAATTGTAAACAGACGTCTTGCGTCAACTTATAGGTTAGACCTGGCGTGTCTAATATAATGCGAGTTACGTTCGTTAAACATTTAAGTGGTCATTTGACAAATAAATTCAGTTTACTAAAGTTATGATCTCTTCAGTAGATCCAACTATCATTAGGATACTAATTTGCATACCCTTTATCAGGTAATTTACTTATTTCTATTCGCATGTCCACAAGTTATTAAATGGTGGTACATCGACTTAACCTATTTGATTCAGTAGAACCTACTGTCTTTACAATATTAATAAACATTCATTTAACCTTAGGTCGAATAAATTTCGTTAATACTTATTTGACTTTACGAGGTTCAACGCCTCTTGAAAGTTCCTTTATTTATTCTTAATTCTATTAAGTGTCAAGTTATGTTCACTTCTTATAGTCTACAATAATGATATTATATCACCATACTCCCTTTTATTTATATAATACCGCGATTGCCGGGATTGTACACTGGCAATCGTGTACGCACTGCACTTTTTCTTACTTATTTCATTTATTTCACTTTATAAATGTCCTTTAGACATTTGATTCGTATTGGCACTGAATCAGACGTTTACTATCCGCACAGGTTAGGTAAAAATTACTGTTTTTCGTCGAGAACTCTCGTCGTGTTTCCTCCGTTGATCGTACAATAAGAATGACGCTTAGCTTGGCGTCCCTTTGCTCGTCAAGCCTCGCTACAGGTAATTTGATTGGTTGTAATCTCGATGACACCTCACTGACAGCTTCCTTCGGCGTGGGTCTTTGGTATTGAGAGTACGAGAATATTTCCATCAATTTACACAAATATTTAAAAAGGCATTTAACTTTCTTATGGTCCTTGGGAGTACTAATTGACTCATCTCAATCGTTTTCAATTGTTCTCTAGATCAATTAGATACCCCTCAAGCCATAATTCTGTTAATGTTTGACACTTTTTTAATTTCACCACTTAGGCCTATTACATTTTTCAATTAAAACTATCTTACTTTCTATTATTTACAATTAAATTTCACCATTAGGTTTATTGATGATTATTCAGTCTCTTTCTGTCCTTTAATCATATTATAAACCAGTTATCTATGATAACAACTCTAAAATTGATCATAAACCCTGCTGTACAGGTAGCATTATAGTTTGGATTTACCTGATATTATTTACTGAAGGTATTTTAAGAATTAGTTACACTTCATTTCTATTCCTAAAGGGCCCCTTCAACTTCTGGTTATCATTGGCTGACTTAATCAATACCTCTTCTTGTGTATTTTGGTTAATAACATATTCAGTGTTTGGCACCTAGGCCTTAAATTTTATCCTGCTCTAATCTTATAATACATTGCTTACAATTGGTTACTCTTCACTCATTAGTTGGTGTCTTTCTCTATATTATTATTTTACTATTATTGGTTTAGTCTGATACCCTCTATAACTTAACATTTAGTATCAGACTCTAAGCTCCTTTAGGCCTATTGCTACACAAGTTAGTTTTAACAGTGGTCTGTTCATTACTGTTGGATTACCTCTGAATACTGTCTCTGGTTTATTCAGATTAACTATTACAACTTTTAGTTGTTACCTTTGCTGGTTTTGACATAATTCTCTGAATTATATTCTTTTGGTACACCTATAGTTAGAGCACTATATGGTTTTACATATTTAAAAGGAATAAATCCGAAATTAGTACCAAGCCACGTGTTGTTCAATCAAATATATTGCAACTTACCGTCTGTGACTTTCTGCAACGATGTCTTCAATCTAAAGTTGACATGTTTCGGGACACTTGTCCCATCCTCAGAACTTAAAAGTGTGTTCGTATATCATCAAACGATGATATAGTTGTCGAATAATTAAAACATTAAAATCCACATTAAACAAAACCACAATACTTAAATGTACAAAGTCGAGCGCGACGGTTAAACGGTGTACACCGTACGGCGACTGGCCGCGCACTGAATCAAGACTGACTCCTATCACGACAATAACGCAAAGCGGTGTCGTACAATATATTCGATTTAAAAAGCAGTTGATCGTTTACGACACGCGGCTTGGTATCAGCATTGTTATAAGCTCTGTAAATTTCGAACTCCTCAAGGGCGTTCATATGTCGCCCTTTCTTGCATATGTGAAGAGGTATCAAGTTTGTTTTAAAATTAGTGTAATTGTGATTCTCTATGATGAGGTGTTTTGCAAATTTTGATCTAATGTGGTCCAAACTGTGAAAGTGTCTAGGCGGTCTATGTTCTGTGAACCTTTCTAAAAAGCCACGGCCTGTCTGGCCTATATAAAAGGCGTCACAATCATCACATAACAATTTGTAAACACCTGTTTTGTGTTCGAGGTTGGTAGGTCCATGTACGCGGAGGTTATTCAAAATGTGGTTAGTGGTCTTGTATGTGACGTTTATATTGCTATTTTTATTGAAAATTGACCCGAAAACCTTAGCCATAAAGTATGTATTTATATATGGTGTTGTAATGTATTTGCGTGTTATACTCTCACGGGTTCCATGTCCGTTAATGTTTTTACGCCTTTTCTTATGTTTTCTAAGGATATTATTCACCACCCCAAAATCGTAACCATTAGTGACTGCGATGTATTTAATGGTGTTCAATTCCTCATGGTATTCTTTATCACCAAGGGGCAGAGATAAAAGTCGATTAATCATACTGTGAAAGACAGCCATTTTCTGGGATATTGGGTGAAAGGACTTAGTGAGTATCACAATATCAGTTGTTGTAGGTTTTCTATAAATGTTAAAATGTAGTTTTTTACTATTGTTTTTAGCAACTGTTAAATCCAGAAAATTCAGTTTTCCATTGTCTTCATTTTCAAGTGTGAACTGTATATTATCATTGATATTATTTAAATAATTATGTAACCTATCAATTTGCCTTTGTGTGCCTTTATATATTAAAAAGGTGTCATCAACATATCTGCCATAAAACATTATGTTAACACTGTGTCCGTTATTAGTAAGAATAAAGGAATTCTCGAAATTATTCAGGTATGTATCTGCAAGGAGGCCAGAAAGTGGGGAACCCATTGCTAACCTCTCTTGTTGGCTGAAAAATTGATTGTTTTGGGTGAAATAGTTTTGATCGAGAATCAATTCCAAAACGTCCATCAATTCGTTTATACTTTCAATGTCCAGTTTTTTAGTATTAACAAGGTTAATCTTAAGTATTCGTAGGGTCTCAGCTACTGTTATGTTTGTGTATAAGTTTATAATATCAAATGAGGCAAGTTTGTAAGATGGTTCAATTATTAAGTCTTTAACCTTATCTACAAAGTCAATACTATTAATTAAACTATGATCATTAGTTATTCGTATATTATGCTTTATTAGTTTTTTAGCCGTTTTATATCCCGGGGCAGTGGTGAAATTTACTAGTGGTCTCAGTGGGATACCTTCCTTGTGGAGTTTGGGTAAGCCTGTCAAAGTGGGTGCTTTTGAATTTATGGGTTTCAAAGATCTTCTAGTTCGCTCGTCGAACAAATGTGTGCACTTATTTATACTCTGATTTAACCGTTTTACATAAAGTTCAGTTGGGTCAGAATTTAGTTTATTAATGTTGTTGTTGACAATGAAATCTTGTATTTTATTGTCATACTCTGTCATATCCATAATAACCACGGTGTTACCTTTATCGGCCTTGGTGACGAGAGCATGATTGACAGATAATTTATGTCTTAGTTCTGATAAAATTTTTCGTTCTTTATTATAATTAATATTTGTTAAAAGAGCAGAAGAGTAAATGTTATTACTCTGATTTTTAATGATTTTATTGAATTTGTCGTTTATTAAGAACCGCGTCTCGTCTTGATCTTTTTGGTCAACCATTGCCTTAACAACAGTTTCCGCATTGATAACTTCAGCAATGATGTGTTCACGATTAAGATTAGATTTGTGTAAAGGAAGATTATATTTCAAGCCCTTGTTTAATAAATCCGTTTCATCAGTATTTAAATCAATAGAAGTTAAATTTTGCAAACGTGTATAAAATTTGTGTTTACATCGGACGTTATTGGACTTCGGTAATTGACTATTTAATAACCTTTGGAGTTTATTCGATTGCTTGATACGCATTTGATAAATTATCTGTTTCACGTCATTGTTTACAAAATCCAGATAATGATCCAGTACGGCTGGGTGTGTGCTATTCAATAGTTGTAAATGTATTTTATATAATTTAGAATTTAAATTTGATTTCTTAATGTGTAGAAACTTTATTTCTTCCTTAACTCTGTATATTTCTGCATGTTTTTTGGTTTTTAAATCAGCTATAGATGAACCTTTAAATCTTATGACAGCATAATTAGGTATAACATTATTCTTCAGGCACGACCTGTTGAACTTAATATGTAATATAGTTTTGTGTAGTTGGACCTTAACAGTCTGAAAATCTCTTACTATATTTGCACGACTTGCAGTATTCATATTTAAAAGGAATAAATCCGAAATTAGTACCAAGCCACGTGTTGTTCAATCAAATATATTGCAACTTACCGTCTGTGACTTTCTGCAACGATGTCTTCAATCTAAAGTTGACATGTTTCGGGACACTTGTCCCATCCTCAGAACTTCAAAGTATGTTCGTATATCATCAAACGATGATATAGTTGTCAAATAATTAAAATAATTAGAACATTAAAATCCAAACAAACAAAAACCACAATACTTAATGTATAAAGTCGAGCGCGACGGTTAAACGGTGCACACCGTACGGTAGCTGCCTGCACTGAATCAAGACCGACTCCTACCACGACAATAACGCAAAGCGGTGTCGTACAATATATTCGATTTAAAAAGCAGTTGATCGTTTAGGACACGCGGCTTGGTATCAGCATTGTTATAAGCTCTGTAAATTTCGAACACCTCAAGGGCGTTCATATGTCGCCCTTTCTTGCATATGTGAAGAGGAATCAATTTGTTTTAAAATTAGTGTAAATGTGATTCTCTATGATGAGGTGTTTTGCAACTGATGAGGTGTTACTGTGAGGTCCATTTTCACAGTTTGGACCACATTAGATCAAAATTTGCAAAACACCTCATCATATATGTAACTATATTTAATGTATAAAATATATATTAGAGTGTGTGTGTGTGTGGGGGGGGGGGGCTCGTCACTATAGTTACTCTCCAATTCAACGCACTCGTGTTCACTTACTTAGCATCAAATAAGGAGATAATGATCTTCGTACATTTAACCACGAATTCTGACTGTAATTAGCACGATGTGTGCTAATTTGTACACGCTATTCGTGTCTAGGACGCGAAAACCTCAACGGTAAAACGAGTATCGAAAACAACTTGGTGCCATTATAATAATGATAAATACATAAATGCGAGTATGCATATATACACTATAATACTCCTCTAGTACCCGTAGTATCTTAATGGTATAATAATTTGCCCGTGTTATTCCTTGTATACGTTAATTTGTAATAACTAGTTGTAAATAGTGTATCAGCTGATCGTGGAATATTTATGTTGTGTGTTTACGAATGTGATTTAAATATATAAGTAAATGAATTGAATTATTCTGCCTTGGTTTCTGAATCAGAATTATAATTATTCCAGTTCAGTAGTTAGAACTCCAAAATCAATTCAAAAAATAGCGGTCGAGTCATCCCAAAATGTTCAAGTCACCTTCGATATTAGGCTTTAACCTATTATTTGAGGTTAATCTTCGTTTTGCAGTTTGCGTACTTCCAGTGACTCCCAGAATTCTTCTTATCCTTGTTAATTATAAAATAAATGTTGATAATATATTACGTTCCTTAAATAATATCGCATGGATATGATTTAATAACATAATGGTTTAATCTCTGTAATATAAATTCAAATTATTGGAAAATTCCATTCGATACATACGGTTGTCACAATCGATATTTATCTCAGGATTAATAATTAAATAATTTTAATATATTTCGTGGGAATTCTTGTGGCTGCTACGAAAAGTTCCTTTACATGATAATTAATAATAGAGAGTACCTTTACAAACAATATTACTTATAATCTAAAAAATTACAAAAAATTATATATTAAGTAACATACAAGTTTGACGAGATTCAATGCTTCGTAAAAAGCATGTAGGTTAGAGTGACATCAACCTCATGGCTACCATTGTCCGTCTCAGAAAATAATGAAGTTTATTAATGTGTACAATAAATGTTTTCCTTGTAATCACTGTTCGTTTAGATATTGAATTTGTTTTCACTTTAAAATGTTTACTAGTGATTAGTGTTAGTGTAAATTGGTATATTGTCTAGTGGTTGTTCCTTGTTGTATAAAAATATTGTCAAATTATACTTTACACATCTTGACGATATTGCTGAAGGTTTTCTGGTTTATTCTGAATAATTTCTTGATTGTGTGTATTACTGGTTCATGAAAATTGTAGTGGAGGGATTATTTGTCTTCGATGATGGTCATTCAGATCTTCTTTCACAAACGGGTTATCTATTGTTATATTTTTATTTTAATTACATCTCGACACGCACTATTAAAACTGTTTTCCATCACAATTAACAACTAAGTGTTATTTCTTCTTTTTTAGTCACGGAACTCATACAAACTTCTTAAATTTTGATTGGCCATTTATGTACAGGTTAAATGTTATAGGATCAACACCCATTAATTACTTTACATTCTTCTAAATTACCTTTAATAGATAATTTTATTATTATACTCTAATGATACATGCAATGTTTACATGATGATTAATTATATAATTATAAACAATTTGATACTAAACATGCCTCAGTTTATAACTCTAAAACCTTATTAATTTGAATTTCTATGATATGTGGTGGAACAATTTGTTATGGTTGATTGTAATTTCTACTTTGACTACCTGAGATAAATATATTTACATAAATTAACTGGTAACATAAACTATTATAATATATAACAAAAACTCTTAATAGTAATAATTGTTTTTAACAACCTTAATTATTTCATACTTTTAAACTATTGTCTGTATGATAATAATAAATTTCTGTCTAATAATAATAATAAAACACTTTTCATACAAAAATAAATAACACTGTTTAACAGTAGTCTGTGTCACTATTTATATTATGTCACTCATATCACTGTAAGGTTTGTGTCCCTTTTCTATCCTTAACTATATGCCTAACAATTTTTCGTTAATACAACTTTATTATATGGATAGGTACTCTTTATTGGGTTTGGTTGTTATTCAGTGTAAGTTGATTATTTAGGCTTACTAGGTTTATTTATTTAATTTTTTGTCTGTTTACTGCCCTATTCTACTGGGTTATTTCTGGGTTTCTTGATAATATTAAATAAGTCAAACCAACTAGGTTTCCTTTAATTTGCTAGCAATTATTATTTCTTGGTTCCTCTCTGGATCGGATTTCACTATTATTTACTATTCTTTTTGTAACATTTTGTTTCGTTACAGGTCTAACATAGGTCTACACACCATATAAATAGATACATACAGAAACGCAATTTTGTATATATTACACACACACACACACACACAGGCACACAAAATATAACAAATATTCTCGTGCGCGCACGCTCGTGTGTGTGTTGGCGCGAGCGAGCGCGTTGTTATAAGCGAATTATGCGCTTACAAGTATGTTTTTGAATAGTACGAGAACGGCTATGGATAGGCTACACGCTGAGTTGACAACTGCATTTCGTAAAAAGCAATCTGGCGCACAGCAGCGGATGTGGTATCGGTAAATCCCTTATTGAAATGAACAAAACAATAAAGCTTTTATGAATTTCACAATGGTTATTGTTTGGTTCAGCTTTTATCATGGACAGTCGAAATCGATACCACGGCCGCTGCACATGAATAAACGGAAACAAATTGGAAGCTAACGTACGCATGCTGTGTACTGTTACAAAGAGCATTTTGGCTAACACGTCTTAATGTAGGGCCTACATAAAAACCTTGAGGAAAATGGAATCCAGTTAAAAAAGCGGTCCCTATCAAGTCTGTTCAGCATCAGAATATTCTTTTCAGTAAAACGTATTCATTGAATGTCGATAAGCAAACCTTGAGAGAGAACCAACAATCTGATTATCAGTTTCGCGAGAACTTAATTATCAGTTTACGTGGCACGCACTGCACAGTACACGAAGGACAGGAGCCAACAAACGCTGGTTATACGAAAAAGGTGAGGACTGACTACACAATAGGGCTGTCTGAATATATAAGCGGGATTGACAGCGACTTCATTGTCGCCGAATCCCACTTCAATATTTACGTTGATGCCGGTGCACAAAGAAAGGGCGTTCGCTCACTTTATTGTAGACACGATTAACCCTGCCATATCGAACCGCCTTATAACGTACAATATACGCTTTCGCCGTGTTTTTCATTACAAGTGATCGTTTGTTCAATACGAAAAGTACTTTGATATTTCGTTGTTTTATGAGTTTCATAAGCCTTACAAATGACTTTTTACTGTCCAACATTAAGCTTACGCAGAGAGTACAACAGTCAGGGCTGCCGATCCCCCCCAACCCCTATGACGCTTCCCCCCAATTTTATAAAAAATCTCCTCCCTTTTTCTGACAAGACCTTTTCTCTCTTTACAGTAAAATTTCTTACCTAATCGAGCAAAGCCCGGGGTTTTCTAACTCAAAACTATTACAAAATATTACCTTTTACCGAAACGATATATTGATTGTAGGTAATTATAAACTAAAAAAAAAATAGGATTTCTAATAATAAATCACAAATTAATATTTTCAGTAAAACGTGATTTGTTTTACAATACCAGTAGGCCTACTCTATGACTTTATTGAAAAGATACTTAGTTTTCCAACTTAAACATCTCACTTAAATCTGCTTTTATTGACAAAATGCTATAAAAATTTCAGTCTTTTTTGGACCTTTCCGTAGTGTAATAAATGTAGCAGAAAACAAGATAAATAAAAAATATAAACATAAACTTCTATTGCACCCTGTACTTTATTAATACAGAAAATAAAAAAATAAAATGTATTTCAAAATTACATTATCATAATATGAACAATGTAATAAGTTTTTTCATGCAATAGTAAAAAAAACCCCAAAACTTTTCTAAATGTCGCCAATGGCGACACGATCCCCCTCCCCCTGTAGGGACCCTTGACAACAGTTACATTTCATAAAACCGTTAACAGAGAATACGATTGTAATAAAGGGAGCGTCATACATATCTTAACAATTACTGAACAACTTGGCATGTAACCACAGAATGTTTTCCAACTTTTTTATAAATTTAATTAAGAAAGTTGTATTAGTGGTTATAATCAAAACTGAATTAACACTGTTGCACACCACTATTGAAAAATGATTCCGATTATTTCATAATTTAGTCTTACAAACATTTAGTGTTATGTATGTCTTACAACATAGATAAAACGTATGTTAGAATGTTGGATAAGACATATATAGTCAGATATTGTTACAGACATTGGCACTATACTTTTCATTATTTCTTATGTAAATTATTGCACTAATTTAATAAACCCACTTCACAAGAACCGTAGAGCTTTCGAAGATTTGTGTGTTTTTGTTAGTATGATTCATAAAGCGTCTCAGATTCCATGGTTTTAATGCGTATCACACACAGACGCACTAATATCCAAAGTTCGAAAGCGCTACGCTAAATTAAAGCAAAGAAAGTTGTCTATAAATTGGGTCCATTAACTTACTATAATATAATTAACATTCGTTTATTTTATCGTGTACATCCAAATGTCAAAGTATATTTTGTTTAGTGTCACGACTAGAACAGTTTACCTTGGTAACAATGAACAGATCTTCCCTTTTTAGTTTGCCGTCAGATATCCATTTGTTGATCACTTTGCCAATGACGTGCTCATTCGCGTACGCAGAGGCCGTGTCGATGTGCCTGTACCCCACTTCCAGAGCCACTTCCAGTGCCTGTTCTAATTCTTCGTCAGCTGCCTAAAACACGACAGTAATAAACATCAGTTTTTTATCAGTTTATTGATGATATTAACTTCATGATTAATGGGGGGGTATGGTCGCGCTCCAACATACACCCACGCGCAACCTGAATAACGTAGAAACTCGAAGCATTAATAAGACATTTTGGGAAAACAACAATAATATTAAGATTCAGTGATTACGATTATAGTAACCAACCGGATTCAAGGGACGACTTACCTGGACAAGATATGCGATACAAGAAAGTTATATATCTTTATTTGTATACAAATGTGAGGTACACTGAAAATAAGTAAGATAATGGAAAAGTGACACAACGTAAAAATTTATTTTACTTTCCTTGAAAATAAATTTTACATATCTGCATAATTGTACGTTCTTATGGCTCTCCGCATGTGTTTTATACGAAATAATTTAGGTTATACTAATAATTATACAGCTGTATTTGACTTACAGCTGAATTAAAAATTGTTCTTACAGAAATATCGTTTTTGTTAGTGACGCTCAAAAATGAACAAAAATGAAACCTTGTCACTACAAAATTAAATTTACAATAACAAATGTATCAGACTTTAAGAGATAATTCTAAAACTATAATTTGTGTCAGTTTATATTTAGGGTCGTTTGCAAACATCCAGGGTCAGTTTATATTTAGGGTCGTTTGCAAACATCCAGGTGAAATCACACAGCGGTCACGAATCTCGTTAGGTTAAAAGCCGGACAATCTAGACTGCTACGTTACTCGTTCTCATTTCGACTTAGATGACCGCTCGAAAATCGTCAAGTTACCTCGGCCAAGGTTCTTTTTGAACAAACGATGGCTATAGAGTATTTTAGACTCTTTCCTTAGACACTTCAAGCATATCCCCCCAAAATTTTGTTTTCTTTCTTTCCATGAACGGCAATTTATTGAATTACGCTTATAAAATTAATTTAAATTTTTTAATATTATTTAAGTACTGGAATTTTGTATATCTACTAAGCTTTAGTGCCCACATCCCTATTTAAGTGCTCTTAATTGGAAACATCAATATTTAAGTTATTACATTAAAGAGCGAAAGATTACCGCGCGCGTATTAAATACAGATAATATTTTCAACTGATATATCTGTAGATATATTTTCAACTCGTAGATATATTTTCAACTGAGACTTAATGGAACGTAAACGAAAATTACAGTGTTTTACGCTTGCTTTCCCAGCAAAAAGTGTAGGCTATATGCGCTGTTCACGGAATACAGCAGCCGCATAGGCCTACTAGCACATGTGACACATCACTGTAGGTAAGGTCGTTGTACTATCAATTATTTACGTTTACGAATATAATGAGCGATCTTCTTGTGTTCGACACGGACATTGGAGTTTTATGAGTGTTTAAGCGACGTTAAGGGGCATTTCTATTCTAAGCAGGGAAAGACGAAATTCTATTAGGTAAAGACGGAACAGGCCAAGTGGTCTAAGAAGGAATAGATTGTGTCAATGAGACAATGGGGCAACGATCAATACACCGGGCAGCCTCTTCCTCAGTATTGAAGGAGAACATTACGGAATCGCTTGAAAATCAATCCAACAGTTCGGAAGCTTGGTAGGCAAAGAAAATGACTACGTTAACGTATTTTCTTATGTGCGATATTGGCATGCATATCATTCTTAAAAATTACGATGAGCTGTACTCCGCTATTATTCAGTAAGCTCATTCTTTAATCCCAGTCAGCTAACTTACTGCTAATAAAAAATGGTTAAGCTTTTCCCTCAAGATACATTCTGAAGTTTCCAACAATCCCTGAAGGCTCAGAGTATAAACCCCAGTCGAAAATAAAGCTTAACACATTCATAGTGAACGACAGTTTCAAGAGGTCCAAGAAATCCTGCACGAAAACGGGCTAATGGATAGACCGGAACTAACCCATAACATTAATGGAAAAGAGTCAGACTAACCATTTGTCACCAGCAGAGTGTTTTGGTTTGCAGAATTGCAAAAATTTTACTTTGTAGTTCCCGTACACGTGGAAAACATGATTTTAATATGCGCTGGCACAGTTGGTTCCGCTGTAACTCCGATGGTTCTCCTCAAACCGGAATTTTACAACAACGTAGTTGCAATTTTACGATCTATATGTATAACAACGCTTGATGACGATAACTCTGTTTGTCCCTTGGCTCGAAATTTTAGATATGTTTCTGAATAACAACGTAGAAAATGTAATAGAAAAAATAGAAATATTTTCTAAAATATTTTTGTACATACATTTTTACTATATTATTAGGATAGGAGCATATGTTTCTATTTAAACATAGGTTCCTAATAGGAATAGCTTCCTTATTTGGAACACAGGTTCCTAATAAGGCCAAAACGTCGACTTCTCAAAAATGTTCAAATATAGACCTTATTATAATTTAAAAAAAAATAAAAAACATCGCAAGTACTTATTCCTTTCCTAAAAAGGCCAAAGAATGCTCATGATTTCTTTTTTTACATTTTTACTTCTCAAGTGATGAAAATAACAAGAAGTTAAAAGGTAGCATAACCTTATTTGGCTCAGGTACCTAATATGACAAATTAAAAATAACGTTTCATAACTTTTGATGTACACAGTGCTTACTTTCGTCATAACCAAATTTGATGTTTGTTTAGAGTTTTTTGTAACGACATAAAAAATGGATTGAATTCTTATGTCAAATTGTACAGTGGTGAAATGGTAGTTCGGATTATTAACAGGCAATAACTTTAAACAAATTTTGTTTTCTTGTTGACAGCTGAGTAGTGTGATTAACCCATTGCGAATTTTGTATAGGTTATTTACAAAGCAGAGTGAAATTCCGCAGCTAATGACGTGCTTTAACGCAAACACATTGTACGGTACTCGCAGTACAAAGTTTCCAGGCGATCGTAGATTCTAATCTTGGGCTCGGATTAACCAAGTAACAGTAGTTCTGTTTGGTATTCTACTATAAACATCAGGTTAATGGCACAATTGAAACTAGCTTATCTTGTTTAATTCCAACCATAGTTTAATTCCCTACAACTTAATAAATTGCAATATAAGAAAAAAATGGAAAGTCAATATTTTTCTTCTGGCTATCTGAGTTATAGTTTTTAAAACTAGTGAATTCATAAGTGTCATTTAAACGATAATTCAGTTTCTTTTCTTTCAATTTTTTTGAAAATTGGAACCAATTTTTGAGTGTCGACATCAAAATGTGTAGTACCGATACCGACGTAATATTTAATAGTCGTAATAACCTACATCTAACGGAACCGTTTGAAATGCTATGCAGCAGTGGTCAGTGCACTGAATTTCTCATCACTCATTATGTGATGAAACATCAAATGCAGTTAATATGCCTAGCAAAACACCTCTAACCAGTCTGGTTAAAAATTGGTTAGCAAGTCTAATGTATGAAATTACCACGTGCTATATGTCCACTACTGAGGTTAATGTCCTCGGGAAAGCTGATTTCACTTTAACAAATTAATAATAAAGTTTAACATTTGTTTTCAAGTTAAACAACCAACGCAAACACAACTAAAGGTAGTAACAGAAATTGGCCCTTCTTTCGAATTTCACGACCGCTATCACATCCCGCACTCTTTCCCTAGTACATCCTGGTTATACTATACGACATATGGATTTATATCCTCCCAGTCATTCTCCTGGCTTCTCATATCTCATTGTGCATATACACTTCTAACACTTGTTTGCGTTTGTCTCTTGTATACATTATTCGCATTCCATATCATGAAGAATAGTTTTTCCCTTTAGCTTTGTACCACTGAGTCCTCCAAATATGGTAGTTCTCGTATTATTAAATTCCTAGAAGGTTGGACCAGATGTCCAACATATCATCCAAATTAAAGTCTTCGAGTCTTCATGACACAAACTGAAGGATCATAAATCCCGTTCCATTCGTAAGTGAGGGTCAAAGCTGTCGCTTTCAGTCAAAGGTACCTATTACTCACAACCGTTAGTAGCCCGTCTAGTAGATATCTCTGGACGACTGTCTCACATTTCATAACAATGAAATGCTACTGACTAAAAGTTCTAGATTTGAAGAACTACATAGAAAATACTTAATTACAGTATTATTCTATTAGGTAATAATTTCTAAATATTTTAGGGTATCATTATTGTACAACATTGTATTTAGGTTGTGATACTTATTTAGATATCATACATATTCAAACAATAAGTGTGATGAAAGGTTGAATACTAATCATTAATTATGTAGTTAATTCATTTACAGATTTTAAAAGTTTAAATGCCTATTTAAAAATTTTAATTTTAATAACATGATTAAGGTTTGTATTTTAGGAAGATGACATACAGGATGATAATTTATAACTTACTATAATCATTATAGTAAATAATGACGCAAGGACGGAGAGACATGGGGCGTCCGTGGGGAGAGAAGCGTTGGAGTCACCAGCTCTAACCAATCTGTTTGGGACCGGAATAAACCTTTTTTGGTTTAATCCATGCTGAAGATGGTGATGATCAGGGTCGTAAGAGACTTTGTTAGTCTCTTAATTTTAAGGCTGTTTTTTTTTTTCAGCTGTGTATACTAATATAGCAGTAGTTTTTTTTTTTAAATATACAAACAGGTTTATTACACAGCATCAGGGTAGACGTTTGAAATAAGTAATATAGGAAAATCAATTCAGTCAATAAGTATCTTTTAACAATGTTTCAATAACGCGTATTTTTATTGTTTTATTACCGTTTATTTTAATGGGCTGATTTCAGGATGTTACCACGCATTCTTCTCCAACTTTAAAGATAGTTGTGTTGATTAGTCTTAACTTGTTTTTTCTTTTGTATGAAGCCGACCCGACACCGGACCCTTCCCAAAGCCAAATTCTAGATATTCCACTGATAATGACGACTATAATTATAGCTGTGATTATTAATGTTCTGGCAGTTGGTGATGATGATGAGATTGTTGTATTTGTTGTCACTGCTGTAAAAACTACAACGAAAAGTTTTGTGTTTGAATAATGTTTTCGGGCGCCATGAAGACAATAAAAGTCGTCATGAATGCAGTTAACAAAGACATATTTTTTATCATTATAAAAACAGTTTACGCTTTATAATCGATTAACTCCAAGCAAGGCCAGATGGTCCACACTTTTCCTTCTACTGTGACTGGAGTCACAGCCAGTGTGATTTGGTCAAAACCAAATCACTGACCTTCATTTAACATTTTTTTGACACAAATTTTAATACGAACTGCAGTAACTTGAAATGGTATTACTGCCGCCTTTCATAAATCCGTCCGGTTTAACCAAAAATTATATTTTTCAGTTTACATAACAGCTAACTGTCTTTACTTTCTAAGTACGGTATACTTGTTAATGTGGAGTGTCAAAACAAGAACAGCCGAACAGTGTCGAACAGCAGTAACGTGTTTATTCACACAAGGCCTACTTAATTTGTTCGGTATAAAGACATGGTATTCCCCACCAGACACTTGTGTGTTTACAACCTTTAGAGCAATCAAAGGATCATCACCGTGTGTGATGTAGCTTTGATAGTTTACTATCACGTTAATAACCCTGCATTTCATAGACTGTTGTAATAAACCTTTCGTGTTATTAAAACCAGAATTGTGTATAACTGCAGCTTTTTTGTTAATATACGCGATGACTAAGCTTACTACTGAGACGGCCTATTGTATGAAATTATTACAAACACTTTAGTCCACAACCACTTGGTCCAAATACCACTTATTCTAACAAACCTCTCCACTTTGAATCAACAGGCTTCATGGTGCCTCTGTTTTCCCTCATACGTTAGTTAATTGGTTCATGTTTCTACGTTTTAAGGTACTTTTTGAAGCAACTACGAAGTTTTGTTAAAAATTGTGCACTAAAATCTCACAAAATAAAATGAATTTTATAATAAAACCGTTTTTAAAATTCAATCATTATCATCATCAACTTCACGGTGAAAACCATTACTGGGTTTTTTCTCCTTCACAGCTTCAGATTTTCCTAAAAGTCGCACACAGCGTCTGCCACACAGACTTATAACCCTTATCAATTTAAGAGCTTGAGAGTTCGTCATACTGATCAACAAGGACTTTATAATTATGTTGTATCCCTCTGTCCCCTTGCTCAGATAAAATATAGGATTATAAATATAATTTTGGAACTTCTTTATTAACTTCTTAAGAATTTCAGCTATGGTGCTGAAATCCGTTCTGGTATTCCTATAGCACTGCATAAATATTGAAACTTTTAAAGTATGAGTTTTAAGAAATTATTAATAAATTGTATGTAGCCTCATACCCTAAGTATGTAAATTTACTAACTTGTTCAACTGTTACATAATTTTTTATCTGTTATATCTTTCATCTGAGGACCGCATATCAATTTCGATTCTTTATTTCTTGTTCTTTTCTTGTTTAGAGTGCAAAAATAGGAATTAAATTCCGAGATAAGATCGGATTGGTAGTCCAAAATGATTGTTTTTCGTGGTTTACTCCACTAGGTTCTTCCGCTTTCTCTGCCGTTGGGAACTGAAATGCTTCAACCGCCTTATACATCATTATAATATTAAAAGAATTTTAATTTGACTTAGCTCCTTGCTCCTTGCTCCTTCCTCCTCTGGCCTACTCAATTATAATGTTGGCTTAGCGAGTGACCACCTCTGTACACCACTATTTTTATTTTTTATTGAGGTAGACTCACATTATGATATTCTGTAGTGTTTAAGAGAGTAAACAATCCTCGCTATAAACCATCTTCTGAAACCATCTTCTGAATCAGCAAACATAATCTGATCGTCACACTGTCTGAACATAAAGAAGTCACACCGTCAACGACAAAATATATTTAAAATATTTCTGCCACCCAATGATGACATCGTTTAGTATATCGTGAAGAGAGCTGGGGACAAGGACAGTACTCACTTACTATCGGTATCGTTTCGAGCTTCGAAATACCCCGATCCGCCCAGATAATCAAGCATACTACTTGTGTATTTTATGGTGGCCGCCAACCTTGGAGAAAGTGATATGCGCAGAACCCTGTTTTTTGTCAGTGTAACGGCACATCTCACTGAGTGCATAAGTGTTGATGCGTTTTCAAAAACATTTACCGTGAAACTTTACCGTATAGGCCTGTAATTCATTTGATTATTATTTTCAACACAAAAAACCTATCCTACGCTACGAAAACTTCATCAACTTCTTAAGTCTAGTGTAAACTTTCAAGGGAGCTTATCATATTTAATAAAATGTATTGTAAACTTAGTGTTTAAATGGAAGAAGATTAGAAATAATAGAAGTATATTAAATGAACGTCAAGAGATATGGGCAAAAATATTTGAATATCTCAGGAAAATAAAACAATTCAGGACAGAAAAGCGGCCAATAATAGTAATTAATTATTATTTACATTATGTAACGAATAATATTGTTTTGGTATTAAAAATACATATTTGATACAATTTCGAGTAATACTGAGTAAAATTTCAAATAGTACTTAATTGAATGAAATCCGGAAATGTCAACAATGTGTAAAACCCGAGTTGTAATAATTAAATAGTTAAGGGCACCCATAAAGCCGGCTGCAGCAACAGTAAAAAGACAGACGTTTTTGAAGTGAAGCGTTACAGCTGAGCACACTTAGTCTCCCCACTACCCTCACTTTTCACGCTGCTATGAAGCTGCCACCGTAAAGTAACGCAATTGTACTTTCGGTAACCCGTATTAGGTGTTTAGGATATAAATTTCAAAACAATATCTTAAGCAAAATAGTCTTGGTGGCTCTGTCAAAAACAAGCTGTATAAATAGGAATGTTAAATTTCGCGTTTTTCTATTAATTGTGCATTTATTATTATGTAACGAATAATGTTGTTTATACCTTACAATTGGCACGCTAATTTTTCGAAATTTTCTCCAGTATTTGCTTGGTTTTCCTGAGAATTTTATTATATTATGGGATGGTGTGAATCTGTTTCTTAACCGACAATTCCCGTCATTTTTACTTCTATACAGTTACAAGTTCTCCAGCTCTTCGCTAATTCAAACTTTTTCAGCCTTACGGGGTTTATGAGGAACCTTACGGGGTTTCAGCTTTGTACCGTTTATGAGGATCTCTTACTTTTACAGTAATCACTTGTCACTTCGACCACACATGCCACAATCAGTTCACCCCGTATATTCTGGTTTCTTATATGATCCAGCCTCGTGCACCGTTTAACAACTTGTTGTTCACACCTCGCTTTCATATACAATTGCTTTACAAAATTTCTCTTCGCCTCCCTACATACCATATTCTGCAGTATTCAGTTAATGGTTGATACACTACATACCCGTTTCATTTGTAATATTGTCTACAGTGTACCACGTTCAGATGTTGTTTATATGAACAACTATAGTGGTTATCAGACTGCCGTTTTCATGTTCAGCCTTTTTACTTCTGTTTATGGCTATATGGATTGTTGTTTTTCATTCCATTTCTTTTCTTCCTATCGTTTATATTCGTTTTAAAATATTTCGTTTCAAAAATTAATTTGAGGGTTTTAAAATATTTCAAAAATGGACAAGTGTTTTTCTCGCCAATTCAAACATTCCATTTACTGTACAATAAACTTCTTGATACGCGGGAAAATAATTGTTAGCTAAAATCTATTCAAAATCTAATTTCATTTTGTATGCAGTCAACAGCTAATACTGGACTCAACAACATCAATTAAGTACATTAATCAGAGCAACTAAAATAAGTCTGGATATCCAACTGCATTGACGTTTTCTTAGCAACTTTAAGATAAATGAAAGAAAATATAAAGAAATACTCCATTTAAAATCATGGATAACAAGCCTCTTCAGATTTAAGTCATTATTCATAAAAAATCGTTATATTAGCGTTAACAATATTTTATGACTTTTTTTATTAAACACGTCGTAGGCCTATTATATTTTACAATGCCCCAAGTTAGTGTTGAAAGGTCATTGACCTAGCAATAAAAGAGACAAAAAGTAGTGGAAAGGGTTCAGACGCAATTGTTGTGCTCATTTCTGGCGAGTTACAAGACGACGCTGCATGCAAAATGAAATGATTAGCAACTAACAAAGTATGTAAAAATAACCTGGAAAATTAAATGAAATAGTGTCTGTAAACCACATGTGGGCAGGCTGCCTCACTAACGGTTACCTATTCCAGTTGTGGAATGCAAAGTAGTTGGCAAACGATCAATGGAAAGACGCGAATTTGGACGAATTTTTATTATTTTTTGTTTTAAAATGGTATTATTATACACATAATTCATAATGTAAGCAACTCGAGAAAATTAATGGTGCTCCAGAGAGTTCTCTGTAAAACTACTGAAACAACAGTAGAAAAAACATATTCATTTTAACAAACTCAACACTAAACTCTAAGTTAAATTACGTTTTCAAGCATTTAAAATAATGTTTTTAAAAACAAATGTATTACTATACAACTTAGTTAAACTAAGTGATCAAACCGAAGCATAAATTTTAAAACTAATTGTAATTTTCAGTACACAGGTAGGCCAAATTATTTGTTTTATACTTTATATTCGTGGGAATTGTATTAACATGATGCATAACATTTCACGCACGTATTCAAGTTTTTTAAACTAACGGTATCTTTAATCCTCTATTCTAAAATTATAAAGTACAATAACACAAATGGATAACAATTAAAACAGTTGTAGTTAACATCGCCTTGTGCCTGGTTATATTATTGTTGTGGTAAAAGTTGATTTAGTTATTATGCACCTCGTATTGTACATTACTAACGAAGATAGGATCCGGACGTTTAAATACGTATTCGGATCCGAACATTGACAGTGAACCTTCTGTTTGCTTCAGGGAATTGCCTCTACCAGCGTGTTTGCAAACTGCTGCTACTGCGACCACGTGAAAAACCGTCTATGTCTAACAAACGATCAAACCGTGCAGTTGTAATTTCCATTAACTAGCTTATTGTACCGACTTAATTAGGTGTAATTGTTGGTATTATAGCATGTATAGGCTATATTGTTTCTGCGTCCTGTACTATGCTGATTACGTACACAGGACAATAAATAATAAGCGTGCAGTCGCGGCTCGTGAATTCTTCGACTATTGTAACACCTGGAGGATTTCGGTGAACGAGGACAAAACCCAATTATGTGTCTTCAATTCCACAAGATGAAACATAATCACTTCTTCCAAACTCCAATCCGCGTATGCCCTTCAACTGTTATCCCGCAGCGTGTCTGCAAATGTCTTACCGTCACCCTTGACTCCAAACTCACCTGGCAGCAACACACTAAACGAACCACCGACCAAGCCCGAATCCCGACTCTTCGGATCCTGAGCAGCAATGACCGTTGCTCCAGCGTGACTCTCAGCAGGATCTGCACTGCGTGTCTACGCCCAATCATGACGTATGCACATTCGATCCTGCTGACAGCCGACCCCGCCCGACTGAAATCCTATAGTATAACAGAACGCCGACCCCCCCGCCTTATTTACCGTCATCCCCTCCCCCCAATAAAAACCAGCAAGACAGTTCTATATATCCTAAATAGACATTTACCAGCCCTTGATTCCTTCCGACACAAAGTACACTGGAAATATGCCAAGTCTGCCAAAGCCCGTGCCTCCCTCCAATCCATAGCAGCTTCCACCAACAGAGCCACCAGAAACACGCGAAGACCCTCCTTCCTTATTAAACGCCTACTGGCTATTGCAAACGAACCACCCATTAGAAACAGATAAACAACACAGCACTAAAACCAACATACAACCAACGTGTACCGACCCTAAATACATTTATACCCCATAACCACATACCAAATCCCACGCCCCATTAACTGAGTCCCCCGCATATCCCTTGATGCCACTATGACGCTACCCTTCATCTTAAGCGTCCTGTGCTGCTCGTCAGGACTGTTTCAGTTTTCTAGTTTGGCACACCTCAAACCTATCACCCCCAAACCCAAATCGGCTGTTCACACTACAGTTACACTTACATCTACACATAAACTCCAGTACTTCTACTTGGCGCCTACAACTTCTCAGCGCTCGGCCCTCATTGGCATGCGTCTCCCATAAACCAAATTCCAAACCACCTGAAGGGGGCTAGTTCCAAAACAACCCGAGACTTGCTCGTTTGGACAAGCCTCAAACAGCTCGAAAAAAAGCGGCTCGTAAAAGATGGCTCTGAGACAGAGCGCCCCTTGAAAATTTAGGGAAGTTAGTATTTATTAACATTTCAATTCATTTACATTTTAACATTTTATTAAGGAAATAATTTGGTTATAAAATGAGTGGTAAATTCCACATCTCTGAAATCGTAATAGTTAACGAAGTTAAAAATTCTCAGACAAGTACATGTCTGATTAGAAAAACAAATGATACTGCGTGATACTGTGTCGTCAGGTGTTAATAGCTTAAAAAATTCACTGCTAAAGTAAAAGAGATACAATTCCGGTGAACGCACATAAATAGCGGAATAGATTTTTCTACGTAAGGGAATGTAAATATTAGATTTCAGTTAGACAGTGCTTAACGTTTGAAAATTAAACGAGTTAAAGAAAACGTTCTTAAAATCGGTACATATTTGTCAAACTTAGAGATCGTATCAAATTTTCTGGAAAGTTCGAACTCCCTTTTACGAAACTGAAAATTTCTTCAATACCAAAGATTTTCGGGGTGTCATAAATTTAATAAATTTGTTCGAAATCGATGGTCTCTTAAAGCAGCATATAGAGGATACAATATAAAGAGTTTCTTTAGGGCTCTCGAGAAGTTTACAGAATGAATTGTTAAACTCATATGCGGTAGGCCTATATCTTAATTTGAAAACAAAAAATAAATAATAAAATGTAGTTATACAGTCAAGTTCGTGTGAAGTACGTGAAACCACCGATTGTGGAATATTAACACAGTTAGTTTATATAATTCGATGTGAACTAAGGTGGAAAGGAAACAAAAGGTTTATATCTTTCATTAGCCAAAGGATCACACCACAGATGGTCGATGTCGATCTTCTCTAAAAACTGATAAAGTGGATGTGAACGAAACGCCTGAAAAACTCATTGCACAAAACTACGACGGCGCACCAGTTATGGGCGGTTCAAAGAACGGGGCACTAGTTAAGATTAGGGCTAAATATCCAAACGCCCTTTCTATTTACTGTTATGCGCATCAGCTGAATTTAATCGTAAAACGTTGTGTTATTGGAAATAACCAAGATTGTTTTTTCTTGTATCAGTTTGGAAAGATTTTACACTTCCACTTTCAGTCGTCTAAACGTACTGCAATGCTTGACATAGTAAAAAGACGTATTCCTAGTTGTCCTCAGTCCATCGGATGGACATTTGCGTGACCGCCGTTTACAATCACAAAAACCAAACTGTAGAATGTCTAGACAAAGTTATTGCAGACGACAGTAGTATTATAAAACAATGCAAAAATCTGTGGTCGTGGTACTACGGGGATTTTTACAGGATAACGATTTTATTATTTTTTTTTGCTGCAGTTTTTTAACAAAATTATCCCTTATTGTGACGTGACATTCTGTTCAATCAGTTCCAGCAAAGGCCGACTGATTCAGTAGAAGTACAGAAATCTGTGTTTGAAATTTAGTCACCTATTCAGAGAGTTTGGTCTTTGCTCGACCTTGATTATGACTGGGAAGAGGAAAACCTCGGCGATCAGAGTCATCCGACGCTAAAACGCGTGCGTTTTACCGTTTTGCAGAAGACATCACTACACAAATCAACGATAATTTTTTATGGTGATCATTTGTCAGTGGAAGTTCTGTTAGAGCTATCGGTATACTTTCGAAACACTGCATTGTTTTTCCTAAAAAGGAATCCAAACTAGTTGATGAATAAATCCAAAACAGCTGTTGTATGTTCAAACCGAACTGCCAACAGTTGCGGAATGAATTGAATGCGCTGTACAATCAGACGAATTTCGCAAACGTTCAGGTGCGTTAATCTTCTTGAATTGACTTTATAATCTTTTACTTGAGACTTTAAAATTTTGAAAGTAATTGTGACCGTACATATGAGAACTCAGGTGGCCCAATGGTGCTTCTCTATGCTGAAACGAATAAACACAATAAATATAGTAAAACCTGTCCCAAAATACGCGTACAATGAAGAAGGCCGACTTAGTGCATTTGCAATCTGTTCAATTGTAAAGCAGCTGATAACATCGCCAAATTCCAATGAACACGTTACAGAAATGTTGTTAGAAACAAAACACACATCGTGCATAATGGTTTGTTCGTCAGAAGTGCGTGACGTGCGAAAAGTGACATTTTGGCTCCGAACAGACGCCAACCTTGTCAAGATCACCCTAGACTTACCAGAGACTGTACATTAAAATGCCTGACAAGTTCTATAGCCACAGACTCTACAGACGTGACGATAGATTTTGAACAGTCGCTTAGAGGATGCGCAGTGGACAAACATCTCGTTGCAAAGTTAATAAAGTTTCGCACTTGCGCACAGCAGTCTTGTATAGTGTT
Organism: Magicicada septendecula; assembly: GCA_034769895.1. Taxonomy (NCBI): domain Eukaryota; kingdom Metazoa; phylum Arthropoda; class Insecta; order Hemiptera; family Cicadidae; genus Magicicada; species Magicicada septendecula. The sequence continues at coordinate 337,581,256 of CM068367.1, read as the reverse complement.
TCATAGTGAGAACATCGGCTGCAACAAGGCTGGCGAGAAGAATGGAAGCATGTGTGTGACACTGAAAGGTGTATGGTGTAAGCAAGACGGTGAACTGTTATCGTGTTGTCTCCCCTGTCTCCTCTCTAGACAGTTTACGATATATTTGTACGTGGGGGTAATTCTTTGCCGGGTTCGCTCAGTCCACCACTCTACAAAGGCGGTCAAACAGAGACCAGAATTGAGTTTCGATTGACACTGGCATCGGGGCAATCAAGCTACGGAATTTTGCCTTTAAAATATTTCATCAGAGCCACTATTTTGAGACTACTGGTGTAATAAATGTAAACGTTTAGAAATACTTTACCACCAAGGTAAATGATACTTAAAAATTATGTCATGCGAAACAAGTACATAAGACAGTTTCACACCATAACCCACGAGGACAAAAACATTAAGAGCGAAATGCTGACGTTTTCGTTTCAGACGACCAGGCGACTGTAAACCCAGTGTATTGCTGTATTTAGACAGTATTGATCAAGGTGCAATCGCGTGCATTGTCGGAACATTGTCGACAAATATGTAGCAACGAATTAACGTTTTGTGGACAATCTAGTCTGTTCGAATGAACGAGAAAGTACCAAACGTAGAGTATGAATGTTAAGCTAATAAAATAGTAAAGCAAATCTTAAACACAATAACATAGGAACACATCGCTCAAAATTTGTAGGTCTCATTTCTGATTCATTTTTTGTCATGTTTGAAATCTCCGTAACACAAGGTAACGTGTTATACCAATACAATGTCTGAAATCAGTTTTTAACTGGAAGTGCCCATGTTGAAAATCCTAATCCACAAAAGAAGTGATCTGAGAGGTTTCAGTATATTTAAGTGTGTTGTTATGTTAACTAAAGTACTTACACAAAACATGTTTTTAAACTTAAAAAGCAGAAGTTCGGTTATACAAGATATCGGTCACTCTCTTCACTCAATAAATATAAAACATAAAAACACAAATTATGTAAACATTACTTTATCGTTCCAGTGACAGAGTGTCAAACAAGAACATATTACATCAGCTATTCTATTACGCTATATTATATTACAATATAAGCTAAATGGTTTACACTCCAGACTCCAGTTAAGTAAACCCAATAAGTGCTCTCATAGAAAGGCAGAAAGCACGCTCACGGGGGAGAACATAAGAAGAGGAATATGAGATCTCATCTGACTCTATCACTGGAGTGATAGACTAGATATAGTAAGTTCTCTGTGTTACAGAACTCCTCGTTATTTTAAATGAAATACATTTGTTATTAAGTTAGATAAATTTCATTATCTCATAATGTTTTTAATTATCAGAAAACTTACGAAAACGTCAACTACTCTACTACTTTTTTTAGTAAAATGACGATTGTAAAGCAGACAGTCATACAATAAGCACTAAACTTTACGAACTGCTGCATTGGTTTTTTTTAGTTAAATTTATAACTACAATGCCTAAAATGACAAGTAATTTAGTCCTAGCTTCTATGTTTTCATAGATATGTGTATACCAATATCTAATACTTTTCACAAATATGTAGCCTATAACTGATAAAAATATATGAATTTGTTTGTAATCATAGCGTACAAACGTTTTAAAAGTGATCCAAAAATTTTCAAAGAATGTTAAGAAATATTATTCTGTTAATTTATTGAATATAAAGATTTTTTACTTTGATTAAAATTTCTCATAATTTGATGCGTTACATAGACTTTTACAATTTCTTTAAAAATCTGAGTTCCGTTTCTGGCCCTTAGTCCTCCCAAAATTAAACAATTATTATAGTAAACGCTACATTCGAATTTTGGTTAAAATCCAGTTAGTCTGAAGCCCAACTGGATTAAAAAATTTTTTTTGAACAATGATCTCTTTTTAGGGCTTTGGTTCCTAAAATTTTGAAAATTACAAAACGGTACACTATATTCAAATGTTGGTTAAAATTCCTTTTAATTAGACACCCCACATGGTGTTTACAATTAATTCAAAATTTTTAACCAAATTTTTGGGCTTCGCATCTACAATTTTGAAATTTTCAAAAGTGAAAACCAGGTATATATTAAGATTCCGTTAATATCCGCGTGGGATTTACCGCCCCAGCCCCCACTTAGTAGAGGGCCTCCAGATTTGGAAAATTAAGTTTTTTTGGTAATTTTTTTAATTTATTTGCAAACGTTCTACTGTCACGTCCTGAAACGCAACACTAGGAGAGGTCCAGGATTTAATCGCTCGATTAAATCCAAAGATTTTTTCATACTATTTTGAAATCTACATTACATTCCTACCTCATAAAGTGTTTTCAGATATTAAAAAAGACTTATGAAGGTAAATTTATTATTAGAAGTATATTCATACTAAAAAAGTAGCGTCAGTTGTACCTGGCCTCACCACGCAGTCGGAAGTGGCAAATTGAACCTCAAACAGCACGGACGCAACGGCAGCGACAGCGACTTAAGAAGGCCGTACCTCGGTCTTCACGAAAATGTAAACGGGGGAGTGAAATACCTGGCGACAAAATGTATGCCTACACTAAAAGAGATTTCACCAGTGAAAAATATTTAACATTTCAGTTAATCAATTGTTTTGTTTTTTTCATAATTTTGACCCTGTCCATCTATTTTTGGAGGGGGCTCAAACTAAAAAAAAACAACATGGTTCTGTAGGGCAAAGGTATAAACATGCGTAAAGTTTAACGGAAATCGGTTGATGCGTTTAAAAGTTATCATGACATAGGCCTACACCTCAAACAGATAGACAGGCAGACAGACAAATGCCAAGCGTAGAGTTAAACTGAGAATTCGCTTCGCTCGTTCAGTTAGTGTTTATGTAATTAGTGTTTGTTATGTTTATAATTATTTTCTTGAGACTACCGATTTCTGGTGTAGCCAAAACGTTGGTTTTTAGGAGATTGAATTGGTTATGTTTAACCTCCTAAAATGGCTAGATATTTTATGGCTACTCAGATTTCCAAACTTAACTGTTTTTATTTATTCATATGTAGTTTCTAAGATCGATAAACGCATGAGAACATTTGTTTTTGTAAGTTTCACAGTAATTATAATTTTTCATTTTAAAATTTCCGGACTGCAAGCCTCAGATAGAAAGCTAGCTTACCTTGTCGCAAAATTATTTCAAGACGTCTCTGACATTTATTTACAAATAATATGCACTGCCCGTATTAATATTCCTGTGGTTTGGTCATAAACAGAACCTTGTGTTAAAAAAATGAATGAAAGTACACACAATGTTAGAAAGTATAAATAAAGAGCTACAATAATAGGAACTGCGGAAACTAATAATTATCACTTGTACTTATTTTTACTGTAAACAACGAGGAATAAAGGCTAAGAAGTTACGTAATGAAAACAAGCTATTAGACAGTCTGTACGGCTTACTATCTCTGTTCAAAATTATATCACACGAATTTAAAAGACTAGAGTGGCATCTCTTTAATAACAAATACAAGTAAATTACACACTTTTGCAAATGTGTAAAATAGAAATATATAAATGTAACAATGTCGTAATATGTAATAACGTTGCTCTCTGTTACACTTTTCAACTCTTAGTACAATTACCATTGTATAATATTGTTTTATACTAATGACAAAATCGTGCACTCTAAATTAATGTGGCCTTTGTAATTATCAGTGATATTTTTAATCGCTTAAATACTCGTTATTTTGAATATTGTTTCATGATTGCATATGAATTGACAGCACATGGAGGCATATGGAGGCAGCACGCTACATAATTTTCGAGAAAGAATATTACTCGTTACCGATTAGTAAGTATACAATCACCATAGGTATGATACATTTAAATATAATTGTAATGGAAACAAAACATAACTTGTACTAAGAAAATGTAGCTTAAACGTTGTAAGAAATTCTGATTTATCTTAACAACGGAAGAAACCTACTAACGTCCTAACTATACCCAATATGGCCTAATTGTTGTTTGCAGCAAGTTACGTCTTGAATTCCATAGGCAGCGATAGTATTCCGTACAGGCTGTCTACGAGACTTGTTTTCATTACGTAACTTCTTTGTCTCTATTCCTCGTTGTTTACAGTAAAAATAAGTACAAGTGATAATTATTACTTTCCGCAGTTCATATTATTGTAGCTGTTTATTTATACTTTCCAATATTGTATATAAGTTTTATTTTTTGACATAAGGCTCTGTTTATAACCAAAGAAAGGAAATGGTTCCCAAGTTAGACTCAATATGGCCAATGTAAGATTATAAGACGATACGAGTTTGTGAGACTGACTAAGGAAGACAAAGTGCCTTTTATATGCCCAAAACTTAATTCCTAAACCACGATCTTTACGAGGAAAAATTTAAGTTAAACTATTTCTTTGGTTAGTTTAGTGTTACCAAAAATTCGAGTGTTTGTACCCTTTTAGTAAAAGACTATACATGTGTAATATAGAGACTTGTCAACCGTTCCTCTGACATTCTTCACCTCATCCAGGTCTTGAGTGTTTTGAGATCAAAAATTTTGTTCTGCATTCACTGGCGTAAATCTAAGCAACGTTTGCAACAAACCTTTTTCATTAATGGGTTGCTTTATAATCATAGATAGTGGAGGAATGAACAGCTTTGTTGAACTTTTGAAATGCCCATAATTAGTACTTTTCTTAATTGAACATACTTCGTTCAAAAGATTTCGGAAATAATTTCGCTACTAACGATAACCCCCACGCAGGATGATCTTTCGATCTACCACTGGTAGAAGTAGAGGAAAAGCTACTAGAACTCACTTAGGCTAGGCTATGGTCCCGAAGGCACCAAAGACAAACGTGGTAGAGCCGTATGTAGAAGCACATGAAAGAGAAGAATATTTCAAACTGGTTTTGAAATATAAGTCAGATAACCGTTTTCACTCACTCAGACAATAAAATAAAATTGTAACATATTCAAACCAAACAGTTTAGGCATACAATCAGACAAATGTACTGACTGCTCGGAAGGAGGTCACAGACATCCGTGGAGAATAAACTATTAACTCTCCTCTATAAGATAATTCTGAAACCAATCTGGACGTATGGCATTCAGCTATGGGGGTACAGGAAGTAACTCAAACGTAGAGATCCTGTTGCGATCCAGAACACGTTACTCAGGACAGTGGTCAATGCCCCGTGTTAGTTGCTAAATCAAGGACATCAAGATGGCTTCTGTTCGAGAAGAAATTAAACATCATTACACTAAGTAAAGAAGTAGACAACGAGCTAGCAAGAGACGTGCTGGAGGATACAGGGGACAGAAGATGATTAAAACGCCTCAGATTGCTTTCACTCATAAGTTTTGCTTAATGCTGCCAAACGTTCATATAACAGATTGCAAATATAAAGTAAAGTAGAAAGTAAAAGTAATGGAAAAAATAAAGTAAAGAAGTAAAATAAACGTAAAGTAAAAAATTATATACAAATTTAACGAAGTTTTTGAAACAAGTGTACAACCAATGTTTATTCAAGGATACCTTGGTAAATACTGTTGATTTCAATGACGCGAAATGATAAAGAAAAGCAATAAACCTAGCGATTTTATCTGTGAGAGATTTTATTTTTCATCTTTCAACCTTCTTCAATCTACCTATGGGTATATACCTCCTCAAACGTCTTTCGCGATACTCTATCCGTTGGTTATCTTTCCCACACTGATCACGCCACTCGTGTTACATCATCTTCCCATCTCTGTTTTGGTCTCTCGTCCCCTTTTTTCAACCAAGTTCGCCAGCGTTCGTTGTCGCGTTCCGACGGTATGTTTCGCATTCTGGTCTGTAGATTAAGCACTCTTAAGCATTTCTACGCGTCTTTTATATCAGCGTCAGATTAACATCTTATTTTTGACTTGACCCCATTAATGTGTTTGCAATCAATTAAAGAATCGTGTGGCATTTGCCGTTCAACTCTTTGTTTCATCTTCGATATTTTGCCCATATATTTCTTAGTAAGATTACTGGCTCGTACACCATATGTAAGCACCCAAAGAATGCATTCGTCATATAGGCCTCCTTCAAGTCTCATTTTTGTAGGATTCTTTTGTTTTTCAGCATAGGCCTATGACATGACTTATCAAAGGTGCCCAGCTTAGCTTCATCCTTCAGTTAACCTCCACTGTTTGGTATTCTACACCTGACCTTAGTAGACGTATTCAGTCACTTAGGTACTGTAAGTGATTCAGTCACTTATTGTAAGTGCTGTCTATCGTGATTTGTAATTTGCCATCGGCTGTTAATTTCGTTTTCGGATTTATAGACCTGAAATTATAAAACCTGTTTTGTCAGTTATTATTCTGAAGTATTTCCTTTGTGAATGTGGTCACCAGTTTTCGATTTTGGGCTCAGCAAAAAAAGATTGTAAAATCTTAGAGCTTACATACACCATATTGGCCACAGTTACCTTACTACTTTAGTGAAAAGATAATATGTAGTTTGTTCACTACAATAGATAACATGTTATCACTTGATGATTTTAAACAAAAGTTTTAGTATGTAATGTGGAATCCTGAGATTTCATAACTACACTAATTACAATGTTAATTAGGCAAGAATTAATTAAACTCTTCGATTTTAATTAGGCAGGAAGAAATGACGTGAGAAAATTAGAAATGAAGTCATTAAGGACAGAATGAATGTGAAAAAATCAATAGTTGATTTTATCCGAACAAAAAAATTACAATGGTAAGGACACACGAAAAGAATGACACAGGAAAGATTGCCAAGGAGAGTTACGAAATGGACTCCACCAGGAAGAAGGAAAAGAGGAAGACCACCTATCACCTGGATAGAAGAAATTCAGACTGCATTGAGGGAACGAGAAATTGAAGATCTTTGGATGGACAAGCAGGAGTGGAGGATGAGAATTCAATCACTTCTGTAATTTTGGTTCCGGAAAATGTGTAAACATTGTACAGCCGGATTAATAATAATTAATAAAACTCTACAGTATTATTTAATACAGTATACTGTACTTTTCCCATTAAAGCGTGACCATCTTATCCAGCCTTATGCGCGTATACTGAATACGGTTGCTTTGTAATGTTTATTATTGAACGAGCGAATCGAGTTCTCAGCTTAACGTGACCGCTTGGCATGTGTCTGTCTGTCTGTCTACTTATCTATCTATATGACGTTTGTTTCACGATAGCTTTTGAACGCAACAATATTCGCAGCAATGTAAGAATGAAAAATTAATGGCAAAAACGAGAGGCTCAACATTTTGATAAAATCGCAGAAGTCCATGTGATATATATCAAAGTAAAGAGAATTTTAACCATAATCTAAAAATAGTTATCGGTTTTGAAAATTTCAAAATTTGTAGACACCAGGACACAAAAAGGAGAGGGTCATCATTTTTTATCTATACATTTAAAACGAAAAAAATTAAAAACAAAAACCATAAATTATGGAATAATGTATGGGCACCTCCTTGAGGTCTTTCTCGGCTAACGTTGTTTTTATGTTTCTACGTACGAAGAACTGTACTCACAGCTTTAAAAAATTTAAATTTATTCTTTTTATTTTGACTAATAATAAATGTATTTTGTCCAAACTAGGGAGCTATTTCAGCAGCTTAGTAAGTTTACTGTTTATACTTTGCACAAAAGTTAGCACTAAATTAGTACGTAATAAGAATTGTTAAAGAAATATTTTATTTTAAATAATGTGTAAACTATAAAGAACGTATATTTTAAAAGTCAGAAACTGAAATCGATAACTATTGTCCACACGTTTATGACACGGTATTGAATATTTGTATATTTTATAACGTATACAACAAACGTAGATCAGTTACGTTTGAGCGGTTATGACAACTATCGTACAAGGCCAAATGTCGTGAATTGTGTTCCTCTCACAAATCAGTAGCCTTGAGGCATGGCAAATGGGAACTACCAGTAGATTCTTATTGTTTGCTGATTGATGCAAGCATATTGCAACTGCGGCATTTTGCAATCCTTGATAAAAAAAAAAATGCTTGCATTAATCCGATAAAAGTCGAGCCGCCGATTTTGCTTTTGTTATCTACATGATGATAAAAAACGAAGTAAGAATGAGCAAAAAGTGGTAGACTATAACTAAACGAAAGAGAAGAATTTGAAAAGAAACGCAGACACAGCTTAACGCTGTTTTAATTTAGATTACGTTTTGTCGTTCAACAAACAAGAATTTGTCATTGTACAGAACAAGTAATTTCAATTAGATGTGACTGGTGAAAACAGTCGTGGAAGAGTAGGCATGTCGTTTGTAACCAGTCGCGATGGGGGCTGCTGACCCCTCGGGGTTTTTGTACACAGCCATAAGCATACTTGTGTAATGATACGGAAAATCTCTTGAATTTATTAATGAAAATATTCAGCAAACACGTGAAGTTATGTGAATTTTTGATACTAATAATAATCGCTGCTAGGACTATATTATCCCTTGATTAGAATTCATATGTGTGTGTCGTGTATAAACACGTGCACCCTTGTATTATTACCAAACAGACACAATACGTAAAGGTTAAATTTTATTAATACGAACATCAAATTTTTAATGTACGCATACAACAAAGTAAATGAGAAAGAACACGTAGCAGTGGAATGAATAGTTGTTATATGAATTCTTACATAGTCCAGACTTCCGATACGTAAAACCAGCCAAACCAAAGTCACTTAATTCTTCTGGGCATAAACTCTGAACCATACAGACACTTCTACTCTCTGACTTCGTCTTTTAAAGCAAACAGTAGAAATCACCACGGAGAAAATGAAAGGGAAAACCAACTAAAAGTGGAAAATTAATGAGAAAGGGTAAGTAAATAAGGAATAATACACGGGGGTAAAGATCTCGACAAAAGTCATTACATTGTTAGAGACTATTTGATGTAGAGATCAAGAAACGATTCACATGCTCATATGGCCAGAATGATATATACACATGTCCATAACCATAGTTCTCGCGCGAGCACACACACACACACACACACACACACACGTACAAACACGTACGTGTGTGTGTGTGTGTATGTGCGCGCGCGTGTATAGGCTATATATACATTTGATAACTATTTGACTTTTGCTTCATATTTATATAAATTCTCTATTTTATTATAAACTATTTTATACAAATATTTCTTTCTTTTCTTTATTTATACACATTTCATTGATACCTTTACTGTCAAAGTCGTTAGAGTAATTCAAAACATTTTTTATATATTCAAAATCTTTTGTAACAAAAAACAAACAAACAAGATATTTTTAATATTCTAAATATTTTAATTACTTTTAATATTTTACGTTGGCCAGTAAAATTGTCAACGAAGTGTGCATAAGTAAAGAAAAGAAATACAGCTTGCATGAGAATAGTCTTACAATAAAATGTAGATCACACACACACACACATTATATATATATATACATATATATTATTTACATGTATAAAATAGACACGACTCAGGACAATGGGCACTAAAATAATGGAGAATTAAAAGTCTGAAATGTACCTGTGGTACAAATTGTGAACTAGATAGGTATCATGAGACAATATCACACCAAAATAGAGTATTAGAAAGGATATGTCTCCTAAACCATATTATGAAAAGAGGAAAATAAATGATGATGATAAAAAGCCGAGCTATCGAGTCGATAATTGTCCTAGACGTTGTGACATCACCTGCGCAAGCCTTCTTAACGCCGTGGTACAGTATTTATCTTGGCTAGTCCACTCTTCTTTCGGTGCTGTGTCGCTTACTATTCTAGAAGTTGGAGTTGAATATTTATACCACACTGAATGTACATAAAACCAGGAACAGGCCAATCCCTTTGTCCCTAAAATGTAATCACCGCCACTGTCGGAAGAAGAGAAAATACATAGTTATATCTCTAACCAAGAGATAAAAATGTAAGCAGAAGGTAAGAATCTTGAACACGTTTGTGAAATGAAGTTTTCAACTGCCATATTCAAGGTTGAGATGATGTTCAACCACTTTTTGACACTGGTCGATTTCCATCTGGTGGGTTTACAGAGACGCCTACAAATCTCTGCCTTCATCCCCCACCAGTGGTGACCCTGGTCAATTCTGTCAAGAACAAAGGGACTTAGAAAGAGACGTAATGGCCTCGAGGCCTTCAATTTGATTCATTATCTTTCTAGTTTTGCTGGCGATTCGGTTGTGCTCTGTGAAGTAACGCCTAAACTCAGAACCGATAGATAAACTTTAAGTTATTGCCGCAAACGAAATCGCCGTTACAGAATGGAGTTCTGTGCAGAGTAAAGAAAAAGAAAGAAAAATAAGACGACTATGTGAAAATGAGAGAAGTCATTGTCGGGGATATTTAGTAAAAAAATTAGTTCTATTCACAGAATACATATACAAATCAGACGTTGCAATACCAAACTCAAGAGTGGAAAAAATAGCAAGAAAATGATCAGGAGTAGGGGAAGGGGCTGAATGGCAGTGAAGTGTATGTTAAGGAAAAGAGGACTTTAATTACATCCTCTACCCTCTACGATAGACGTTTAGGCGTTTTAAACTACGATAGTGTAAATCTAACTTGTCCAAAATGCGTGCAAACTAATGCTCAAAAAATTATAAAGTTATTTGTGAAATAGTGACTAAATGAAACTGGTATAAAATAACAATACTTTTAAAGAAAAAGAAAATTAACACTATTTATAATTGTGCAGGAAACAAAATTTGAGGAAAAGAACATTAAAAACTATTCATTGTGTTCTGGAATAATATTCACACTTTGATAATTGCTACCGCACCTCTTATTAAAATTTTTTAACCAGAGATTTTTCTGTTCACGAAACGCTTATTAAACCGTTACAAAATTTACGTTAGACGTATGGACAGTTTCCAACCAGAAGATTCACATTTGGAACAGTTTCAACTAAAATCGCCCAAAACGACTGAGTCAAAAATTCTCAAAATCAAATTATAGATTAGATTAAAGCCGAATTTAGGTGAAGTGGGCGAATAATGTTTACCTGATTATTTTTAGAAAATATAGTGCCACAAACGTGTTGAAATATTCATATCAATGATAGTTATTAGTTTACTTAAGTTAATATTAGGCTATACACAAAAATTACATTCTTCAACTATGAGCTATAATTGTGACAACATACTAATGTGTGACAAATAGCCTACTTATACACAATAATAGAAATATTGTTATATGTATATGAGTGTGTAAAATTGTGCACGTTTTAAACTGAGTATTTAACGTCAGTATACACTTTTAATTGCAGGAAGCGAGAAATCTGGTAAAATAAATAAAAATTACCTAGCAATAATTTGTTTAAGCTACCGTATATTAAACTGTAACAGATTTAAAGTCTTCAAACTTCAAATTAAACTTGTCGAATAACGGAAACGAGATCGATTATGAACGTTAAACTATAACTGAAGATCATGTGTGAAACAAAAAATTACCACGTAATGATGCTAAGGTTAGCACAATTACCAAGAGGTTATTGTTTCTGCAGTATCATTAGAGATTTTACATTTACTTGCGTCAAGAAACTGTCAGGTGTCGGAATTGTCACGATACCAAAACACTTCTTAACGATAACCCTATTACAAAGCGTCACCGCAGTATACCAGTCAAATACACTCTTAACATAAAGATATACGTTATTTGGAGATAGAAACGATTACTGCGATGTTAACACACACACACACACACACACACACACACACACACACACACACACAGAAATATTGTAATGTCGCGCATATGAACTCGCACATACCCAGTCCTCCAATCAGTACGAATAAAAATTGTCTGTTTATGCAGTGTGTTGATAAAAATAACAATTAGTGGCAATAATGAGGACTAATACAATGGACTGAAGTAAACTAACTCACATTAAGAAATACAAATACAATGAGTATTCCTGACTCGGTTTTGTTTAATCAGTTAAAATTTAAAGGTATATTCCTATTAATCTATTGAATTATTGTTCAATGTTAACTGTGAATCTACGATCAGACAGCATACGAGCGAGTCGTCGGCTACAATTTAGTTAGCGCGCCGCGGTTACCAACTACCTGTTGATATCAGATTCAAGATTAACAGAGACGACTATTAACAGTAAAATTGCTCAATATCAGTTAGACAACGTACCTGCCAAGTGCCGTAGCCAACAGCGGGCATGCGGCCGACACCGCCTGGTAGAGTAATGTACTGTAGGTCAGACATGACTAGTTGGTAGTATGGGCTCTGGCTGTTGACTGCGACCGCTGTTCTCGCCTGTCACTCGTTTACCGTTATACCACTCACCTCCTGCACTTCAGAGACATTGACTTAATCGATTGCAAAGTCGATATCGTTGCGCTTAACAACACTTGTATTTTCGTTACTGACAACAAAACCCATAGCAACCGCTATCTAAACACATCCGCTGAATATCGTATTGTATAGACATGCACTACAATATTGTACCCAACGCCACGCCCAATTTCCGATTTTGTTCACATATTTATAGGTTTTTCACAGATCTAATCTTTACTTTTATGTTACGTAAACCTTGTTTTTACAGTTAGTTTCAAAAAGAATTACAAATATTTAATAAAAAATATGCACACACACACACAAATGTTTTAGTATTGTAATAGAACATCAATTAACCTGATGTAAATTAATCAAAACGTCAATTGTTCGTCATGTTTCTCGGTGAAGTTACATTTTTTTTTAATATTGCCCAGAGAAATAAGATACTCTAGGAACCATAAATATTGTGTAATGTTAACTGAAATTTATAAGTTAATTCCGACTTTCCGAGAAAGTTCCATTCGCCTGCTTCTTATAGGCTCCTCACGAACTTTGAAATTTAAGGGATTTGGCTGTAAGTAAAATGTTAAAATATCTAAAGCAATCCGAATCCATATTCATTTTATTTATTTATTTATTATCTATAATCCTATGTCATACCCTGAGAATGGAATACAACAGGACAGTCAAAAAGCTTTAGAAGGGATGACCTGGTGGAGCGCGACTTAGAGGACTGCCTAGGTGTGAGTGGAGAGACAGTGTCCTCAGTGACTCAACCAACTGAAAATAAACATCTCCCTTGCTCAGAACCGATATGGATGGGCGACAGTGGTTGAGCACGCCAAGGGCAGTTACATGAGTCTGTTGGCCAATGAAAAAGATTATCTACCACCCCATTACCATACGGGGGTTTAGGGTACATCATTTTATATTTGTATTACATTTTATTACTCACAGGCAATACTTTATACATATACATTTATAAAACAATCAATACATTGCATTACATCTTAAACTTATACATAATTTTTCCATTCTTTTTATCTCTCCTAATCTGTTCACTTCTCGCCATGTCATCGCTTTCTTTTCTAGATTTTTAGCAATTACTCGTATTTGATCCCGTGTCTGCCTAGGTATTCAATTCTTTGATCTTCGCACTTCTTGCTTCCCAAATTTGTTCACACATCTTAATTCTTCCATACGTTTTAAGTGGCTCCTCCAACTCAGTTGTCTTTCTTCTGTGAATTTTAGGGTAGGTTCTATCTTTAATTTTTTTTCTTATTTCAGTACTTCTCAATCTATCCTTCTTTGTTATCCCAAACAAAGAAGCCTTCTACGTTATCTGCTTCGACATGAATATGTGATCATACCTACTTCTTCCTCTCCTAAATCCGCTCTGTGCCTCATCAAGTGTTTCTACCACTGACCTCATTCTCCTGTCCACAATCCCTTCAGACACATTCGTAGTTGTACATAATGACGTTTTTGCTTTATAGTTATTCATTCTCTCCTGACGCCCTTCTTAAAAATTGGGACTACGAGAGCTTTTGCCAGTTCTTTGGAATACTCATCTCTTTATATGTCATATCTTCAACAATATCTCATGTCCCTTCCAACCCACATTTTTAATCATTTCCGTTGTTATTTTGTTACAACCCAGCGCTTACTCATTTTACTTTCATGTTCCATAAGGAAATGGAAGTATGGTGATGGCAAAAAAAAATCGTGTTCGAGATAAGGGCTGATTCTGATTGTACTACCCTCAAAACATAAAGAAAAATCATTTTTTGAAAAGTGTGTGTGTGTGTGTGTGTGTGCCTGTGTGTAGAATTTTTTCTATGGCAAACGATAACAGCCGTAAATTCAAACAGAATCAAATAATGTTTTGCATACAGTCCTGAATTGTAGAGTACTCAAGGTTTATTGTTTTTGGTGAAGACCGGTTAAGGTAAAGGGGTACTTTACCTGCAACTTTTTATGTTTTATGTTTTAGCAAAGGTAATTTTTCTTATGACGAACGATAACTGCCGTAAATTCAAACAGAATCAAATAATGTTTTTCATACGTTCCTAAATTGTAGAGGTCTCAAGGTCTGTTGATTTTGGTGAAGATCGGTTAAGCGAAAGTGGTTGTTTACCTGCAACATTTTATGTTTTAACAAGAGTAAAGTACTTAATTTTGATAAATAAAGTATCCTGATAAGAAGATCATAATAATCCACTGTAGAAACGTAGATGAAATATCTATAAATGAAGAGGCTAGTTGAACGGGGTGGGGGTAATTTCCTATAAATGAAAATTATAGTTGAAGGGGGAGAGAGAATTTTTTATATATGTACTACGTTATCGGCAACAAAGAAGTAGTTTGTGTCTATTCCTTCCCAGGCTGTTTATGTTTGTTGTTAGCATTCCTTCCCGGGCTGTTTGGCCGTAGTCCAATGTTTTCTGCAAAACCAGAAGTTTCGGCAGTGCCATCGACTGCCATCATCAGTGAAAATCTAGTGCGATAACGTGAGGTGGTATACGTTAGTGACCACAGTACTGTGGTTAAGGCTGAAGAAATAAGTAGAAAGAAGTAGTTTCTATGGAAATATTTCATTTTGAAAATGATTTTAAATATAAATCTTGGAAGTCATGTATGGTTCTCCATACCGATATTTTTCTATGGCGGATGATAACTGCCGCAAATTCAAACAGAATCAAATAATGTTTTATACACGTCCCTGAATTGTACAGTACTCAAGGCCTATTGATTTTTGTGAAGATCGGTAAGGGGAAGTGGTAGTTTACCTGCAACGTTTTATGTTTTAACAAGAGTAAAGTACTTAAAAATTCATTTAAAGTTTTTCAAACAATGGTAATTGTTTAAAATAATATATTTTTTGCCAGGCAATAAAATTTTTTTTTTTCATTTTAATTTAAATCATGTATGAGTGAAAACATATCGTTCCTGACAGGTAAGCATATCTCAATTATGTAATGTTTACGTTTCCAAAGTTTTATTATTGTGATTACTGCAATAAAAAGGCAGGCAGGACAAACATACACACTCACACACACACACACACACAATTCGCGTTATTTCTGGCCTCACCCATTTTTATTTTCTTACGTTTGCACGCTTTTTAAATGGAAAGTGCCGAAAGCCACACCAACACAACGCGTGCAAGCCGAAAAGGTGTCCAGCGTGGACAGCGATTTGCTTCCTGTGGATCGCTGGCCTGTGTAACTGCACGTGTTTACAGAGGAACGGTTCATAGACAGACTTTTCGTCTTTAGGGAATGAACCCTCTGCAAAATGCTCAGGTTCCATGAGAGACTTCGGAGCGCTCCTTCTTTTCCTCGTGTTTGTTCTGTGAAACGTACACTGTAGATTCGCAGCTTTACTCTGAGCAGCGCTCCATAGGGAATGTTGAAATTGTTTGTTCACGGTGTACCCTCATACACACTAAAACCTGCTCTGATTTTTTGATTACGGACATCATAATATTAAAACTTTGGAAACTTGAGCACTACTTAATGGAGATCAAACATTAACTTTTACAAGCCATTCATTTTATGCATATTTTGAAGCAATAAATGTTTTAATAAATTAATACAATCTGTGTACTTATTTCTATTATAATATAAGAGTTACAAACTAATATGTGCAAGTGTGTATGTATGAAAAATATATAAATATATTTCTCCTCTGGAAAATTGTTTGCCCCTCCTGGAAAATATTTTGACCTCCCTGATGGCTAGTTATTTACTAGCCTGTGTGGAATGATAATGGTGGGTGTTAAACAGAAGACACAAACGTATTAAGGAAGAAATGTTTTTCTGAGAAATTTATAATTATACGGGTGAACAGAATCGTCGTTCAGGAAATCAGAAGACGAATGGAAAGAAAGACAGGCTTGATTTTAAAAAAGAAAAATGACTAGTATAGTATTGATAGGAAAGACTTTGATAACACTATAGACTTCATTTACCCTCGGCCGATAACTCGTAGCGAGAGGCCAATTTCAGTACATGAATCAGATTGCAGCTGCCTTTGGCCAGAGCTCTTCATTTGACCTACAAACATTTTATCCAAAAGTACAGTCCTTCCTCACGAAGGTTGAGGATAGTCTTCACCCACCTGACATGGCGGTACCATTTTAGCTGATACGTAATTTCTTCAAAACTCAAACATCCACCTATTTAATTAATATTTAAATAATTTTTAATATAAATTTTAGGACATGGAAGTCATGTATGGTTCTCCGTACCGATTTTTTTCTAAACAAAACGAGGGTAATTATCATTGCGGAAACTGATTCGATGCTACACGTAGACTTCAGTGTTGTCAAACGACAATTTTTACTTCCATGTTCGATAAGGAAATGGAAGTATGGTGATCGCGAAAAAAATCGTGTTCGAGATAAGGGCTGATTCTGAGTGTACTACTCTATAACATGAAGAAAATTCATTTTCCGAAAAGTGTCTGTGTATAGAATTTTTTCTATGGCGAACGATAACTGTCGCAGCCGAGAAGCACTACCATTGACGCAAGGTTGTTCGTTGTGTAAACTTGCGTCAGTGTGGTAGTGCTTCCAGGTTCTGTTCAGAGGACTTAGAGGGTAAGTAACGGTTCTTTTTATATAGTTTTTCTGTAGTTGTATTTAACTTTGTAGAGATGGCGTTTTCTTTTTGCGGTCCACGCTTGTTAGTCAACGAATCTCTAGTACGTTTAAGTTTGTATTTAATGTACTAGTTTACCTTACACTTGACGATTACAGATTGTTTAGTAGTCGAAATTTTGTGAGATACGTTCTAGGTAGTTGTTTGAGGTATGCCTTCTGATAAGATTTGGAGTTGTTTAGTAAAAATTCAGTCGAGGTGGATAGTAAGTTTTGTGACGATTTAATAAGCCTAAATCCCATAAAAATAAAAATAAATTTATTATACTAATATTGGCTTTAATAAGGTACGAAGAACCCTTCTCCATGCCCCAAACCGGTAGTAACCTGCCGATTTGCCAAAGTAGCAGTTAATAAAATTAGATTTGAGAAACTAAATAAATCCGTAACTACCCCTCGTCACATAAAAGAGTAATAAAAGTAAAGAGCGATGTCATTAAGTTGTAAGCGAATTAAAGCAATATAATTAATAATAAGTGAGAACTACTTTTCGAGCTGATAAACTACCCGCGCGCGGACAGCCTCTTCACCCCTATAGTAAATTAGTTCAGTTGTATCTCAGACTCCGCTGCTGATACAGCGACAAAAGTATGTAGTCAATATAAAACCTGTAAACGAGGAGAAGCTTGTGTGAGATAGCCGGATGATGTAAAAATGTCGTAAATGACGTGAGTGTATGACAATGACATCTCTGTAACGGACTAACATCACCTAAATGTGATGTTAAACTTTTAACATGTAACTGTTAACCGTAAGTAATATGTGCGGTACAACAATGTGAATACCAGTGAAAGTTACAAACCAAAACCTACCACAAGAATCTACAGACCCGACAGACGACTCATCTTTAGAAATGACAGCAGATTTTACCAAAACACGATAGCCAGAAGATCTCCAAGCACAACCGATAGAAGCGCCGATTCGCCGACGATGTTACACTCAGGTGACACGAAAGTTCAACTTCCGTGGTTCAGAACTTAACTTAAAATAATACATGATAGACACTTAATTAACAAATGAAAGTAAAGTAAAACACGAAAGACTGACTTAATTACCATAAAATTGTAATTTCATGCTTTAGTAATAATTAAAGAGGTACACAAAATACAAAACTAAATGATAAAACATGTAAACAAATGAACAAAAATCACTTCCACGTCCTGCTGGCATGATACAATAAGTTCAAATGTTAAACACTGGGCCCATAAGGCACATATACAGGTTGATATTAACACTTATTAATGACACGAATACAAAAACATACAGAACAGATATCACAGACAGTACAATACAGAAAATACATAGAATACATTATTAGTTAAACCTGAATGGTAAGTTTAATAGTTTGTGCATTTTTAGCCTATAAATATCCTTCACTGTTGTCTAACAAATTAATTGCCAGGTGGTTAGGATGCTGTTCTAATTTGGAGATGTGAATCCTGCAGAGGCGCATGATTTCTTCTCTCACGGTTGGAACTTTGAGGTCGCGGTGTATAGAGTTGTTGGAGACAAACCATGGAGCGTCGACTATTGATCTTAAAGTTTTGGACTGAAAGCGCTGGATAATCTCAATATTACTTGTACTAGCAGTACCCCAAAGTTGAATACCATAAGTCCATACCGGTTTAAGAACTGCTTTATAGATCAGTAGTTTGTTGACGAGACTTAACCGTGACTTTCTGCCTATCACCCAGTAGATGTTTCTGACCTTGTGATTAAGTTCAATCTTCTTAGATGTTATATGTTTTTTCCGTGTTAGTCTCCTGTCCAGATGCATCCCAAGGTACTTAGCACTTTCAGCTTGCGGTACTGGTTGACCGTTAATTGTTACTGAAGGGCAGTTTGCCTTACGTGTGGTGAAGGTAACGTGGTCTGTCTTGGATGAATTAATTTTTATGCGCCATTTATCAAGCTATAACTGAACGCTGTTTAATGATTCTTGTAGTAAGTGATAAAAATGGCGATAATGTAAAGAAAATTATAAAAATATTTTTAAAAATACAAAGAAAATACTACACAGGAAGAAAATGTGAAAAAATCTGATAAAGTGCCGACACACAGATAAAATGTAAAAACAGCGAAAACAAAAAGTGTACAAAATACAAAGAAATTATGATACATAGATGAAAATATAAAGAAAACAATGTGGGGTATGGGTCTCCACGTGGCGTGGCCTGGGTAATGGTAAATGAAATTATAAAGTACCTATACAAAATTTCTGATACCACTCATTCGGCTCTCCCTACTCTCTCAAATGACCCTACCAATCTCGAAATATACGCCAATATAAAAACAGTTCAAAATGAATACAAAATAGTTTCGAAATTACTGAGTGACTGTCTGATATGGCCGAGAAGCCTCCGTGCCTTTTAGACCGCCAACAGGCCGGAATACTACAGGGATATTTTTAAGACCGCGGGAGGGTGCACCTCGCAAACCGTAATCGTTTCCTCGCCGCCGGAATTTCCCAAAGATCTGTCCTCATTCCATACTGTATACGAACAATTTACCGGTTTACCGTGGTGTCACGTTGTCGCTATTTGCAGACAATGCAATGCTCCGTTATAGCTTCTTGCCCCGAGGCAAGTGAATGTAATTCTGCAGCTAGGCATTCTTCCGAACCACAAACGCTGGGCGTATCGGTTAAGAAAAGAACAACTGACGATCGACGACAATCAGAGTACACCGCGCCGTGCTCCCAGTGGCTGGAACACATTGTTTGCTCTCTCCCAATTGTTTGAACTTAACTTAAAATGGTATTTTATAGTAATCATAAAAAGACTACAATGTAACGATATAACAACAACGATAAACCTTAGTATTGTATGCCTGATAACAGTTAAACACGGCTTTCGCTTTCTTCCGCAGCTGTTAGTTCACATCTTCTAACATAAGTTTCTCACCGGTACCATTACATCTTCAGGTAGACACGTGTTTTTTTCTTCAGTTTTTGGAAGGAACTAGTGTGTCGTAACGACCTAGTTGTAACGGTTGCTCGCGGGAACTACAGACTAGACATGATTACTCCAGTTATGGAGGAAAAATTGACGTTAACCGGAACAAACTATATTAAACTAAATTATGTTGCTTTTAATTATCAAAATTAGTAAAGTTTACGAGCGATACTTTGTTAATATTTTGAATGTCGTCGTTCTACCTTTTAGGGAGAGTGGCGCTGTACAATGTAAGCAGCGTTAACGTTAGTCTTAATATTAATCTAAGAATAGCTATTTCTAATTATGTTTTTTTTTTGTAGGGAGTTCTGTAAGCTACTTCCATTTAGGAATTCATTAAACATCAGGTTATTATTCTAGGAGACAAGCCAAAAGGTAGAAAATTTATGAGACAAATTTTTGAAATGGGACATAATGCAAGATCAAACTACGTAAGGTGGTCATAGAATTTTGACAGTCTCTTGATTTCCTACACGGTAAACCTGATTTGAAATTTACTGAAAACAAGAAGAAGACCGAAGAACAATTCAGATTAGTTAAAATAACATTAAATATCACCAAGCTACAGTCATTATATACAGAGCAAACAAACCAATGTGTAATCAATAGTGAAGTAAAATATACTAATCCACTGTTTGCCTTCTTATTTAATGTATCATTACACTCACCAATTGAAGGAAGTATCGTGAAAGAGTATTCATGTAGGAGCCTAAGCTAAAAACTAAGTAGTAATAGTTGACTGAAGAAGAAATGCAGTTATCCAAAGATTTAATTAAATTAAGTGTGAATCATCAACTGGATTTATAGTTAGCAACTCAAAGTGCTTACTAACATGAAGGTTGACTACTGGAAACAGAATTCCACTTGAAACAGATGGTTGAAAGTTTGAATCTGTGTTGAACTTTTCTTGCCTGGCTTCTGTTGTAAATACAACAGTTCCGTAGGTACGGAAAATAAGACCAAAGCAGTACAAGGAAATATGTACTACTTTACAAATATACCCTTCTGATAAGTAAAATATAAAGCCGCAATTCAGAGTTAAAGATAGGCCTATTTATGACTGCCATTCAACCCGTCGTAACATAATGAAGAGTAGACGCTACGTCAAAGGGGTGAAGAAGACTTGTAAACACCTTCGAACAGAAGATACTGAGAAAAATATTTGGACCGAAACAATATAAGGACGGTTCTTGGCGATCTAGGATGACCTGCAAGTTAAGTGCATTAATAATTAACTAGTGGTCGCCCAGTGGTCGAAATTCGACCGTAATCATTAAATTTTTAAGTTTGAACGTTATTGAGGTTCTTTTGTCAAAGAGTATACCTCTATAATCATTGCATATAATTTTTTTGAATTTTGTTCTATTACGTCAGCTGCGAGCGTGTACAAATACGTCATTAGCGTGTGTTGTTTGCCTTAATTCCCTGCAATACCTATGAAATTTAAAATTTAATGTTAGTAACAGTTGAAAAAAAACACAATTACAGCTTGTATTCGTATTTATTTTTGATATAATTCATTGTCAGTTTTAATTTTTTCATGTTATTATTGAATCAAATAAACGCTAATAAAAATGAGACTTGACATTCATAGAAGTATAAGATACATTGTTTTCAATTCCAGTGGATTACATTTCATTTTTGGTAAGGTACAAAATTCGAAAACAGTTTGAAGATTATCTGCTACAAAGCTTATATAATTTTTTTTTTCTATGCATTAATTTTCGAGTTATTTGAAAAATATGAAAGATAGGATAAATGAGGTTTAGCTTGGCTAAGCCATATTTAAAAAGCAATAACGCGTTTTTTGACATTCCTTGGGTTTTTTTTATTGCCATACTGACCAGGTTTCGCCAAGGCTACACAGTTATTTTGCCTATCGTTTTCGAATTATTTTAAAATTTAAATAAAAAATTAATACAAAATAAAAAATGAAATAAAAAATACGTGCCTCGTATTTTTTCATATATTTTTCATTAAATCAAAAAAACCGGGCGCTTAAAAAAATAAATGTTGTCCATTGAACTTAAAATAGTTTGAAAGTGAATTTAATGATTCAGAACTTCTGTGTAAACGATGTTTTTTGTGAAAACCACTTTCATCATTTGCTAAATGCCCTTGGCCATTATATTCGGAAATATAAAATCTCAAACCATCGAATGATCGAACTCTACTTGCTGCGACGTACAATTAACCATGTGTAAAAACTGGCTGCCTCAATAAAATTCCAATTTTTTCGAATGTTTGTCCTTGAGACTTATTTATTGTCATCGCAAATGCAGGTATAATTGGAAATTGAGTTCTTTGAAAGTTAAATCGTAAAACAGTACCGGAATATGTTAAATTTATAAGTGGAATCAAAATTCTCTTATTGCGTGAGGTTCCAGTTAAAACTTCGCAATCAATAGCATTACGATGCATACACTTGATGCGCATTCTTGTTCCGTTGACTAATGCTTCCTTTGTATTTAAGTTTCTGATCAGTAAAACGATGCAATTAACTTTCAATACTATCTTATGTGGTGGCAAACCACTAATAGTCAAAGAATTCAAAAACTCTACTGGATAGTTATTGATTTCATTGTCATCATCACAAATTATTTTATCGTAGCTATGATATGTTTTCTGTTCACCTGGTATTCGATTAAGTATATCAGTATTAATAAAAGTACAATCATCATTTTTAGGTGCTAAAATAACTGACTTCAATATGTTATCTGAGAGTATGTTTTCGGAAATATTTCCATACACCTCATTAATAATATTATTTTCATCTCCTATTAATTGTTGAGGTATTTCAATAATATTTTCACCAAACTGAGGGAATTGTGGGGCTTCATCATTACCAATTTTTTTCAAGAAGTCGACAAATTCTATTTCACTTGGTAAGGTTCTCATATTTTGAGTAAACGTTACTTTATGAAAATAAACAAATTTATGCCAACTCGTGACACAATTTTCAATTAAAGTTGCACGTGATCCATGTGGGACAACTGGTAAGATTTGCAGAAAATCACCGCACAGAAGTATCGTTTTCACTCCAAGTGGTTTATGTTTATCAATTTCATCACATAGATCCTGCAATAATCTATCTATGATTTTCAACACTTGCAGTGGGCACATAGAAATTTCATCAATAATTATCAATGATGATGAATTTATGTAACATCCATAGCTACTATTTGCGGTAATATTCGCTACAGAATTTTCCAAAATGGGTATAGGCAATTTAAACACATTGTGTAAAGTTCTACCTCCAAGTAATAGAGTTGAAGCTATGCCACTGAACGCTGTTGCAATGCAACTAAGATGAAGCGAATTTAATTTGTGAATGATTGCTGTTTGTGTGATGTTTTTCCACAACCTGCATGAGCGGTTAACCAAAAAACATTAGATCCAGTATCATGGTGCAAAACTTCACGATCAATTAGATTACGCTGTTTAATATTTGCAGTTTCATAATGCTCACAAAACAGAAACTCTTGTTCTATTGGATCAATAGCATTTGCTTCGTCTGTTCTCTGCGAATACGTGGGAACTGGTAAACCAAGTTCTTGACATGACAAATTATGAGCATTCAAAATATCTTCAATTTCTAATAGAGATGAGTTAAAGGATACTTCTTCGTTGTAATCTCTCAAAAAATCTTCACTAAGATATACTTTAAATTCATTCCATAACGCCAATGCAGGGCTGGCACATTTAATGCACAAATGTAACCAAATAAATTTCGCATTTGTTTTGGTGAATGTAATTCTTTTGCTTCATTTAAACATTCGCGCCATTCATTATCATTTGAAGCAATGCCGCGAGCATGGCACGCTTCAACAAAAGAAGTGTGTATGAATTCCATTGTATGTTCTAACATCCTCAAATGATTTTGGACCACAGACATGTAATAAAAGCAATCGTAAATGGAAAAGTTCGATGTCTTTTGGTGATACTACATATATGCGTGTAATGATTTTATCACCTCCACGCCTTCTCTTCTTCCATTTTTTTCGGGAATCTTCCCACACATAATGCAAAGGAATTTCAATATAGTTATATTCATGCGCTGATGGATCTGATAGATTCAATTCAAAAAATTCTAATAATTTTGTTTGTCTTGCATTTTCAACTGCTTGACGTTCTTGCCCTTCTCGAAAGTAAACATTCTGTCTACGCGGTAAATGAATGTCAAGTCTAACGATGACATGTGATTGAAAATGCATTGGTAATTCATAGATGCGCCATACAGCTTCAGTTGATCTGACATAACGGCCATTTAAAAAATTTTTAACTTCATCAATTTGTATTTCTTGACCTGGTTCATTTCTCTCTGAACCTGATTCAACAGATGCACTGTCATAGCCTTTATACACGTATTTATAAATGTATTTAACACTTTTAACTGTAGTGCATACTTCAAAATTTATATGGCAATTAAATTTGGCAAGTAAATACGGATTGTATGGTACAACATAACGATTGTCGAGGCAACTACCGCGAACTTCAGCATTAATACCATTATCACGCCTTCTGTATAATGGATATCCATTTAATGATTCACATGTAAATTCATTAAATCGTTTTGGATAATCTTTTGTGCATTTTCCATCTCTCATACATACAGAATTTGGATTAAGTACACCGCATGGACCATGCATCATGTGTTTTACAACATATTCATGTAATGTAGGATGTGTTTGAATGTTAGGAATCTCCGCAGATACAACTTTATCAATATCGGTAGCGTTAACAATTTTATCTTGCTCATTTAAAGAGAGTAAAATGTGAGCATGAGGCAATCCTCTCTTTTGAAACTCAATTGTATAAATGAGTGCTTCAACTTTACCGAAGATTTTTTTTAGTGTAAGGCCCTCAATTAATGCTTTCAGTTTGGACTTGAATACACGCATAACAATATCAGGTCGAAAATTAGCTGACTCACCTACACCAATATGGCTAACTATTTCAGGCCAACTTGGATTGCAAGTCATTGTAATAAACAAAGAAGGCTTTCCGAAATGTTGTACAATTGACATTGCATCTAAATAATTCTGATACATATTTCTTGGAGATCCATTGAATGAAGATGGTAAAATTACTCTACGGCCAACATTATTGGCATTGGGGCTCAATTCTAAATAATCTGTTAAATTGTTGTAAACTTCAGACCTAAGACTTGTTTGATTTTGTCGAATGAAATGTAACCTTGTGCCCTCTATTCTCACATACATATCAACTATCCACTGCAGAAATAATTTTTGTGAATGGTGCAACATGCTAAAATCTTCTCTAATTGCAAGTCGATAGGCTGCATACTGAAGCATGGTTAATTTATTTCTGGGCGCTCTTGAATTAGATGTAGTTGGTACATTATGAGAAATATTGATATGCCACCCAGTATCACCATTTGGAAAAAGTAATGGATACGCTAAAGGGTCCAATGATGAATCCAAAACAGAGATATTTTTAATGGTACCATTCACTTTTGAAAACGAAACCATATTTCGTTCAAAGGGTGGCTCACCATCAACTGTACTAAGTATTACTGCTACATCAGTTTGAACTGCATCATTATAACGGCGTAGATATAAATCACGATTTACTTTAATGAGCATACAAATTTCTTTATTTTGATTTTCAACTCTCTGACAATGATCTTTCATTGCAATGAATGACAGAACGAAAGGATTAATGCGTTCCAATTCAAGAGAGATTTCGCGCATTATATTGTTATTGCATGTTTGATTATAGTGTTCACGTAATCTGTAATTGACAGCAGTGTCAACATCATAAAAATATAATTGCGCATAACATGGTGAGCGACCATATCCAGCAGTCATTGGACCTGATCTGTGATAAAAAACATCATGTATTTTAAAATGATACACTCCACGCGTAACTGTATCCGAAATTTTAGCTTCTGAGCTAACCATAGCAAATGATGAATTGTATTTACGAATGTTTTCAAAATAATTTTTTGACTTTCTTTTTATTGAAGGTTCATTTGAAGTAAGTCCATCATACAATGATTTAAAGTATTCATTTTGACTTAAGGCCGGTAATATTGCCTTACCCTTATGACAACATGAAGTGAATGCAGTCCTTTCACCTAAAGTGACCTCAGATTCGAAATGTTTTGCATTGCAAAACCTGCATTGTAAATGCATTAATCCACAATCAAAAGTATTAAAATTTCTTGGAATGACATTCAGTGCTCATTTAAATGTATCCCTCAAAATAATTTCATCATTTTCATTTCAAAACATGTAATGAAATTACTGAAACTAAGATTAGACAGGGTTTAATTTAAAAATAATAAAATGTACTCACTTTTTTGAAACCACCAATAATAATTAGGCGAGAGTAAGTCAATTCAAATTGCTGCTACAAAATTTTCCTTTTGCAACAGGTGTATATTAAGCAAGCTGTATTTCACTTTCAGCTGCACATTAATATATAAAACACAGATATCTAATATACAAAATATAAAATAAACGCTTTTTTGCCTTGACATACACTCCACAGACTATTGAAAAAGGAACATTTGAAATCACACAAAATTCACAGCTCATTCAGTCAATCTGCCAGTAATTATTTGTTGGCAACATTTTAAAATTCTTTGGCGACAATCTCTACTCTGTGCGACTGTTTGACCACAGACTATTATGTGTTTGACATTGGCAGTATGAACGTAAACAAACGACAGACTATTATGTGTTTGACAGTGGCAGTATGAACGTACACTAAAATGAAAAAATTATAATTTTATTGCCTGGCAACAAAATTATTTTATTTTTAACAATTACCATTGTTTGAAAAAGTTTAAATGAATTTTCAAGTGCAAATGAATGTTTTATTTTATTTTATTTAATGTATTTGTAACACATATTATATATAAATTTTAGCTTTCTGCACTCCTTCTCCATATAAACTTTAACTATGCCAAATCTCACACTCCTCCGTGCGCGCAATATGCTTAAAAAGGGGTACAATGTTTTCTCTTCACGTATTAATATATAGATTACTATGTAGTCAGATTCATAAACTTCTAAAGTGCATGCCATAAATATGTTGCGGAGAACTTGAAGATAATGGGAACTAAAGCAGGGATGTATTTACGGGGGGGACGAACGGGACCGGACCCTCCTAGAGGGTCGAAAAAGTTAACGAATTTTGTTAATCTCCTAATTTTTAGACTATTTTATAATTTTTCAGCTGTGTACGCTAATATAGTAACTTTTTTTTAAATATGCAAACAGGTTTATTACAGTACACAGAATTTGGGTATACGTTTGAAACATAAAATATAGGAAATCAATTCAGTCAATAAGTATCTTCTAAACAACGTTTTAATAACGCGTATTTTTATTGTGTTATTACTGTTTACTTTAATGAGGTTGATTCAGGATGCTATCATACGTTTTTCAACCATTTTGAAGATAGTAATGTTGATTAGTCTTAACTTGTTTTTCTTCTGTAGGCAGCCGACTAGACTGGAACCCCCCCCCAAAGACGGATTTAGGATGATACGCCACAGAACTGAAGGAGAGTTATTGAGGTGAGTAAGAAGTATCTGTGTATATTTCTGAAGTCCAAATCCCTCACAGAGTTGTAGCGCCAGAGAAAGAAAACATAGGGTTATTCATAGAAAAGTAAAACATTACACAAACTCAAATATTTTTCTTATTAAAATCCT
Source organism: Magicicada septendecula (assembly GCA_034769895.1). Classification (NCBI taxonomy): domain Eukaryota; kingdom Metazoa; phylum Arthropoda; class Insecta; order Hemiptera; family Cicadidae; genus Magicicada; species Magicicada septendecula. The sequence goes on along the minus strand of CM068367.1, from coordinate 337,553,659 downwards.
TAAAACAGTTTTGGTTGAGGTGATAATAAATACTTTAACTAATGCTTGAGACCGTAGATGTACCATTAAAAATAACCTGAAGTCTGTGTATGTGTTTGGTGGAAGGGGTCGTTCATGCGTGTACATTCGTTTGTAATGTTATAACGTTTCAACAAAGTTGGATTTCAAATTTGTTTTTGCAGTTTGTTCCTCTCGGCAAATATAGTCTACCTGCTTACCCTCACGAGAAAGTTTCAACGTAAAACGTTCGGAAAACGTAACTGACCCTGGCGTTTCTTTTCCTGAATCGTAGTGTAGTTCGTAGGGACTTCCAGTATCTGTTAGGACATCTAATCTTTTGTTATCAAGAAGTTTATTTATTTTTCAAGATATGTTCAAAAACCTTGTAAACCTGAAGTTTTAGTGTACTTTCCGTAGAATAATAAAACACATTTTAGTAAATCAGAAGACGTGACGATAGGAAGACCTTAGTCAGAAAGCCACGAATTCCAGAAGTCTTAGGGGAAATGATTGATTGGACAAGCGAGGATGGGGACTGGCCGTCGAACAATATTGTAGGACGTTCTAAAGCCACATACGGATGGATTTTAGTCAAATTAAAAAGTATTTATCTAAGCATGTTTTTTACGCTTACCTTAGTAAGCATATTTTTTTCAACTGTTAAAAATTAGTTCTATAGCTAATCAACTCAAAAAAATAAGTCACTAACAGCCCACCTTTTCTTTATGCATGTATTTGCAACGCAAGAACTCTTTCTATGTATAGAAAAATTACATTATATCTACACTTTTGCTGAGTAAACAAATTTATCCAGTACCTTCAAAATATTTAGTAACATCCACAAATAATTAATATGCCTTACTTTAAAATGTTTTCAATTGTCTTGTTAAGATGGAATATAATTAAATGAAATTTTTAGAAAAATAAAATAATTGTAGGAAGTCTCGGAATGTACAAATACTGTTTTGCTAAGACATTAAGACAGTGACGAAGATTCTAAAAAAATGTGTAATGGCCTATTAAGCAAAGAATCCTGTGTGACATCTTCATACTGCTGAGTTTAGTGTGAACACAAGTTGTTTACTGCGGTAGTTGTTTCTTTAATTTGCTTCTTTACTGTGACAATTTGTTACTAAATAATTTTATATTCTCTAATTCCTTGAATCGTTTATATGTCTACAGTTTTGCATTTCCATTATAGATGAGCATAAGTCGTTGCATAAGACATTTTGTTGTAAATCGAATCGATTTATTTTCACCGAACTTAAATAAAAGTTTATAACTAAGGAAATAGCTATTGCACTTTAGTAGTAACATTGTGGAAATCGCTAAACTAAATTAAATACTACAATGGCGTTAAAGTATTGTATCAAAGATACCTACGCGTTGGAATTGAAATCTCATCATCATGTTACAGTTTAAAAGCTTTAAAAACTATGCGGAATGTTTGTTTTAAATTTCTAAAACAAAATTTAGGGACCATAGAGAATAAATATTTTTATTTATGGCGAGTACTTCATTTAAATTTCCTGCCACTGTTACTGCATTCAAATTCAAAATGTTCCGGCGGATCAGCCTTACAATAGCGTGAGCGTGTTGAACATAATTTATGTCACTGAATCGTAAAAAAACATTCTTTTACTTCTTCACTATGCACATACGGCCAAACTGTAGAAGACTGTGGTTTATTTGTTTCGTATGTGGGTTTGTTCGCAGTTTTGTGTTTTGTACAAATTTGTTTAGTTCAATGTAGTTTAGTAGCCAAGCACACAACTGGCTAACCGCAAGGTAACCATGTACTCCCTATACCGCACATGTAAATAATATGCATATTTCGGTACACTTTTTTAAAAAAGTGCTTTAGATAGGGCATTGAAACTTTGCAGACTTGTTTTTTATAGGCTCTCCCATCTTATTAACCTAAATTTAATTTACTCCAAGTAATTTAACATGATATAAATAATTTGTTTTTAATACAAAACAAAATTCAAAAATTTACTCAATTTACATTTTTTTTTTAATAATTTAACAAACCTTTGAACATTCAAGTAGGTTAACATGTTACTGAGAATAGCTAGAAAAAATTTCAGGTCTTTAATACTTATGGTCTAGGAGAAAAGTGTACTTACACGTGAAAAAAATCAATTTTTCAGGAGAGCGGAAAAACAAGTCATAGGCAGTTCACTGCACACTAAAGGTTTCCTCCACCATAGTCATTACACTTTTCCTCACATATTTCATCTTTCTTCCTCTTGAGATTTCTTTTTTCTTTCCTTTTGTTCTTGGTGGTGTCATAAACTGCTCTGTTAGCTTCTAAAATCCTTATTTTATCAATATGCTTTAGTCCTACAACACAGTTCCTTCCAGCATCACCACACAAGCTTTCTAAAACTCTAACTTTTCCAAGGGCCCCATAGTTGAAAGTAATAATGGCATCCATGACACCAACTCTTAGTGTTAGAAGAGTCAGAAAGTTGTTTTTGGAAATTCTAGTCCAAATTACATTATTCAACGCCTCGTTCGGGTTTTGAGTACGTCCATGAGTGCATTTTTCCAGGAGGTTTTTATCTGTCAAATCTTGAAAAATTGGTTTGATAGTTGACATTACTGCTTCTGGCACACTATTCTTGTGTGTGTACTTTTCACCAGTGATGAGGAACTTCTGGTATTTGCACCAAGAAGTTTCTTCTTTGGGGCACAACAAATGTTGTGGTTTATCGTCACGTGGCAGTTTATGGAAGTATGTCGCAGTTCCCATTTTTTCCACATCATCAAAATTATCTCTAATGGCTTTCCCATAGTATACCTGAAAGCTATCAATTACTGCATCTGTTAATCTTCCTCTTCCACTTAGAGGCTTACCATCTGATATTATACCTCGCATTTTATTTTTCAATCTACTTCCCATTCTTTTTTTAATGTGACCTACACATTCCAGTTTGCTGATTTCTACATCTTCATAGGGCTTGTCTGCAATAACTGATGAAAAAGCATTGCTATCACCATCCCCTAAGTACTTGATGGAACGTACAACACCTCTTATTTTAGAGCGCTGAAACACCTCTTTTGCAGCAGCACCCTCCATTCCACCGCTGGACCCTTCATAATTTTTGCTACACTTCTCATTATGTTCCACAGTGGCTTTCTTCTTATTACTACAACTGCAGTATTTGGACAGGCAGACAGCATCCAGCACTTTTCCTGTGTCTATAGCTGTCACTGTGAAGACACCATTTATTGACGTATGGCCTCGCTTCTGCCATGTTCCGTCAAATGCAGCCGCTATGTCGCTACTTCCGTCATTCTCAATAACTGCCTCATACGCAGCTTAAATCATAAAGTCTTCTGCCACACTTTCAACTGACTTACTAATAATTTCATTGTATTTTTAAAATCTAGAGGGTGGCGTAGGCAAGTCCATTACGGCACACATCACTTCGGCTGCAGCTTTGCCTTTTCCAATTGACCGATGGCCATAAACACACCGAATGTTTATATCATAGACATTGCTTTTAGTCTTTTTGCTGCTATAATAACACTTTTCAAACTTACAGTTTTTACAAAGAAGAATAAACTGAACAGCTAAGCCTTTTCTGTTTGATGGCACTTCACATATTTCTATGCTATTTGTACCGTCACATTCTGCGCACTTTACAGAATTCAACAAATTTTTGTTTAGTATTTCTAAATCAATTATAAAATTCCCTTTTGTATTTTTCTCTGGCAGGTACTCATTGACTTCCTCACACATTTTTAAGAATTTTAATTTTCTCTTAGATGCTGATATATTTAGTTCAGTTGTGCTTCTGTCATCTAGGCTAGTGCTAGAGCCTTCAAGACTAAGGTTAGGTATATGTTTACTACCAGAACTAGCTAAAGAACCATTATTATCAGGAGTTATAATGAAAGGAAATCCTCCACTTGTAAATTGGTTGCCTTTGAACTTGTTTTTGCCAAACTTCTTGATCCTTGCCATTTTGCACGAAAAACTAACAAAATTCAGCAACACAAAACTCAAAACAAACACACAGCTGTTCTAACACTGAAAAAGACAACTAAGGTAGTACTGCCAACATAGGTAGAAAAAAAAATACAAATAAAATATGTTGGCAAGCAGATATATTATATAAACGTATAAAGTAACACAAACTTTGCCTTTTAGTGCAAATCAGCTAGTCCTAGCCGTTTGTAACACATAACTTTTTTAATTTTTAAATCCAGTTAACCATTATCTAACATATATGTATTATATATCAAAATATTCAGAAAAGTATGAAGAATAAAAAAACGACAAAAAATCTATTTTTTTTTTAGATTTTTCTGTACATGGTTACCTGAGATCACTTTGAATTCGATTAGATAGTGCCTTAAAGACAGAAGATGTTTCCGTATGTTTGCCACAAAAAGATCATTTTCGGCTTTGAAGTTCCAGGTAATTTTCTCAACTAACTGACTCTTCCGTTTTGTCGTGAGTCCGAAATGCTAATTCTTTTTACCACAAAAAAAATACCATTTTTTTTGTCCTCTGAGAATGCCTCCTTTGCGTAGCCTACATTCTGGTTGTGAGCCGATACCTTTGTTTTAAGCAGTGAGACATGTCTGCAGTTTCTGCTCTACTTTGAAGGACTTAAAGACCTAGAGTACCAACATAGAACCTACGTTCTACACAATAATGAATGTAGATGGTTCACAGTATTTTACAATAGACATAACTAAATCTTTTTAACATCTGAATGCAGTTTTAGCAGCTTGTGTTTATGCCCTTTCCAAACAATAAACGATATCAATAGTATCAAAATATCGTATTTAGTCGTGCCCTTCCAGCTAACCAATCACGCTTTTCCGCTTATACTAGACTGGAAATATCTTGTAAATTTTTCAGAATGTTGGATTAAGTTTGAAAATTCTGAGTCCGCCTTCTATTATTTGTATTTCCTCTTTTTGTTAAATTTACGGAAATAAAGTTCATTTGTTAAAAGGCTTTTTGTTATACAAACTAACACTGTAAAAATTATAGACAGTGAAAGTTGAAAATGTAAGTTTTATTTCATATTTTTATCTTAAAATCATTACTGAAGCAGTGCTTCACTTTTTGTCACTGGGCATCGTTGAGAAACAACAACTGTTATGTACGAGCTACCTTACACGACTAAATGAAAAGCAATTGCTAATCGGTTGCCTTTAGTGATGACGTAAAAACCACCTACTGAAGATACATTTTAACGGATATAAACCTGATGGAGCAAGCTCTATGTACACCACGAACAATCACATTACGTTTATCAACAAACTGTTCAAAAGTTTCAGATCACATGTGTTTATTCAAACTTCAACCCAGCTACTAGTCATGGTAAACGTAGCCTACTCATTCAAATCGTCATGTGTAAATTAGCTGTCACAACAATTTTCAGACAACATTATAATTCTCCTCTCTCTCTCTCTCTCTCTCTCTCTCTCTCTCTCTCTCTCTCTCTCTCTCTCTCTCTCGGGACAGCTCACTGAGGACACAGGTTTGTCAAACCACGTTTTTACAGGGAGCCATAGGCAAGTCCCAAGCTGTAAGAAATTGTGGCTTCCGCAACCAGGAGACGCTGCTTTTTTTCAGCTACAGTAGACTCTCTCTCAACCGACCCTCACGAGACCGGACCCCTGGTCGGATAACGAAATAGTCGGTTAAAACGAAAATGGCCATTATACTACATGCTTATAAACTATAAACGCTGCAATATCTGTAAGTTAAAAAAAAAACACACAAATAAAGGAGTACTGAAGTTTTATTTTAATTTATTAAACAAAAAAGAAAGCATTGAACCAAAACAAAATTCTTGATAAAAAATTTGTAGGCTATAGACAGAGCTAAAAGTCTAATAACTGAAAACGTCTGTAATCTTCTTTTGTTTTTTGTGTTCCACACCATTTTTTTATAAACATCACATCAACCGCTGTCGATTCTGTCTGCTGTTCGATGTACGGCACTCCTAACTGTAGCGCTTTCCTTCCTTCGTCATAGCCATCCTAAAAAAAGCCAATTTGTTCGCCTTCCTCTTCCCGCTCATCACCGATTTCTTCTTTTCTTGGCTTTCACTGAGAACAGCCTGAACGATTTCGTCATCGGTTAAATTTTCATTTCCGTGCTCATCATCCCTCTTAATAACGCATTGTTGAACATCTTGCGTTTGAAGAGCAATGTTGCAGGCAGGTTTTGTAAGTCCTTTAACAAGGCTACATTGTCGTCTGCCTCAGATTCTTGTACATTTTCCTTCTTTGCCGACGGGTTATCGTCTACATTTTTCTCAACAGCCTCTTGAACACCAGGCCAAGCTTTTCTCCACGATTTTACTATTGTTGAACTGGGAACGTCTTCAAAAGATTTGGCCAAATGACATCTTTATGTTTCTGGATTTCAAAACATCAAGTTCCCTTCCTTCCAATTCCATTATTCTAAGGATGTCCGAAAGCAGTTTTCTCCTGTAGCTCCTCTTGAAGCACTCGATGACTTCTTGCTCCATCGGTTGTATTAGACTGGTCACATGTGGTGGGAGAAAAAACATTTTATCCCAGGTTACCCCTTACAATCAAGTCCTTCAGGGTGGGTAGGTGCATTATCTAACACCAAAACCGCTTTGGTGTTTAAGCATTTCCAAGCGTTTAAGTGTTTTTTTTTTTGCACTTTAGGAACGAACTCACTGATAAACCAATTTTTAAAATATATCTGTCCATCCATGCAGACTTCTGACCTCTGTTGCAGACGGGAAGTGATGAAATATTCACGGTCTTGAAGGCGCGGGGGGCTTCTGAGCCTTACCGATGACAAGGAGGGGAAGCTTAGGAGTTCCAGAGGCATTTGAACACAACGCATCACAACAGTGATCCTCTCCTTGTTCACTTTAAAACCTGGAGCCCACTTTTCGTTATTGGCGGCAAAAGTTTTTTCAAGCAAACGTTTAAAATTTAGTTCAGTCTCATCTGTGTTGTAGACTTGTTGAGGATGCAAACCTTCTTTTTCGATAAGTTCTTTAAGTTTGTTTTTGAACTCGTCGACTCCAGCCGATATCTTTTCTCGGCAAACTGTGACCCCTCTTTCCTTTTATGTATTTTTTGAATATCAAACAACTTCTTTAATTTTAATTATCTTTTTTCTTTGAAAGAGAAGTCACAAGTCAATTAGGACTAGACAGGAGCCTAGAGAAGCAAAAATTGTGCCGGGTCCAGTATGACGGGACTTGCAATAAACTCCGCGTAATGTAACAATAACAGATTTATTGTATTCCTAGAATTCATACATGTGTACCTCATAACAAATGTGTATAAATGTGTACCAGGTAAACGTATATACATATATATAAAAAAAAAATAAAAATGGTACATCATGACAAGTGTATATAAAATCAAGTGTACATCAGAACAAGTGTGTATAAATGTGTACAAGATAAACCTATATACATATATAAAATATAAAATGGTACATCATAACAAGTGTATATAAATGTGTACAAGGTAAATATACATGCATATATATATTTATGAAATTCTCCCCCATCTTGTGTCTAGCTAGACACGGACAACATAACACACACAGAAACCTAAGGCACACAAACTCACAATTACATAATTCGAACACGACTGCCCCTAGAATGCACCCGCCCTGCAGGCAGTGTAACTACAATATTCCTAACCCAGCAGTGATAACATATTCGCCCATCAACAGCCCGTTTTGTAGAATTACATAAAAGCCAAAACCCCAGAAGGATGATAATAATTCATGACGCATAAATAAAACCGGACCGCCCATTTGTGTGGCATTCCCCTGATCAATGACCCCTCATGAGCGTATGAACCTTAAGTTCCCTTCACAGTATTAAATAAATTTGACAGAACTACATCACCTGATTTCAAACAGTGATGATAGAATTCTAAACGGTTATTTTACTTCACAAATTCCGAAGGAATCAAAAATCCTTATGTACTTTAACAATCAGAAATTAATCACTCGGGGCTTTACAATTTCAGAAAATTTTGACAATATATGTTTTACCAAAAATAATCAGTACATGTTTTATAGTTAAAGAAAATTAAACAGCAGATAATACCAGTAAAAGTCAATCAATATGTGTTTTGCCAGTTAAGAAAAACAATCAGTATAGCCCTCATGCAAGGAGCAAAATCAACTAATATATTTCCAGAAAAATAGCAATTATTTCTATTAACCCCGAATGGCTATATACAAATAATAAAAATCAAAAAAATACAATAAGGTGGTGGTGCTCTAGCATCTGTGGCAGCGCGCCAGCATGTAGTAGACAAAATTTGACAGGCCTCCAACCTGTCTGAGGTTGCACCAGCATGAGTCAGAGAAAAACTAAGTCCCCTTTTTGTTAACCCCAGAAAACGTTCCAAGAAAAAAAACCCAGGAAAACCCCCAGCCCTTAAATGTAAAACCCATAGTGAAGTTAAAATATATTCATCTCTGTTCCAGCCGGAACAGAGATACTAACCTGTACAATACATTTTGTAAAAACTAAAATAACAATGATGAGCAAACTGTACAATGTGCAAGTGTGAAAATATCTCTGGCACGCTCCCCCAGTGCGTCACCCACTTACAGGCAGTGCACTTAGCGTTATGTAATTCAATTCTAAAAATTGTACTTGAATTTAACTAGTAAAGTTCTGAGTCATGAACAGCGGCTTCCCATTCTAGCAGAGAGTCTGCACATGTGGGCCCATGGATGCAAAGATTTTTGATAAGAAAATAATAGAGTGCATATCACCTTATCACAGCTGGCAAGTGTTACATTGAGAACGAGTCCCCATCTCCCTCTTCAGACAAGATCTTGTTCATGGTTCACAGCTTAGGCAGGTGTACGGCCATCAGCAAGCCAGGTATCCGGCTTAGTTCAAGAACCCTGTTCATTCAAATAAATTAGAGAACTGTTCACTAAAAATGTACACCCGAGCTAAGGTAATTAACCTCAAAACGGGCCTCCAACTAACACTCAATAAATGCACAATTTTCATTAATAAAGTTTTTGCAACCAGCTAAAAGAGCAGAGAAATCAGCCATGGAATAAGTAAATTTGAATAATGAACAGCCCTTATTAAATGTGGCTTAATATAAAGTGATCAGCACTAGGTCTACATGCTTCGACAGCATTCAACAGGTTATGCGCCACGTGGTAAGTGATAATCGTTATTTGACCAAAAAAATTCAACTGCAAGGCACTCACAGCCTTAAGAATGTTTTAAGATTAATAAAATTTCATCTAAGGAAGTTCACACAAAGAAACTCGCTACTGTTCAGTTAATTAAATAACCTCCCGACAGCCTATTTCATGCACGGACAGTTCATACCCTGACTATGCACTAAGTTTTAGTCCTTACTATTTTAATAATTTAATGTTGTACACCTTTATCATGACAATGACACCTGTAAAACTTCTCACACTATTACAGTAATAAACGGAACATGGGCAATCTACTGAACATTAAGTTAATCACTGAATACTGAGTTCTCTCTTAATATAAAGCTGTCGGGCCGCACACACACATATAATTACATATTTTATACGGTTGCATATACCTAGTCATTAATCCATTTAATATGAATTACTTATAAAGACAAACTAATGAAATTCTTACCGGGAGTCATTTACGCCTTAGCCAGCCATAAAGACGGATACAAACTGCGTCGTAAAGTTCGAAGAGAGAGAGAGAGATGTATCTCGTAGCGGAGCGGTGAGTATTCTGCCGTCACAAGCAGAGCCGAATGCTCCCCTTTTCTACAAGTTGCGCGCACAGCTTAACTGAGCCGTACAAGGGTCGCTTCGACTGACCGTTGCCCTTGCATTATTTGACAATTACACAAAACCTTTCTAAAACTTTTTCAACGGCCGGTTTGACACCGGCACAAAACACTTAAGAAATGTCGTTTTTTCCATCGTGTCAACCAGCCAACTTTGGCAGCGAAGTCGTCTCCGTTTTGGAGCTTCAAGTGCAGCATGACAGCTTTTTCCATTAAAATCAGGCCGCTTATCGGCATGCCCTTGCGCCGTTCTTGAAGGAACCATAGCCAAAATGCATTGTCAACCAGTTCATTCGTTGTTGTTTTTTAACCTGCAGCGTGTTGAAATGGCTTTTCCTGATTCAATTTGAGTGCAATAATCTTGAATTGATTTTGTATTTCGACGCCAGTCCTTAACAGTTGTTACGCCAACACCAAGCTCGTCACTGATTCGCCTTTACCAAGCGCTCTGTCGCATTTAGCTTTTGTTCCATGGTCACCACAATACGTTTTCGTTTTACCACACTCATTTCAGTAGAGTTTTAAACACACTAATAAATAAAACTCACAAATAATTCTGAACTGAATTACAAAACTGCGCACTACATACGAATACTTCTGACGGCACTAAAGCCAGATAGCAACTGATTTGAGCTAAACAAACAAGATGGACTGACTTGCATGGAGCTGAGCATCGGTAGCAGCGGATTTCTCGGAAGGCGGGCGGTTAAAGAGGCGGTTAACAGAGAGTCTACTGTACTGAGTTTGCCTCCGATGCTCTGACGAGACTCGAACTACAGTCTATCACACTAAAGGTGAGAATGTTGACCACTAGGCTTTGGTGAAGATCTCTTGTACTATAAATTATTATAAACATAAGACTCATAAATCTTTCATATTCCTTTGCCTTTCTTCCTGTTTGCCTTCTTCAAGAAGTCTTACCTCTTACAAGAGCAGTTGTACTCGTACTTCAATAATTGCTACCATCATCGCGCTCAGTGCTCGCACACACACACACACACACACGTATAAGTACAATTACAGACACAGCATTATTCTGTGCTCCAATTAAAGACAAAAACAATGGATATGAGCATTTATCTTTGTCTTTATATATTTTGTATTTTTTTACTCATTGCATTTTATTTGTAATTAATAAAACTTGAATGTTGTCATTGCAATTTCATGGAAGTAGATGTAATAATTGTGCCTATCTGTCTATTTCTCTCTCTTCCCATTACCATAAATAAAATGTACTTCCTTCTTGACTTTGTGTGTGTGGGGGGGGGGGGGCTTTTGGTATGGTCACTACAGATGAGTGCAGGCAAGGGTATACAAACATACTAAGGAATTTCACTCTTCTTAAAGTTTCTAAAATAAAAGTTTTGTTATCATCATGCAATTTTTAAATCACCACTTGTTTAATGATTGTTTTTAATTTTATCTTAACAATGAACACTGTAAATGTGAACATTCTCATAATCTATATGGGCTGAGAGAGAAAATTATGGATGACGAGGAACCAAAGACGTTATTCTGATGTTAAAGTTGTGTGCAGTATTCTCATTGCATCACCAAACAAGAGGGTCTCAAAATAAATACCAAGAAACTTTAAGGACACTTGGTGTCTGTTGGAGATATTCAAATGCAATTATCATATTTGATGTTACATTAACTTACATAAAACATTCTCACATTGCATGCTTATAAATTAAAATGTTTTCACTAGAATTGCATTAGATGGCCAGTATAGTCTCAACAGTGAACTCAGTTCTGATTATAAATCAGTAGTTCATTAAATGTATTATTCATGTCATACAAAAGGATGTCTGATGATTTCTGTTGTTTCAAGAGTAATAACAAAACACAAAGTATATGTTATCAAAACAAATGGAACATTGATTCAGTAAATGTTTTAGAACACGACCACTTTACAAACTACGAAGTCTGACACTTAGTATGCCATTTTATATTTTTTCTACTATCATCAACTCATTGCTTCTTTAAAATATATGAGTGTCAGATAACAAAAATAGGTCTTGTATATAATGGATCTCTGCATTAGTCCCTACAAATAATTGACAAGATAATTCAATTATTCAAATACTTCATAAGTCATGTGGTCAGTTTGTAGTACCTAATGTCAGTTTCAATTAATCACATAATTTCATCATAGATCAACAAAATAAAATGAACTTGAATGTGTAGCATATATAAATTAGTTTCCTTGCCCACATACAATAAGTATCATATTTTATATGAAATAAATCATCTCCTCATTAACAAAATTAGTATAGGATGTTTCAATTAAGTACCGAGTAAAGTAGGGTTACTTGAGCCCACAGGTATTACTTGAGACCAAAAAGAAAAAGTGTTTCAATCAGCCCTCAGTTTAACTAAAAGTCACGAGAAGGACGGAGTTCGACATTTTTCTGTTAGGTAACACAACTGCCTAGAATGACATAAGATTTCAGGGTTCGAGAAATGACCAGCAGGTTGTAGGTCTGAGTGTTTTGATTGTTGTGAAAAGTGTTGTATTTTTGTTTCTGAAAACTTTCACCCGTGTACATCACATTTTGTGCCTTAAGAACTCAGGTAAGTCTATTTTTTTATGCTATATATCTCTAGAAACTATTCACCACCTGATCATATAGTTACATGTATTCAGTAATTATAAAATATCTTTTTTGCTAAGCATGTCAACATAACCTAAAAATACGGGTTGCTTGAGCCCAGGTTAATGTTGGGCTCAAGTAGCCCACATGCATGTTTTTTTTCTATGTAGTTGTTTGAATAATGATTATTTGTATCAATATATATATATATATATATATATATTTAAAACAGATCTCCTTTTTTCAGGGACGGAGACTAGCATGCCGAGCAAGTACAAAAGGCAACCGGGGAGCCGGAGGTACGCCGACTACACAGATGAAAAACTACAAGAGTGTTTGGAGGCTGTAAGAACAAAACAGATGACACAAAGAGAGGCAGAATCTTTTTATAAGATAAGTAGAGCTACCATTAAGAGAAAACTTAAAAATCAGCACATAAATAGTCCAGGACATCCTAAAGTATTCACCACTGAAGAAGAGCTGGCTTTTGCGAGCCATCTCGACAAAATCTGTGATTTTGGATTTCCATGTGATGAAATAGATTTTAGATTCATAGTGAAAGCTTATTTAGCTAGGCAAGGAAGAATTGTAAGTCAGTTTAAAAACAATCTTCCCGGCAGAGATTGGGTCAAATCTTTTTTAAACAGACATCATCAGTTAGCTGTAAGATTTGCAGCAAATATAAAACGAGCCCGAGCCTCTGTTGACGAAAAAGTCAGCACTGATTACATAGAAAATTTAAGTAATGAGCTTGAAGGAGTTCCTTCAGCCAATATTTACAATTACGATGAAAGTAACATGAGTGATGACCCTGGTAGGAAAAAAGTTATTTGTAGGAGGGGCTGCAAATATCCAGAGAGGGTTATAAACTCAACCAAGTCTAGCATAAGCGTCATGTTTTGTGACAACGCATCAGGGACTGCACTTCCACCCTACATCATCTATAAGGCTGAGCACTTGTGGGACACCTGGACTGAAAATGGGCCACTTGGTGCACGCTACAACAGAACACGGTTGGATAGACTTAGCAATTTTTGAGGAATGGTTCATCAGTCATCTGCTACCTGTTCTGAAGAGACAAGAGGGGGAGAAAGTTATAATAGGCAATAATTTGACGTCACATATAAGTGTTAATGTTGTCAAATTATGTGAAGAAAATACCATCAGTTTTATTTGCCTACCCCCTAATTCCACTCACTTAACCCAACCACTGGACATAGCCTATTTTAGGCCATTAAAAATGAAATGGAGAGATGTCCTCAACAGGTGGAAACAGTCTGATGCAGGTAAAAGATTGGGCGTGCTTCCAAAGGATCAGTTCCCCATGCTGTTACGAACTGTCTTAGATGAATTGCAACCAAACATGGCAAGCTATCTAAAGGCAGGCTTCAAGAAAGCAGGCATAGCTCCACTTAACAAGGAAGAAATTTTGCAACGGGTGCCTAATCAGGACAAACACTTAAATTTGAGCATGGTTGGAGAAGCATTCCTTGAACAGTTGGAACAGAAGCGAAATGAGTTTGTGAAACCTCGCCCTGCCATGAAGAAAAAACTGCAAGTTCCAGCTGGGAAGAGCTTTTGTGTGTCTGATCTCCAAGTTGATGAAAATTCTTCTTCTGTGCAGGATGAAATTCCATCAATGTCATTATCGGCGGCCAAAAAAGAGCTAAAATGTGTCCTAAAACTGTAAAACCAATTAAACATAAATGTAAGAGTGAAGTTTCTTGTAGTTCAACCTCAGAAGATGAAGGCGCATATAGTTTACATTCAGGCAGAGAAAGTGATTTCAGCGTTTACAATAGTGAGGATGAATTTGTGGAGCATTTGCCTATCCGATTTGGTAAAAGCCAGCTTTCAGAAACACAATCAAAACAACCCTCAAAAGAAAAACAAATTCCTATTAATAAAGAATCACTGCAAGTCGGAAATTTTGTTCTTGTCGAGTGGAATGGAAAAAAATTATCTGGGTGTTGTCCAAGAAATAAAAGATGATGGTGCCCTTGTAGACTGCATGGAACCTACTCTAAAGGTGTGGAAATGGCCGGAGAAAAAAGACATTTTATTTTACAAGTGGCAAGATATTGTCTTAAAAATTGACCCACCAAAATCGATGAAGCGAGGACTGTTTTCTTTACGCCCAATGTAAAACATTTTCTAATTAACCTTTTCTTTATATTCAACTGATTTAGGTTCCCAAAAAATATTTCTTATTTAACGACTTTTGTATAAAAATAAACAGGATTTTTAATTTTTTGTACAAGAAGATGTTTATTTTCAAAGAACCAAGGTCCTACTTGATCCCTTGTGTTTTTATTATGGAATAGAATAGGAAAATATGCTGCGGGCTCAAGTAACCCAATCATAGGGGTAACTTGAACCCAAAGTAATTTTTTGTTTTTTATATATGATAAAAAGCCAAAATAATAAAGTTTTCTTATTGAACCAACCAGAATATATCATAAGTTAAAGAAAATAACCCCTATATATCAAATTTTTATTCTTTTATAAGTTTATATAAAAAATTGTTGAAAATTTTAAAAATTTGGGCTCAAGTAACCCTTGTTTACGGTAATGTTTAAAGGTAAACACAAAATATTTTATTTGCACGCCTATCACATATTAAAAGAGCTTCAAATGACAAATATTTTGTCTGCTTACTTATATTTCGATTTATTTGTAAAGACCAAACAATACATAATCTTCACTTTTAAAACAAAACTTGATAGTTTATGGACAAATTTTATTTTAAATTGGTATGAACAGAATTATTTTTAATTTTATTAATTTGTCAGTTTTATTCATACAAAACTAAGTACATTATTTCCTATATAATTATCACAAATAAATTAATAATCATAAATAAATAAATACTACAAATAATAAACAATACAATAAATAATAAATACAATAATTACTAAGTAAATATAACATGAGGTTGTTACATAATAATTTGTATAAAATAAATATAATAAATAGAAATTACATAATTATAATATATAAATAGGAACTACTTTGGGATCTTATTTTGTTCTTTTAGTTGGTTTTGTTTCAAGCTTGTAGAACTAACTGTTTTCTTACATGTAAATCGCTGACAATTGTCTTCACGACCCGATACAACATCCTTGAAGATTTTCAAGTATTTCTGTGGTTCCAATGGTAACTGTTCAATGGCTCTGTAAGCACACATTATATATTAAAATCTTAATACATTACTTCAAGGTCTAAATTAAATGTCACCTGAATACATTTGCAGTCTACTCATTTCCACCCTGCAAACTGCTGACCTATGAGTCATTCAGTAGGCCTATATATATTGTTTGGTTATCTATAAAGTAGTCTATTGGTTCACAGTATTACATGCAAAATATTCATATAATTCTTACAAGAATAATTTTGGATATAATCTAGCCTTTCAGCTGTTTTCCATGTAGCTACATAAGTTTGTAATCTCATGTCTACTATGTATTTTTTGATCCAGGTACAACACATTTTATTGTATTTCCAAATATATATTAACAAACACCCTGTCTCTCTGTCTGTCTGTCTGTCTCTCTCTCTCTCTCTCTCTCTCTCTCTCTCTCTCTCTCTCTCTCTCTCTCTCTCTCTCTCTCTCTCTCTCTGTGCGTGCGTGCGTGTGTGCATGCGTGTGTGTGCGTGTGCGGGTAGACACACACACACGTATGAAACTGTCTACCTGTAAATTTATTCCCATTCACACAATCAAGACCAATGTTGATTCTTATATCACAACTTCATATTTGCTATAAATAATTTTTATAAAGTATTAAAAAAGTAGACAATCCAGTGTATCATTAATGTGATTTTGTTTATTTACTTGGTAAATACATAGTCATTTTAATTATAACTGCTGTTTAAATGGAAAAAATTTTAATTCCCATGCTTTGTAAAAATGTTAACTTACAAAGTTCTACTGAACTTATAATAATGTAAAACAACAATATGCTACTAACATGGACACAATTAGATAGTAAGGACTGGGTAAAAGCACACCACACTGTATATGTAATACATGAATATAAAATATGAACGAAAATGTTGAGATTTAGTGTACATTAAAGGATACCTGCAACAGCATTTCAGATAAAAACTTACTTAATACAGAGTCATAAAAAACAATGACAAAAATTGTTACACTGTTTTGAGATATCCTTCATATATATAATATTGTATTATCTTTAATATTACTCTTCAGTAATATTTTATTTTGGTATGCATATTTAATTGGCAATATTCAAAAGACACAGAATGAGAA
This sequence comes from Magicicada septendecula, assembly GCA_034769895.1. Lineage (NCBI taxonomy): Eukaryota > Metazoa > Arthropoda > Insecta > Hemiptera > Cicadidae > Magicicada > Magicicada septendecula. The sequence continues at coordinate 337,536,991 of CM068367.1, read as the reverse complement.
ATCCAATAAATCTTACCACATTACTGGTATAATGCCTACACATATGTCATCTACTGCTAACAGTACAACACACTCACAACAAGCACTTACCTAACAACAGATTTTGTGAAGCTATAATCCTTTGTTCTGCGTCCAAGTTGACATACTACACGCTCCATACACACTCTAGAAGATATTGCTTTGTAGACTGTTGCAGCTATAAGGTCCAAATTAGATTCCCCAAGTGCTCCAGACCGAGCTTCCAGTGCTTTTGCAAAAATTCCCAGATATGGCAAAAATAGTGATTTAACTAAGAAGAATACTAGGAAACCCATAGCTCCAACTAGCACTGGGTGTATTAATTTTGAAACATAAGATCTCAGTACCTCGAGTTTGGCACAGAGAGGGCTTAGTCCTAAAAGAGCAGGATTTGGACCAAAAGGTCCAGCAGGAAAAAATGGAGGGAAACCAAACCCTGGTCCAGGTATAAATCCAGGACCTAGACCAGGCCCAGGGATGGGTCCAAAACCAGGGCCAGGGCCAGGGCCAATACCAGGACCAAACCCTGCTGCTCCAAAACCTGGTCCTACACCAGCTCCGGTTACACCAGCTCCAAATCCAGTGACACCAGCTCCGGATACTCCAGCTCCAGTTATACCAGCACCGGTCACACCTGCTCCAGTTACACCAGCTCCTGTTCCAGTTGCTCCTATTCCAGTCCCACTAGCTGCTGGTGGATATGGTGCATTCGCAGGTGGGTAAGGCTTTGATGGTGGATATGGTTTGTTTGCTGGAGGATATGGTGCTTTCCTATAACTGAGTGTCATTGGATTGTAGCCTTGGAAATCTGTCTCAGCCGTAGTAGAGTAAGCCAAACTACATACTACAAATATCCATGAATAATGCATTCCTTGAAACAAACAGAACGGTTTTTAGAATATGACATTAAATGTTTTGTATGCCATTAACACAACATAAAACACTTACATACTAGGACACTCTTAAGATTGTAATCACAAAACTTACAGCTTTCCTAAAATAATTCTTTAAATGTAACATTAGTTAATATGTTAATATAAACATATATCGGTACCACACTTCTTGTGGCATATAGTTTTTAGATTAATATAATATTGTAATTTCAGTTTTAAACCTAACAAACCATTTACTAAAAAAAGAATACAGAACTTTGCTGTAACACCCAGTCACAATATAATCATGGTTACTGCAACTTATTTCAACAAAATAGTTTGTTATTTAATGTAGATCAAATGCTATGTCCACACTTGTGCTCTTTCAACTTAAACTTCGCTTCACTTTTCAATTCTGCTTTCAACACCAAGTAGTTCTTGCTCATGCCTTAGCCCGAAAGTACTGAACACATTCCACAAAGTGTCTACAACTGTGCATGACAGTTGTCAATGTTTCTCCAGTGTAAACGTGAAAATGGACGTGACTGATACTGCTATGTTAGCGGGTATAAGTGCTGCATTTTTAGTGATGAAAAGAGTTAGAAAAAGGCGTGAAAAATATCAATGCTCAATATGGTTGTAAGATTATTTAAGAATGTGGAATTTTGGAATTATTAGAGACCTGGATGATAACGTTCTGTTGAAGAACTTTATGCGAATGTCTAGAATGAACTTTTACATGCTTTTACAAATGGTGAAATCTAAGATCACAAAAGAAAATATTCGCTTTAGAGAAGCAATACCAGCTGAGGTGAAATTAGCAAGCACACTTAGGTATTTGGCTACTTGTAATTCATTTACTTCTTTGGTGTACTTATTTAAAGTAACCAAGCAATTCATTTCATCAATGCTTCCTGGGGTTCTTTCACAGTCAGTTCATACTTCGTAGCCAAAACAGCGTAAGCATCTTTTCTTTTCATTTTGTTTGTATAATTTTTGTCTGTAATGTCCCATAAGGCACAATGTGACCTACAATGTTCAATAAAGACCAACATTTGTTCTGCCGACATGGTAAACAATAAACACAGTCACAGTAGTCACGAAAACAGAACAAACCCTTTCTGTAAAACTATGAAGTTACATGGAATGTTGAAAGAAGATCCACTGGTGGTGGAAGCACATATGTTACTGAATGCATCACTAAAAACGATGACCTTCAACTGATTTTGAAGCAGGCTTTGTGCATACGTTATGTTCGCTAGAGGAAGGTCCTACTGCGCATGCCTCAAATGCATGAAAAGCGCACTAGTGTGGACATAGCTAAATAACGTGTTTGCTGTTCATAACTGTTAGATTAATTAATAGCATGCTTCCTGAGCTGCAGAATTTACTCACTAATTTGAACAAAGTATATTTATTAACGGATAAATTTTGATATTAGCTAATTTTTCAATTATCAGAAATTTACAAAAATTTTGATAACTCCGTATTTTTTGTTTAGTAAAATAACAACTGTAGAGTAATCATAAAATAAATGCTAAAAATTGCAAACAGTCCCTTTTGAACTAAAATTCCCTTTAGTTTGTCACCAACTGAATTTTTAAATTTTACAAATATTTGATCGCATTTTTGGGCCCTGTGGTCAAAAACTTTGAAATTTCCACAACTGTTCACTATATGCAGATTTTACTTTAAATTTTCTTTCATTTGATATCCTACAAGAAATTATTGAACTTATTACCTCACTAGAACTTATTATCCTACAAGAAATTATTACCTCACTTTTTAGGCCCCATTGTTTCAAAATTTGGAAATTTCTAAAACTTAACAGTACATTCAGATTTTAGTTAAGATTTCTTTTAATTTATATACCACAAGAATTTTTTTTAATTTTATCAAAACTTTTACCCACTTTTTGACTCCGTGTCCAAAAATGTTGAAATTTTCCAAAAAAACTAAATTTAAGTTATATTTAGTTAAAATTACCTTTAATGTGATGCACCACATGTATTTTTACGATTTTTTCAAAATTTTGCCCCATCACTTTTTTGGCCCCTGCCCCACTATTTTTTGGAGGGAATCAATCTCAGTAATAGTAATAATTCTGTTGTAGTTCATCTTGTTATTTGAATTAGCAGTCTCTGTAATTCCAAATTTGTTGTGCTTACTTGCTGGACTGCTACCTATCATGCTCCAGACAAGGCCTTTCACTGTCTCCACCAGTCCTAAACCACAACGATAGGTTTCGTTGTGGTTTACGACTTCATCATGGAGGAGACACTGAAAGACCTCATCCGGAGCATGATAGGTAGCAGTTCAACAAGTAAGCATGACAAAATTGGAATTCTGTTGTAATGTGTACAATTTATTTACAATTTGGCTGTTATTTTTTATAATGTCTCACTATTCCATTATTTCCATTATTACTATTTAAGACAATTTATGTATTATATAAAATATAATTTTATCACTCAAAAATATACAAAGCTCAATTGTTCAGTACCAACGTGTTTACATACCATATTCATAAATTTCAATTTAAGAAAATGAAGTTTATTAATTATCAATTTAAGAAAAAGAATATTAATAAACTCATAAAATAAACACAGTTTATTGAATTTTATCACACACTTATAAAATCACTTGTGTTTTATATTTAGAAAGAGCTGCTTATCAAATGCAGACATGGTAACATTATTTTTTCAAAATCATATAACAAACACATGCTTTCATTTATACCTTGCCACAGTGGTACATCATTTTAAAAAAGTGTGTGTGTGTGTGGGGGGGTTTAATAATTATATAAAACTTACCTGAGTTATGTGTTATTCTTAAGCCAGAGCATCCAAACTTTACAGCAGCCCTTGATCAATCATTCTTCTTCCTTGTAGTATTTACACTGTATATATAGTAACAGATATGCAGTAAATTTATTGGTGTCACATCCCTCAATTGTCATTAATTAACCTTAATTTGATAACAGTAAATAAATTACCTCCCATTAACTACACACTAAAGACTGATCATATCGTTACTAAATACAAACACCCAGTGAAACCATAATGTCACTTTTCATCAATTAAACAGGTGGAACACTTTCATTTTCTGTGCAGTGTACTGAAGTAAGTAAAATCTCATAAATAACTACATACATGATGCATGAGTACTCTTACACACACACACACGCGCGCGCGCGCGTGTGTGTGTGTGTGTGTGTGACATTAATAGAAAGAACAGATAAGAAACTGGAATACTGGAATAAGTTTGAAATCAAGTAGCTTCAAAATCATAAATTGTTGAAAGATAAACACATATATAGGAAAAAGAAATTATATTTTAATTTTGTGGTCAGATAAGCAGGTATACAGCTGTACACATGGGCATGTGTAGATTTTTATTGCAGGGGGGGTCAAAAGAAATGAAGGATAAGTGTTAGGATAAGTGTTATGATCACCCACTTCCTAACAATATTTTTGTAGGTTCACAAAATTAATTATTGTTGCTTATTATAAATAATATTTTAACCTAAATTAAACTGACACAATATTACAGATTTTTTTAACTGAGTTTTTCAGGAGGTTTAGAACTCTAAAAATATCCCTCTGCCTACACCCATGATTTTAATATACTGAAATAATCCTTTTTGAGTCATAACATTAATTAACAAAAAATAAACACATTTCATACAACAATGGGAAATTTAATGTTTAAGTGAAGTTAGTATTGTTATGACTTTAGTACATACAATACACTATATATGACATTAAAAATGTACAATACATTTTAAGACAGTTTTTTATATATAAATTACTTCATTATCTGAATATTTTCCAGTATACCACTTACTGCATTCTCCAAAATCAATTTAAAGTGTAAAGTATTTAATCTTAAATTGTCATTATATTGTTAAATAAACTTACTACTACTAAATTATTAATTTTTTATGATGAGTATTATACATTTTATTCTAGAATTTCTCAGGAATCCCACTCATTATCTATTTACATTTGAATCTATCTTGTCAGTTGTTTGGTTTAAACTCCTCATTGCGAGGTCTCTAACATTCACATGTATTAACTTGACAAATAATCTGTATTAGGATTAGGTCAACATATTAGGGTTTTATGAATAGTTATAAACATCATGTATGAACATACATACAACATGTTCTCATATATAACATGAGAACCTTTCAATTATTCAAAAATATGGAACACCACTTATTGCATTCCATTACAATGAAACAAACCACTCTAACGATGAGTTGAAGTGCTGAAAAGTAATTGCTCAGAATGTAACAATTTCTACATAAGCCAGACATGACACAGCTTCAAACAGAAATAAATTGAACACATAAAAGCATTACACTCCACCACCGAATCCACCTTTGCAAACTATCTCATTGAAGCAGACTACACATGCACAAACATTAACAACAACATGAAAATTCTACACATACACACAACAGGCTGAAAACTAGACAGTCTTGAACAACTATAAACATACAAACATACAAAAACACATAGAAACAACATCTTACACAAACAGACTCAAATCACAAATACTATGTGAACATATTATATAACACACAACAACCTAAATATCACTATAATATTGACGACTCGGAACACTAAGTTTTTTATAAGTAAAAACGTAAAGTTTTACCTCACAGCCTAAACTGGCTTTCACCTATAGAAGGCTTCATCAGAGGCTGTCGTTAGTAGCGCTGCTCGTCTTGTTGTTGGCGACGAGATAGTGTTTCGAAAGATTGAAGCTGTGTGTGTGTGGTGAGATGTGTTCGAATAATGCGTGCGATTTGAATTGTGTCTGTTCGTTTAGGATGTCGTTTTTATTTGTTTTTGTGTGTTTGTATATTTCTAATTGTTCTAGAGTGTCTAGTTTTCGGCCTTTTGTGTGTACGTGTAGTATGTTCATGTTATTGTCGATGTTTTTATATGTGTGGTTTGCTTCAATGAGGTGGTTTGCGAAGGTAGATTCTGTAGTGTTGTGGAGTGCTTTTGTGTGTTCAATGTATCTCTGTTTGAAGCTACGTCCTGTCTGGCCTATGTAGAATTTACTGCAATTTGAACAATTTAGTTTATATACACCGGGTAGATCGAATTTGTTTTGTGCTTTGGGCATGCGTCTTGATAGTGTGTGTTCTGTTTTGTTAGTAGTTTTGTAAGCGATTCTGTATCCTGCTTCTTTGAATTTGTGGGCAATTTTTTTCTGTTTGTTTGTTGATGTATGTTAGTGTTATGAATTTGTTGTTTTCTGTCTTTGTCTGTTGTTTGTTACAAAGAAATTACAAAGACAGAAAACAACAAATTCATAACACTAACATACATCAACAAACAAACAGAAAAAATTGCCCACAAATTCAAAAAAGCAGGATACAGAATCGCTTACAAAACTACTAACAAAACAGAACACACACTATCAAGACGCATGCCCAAAGCACAAAACAAATTCGATCTACCCGGTGTATATAAACTAAATTGTTCAAATTGCAGTAAATTCTACATAGGCCAGACAGGACGTAGCTTCAAACAGAGATACATTGAACACACAAAAGCACTCCACAACACTACAGAATCTACCTTCGCAAACCACCTCATTGAAGCAAACCACACATATAAAAACATCAACAATAACATGAACATACTACACGTACACACAAAAGGCCGAAAACTAGACACTCTAGAACAATTAGAAATATACAAACACACAAAAACAAATAAAAACGACATCCTAAACGAACAGACACAATTCAAATTGCACACATTATTCGAACACATCTCACCACACACACACAGCTTCAATCTTTCAAAACACTATCTCGTCGCCAACAACAAGACGAGCAGCGCTACTAACGACAGCCTCTGATGAAGCCTTCTATAGGTGAAAGCCGGTTTAGGCTGTAAGGTAAAACTTTACGTTTTTACTTATAAAAAACTTAGTGTTCCGAGTCGTCAATATTATAGTGATATTTAGTTAAGTAACGGACACGTCATGGACAACGAAATCCAAGAACACAACAACCTTTCGAACAAAAGCAGGATGGACAGAGCTTCTAGCAGCAGCCACTGATGAAACTCGTAATGAATAAAAACTAGTGCTGGCAGTGAGGTAAAAATTTAATAAGTTTTAACTAAAATAATTGTGCTCCACATCAGGATTATTGGAAATTGCTCTGCTCAAAAGTACCGGTACTTAATTGGAAATTACTAAAAATAGTGGAGTGTACTGAGTAGTGTCCTATATTTTTGAATCTCTACACAGCACTAACAAAAGTTTGATTAATTATTACAGGTATTGTCTATTAGCCCATATTCTGTTTATATAAAAGGAAATTTTTAATTTATATTCAAAACTTATATAAAATGTATGTGTATGTCAAATAAAATAGGTATAAATGCTTCCTTAACTAAGATTATCTGCAAGCTCCATAATATTTCATCATAATAAAACACTATGAACATTAATTTTCCAACATGAATTCTTCTATATTGAATTGTGGAAATCACTATTTATAATAAGATCATAATACACTAGAAGAAGCAACTGAATTTTCCCATTTAGTTATTTTTAGACACTTAATATTAATACAGTAAATCTTCTTCAAAATTTCATATTTACTTTCAATCGTTAAATCAAAGTTATTTGTGTTTTATGTGCATAGTCTCTAAGTTGGGGATAATACACACCTAAATACATTAATATTTACCTACATCAAGTGTTCTTGCAACTTTGGCCTCAGTTAATCAAATGAATATATCAGATAATTAAAAACACATAAACATAAGTGATAAACAAAACAAAGTAATTTTCAAAATAAAATGTTTGTTAATGTTGATATTCATTGTTGTATTTATGTCAGTCATCTTACTTGCATTAAAGCTATAACTGACTTGAACATTATACTCAATTTGAAGGATACAATATCACTCAAAAAACAATCATTATATTATAATGACTGCTTTACAAATTACATTTCCTTCTAATGTGTTTACTTTTTACATTAGTGTGAGGCCTTTAAATTATCCAAAAAGCTGGTGGCTGGTGGATTATGCTTACAATTAATCAATTAGCTGTTCTGCATAAAAAGACGTGTTAGGCAAGAATTGGCTCCAAACGTCTCCTGTCCTGATATGAGTACTTCGGCTTGCCAGGCTGTAAGGTCATGGTCTATGGTTGTTTTGTCCAAACATTTTGGCCATGCCTTCGACGGCCATCTTCAGTGCAGAAGGCTGCAAAACACTGACAAAGGTTTCATAGTCAGTAGCCACTGAACTGTGGTTAAGGCTAGTGGCCGTGAGTAGGACACACATATTTATAAACTTTTGGTGTCCACAAGAAGTTGTTGTCAGACACTACCAGTCAATCAGAAGAATCAGAAATTCTTATTGGTTCACCACAACTCGCATCCAAAGAGCATTCAATGAGAGGGACTCACCCCGCCGATTCATGGTAATAGATGCATGTTTCTGAATCTGGACAGACATCATATGCAGGCGAATGAAATACGCACTCACTGACAACAGAAGCCTTGTCTCTTCAAAGAGTATGTGATAGTCAGCATTGGCGAGTGCATGCTCCGCTATAGCATGTTTAGGAGGGATGGGAGGTGAAGCTTCGTAAGATCAGCGAAATGGACAGAAGATAGCATAAGGAGGGTCACCGAGCCACACTCAAATGCATTTATGTCTTCCAGAAGGTGGGCCTATGTCTGTGCTAAGGCGGCGGAGATGTGGATAGGAGGAAGTGGAGGCACGAGTGAACAGGTTGATGAACTTGCCGCTTCAAAATCAAGTGTTTATACCTCGGCCACCTGGCATTGTAGTCACTATTAATATTAAGTTGAGCCTGTATGCCGGTAGAGTAATTGAGAAATTATTACACATATAAAAATTATATATGTATTAAGTGGTGTCAGACAACAACTTCGTGTGGACGCCAAAAGTTTTAAAATATGGGTGCCCTACTCAAGGGCACTAGCCTTAACCACCTTTCAGTGTTTTGCAGCCTTCTGCATTGAAGATGGCCGAAGCATTTGCACAAAACAACGGCCTTACAGCCCGGCAAGGCGAAGTACTCATATAATTGAAGCCAGCCATGAAAGCCTCAGACAGAATTTCCTGTCCTGTCTGGCTGATACAGAATAGAATTTATCAGTTTCAATGTTATATTTTTTATGATGTTAGGCAGTAAATTTTTGTATTATATTGATATGTACATATTATTTTTAGCATGTCTGATGTTCTCATATTTAATTTAATTGTTACATTTGGTGATTAATTTATTTATCATTGCTCCATCTTAACCACTAGATACAGAAATACATTTCAAAACTTTAATAATGTTTTCAATAAAGTATTCCGATTCTAACAAAAGAAGTACATTCTAACACAAAATATGCAGCCATTTTTTGGGATCAGTGATGATATGAGTCTGGGTGGATCATAGTATCCTGGTGTTTGACTATGTAAAGATCTGGGAAATTTAATTGGATATTCATTTAAGTTTCAAGGGTAAATTTTAAAAGTTGAATAATACTGTTTAAGTTGTTTTGTGTAAATGATGAATGTATCATCAACTTGTCTAAAATAGAGACTATAGATTAGTGCCAACAAATAAACAATTTGTTTTCAAAATAATTAAGGTAAATTTTAACTAAATGTCATATGGAATACTACTCAGAGGGAATCCAGTAGGTATATCTTCTTTGAGTTATAATTTTATTTTATTATAATAATTATTTTACAAGTACAAATTAATTAATTATTAATTATTTTCACAAATGGTCATCAAGTTTAAATTTTCAAGGAACAGAACACCACATAGATTAACAAGTTTATTTGCACAATGTTCACACTTAAAATATTTTAACAATAAATTTTCCTGAGACATAACTTTGCCTTTACATTTTACATTTTTTAACTGTAACACATATGCAGAACTAAAAACATACAGTGTATAAACAACAATATAATATAGCAACACAAACACTTATTAGACATTCATTTCTATCAACATTTACTTAAGAGTGTATTTACTAATAAGCTCTAATATAATATTATTTATTTACTGACAACATGATATATAAATAATACTAAATATGTTACATGTGTTCGTACTAATAATCCTCCAGCATATTATGAGCTATTATTGTTTAATTTTTCTCCCTGATTACTATGTATTCTTTATTATGCAAATTATATGTGTTTCCAAATTTAAGGAAACAAGTATTTCTCATTAGACCGGCATTTAGTGAAAGGAATTAATGACATTAACGCTGTATTCTTAATGCTTTATTGACAACATCTTAACAATGTTTTTACTATGACCATGTTTGTTATAATAGGTCTACACTTAATCTAATCACTGTGTGCATTTACAGTGTGTACAGTTTACGGTTGGACTGCACACACACTTTAATTAGTTAGTGGAAATAGTTTTATGATGACTTAGTTAACTAATTGTAGTCAGTAATATGTTCATTACAATTTAGAGTTAACCTAAAGAGTTTCTAGAGCGTACAGTTATTATTATAATTTCATTTTAATTTTTAGGGTAAAGCATTTTTCACTACAAGAATCTGTCATGTACCTGGTAAATACTGCAGAAGTTTTGTTAACCTGTTCTTCTGATTAAATAATTTTTTTAGTTCTTAACCACAGCTAATATTTTCTCATACCAATAATGATCCACACTATAGACCTAATCTACTTTTTTGACAAATGTATGGTACTTATTTTATCAAAATAGACCTAGCCTATTTATTTCTTCTTATTCATTTTCAGCCTGTCAAGAGTTTTTACTGATGATGTTTTGATCATTTTGTTAAATAAAATATAAAGCAAGGTAAACTTAAATAAAAACATAAATTCTGAATAAACAATGTGTTCTTGCTGAGCAATAAAAATCTATTGAAGTCATCACCTAGTCTTACCATAATGTTTTCTTACAAAAACTTGTTTTTTCTTATAATTGTTATTGTTAATTGGAGATTTATAATCGTAAATGCCACACATTCATATATTAAACATTTTTGTTAGAAAATATGTTTAGTGGAATGGAAAGTAATGGCATGGAATATCACTATTTATCACTATTAACTAATAACACAACTATAATGAAGGATAAATGAGGAAGAAAGGAGGATAATAACAAAGTTATTTATACTATTATTAGGACATATAATATTTATTAGGGCATTTATCATAATATTTCTTATAACTTTAATCTTGTGTCATAACACTATGTTACAGTGTTATAAAAACTTTTTAATTTTCAGATCTTTGTTACATTAAAAAAAAGTAATAATATAAAATCAGTTGGATTTTTTGTCAGTAGGCACTTTCACAGTCTTTAATATAAGTATTTGTTTAACAATAATTTTAATTACATTATATATTAAATACAACAAACTTATGATGGACACTAGAGACACAAAAATAACATCTAATAGAAGGTATTGAAACCAGTATAGTTTTGTTACTTGAGAGTCTAAAAAGGGAGCACCACGATGTCGTATCACATATTCAGTCCAGTACACAGCTGTATCTAATGCACTTTTTGGCCTGTCTTTGAAAACCTCTGATAAGCGTTTAACATTTTCTTGATACCTATGGAGAATTTTATATTTAATGGATTTACTGAAAACAATTACATATAAAAACTAGTAAAATACATAACCATAGATTTATAGAAACTTAATAAATACAAAATTAAATGTGCACACAGCACAACTGTAGAGTAGCAACATACATTACACATGTCTAACTATACAACATCACAAAACAAAAATACTTAATTTATGAAATAAATTTTGAATATTTTCCTTGTTGGACATCATTTTTTGTGTTTTACTATCAACACCTTTAAAAACATCATTTGTTCACATCACCATAAATTATAATAAGGTATTAAGTACAAGAATATGTACCTACAAATTTAAGTGGTTCTTCAATATTAGGTTCTATGAGAATATGCACATTTTCATATTGTCTTTCACAGTACAGTGCATATGAGTACAGTAAATTCTTCTGCTTGAAAAGCAAAGGACAGTCTCAGATGTATAGTAAAAGAAGCCTATAATCAAAGAACCAGTGATTCTAAACAAAATCAACATCTGATAAACCATGTCAGATCAACATCATCCTTCCTAAATGCCCCAACTTTGTTGCATATTATCAAGGTAACTACCTGTATTTTTTTTCTTTTTTGACGTGAATACAGGGAAGAAGAACTGCAGCTATTTATCTCGTACCACCCACACCTTTCATCACACACACACGTGCATGCACGCGTACACCAGATGTAAACAGATAAGGGGCTCTACATTTTTAATGGCTCATTATCAAGATGAAACTGAAAATGCAATTATCATCTCAGTGATAAACTAAAAATAGTAAATCATGTTTTTGAAGTGAATATGACACTATAGTCAAATTTTCTTTCAATTAACATTTATGAACTGTCTTACTGTTGTAAAACTATTCAAATTCTTTTAGCACATATGTTAGTTTTATAATGTAGTGTATTTTACACACACTTTAAAATATTCCTATTGTTCCATTATTAAATAACACTCTTTATTAGTTGTCAGCTACAATTTGTTTCCAGAATTTTGTTTCTACAAGTCCAAATTCTAATGAAACAGATACATTTCATTTATAAGAAAGCAAATAAATACTGATTTAAAACATGCATTTTGTTTAGCACGACACAGTAGTATAACATGATGTTTAGTTTCCAATTTTTTTACTAATTTAGAAAACAAGTTATTAATATTTTATTCAGTATCCAGTATTACATGTTGCATACGGTGTGATTAATTAATTTCAGTTGAAAATGGTATCAGTTATTAAATCTGTCTTGGGATGCAGGTGGTTCTAATGACTGATACCTTGTTACCAAATAATAAACAATAAAAGTGCCACTTTATTAACCACAGATGTAGTTAGATGTAAATCTAATGACTGATGATCAACAACATCAATTTTACACATAGTCTTACTTGCTCATAATAAAACTTACGTTTTCTTATTGATTAGTTCATGTATGCCTCCAAGAATGGATTCAGCTGTCAAGTTATTGTAATCTAATTTGATCCCTATCCCCAACTGTACATTTCTTGCAATATTCATTGGCTGGTCACCAAATATGGGTATTCCAAGTGTTGGTATACCAAAATAAATGGCTTCCTGTTGACTCAGTAATCCTCCATGTGTAATAAACAGTACACAATTTGGATGTGCTAAACAGAAGTTTATTGCAAGAACACTTAAACAAACATAATCATATACTACTACTACGATAAATGAATTTTCATGTTAAAACCATCTAAATTAAAAAAGTGAAAACATATAACAACCTTCAACAAGAAGTTATTTCATATTTTATCTTAAAGAATCCACCAAAACAACAATTCCCCTTCCCACCACACACACACACACACACACACACACACACACACACACACACGCACACGCACACGCGCGCACACACACACACACACACACAATTGATCAATCAGGTATTAAATGACCTGATTAATAAGAATATTAATGATATGTCAAAATTAGTTAAATCCCTTTTGAAAAAATAATAAAACTATTGGTATCCGGTAAAAAATGATAACACTAAGTGGAAAATTGTAGAACTGTTGTTCACAGTTATTGTTGACAAGCACCTTAGCCAACCAACCAAAGGTGATTTCAGATACTAGTTAATTAATGTACCCAAGTTTATATGCTATAGGTGAATTAGGTTTCACTAAAACATAGGACTAGGTTTGTGTTCTCCTAGCCACTATTGGTGAGCTCAGAAATGAACAAACACACTTAATTATTGTCAGCACCATATTCTACAATGAGGGCCCTAGATCATTCATTAAGTGAGGCCCCATCTAGTTTTTTTAGTAGTGGAATGTTAATAGTAATTATTCATATATATATATATATATATATATATATATATATATATATATATAATAGGGTTGCTACAACTAGTGCCGTCTCCCTTCCTTCAACCTGGCTTTCCAATTCTCCCCATGTTCCCATTGTCCTTCCTCAAGTCCTATATGTTGTATAGATTCATCCACTTCGTCCCTCCAAGATCTTCTCGGTCTTCCCCTTTTCCTCCTTCCTAATGGACTCCATTCCATCACATTGTTGATCCACCTATTTTGGGCTCTCTGGACATGACCGTACCACACTAATCTTTTTTCTTCGATGTAGTCAATTACACTTCTTTCCATTTCCATTCTTCTTTTGATCTCCTCATTTTTATTTGGTCTGCTCTCGTTATTCCACAGCACCTCCTCCAACATTCCATCTCCGTTGCAAGAATCTTTCTTTCATTCTTTTTGTTAATAACCCATACTTCCACTGCATACATCATAATGCTTTGGACTATGGTCTGATATATCATTTTTTTGTGCTTTTTCTAATATTTTTGTCGCATATAATACTGTGTAATTGTCTAATCCCTGTTCTAGTCTGCCCTAATCTACTTTTTATTTCCTCTTCCGTTGTGCTTTGTTTACTCAGTGTAAATCCTAGGTACTTGAATTTGTCTGTTCCTCTAATTTTAACATTTTCGTCTACTTCTAAATCTGTTGTTTCTTCATCTCTAATTGTCAAGTATTCAGTCTTTTTTATGTTTATTTCCAACCCCATCTTTGTGTATTCTTCATTCAGCTTTCTGACCATGTAGCTTAGATCTTCTTCATCCTGGGCTATAACTACCTGGTCATCGGCGAAGGATAGTGTGTACAGGTGTTCATTTCATATTGGTATTCCCATTCCATGGCATTTCTGTTTCCATATGGTTAATGCATATTCTAAAAATATCTTAAACAGCATGGGCGATGTTGGGCAGCCTTGCAATAACCCTTTGGATGTTTTAAACCTACAGACAATTTTGTTACCTACTTTAATTTGTACGTTGTTGTTTTTATGTAGATTTTTTACCGCTTGCATCAGGACTTTCGATATTTCCAATTGTGATAGAGCTTTAAACATTTCTTGTCTGGGTACTGTATCATATTCTTTTCTAAGGTCGATAAATGCTAGATGTACTTCCCTGTTCTTCGCTTTTTTCTTTTCTATGATCTGTTGGATTGTATATATCTGATCTACGCATGATCTCCCGGCTGTAAAACCTGCTTGTTCTTCTCCACTCTTTCCCTCTATCTTTTCCTCGATTTTATTTCTTACCACCCTACCATACAGCCTTCCCATTGTTGCTATGACACTTATGCCTCTATAGTTTTCGCAGTCTTTTCTATTGCCCTTTTTAAATATCGATGTAATTTGTGCCTCTTTCCATTCCGCCAGTAAATCTTCTCCATTTATAACCTTCACAAACATTCTTCCTATCATTCTCATAAGTTTTTTGGTTCCGTACTTTATTAGTTCTGCTACTAACCCTCCTGGGCCTGATGCTTTGTTGTTTTTCATTGAGTTTACTGCTTTCCTTATTTCTGCTGTCGTTATAGTAATTCTATTTTCTGTTTCTGTCTCTATTTCTTCTCCAATTATTCCAATAATTCTCTAATTATTCCTCCCTTACAATAATGATTTACATTTTGTGTTATGGTACCATCTCTATTGTATATAGAATATTTTAATAAATTCATACTCAGAATATTTAAATATTATTACTACTGTTTTTTCATAATACTGTATTTCCTTAAATTGTATATAATAAGCAATACTGTACTCCCTATATGAATTCCTCTCTATACGTACTTTATCTATATCCAAAGAGTATATATGAAAACTGTAAGATAAAGATAGTGCATTTGCATTAGGTTTCTAAGACGACCAATAAAAGAGTCAATTTTCAAAATATTCAGTGTCCAGATAAACACATTGTAACATCTGGATACAGTGTGGTAGTTCAAAAAATACATTTAAATGTACTTCCTTTTTTATATTTTTAAAATGAAAATCATCAGTTACATCACTGAATTCTTCTTAGTACAGTATATAGTTCTTAATATTTAAATACTAGAACTGTTCAGATATTTTACAGCATTTCTCAAAATACTTTTTGTAATTTTCAGTACAAAAAAGACTTTTCAGAAAATCTATTTAATACCTTCATTAATACAAAATACCTTCGAACAGATTTTTAGAATTGGGAAGCCTGTAAACAGTCCTTTGACAGTAAGATGACACTAACTGATAATTTTTTAAATTCACTTTTCTGTAAGATAATTTTATCTTGAGTTATTTTTCTAATTGATTTTCTGTTTTGTCCATTTGTTCATCTCTTTCAATATCTTTAACTTTTTTATTGCCTGCTTTGTTAATAGAATGATCATAATTATGTCTGTTAAAGGGCTATAAATATTGTAATGGGCAGTTTCATCTGCCTTTAATGGGCAGATGAAACTTGAGAGTTCCAGGCAGAAAATAAGCAGGACAGGACAATAAAAAAGAGCTTTAATTTTAGCACACCTAACAAACTTAGCTATGGGTTGATAGCTTATACTAAGTAATCCTCTTACTTAAATACTTCACAATGTGCACCTGGACAAACAAAACAGATGAAGGAATATAAGAATAAGAGATCAGGAACTGTAAAAATTATATAATACCATATGGAATAAGAGGGCTGGGAACTAATGAAATGGAACTAGAATGCTCATTCATGAAACAATCAGATAGCATTCATTACAGACACAAAGAAAATATAAAGTGATCAACAGAGGTGCATAACTACATTATGATGTATAGTAACTTATAATTTACTGATTAAAAACAGTTGCACCATCCTCCTTTTGTTAAAAAAATACAGCCCAAGTAATCTCACTCAAGGAAGACCAGATAGTTTTAGTTCTGTCTACTAATGTAGGCCTACATAAAGCCTATAAAAGAAAATACAAACACCCACTTATACTGCATTTCTTCAGACAAGTGGAAGACTATACAAAATAGGATAATTAATATAAAAATTCATAAGAACATATTTCTAAAAGTACTGTTAATGAGGATATAGATGTTCAGACTGGACAATCACTAGAGGTGTGGAGATAAGACTTCAAGAACATCCATGAAACACTTTACATAATATTATTACAAACCACCTATTTGAATATATAAAAATGTCTATTCCATAATTTAATGTTGCAGCCTTTTCAGTTCTTATGACAAAAAATAATAGTTCAATATTTCATTTAGCTAAAATAATCATTGGCAATAAAATAAAAGTTATTTCAAGTGTGTGTGTGTGTGTGTGTGTGTGTGTGTGTGCGTGCGTGCGTGCGTGCGTGCGTGCGTGCGTGCGTGCGTGCGTGCGTGCGTGCGTGCGTGCGTGCGTGCGTGCGTGCGTGCGTGCGTGCGTGCGTGCGTGCGTGCGTGCGTGCGTGCGTGCGTGCGTGCGTGCGTGCGTGCGTGCGTGCGTGCGTGCGTGCGTGCGTGTGTGTGTGTGTGTGTGTGTGTGTGTGTGTGTGTGTGTGTGTGTGTGTGTGTGTGTGTGTGTGTGTGTGTGTGTGTGTGTGTGTGTGAAATAAAACTTTAAACCCTTACCTAGTACATCTGCCTGTGGAAACCATTCCTGTATTTTAACATTAGCTGGTACTTCAGGGATGTTAACTAAATTAGTTTTCCATAATACAGTTTGCTTTATTTTTTTAAATGCATTCATGAATGCTAATACTTTTTCTTTTGCTATCACTTCTGGAGGTACAATACTTCCTAAACTGAAGAAAATAACACCATCTATACTTTTATTCATAATCTTTGCTATATCCTGCAATTAAAAAAAATACAAATAAAAACTTTTTTACCTTATCACCTTTTAATGCTATTTTCATGTACTTATTAACAACTTGTAGCATTTCACCTATTTACATCCATTGTTTGAGACTAATTAGATTAAACTTATTGGAAACCATACACACACTACACAGCTTTGGACATTACATTCATGGTCTCTCACATTGTGAATCTAGTGATGCACAACAATTTAAAAAAATTAGAACTGTAATGTAGAAAATAAATCTAACAGTAGCTCTAATATTTCATATAACTAAAATTCTATTAATATTTATAAATAGTACTAAATACAGTACAAAGAATAAATAATATACAGTATTTAATATATATAAATATAAATAATTATATATAGTAAAAAAAATTAAAAAAAATAAAATGTGTGTGTCAAGGGACACGTACCAGAAGTGAGAACTTCAGTTTGGAGTGGCAAGTAACAGGTGCGTACCCAGGATTTGAACAGGGGGGGGGGGCAGCTCATGCCAGACCGAAGCGGGGGAGCGGTTGCGGCAAGGTGTAACACGACGACATGTACTTCTTACAAAAAAAAACTAATTTGGATAAAATCTTTTTATTAGTCACCATAAACACTATTGCCTTATTATTATTATTTTCTTATTATTTATTGTACAGAGTTTAATTTTTAGGCTAATAACAATTTTCTCGGGTTTGCTGAAAATTTTTCTAAAACTTTCTTTTCGACCTTCTCCCGATTTTCTTTAACAAAATTTCGATACACGCTCATCAGACATAATCCGGTCAGCCTTTCCTCTCCGATAGTGCTCCTCAGCCAGGTCTTCACTCTTCGAAGCGTATACTGAAGTACCGTTCTACGGTCGCCATAGTGGCTGGGATTGTGCTCAAAATCGAGAGGGCCCGCCTCATGGCGGGGAAAAAAACATTGGTTTCGTTTAAAAGGTCAATGACTTCAATATCCTTTAACTTGTCCTCATTTAAATTCTTTTTCTTCCACAAGTTATACCATAGGTCCAGCTCCGCGGTGATATCTTCCAATTCATAAAACTCTATAAAGGATTCTGCATTTTTTTTAAGTCACTGATACTCATTTTGAGCATGTATAGAGGATGTAGTTTTGTCAAGGCAAAAGATGGGGTATGTTCTTGGGAGAATCGAATATTTAACAATGATATAAGCGAATCAAGATATGGTATAATTAGTGAATGCCTCCAGTAGTCATTATCACAGTCTGATGGCGGATTTTCACAGTCTGCGTCTTCACGGTTTTTTTGAGTATGTCAATGATTCCGTTAATGTGCTCTCCCACCTTGACCAAATCCATGCTCTTTGCTTGCAGGGCATTAACCACTGGTTCCAATACTGCCAAGTATTTTGCTATTGTAGTTAGGGCAACGATGAACGAAGATATGGTAACCGCTGAATGCAGCTGGTACGCTGATTTTCTCGTGGCGTAGTTTACCTCGATAGATAGTTTTTCCAGTGCATTGACAAGCTCGGAGAAATGTTGTGTGAATATTCGAATGCTTTTGTATTTCTCAGACCATCTAGTCTCGCACATTTGTGAAAGATTGGGAGCCAAATTCCTACGAGCAGTCGATTCCCTGAAAAAGTTTATAGTATCCTTTACTGTGGCAATAGTGTTTCTAATTTCCGGTACATTATTTGCGTCGTTGACCACAAGATTTATTTTGTGGTTTGAGCAATGGAAAAATAATGCTCGAGCGTATTTTTTCCTTAAAATCGCTTGTACGCCACCCTCTTTGCCTGCCATTGTAGAACAGCCGTCAAAACCAAATCCTACACAGTTTTCTGGTGAAAAATTATAGCTTACCAAAAAAATTGTCAATTACTTCTGCAATTGATGGGGCATTTTGTGATTTCAGCTCTACAAAACCTGTGAATTCTTCTCGGATTTTCCCTTGGCTTTCATCGCAGAAACGCAAGCCGATAGATAGTTGTTCTTTCCCAGATATGTCGGCTGTTTCGTCAGCTAAGACTGCGTAAGCCATGGCTTTCTTAGCATCATTTATTACATTCTCCCTAATAACTTCGCCACATAAACCTATTAATTCGTTTGTATTTTTGGCGACGTGTAAACGGCATTCCGACGACACTTCTCTAGGTGATCCTTCAATTTCTTGTCGCCAGAGTCGATTCGTAAGTTCAGCAGATCAAAGAAAACCCCTTCATCCGCTTCTTTTCCTCTAAGAGGCATATCATGTGTGCCGCAGAAAACTACACAGGAAATAATCTATGACAATATTTGCTTGTTTTCTTTGATTATGTTTTGTTGAAAACTTTGCACTTGAACATCCACAGGCACATCTTCGAGAAAAGCCTTCACAGCAGCTGTTGCAGTTTTGTGAAAGTTGGTGGTGACATGATTCCGGCAGTCCTCATGTACATCCTTGAACTTCATAAATGGCCTAATTATGAACGATCCTAAAACCCCTTTAACAGTGCCAGTGGCAGGAGGGGATAAAACACAGTGCTTACAGAGAGCACCCTTCAGTCGCTTGGAGTACACTAGCCATGGTGAGTATTGATCTAACCAGGCATGGTTAAATTTTCTTCGAAAATGGCTTGCATCAATTGCAAAATTGTAATTCTTGGGCGGAGCCCAGCGACTTTTTAACAATTCCTTCTTCTTTTCCACCGTTAGCTGGAAAGCTCATTCTACATAACAGCCTAGGTCATTTTCATGGCAGCCATCATTCTCTTCAATTTCGGGATTGACTACAGAGGCAGAAACTTGTTCAGATGTTGATGGAGAAGATTCGACCCCAGGGGCAGCTACTTCCGCAGATGCTGAAGAATTTGACAGTTGTCCGGTGTCAGCTTTAGACGAGCTTGGTGATCTAGTTTCGTCAATGTTATCCTCGCTTCCACTGCTACTGTCACCATCCTTTTTCCTCTTAAGAGTTGTAGTCGCTGCAAAACATAGGTACACTAGTATTAGTAATTTTAAATACGCCAACTTGAATTTATACTCAGAAACAGCCCTTTAACCGATTCCTGTCAAAAAATTTTTTTTACCAATTTGATGTAAACAAAAAGTACTTTCCGACTGAACTATAAGTATAGGAAACAGAATTGTTGTCCTAAAAAAAAGGGTTCGTGTAACTCAGTACGCACGCCAGAAGTGAATCTTCTTTGTGAAGAAAACTAATTTTCGGGCCCCTCGACCCCTATTTTGAATTTCCCCCAAAAGTAATTCTTATTTTGAAATTCAGCCAAAAACAACCTGTCATTAGATACCCCACATTAAATTTGTCGATTTTTGAAACTTTTAACCCCCTTTCCACACTTATTATGAATTTTCCCAAACATTAGACCAAGTGCAATCGATTGCACATACTCAAAAACATAAAACTGAAAAACTTCATCAAAATCGTCCAAGCCATTTCCGAGAAAAATAAATGTATTTATTTTTTTAAAAACGTTAGGCTACACGTTGCAATGTTACGATGTTGCATCAGTCGTCTGTCGCGTTGCATTTTTTCTAATCACTCCCATAGTCCCATATAAAAATTTTTCATAACGCCGCTAAAGAAGTTTCACTTCAAAAGTATGAGTAATGAGTAGAGTACCTAATTACCCCTTAATGTAACTTACCTTTTCGAAAAAATTTCCTGATATTCATCTGATCCAAGGTCGCCGGAAATATGAAATCCACGTTTTGTCTGCTGTGACGTTGTGTGGCAACATGCTGTGCTCTGTTATGCTATGATTGCTGCTACGCTGTGTAGAGTGGGCTACCTAGAGGTGAGGTGGGTGGAATACCTGATGACAGTTACAGTAAAGACTCCATATACAAGGCTGGCGGGCGAGAACCACTCTATATTCAAAAGACAAAATAAGTTACATATTATTTTTATGTCTGACAAGTGACAAGGTTTTACATAAGAAGCTATAATCTATAATTTGCCATCTTACTTTTAAACAGTTACAAATACAGAATAAATAATAGTATAAATAATTGTCAAATCCTTTGTGGCTTACCTTACAAAATGCTGTCACCAAATATGTAATGCCCAATGCCCAAGGAAAAAACTAAAACAAGGATAAGATTAGGAAGAAAAAGAACACAGAGTTATGTAAAGTTTCAAGGCAGGCGATGTACAGTACAGAACGACGCTTACTTTGTAGCGAACTGTAGAGGGGAGCGTTGACGTCATCTTGCCAGTGGGTCGAGCAGTTGACCTTTGGTATACACATGCAGTATCTCAACTAAAATTCTGAGTTGATACAAAACAAAACAGAATGTAAACTAAAGACACACAAAGCAGACCCGTGATATGAATTCGATACCAGATACCACATTAAAAAATAAAATTAAAATTCCCTTCGGGTATTGTCTTCGTCTTTCGTTTGGTTTAAGATATAGTTTTTTAACAGAACCCAGCATAGGCTACGATATCCTAGTTGGTTAGGTGTTCGCTTTGACTGATTTATTATTATATTTTTAGCTTCTAGGGGGGCAGCTGCCCCCCGCCCCTGCCCCTCGCTGGGTACGCCCTTGGCAAGTAACATGTAACAAGGTTGCTCATTGTACTTTGCGTAAGAGAGATTTTGCTAAAAGAATTAAGATTCAAATAATAGTGAATGGATATTTAAATGAGATGAGGGTATAGTAGTTTATATGTATTTTATTATAAGAAATCAATATTTACAATAAAATAAATAGAATTATATCACATGTCATATTATTTTCAGTATACATACACACACAAACAATGTGTAACCGTTACCGGCCAAACCCAATTTCAGAACAAACTAGTTATTCTTAGACCAAACTATTTACCTGAAACACGACAGGATCAACCGGTTTGGCCTAGTCTGAAATATTTTATCCTAAAATTAAGATGGAACTCCCCGAGAAAACTGATATTTCCTAGTCTGAACCAGTCTGGCCTATAGTGACCCTTTTCTGAATAGGATAAACTGGTTGAGCCTAGTCAAAAGCAATAATGAAAGGATAAACTGATATTCCTAGTCTAAATATTTAAACGCAAGAAAAATTGTGACTTTGTATATGCCTCTCATATTTATTTATTCGTTTGTTACACAATGCATTCTGATGGCATTTTGAATTACAAAGTATAGATTTTTTTTTGCACAGACATCTGTTCGTGAACAGTTTTTGGTAAAGCTGCACATGACAAAACCATGACCCTTCCAATGGACTGTTTGATGGTTGCCGTTCTCAATGAAATTTTACAATCCTGATTAACTTTCTCCTCATGTAGAAACTTTTGAGCACAGATATCAAACTCGGTTCTGAAAATTTAAAACAATAAAATAAAATACAAATGAATATTAAACACCGGGCTATTAGGCCCTGGTTGATTGCTGGTAAATTTCTTCTATACATGTTGGCCACACCTCCAGAGACCATTGTCAATAGATTTCAGAATAATGACGTTTGAGACACAGATGACGGGGGGCCAAATACTACATCTCATGTGGACGAGGGAAAAGAGGTGAGAGGTAGTGTTCGGCCCCCGTCATCTGTGTCGAATGTTGTTATTCTTAATTCTATTGACGATAGCTTCCAGAGGTATGGCTGAAACATATAGAAGAAATTGTAACAGCAATCAACCATAGTCAAACAGCTCAGTATTTAATATTAATGATACCAGCCATGAAAGCCTATCATTTAAATTGATTTACCTTTGATTTACAAAGCCAGAAGGTCAGAGTAGATTAGCACAGTCCCTGAGCTACAGAACTCGCTGGCGATTTGAACGAAATATAGCAGAAAATCATTAAGTCTGTTACTTTGTCATTATTACATGTACAAGAAATATCACAAAATACCAACCATCAAGAAAGAATATTTTGACAAGTGAAAACTACATTCATATTTGGGTTAAAATTGCCTTTAACTTAATGCTGAAGATAGATTCTAATCAGACTTGGGATATTACCATCTCACTGACTTTGTTTTGACATACTGGTCACCTTGGGAAAGTGCTTTTGTTAGAATTTTTTAACAATAACAATTAATTTTATATTGATTTTGAGTGTTTTAGCTTAGTGAAAAAAGATTTTGTAAGCACAGATACCACACACAGATGGCAGTCTTGGGTACTGCCGAAACGTCTGATTTACATAAAGACATTAGATGACAGCCTAACAACCTGAAAGTTTTGACATCTAATAATAGAGTTATGTTTTATTTTTGTTTGACTTATTACTTTTATATCAATACATCAACATCACATTGGCCGTATATTTTGATATTTTATGAGTTGTTTACAACCACATTTATTTGAGGTCTAATTTTAATATGATTTTAATTATTTCAACAACCAAAGTAGATTTTTAAATAAAAACAAAAACAAAACCTGTTTAAGTTTTATTCAGTTAATTTTATTTTAACTTTAACTTTAATCAGTTAGTTTTTATGCATTAACTTTAACTTAGTTAGTTTAGGGGGGGGGGCACTAGTGTTAAAAATTTTTGTTATCTTACCCAAGTTTGGTTTTAATATTCTTTAAATTTTTAAACTCCATTTTTAGTTTTTGATGCCTTAAGAATTTTCACATATTAGCTCAAACACTTTAGACAAGCTTTAGATAAAACTTAAATTCACTGGGCTTACTTACCTGTAGTATAGCTTCTGTAGAACAACATTCATTGTAATCACTTTCGAGTAGGCTCAACCAGTTTGTCCTATCCAGTAAAGGGCGACTATAGGCCAAACTGGTTCAGACTAGGAACTAGCAGGTTATCCTGGGAATACTGTCTTAATTTTAGGATAAAATAGTTCAGATTAGGCCAAATCAGTTGATCCTGTCACGTTTCAGATAAACCAGTTTGACCTAGGAATAACTAGTTTGTCCTGAAATCAGGTTTGACCAGTAAGATAGAAATAATTAATTTGTTTCAATACAACAATACGAATTACACAATATTTAGTTGAAAAGTAGAATGTGATATGCACAATATAAAAATTCAATTTTTTACAAATTATAAATTAGCTAAATTACTAAGTCAAATTTTGAAACATAAGAATACTTTCAGCCAAATACAATATAGAAACCAGAATGAAACTCACCACTCAATGAAAAACATGCAAAGTAAACAAAAATACAAAATTATACTCTTTCAACATTTCAAATATTCTGTAGATGATACTGTAATATTATAATAAAAAATAGGTGTCACTGATTTTTTATTGTTTTTATGAATTAAACAATTGAAAGTTGTATAAACACATTAGGCTAACGATGACCTAAGTACAAGAAAATGATTTAAGAAATATTCATCTCAATCTCTCAGTGTGCGAGTACATTTTCTGTTATCATAAATATAATTACTTCTAATATTTTTGTATCTTATAATAGTATTTAAACATTTAGAATCTGTGTATATTCTTGAAAATATTATTCTTCACTTAAAGCACACATGTTTTGTGGCAGTGGGGAAATTTTGGGTAGCTGTGTGAGGAAAAGAGGTTTGATTGACTTGGCAACACTGCTTTTTCATTTCAGCTACTTCATCAGTTTACTGCACTGAATCAATTTACTGCCCTAGGGCATGAGGTGTACAGGAGTGAGCAGGGCACCATAGCACCATATATGAAGTTCTCGCTTCAATAACCTTATAGGTCTATTCTATTTATTGAGCAGGGGGACTAGATGCATACAAAGCAAAATATTTTGATTGGCCAAAGTCAATAAGTTAATGGGCAATATTTAAATTAATTTTGGCTAATCTGAAAGTAGATGTAAGTAGGGAAAATGTTCTGAATATAATGAAACGATATATCGATCATTATATCTGTAAGTTTATGTAAATAATCATACTTTGTACACACCTACCCTCAAATGTCAATAAATGGAATATGATACAATTCAGTTTTTAAAAGGTCTATTAGGCTTTATAGAGTGCATAAAACACTTCAGTTTCAAGTATTATTTTAATAAAACTATTGTTCTGAGAAGATGTTATTTACATTCCACAGATAAAATTTGTTAGTGTAGTAACAATAAATAATATGTAATTAATTACTTATTAACAAGTAGTACATTTCTAATATTATGGTATGTATGTATATCTATATAGATACAAATAACGCCAACTGGCTTTTTTTTATATTTGGGAAAGCTGGACTATTTTTAACTATGAATACTGTAGCATAACAGAATTATCACCATACAATTTAACTTAATACAACATTAAAAAAGAAGAAACTATCAATAGTGAGTGAGAAAAATAAATGGTTAAAAATGAATTAAAGAAGCTGATCATTATAGTCGATTAAATATTAATAAAAATAAACTCAATAACAAAGAAAACTCTTGGTCCATATAAAAGAAACCAACTATATAAAACCCCAGTACAACATCAGAATACCCAGTAGGTTGAGGAGCAGTAAATGAGAAGACAAATGGAAAAATAAATGAAATAAGATGAGGAGCTGTAAATGAAAAATAAATGAAACAGAATAATCAAGTAAGATTCATTGAATTAATGACATGAGAACATGAAAACTCAAAAATATAGAAATACTTATAGAATAAGAAAGAAGAAACAAACTATGTCAAGTTTCACACAAGGAATATAGAAACAAGAAAGGCTATACCCAAAATATTATGAAGAATACATACACAATTTAAACAGAATTGAGCCTAATAAATCTCAGACCCAGTAACTCAAGTTACAGGATACAATACAATTAAAGTAAATTGTAAAATAAGCGTAAGACTAATTTAAGAACAAACTAGAACAAACAAAAGACTACCATAGTGTAGAAACAGACCAAAAGACTACCATTAGTGTAGAAAAATAGAAGGTGAAATACCATAATAAAATATAATAAAAATTAGAGACTACAGTGAGTGTAGTGAATAACATAATAAAAAAACTATAAGAAATAAATAGGGAAGGAAATAAAAATTATTTAAAAAGACTACCATTAGTGTAGAGTGATACAATAAAAAACATAAGAATAAAAGACAGTCTAATGACTGAGAATGTTATTAGTAATAAAAGCGTTTTAAAGATTATATATAATAAAAAATAATAGATATAAGATGTTTTTATCACAGTTAAGTTGTTACCAGAAGAAACATAAATGCAAAAGACAGTTAATGACTGAGAGTATTATTAGTTATAAGATGTTTTTATTTTAATCAAATTATGTATAAAAAAATAATAGGTATAAGATATTTTTGTAATAATTAGGTGATATATGAAAAATAATAGATATAAGATGTTATGTTGTATTTAAATAATGTTCAATAATTCCAAAGTTTTGTTAAGGCAGAGAAGGCGAGAAGATAATATGAATATTTTTTTTTAAATTGTAAACCATATAAAGAATAATAGGGCAAACTAATTAAAAAACCCAATAGAAAAACAAAACAGCATTTTAGACCAAAATCAACTACTACTATAGAGTCAAATCCAAATGAATAAATTCAATAGAGCTGTATATAATTAATAGAAACTAGTCAATGTAAAACAAAGATATGTAAATGTAATCAGCACAGAAACAAATAATAGTAAATGTAATGACAAAAGGATAAAATTAACTTTATTTGGAAATATATAATACAAGGCCTAACAAGGATCTCAATTCAGATACAATGTAAATTAGTCAATATTGTAACATGACATAAGGTAGCAAAGATTCAATGGTATTTAATTATAAAATAAACAGCTGAAAATAAGAGTAAGAGGCAAAAACTTGTGAACTTAAAGATCAATAACCCAGTAACCCAATAAATGACAAATGACTATTAACCTGACAGACTTGACACAATAGATCGGATAGGAACCAAAGAAAACCAAGAGACAGTGAAGAAGAAGTTTAAGTACAATCAAGTCATCCCAAAAAAGTGAACAGAATATTGTAAATTTAGTAATGAATTGACGTCTGTAGTATATGAGATGTAGCTAGGACAATAAGATTAATGAAGGGTAATAGTATCACATGTATCTTGTTATTTAAAGAATGTACTTGTATAATATAATGTAGGGGGGTTAGAAGATAACCATACCCCAAACTAATTGTAATAATAATGGCCAAAGGCTATAAACAATACTTTGAGCCCAAAACAAAAGTAATATTAGAATGATGACCAAAAGTGATCAGTGTGATTTGGAGGTAAATAGTTATACATAACCATAATCACACAGTGATATAAAGTAATCAGACAACCCATGAATAAACAAGTGAATAAGCCCAAAAGTGTGTGTAAAACTAAATAAGTAGTGAAGTGATAGGGATAGAATAATGGAACAAAGTGAGCAGGGTAGTAATTATAGAAACTTTCTAATGAAAGGAAAAGTGCAGTGGGAGTGTAGAACCAAATATTATATAAGCCAACTATGTTAAACAGATAAACAATTTGTGATAAACTGTGCATTAGTAAGTAAGATTGAACTAATAGTAATGTTGTTAATTTAGGTAATAAGATATCAAGATTATATATTAAGGTAAGAGTTAAGGTATCAGAATGAATAGCAAATTAAGAAGGACTGACACTGTATTTAAGTGAAGGGAATAGTAGATAGGACATATCATGCAAGGAACAGTTTATCAATAGTATTATAAGAGTTTCTTTAAGTTTCTGTAAGTAAGTATTAAGAATTTTGTTAGTGTTCAGAAAATCATAGCATAGAGTAAATTGTAGGGTAAGCAGATAACAGCAGTTAAAAGTTATTTCAGGGTAGAACCTGAAAAGAAATGTTTAATAGTAAGAATTAGAGTTAGGGATACTGATGTTTATTGTTTGTTTTGTTTATAAATTGTATTAGAGTTACCAGAAATGTTAGTAAGAAATGTTGGATGGAAGTAGAATGGAATCTAGGCTCTAGGCCAAACTGTTGAAAATAAATTTATTAATTTGAGAACAAATAATAATCCAAAGTTAAGGCAGAATGTGCCAAATGATTAAACCATGTAAGTGGGTATTCCTAGTACCAAAGTATGGGATTAACAACTAATTTTGAATAAAATATATGTAAGATATAAATATGGGAAAATAGTAAAAATGTAATTAGCTATTCAAAAGTAGGCATGAGGGGTATCAAAATGTTCATCATGAAAAATTAGGAAGAATGGTACTAATGTGATGACTCTAGCTATTAGAATAAAGTAGTAATCTTCAGTTGAAGATATTTTGGTAGAAATAGACGAAAAAAGACGATAAATCCTAACAATAACCTGAGTTAATAACCAATGAAAAATTAGCATAATTTATTAAGTAACCATAGCAACAAGAAAAATAACGCCAAAAAACCGTTAGATTTTCAGTAGTCATTATTAACCAACGCCAGAGAGTGGACCGAGTAGCTCTCGTATTAAAATTAAATTATTATTCTTCAAGTAATTTCAAAACTAATTAAAACCAATGGAAGACAATTACAACAGTACAGGGAATCCTGAACGTAAATTTTTATTTATAAAAAATTAAAATAACAAACCGTAGTGATCCGAAGAAGACAAAGCGACGCCGTGACGAAGAAAGACGACCACTGATACTATATGAAGATCAGTGGAACCTCCTAAAGGAAGAAGACGACACCAACTGAAGAATTACGAGGCCTGAAACAGCAAGGAGAAGTGACGAGACGAGGGAACAGACGACAGGAGTTATCCATAGAAGAAGACGACTGCCCAGGAGTTATCTATCGAAGAAGACGACATCAGGATCTTCAGCAACAAGTAACCGATGAGTATAAACATTATCCCTTAAATCGTATTCACAAATTTTGGTCTGAATTAAATATAACTATTTCAAAATCACTGATCACTATTTCCGAGTCAAAATAAATGCTTATTTAAATTCACTATTTAACTCTAACCAATTAATAATTATTAAGAAAGTAAAATCTGATAAATAATTAACGAATCATTTAATAACGAACTTTTGGCAAACGAGACATAACCCAAAATTGCTTCACAAGTTTTCATTGGTGATTACTTAGTCAAATGTAATGAGATATCGATTTATTTATGTAATTAGTTCTAAGAATTGTTATAACTTTGTGTGTGTTAGCCGTAAGTATATATTTCTGTAGCCGAAAGGACTTTACACCCCAGAGAAAAACGATAATTTTACTGTAAACTAACGTTACTGACTGATTGTATACAACTGAGCTGAGCAAGTACCAACTGCACAATTGTAATAGCCGGTGCCGAAAACGAATTTTGATGTATAATAAACCAAGTGAAATATTCTAAAGGATTAATAAATGTTCTCAATCTGCAATGCTGTATGTTTGATTCAGTTAATTTAGAATTACGACTAGTAATTATTGAAGTGAAGGCGTTAAAGCGAGACGCAAGCTGGGTCATACTGCGGATAGCTGTACGCCAATCAGGTGGCGAGGCGGCAACGTTTGAATGCAGCAGAGCAAAATACGGTTTACCCGTACACGACTGAGAGCATACATTTTGACACGTTTAACACCAAACAACATTTAAACTTTAATTAATTTTTACAATACACGTAAACATCCTGATACAAAGTGGCTTCCATCGCGGGGCTTGAACGATAGCGGCCACACGACACATAAAAGACTTGATACAAAGTGGCGCCCAACGTGGGGCTAGAATAGGTAAGGAAACATATCTCTAAACTTTACAGATTCTAGCGGCGACTACAGAAATGGAACGGGAAAAAATCGGCACAAGACAGACCGTGCTACGCGAAAAGGAGGCGGAAGAGGAAGCAAGAAGATTAGAAAAGGAGATTGAGAAAGGTGGCAGAATGGAAGAAAAGGAAATAACTTCAGTGGAGGATGTGGAAGAGTTATTAACGCCAGCCGAACCAAATAAAACCATAGAAGAAAGGAGATTCGAAAGATTGATGGAAATGTTTCGACAAATGAAGGAAGAAAATAATGATAATTTTAAGAAGCAGGACAAAAATAATGAGAAGATGGAGAAAGAATTGAATAAGAAATTTGGAGAAATTAAGGAGGACAATAAAAAACTATTGCAACAAAATAACGAAGAATTAGACAAGAAATTTGAGTCAATAAACGACAATTTCAAGAAAATGGACAAGAAGTTTGAAGATAATTCCAAGAAACAGAATGAAAAACTAGACAGTAAGTTTGAATCACTAAATGAAACCCTGACACAGAAGTTGAAGGAGGAGAATAAATTGATTAGTGAGAAGATAGAGAGAAGTAATGAGAAAACCAGTGAAGCTTTGAGGCTGATGAAGGAAGATATCGAGACGCTGAATGAAAAAATTGAATATAACCAAGATACATTACAACAACAGTTGACAGAGTACAGAGAAGAACTGAAACAAACTGTAATGGAAACGGAAGAGAAGATAGAGAAAACCAGCGAAGTAGTGATGCAAGTCTGAGAAGAAATTTTAACCAAGGAGAATGAAGTTGAAGGCGAAGGTAAGAGGAGGGTTGAAGGACTACAAAAAGAAACCAACAACAAATTAGAACAGATACAAACCAGAGTAGAAGAGAACTATAGCAGATTGGACGCGTCAGCAAGTGAAGTGAAGGACACCACAACCGCACAAGAAGGGAAAATAGCTGAATTTAGGGCTAGAGAGCTACGCCTGCAAGAGGAGATCAACGCATTGAAGGATCGACCAATCATGACCTCACATGTGTTATGTAGTGAAAATAGAGAGACCATAAACTTTAAAAACTATAAACGTAATCCAATTGAGTTTATAGAACGAGTGGAGGAAAATTTAGCCCGAACCAGAGAGACAAGGTGGACTGTAATCAAGAGCATGATAGATGACATGTTTAAAGAAGTCCATGATAATTGGTGGATGGCGGTGAGACCAGACATAAATAATTTCAATGAATTCAAGAAATTATTCAAAGACAAATACTGGTCGGAGGCAACACAGCACGTGGTGAGAAACAATATAAGCAATGGCAGATTCGACCCTTACCTAGGACAGTCACCAACCGCTTACTTTTTAGGTAAGGTGAGCATAGCAAGGAACCTCGAACCCAACATCCCGGAAGAGTGCCTAGTGACGCAATTGGCGTATCACTATGACGGTGAGATCACGAAAAGCCGTTTAAGTGGACGCATTAAAACTATACAAGAGATGGCCGCATTATTGGGAGAGTACGAGCGGGAGAAACACTATGTCTTGAACAGACAAAAGAATTCACCAAACTACAGAAATTATGACAGCCAGAATCAGCCAAGTGGACCACAGGGAAACCACACCCCGGCCAACCATCCGCCATCTAGCCCCAATAATTATCGAGGGTTCCATAACCAAAACAACAACAATAATTACCCAAGAAACCACAATCAGAATTACCCCAATAACAATAATAATGGTAACCATCCTTACAACAGGGGAAACAACCAAAATGGAGGTGGGTATAACAGATCAAATAACCAGTACCATAATAATAACCCGTCGACACAGAATCAACCACACAGGCGACAAGTAAATTATGTCAGTGCCCGAAACGACAGAAGACGTGGTTACAGAAGAAGGAGCAGGAGTCCGGAAGAAGATAGGAGAAGTAGGGAACGAAGGGGAGACGCGCCCGCAATAAATCAGCCAAGCAATGACCAGGGAGTCCAGTATGTTCGAATAAACCACATCCTGGCTGAGGCCGGGGATGACCAAGAGGGATATCATGGAAACAATGAACCTAATCCAAGTTCCAGGAATGCTGAGGGAAGGAACAGACGGAACGAAGATGAAATAGAACCATATGTATATGATCCATACTGTGACGATCCCATAGAGAGATTTAACACTGCTTATAACTTACGGAATCCTCTGGAAAATCATATTGGCAGAACAGCCCGAACAGTGGCCAGTACCGGAAACGGATAAAACTAAGTCAAAATACTATCTGAAATGGGACTGATTTTAAGTAAACCGAACATGCAAACCAATTAATGTAAATAAATGAGGAGATTAACCTACAAGAAGAAAAAAGAGTGTATATAACAGGGTCCATTGTATAACAAAATAAATACCCTATCTCATATTGAAGGATAATAAAAATAATACCTATGTCATAAGTGAAATCACAACTAAAAAGATAAAAGGGACTTATAACCAGTCTTCTTTAAAAAAGTATTATGAACCAGTGTCAGAAAATTAAAGAGAATTTTGTAAGTAACTATTATCAAAATTCAAAAGTAATGTAAGCACAACTTACAATAAGTATTTGATTGGAACTATTGTTATTATAAATGAGAGGGAATTTAGAAGAAAGATAAACTAAATTCACAACAAGGTAAGGCTAAACTTATAACTAAGTGTGAAACAAAATGAGTAAACACATGTAATTTTGAAAATATGTATAATGAAATATCATAAAAAATTGAAATATAAAATAATTAAATGTTACACAAATAATGATGACGCTACATAACATCATTAACCAACCCTATCACAAAAAGGGGATAAATAGAAATTAATGTTTCACAAAAGAAGAGACAAAAAACAATCAAATAAAAAATAACGCTGGCAGATTAGCTGAGCTATCAATGAAAAAATATAAGTGAGTCAAAACCAGCTATAATGTTAATTAAATATCAATGAGCATTAAAGTGATGACAAATAGAATCACTACCATATAGAATAAGCTCTTAAAACAATACAAAATGCCTATTCAATATCGCCACAAGCTTAAAACAAAGGAATCCTAATAAGTTATTGAGATGAAAGGTCATGAGTTGTATAAAAGAAAGAATAATAATCCCAAAAGTGTTTTATTGTATTAATATTATGTGAGTCGGAAATGAACGACTATTATTATAATTATTATGAATATTATTATGTGATGATTTTATGTTGAGATACGTCCAACATATGTTATTGAGCAGATAGGCAAGGTCTCTGAACTCATAATGTGTATAAATGGATAGCAGAGTAATAGAGCCACACATGTCCTCTGGCTATTACCAATTTATATGAAGGAGAGAGAAGAAAAAATTTTAGGGAAATAGAACATAAAAGGGAATAATAAAGAAAGAAAATAATACCAATTATTACATTATGAACCATGACTTAATAAAGAATGAATATAGAAGAAGTAGCGATGGATGAATTCCTGAATCATAACCACTTGATAAAATAAACTATATTGATGATTTCAGAAAAAATCTAATAATCTTTGTTTCGAAATAATCAATTTTGGTGGCGATGCATTATGTAACATGACATAAGGTAGCAAAGATTCAATGGTATTTAATTATAAAATAAACAGCTGAAAATAAGAGTAAGAGGCAAAAACTTATGAACTTAAAGATCAATAACCCAGTAACCCAATAAATGACAAATGACTATTAACCTGACAGACTTGACACAATAGATCGGATAGGAACCAAAGAAAACCAAGAGACAGTGAAGAAGAAGTTTAAGTACAATCAAGTCATCCCAAAAAAGTGAACAGAATATTGTAAATTTAGTAATGAATTGACGTCTGTAGTATATGAGATGTAGCTAGGACAATAAGATTAATGAAGGGTAATAGTATCACATGTATCTTGTTATTTAAAGAATGTACTTGTATAATATAATGTAGGGGGGTTAGAAGATAACCATACCCCAAACTAATTGTAATAATAATGGCCAAAGGCTATAAACAATACTTTGAGCCCAAAACAAAAGTAATATTAGAATGATGACCAAAAGTGATCAGTGTGATTTGGAGGTAAATAGTTATACATAACCATAATCACACAGTGATATAAAGTAATCAGACAACCCATGAATAAACAAGTGAATAAGCCCAAAAGTGTGTGTAAAACTAAATAAGTAGTGAAGTGATAGGGATAGAATAATGGAACAAAGTGAGCAGGGTAGTAATTATAGAAACTTTCTAATGAAAGGAAAAGTGCAGTGGGAGTGTAGAACCAAATATTATATAAGCCAACTATGTTAAACAGATAAACAATTTGTGATAAACTGTGCATTAGTAAGTAAGATTGAACTAATAGTAATGTTGTTAATTTAGGTAATAAGATATCAAGATTATATATTAAGGTAAGAGTTAAGGTATCAGAATGAATAGCAAATTAAGAAGGACTGACACTGTATTTAAGTGAAGGGAATAGTAGATAGGACATATCATGCAAGGAACAGTTTACCAATAGTATTATAAGAGTTTCTTTAAGTTTCTGTAAGTAAGTATTAAGAATTTTGTTAGTGTTCAGAAAATCATAGCATAGAGTAAATTGTAGGTAAGCAGATAACAGCAGTTAAAAGTTATTTCAGGGTAGAACCTGAAAAGAAATGTTTAATAGTAAGAATTAGAGTTAGGGATACTGATGTTTATTGTTTGTTTTGTTTATAAATTGTATTAGAGTTACCAGAAATGTTAGTAAGAAATGTTGGATGGAAGTAGAATGGAATCTAGGCTCTAGGCCAAACTGTTGAAAATAAATTTATTAATTTGAGAACAAATAATAATCCAAAGTTAAGGCAGAATGTGCCAAATGATTAAACCATGTAAGTGGGTATTCCTAGTACCAAAGTATGGGATTAACAACTAATTTTGAATAAAATATATGTAAGATATAAATATGGGAAAATAGTAATATGTAATTAGCTATTCAAAAGTAGGCATGAGGGGTATCAAAATGTTCATCATGAAAAATTAGGAAGAATGGTACTAATGTGATGACTCTAGCTATTAGAATAAAGTAGTAATCTTCAGTTGAAGATATTTTGGTAGAAATAGACGAAAAAAGACGATAAATCCTAACAATAACCTGAGTTAATAACCAATGAAAAATTAGCATAATTTATTAAGTAACCATAGCAACAAGAAAAATAACGCCAAAAAACCGTTAGATTTTCAGTAGTCATTATTAACCAACGCCAGAGAGTGGACCGAGTAGCTCTCGTATTAAAATTAAATTATTATTCTTCAAGTAATTTCAAAACTAATTAAAACCAATGGAAGACAATTACAACAGTACAGGGAATCCTGAACGTAAATTTTTATTTATAAAAAATTAAAATAACAAACCGTAGTGATCCGAAGAAGATGAAGCGACGCCGTGATGAAGAAAGACGACCACTGATACTATATGAAGATCAGTGGAACCTCCTAAAGGAAGAAGACGACACCAACTGAAGAATTACGAGGCCTGAAACAGCAAGGAGAAGTGACGAGATGAGGGAACAGACGACAGGAGTTATCCATACAAGAAGACGACAGCCCAGGAGTTATCTATCGAAGAAGACGACATCAGGATCTTCAGCAACAAGTAACCGATGAGTATAAACATTATCCCTTAAATCGTATTCACAAATTTTGGTCTGAATTAAATATAACTATTTCAAAATCACTGATCACTATTTCCGAGTCAAAATAAATGCTTATTTAAATTCACTATTTAACTCTAACCAATTAATAATTATTAAGAAAGTAAAATCTGATAAATAATTAACGAATCATTTAATAACGAACTTTTGGCAAACGAGACATAACCCAAAATTGCTTCACAAGTTTTCATTGGTGATTACTTAGTCAAATGTAATGAGATATCGATTTATTTATGTAATTATTTCTAAGAATTGTTATAACTTTGTGTGTATTAGCCGTAAGTATATATTTCTGTAGCCGAAAGGACTTTACACCCCTGAGAAAAACGATAATTTTACTGTAAACTAACGTTACTGACTGATTGTATACAACTGAGCTGAGCAAGTACCAACTGCACAATTGTAATAGCCGGTGCCGAAAACGAATTTTGATGTATAATAAACCAAGTGAAATATTCTAAAGGATTAATAAATGTTCTCAATCTGCAATGCTGTATGTTTGATTCAGTTAATTTAGAATTACGACTAGTAATTATTGAAGTGAAGGCGTTAAAGCGAGACGCAAGCTGGGTCATACTGCGGATAGCTGTACGCCAATCAGGTGGCGAGGCGGCAACGTTTGAATGCAGCAGAGCAAAATACGGTTTACCCGTACACGACTGAGAGCATACATTTTGACACGTTTAACACCAAACAACATTTAAACTTTAATTAATTTTTACAACACACGTAAACATCCTGATACAAAGTGGCTTCCATCGCGGGGCTTGAACGATAGCGGCCACACAACACATAAAAGACTTGATACAATATGGAAGTATTATAACAACAAATTATTAACAACAAGCAATAATCATGAAGTGAATAAAATTATTTAAAGGAAAAATAACATAAAATCACTTATAAACCATTTAATTACTAATTATGTAAAAAATAATAAGGCCTATAAGAAATATCAAACAATGTAAATTTTGGGCTTATTTGAACTTAAAATAGGTCAAGTTATATATTAAATTATGTAAAATTAGCACAAGAATATTGCTAGATAGTTAAATTTTCATAAAATTAATAAATAATTAAGTTACAGCAATAAATAAGAAAACTTGTCATGTATTTTTATGAGTTGAAATCAAATCCAAGACATTTAGATTTTTACAGACAATGGGAAGGAGAAAAAGATATTTTAGAAATTACCACCTAAAACGACGACTTTAAGTCATCAGTCTATTGTTATTCGTGAATGTGTGCAGATCAAAATTTACGGACAGAAGACCTGAAAAAATATAAATGGTTGTAAAACATTGAAGTGCCATCTTAGAAAAATACTACAGAGGTTAACTACTGAAATTTAACAACATAATAACTGAACCAATAACGGAACGAAAACGAATAACCATAATAATCCGATTCAAACCGAGAGCATGAGAAATGAAACGCCATTTTCAGAAAATTTAATTCAACACCAATATTATCTGGACAATGAACTCAACAGAATTTTTGAACACGGAACACAGCACAATTAATCAAACACCAACATATCTCCGAGGAGAAGAAAACACTTCACACTATTTTCCAGAGGTACTACAACATCGCAGAGGAAGGAATACACATTTATTTTTGAGGGAGCAGACAAAACATAGCAGTTGGCGTGTGTAGCAGAAAACTGAGGTGAACGGCAGCCATCTTTTTGTTACTGAGCAACCGAAGCGAACACAGCCTTCACGAGCCAGTGACATCATTCTATGAATTGGTTCGAATTTTACTTATTCATTGACATTATTTTTCTGAATCATGTTATTTTTATAGAATAATAGTTAAGATTGAAGTAATTGTAAGTATTGTATCTTGTTGCTTGCCCTTCTCTGACCATTTCGACAGTTAAAAGAACTCAAATAATTAATTTTGTAATATTATATTTTTGTCTTTTATCACAATCGACCTGAGTGAGTCTCAGCCACTGCCATTATTGATGTGCGTACGACTGGCGCACAAATTTAAATTTTAAAAATAAATATCAGAATTATTCAAATACTTGTGTTCATTATTATTATTTGTATTAGCAATATTAGCTTTTTCTTTCTTCTCAACACAAATAAGAAGTCTCAGAAGAATTTATCAAAAAGAAGCAGAAGAAGAGAAGCTGAGTGAGAAGAGAGATTACTTGAGCCGATCGACATAACAAAATTAACACTTGTGAAACAAATATTTTCACACACAAAATAACCATTCAAGTAATTAAAAATTATAATTAATTAATTAATTAAATAAAAAATAGAAAAAACTAAATATAAATAAAACGTAATTAAAAATTTTCTTTTAAAATAAAATATTATTATTTGTAATTTAGTTTATTTACAAATTGGCGTCCAACTTTAGGGGCTTATGATAGGAATTGATAGGCCTATAAAACAAAAACAATTCGCCCAGTTTCCTATTTTAGCTTGGCAGCTGTTAACAGGTCAGAAGAAGAAGCAAGATGCACAGGAGGGCAACATTGAAGAAAAGAGCGGCGGAGGCCAAAAAATAAATAGATATGGAGGATAAGGAGGCGACACCCATGGAAGATGTGGAGGTGATGTTACCTCCAGCAGAACCAACCGAACCAGTATCCCAAGGGAAACAACCTGACAAGCCAACACAAACAGGGGATGTCGATTTCCAGGAAACCATGATGAGAATGATGATGGAAATGAGAGAGGATAACAAATCAAATAGTAAGAAGGCGGAAGAAAACAGTAAGAAGATGGAGGAGAAGATGGAAGAGAATAGTAAGAAGATGGAGGAGAAAATGGAAGAGAATAGTAAGAAGATGGAGGAAATAAAGACCGACAATAAGAAGTCAAGGGAAGAATTAGCCCAGCAAATGAAGAAAGAGTTAAGGGAAAATAGTAAAGAAATGAAGGAAGAATTGGGTAATAAAATTGGAGATACCAATAAGAAAATTGAAGAAAATAGTAAGAGGGCGGAAGAAAGTAGTAAGAAGATGGAGGAGAAGATAGACGAAATAAAAAATAACAATAAATTATTGATAGAGACCAACTATCTATAGAGGAAAACGTTAAGAAAATAGAGGAGAAAATGGAGGAAATAAAGACTGACAATAAACAGTCGAAGGAGGAATTAAGCCAGATAAGCCAGAAGCTGGAAGAGACCAACCATAGAATGGAAGAAACCAGTAAGAACATGGAAGAGAAGATGGAGGAAAATAGTAAAACGATGGAAAATGACAACCAACAGTTGAGGGAAGAGTTAAGGGAGAATATCCAGAAAATGGAAGAAAATAGCAAGAAAGTGGAGGAGAAAATGGATGGGAATAACCAACTATTAAGAGAAGAATTGAGAGAGAAGAACCAGAAAAATATGGACAGGTTAGACGGAAGGATGGAGACATTAAAGGAAGAATTGAGTCAGAAGATAGCTGAAAACAATGAAACAATCAGCAAGAAGGTAGAAGAGGAAATAACGGTGATCGAACAAAAGATTACAAGGGCTGACGAAAGATAGAGTCAGACAAAACGAGAAGTACAGAGTATCAAGACTGAAATACACACTAAGGTTACAACAATAGAAGAAACGAATAAGAGGAATTTAGAAGAAAAACTAAAAGAAACACGTGAAGAATGGGAAAGAGTGCAAGACTGATTCACTGAAAAATGTGACGGCATTGAAGCGGCTGTGACCAGTATAAATAGTCAGGTGCGACAAAATCAAACTGACATAGATCTTTTCCATAGTCGACCAACCAGCATTACCAGTTGTTCTAATAATGAAAATCGAGAAGGGATTAACTTCAGGTTTTACAAGAATAAGCCTATGTAATTCCTGGCCAGAATGGAAGAGTACTTCGCAAAACACAGAGGCAACCGTTGGAGAGAAAATAAAGAAGTATTAGACGAATCGTTTAAGGAGATAGCCGATAATTGGTGGATGGCGATCCGGGATGAAGTGACAGACTACCAACAATTCGAGAGGCTATTCAAGGCCAAATATTGGTCTGAGTCGACACAGAATATCGCAAGAGACGGGATCTGTCACGGGAAGTATAACCCATATGGAAATCAAACTTTAACAGCATATTTCTTGGGAAAGGTGTGTGTGGCCAAACATTTAGAGCCCCGAATACCGGAAGAATGTTTGGTCAGCAAACTCTCCTACCACTATGAGGAGGACATCATCAGAGCTAGACGCAACAGTCAAATTAAAACGGTACAAGCGATGACAGAACTGCTAGAAATGTATGAACACGAGGACTATTACCGCCAAAGTTAAAGGAGATACGCAAAACCTGAGCCAAGAAATAACACAAATTATACGAATAATAATAATCAGCAGAACGGCAACAATAACAATAATTATAGCTCCGCAAACCGGAATAGTGCCAGATATAATAACAATAATAGTAATAGCAATAATGCTCCTAGTATAATAATAATAATAGTAATAATAATGTTCCCCAAAATAATAATAATGAGGGTAACAATAGTAATAATAACCGTCAATCCAATAACAACGGTTATTATAATAATAGTAATTATGGTCCTAATGGTCAGAGAAACCCCAACTCACCTAATAACAACTATTATGGCCATAATAGAAATTACCCAAATGGAGGTAATAATAATAATTACAGAACATATAGACCCCATATAAATTACATCAGAGTGGAAGGCAGTGGACAGCGGAGATACCAGCCTCAACGAAGGAGTCGATACTATGAATATGAAACATTTCAAGGGAATCAGGGAGGTAATGGTTACAGAGGATATGAACCCAGACGCAGTTCGAGCCTGGACAATCAAAGAAGACTGCCTGTAACGGAGGCCCAGCAAGATGATCACGCTGAACCAAACGAAGCAGTTCCAGGACTCCAGGTTGACTCTGCTAACAGCCAAATCTGTAATGATACGGAGCATTTAAACGAAAGGAGGCAGTAATAAACAAATACAACCCTTTACTGCTCCAATCTGCTGGGTATGGACAAGAGGTAAACTTGAGAAAAGAAAAGAAAAATTTTACTATAATCTATAACCACTATTTAAAGGATATCCGCAAAGACTTATTAGAAGAGAAAGAAACAAACATTAACAACAATGACAATGAGATCATTTACATAGTCGCAGAAATTGAAGGTATTTCTGTCCCCATTATGATAGACACTGGAGCAAAGGTCTCAATAATTAACCACAGTGAATTGGACCGGATACAGCAGGAATGCCACAAAAAACTACCAATACTACCTATTAATAACATAGTGCTTGTAGGAGCTACTGGTCGACAAAACAAGACGATACGGAAACAGGTATCCCTAAGTATTAACAGTCAGGGCGTAAGTTAAGATATGATATTTCTTGTTGCAGCCGGATTACCCTTCAACATCATGATAGGGTGTGACATATTACGAAGAAATTCAGCAGTTATTGACTTGTGCTGAGAGAAGGTATCACTCTTTTCAGAAAGTTCGACCTGGGTAGCCAATTTAATAAACAACAAGATGGTAGATTCCCGACAAACTCTCAACCACGCAAGTGAAGTGAATCACTTATCGAATTACTCAACAGACAACAAATTAGTAGGTCAAGATACCGAAGATGACCTATGGACACAAAAGATTCAGGAGATACGTGACTTCCGGTGCCACGATGCCACCGAGCGATTAAATGAGAACCAGTTGGATCAATTAATTGGGATCTATGAAAAATATCGGGCCGTATTTTCAGACGAGCCAGGAAAAATCAGAAACTATCAATGTTCAATACGATTCAGAGAACCGGTGGAATTCAATCGCAAATCATACCCAATAGCACAATCTTTGAAGGAAGCTGTACACCCGGAGATCCAGAATATGATTAACAAGGACATAATCGAAAGCAGTCAGTCGCCATATACCAGTCCGATTGTGGCTATCTAAAAGAAGAATGATAAAGTCAGACCTTGCCTTGACGAGCGCAAGATCAACAAAATGATAATCAATGACCGTACCTCGCCTGGCGAAATTGACAAAATATTAAAGAGATTCCACGGAACCAAGTTTATTACTATGTGGGATACCGTGTGTGGGTATTGGCAGGTGGAATTGCACCCACAAAGCCGGCAATACATGGCGTTCATTTTCGAAGGACGCAACTATCAGTTTAAGAGATTGCCCTTCGGGTTAGTGAACTCAGTAGCCGTTTTTGTCGCCTGTATGGACCAAATACTCAGACCAGAAGCACTCCAATTCATGACTGTTTATGTTGATGATCTATTAATAACATCAACCAATTGGGAGGAACATTGTTACCATGTGAAGCATGTCTTGAAGAAGCTGGCTGAGAATAACGTCACTCTCAAGCTAGACAAGTCACAACTTATAGCTAAAGAGGTCCAATTTTTGGGTTTCCAGTTGAATAGTCAAGGAATAACACCGTCGTCAGAAAAGGTAGACACCATACAGCGCTTCCCTACACCGAAAAACAGAAGGCAACTACAGTCATTTTTAGGCCTGTGTAATTACTACAGGAAATTCCAAAGTAATTATTCAGAAATGACGGCCCGATTTCAGTATCAATTATCGTCCAAGAATAAATGGCGATGGGGTCAAGAACAGGACGAAACATTAAAATCGATTAAAGAGAAGTTCTTAGAAGCAGTAATGCTTAACCATCCCAATTTTAACCGACCTTTGTTCCTGAACTGTGACGCTAGAAATATTAGCCTCGGATCAACGTTGTACCAAGAAGACGAAAATGGAAACCACCTAGTAGTGAGCTTCGCTAGCAGAAAACTTAACCAATGCGAAAAGAACTATAACGTTACGGAAAAGGAACTGCTAAGTGTAGTCTTTGCCTGTGGGAAGTTTCGAACCTACATTCTAGTATATCCAGTGACAGTTCGCACCGATCACAAGTCTATATCATTTCTAAGAAGATGCAAGTTAAGCCAAGGTAGATTGACCAGGTGGGTACTTGCCCTGCAGGAATATGATCTACAGTGGGAGTATGATCCTGGAAGTAAGAATGTAGTAGCAGACGTATTGTCACGGGTAAATTTGGAAGAACAGACGTTGGAGGGCGAGAAGGAGAGCATCCTGAAGATCTATAATATTATCAAGGACCGATCCGATTTAGAAAAGGTAGTATGGGACATCAACAAACACCAGCAGTCCGACCCGAAACTAAACAATATCAAACTTCGTCTCTCCAACCAAGAGGATACCATAACCAGGTTTTATTGTGTACATAATGAGGTATTATTCATCAAAACCTCCCTTGATGAAGATATATGGAAAATAGTAATCTCTGCTACAGTCGAGAAGGATATCATCCTAGATTATCATCTCCGATACGGTCACATGGGGGCCATGAAGGTGATCAAGGCGTTAGAAGAAAATTGCCATATAAAAAATATAAATCGAAAGGTAAGAAAGTACCTTAAGACCTGCCTTATTTGTCAATTGGTAAAAATGAACAATGAAAGAAAAGAGGGTATAATGATACCAATTACATCACAAGCAAAGCTGGAAAAGGTCTTTCTGGACATCTGTGGTCCATTTCCCTGTAGTGGCGGATGCCATCGTTACAAATACATTATCGTAATGATGGATCACTTCACCAAATTTATAAAACTATACCCGGTGAACCGAGCCACCACTTTGAAGGTTTTAGGAGTGATAACCAATTACTACCTTCCAGAGATAGGAAAACCCGCGTCCATAATCACAGACCAAGGAACGCAATTTAAGGGAAGGAGGTGGAGAAACACTTTAATCACATTGGGCATCAAGACGTACAAGACATCTGTTTACGACCCCAGTAGTAATCCTGCAGAGAGGGTGCTGCGAAAGATCGGAAGAATATTGCGAACTTACTGTCATAATCAGCAAAGAAAGTGGCAAGAATACTTATCAGCCACCGAGGAATTCCTTAATTTAGCATATCACCCCGCTATAGGGACCACACCATATACGGCAATGTATGAAAAACAACCTCCTAGAGAAATACAAGACATCATAGAATTTCCCATGAATCACGAATACAAATTTAATCGACTGAAGTTCTACAATAAATTGGCTGAAGACCAGGAAAGGCGACAGAACAAGTATCAAAAGGCGATTAAGAAAGTAATAAACTACGAAGTCGGAGAAAAGGTATTATTGAAAAACAAGGAACTACCCAGTACTTTGGAAGGCATTACCAAAAAGTTATTACTGCTGTATACCGGACCATATCTGATTATTAAAAACAATAACAACAATACTTATGTATTAAAGGATATGAATTCAAATAAGATAAAAGGAACCTATAATCAGTTATCAATCAAAAAATATCTAGAGGAGAGAAAGAATTATCTAAATTCAAAAAATTAGTAAGACCAGCTTACATGAATGATTAGGATTAACTATTATGAACAAAAAGAATTTTGAAGAAAGAAATATCAAAATTCTAAAAATAGTAAGACCAACTTAC
Organism: Magicicada septendecula; assembly: GCA_034769895.1. Lineage (NCBI taxonomy): Eukaryota > Metazoa > Arthropoda > Insecta > Hemiptera > Cicadidae > Magicicada > Magicicada septendecula. Next base: position 337,492,622 of record CM068367.1, on the reverse strand, counting down.
ACGAACTATTCGAAATAATTATTATATGAACAAAACGAATTTAGTAAGAAAAAAAAACATCTAAATTCTAAAAATTAGTAAAAACAACTTACACAAATTATTTGAAAAACGATTAAATATATATGAAAAGAATTTTTGTAAAAAACACTACAAAATTCTGAAAATGTAAGAACAAATTACACTCATAATTTGAGTGAACTCTTACATAAAAAAATTTGAGAATAAATGGAATACAAATGTGTAAACTTCCTCAAAATCTCCAGAGACAAAGCAAAAAAGAACATGTTCCAGTAAATAATGAGAACAACCAATATCAAACAATTGAATAATTTAATATTACAAGGAAAAGATATCCATAAATATTAAAAGTGTCATAAGAAGAAGGTGTAGCAAATATTCATAAGAAACAGTTTGAAAAAGGAAAAACCTTTAATAAACTATCACAGCTATAAAAACTATACTACAGTTTGTATTGTAATAGTGACTATGATAACTGTAACAACTATTATAAACCATGTAAATGAGACAATTTAAAACAAAAATGATACAGAAATTTTAAATGAATAAAGGAATATTTTATAATTAAACCAAAATAATTTAAACAAGACACAATGAAAATAATTTGATGAACATGAAACAAGGAAGAAGAACCAACTAAATAAAAACCAAATATTAAGACCAGAAACAAAAAGAAACTGGTACCATAATGATAATATTGTTGTAATAACCACTATTATAGTGATAATTAATAGAAGAAGGAATTAATGTTATGCCATGAGCAATAGAATGACTCATTGAATAACAAATGAAAATATATATATATATCTATATAAATGCTAATTACTATGTAAACAAGATGAAAAGATGAAATGATGAAACAATGAAATGTATATTATACCACATACCTAAGCCACATAATATGGAATGAGCTTTGATAGAAAAGAAGAGTCAAGTGTATAAAAGTATTAATTAATATAAAATATTATTAAGTCAAGAATCCAAGGATGTTTATTATTAGTCGAAAGAGACTACTTTTAATGATTTTTAATTTTTATGACTGGATGTAGAGAAATTCCATCAGTCTTATATTTTGAGCAGAGATGATAATTCTTCTGAGCTCAGTTAAGTGAAGTATTGGTCAGCAGAGAATGAAGCCGAAATGTGCCACTCTGAACTGTTCCAGCTCACATGTTAGGGAATGTTAGGGAGTAAACATACCAGTGAGGAAGCACCGAATAAGGAAGAAAAAATATATGATAATAATGATATACGTAAGATTAAAGATTACTTACTAATGAATAAAGAAGCTAATGAAGGAGATACATATCATCTGAGAGAGAGCAATGGTGGAAAAAGAAGGTATATAAAGTGAAATCACGAATAAAAATATGGTAAATAGAAAGCATTAGTAGTAATTATTTCATCCATATTAAGAGTATGATCTGAACTAATCACTTTTACAGGAGAGCATATGTAGCATAACAGAATTATCACCATAAAATTTAACTTAATACAACATTAAAAAAGAAGAAACTATCAATAGTGAGTGAGAAAAATAAATGGTTAAAAATGAATTAAAGAAGCTGATCATTATAGTCGATAAAATATTAATAAAAATAAACTCAATAACAAAGAAAACTCTTGGTCCATATAAAAGAAACCAACTATATAAAACCCCAGTACAACATCAGAATACCCAGTAGGTTGAGGAGCAGTAAATGAGAAGACAAATGGAAAAATAAATGAAATAAGATGAGGAGCTGTAAATGAAAAATAAATGAAACAGAATAATCAAGTAAGATTCATTGAATTAATGACATGAGAACATGAAAACTCAAAAATATAGAAATACTTATAGAATAAGAAAGAAGAAACAAACTATGTCAAGTTTCACACAAGGAATATAGAAACAAGAAAGGCTATACCCAAAATATTATGAAGAATACATACACAATTTAAACAGAATTGAGCCTAATAAATATCAGACCCAGTAACTCAAGTTACAGGATACAATACAATTAAAGTAAATTGTAAAATAAGTGTAAGACTAATTTAAGAACAAACAAAAGACTACCATAGTGTAGAAACAGACCAAAAGACTACCATTAGTGTAGAAAAATAGAAGGTGAAATACCATAATAAAATATAATAAAAGTTAGAGACTACAGTGAGTGTAGTGAATAACATAGTGAAAAAACTATAAGAAATAAATAGGGAAGGAAATAAAAATTATTTAAAAAGACTACCATTAGTGTAGAGTGATACAATAAAAAACGTAAGAATAAAAGACATGCTAATGACTGAGAATGTTATTAGTAATAAAAGTGTTTTAACGATTATATATAATAAAAAATAATAGATATAAGGATGTTTTTATCACAGTTAAGTTGTTACCAGAAGAAACATAAATGCAAAAGACAGTTAATGACTGAGAGTATTATTAGTTATAAGATGTTTTTATTTTAATCAAATTATGTATAAAAAAAATAATAGCTATAAGATATTTTTGTAATAATTAGGTGATATATGAAAAATAATAGATATAAGATGTTATGTTGTATTTAAATAATGTTCAATAATTTCAAAGTTTTGTTAAGGCAGAGAAGGCAAGAAGATAATATGAATATTTTTTTTTTAATTGTAAACCATATAAAGAATAATAGGGCAAACTAATTAAAAAACCCAATAGAAAAACAAAACAGCATTTTAGACCAAAATCAACTACTACTATAGAGTCAAATCCAAATGAATAAATTCAATAGAGCTGTATATAATTAATAGAAACTAGTCAATGTAAAACAAAGATATGTAAATATAATCAGCACAGAAACAAATATTAGTAAATGTAATGACAAAAGGATAAAATTAACTTTGTTTGGAAATATATAATACAAGGCCTAACAAGGATCTCAATTCAGATACAATGTAAATTAGTCAATATGGAAGTATTATAACAACAAATTATTAACAACAAGCAATAATCATGAAGTGAATAAAATTATTTAAAGGAAATATTAACATAAAATCACTTATAAACCATTTAATTACTAATTATGTAAAAAATAATAAGGCCTATAAGAAATATCAAAAAATGTAAATTTTGGGCTTATTTGAACTTAAAATAGGTCAAGTTATATATTAAATTATGTAAAATTAGCACAAGAATATTGCTAGATAGTTAAATTTTCATAAAATTAATAAATAATTAAGTTACAGCAATAAATAGGAAAACTTGTCATTTATTTTTATGAGTTGAAATCAAATCCAAGACATGCAGATTTTTACAGACAATGGGAAGGAGAAAAAGATATTTTAGAAATTACCATCTAAAACGACGACTTTAAGTCATCAGTCTATTGTTACTCGTGAATGTGTGCAGATCAAAATTTACGGACAGAAGATCTGAAAAAATATAAGTGGTTGTAAAACATTCAAGTGCCATCTTAGAAAAATACCACAGAGGTTAACTACTGAAATTTAACAACATAATAACTGAACCAATAACGGAACGAAAACGAATAACCATAATAATCCGATTCAAACCGAGAGCACGAGAAATCAACCGCCATTTTGAGAAAATTTAATTCAACACCAATATTATCTGGACAACGAACTCAACAGAATTTTTGAACACGGAACACAGCATAATTAATCAAACACCAACTATATCGCCGAGGAGAAGAAAACACTTCACACTATTTTCCAGAGGTACTACAACATCGCAGAGGAAGGAATACACATTTATATTTGAGGGAGCAGACCAAACATAGCAGTTGGCGTGTGTAGCAGAAAACTGAGGTGAACGGCAGCCATCTTTTTGTTACTGAGCAACCGAAGCGAACACAGCCTTCACGAGCCAGTGACATCATTCTACGAATTGGTTCAAATTTTACTTATTCATTGACATTATTTTTCTGAATCATGTTATTTTTATAGAATAATAGTTAAGATTGAAGTAATTGTAAGTATTGTATCTTGTTGCTTGCCCTTCTCTGACCATTTCGACAGTTAAAAGAACTCAAATAATTAATTTTGTAATATTATATTTTTGTCTTTTATCACAATCGACCTGAGTGAGTCTCAGCCACTGCCATTATTGATGTGCGTAAGATTGGCGCACAAATTTAAATTTTAAAAATAAATATCAGAATTATTCAAATACTTGTGTTCATTATTATTTGTATTAGCAATATTAGCTTTTTCTTTCTTCTCAACATAAATAAGAAGTCTTAGAAGAATTTATCAAGAAGAAGAAGAAGAAGAAGAAGAAGAAGAAGAAGAAGAAGAAGAAGAAGAAGAAGAAGAAGAAGAAGAAGAAGAAGAAGAAGAAGAAGAAGAAGAAGAAGAGAAGAGAGATTACTTGAGCCGATCGACATAACAAGATTAACAACATAACTTGTGAAACAAATATTTTCACACACAAAATAACCATTCAAGTAATTAAAAATTATAATTAATTAATTATTTAATTAATTAATTAATTAAAAAATAGAAAACCTCTAAATATAAATAAAACAATTAAAAAATGTATTTTAAAATAAAATATTATTATTTGTAATTTAGTTTAATTACAATACACACATGAACATTATGGCAGGCAATTAGTTGCAACCAATATGTAATGTTGTGCTTACTTCAGTGTACTATTCAAGCTAATTTTTAATGTAATCAAAAAATATTTGTAAATTCTTTGTAACTTCTTCATGGTCACCACCATGTGGAGGGGGCAGTTGCCCATGTCTGCTGACTTTAGAGGACAGGCAAATTGGAGGTGATAAAGATATATTGACTACAATTGCTAAATTTTAATCTGTTACTTAAGCAGGAATTTTTAGTGGTGAGAAGGGAACAACATATATCGTTACACTGTTAGCCTAAGAGAGTGGGGCTAGTGTGTCATAGTAGAAGCAATAAACTGATCAGTTGTTTCTTGTTTATGTACTTTAATTGTGTCATAGTTTTTTTAGTTTCACAGCCACGAATGTTTTCATAATTTACTTCAAAACTAATTGTTCACAGATTTTGATGAATTTTGTATTTAATAGCTAACACTAACTTCATCTGTTTTTTTTGGATAAAGATATTTTGGAAAAGCAGTTATTTTTTTGTGCACATCAAATCAAAGCAAAAACATTTCCATATAGAGTAGAAGAGTGATATGAACATGAACTAGTTTTCGTGTTCACTTTTCTTTTTTTTTTGAGGGGGTGAGCTATTGTTTTTAGTCCAAGGGTTTTTAGTCTGGTTACCACCCATATTCAATATCATAATACTGCAGTGTTGTCAGCATAAGTTGCTACAGTACACTACTGTGTTTGGTGCTGTACAAACTCAAGAATGTATTACTTTAAAACTTAGGAATTCTTTTTTACTTGGTGTACAGAAGGTAGTGAACTCACCCAAGTATGCTTTTCTCTCCATTATACACAACTACAATAAGTGAATTTTTTGGAATCTGTTGTTAACATGTAATAATCCCTGATGCCATATTATGTCAAAATATGATTGTAAAGAAAAACTTTCTTTTTTTCAGTAATTTGATACATAAATAAGCATAATCTAACTAACCGAATAAAATTATTTGTGTACACAAATTCCATAGGATTCATCCACCTCTTTAACTGGTAGAATGTTACCTTAAAGACCTCAAAACTTATATTTCTGAAAATATGTCAAGTACTTACCTCAGGCAGGTTTTTTGGATGATTTATATGCATTCCTCCAACTTCAATAACTTTTGGCACAAAAGGGCGAGCAATATTTGTGGTAAAATGAGAATTAACAAGTACCAAAGATAGGTTGTATAGAAGGTCAGTTATATGAGGCATGGTTTCAGAACCTGGATAAACAAAATGTCTTTTCACCACAATTTGCTGCTTTCTAAAATGATAATAAGTGTCAAGAATGTACAGCTGAATATGTCGCAGTGTGTTGTGAAGTCGCTGGAAGAAAGTCATATCAGTAGAATAAGGGACAGTAAAGTCTGGAACAAAAGCCAGTGGTCTGGGGTTGCCACTATAATAATCATCTCTTAATGCAGTCCCGTGTGTTGACATTACAATTAATGGAGCACTGTATCTGCGTGAAAAAGCAGTAAAACAATCTACATAAAATGACTCGGTCATAACTAAATCAAAAGTATAGTCATTTGAAATAATGTATTCTTTCACCCTAGGATCATCCAATGCTGAGTCACATATTTTTTCTCCTGTATCGTATAACCACATTGCTGAAGGGCTACGTATTACTTCAGTATGTTCTGTAAATAAACAAATAGTCACAATTAACAGAAATGTAATGGTTTTATCAAATTATTGATCTCTTATTAAGTTTTAAACCAAATATTTTAAATACAGTGGTATCCATTTAAAATAAATATATACGGACACCTCGTATAGTTCTACAAATATTTTTATAAATTCTGGCAATTGTTTCACCAGTTTCGCCAGCAGCTTCTGAGGTTAGATTTTAACTGTAAATGTATATTTGCTGTGCCAAGTGTTGAGTGACCATTCGATCAGTGTAACAGTGGTATCCTTTAAATAATATGTAATTATATTTATATAACATATGAAATAAATTTTTAAAAGTCTGTAATTATAAAATTACAATATAATAATTTATATAATACTACACAACATTATAAAAATTTTACTGTAAAACCAAAATGTTGTAAAATATTTAAAAATCTGTAAAATTTATAAAGTATTATGCTCTTTCTAAATCAATCCACCTTACAAGCATGTACACAAAAGTGTGTGTGTATGTGTAATGTTATGTAATTTGCTTCATAACAAAAGAAAACAATAAAAGCTCTAAACGTTTTGCCTTCTTTTGTACAAAAATACATGAAACAAGCAAAACATTATTCCATTGCTCTCTATTCATGGCTTTATAGATGTTTAATTCTACATTATGTTGTCGAACATCTAGAAAAATAAAAAACATTTAGTAAGCTTTATATTTTTGAATAAAACTTACAGACGTAGCATTTTCATATCTTGAAAATTTTAATTTGAGGCTAAAGACTTGTAGACATGATTACAGTCATGGAATAAATAAAGGGACATAAAAGTTATTAACACATATCCTTTGGTTATATTATTTATGAGGCTGTTCTTCCTAAATAAAAGAAACCAGTTCTTTATCTGTTAAGTAGAGAGTTATTTGTTATATTGTTAAGTAGAAGGAATGCTTCAGACAACAAGTAAATCCTATGTTAAACCTTAATCAGAATCAAGTAAGATTTTAAGATTGAGAAGACTAAGGCTATTAAGCATACACAGAAAGACTTCATAACTTCTTACAGTCACTTTGAGGCAAGTAACCAAGAAAGTCTGTGTTGTTCATACCCTATATATTTAGTATGAGCAACAGTACACATATAATAAATAGTTGTGACAGAAGGTAAAAATGGATTTATCTACAGTCAACATGTACTTTGAAGTTCTTCTGGCCTGGCTTTATGCATACAGGAAGAAAGCTGGATCTGCTCCTGTTATTATTACATTTAAAGTAAGAAAGTTGCTATTCCACAATATCTCAACAAAATATACTAACTCCAGCAATAATTATGAGGAATCTAATGAAGTCATCTATTCTAGCAGAATTTAGAATACTATTTTAATATTGTCATTTGTTTTCTTTTAATGAACTTTAATTTAAACAACTAAAATTCTGTGTGTTCATCTTTGGACTTAACTAGATCACAACAGCACCTTGAGAGGTATACAATAACCTAAAAAAATCTCTGTTTGTCAGATTTACAGATAGAGAAACATCAGTGGCATTTGTACAAAAGACTATTTCCAAAAGTTGGCACACAAGAAAAGACTTAAGACTTTACCACCTGAAAATATACAATGTTAGTTAATATTTCTAAAACACTGTAGGCCTACTGTAAAAAGATTTGCAGATGCTTATCTTGATGATTAGTGTTTGCATTTCTCTTTACATTTTATTAACAGTACCATTTTTCAGTAACCTAAAATTTTTAATCCTGGTATGAGAGGGTATGTTATAATAATGAACAACAGCTGACTTCCAAAAATGTCCATGGATTGGCAACCAGAAGGCAAAAGGAAAAGAAGAAGGCCAAAACCTGACTGGAACAGTGTTGCTGAAAAATTAACACAGTGGAGACTCCCTCCTGAGGAATAGTAGTACTGTACAAACAAAAATGGAAAAGAGAGAGAGATGTAGTGTCAAAATATACGAAAATAACTTATTTCTAAAATATTCTATTTAATTATTGTATATAATATATGCTTTGCATGTTACATATGTGTAAAATACTCACTGAATATATTCTTAAGCTGATCCAAATGTATTTCTTTAAAATTAGTAGCATTTACAAACTTTTCATATGAAACAGCAGTGAACACAGTTAAATTGTGCCCTCTGGATAACAGTTGTCCAATCAAGTTAATAAACACATTTTGATGACTGAAAGAAGGTACTGGTGTAACAATCAAAATGTTAGCTGCCTCTAGTGACGCAAAGAATGTGAATATGATGGCACTGACCAAACATTTCATCTAAAACAGTAATTAATATACAATGCTTTACTCTTATTTGTAATATATTACAATATATTTAATTCCAGTTGATTTTTCAATGATATAATACTTGATTCCCTATTGACAGGCAGTGTTAAGTATTATTAATCATGCCATTTTTTTAAAACAATATTATTAATCAAATTTTTTTTTTTATTTTAGTTTTATAACTCTTAACTATTATACAGAACAACCACTGAACATACACGATATATCGATATATAATAATAAAAGGGACTTCTTATAATTTAAATTGTTATTTGATTAGAAATTTTTTAGAAGTTATTAAATTGATTAGAAGTATTGTGACATTCACTTGACTCGTTATGTGCTCAATCATTGTAATGACTGAGTGTGCAGCATGATAGGTTTCATTCATGTTAGCGTGTAGTGAAATGTTAGTATATATACCGGTACTTAGTTTTGTGTTTCCTCATGCTAAAAAGTGTCCATTTGAAAAAAAAACGTATGAGCACCTAGCGTTTGAAACATAAACAAACGTTAGAAATAAATGTGTTACATTAACGTGCAGTTCAAAACAAATAATAATAATTATATATCTTATCAAGATGAATAACAATTTTATCAAGTCATAATAGTAAAATGATTATAAACATACAAACATGTCACTAAAATATACTGAAACACAAAATTGTCACTCAGCATTGTTAAAATTCTGTACACTACTGGCGTATGTGTCTGTTTACGAGCTGGTTGCTGCATTAAGATTACATGTGAACTGGATGTTGACCACACTACTAACAACCAGTAATAACAGTCCTTATAACATCACTGACAACATAACTTGAATGAAGCGTAAGTTGTTTTTGTTAATTATAAGTATAATACTACTGACTCGGAACACTAAGTTTTATTGGTAAAATGTAAAATTTTTCTAAATATCACTATAGTATTGACAACTCGGAACACTAAGTTTTTTATAAGTAAAAACGTAAAGTTTTACCTTACAGCCTAAACCGGCTTTCACCTTTAGAAGGCTTCATCAGAGGCTGCCATAGGTAGCGTTGTCCATCTTGTTGTTGGCGACGGGATAGTTATCCGAAAGATTGAAGCTGTGTGTGTGTGGTGAGATGTGTTCGAATAATGCGTGCGATTTGAATTGTGTCTGTTCGTTTAGGATGTCGTTTTTATTTGTTTTTGTGTGTTTGTATATTTCTAATTGTTCTAGAGTGTCTAGTTTTCGGCCTTTTGTGTGTACGTGTAGAATGTTCATGTTATTGTCGATGTTTTTATATGTGTGGTTTGCTTCAATGAGGTGGTTTGCAAAGGTAGATTCTGTAGTGGTGTGGAGTGCTTTTGTGTGTTCAATGTATCTCTGTTTGAAGCTACGTCCTGTCTGGCCTATGTAGAATTTATTGCAATTTAGCTTGTATACACCAGGTAGATCGAATTTGTATAAGGTAAAATTTTTACCTTATAGCCTATACCACCAATTCCAATCACCCAATACAACATAAACTAGCTGCCTTCGGAACCATGATACACAGACTAAACAACATCCCACTAGATGAAAAAGACTACAGAGACGAACTAAACACGATAAAATATCGTGAACAGCAGAAACCAATGGATGCAACAGAACAATAGTCAATAAACTCCTACACAAAACATACAACAGACAAAGACAAGAATCTACAAGTTCATAACACTAACATACATCAATAACCACACTGAAAAAATAGCCCACAAATTTAAAAAAGCAGGATACAGAATCGCATACAAAACTACAAACAAAACAGAACACACAGTATCAAAAAACACACAAAGAACAAAACAAATTTGGTTTACCTGGTCTTTACAAACTAAACTGTTCAGACTGTAACAAATTCTACATAGGCCAGACAGGACGTTGCTTCAAACAGAGGTACATTGAACACACAAAGGCACTACACTCCGCCACCGAGTCCACCTTTGCAAACCATCTCATTGAAGCAAACCACATATACACAAACATAAACAGCAACTTGAATATTCTACACGTACACACAAAAGGCCGAAAACTAGACACTCTTGAACAACTAGAAATATACAAATACACAAAAAAGGCATAAAAACGACATCCTAAACAAACAGACACAATTCAAATCACACATATTATTCGAACATATTACACCACACACACACAACATCGATCTTTCATACGACGGCACTGTCACAAAGAACAAGATGGATAGCACTCCTAGAGGCAGCCTCTGACGAAGCTTATAATAAGCGAAAACTGGTTCAGGGTATAAGGTAAAAATTTTCATTTTTACCAATAAAAAAATTAGTGTTCCGTGTCAGTAGTATTGTACTTATAATTAGTTCATCAACGGAAACGTCATGGACAACAAAATCCAAGAATTATTTTTGTTGTTTACTAAATCATAATTTCATGCATAACCCATGTTAGTGCTACACATAAAACATTTTCACTAACAGTAAAAAATTAAATATGATCCTAAACTCTCACTCTCTCTCTCTCTCTCTCTCTCTCTCTCTCTCTCTCTCTCTCTCTCTCTCTCTCTCTCTCTTTCTCTCTCTCCCTTCCTCTATCTCTATCTTCTTTCTTTCTCTTGAGTTAATACAAACAGTATAACAAGGTTAAATGTTACTTTAAATTATGCTTATTTTTTTAAGAAAATAATAACCTATTGATTTAACGTTATTTATTTTCATATTATAGCTTTCTTTTAATGTGACTTTCATATAAAATATTAATATAAACGTCAGTATACTAATTTAGATATTAGTAAAAATGCATAATATAAATATAAGTATACTAATATAATAGTAACACAAATGTAAATACTAATATATTAATATAAATAGTCATATTATATATAATTCAACAGCTGAACATGTTACTACACTCTTACCACAAATAAAAAAAGTTAAAATCTTACCTTTACAATATTTAAAGACATACTTCCCTGAATTCAAAGAAATATTCAGTGCTTCCAGCACACAAAGTTATCTTGCACCTCTTACTTGCTTTCACCCAAGCACTTTGTTGTTAGGTTTTTTGAACTTATTATCTACCTGCATTACACAAAAAAAAAAGTTATTTACTACTAATTCAACTATAATTGTTACCAAACAATATTAACATTTTTATCACACGCCAACTGTTTACAAAACACAGATTAGAGGTTTGGAGTAATCATATAGAGAATACCAACAAAATGAGAGTAAATAAGAGTATGTGACTTAATTTGAAGGCATTTGAAACTCCTGTATGTGCAGAAGCTACAACAATAAGAATGAATTAACGTTCAAGGTCATTGGAAACCATCAGTTATCAACTTTGCTACAGTAGTTATCATTAATTACACATAATGTAGGTCATATTGTAAATACAAGTAACATGATCTATGTTGAATTGGAACAGGAAGTTTTATGATTAAACTCATAAACTACACATAAAATAAATTAAAACATTCACTCATTTAACTTTAAGTTATGTTTGTAATATAATGTCACATGAGTGAATATTTATATTTTTAGATTAGATGTGAAATAAAACCTTACTCTGGCCAAAAATGGTATAGGGAAAGTAAAGGAGAATTTTGTTTAAATTTTATTCACAATTATTATTATCAATTTTGTTTCCCACCTGAACTATAATATTTTTTAATAATTTTAAAAATGTATTAAAATAAAAAATGTTTTTTTTTACTTATGTTTGCATTGTGAGCTTTAAATAGATTGTATATAGATATTTTTTACATTAAACTCTTTATAATTTTATTAGTTTTAATAGAACTTTCACTTGTAAACTAAACTTACTTTGTTTTTCACTCAGACAGCTGTTTTGGAGTGGTGTCCTCCTTCGTCAGTGAGTCGTGGATACAGAATGTGCAATCTGTCGGTAATTTCTAACGGTTTTTGTAAACAGGTTGTGTGTGGTTGGAGGTCTGAGTGAAAAACAAAGTAAGTTTAGTTTACAAGTGAAAGTTCTATTAAAACTAATAAAATTATAAGTGCTGTAAACAAAGTAGTGATGAATATACAAAACAATATTAAACTCTTTGTTGCAATTTTCTTTTTAGTAGCATTAATCTTTTATGTTTGTTATATAAGTAAAACATTTGCATATATGATGGTTCTATACAGCACATAGAAGCACATAGGATGCTTCTATATAGCTACTTTAGTATTCTTACTAAGCTGTTAGACACACACACACACACACACACATATAATAATAATAATAATAATGGCTCCATGGATACCACCGAAGTAGCTTGGGAGAAGGCAGGGTAGGCTGCCTTATGTTAGCCATACGGCATACAAGGAAGGCAGTGTGGCCAGCACTACGCTTCAGCCGCCCATTATTATCACCAGGATGTTATCCCAGGTACTCATTTTCAACAGGCTGAGTCGATCTGGGGGCTGAAAAACACACCTTGATTTTATGGTGTGGGCCTGGGAATTGAACCAGGGACCTCTAGATTAGTAGCCAGGTGCCATACCCACTGATCTACTGAGCCGCCCACACACACACACACACACACACACACACACACACACACACACACACACACACATACAGAGTATTAATAAACCAATGGTTGCTAAAAGTAGCTTTTTAGCATTCAAAGTTCTTTTCTTTTTAGTCTGCATGATTCAAACATTTTCTCAGAAAAACTTTCCTTTATGAATTAAAAAATAAAGATCGATCTATAATCTATATGTTTTCAAACCATAATCTGTAGACAGTTTTATAGAGCTTAGCACTCAAATAACAATAGATTTATTTTGCGACTATTGTATTTTTTCTCTATAAGTTTTATGACATAACTGAGTACTTCTGTATCACCTTTACCTGAGAGTCGTGTGTTGATATATTGGTACAAACTTATAGGTACATTTAATTTTTGTAACCCACACTTGTAACAAAATTACAAACATTTGCCACCAGTGTGCACTGCAACCTTGTACATGTATCGAATCGACAAAACAGTCACTTTCTACACTATCGTTTAAATTTACAGAAGTTCTTCACACATGAAGTCACAGTTTTGTTGCCTGAAGTATAATATAAACGCGACACAGTAAGTGTAACAGTGTACACAGGGTGACCTTGGAATGTTTTTTTTTTGTAGCTAGTGTCCGGAAAAATGCGTTGAGACAAGAAAATGTGACGAACCTAATCCAGAGATGTTAATCCATCACAGGCAGCAATGCTGGTGTTTCTTTAGTAGAGACAGGCGTTAACACTGTTGCCCTAATCAGTTCAGCACAAATTTCTTGTTTTGAAATTATGTTTCACTTGTTAAACTGCGTAAAGAAAGAAAATTAAGGCATTTAGGCTTCTGTTCATTTAATTCCGTTTCCATAATTTAAAGTTTTTTTTATAAATTAGGACAAAGGGGGCAGGAGAAAGTAGTAGACTGGAAAAGTTTCTCCAGGAAATTGTACAAGTTTTACGTGACGTTCACAAACGAATGTTTTGTAAATATATCAATCAAAACTTCGCCCAGAGAGAGAGAAAACTATCTGAAATGACAAAATCTGACCATCAAACTTAACCGTGTTCCATTATCTAGTAAAATCGTTTAAGATATAATAGCCTAAACAAGTTTCAAAATTCTTTTTTTTTTAGTGCCTTACATGTATAGGCCTAGTTCCGGCGGTGCGTTCTTGTGGTAACGCAGCGTGATTCCAATTGCAAAATCAAACATCAGATGAATGAATACAAAAATTTGGACAGATAACCACATGACGGCTCAGTACTCAGTGGACGGGGAGGTCTACTCTCGCAAGGGTACACAGAGAGAGACGATAAATTGAGAAATTATAGACTTTGAGTACGCCTATACATTATGTAGGCCTACAATCGGTATACAGATATGAACACCTTAATAGTACACAAAAATCGAGTTTCGTTAAAACTACATTGTTATCAAGTTTTATATTTTTTAAACTCTACAAAAGAAAGTAAAGTTAATTTCGCTTATTGAAAGATACTGGTGTGTCTTTGAATAGTTGTATAATACGGCTGTTATCCATTCTAAACTAGCCACGTATTCTCCATGTCCCACTTTTCGATGATAGCATGTCACTTTCGCATGTTTTTAAAGGTCTCTTGACCACTTTCCTTTCGTATTTGTCTAGTAGACCTGATACCAATTTCTTAAAAAGTACCAATCTGCTGTCATGTGCCATGTCTGTCATATAAGGGGTTTTGTGATCTCTAAGCTTAATGTGCCCGGATTATTAATTTACTCGTTATGGTTTTATATCAAACAATATTTACACTATTCCACTTTTTTTTACACTTAGTTTAACTGTGCTCTTTCTTCTTGTCTAGCCTTTAGAAAGCTTGCGTAATGAATGGCAGCGCTTATTAATAATGACAACATCGTCTGCTCAGACAATTATAAAGAGGCATATTTTGCGTTTTATTAAATTTGTTCCCTTTTCTTATATAATTCAGTTGCATCGATTACAATCTTAAGAGCAATATTGAAAAAGAGTGGGGCTATTGAAATCGAGTCACGTTTCGCAGATCAATTCTTACAT
This sequence comes from Magicicada septendecula, assembly GCA_034769895.1. Classification (NCBI taxonomy): domain Eukaryota; kingdom Metazoa; phylum Arthropoda; class Insecta; order Hemiptera; family Cicadidae; genus Magicicada; species Magicicada septendecula. The sequence continues at coordinate 337,477,536 of CM068367.1, read as the reverse complement.
TAAATGAGTCAGAAGTGCCACCAATGCTCTATATCAAACACCTCACAAGTGGTGTTTATTCATTTGGACCGTACAGCAGTCCCTCGTGATTGTATCTATAGAACCTCCTTTTCGATATCATAAAGGACAGTGCGACAGATTAATTTTTTTCCTCTCGGTGATAGACAGACAAACAACTGCCAAACGGTCTAGTTAAAAGTGAGAACTCACTTTGCTCATTGAATAGTGTTTCAACCACTAACAATCTGAGGTCGTTTTCAGGTGGAAGACACATTTAATCTGACAATTTGTTAGAACTCGAAGTTTTTTGCGATGTGTGAACTTTTGTGAGTGTTATGCTTCCCGGTTCTTCTCAGCAGACTTTGAAGGAAAGTAGGGTTTCCTGTGTTTTTATTGTTTTCTTTGACTTTTATTTTATAGTTTGATGTTCCTTTTTTAAATTATTTATTTTTCGACGATTTGCGCTTGTTGTTACATATCGTAACAGGAGGTTGGTTTTAACTAAATATCACTATAGTATTGACGACTCGGAACACTAAGTTTTTTATAAGTAAAAACATAAAGTTTTACCTTACAGCCTAAACCGGCTTTCACCTATAGAAGCCTTCTATAAGGTTTATAAGTTTTATATAGAAGCCGGTTTAGGCTGTAAGGTAAACCTTTACGTTTTTACTTATAAAAAACTTAGTGTTCCGAGTCGTCAATACTATAGTGATATTTAGTTAAGTAACGGACACGTCATGGACAACGAAATCCAAGTTGGTTTTAAATTATTAAGTTACATTTGTCATACACAGGTGGTTTGTGTCGACAACCACAAATTGTCGGTGGTCGATGGTAAAATTTTAACGATGGCATTAGTCCGTGGAAATTCTCCATATAGCAATTACATACAGTCGTTATCTAGTCTATCCTAAAGTGTAAGAAGCAATATGAGATATAGTAGACTTGTAATTGTATGACTGAGTTTGGCAACAGTACAACAAGTACAAAGATTCGCTTATGGCCAGACAAAAGTTGATAATTTAGTTATTTACGTCTATGTAAATATAGAATGAATTGTTAATTATATTGTGTTTTGTTAATTATGGAACGAAACACACATTTCCTTTTCTATTTTTGCTTTCGTAAATAGGAGTAATTTTTTTTTGGGGGGGGGATAGTTAATGTAATAACTAGAAAAGAAAGGTTAGCAAAATTGTAGTTCACATAGCGTACGTAATGTTTATTACATAGTCTTAATACAAAATATAACAGACACAAGTCTACAAAAGGTTTACAGTATTACTCCGTAGACTGTCGATAACTTTGACCCATTTCGTAAGCCTTTCAATTGTTTTCGTTTATTCGGATTCTGTGCGCTGTATTGGAATCAATAAACGGCCATAAAGAGTAAAATAGAAACTGTCGCTAAGCGACCCAGAACGATATTATTGCCCCCGACACTCAATAAAGCAATTCACGGCATAACACTTAATGTATTTATTGCACTATACAGCAGCTCGAATAATGCTTGACCTCCTTCTCAAAACGTAAAACAATAAAACCCTTGATTCAGCGTGTCTCCACTTTGTTCTATTATAACGCTTTAAATGTATTTCGAGATTTCTTGTTTTTAATCGAAACCGAACTTAATTGCCAGACACCAAAGAGTTTTAGGGATTTTCAAGTATTAAATAAGTAAAGTGTCAGAACTACAAACACCGCTACTGCATCAACGTAATCTGAGTGCTGGATTGTCAATCTGCTTAGACATTACCACGCGTAGGCTATAAGATTACCTAAACTGTACGAAGTTTCCGTACATTTGAGAAATTCTTTAGTGTATATTTTTATATACCAAGTTTTCTGTACTTATGAATTGATAAGTTATACAAACCAAAAGTTAAAAACCAATTATTATCCAGTCCGTCACGGTCTGATACAATTTTTAAACTTTGTTTAATTTAGATCCTAAATTGTTTAGGAATCACGAGTTTCATTTAAATACACTGATAAACTTACAAAGTTTAATATAATAACAATCCAATGGAGTTAGGTGCTATTCTAGAAACTGTGAAGTTTATCTGAAGATGCCGACCTATTAACTCCACACAAAAACAAGACAAAAAACATACTCTAATTTAATTTTATTTCTTTAGTTCAAATTTGGCATTTTACTTAATTGTAGTACCTTGTTTTACAGATCTGTTAGAACACCGTTTTGGAGGACATAGTATCTACCTGTGCGGCAAGTAAAATTATGTAAAAGGCAGAATGTTATGCGGAAAGAATATCAAGCGTTCTGTTGAAATCGTCTAGATTAGATAAGCAGGGTTCCGTCTGTATAGCACCGCTTCCTTTGTCAGGCATATCGTCCTTTCATAGACACTCGTCAAAACCCTACATTATCAAGGAAGAAAGCGTCCCTTGTTGTAGTATACGAGTAGATATCTTGTGCTGAAAGTGGAACACAGTATCTATGACAACACTGAAAGTCACAATGGTGGGATTCAGAATTTTACGAATGGCAAACGCGGTATTACAAAGGATATTGCTTTGAGAAATCGCTTCATGCTTTACACATGTGCTAATGTAAAATGATCATTAAAATTTTAGCGTTCTTATATGTAGTGTTCATTAGTCGTTAAAAAACGAGATCTGTTCTCTGAGAAAGTACAATGGTACGTACTACAATGCATATAGTAATTTTCATGTTTATGATAGAAGGTTTATATATTGTATATTAGTAAATTAATAGCTAATGTTTTCAGATTCATTGCAAACTACATTCTCTTCCACTTCATATTGTTTTATTCGTTTAAACCAACTTAAACGAGTCTGAGGACCATAATTAAACTCAGGAACCAACCGACGCGGCGGGCCATACCGTAAGCGATCAATTTTCGACAAGTAACGTAAAATTAAAAGAGGCAGTGTTTAATTGTAAATAAGTAAAAAGAGGTAATTTGCACACTCAACATATCTAACTACATACCTTTAACGGTACAATTTTTATTACCTCATTTTAGTGGCGGCTCGTCCATAAGAGCACAAGAGCACGTGAACCCCCTATAAAAATAATTAAAAAAAAAAAAATAAACCTCCGCTCAACAGTCCGTTAAGGACCAAGGCGTACCGCGCGGCTTTTGTGTTAGTGTGACGGTGTATGGCTAGTACTACGCGCCACCAGCCGCTAGTTGCGGTATTCACAGCCAATAAAAATAATTATACGATATAAATTATACATCTTTATTGACGCAGTACTAAAATGGCTTATCTTCAGTAAGTTTAAAAGAGCGGACAATGAAAAACAGCGTAGAGCGCGCCAAGTGACTAGGAGCGGACTGAATGCGCCGCTCTCGATGCTGTACACACGGGATATGCGACAGACGGGCGAGTCCATTTGCTCGCGGTAGGGGGGGAAACATGTTTACAAGCGGCTTAACGGAGAATACCTATGAGCTGCCTCTGACACAGCTCAGCTCAGTAGCTGCACGGACTTGAGTCTGCAGACTGACAGCGTGAAGCCACTCGGGCAACTTCGGCTACCTTCGTTCTCATCTATGCCCGCCTATATTCTGTTGTCAGATGTGAGTTTTGTAAACGTTTGGTTAAAGTTTGTGTATTTATTTTAGCACAATAATTTTATTACGTTCACGGCTTCAAATACGTAAACTCAAGAGTAAATTTTTCGTGTATTCAAGTGTCTGTGTGTATTCGTGTCTAACCTACCTATACATGTCCTGTAAGCATTTCGATGTTTCATTTTAAAGTTTTGTCCTTTATTTTTAGTGTAACAGTTTTTATTAGGTACACGCACTGTAAGTGTTCGATGTGAAGTTCGTATAACATTTCAAAGGAGTCTTGTCAATTTAAGGGGGGGTGGGAACCGTATATGTTAAAATGCCATTTTCTCAGCATCTATTTTGTGCTACAGACTTGAAATTTGTACAAGTTAATCATCACACTTTCAGGTTGAGATTCCTCAGATTGTTATGGCACTAGAATAATAAATTTAGAAAAGATAGAAGGATGGACTTTGTTTACAAAAACTGTACTTAAAGAAAATATTTGTGTAAGCTACCATCCAAGTAAATTTGTGTAAGTAAATACTAGACCTTACCATCATATGCAGCGGCTTTGATTATTTTCCTTTTTCTGTGTGTTTAATAATCTAATCTAATAATTGAGAGCATGAGGCCTTATGACTAACTATCTAAATATGTAACACTTAAAACAAGCTTTCTGTTTTGCGTTTATTTTACTACTTTAAAATTAAATGAAAATAATTGTTATAGTAAAAAAGAACAATTAGCATATTATAACAAGTATGATCAATAAAGTAATCCTTTATTATTAAGTTGTGAAATAGTTAAAGTACAGTAATATCTATAATAACATTTCGTTTCAAAATTAATACATTACATCAAGGTACAGCAGCGCCTAAATTATATGAATATTGCAAGCGACTGTGACGTCTCCCTTGTTAAGACACCACAAAAGTCGGGAACAAGTTCAATTCGTTACCTGTTAATTAAACCAGCTGCCGTTGTTAGTAAACCTTACTTACTAACAAATTATAACACATTATTACATAGGAATGAGTCAAGGATTGCATAAATTTATTCACTCGCTGGGTGTTAGCAAAAACATCTCTTTATTATTATATTCAAATCTCGTGGTTTAATTTGCTTTTAAAAGAATTACTCTAGTAAATTCTGCATTTAATGCTTTAAAAATATTGAATGTCTTATTCCTTTTATCTCAAAGTATTCATCTAGATATTGTTTTAAGTACCTCGGATCCGGGTCTCAACTTTGTTATGTTTTAATTTATCACAACTTTAACCAAATTATTTGAAGAATAATGTTGGTTGTAAATTATAGAATTACCTTACATTTAGATATCGTGATGTTACTACTACTTCATTACAGAAGTTACAAATCTTATAAGTTATTCTTTAAATTATCAAAAGTTCTTTACTGTTCTTTTGTTACTTCTCTTGTTGAAACAAATTTTTACAAATGTTATGTTTGGATATCACCTGAATTTAACATGAGGTTGTTGTGGGGTCCATGATGGTCATCTTCTGTCGTCTTCTAGGGTGCAATACATGGTTCCTCTCGATGCTCCATTAGGTTGATTGTATCTGGTAGTCTCGACGATCGGATTTTTTACTAGAAGTTCATACTGTTGTAGTTTGAGTTTTCCACTTCTGGAGTTAGTTGTTCACATTTTACACCTTAATTACAGTTCTTATTTTGCAGTACTAAAGTCTGGTAAGTAACATATCTTACCACTTACAGTTTTATTTTTTTTTTAAAGATGTGTCGGCTAAGTTTTCCTTTCTTTTTTTTTATCTCATCATACACTACATTATACCTTTTTTATATTATTTCCACGCTACATTTTTCAAAACGATATCACCACAAACTGGACATAATCTTTTTTAATCTTTTTTTTACGTGTATGTGGACAACACAAAACTGACATCTTTACATGTCGAAGTTTCACTAGCGAATGTGTGCATAGTTTAGCGGCGAGGGGTCAGTAAGCTGGCGCGGTTTTACGCACTGAGAAAATAGTTCGTACTTTTATTTAGTATTAATTTTTCATTAATTAAATTGTAATACTTAATGTTACTTTTGTTATGAATTAGGAATTTCCTTATTTATTTAGTCGTATTTTAAATAATTAACGTAATTATTATTATTATTATTAGCTAATTAACACCGTTCTTTGCGTGTTGGTACGGGACAATTTCAAGTTGATGCAGGAATCGAGGTATAGGTAAGTGTGGATAATACTCTTACTTGTTAGAAAGCAAAATTTTTTATTTGTGCGATTTAAATATTTTTTTTAAATCGTTACACGACACACAAGTGTTTGACACAGTGTATCTAAAAAACTGCAAATTATTAATTGTGAACCCCCTGTAGATGTACTCACGAGCCGCCACTGCTCATTATAATAATGAAGATGTAAGAAATATATTAAACATTGTACATTTACTGGGAAAACTAAGGTCGATCTGGTGCAGCCACATGTCCACATAGATCTGAGTTGTTGCTAATCTGTGTGGAGCAGAAAAGAATCTGTGAGGCGACTTCTGCTGTGGTTCTTGATTAACTTCATTGTGGAGAACACGGTTTCACAGACGCGTGTACTTCCATACATCGACCGTCATTTTCTGCCCAAAACTTCGTAGATTTGGGAATCGTTTGCGAGATAGCAACTTAGGGGACAAGAAATCAGGACCCTTTTCTTGTCTGGTTTTCAGGAAGGGATCAGTTTCTAATTTTAATTGACTGACAATTGTTCTTCAATGACAGAGTTTTATTAATTAAATGGCGGGGCACTTTTTGAATCTTATGTTAAACTCGTCTACTATTTCTTGACTAGTTGCACCAAATTCCGAAAAAAAACCTGCATTTCATCACTTTTAAACTCTTCTTCTATATGCCAACAGCTTGCGAAACGAGCCAATTAATTTTTTTTGCAAAAGAAAATTTTGAAAATTTTAAAACTAATTTTGAAGCAATTATTTTAAAGTAACTAACATAAGGTAATTTTTAATAAGTAAATAAAATAATTATTAAATTCGTTTCCCAAGATAAGATCGCGAGCAGTATAAAAATGAGTCCTGGGAAATCATCGGTTTAAATAGACTAATTAACTCCTAACAATAGGGTTTTGCAATGCAGATACTAATAGTTCAAGAGGAGCTTGCCCTTTCTTTACTTGTAATGAGATGGTTTACCTGACCATCTGATCATCAGTGGAGTTAAGCTCGGCTAACTGCTCGGGACAGTTAAAAACTCTAATCAGTGCACCCTAGCATTTACCAATGCCGTCTGTTAGGTTTACCAAGTTGACAAACAGTGAAGTCTCTCTTAAACGATTTGAATGTTGTTTATTTTTTGTTTTTATTCTAACAAAACTATATTTCTACTTAGACACAACACACACACAAGTGTGTGTGTGTGTGTGTGTGTGTGTGTTTATATATTGCAACAGTACAATTGTATAGGGTACTGTGCATTGCACAAAGTAATTAAAATAATTAATTATAATAAATAAATAATTCATATTGTTAATAATAATAATTCAGCTCGCAATCTGAACGGCCAAACTTTCATGTTGGAACAGGTGGATCACGCCAGCTGCTCTGTCTGTGTGTACACGCGTATGTTACATGTGTGCGTGGGACATGTCAATTCCTGAAAAGCGTCATCCTTAAGGAACGCTATTAATTACAGTATATGAATTTATTTATTTTGTAAAGATTGCGTGCATAGTAGCACAAAACCAAATACACCAAAATATGTATAAAAATATGACGCAAATATGTATAAAACATAGTGTAAAAAGGATAAAAAGTGTAATTACAGGAAAATAAAAATAAATAGAACTTATGTTAATTAAGATAAAGAAAAACGGTTTATACATGGTGAACACATCAAAATTACCAACAGAATGAATATCGGGTAATGTGCAAAAGACTTCGCAAATCGCGAAGACGAGCGAATTAAGTGTGACAAGAATCGTGTGTGAGAAGTGATGCCTTACACCAGGGCCGTTCCTGGGTCTGCAGGCGCCAGGGGCGAGACGTCTCACGGCGCCCCCCCCCCCACTCCATCAATAATGCAACAATGACTTTGTGCCAAGATTTATGCTAGATAGTACCTTCAGTGTCAGACATTCAGCATCTTACCTTAAAAATTTTCCGATAGTCTCTGCTCATTGCTTTGCTGATACTGGAGTTCATAAAAAACAAACATAATCACCTACAGAATACGGATTTTTTGGGTTTAATCTTTTTTACGAGTTTTAATAATAGGTATAATAGCATTAAACCCCATAAAATTCCCACCCTTATGGCTATTCTTTATATGTAAGGAAATAAAACGCCCAACACATATTATATTACTTTAAAAAAATTCTTTATAGTGCCTTAAAAAACTACATACATTATACGATATTGTTGTTGTTACAGCTACAAAATAATACGTTGAATAATAATATAAATGAATAATTCAAATTTTAATTAATTAGAAAATCGATTACCTTATAGCTCTAAGTAAACTTATTGTTTAACAGAAGAAAATGCGTCATTAATAACGTTATTATTATCTGTGTGGACTATGTGGATGAAGTATTTCGTAAAATTAATTGTAACAGAAAACATAATTAAAATTATGAAAAACACATTGGAACTCGTTTTAAAAGTTTACTAAATTAACTCTAGGATTTACATTCCCAAAGGGATTTTTCTCACTTTGGCATTGGCATACGACCTTACAATGTCTTTGAAGTCCAACTTCTTTGCCTCTTCATTTTCAATTGATAAAATTGCTAATGCAGTTAATCTATCCTGAGTCATCGCAGATCTAAGATACGTCTTGATTAGCTTCAGTTTGCTGAAGCTCCTTTCTGCACTTGCTACGGTAACTGGAATTGTGACTAGGATTCGTAAGGAAATCCATAACTTCGTGAACAGATCCTTGTGGTCGCCAGATTTAATTTTTCTTAACAGTTTGACTGGGGTTAGTTCTTCACTTCATTCACAAAATACGCTTTTCACTTGTTGAATCTCATTAAAAAGTTCTCTACCATTAATGTCACTTACACCACCAATGGTAAGAAAATCTTCAAGTCCAAGACAACACTTCTTCAGCTCGTCTTCCGTTGGTAGACTGTTCAAGTTGTAAAGGAACCCCCACACATCTTGATGGTGTTTTAGTTATTTGGTTCTTTCATTTAAAGATATAGTTACACTGTCAACTAGAGGTAAAAACACCTCTCTCCTGTAAATATCTTCTGCTGATTCCTCTTCATGGTTAGAGTCTTCCTTTGAAACCTGCTTCATTCTACCCCTACGCTTCTTTGGGAAAGATGTCTCCATTTCTAGTTCTTTGGCAATCTCCTTTGCACTGATGATTGCATCAGCTAACGCGTTTTCCCTAAAGGTTTTGAGAAAGTCTTCACATCGTTGAAGCAGCTTCATTGTTGAAGGAAGGTCTGCTGTTTTACTTTGCAATGATTTGCTTACGATGTTTACTTGAAACAAAAGGTCATACCAAAGAATAAGTGAGACGAGGAAAGAAAAATCCTCCATGTGACTGACCAACGAGAGGGCCTCTGATGATACTTTTGAGTCATCGACATTTTCAGACAGTTCTATGAGAGATTCTCTGATCTCAGAATACTGATATCTGACCGCTTGGAGTGAATTTATCCTCGCTTCCCAGCGTGTTTCACATACTTGCTTTAAGGAGAGAGTCGTAACGTGTTCACTGATGACAAATATCGCTTTGTTGATGCTGCAAAAATTGTATATTGGCGCTGGAGTATTCCAAAAAGTAAGGTCGATTTAACAGATGATTTTGCACCATCACTTACTACCAAGTTTAAGCTATGGCAACTGCATGGAGTAAAAGACGCTCTTGGATATTCTTTCAAAACCCTTGTCTGTACACGTTTATGGGCTCCCGCCATATTGGCCCCGTTGTCATAGGCTTGTCCTCGGCAGTCATTCATGTCAGGTAGCAAGCTTCGATCTCTTCAAATAGCAACGTGCTAAGAGCTTCACCTGTGGATTCGTGAGCAGCTTTAAAGCTAATAAAACTCTCCTCTACCTTAATTGCTTCACTAGTCTCTTCTTCTTCAGATACAGATACATATCTGATTGTGAGGGAGATTTGGTCCCTATGACGTATGTCTGGTGTACTGTCCATTATAACAGAAAAGTACTTAGCATTTTTTACTTTCTGAATGATTGACAGTTTTACCTTTTCTCCTAGAAGAGTAATTATCTCATTTTGAGTTTTGGGGCTTAGTAGACTAATTGTAGGGGAGGTAACACTTTCCACCCGCCTCAAGTGATCCATCATCACAACATCGAACTGTCCTAAAAGCTGTACTAAGCCTAGAAAGTTTCCATTGTGCTGTGTAAAAAGCTTATCTGATGAACCTCTAAACGCAATATTGTGTTCTGCTAGGTATATTGTTATTGCAACAATACATTTTAGCACCTCCTGCCACCATTCACTTTCTGTTCGGATTTGATTCAATAATTGTTGTTTTATAGAAACATTTCCTTTCAAGCGCGTTTCAGCTTCAACCCACTGTACCATGTACTTGAAGTGTTCCGGGCTCGTCTCATGGGCTCGTAGCCGCTCTCCTAGATGTTTCCAGTCATTCAGGCCTGATTTTTGACCGAGTTGTGATTTTGATTTGGATTCAAAAATTCGGCAGCAGAAACAAAATACTGCGTCACTTTCATTAGAATATACTAACCAACGGCGTTTGACTCTCTCGCCGTTATCTGCGCACCTATAAAAAAATTCATTTGAAAAATGCCTCATCTGGTGGTTTTTTGGATATTCATGGTCCTGTTTTGCTTGGTGAAGGGGTCCTTTTAAAGTAATATCATCTTTTACAGATTGTTGAAGAAATTCAGGCCAAGTTGAAGGGTTGGCTGATAATATTATGGAGCTAACAGTCTGACTTTCGTCACCTAAAAGTAATTCATTTTCATTGTCGGTACTCGAGGACTGTAAGGGATTGAAATTGTTAGAAGTACATGCTTTATCAAGATCAAGTCTGCTTAAGTCCGATCTGCGACGCCGTTTTACAAGGCAGAACTGAGCTCAGAGTTAACGATTTGTTTTCAGCTTCTTCAGTTAAAGTTAAATTACTTCGTGTGGTAAGATTTTCATCTGGACTACTCACCCCTTCGGCGGCTACATTGGATGAACATCGAGGCGAAAAGAAGGATGTGAGTTTTGGCACCTTTTTGATCAATGCTTCTTTTGCAGCCTCTTCTTCTCGCGCTAATTTGCGCCGTTGTGCTCCAGAAAGGTTTTTAGACATTGCGGCCTAGCAGCTTCAGTTCACTTATAGTCTTATACACACAACACACGCTTTCACGCACTGTCTACATAATAACAAGGTCACATCGAGATGCGAAACGCACTTGACAGGTGTAGTGTCTGCACTGCACTGATCCGCCACTGATCAGTGATGAGAGAGATTGTCGCGGGAGGGTGGAAGGGCGCACGGCGCACGCGCGTCAAGAGCGGGAGGGGACGAAAACCGTGGCGACTGGCGACGGTCGACTTTATTGCGTACTTTTGGGACGTCTGCGCTGTGACAAGAGATATTTGAGTAAACAACGATGGCATGACAGGTCAAAAGGATCGCATCCCGGTAGCTAAATATGAATGACACAAGATTACCTGCAACTGCAATGAATGGTTTATAATCTTAAAAATGTCTAAGATAATACTATTATTGAATCTGTGTTAAATTCAATATTATTGTTGAACTTGTGTGTAATTCCAATATTCTTCTTCTGTAAATTGGTTTTACAAGAGTTATAAATGGCAAATATTTTATTTATTTTCTTTGCGGAGGTAAAATAAATAAAAAAATATTTTGTAATTTTAATAAATCCTACTTCGTGGCGCCCCCTTAGCCGCGGCGCCCGGGGCGACCGCCCCGCTCGCCCCACCATCGGAACGGCCTTGCCTTTGACAGACTCTGACATGCAAAATACTGTCGAAACATGATTTTAACGCCCTGGGTATAAATACAAAGACGCGCCAATTTCATTCTCTTTCTCGTTCAACCATCTTGGCAGCCGGAGGCTCTGCCCAACAACTACAACTCTTTCTGGATCGACTACCGTAGCAGCGGGAGGCTCTGCCCAGAGACAACAACGTTTGTATCTCAATCACACCAGCAGCCAGGGTCTTCACGACTACTCATCATTTTCGTGAGAGTACCTGCAACCTGAGGCCATGACGGGAGATGAGGGAGCAGCCAAGTACATGCAGTAGAATCCAGCATATGAGGATCAAGGACTCCAGGACTACAGGACGACAAAGGAGCACCCAGGATCAAGGACCTAGGACCGAAGAGGACACGCTGCCAATTTACCACAACAATAAGGTGACAAACAACCATGTACTTTTAAACCGAAACTCACACAAAGACAATAATTAACAAAGTAAAAAGAGAGACAATCTAATTCAAATATGAATTAATAATCTTTACAAATGTCAATATTCTTTGTATAATAATTAGTGTAATGTTTAAGAATGTTTAACTATAATTTTGAATCAATAACTTTGAAGCTATAATTTTGAATCTATAATTTGATATTTAAATGGATAAAAGTAATTAGTAAATTTTATTAGAAAGCAAAGCAATGCATATGTAGTAAAATCAAAAGAGATTAGATCATTAGAAAATAATTAGATAATCTAATCGTTGTCATACTAATGAGCAAGCCGAGAGCAATATTAGATAATTATAAAGATGTATGAGAGTATAAGATTGTATAATATGTCTAGGTGTAATACGAGGGTATCAATTATATGTAATAATTAGATGTGTGTTAAACTACACATACAAGCAAATAATAATGATTTTAATTCGTAACCAAAATAAGAATTTTTGTTTAATAAATATTTTAATGATTTTAAACCAAATTACATAGTGTTATTATTATTACGATTACACCCATCATTATCATATACACACGAATTTAATGTGTTGTAAATGGCTTCAAAGAATCTGGGGTTTGAGCATTAAATAATTAAAGTGTTGTATAAATTTTGTCGCCCAAGAGCCTCACCATGCCATTTAACGATTTTAAAAGATTTTAAAGTTAAATGTATGCTTGAAAAAAAGGTGTTAAATGCAAAAATATATTATAGGTAATAACTAATATTATAGTAAATATTATTTGAATGTTATTTCAATTTGTTGTGTAGTATAATAACACAACTGGCGCTCAACAGGTAATTATTGTAAATTAAAGTGTAATCGTAATGGTAATATAATAACAGTAATAATAATAATCAAAATAAAAAATAGTATAACCGAGATCACTAATAATAATTATTTTAAAATATAATATAAATAAAAATAATTCAACATGGCAGAACCAGGAAGTTTTGATAAGGAGGCATTTCAAAATATGATGCGATCCTGGATGGACGAATTAAGTATAAAACAAACACAAAATTTAAAAGAAGAGAATTTAAAACTGAAAGAAGAATTAAAACAAGAGAATGTAAAACAAATAGAAAATATAAATGATAAATAGGTGAATTAAAACATGAGTTAAAGCAAGATAATGTACAACTATAAGAAGAATTAAAACAAGATTATGTATAACTAAGACAAGAGCTAAAACAAGATATATTAGATAGTACTATGCAGTTTGCAGATAAAATTATAGACACGAATATGCGCATAGATGCACTAGAAAATAAAGTTAAGAAAGCCCTGCATGAACAGTCTGTTAGGTTAGAGAATAAACATAAGGAGTTACGCGTAGAATGGAGGAAATATTTAACAGACATTCATAAACAAATAAATGACGGGGTAAATGAGCAACTAAATGTGATAAAGCATGAACAGGACAGTAAAATACAGGATGTTCATGATCTGCTTCAAGCGACCTCTAGTAAAACAAGTGAAATAGAATCACTCACAATTGTAATAGAGAACAAGATAGAAGAAACGTCCAAGACTGCGAAAGATTATTCTGGAGAGATGTCCAATATGAAAGATCAAGTGAAGAGTGAAATGGATCAACTTCATGAGGAACTACATAGATGTCCAGCACCGATGATAATGTATCCAGCACCAGTAGAAGATAGAATTAAATTAACTTTTGCAGGAAATAAATGGGAAAACAGTATGGAGTTTTTGTCCAACTGCGAGAAGGAAATGGAAAAGATTGGTAATACCACTGACGATAACGAAAAAATAAATTTTGTGACTCGACATTTTAAAGATTCAGCAGCACAATTGTATACAATAATACGTGATAATATCGCAAATTATCAACAATTCCGAGACTTGTTTGAAAATAGGTATTGGAATATCCATACACAACATCAAATACGTGATCAACTAGAATATGGTAAATATAATATTCATGGTCGTCAGAGTATGGAACAATATACAATAGCACAAATTGAACAAGTGAAACATCTTAAACCTAAGTTTTCAGAATATGAGATAATATCTAAACTCTCTTACCATTTTCAGAAAAATATCCAACTCGCTGTTTACACACAAGGTATTAAAACAATTGAAGAATTTTTAATACCTGTAACACAATCTGAGAACATCACCCGCAGAGAAAACAAACAACACAATTATCAACCGCAGGTTAATTATAGCCATAATTACAGCCGTGATGATTATAAACCAACAACATCGCACACATTAAATCGATCACCGACACAGCATATGAAGAATCGTCCAGCTGTAAATGTAGGTCATACGCCAATGAAGCAATGAGCGGGATTCAGTTGACAAGAGGTGGAACGCCATGATCAGCAGGACAACAGAGGCGACAAGGGGGGTTAGATTTGGCCCAACACGCTTTCCAAAGCCTTATGAAAGAGGGGTTAACGTGGTGAAAATGCACAATACATCAAAGAAGGAATGCACAGAGGAAACGGCTAGTGTGTGACGATTTAAAAATTATTTAAATAGCACAAATTAAATTTTTTGTTCTTATTACAAGTGAGAGTATTATCCACCCCTTATCTGCACCTAGATTCCTGTATCAACGTGCAAATTGTCCAGTACGAACACGCAAAGTACGATGTTATTAAGCGAAAAATAATAATTCTTTTAATTAAATAAAAGACGTATTAATAATAAAGGAAATATCTAACTCATAACTGAAAGGTAGCATAATTTTATTACTAGTTAATTAATGAACAATTAATAATACTAAAGAACGAACTACTTTTCTCAGCGCGTAAACTGCGCCAGCTTACAGACTCCCTGCCGCTAAACAACCCCCAGTCGCCGGAGAAACTTCGTCATGTAAGCAGGTCAAAAATGTGTTGTAAAGTTACACTTAGGTGTATACCGCTAAACAACGATACAACCAGACGTTAGTTGTTATAATTGATTTAATCCAATGTAGCTTTGGAAAATAACTAAAAAACTAGTAATGTAGTGCGTGAAGCAAATATTGGTAATAAATAAAAAAAACTTAGTCGACACATCTCTCTACAAACAGTAAGCGGTAAGATATGTTCCTTACCATAATAAAGTAAACATCAGTGCTGCTAAAATAAGAACAATTACAATGTAAAATGTGAACAACCAACTCCAGAAGAAGAAAGCTACAACAACAACCGTATGAACTTCAAGTAGCAGAATCCAATCGTCATGACCTAGACTACAATTCGGAAACAATCTACTAAATGGAGGATCCAGACGAACACCGAACTACACCCAAGAAGACCTACTGAAGAAGGCCATCACGAACACCCACAGCAAACTCACGTTCTATTCAGGTGATATTAAATCATAACATTTGTGCATAACTTGTTTTTTTTTTAAAAACCGAAACAAAAAGAACAGTAAAGTTTCTTGTAAAGACTTTTAGGTAACTTAAAGATTAACATATAAATATTTGTAATTTCTGTAATGATATAGTAATAACCTGATGATCTTTAAAGGTAAAGTAATTCTGAAAATTACACCGGACTATTCTTCAAATAGTTTGGATGATGTTGTGATATATTAGAATATTGCAAAGTTAAGACCCGGATCCGTGGTACTTAAAATAATACCTAGCTGAATGATTTTGAGATAAAAAAAGAGTAAGAATAAAAATTTTAAAGAATATTTAATACAGAATTTATAAGAATTTTTCTTTTAAAAGTAAGGTAAAGTAAGTAAAAAAATTAAAGGATGACCATTAAACCTATTACTTTTATACTTGGTTAAAATACAAGAATAAAGAGATGTTTTCGCTAATACCCAGAGAGTGAATAAATTTATGTAACCCTTGACTAATTCCTGATATATATATATATATATATATATTGTCATAATTTGTTGGTAAGTAAATTTTACTAACAACGGCAGCTAGTTTAATTAACAGCGAACAATTGAACTGGTTCCCGATGTTATAATGTCTTTGCAGGAAGGACGTTATAAGTGCTCCATCCACGTCTAAACAATTACTTGAAATGCGGAAACGGCAGTATACAATAAATAATGTATATCCTGACGATATATGCGATGAATTGCTTAGTACAGACCAGTACGTAAACCCAGTGGAGCACGCACACACAATTTGCCCCATTGTGAATGTTTATATTAACAATTGTCTAATTAAAATGTAAGTGGACACCAGTAGTCAACTGTCAGTTTTAAACGCTATTTGGGTTCAACGAAATAGAAATTATTTTAAAAATACGGCGATATTACCTGTAAATAATATGAACATTACAACCGCTACTAATAAGTGAGAAAAGGTTAAAAAACAAGCATACGTAACCATGACATATGAAAATTTAGAAATAGAGTGTCCAAGGATTATTATGAATAAGTTGATATATGATGGTATTATAGGAATTGATTTATTGAATGTGCTAGATGCTAAGATTGATATCAGTAATAATAAGATAACGTGTAATTATAAGGGTGTTCAACATAGCATAAATATGAATGAAGAAGAGAGACAGTATAAGGTAAATGAGACACCTATTGTCTTAACTAAACCAAAGGTTCAATATGTACCAACTCGATGTACAAGTCAGACAACCAACAAGATTTCTAAACAGGAAGATAAGCGGCTTCAAGAGGTAATAAATTAATATAAAGATGTATTCAATGAAACACCAATGCAGACGAGAGTCTACAAACATACCATAACTGTAACAGACCCAACAAAATTCGTCAGGAGGACATACCCTATTCCAATGCGCTACGAGGACGAAGTAGAAACAGAAATACGTTGCATGCTGGATAATAATGTGATAGAACGGTCAGACAGCAACTTCTTAAATCCTCTAGTAGTAGTAAAGAAGAAAAGCGGGGATATTCGTCTATTCCTGGACATGCGGGAGCTGAACAGTGTTATAATGAAGGATTTACTCACACTGAGGAAGAGGCACATCACCTTGAAACGTTTGTGAAAGTGATAACTAAAGTAAGTTCATTTGTGAAAGTTTTTATATATAATAATATTTTAAAAAAAAGTGAACGAAGAGGATGAATCAACAAGATATTTATAATGAAGGAGTATGACTGCGCACCTAATGTGGACGAGCTGTTTACAAAATGTGAAGGAGCACACTACTTGACAAAATTAGATCTATGTTCAAGTTTTTGGCAGATTCCAATCCGAGAGGAGGATAGAAAATTTACTGCATTCCTGTACAAGAACAAGTGTTACCAACATAAGGTAGTACCATTCGGATTAAGCACAAGTTTGGCAGCTATTGTGAAATGTTTGGAAAGAACATTAGGCCCAGAAGTAGAACCTTATACAATGATCTTCGTATATGATATTTTAGTGATACCTAAGACATCTGATGAACACATAAGAAATCTACGTTCAATATTCCATAAGTTAGGTAAGCAAATATGTCCCTTAACCTAGACAAATGTGAATTCATAAAAACTTCCATCCAATTCCTAGGACACATCACTTCATCCTCAGGTATACAATCAGATCCTACCAAGATGACCAATTTCCCTATACCCAGAAATCTTAAGGTTTATGTGCATTTTTGGGGTTAACTGGATATTACAGGATGTTTACACCATTGTATGCTGAGAGGACTCAACCTTTGTTAGAATTGACAAAGAAAGGACGAACATGGAATGGGAGAAGAAGCATCAAGAAGCCTTCGACCAAGTGAAGACGTTATTCGTAGAGAACATCAAGCTACATCATCTGCAAAGAGAAGGGAAATTTGTGATTAATTCTGATGCTAGTGATTACGCCGTGGGAAGTGTACTATACCAGAAGGACTCCGAAGGAAAACTATGGGTCATCGCCTATGCGAGCAGAGTTTTCAAAGGAGCAGAGCGGCACTACTCAACATCAGAGAAGGAGATACTTGCAATTGTCTATGCTCTTAAACAGTTGAGATATTATATTTATGGTACTCATTTTGAAATACATACTAACCATCAAGCATTGTCATTTCTACTTAAATGTAAAGTCACCAACTCTCGTTTACTAAGATGGATTTTAGCCATCGGGGAGTACTCATTCACCATCAAGTACTGCAAGGGGAGAGATAATAGCGTTGCAGATATTTTAAGTCATTATGTTTCGGAAGGATGTGAGGAAATCTACGATAAGGAAGATAATGAGGTACGTCTATTAACTATTCAATTTGAAGCTAGCAACGAAGTAAGAAGAATGCTACAAAATTTAGCAGAAGAACAGAATCAAGATATTACCTTAAGAAATTTAATCAATCTTACCTACCAGCTCAATATAAGATACATAACAACATTCTTTTCAAATTAATAAGACATGATTGGAAAGTTGTGTTGACAAACGAGATGTTATTTAAATTGATAACACCAACTCATGAGAGCTTAGCTCATGCATCGGCATTAAAATGTTATTTATTCCTTAGAGAAGATTTTACTATCGACAACATGTTTAGAAAAATTAGAAATAAATTGAAGAAATGTTATGATTGCCAGACTGCTAAGCAACCTAATCTTCACACCTATGTGGAAATGCACAGTATACAGAAGGAAGCGAAGGGGGAGTTAATTGCAGTGGACTTCTTAGGACCTTTACCACGATCAAGTCGGGGGGGTTAAACACATACTAGTCTGTATAGACGTGTTTTCTAAGGCAGTTCATCTGTATCCTATTATGCGACTCACAACGAAAGCTGTCATAAAAATTCTGTTACAAAAATGTATTCCAATACATGGTAAGATGAAGAGGATTCTTAGTGATCAAGGAGTGCAATTTCAAAGTGAGGTATGGAATAGAATATTAAGTGAAAATGGAATACAACCCATACTCACAGCCATCAGACATCCACAGGGAAATTTAGCCGAGAGAGTGAACAAAGAATTGTGTAAGTACCTACGTATCTACTGCCATAACCAACATAATAAATGGGCAGAGTATTTACTATTCTTTGAGAAAGCTATTAATGAGAATTATAGCGAAGCAACGAGCTACACACCAATAGAGATAGAACAAGATTGTCAGCCCAATGGCTTTTGGAGGAGGTATGTTCAGAAACCTGCTAATCAGAACTTACCAATACCATTAAGCATTAAGATTGCACATGTGAAATGAAGAATAATGGAAAAAGGTAATAAGAGAATAGAACGATTCAACAGAACTCACAAGTTGCAGAAATTTAATGTGGGAGAGAAGATATTATTAAAATCCAATCCAGTGGGAAAATATATTGATAATACTGTGAAAAAATTCTTCAGTTTATATGATGGACCTTACACTTTGCTAAGACAAATTGGCAAACAGACTTTCATTGATGACACAAGACAGAAAGAATTGGGCAAGTATCATGCCAGCTCTTTAAAAAATTCTATGAATAAATAAATAGGTCACTGTGACAAAGTTAAAGCGGAATGTATATTAAAGTTGACACTACGAGCCACACTCCAAGTCAACAAGCATTGGGAGGGAAATAATTGTTCAGCCCGCCATGCATAAGGGTAAATTGAATAATTTATTCATCATTATTATGAGCATAATGTAAATAAATGTGTTTTGTAAAAATGTACTATACTATTTGTCTAATGTAAAAAGGTCAAAAATTTAATAAACCTGTTTATTAAATTTTTTTATTAAGCAGGGAAATAATGCAACAGTACAAATGTATAGGGAACTGTGCATTGCACAAAGTAGTTAAAATAATTAATTAAAATAAATAAATAATTCATATTGTTAATAATAATAATTTAGCTTGCAATCTGAATGACCAAACTTTCATGTTGGAACAGGTGGATCACGCCAGCTGCTCTGTCTGTGTGTACAGGCGTATGTTATATGTGTGCGTGAGACATGTCAATTCCTGAAAAGCGTCAAGCTTAAGGAACACTATTAATTGTATGAATTTATTTTTGTTGTAAAGATTGTGTGCATAATAGCACAAAACCAAATACACCAAAATATGTATAAAAATATGATGCAAATATGTATAAAAAATAGTGTAAAAAGGATAAAAAGTGTAATTACAGGAAAATAAAAATAAACAGAACTTATGTTAATTAAGATAAAGAAAAACGGTTTATACATGGTGTACACATAAAAATTACTGACAGAATGAATATCGGGTAATGTGCAAAAGACTTCGCAAATCACGAAGACGAACAAATTAAGTGTAAGAAGTGGAATCATGTGTGAGAAGTGACGCCTTCGACAGACTCTGACATGCAAAATATTATTTCTTTTATGAATTTGCTAACTGCTATAATTTTGATTGTTCGACTAAGCTTTTCGTCATCACTGACATCTTCAGGTCTTAAACAACGTCTATCAACTGTACGTTGTAGGCTTTTATACTTTAGGCCCCTCCCCTTATGTCATCGCCCCTCCTATTGGTTCTAGCTGCTACCGCTCTTCACGGGAACTTTGTCTACATTTTTCCGTTAGGCATTTTTCTAACGTCCGTCAAATAGTTTTAAGAAGACAAAGTTCCCGTGAAGAGCGGTAGCAGCTAGAACCAATAGGAGGGGCGATGACATAAGGGGAGTGGCCTAAAGTATAAAAGCCTACAACGTACAGTTGATAGACGTTGTTTAAGACCTGAAGATGTCAGTGATGACGAAAAACTTAGTCGAACAATAAAAATTATAGCAGTTAGCAAATTCATAAAAGAAATAGTAACGATGGCTGCTAATTTAAACAATACGAAGAATGCAAAATATTGTTGAAACATGATTTTAGCGCCCTGTGTATAAATATATGAGATGCGCTAACTTCATTCTCTTTCTCGTTCAATCATCGTGGCAGCCGGAGGCTCTGCCCAACAACTACAACTCTTTCTCGATTGACTACCGTAGCAGCGGGAGGCTCTGCCTAGAGACAACAACGTTTGTATCTCAACCACACCAGCAGCCAGGGTCTTCACGACTACTCATCATTTTCGTGAGAGTACCTGCAAGCAAGGGGCTGCAACAAAGGGAGCAGCCAAGTACATGCAGTAAAATCCAGCGTACAAGGATCAAGGACTCCAGGACTACAGGACGACAAAGGAGCATCCAAGATCAAGGACCTAGGACCGAAGAGGACACGCTGCCAATTTACCACAACAATAAGGTGACAAACAACCATGTACTTCTAAACCGAGACTCACACAAAGACAATAATTAACAAAGTAAAAAGAGAGACAATCTAATTCAAATATGAATTAATAATCTTTACAAATGTAAATATTCTTTGTATAACAATTAGTGTAATGTTTAAGAATGTTTAACTATAATTTTGAATCAATAACTTTGAAGCTATAATTTTGAATCTATAATTTGATATTTAAATGGATAAAAGTAATTAGTAAATTTTATTAGAAAGCAAAGCAATGCATAGGCAGTAAAATCAAAAGAGATTAGATCATTAGAAAATAATTAGATAATCTAATCATTATCATACTAATGAGCAAGCCGAGAGCAATATTAGATAATTATAAAGATGTATTAGAGTATAAGATTGTATAATATGTCTAGGTGTAATACGAGAGTATCAATTATCTGTAATAATTAGATGTGTGTTAAGACTACACATACAAGCAAATAATAATGATTTTAATTCACAACCAAAATAAAAATTTTTGTTTAATAAATATTGAAATGATTTTAATCCAAATTACATAGTGTTGTTATTATTACGACTACACCCATCATCATCATATACACACAAATTTAATGTGTTGTAAACGGCTTCCAAGAATCTGGTTAGAGCATTAAAAATTAAAGTGTTGTTTTATATATATATATATATATATATATCCTTTTGTTGTAAAGATTGTGTGCATAATAGCACAAAACCAAATACACCAAAATATGTATAAAAATATGACGCAAATATGTATAAAAAATAGTGTAAAAAGGATAAAAAGTGTTATTACAGGAAAATAAAAATAAACAGAACTTATGTTAATTAAGATAAAGAAAAACGGTTTATACATGGTGAACACATAAAAATTACTGACAGAATGAATATCGGGACGACCATGCACAATGCAACAATTGGGTAGGTCGGTTATTATTACAATGTTAAATAGACCCCACCACTACAACTACCTCAATGGCGGCTCGTGAGTAAACCTTAAGGGAGGGCGCTCTCTTAAAAATTTACCACCATCTCTCTCTTAACCTTATACCACCCTGTATTTAACTTGAAAAGTACACTTAAAAAAGTATAAAGTTAGTTAATAAAAGTTATACAAGTATAAAAACTCACTTGGTTCGAAGTCGAAGACTGTCCATCGTGAAATCCACCCAAACACACACACACATAAGTAAACAAAAAATATATAAAATAGGTTTTTAACACTATATCGAGCACTATACATACTATATACTATACGAATTAGTTTATCAGTAAGTTTATCGTTTGAAAGAAAAATCTAATCTTCTGTTTTTGTCTGAAATGAATTTTTCTATTAATAGTTCGTTAAAGTCTGGTATCTCGCGAATCATCAGCTGTTCAATAGACAACATATCCAGAGCAGTTAATCTGTCTTCACTCATGGTGTTTCTTAAGTAGGATTTGATTAACTTCAGAGTTGAGAAACACCGCTCACTTTCCGAAGTAGTCATAGGAATAGTTAGAAGAATTTTCAATGCTATTGTGATTTCTTTAAATGTACCGTCCAATCCAAAAGAAGTTATAAAATTTAATGTTTTCAAGCAGCCAGCCATATTTTCTTCTGTTATTTCTGACCTCGAGTAAAAAACTTTAAGCTCTGTCATAAATGAATTTTTATCAATCA
Source organism: Magicicada septendecula (assembly GCA_034769895.1). Lineage (NCBI taxonomy): Eukaryota > Metazoa > Arthropoda > Insecta > Hemiptera > Cicadidae > Magicicada > Magicicada septendecula. Next base: position 337,454,773 of record CM068367.1, on the reverse strand, counting down.
TTGGAAATGCACTGCAAAACTGGTTAATATCATCTACCGGAAGACCATTTTTTTATGTTCATTGAGGCGTTCGTACTGAAATATCTTTGCTCCACACAGATGGTTTTTGAATACAAAGCGATCTTTTATTTGAAATACAATTGTATCACACACTTCCTTTGCCGATAAATTTAAATTCTCATCATTCAATCGTCGCCTTTTTCTAGGCGTAGGTCCTTCTGCGAGCATCTCAATTCTTTCCTCTTGTCTATCGATCACAGAGGGTAGCTTATTTCTAATTACGATTATCGCCTTTTCGAAGTCGTCAATAGCAGCATGAATTCTCACTGCATCGGTTTGCAGAACTTGCAACTGATTAAATAATATATCAACGTGAGGCATTATTTTTGAGTAAAAATTTAGCCAAAACAAGAAAGTGCTATTTTCAAGCCAGTTAACAAACCCAGCAGCCAGTGTTACCGTTTCTGAGTTATATATTTTCGGAACGCCTGTCTGTACATTTTCGAAACATTCCAGAATATCGTCTTTGTAAGTGAAGACTGTTTGTATTATCCTCGATTGAAAATTCCATCTAGTTTTTGAGGGTCGGGGTATTTTTTTTTCGCATACATGCTCTAAAGCCGCTCTCCTGTCTGGAGAATGGGAGAAAATGGCGGCAATACCATTCAAATTGGCAAAAAAAATTCTCACACTCGTTATATTAGAAGCAGCTTGTTCGAGCAATTTATTTAATTGGTGGGCGTAACAATAAACATAATGGTCATTTTTATATTTCTCTTTTATTTTAACATTTACACCTCCCTCACGTCCGTGCATAACAGCAGCTCCATCATATGTCTGCGCAATCAGTTTATCTGGATTATTTTCTAAAATCGGATCAACCTCTTGCAAAATACATTGTGACAATCCATCTGCGTCTTGCTTTTCCGGGTTCGAAAGGCCCCAAAAGCGTTCGTGAATTCGACCGTTTAATTCATATCGAAAAACCAAGACTGTTTGCGTTTTCGCAGATACGTCGGTTGTATCGTCCGCCATGAGAGATAAAAATGAGGTTTTCTTAATCTCTTTTATAATATGTTCTCGGCACACATCAAGCATGTACTGCAAAAGCTCATTTTGTACCGTCTTGGAGGTCCCTTTAAAAACATGGGCTTCTTCCATATGGCTATTGAAAGCAGCGTCAATTTTTCTGGTATAATCTACCAACTCCAAAAAATACACCCTTATTACTAGAGCCTTCCTTTTCGTTATGACCACGAAGAGGAAGATTACAGTTAACACAAAATTTTTAAATGTCTATCACTTTAGAAAGAATCTGTCGATTTTTCTCCACACTTTCATTATGTTTGCGAGTATTTTCCGCATATGCTGTACTCAGACTAGCAGAAATGTTAGTTTTTCCTAGCAGTTGAAAGCCGATGAAGTTATTTTTATGCTTTTTAGAGTTTTCGTGCTTATTAATTTTCAAAATAAGATGCTTAAGGTCACTTACACCATCTCTTGTCCAACTGTCATCACCACCAAATAACAAACACACAAAACAAAATAAAGAGTTACTTTCTTCACACCCACATATCCACGGAGTTCTTTCAAACACTTTCCTATTAAAACGGCGCGTAAATTCTCCTTTGCACTTTTTTTGTACCTGACTGAAGTTCAAATTGGGCACTGGTCTTGCATTATTTTTTATTTCAAGCTTTTCTTCTAATGATACTGAACAAAAATTAAGTTTTTTAATATCGGAAACTTTCATTTTCAATCAAGTAATCGAAAACTCGAGCGGAAACCGGTAGCGTCGCACTCTCTACAAATGCACTACTGACTGCACGTATCAGGGACTCTCAATAGCGGAGTCCACATTCCATTGCAAACAGCCGCTCAGCCAGCAGCAGTGACGTCAGGTTGCCATGGCAACCAACCTGTGCTGCGTACAGAAGTTAGGCTCTGCGACCAGCCGCCCACAATCACAGAACGCTTGTTGTAGTGGGACGGCCTACTAATTTTTAGTAGGCGCGCTTGTTGTTTCGCGTCGATGTGATTATGGTTTTACTAATATACTCAATAAAATGGGGAAATTATGTAATGGAAAAAATGTTATTCATTTATGTTTTTCATTATGTAACGAAAAAATATGAAAAAATTTGTGTGAATTTCAAACATTTTTTACTTCTTCTTTTGCTTTATTATGCAGGGAGGGCGGCGCCACAGAGCCCTCCTTCACGAGCCGCCACTGAACTACCTCCTATCTCCATTTTCAATACATTTTCAATTAAATTACTAGAGTTAATATATTTGTAAGCAACTCTAGGTATTATTGCTACATGCAACAGTAATGCATCAATTTATTGGCATAAAGCTAATTATTTTTATTCAAACACTTTTTGCTACAGTCCGTTTCTTGATATATATTATATTTAATTTTTTATAATGAATTTACTTCAAGATATTTCTTCCCTTATTAGGAACATGTTTCGGGTACCATTGTGTACATTATATACATTCTATTCACTATTTAACAGAATGTACAAAATACCCCTAAATAAACAAGAAACAGACAAAGAAAGAAATATAATATACCAAATTGCTTGTGGAAATGGATATAATAAAAACACTGTAAACAAAATCGAAAATTAAATCAAATACAAAATAAAAACTGAACAATTAAGAATTAATCAAAATGAATAAAACAAAAATAATAACAACAATAAAAAATGGGCCACATTCTCATACATAAATAATAAAGTGACAAAGCTAACAAAACTGTTTAAGAACACAGACATTAAAATAGCATACAAAACTAACAAAAATAATCTACAAAAACTAAATAAACCACACAACAAAGGTAATACAACAACCAATGGTATATACAAAATTGAATGCCAAGATTGCAATAAATGTTACATAGTTCAAACAAAAACAACTGAAAAAACGTTATTTTGAACACCTAAACGCATACAAAAAACCAGAAATATACAAACCTAATTTGGCCACACATGTAATAAACACTGGACATGAATTCCCAAACATAACCAACATGACACTAATAAAACACATACCACACAAAGGCACCATAATGAACATTTGGGAAAATTTACAAATATACAAACATAAAAGACAAAACAAACTAATACCTGAACAAATACAAATCAATACAAAACATGACAGAATTTTCAAAGCACTCAACATCGAAAACACACAAAATACTAATACATACACCACAATCACACACAATAATACAAATTTAAAGCACCAGAACCCAACAGGAAGCCACAATAACAACCAGTCAACACACATGTACTGCACCAGACACAAAATCCGGAAGGTTGAGGATGGGTACACAATGGTACCCGAAACATGGTCCTAATAAGGAAAGAAATATCTTGAGGTAAATTCATTATAAAAATTAAATATTTTACATATATAGTACTGATATATGTTTTTAATTCTGCAAGTGTAATTCTTTAATATGATTTTGTTTCTATTAACAATCTATAAGTTGAAATTTCTTTTACACCTCTCGTTGGGAGCACTATTATTTGAGCTGTTTTCTTTTTTACAAATATAATATTTCTATATGCCCCAAGTTGTTGGTGCCATTAAATGTACTGATATATTATTTTACTTAGTTATATTTGTTTCTGTCTGCTATAGTAATTGCCCCTTTATTTGGGCGATCAGTACCCGTTGTCTATATTATTTTAGTATTTGAATAATTTTTTAAGTATTGTTTATGTTAAACATATGATCATGAAAAACTCTATCTCAGGGTAGACAACTAATATTTCGATTTATATTATTTAATATTGGGAATGATTAATTACTTTCTTTAGTCAATACCAAATAACTCTTGTTAACAAAATCTGAAGAAATAATATTAAGATACTATACCGTGGACATGCGAATCGTTCAAATCTCAGCTTTTCAAAACTGCAATGGGTTCAAGTCTTGTACTCTTGTAGTTCCTTTACCATTTGTCACCAGCATAGATGTCGCTCTGAATAGGATTATTTTGTTTATAAAATTAGTTCCAATGTTTACTAGTAAAATCTTCTGTTATTTTAATTCTTTATTAAACTTCTTTTAATTCCAATATTTATACACTTCGTTATAAATTCAAAGTAAATTATTTTTCTTTGGCTTATTGATCCAAGATAGATTACAATATTAATTCTTTTCTTTTTATTATTTATACAACTTAAATTACTTTAATTCTCATTGAGATGTGTATAATATGAAATATGGAATTAGACTCATTTAAATATTACAGGCTCTCTCTCTTTGATCTGTATGTGATTAAATATAAAATTAGACTTATTTAAATATTACAGGCTCTCTCTCTGATGTTTATCATATTGAATATAAATTTAGACTCCTTTACAGGCTCTCTCTTTTTGATGTTTACTATATTAAATATAAAATTAGACTTATTTACAGGATCTTTCTCTTTGATGTGTATCTTCTTAAATATAAAATTAGACTAAACAAATGTTCTTACATTCAAAAACAATTCAATTATAACAATTTACATTTGCCATATTGATACCTCACTAAATTTGTCACATATTTTCATCATATTACTCTTAAAAACATATATAATTTTACTAATTATTATTAAATATATTTATCTGATTTTTACATTATTCATTCTAATTTGTATTTATTATATTATAATCTTATTACCCTTTAGTTTTATTTTAATGTTTATTTTAATTTTATTATAATAATTGTCAACATATATTTTCTTCATGCTGTTCTGTATCATACAGTTCCAATACTTGAGTTTACCTCTATGTTTGTCATGAATAATTAATCAGTTTTTGTTTATAATTCTACCATATATATATACACATATTATAACGTACCAAATCCCATAGATTTGGGGTTATATGTAGAAGGTTTCAAAAATCAAATATAAAATGATTCTAAATCGATAGAACCATGTCTCGCGTTGATCAACTGTAACGACTGGACTGTGAAGGCGTCTACATACGATACTCTTATTTGTCAACAAATAAGCGTACTGCACAATACATCAAACTGTTGGCTTATGCATATAAGAGATCGACCGCATACTACGTGAAGTCACACCAAGAGTACAACAGAACGAGGGCGTCTAGAACGTGGTACGAGCTGAAGAACTGACGACGCAGAGCGACACCCGAGACGAGATACACACACACACACACACACACACACACACACACGAGTGCAGAGTATCTGGACTGAGGGTCTGAAGCAGTTGCGGCAGTTAAACCACGGATGTTAAACCATCAACAGTTGCTGAAGGAGCTGAGTTGCTGATCCCTGAACTTTTCGCCGGAATCCAGGATGCAGCGGAAATCATCGCCACTAGCTGATTGGACCAGGACATCGAGGGACCCCAGAGGACATCATCGAGAACTTCAGTACCAGGAAAGTCAAAAATCATTTATACATTTTTTTTAAAAAAAAGATCATTTTTCTTTTTCTGTTAAAATCAATTGTAAAGTTAACTTCATCCAGATGCCGATAAAACAGAGACTCTAAATTAATAAGAACCTCAATATTGTGATAATCTGTAGAACACGTACAAGTAAGAAGCAATAGATAAGAAATAGACGTAGATAAAAAGCGCTATATAAATCTTAACATTGAACTACTTAGAAACTTATACTGCAGTATACGTGAAACAAATCACAAGTAAATAAAAAGCACGATGAACAAGATTCACGGCTAATTTATTTCAGAGTATTTTAAAAGCATCTTGAAGTAGTAAAATCAATATTAAAGTATTGCAAATTCATTAATTAAAGTACCGGTATTTTAAAAATTAACTTTTGAAATCAATAAGAATCAAAATTCGTATAAATTCATATTCATAAGCTTTTCCTCTGAAAGCTAATATTCATTCAGAAAACATTGAACAAATTACTAATTACTCTTTAGTACGTAAGAATTGCGTTAGATGTAAGTTTTTCATTTTATGTGGTATTATAATAATAAACCCCAATTTTATACCCAACACTGTTTCGTTATTGCTGTACTCCAAAATCTACCAACATCAAAAAACTATTCGAAATAATTATAACTGTATTCTTTGTGCTTGTACTTTTGAATTAACCCACTTGCGAATTCAAAACACAAATTCCTACGGCCCTAGTCGGAAGAAGACGCAAGAACGCACAACAGGTAGGTCAGTTCACACTAAAATCATTTATATGCACATACCCATTTATGAAATAACATTGGTTACGTTGTTATAAATGGCGCTCCAAGATCGTGGGGCTATCCAAATTTATATTTAAATTTGTTATCGTTATAATATATATATATATATATATATATATATATATACTACCAGTAACATATCTGGTGTGATGGGTGGACATACCTGGAATACATAATTTGAGGAAATACCAGGATCCAAATCTTTGCAAAGCCATGAGTAAAACTTACTGTCTGAAAAATGGTACCCAGTAATATTGCCAACAGGTGTTTTATAATGTTGTATCCTAATATTGTTAAATTAATCCTAATAAGTATTAAAACCATTCTTGTCCATGCACAATGCAACAATTGGGTAGGTCGGTTATTATTACAGTGTTAAATAGACCCCACCACTACAACTACTTCCTATCTCCATTTTCAATACATTTTCAATTAAATTACTAGAGTTAATGTATTTGTAAACAATTCTAGGTATTATTGCTACATGCAACAGTAATGCATCAATTTATTGGCATAAAGCTAATGACTTTCAAAAAATTGAAACCTGAAAAAAATTGTCACAAGTATATGTAAAATAATTAACCATTCATAATTCATAAAATGTTGCAGTAGAATTAAATGTATATATTATATAATGTATAATAAATAACAAAATTATTTTTCAAAATAAATCATTAAAGGTTTTTTCAAATTTCATTAAAATATAACAAGAACCCTCTTTGTTTGACATTTCAATAACTAAAATTGAACCCTTCAACATAGCATTATATTTATTATTTTTATACTTTTTAACCTAGTAGTTAAGGTGTAATTTTCAACTAAGCTCTTAAAGAAATATCACTACATTCTTTGGAACAACACTGCGAGTAGTGAAAGAACACTTTAAAAAATTAATATACTACTTTTTTCCACTACAAATTAGCAATTATTTCTGTTACTTTTATATTACATAGACTACTTGTATATTGTTATCATTTTTAGAAACATGTAAGAAAGTGATAATGCAGTACTAGAATTTTTTATATATATCCTTTTCTGAATTCTTAATAAACATTCTATTTTAAGTAAACATATAACATCAAGCAAAACATTGTTTTACTGTACATCTCTGAGTTATCTGAGCTGAGCTTCTGTGTATGTTAATCTGTCAATTTACACATTTTAAACATGTATCTATGAATATTACAAACTGAATGGTAGTATTTACATTCAAAACTACGTCTATCAATAAAATAATAAAATTTTCAGTTACAAAACAAGTTGAATGATAGTCAAATTTGTTTTGCTATCTTATCAGGTTCTTCATTTTGATTTCATAGTTTAGTTTTGAAGAAAAGTATTAATGTACATAACATATGCTTCAAATGAGCCATGTCATGATTGCGATTGTAAAAATAATTTTGTATTTCCACATAAGGTGAATAAAATCTTCTACCTTTCTTATCTAAATTCTCTCTTAAATCATATTGCACAATATCTTAATAGGTCCAGTTGTATAATTCTAGCCAAACATTAATATCTCTACTAACTTCTGTGTTACTACCATCATTATATATCAAACACAAAGTTAAGATTATTAAAAAAAATTATTATATAATTCAAACTAAATAAATTAAAAAATATATGATTTTTAAAACAAATATTAACAATATGTATTTATTAAATTTAAAACAGAATTGTACAGATATTAGACATTATTCATAAAAAACAAGTATTTTTTAATGTCTTTACCTAACTTAGTTCTTTATATACCAGACTCAATATTAGAAATGTTAATTTTTTTGGCTTTAACACATGTTTTTATTATGTCATTCTTCTTCAGCACTACAGCCAAACTTGAGCCTTGGCCTCTAGCATCAATCTCTCCAGCATCTCCTATCCATTGCCATCTCAGAGTAACTTATGAAATAGTAATGATAACTGCAATGCTGCATCCTTAATATTTTAAATGGTCACACAAAATCTTTAATTATTGTTACAAAAAAGGTAAAAGAGTTTAACCAATATTTAATTTGTGGTAATTACATTACATGATAATTATCTAAAGTTTCAAAACATTTTTAAAATTTAATACCAAAAAACATACCTCTGATTAAAAACCAATGTGACTGACTGCTATTGAAACACTATACTGTGTATTTTGTGGCCTAGTTGGCCTAGTTAGTGTGTTCCATTTTGTCTAGTTTAAAGTAACATGAACTTTTCATGCCCCAAGATTAATTATCTTCATGTTATCAAAAAAAACAAAAAAAATCTGAAAAAATGATGAGACGACTTTTGCTGACAACAGATTTAAAAGCACAGTACAAAAACATCATTTAACACTTGTGTGTGTGTGTGTGTGTGTGTGTGTGTGTGTGTGTGTGTGTGTGTGTGTGTGTGTGTGTGTGTGTGTGTGTGTGTGTGTGTGTGTGTGTGTGTGTGTGTGTGTGTGTGTTATTGCAGACAATATAAATTCTATAAGGATGAGTATTATTTTATGGCAATAATAACTGTACTATACTATTCTAGCATTCTTTCAAGCAGCAGAAATTTAAATGCTTTATGTGCATTAAGTGTGTAGTATTAGTTGTCTGGTGTGAACAAATGTGGTAGCATTGAGTTTTCTGTGATATGGAAAACTCATATAAATCTTAATTTATTAATTAAACTAGTAAGCCCACTGAGCTGAATAACTCGCTCAGTATTTTGAATGAAACATGTTTATTATTAGACAAAATCAAACTAATAAAATTAATTTGCAGTAATTCAAGCTTGCTTGTCAGTATTCTACTATTAGCATAGTATACTGTATTCCTGTTTATATCCTGTCTTGTACTACCGTGTTTATGCGCTTTTCATTATCATGTTACCTATATTGAAATTTATTAATCATATCGAAAAATTACTTTCTGTCCATAGAGTATACAGATTCCTGTTCCTTTCTGATAGAGAAACTTGAACTTTTCATTCCCCAAAATTCATTAACAATTAATTTGCTCCACCTGTTTCCATAAAAAATAATAAACCGAATAAACAAATAATTAGTTACATGATTTGTTAAATTTTACTGTTTTTCATTGTTAATATATCTATATTAGTGAAGTATTAAACATTTATTTTGTAGTTATCTTATGTGTAATTTATTAATTGAATTTTAAATTATATAGGTAAATGAGTGTAATATATTTTGTTTTTTAATTTTGTAAATATTGCTATAATAAGTATGTTTGTTATATTAGTATCATTATTACGTTTGTAAAGCTATGAGTAAAGTTTTTCATATGTATGATACGCCTCATATGTAGTATGAGTATGTGAGTAAAGTTTTTCATATGTAGTTTTTCACCTCAGTACTAGGTGAAAACACGATGACCAATACCTCCAGCTAATGGAGGTTGTGCCGCACTTTGCAAAGTAAAAAAAGTTTGTTTTTTAAAGTTTTTTAGTAAAATAGCAATTGTACAGGAGACAATCATTATTACATTTTGTTTATTATCATGAATACAATAATAACTAAAACTGTTTGCTTGCCTAGTAACAAATAATGCCTAAATAACAAAATAATTTAATCCCAGTTTTTATGTAACGAATTCCTGGATTTCGTTTAATGTATATTTCCGTAGATGTGTATATTATATGCCTATATGGAATACTTTTCACGAATATATGTAACTGACAACAACAATATAAAAATATCGGTACGGAGAAACATACATGACTTCCATGTTCTAAGATTTATATTTACAATCATTTTAGAAATGAAATATTTCCATAGAAACTACTTCTTTCTCCAGTCTTAATCACAGTACTGTGGTCACTAACGTATACCACCTCACGTTATCGCACTCGATTTTCACTTTTTCACTGATGATGGCAGTTGATGCCACTGCTGAAACGTCTGATTTTGCAGAAAACATTGGACTATGGCCAAGCAGCCTGGGAAGGAATTTTAACAATAAACTACGGTACTTCTTTGTTGCCGATAACGTAGTACACATATAAAAAATTATCCCCTTCCCTTCTACTATAATTTTCATTTATAGAAAATTACCCCCACCCCGTTCAACTACCCTCTTCATTTATAGATATTTCATCTACGTTTCTACAGTGGATTATTATGATCTTCTTATCAGGATACTTTATTTGTCAAAATTAAGTACTTTACTCTTGTTAAAACATAAAACGTTGCAGGTAAACTACTCCTTTCCCCATAACCGATCTTCACCAAAATCAATAGGCCTTGAGTCCTCTATAACTCAGGCTCATATGCAAAAAATTATTTGATACTGTTTGAACGTCTGGCAGTTATCATTCGTCATAGAAAAAATTACTCTTGATAAAACATAAAATGTTGCTGGTAAACTACCCCTTTCCCTAAACCGATCTTCACCAAAATCAACAGGCCTTGAGTCCTCTACAATTCAGGAGTGTATGCAAAAAATTATTTGATTCTGTTTGAATTTGAGGCTGTTATCATTTGCCAAAAAAATTCTACACACAGACACATACACACGTTTTGAAAAATGACTTTTCTTCATGTTTTAAGGGTAGTACGATCAGAATCAGCCGTTATCTCGAACACGATTTTTTTCGCCATGACCATACTTCCATTTCCTTATGGAACATGGAAGTAATATTTGAGAGCTTCACATACGACTGCTGGTCTTATTCTCTCAAACATGTAATCAGTCTTATGGACAATATACCGTTTTAATTTTACTTGTATTGTTGCCATCTTGTTAAAACAGCTAAAGTAACTTATGCAACTTAATGCATAAATAAAAATTAATTATTTTATGAATAAATTATTTGGGGAGACACTGTCTACCTTGTCTCCCCTGACGCTTCGCCACTGTGGGTGTCTGTTAATCATTGACAAAAACATGAATTTAGATTAACTGGAATTGGCTAGATTTGTACCTCTGTGAATTCATATGAAGGTACCACCACAAAAATCATGGTATAGTTCAACAAATATGGGGAGATATTATGCATATTGGTAGCACCTTAATAGCTGTTGTACTTTAATAGCTTTGTACACCTTAATATTCATGCACACTAGTGCTGCCTAAATTTATATTTGGTATAGGTGCAGGTGGTTAGGTTTTCAAACTAATTTTATGCTACAGGTGTATCATTAACAGATATCTTTTGTACTGGAGGAATTTGAATAATTTTGATTCTTCAGACTGAAGACAATGCATAGACTGTATATAGTTTAATGAAAGATGAACAAAATACATGAGTTAACAAATGTGGGGCTTACTGTGGAATACGTTGCATTTGAAACAACAGCATTTTGACCAATTTAAACAATACCCTATAATTTATTTTTCTGTTTAAGTTGTTTCAATAATTTGATCCTGTAAAAATTGAGACTAGTCAGTGAATTATAGTTCAATGTAGTTCTATGTTATCATATCACTGAAATAGTTTTGGTCAACTGAACAAAAACAAAATATTTAAATTAATAAAATTTATTAATTTTAAATTAACCTCTTTTTAAAATAAGGTTATTTGGATCCACTTAAATCATATATTTGTAATGTGAAATTTGAATTTATAATTTCTGCATTTCTATATGTATTTTTTAGTGGTTTTCTTTCTAATTGACATTCACTGATGACATGACATGAATTACATGTATAGCAGATTGGCATGTTGCAATAAGTTTATAAAGCATTAGTAAAGCATTAAATATCACAATGTGTTCAGTTTTTCCTTTTATCTCTAATGCTTCTCTGCAAAAATGTAGCAACAGTAGCTGTGAACAAAGCTGATTTAGCAATTAATTAAATATGAATAAATACAAATAAATGAATGCAACAAATTTTTAAAAATAGCCTTCTACATTTTCAGGTGCTGATTACCTGACTAATGGTTAATACTTGCAACTACTAATCAGTCATTAATTTTAAAGCTTGTCTTCAACAGAGGACAGAGCCTTGTTGTAAAATACATTTTTCTAGGAACTTGAAGAGACAGTCAATATATCACCAAAAGTAAAGTATGTCTTTATTATAACTTATTATCAATTACTTTGTAGCAGAACAAATGACAATGAGTTAAATAGAATCTAAACTTGTAAGCAATCATATATTCACTAGCACTTTATCCGAGTAAAACAGTAGAATTGGTATCTTTACTTAAAAATAGTAAAACAATTACATAATTAAATCTGCATGCCACAGTTTGAGTCTAATTTAATTACATTATATTCTGTAATGTAACACATGTACATAATGTATTCTGTACATAATGAAGGTAACACACAAAATTTACAAGACATCTCTGTATGCACACACCATTCACAATATTGCTGAAAAATATTGCAATTTAATTGTTGTTTTACGATCCAAAAATTAAAATAAACTGAAAACGAAACAAATAATAAATGCTACAAAAAATCATAATAATGACATCTATTTTTCCTCATTAATGACAGTTCTCTGATCAGTCTAAATGTTTCATGGTTTCCATTCAACCCAAGCTTCAATCATCTTTGCCTTTATAAGTAGTGTCAATTTTTCATTACTATAAGTTACAACCGGTCCTATGAGTTTTTAAATTTAGTTTTGAATTGCAACTTAATATTTCATGTTAATAGTGAAACATGAAATATTCTAGCACATTAAAAGTTTAACTACAATTTCTAACATTTGAAATATTAGACTGATATGTTTCTGGCCAATTAAAATATTGTACTAAATTGTTGTGATGTATAGCATCATGCACAAGGACTGCTTATAGTCAAGTAAACAAAATATAACTAATAAGGGTAAATGTAATTTTAAAAAATTATTATTCTTTGCTTCAGGTAATAAGCACATATGACTGTTACAGTACCCATATTCTTCTCATTCCATCCAGTCTCCTTGTTCCCCTACATTTAGAGTATCAACTCTTGTTTATCCTATCAAGGTGTTCTTTTCATTTCCTCCTGTTTTTCTTAATTCGCTCATTTATGCTAAATATTTAGCCCATATCTGTGCTTGTTTCTGTATCTTTCAAGTTATTTCTTGTGCTTTGTATGTTGTTCAACTTCTTTTTTTCCATTATTGTCCATATTTTGCTTATATGTGTGAGGTTTGGAACTGCAGTAGTTTTATACAACTTCAGTTGTGTGTTTCCTTGTTTTGTTTTTAAGAGCTTTATACTGTTCCACATATTCTCATTATTTTATTAACCTTAAGATCTTTATTGTTATTCCAGTTATATAATATAATACGTCTAAATAACTAAAGTTGCTGACTTATTCAAGTGTCCTGTTATTTACTATTATTTTAGTTGTTACTAGGTATACTCCAGAAAAAGGTATAGCCTATGATTCCTCATTCTGTACTTTTTGCAATTTTGTTGTAGTAGCCACATAGATTCGAACTGAGCAAGTGGTCTTCAAACCATCCTAAACTCTTAGAAAATGTCATGCAAGATAATCATGAGACACCCCTCATGTTACGCATGTCAGAACAGCCATTTTCAAGTGTATTAGGGCTAAAATGGATCCCAGATATTGATGTCTTTTCATATTTGATGCACACACCTTCAAGTAATTACACAAAAAGAACTTTACTTTCACCAATTGCTCAGATCTATGACCCTTGTGGTTGGATATCCCCAATAGTTTTTTGGTCTAAAGTCTTAATGCAGCATGTATGGACCTTAGGCTTAGATTGGGATTCTCCATTACCTGATCATATTTCCGAGAAGTGGTTACGATTCGTGAAAGAACTTCCAGAAATAGAAAAGCTAAGGATACCACGTTTCATATCCTTAGCAACTGCAGTCAATATCCAGCTTCATGGATTTTCAGATGGAAGTGAATCCGGATATGCAGCTTGTGTCTTCCTGCACACAGAAGACGCAGAAGGAGATGTCAACATACGACTGCTGATCGCAAAATCAAGAGTAGCTCCACTGAAGCGTGTGACTATTCCCCGCTTGGAACTTTGTGGTGCGCACATGTTAGCCAAATTGCTACATTACTGTACAGAACAGCTCTCACAACATCACAAGATTGACAACATTTCAGCATGGTGGGACTCTACAGTAGTTCTATCTTGGATACGCACTCTATCTTTTCGTCTCAAGGTGTATGTTGCTAATCGTGTGGCACAAATACAAGGCTTAGTTTCACCGCACATCTGGAAATATGTTTCAACTGTTGACAATCCTGCTGATTGTGCTTCTCGAGGCTTGACACCCACGGTTCTGATGAAACATAGCCAGTGGTGGCTAGGACCACCATGGCTCGCTAAATCAACGCAGACCTGGCCACAATCTATCCTTCATCCAATTTTGGAGGAGTCTATTCCCGAAATGAAACCAAATGTGCTTAATCTTATGATGACCACAAAAGAAGTCCAACATTTGGATTTCTTACAAAGTTTTCTTCTTGGAAGACTCTTCTTCATGTAATGGCTTATGTCCTTCGCTTTATAACCTGTTTGAAATTTAAAACCACCATAAGTGGATCATTTTTCAGTAACTGAATTAAATAACGCCTGTAACCGCATTTGCTGGCTCATTCAGAGACTTCACTTTGCAGAAGACATAGATCTACTCTCCAAGAAAATGACATGCTCAAACCGCATCCAACGTCTAGCACCCTTTATTGATGATGCAGGAATAGTCCATGTCAGAGGTCGACTGAAGAACTCTGCGCTTACTTACAATGCCAAACATCCTATTCTTCTGCCAAAAAATCATGTCGCTATTCATTTACTCATCGATTACTATCATGGCATGTACCTGCACGCTGGTCCCCAGTTCCTCCAAGCAACACTATCTCAACGCTTTTGGATCCTCTCCGCCCGCAGTGTTATATGCTCAAGAATATTTAAATGCGTACGATGTTTTCGTACAAAATCAACAAACACGTCTCCGCTCATGGGTGATCAACCAGCCGGTCGTGTTACCCCTACTCGTTGTTTCAATGCTTCTGGAGTTGATTATGCAGTCAAGTTTTTTACACTTAGCAGGATACAGCCTATAAAGGTGTACCTCTGCCTGTTCATCTGTTTTGCAACAAAAGCTGTACACTTGGAAGTGGTTACTGATTTAACTACAGACGCCTTCATTGCAGCCCTTACGAGATTCATCTCTAGGAGAGGTCTTGTATCAGACCTGTACTCTGATTGTGGAACTAATTTCATAGGAGCTGCTTCTTCGCTCAAAAGATGTTTTCAAGATCTCATGAAGCAACCAGAGATGCAAGATTTTGCTACGAACAACAGTATCACATTCCATTTCATTCATCCGCGTGCACCTCACCAAGGTGGTCTTTGGGAACTGCTATTAAAGGTGCAAAATATCATCTCACCAGAGTCATAGGCGAACACATTTTAACGTACGAAGAATTTACCACCTTAGTTGTGCTTGTTGAAGCTATCCTTAATTCGAGGCCGATAGCTCCTCTCTCGAATGACCCTTCAGATCTTCAACCTCTTACACCAGGACATTTTCTAACTGGAGGACCTCTTAATGCCCTGATCGAACCTCAACTAACTAATGCACCACTTAATCACATAAAACGATGGAAATTGGTTCAAGCCTTCACACTCTGGAAAAGATGGCAAATGGAGTACCTCCACACACTTCAAGAACGGTCCAAATGGATCAGACTTCAATAAAATCTCAAAATAGGAGATTTAGTCGTTATTCATGAAACAAACCTGCCACCCGTCAAGTGGAAGCTCGGGAGAGTCATCTCCATATCTCCAGGGAATTATGGAGTGGTACGTGTCGTCAACATGAAGACTGCCGGTGGAACCTTGACCCGTCCTTCTGTTAAGGTTTCCCGTCTTCCCATTTACTAAAATCCTTGACCAGTCAATTGGCTACTGCCCCTTATAATTTAGTTTTATTATACTCTTCCAAAGGATCAAATTTGTTCTTATGTTCTTTTAATGTTTCTTGTTGAACCAGTTGGTTCAAAGGGGCGGTATGTCAGATATTTTGTTTTCATAACAATAATAAAACTCCCCCTATCTCTACTTCATTAGTTCTCTAATAGAGTGAACTCCCATTAACTGTTTCAAAGTACAATTCACTTAGTAATCAACAGTCATGATTAGAGCGTTTTCTTTCCTGTAGTGTAAGGTATATCGTGCAGTTCAGTTTTCTTTTGGTTTATACATGCATACCGCAAGAATAGAAAGACTATTCACCGCTATTGTTATTTTACTCCGCTTATTATAATATAAAACTCCACTTATTTCATGTGTTTATTTTATGTGTTTAACATTTATTGGAATATTATTGTTAAGTTTAGGACTGCCTAGAAAATCACCAAAGTGTTGCTTACAACGGGACATTTACAGTGCACAAGGACAAGGTCAGTGAATGCTTAATATTTATGCATTGTTGATTACATGAGAATAAATCCTTTTAACTATTTTAGTTTTACAATATACAGTCCACTGCTAATAAAAACGAACCCCACAGGCTTACCTATAAATGTTAAACTTCTTGAGTGGGCACCTCAACAAGACATACTAGGTAATAAGGTACAAGAAAAACTAGCTTTTTTCTAACATGCTTAAGAAAACACATGTATAAAAGTGACTAATGTTTACAACAACACAGAGGGTGTCCAGAGGGAAAAATAACACTGTTTACTATAACATAAATACAAATATTATCAAGTTGTAACATGTGTCTTGCATTTTATAATGTAATAATTTAAAAATAATTATTGTTTTTTAAAAAAATTAAATTTTATATAGTCTGATGTAAATTTTACAGAATACTTATATTGTTCAGCATTATGACAGCCTTGATAGTTTTGAAATTGTGATGATTTAGAACATTGTAGGGATTAACTGCTTACATGCTTTAAAGTATCAGTAACAGAGAACTAATGTATTACCAATTAAACTTATATATAAAAAATGTTAATTCTACCTATTCACTACAAAAATATAATTTTATGACACTGTATAATAGATAGACAATAGTACTTTGTGGCTGTACGATCTACACAATAGTGTCCACACCAACACTTCAGATTTGGTCCTCTGATAATGAATGAAATCATGGGTTTTGTTGTCCAGGACATACCCAAGTGTTACTAAGAACTAATAAACACTACTCCAATGCAAAACACAAGTAATCTGGATAAACGTTTTTTTAAAATGTTTATCTTATTGCTTAAACTAGCTTTAGTTAGGATTTGGCTTATTGTGAGCTTCATGAGAGGCTGCTTCTGGGAGTGCTGTCCATTCTGTTTTTTTGAGATGGTTCCATCATATGTGTGTGTGTGTGTGTATGTGTGTGTGTGTTGTGTATAATGTGTTCTGATAGTGTGTGTGATTTAAAGTCTACCTGTTCATTTAGGATGTTGTTTCCACACGATTTTAAGGGTTTGCATATATCCATTTTTACGAGTGTGCCTAGTTGTTGGCCTTTTAATTTCAGTGTTGTTGGTGTTTGTGCATGTGTGGTCTGCTTCAGTGAGATGGTTTACAAAGATGAATTCATTGGTAGAGTGTAATGCTTTTATATTTTCAATGTACCTTTGTTTGATCCTGCATCCTATCTGGCCTATGTAGAACTTATTATATTCTAAACAGTTTAGTTTGTAAATGCCAGGTAAATCAAATTTGTTAGCTGTTTGTGTGTGTTATTTGACAGTGTGTGTTCTGCTATTGCATTTAATAGCATAATTTCATGTTTCTATCAGCTCGTATTTCATAATAAAATGAAGTAATGGTATTTCTGGTCATAAGCTTTGCATTTTGTAGTATTGTAACCAGACCTCTGTATGCCGGTCGTTACAAAAGAATAAAATGTTGATAGAAAATTTTATAAAAATAGAATTTTCAAATAGTAAAAGATTTTGTTTGTTTATTAAGAGGTGTGTATAAGAAATAAATCTGTTTTAAAAGGTTCTTGTAAAAATTTTAATAACAGGCAGGTATTTATTGACCGCCGATGCACTTCTAGAAGATTTGAACCAAGTCTGGAGTTAAATAGTTTAACTCCAGTTAGCAATCGATTGGTGACTTTTCTGGCTGGTCCAATATCTCGTTCAAATAAAATATTTTCTTCTTAGTTAAGTCCTTCAGCCTTAATAAATACTCTTAAATTAACCTGTGAAATAAGTAACAGATAAGAAATAATGGAAATATATAGATTTATTGACAATTTAAATAAATAATCGATTTTTTTATCGATGGAGAGCAATTATCGACTCTGTCTCGGGAATTATCGATTATGTCATACAGAACAAAATTTATGATATTTAATATATTAAAAGACAGGTTCTTTGAGCGATTAAAATTAATAGTCAGAGAAGGGTGACGAGAAAGTATAACATTAACAATTAACACAAATACAATAATTATTATTCAATAAAATTTAAATAATTCCAATAAGTAATGTGTATGTATGTTGTCAAACCAATATGCAGACGATGACGTCACTGCTGGAAGATAAAGAAGGCAGGCTTGACTTTTCAAGATGGCCGCTACTAGATATGGCGAGTTCACTGCAAAATCTGTCTGTCCAAAAATCACGACAGAATTACCTTCGTGAATGTCTGAAATCTTCCCGCACTGGTGTAATATGTCTGTTAAGTTATTTGGTGTATTCTGACGAAGTGTTCTGTGTAAACTTGTGTTGGTTAGTTTATTTTGTATGTGTTCACTTCTTTGAGTTAACGTTCTCAAGATATGGTTATGATTTGTAGAGTGAATTGGTTTAAATATAAGGTTTTACTGTTTTCTGTCACTCGTATCATGAAGTTAGATGTTTGTTTTCACTATTGTCGTGAACGTATGGATAGCTTTAGTTTTAAAAAGTGTCTAATTCGTCTAACTCTCGTTTCACTTATTTTAATGGCTAAACGCTAGTACCATTTTCGACTCGATTTAAAGAACGTTTTGTCACACAACTATTCAGCTTCATATTCAACAAAAGACTAATTAACTTGGTCATAAATCTGGCCCAGTTAATCTTTGAAAAAGTATTGTTAACATATTTCGATTACCTGTACACATGATAAAATATTACATTATATATGGAATTTATCTATTTTATTCATCACTTTTATGAATTATGAACCTTATTATTGGTTTAATCATCTCATTCCCTTTAAATTGATGTATTATAGTCCATATCTGTAGACATTTTGTGGAAATTAACAAATTTTGTTCACTTTTTGGAAATATAGGCTCAAAATTGGATTTCCGTCTTTATACAAAATTCCTCCATTTTAGGTATCAGTAATACTATTATAATTAATTTTAATTAGTCATATTCCTCTTCCTTTCCTTAAATACAATTAAATTACACCCTTGAACTGGCTTTTTGTGTTAATCTGTAAATTTGACATTGCTCTTGAAAATTAATTAATTTATATATTTTGAAAATTTACAATGTTTTAAGGTATATTTCCTTATTATCATTTTAACTCATAGGATCATTTCCATTAGTGGTGAACTGAGTTATCTTAACTAACCTTAACTAAAAATGAACTTTTTTCATGTGAAAAACTTACTATTTTATCGGACGCGTTTCGGCTTAGTATCCGCCTTCTTCAGCTTTGGTAACAGACTGCCAGCATTTTGTAACGGTTGTGTGGAAGGTGAAGTGGGGGTGGTGTGTGGCGGAAGGGGATTGGCGCGGGGATTCAATTTATTGTTTGTTTTCTGTATAATTGTGTCAAAATTGTGTCATTGTTTAGCAATCTGCACAATTGAACATATTGCAGACATGGTTTGAACATATATCTTTTAACTATTTTTGAGTTATCTTATATAAATCTTGCTAGTTTACAGGATTTATAAGTGAATTATACTGGTTTATATTGTTTCTGTGAATTCACCAAATGGCCTAGATTTTAGAATTTTATATTTCTGTCTTTCTCAAATAAATTTAAACTTAACTCCTCCTCTGACTTTACATAATTACAATTATATGAAAATAACATGTCTTATAACTTATTGTGTGGTGTAGTAGTTAATTAACACTACGGTTATTAAAATAAATAATTATGAACATTGTTTAGCAATCTGCACAATTGAACATATTGCAGACATGGTTTGAACATATATCTTTTAACTATTTTTGAGTTAACATAGCATACCTATTTAAACATTATTAATGGTATGTAGGCTATTATTTAGCAAACATAATTCTTTTTAGAACACATAACATAAATCTTATTTTCTAATAACTCTTACAAATACATTTTACTAACACATTGATTTTAGGACTGTGGATAAACAGTCTATTTAAACATTTTACACTTATTAATATTATATTAATCCCAGTCCTTTCTGGTCTAAACCATTATTATTTGTGATCCCCTACATCAGTAAACATGAACTCCTATACTCTATTTATTATCATTTTTTACAAATGTCTTGTAAATAAAGATTTACATTGAAATAATAAAATACTGGAAATCTTCCATTTTATTATTTTATTATGCTGTTTATTATTAGATATTAAAGTTGTTATATTGCCTACTGATAAGTTATAGCTTCACCAACTTTAAGTTTATTGCATTTCTAAAAAACACTTTCACAAATTCACTTTCACTGTTGGTTCTGATATTTTGAGTCTTATTATCTCAGACCAGACCTTTAGTAATCATGGACTGTTAAGACTAGTTTATTTTCTTCATTACCCAATAGCTTTAGTCGATTCACTTCTTATAACGCTATACAGCACTTTAGTTTTTTAATAATTACATTTTTATAGGATTTTGGGTATGTTATACTTTCTTTTGCATAGTTTTTGTGGGTTTGGGGTTGATAGTAGTTTATATAATAATAGGTTTTACAACGGTGTTTCTTTCATACTATTTCTTCCTCTCCTCCTGTCTTCTTTCTTGTCCTTCTTCGTATCTTCCTTCTGGTCTTCCTTCTTGTCCTTCTTCTAGTCTTCATTGTTGTCCTTCTTCTAGTCTTCATTCTTGGCCCTCTTCTAGTCTTCATTCTTCTGGTTTTCTTGTCTTCCTTCTTCATTCTTGGGTAAACCAAGGTACTTTGTGTTATCTCGACCGAGGTTTAGTTTGGAACATTTAATTTATTCACTGATACTGACTTTATTCTTCTCTACAGGTATCAGGGTATTGTTTTCTTCCTGATCACAAATTTTATTCTTCCCTTTTCTTGTTTTTGGGGTATTTTGGTATTCACTACTCTTTAATTGAGTCTCTTTTTTCTTGATATGGTCTTATATAACTGGTCTACTGCTCTTAGCTCCCTGGGTAAATTACTGATATGATACTATGAGTTGCTTCGATACTTTCTTTGGTTTTTTTAAACAGTGGTTTTTATATATAATGTAATGAGGATTTTTATTTTATCGTGGTTCATTCCTTTGATTTATTTAAATGTCATTCAATATTATTATAACATTTGTTGGTGTAATTAAACTTTATGATTTCATATGACTTAAGATGTAGTGGATTTTCTGTCACGCTACAGTATCTATTATATTAGTCTATATTCATACCCACTCTCTTATGGATATATGTTGTGTAACTAGTCAACATGTTTCATTCTAATGTCAATCATTAAATATCATAACTTCATGCTGTCAACTAAGCATATCACATAATAAAATGATGAATAATATAATTAATGTAACATTTTGTATAATTTGTTTCTAACTCACATTTCTAATTTACAAAATTTCAAGTGTGTGCGCATGCATGTAAGTGTTGTTTATGTATGAGTGATAGTTTACAGTATGGTGATTGTGTATATCTCATAAATTAAAAATTAAAATATTGTTTCTTGAAAACTAAATCATTTCACTCTATTCATCAGTAAGTGTGATGAGCAGCAATTCATTTTTTATATGATTCTAGCACACCCAAATTGTATGATTCTAGCACACCCAAATTGTGTATTGTTCATAACACAATGGTGGTTTACTGAGACAACATGAAACGATTGATGCTGGAGTTCCCAATATTGGCATCCCTTTCTTTGGTGACCAGACTATGAACGTTAAATATAGTGAAGATGCAGTATTTGGTATCAAGCTAGCATACAATGAAATAAGTGCTGATAGTGTTTATGATAGAATAAACACAGTTTTAAACAATTCATCGTAAGTAAATAATTCATCATAAATTCATTTTAATGTCATTGATTTATTAGATGTCACAAGTGGTGGACAAAGGGGGCAAGGGGATGGTCTGCTCCAGGTCCCTTTAACAGGGGGCTTATATATGTTTCAACAAAGTTTTGCTTTAACAATACTTTATCTTTATTTTATATCCTACAATAGAACTTTTTTGCTTGCTTTTCATGTTGAGAATGGGTTACTGGTAATGAGAAAAGAATTTGAAATTCACCCTTGAAGTACTTCAGCTATTTATAATGTAACTCTGTGTCTGTTAGTCAAAAGTCATGCAACCCAGAGTTTTAATTGTACCTCTTAACAGCAGGGTTACTGGGACATTGAAGCTGTGGTTTTGCTAACACTGATTTCTTTCCTAATGTGACATGTGCTTCTAATAACTCATTAAATTAATTACTGAATACGTCTGTGTGTTAACAGATAATTAGTTTTTCACAAGAGCATCATGTGTTTATTATTTTATTATTATTTAAGTTTTTCGACAATTATTATAAAATTTGACTTTAAAATTAAGTATATACTTATTAACTTAAAATAATTGCTTATTTTTATTTTTCATTTGTAATACTATTTTACTTTAGTTATAATATGTTGTATTGTTTGTTTTATGACTTCTTAACCATTACATCACATACAGGAGACGTAAAATAAACTTACTACAGCTGGTAATACTATATTAGTATTGTGGTCGAGTCTCTCATAGGTTAGATGGTCTTTTGTGTGTCCTGTAGGTGAGTTTTAGAATCTTTCTTATGGTTTTAACAATATCACAAAAGACTGAAACAGATGTATTAAAAGCCAGCTGATAAGTTAATAAATGCAAAAAGATGGCTTGGACATTCAATTTTGTAGAGCTTAGGATTATGATAATCCAGCCTCGATGTCAAGTGTACACAAGGTAGTTAAACACAAAATTCTAAAGAACAATCTAAAGTTTTGTGTACTGTATATACAAATCATTCTTTGAGTTTAAGAAGATTGTCAATTCCTACTGGAGTGCTCATCACAATTCTATAGAAATGCAAGAGGCAACACAGAACAAATAGTTAACACAAAAGAAGGAATGTGCAATCCCCCAAAAGATAATTTTAATGCTACATCAGCAAAAGAAAATTCCTTGACTATGCAACTTGACATTTTTAAGTTATTTAGAATTTTGGAGTTCTTTTATAGAATTTAATATTACTCAAATATGTTTGCAAGCACTGAAATCCTACTGTATAGGGTTTACAAGCACTTTCTTAGATTGTTACTTCAGTAAAAAACATTGCTACTTTCTTGCTGAAGAAAGAGGTTCTCATTAATAAGGCTATTAACGTCAAGTAATTTTAAGTAAATAAGCACTGACACTGAGGAACATGATCAATGAAAACTTAAAAAAGTACTACCGGAAGAATTATCCGACAATGCCAGCTTAACTCCATAAGACAACATGCATAGTTTACATGCATGTCATATGCATGCATAGTTTACATTGCATAGGCTTCATGTCTACATTGATTTTTTCAAGAGTTGTGGCAAAGGTTGCCATGAAGGAGGTAACAGATACATTTAATATTGTAAAATCAAAACTCTTTATGGAAGCCTCTGATAATTATTTAGAGTTTATCATAGATGAGCTTACCTTCTATATATAGTGACTCACACAAACAACAAAATGGTACAAAAGGAACGATTTTTATTATTGCACATGCTACTAATGCCACCACAGAACCAGCATTTACTTGGACAGCCAAGAAAGTTCTTCAGTTGATCGTCAAATGGGATTTCATTGAATCCATTCCCAACCTATTGCCTCATTCTACAGTATTTTTAACAATTTACATGTCTATGGCCTCATATGAAATAAGTTTCTGAAAACTTAAATAAATAAACAATTATATTAGACCAATAATGAATGAGAAAAGACTGAAACTTTCAGCAATTTTGACAGTAGAAAGAAAAATTTCATCTTCTTTGAATTTGATGATATAATAGATAAATTCAGTTAAAAGCTCAAAAGCATAATTTAATTTCTATGTAAAATCAGTAAAATTATATAAAAATTTTGTTTTTTTCTCCTTTATATAGCTCTTTTGTCTGTTTTGTCAAAAACCTATAAATAATGAGTAAAGTATTTAGGTATGTATCACTAAAAAGTTATAAAATATGTGCCTACATAATTAAAAACAATAGCTAGGGCTAGAGGCTCTGGCCCTTGGTTAGTTTTTCTTTGCCATTGGACATTACTTCTCACACGAAGCCTCATGTGAAATTTAAGTTTGATATGACATTACTTTATATTTATATTATAACAATGGTTTATTTATAATCTGTGGTGTAACGGTAATTTCATAGTCTCCAAAAACAGAACATGGCACAAGAGTGTGTTTACATAATTAAATTCACATCTGCAGTATTGCTTACAATTCAGTTAATCAACATCAGTTGTAAATTAATAACTTTAATTGTTACTCTCAATTTAATTGGTTTAAACTTAAACCAATTAAATTAAGTTAAATTGATTTAAAGTTAAGTAATCACTTTTCTCTTTCATGTTCTGCTTAATTTTTTAAATATTTTCGCACACACACACACACACACACACACACCATGTTGGTATCTTATTTATTTGTTTCTGCTCTGTGCCATATTACTTTCAAGCAGAAAAATTTTAGATTTTAATAATAATAGTTTTGACTCTGTATGACTGATATCAGTACTTAACTATACAATTTCACAGTGTAGAACACACTAATAAAACAATTTAGTATAAATGTATATAAAATGTATTAAAAGCTTTTTAAAAATTATTGGTGAAATACGTATAGAGAATATGTTTTCAAAATTAGCTTTAAGACCATATAAGAAAAATTATTTGAAAAATGAACATGAAATGCAGATACCAAATATTAATGGTGAGACAGTAAAACTATACAAAAGCATTCATTAATGAAGTTTCCTATGTTAGAATAAAATACTGATTTAATAATTTTTAAGCGTATGTGTTATAACAGTATAGATGTTACTGTGAATGTTGAAGTTTCAGTTAAGGTTGACAGTGACTAGTTACGGTCGACATTCACTGAACGGTTTAGTGAAAGTTGAATACTCATATTACAATATCATTCATAATCAACTTCCACTAGTGAATGTCGACTTTTACTAGAGAATGTCAACCTATCCTACTGCACCTTAGGGAACGTGTACCAACACTAAAAATACTAAAGGAATAAGTTAGCAATTACTGTTAGAATAAACAAAAATATACTTTATTTAAGGTTGACTTATACGAGTATAACTATGTACTTCAAAATAAAGCAGCAATATTACAATATTTTAACACATCTAAATTCTTCATTTACAATTTTATTTTATTTATTACAGCATGGTAATGCATTATGACACTTAGAATTACAAAGTAGCCTACATTATTTTTTTTGCAGGCACATTTTTTTGATTGACATTTAGTTTGGCAAATGCCCTTAAATAATCCTTGGCCACTTCCAGTTGATTGCCTGTTGCAATGGTCCGTAAAGAAAGTGTCTTGTCCAGTGATACTTCACTTTCATTAACAATGTTTGTAGGACAAGCACTAAATTGTGATCTGCAAAATTGAAATTATCTGTAGATTATAAATTGATTAATTAAGTTCAGTATTTGTATGAGTGTGCATGTGGTGTGGCTGTGCTGTATTTTTAACCCCTTCCATCCCTTGTCTACTTATGTCCCTAACAATCTCGTTATTTTAAAAGACCTTATCTAGCATAAAAACTAGTTTCACTAGAATAAAAACTTATCTAGCATACAGCTGCTTCAGCACACCATCTCTGGTTCCAAGTCACTAAAATGTATCATCCACTGTGTCCAAGACGACACCTAGAACTGATCTGGAATCTCCTCTTCCACGGTCTTCATCGGGAACTGGAATTTGTACAATACAACCTTTATCCACCTGTGGTAGATTCTGGTCTGATGTGCGTTTCATCCAGTTTGCTTGGTTTGTTAATCAGTTGAATGCCTCCTCTTCTCTTTGTCTTTTTATTTCTAGTGTTGATTGATCGAGGCTGGTTAAGCTGTATGAAGTATCTTCTAGCCTATTTTCATGTTCTAAAAGTAAGGTCTCATCTTGTTCCATCCTATCGGGGCTCTTATCTTATTCCATCACATCAGGACTCTCATCTTGTTCCATCACATTAGGGCTCTCATCTTCTCCTACCTTAGTTTCTTCGTTTCATGTTCACCGCCAACATTAATTTTCCTAAATACAGCTTCCAGGTCCTCTTCAGATTTCACGTTAGATAAGGATTCAATAGGTATGTTCAAAGAAGCTAATCCATGCCTAGGTGGACAACCAAACATCGCTTCGTATGGTGATCTTTTTATACCACTGTGTAATGCACTATTTTTCATGAGTTGAATGAATTTCAAACCATGGCTCCAGTGGGATGTTTTGTGATCTTGAATCCACATAGTAAGCATGTTTTCCACGTCTTGATTAGCTCTCTCGACACTTCCTTGGCTTTGACCGTACCTAGGTTTGCCGTGGACAATTTTAAAATTAGGCCAAAAATCAACTGATTTATTCATAATTTTGTTTACAAACTTCCCGCTATTATCAGACTGTAATACTTAAGGTGTACCAAGCAACGTAAAAATACCTATTACATTTTCACAAAACTCATCAGCCAACTTGGACTTGAGCTCTCTAAGTACAACAAATTTTGTTAGGCGATCTTGGTATACTAATATAAATTTAGAATCACAATCTGGTTGCGATTGAAAATCAATTAAATCAACTTGGCATCTATGATTCAAATCCTTAAATACCATTGGCTTTACTACAATTCCTTTTTTCTGGCTCTTTTGCTTCTACAAGCAAGGCTCACAAATATTTAAATAAATCAATATATCTTTGTAGGTAATATTTTCGTATTTAGTTTTTAAATGTTTTAACATACGGTAGCGACCACCATGACCAGTAGTAATATGAGCATCTTTCAACACTTAAAAAGTTCTTCATCATATACAAAATACTTGATACTATTTTCTTCTGTAACTGGTGATATTAATTTTGTGATTCCATTTACTTCAATAATATCGTACCTTTTCAAAAATCTATAATCATTCCATTCCTTATTAGGTTTTGATTTTACGCTTTTAGCCTTATTAATTAGAAATTCATACTTAACCTTATTCATGGACACGGAATTCACTTTGGACAATTTATGTTCACTTTTAAGTTGTTCATAGAATTGCATGGATTTAGTCATGGTAACAAAATTACAAACTACAAACACTTAACAATTAAAAAACACAAGCTCAACACCTCATCGAACAATAACCTCACAGCAACTACATCAAAACAATAAATGGGCGGGAAACAATCTTCAGTCTTCAGATGGTGGGGATGAAGACCGATGACACACCTAACTGATCTATTTGTAAAATTCCCTGCAAACATCTGGTGAAGGTCGATGCTTACTAGTGAGAGTTGACCGGTCAATTTTACTATCAACTTCCACTGACCAGTTTAGTGAATGCTGACAATCCCCAGTCATTGTTAACCTTTACTAGTTTTCAACATTCACTGTAACATAGATAAATAAAGTAACTTTATTTCTAGTGATAATGTTCCTCTTATTTTCTCATGTATATGAAAATAAGTTAGTGTAAATTAAGTGTAGGCATGTATATGGTTTAATATTTAATTTGTATGGTTATAATAGCATAGTTCACATTTAATTACATTTATTAATGAATAACTTTCGTGTGGAATAAATATAATATTGCTTAATGTAACATTGGATTCATCATAAGATACATCAACAAACTATTATCAAAAAAATTTGTTTAGCTAAAATTTATATAATTAAATTTCAGGTATCGTGAGAATCCCCATAAGCTGCAAATGTTAGTCTGAGACAGGCAATCGAGTCCTTTAGACACAGCTGTATATTGGGTGGAATATGTTATTCGTCACAAAAGTGCACCACACCTACAATCACCTGCACCACATATGTCATGGATTGAATACTTGTCACTAGATATTATAGTAGTAGTGAATCTGTTATTCCTAACAGTATTAATACTGTTATATTGTTTTGTAAGGACTGTCATAAGATTTGTATGCAGAACAAAATTATCAATAGTAACAAAATCAAAAAAGGTAAACTAGTGTTAGAAAGATATAGAATTTAGAAAAATATTTTTGTAAGCCATTCATGTTTTTGTAATACTTTGTAATACTTCATCTTACATATTATTTTGTATTTGTTGTTGTAACTCTCTACTTTTATTTTAGTAAAAATAAATGAATACAATAATTATGGTCTTTTGTACCATGTTTTTATAAATTTAGTATTGTACCAGAATTGTACCATCACAAAACCCCCTCAATGAAAGATTTTGTGCCGAAGCATAAAAACTTTCATTGACCCATTCGTACTTCCTAAAGGGATCAGCCAGGATTCGTCGCCACAACCCCCTTACAATTTACATAAAAAATATCAATAACTCACCCGTGGTCTGATGACGATGACAGAACCTGCATGACCTTACTGGACTTCTCCTTCGAGATCCCAACACCATAAGGGCAATCAGGCACGTAACGCTCCTGCTCTGACGCGCTGGCCAGCTCAGGACCGCCGTCATAACATCACCAAACACTGAAACAATAAATTAAAATATCAAAATAGTGGCTTGGTATATTACTCTATCCTTAACTGATCTGTTTCCCCTTAGCTATGTGCTGGTTTGTGTTAATAAGCACTGGGTTTGCTTGAACTACTAGAAATACAAATATAAAAAAAATATAAAATACAAGAATTACATAGAATTGCCATTCTCTTTATGGACTACCCTGAATTGTAAAAATTGTTTCGATTCCCATCGATAATAATTAACTCTTTCTGTAATTATAAAAGAAACAAATATTTATATGAAAAAGAATTTAATTTAATTATAAAAAAAAACATGGAAATCCCCATATAAATCTCCCAAATATTACTCAAACATGGAGAAAAACAAATTATAGAAAAAAGAATAATTAATAAAATCTTTTTGAAATTAAAATTATTATTATTATTAACAGGTAATAATTGGCACTGTTAACAATATTTACCCCTCTTTCTCCTCCGCACACACTATTTCCTATACCTCATGTTAAAATTTCTATGTTAATACATAAAACATAATACATCATAAACACATTATATTATATTAATACAGTAATAAAATGAAATGGTTAATTCATATTTAATCTTGATTAAGATTTGCACATTCTATCTATTTAAGTTGCATTTAAATCATTTAAGTTACAATTTCAATTAATTAATTATAAAATTTCATAATTAGCCATCAATTATTTATTATAATTATAAATTTATTATTAATATTCATATTACATTATATTATTTCATAATTTATTTCTTATTACCTCTCTACTCTGAATTTTCTACCTAACCTTTCACCTTCTAATCCTTGTTGGGTCTGGGTGACTCCTATATTCACTATGCTTTTACTTCTTACTTACCTTCTAACTAACAACCAAATTTACCTATCATGACACCAATATCTCAATTATAAACACCTTTCACTAATTTCATTCCGACGATAAATCCTATAGCACTGCGCGTCTTTGTACAGAGATGGGTGTTCCCTACGTGGCTATATACATTCATAATATTTTGCCCTTCCAAAAAATTCGGCAAACGGAGCTTAAACGACGCTATTACCTGCCACAACGCTATACGTTGGCTACTCCTTATCACCTCACCCCCACTACAAAATATCATCAACAACAATATATGTTTAACCTTTACTTTACTCACATCTACATATAATCACTAACTATTATTATATGTGGAATATAATATAGTATTTTATGTGGAATTCAGGTATACTCCACATAAAATTAGGTTTTATGTAGAGTCCCTGTTCGGGCGCCATCTGTAACTCTCTACTTTTATTGTTTAATTAGTTACATTTATTTTGTGTGTACTATTAATAATTACTTTCACTTTTAAAATCGGACGCCATGTTGTCAGATTGGGCAACATCATACAAGCTTAGATTTAGGGCCAGAATTCGGGTAACATGAACCAGGGTTGTGGAATATATTACCTGAAATAATCGTACTCATGATAAAATGTACCAATGACCTTTTATTTTTAAGATGACTCTAAATACATATTGAAAAACTGACTCTAGCTGTACCAAACACGTACATATTACGCCATGGGGCGTTCAGCAAACATCAAACCCTTAGAACATTTTAACCCTCCAAAATAAACAGTTGTTACCATTATTACTACATATATGAACATGATAAACAATACAATAAATAATATCTGCACAACCCAGCACTTGTTAAATGATTTTGTTCACGCTCTCTCTCTCTCTCTCTCTCTCTCTCTCTCTCTCTCTCTCTCTCTCTCTCTCTCTCTCTCTCTCTCTCTCTCATTCTCTGGTACAAATTTTTAGTTGTTGTACAAGATCGTTTTGTGAATTTAAATGCAAAATTTGGTCATTTTAAGATTTTGTAATTATGAATTTACTGTAAGGTATAAATATCGGTCAGCTGATACTCAGCTGCCAGTTTTTTGGGTAGGTCTCACCAAATATTTAGCTGCGGTTGTTTTTCCAGTAGAACATCGCACACCGCGAGTTCGTCGATTGCGCTACCGGTCACATCTTAGCTGATTACACCTTACCAAATGGTAAGGTGTCACTGTTATTAAACACTTGTGTTGTTAACCACTTTTGGTGGTATAAAAGTTAAAATTCACACTTGGTGAACTTCTTGCCGGCCAGCTACGTTCACAATCCAGAAGGAAATGACCCAGAGTCTTTGTTTCGCATTGCGTAGGTGGGGCAAAAACTACGTCATCCGGCTTTTGTTCTTTGTTTACAGCTTCGACTTGTTTACAGAAAATGTGCATTTCTTCCACTGACGTCATCAGGGCTAGTCACTTATCGCTATATGTTACACACGATTTTTTGCTGTGTTTGTCGTTTTGCAATGAAAACGGTCGGAATCCTGTCAATTCACATCTGCGTTTTATAAAATAGTTATATAGTCCACTCACCAAAACTTTACAGGGATTATGAAATATTTAAATAATTATTACCAAATAATTAGTAAAAATAAATGAATACAATAATTATGGTCTTTTGTACCATGTTTTTATAAATTTAGTATTGTACCAGAATTGTACCATCACATTGTCTATAATAAACTTTTAATGAAATATGAATTCTTATTTAAAACACACACATGTGTCTGAAATATGTATATAAATACATATTAAATCTAAATATGCTGTAGTCTAAATTATAACATGTTCTTTACAAAATGTAAAACAAATATCTGTTGACAATATAAGAAACTGCTGCCATATAAATTCCTTCTTTTATATGAATTTTCTTAACAATTGTCACAAATGTTAATGATTCTTAATGCTCAGCAGCGACGTAACAATTATTCTTTATATAGACATTTTAAATTTTGTATTACACTCTGGTCTAATAATGTGTATGATTAATGTCCCAATAGAAATACGAAAAATAACTTTGAACATTCTAGAATCTGTTTTTAGACATATGTATATGAATGTGAATGGGGCATTATATTGTCACGAGTATGGTATCGAACCATGTAGAACAGCTGAGAACATTCTCCACTCCCCCGTCCAGTGTGGCAGGTGTTGCATCATTCAAGTAGGTGGCTCTAGTGTGTTCCAGGAACACTTGAGATACACATTAAGTTGCCGGCATGCAGTAAGGAGGGAAAACTGTACTGGACCTCAGCGCGGCCTATATAAAGCCATAGCAGCCAGGTTGTCAGTTCAGTTATGTGAGCATTTTCGCTAGTGCAGATTGAGTGTTTGTCGAAGTGAAGTAGTATTGTGTTAATAATTGTGTGAAACTCTATTAATAGACATTGTTATTGCATGTGAACAATTTGTATTTGATTTGTTGTAAGGGACTATCTTGTTGATTACAAACTGTTTAATTTTGATAATTAAAGCTGGTGATTAGTGATGTAATCGGTGTCTTGTATTTTGTTTTCCACTGTACCATACGACAATCAGTTAGACCATTGTAATAATGGTGTCAGAACCGGGATAGAACAGTTAACAGTGGAAACAGAGGACACTTCATAAAGAGTGCTGTTAGTGGTAGTTCATAAAAATAAAATGGATACCAGTCAGATGATAGAATCATTCTGAGTAATGCTACAGCAAAGACAGGAACAACAAAAAGAAGAACGAAGACAGGAAAGGGAAGAAACAGAAAAACAGCAAGACAAAAACCATAAGCGTGAACCAGAGGGATGAAAAAAGAAGAACTTAGTCGTCAAGCAGACAATGTTAAGGCGTTTGTACAAGAGGATACCACTGCAAAATTCATCCTGTTGTAAGGTGAGCTGAACAAACAAGTTGACAGAATATCTGAAATATACTGTAAAAGCCTGTAAAAACAAATATTTCTATACAAATATTTGTTAGAAGTTTAGAAGTTTCTATTACAAATTCAATAAAACACATTAAAAAGGAAGTCGAACATTTGGTCAAAGAAATAGATAATAATGAAAGATCATTAATAAATGCTGAACAAGATTCAAAATATCAGAGAAATCTAACTGTAGTAAGGCCAGTTTACGCAAAGGCCCCAACATTTGATGGAAGCACTCATTGGGCAACTTATATTTGCCAATTTGAAGCTGGTGCTTGCTTAAATAAATGGACAGAAGAAGAGAAAGGACTTTCACTAATTCTTGCTTTAAAAGGGCCTGCCGCAGAACTAATACAGAAAGTGCCATCTGACCGTCAGAACGTCTATGCCGAATTAACAAAAGCTCTGGAATTACGGTTCGGTGACCAGCATTTGTGCGAAGTGTACCGTGTTCAACTTAAAGCGAGGCAACAGCGTTCAGGGAAGAGCCTTCAAGAGTTTGAAGCAAATGTCGATCAACTGATGAGATTGGCTTATCCCGAAGAATCGGAGGACTTCCAAATGTGGTTTGCTCTCATTGTGTTTATTGATGGTATCAGAGACTGTCAATTACAACAAGTGTTAAGAATGGCACTGCATCAGAATAGCTCAAATGCTCTTGTTCATGCTGTCCGTTTTGAAGCTGCCATGTAGCCAAACAGATCCAGTATCACAGTATCATCATAACAGACGGAATAAAGAGACGATTTAAGAACAACAGTTTAAGAAGTCAAGAGCGCCACAACGATTTAAATGATGGGAAAAAGACAGAAGACCAAAGTGTTGCAACTGTGGAAAACGTGGTCATTTACAGGTAGACTGTTGGGAGAAGAAAATACCTAGAGAAGAGAGTGATCACACCAATTGGAGAAGTAACTCCCTAGAACAGCACACAGTTTCCACGCTACATAAGACTAGTGGAAATCTGATCCACTGGGAATTTGGGGAAGGTAAAGCAACATCATTTACAGTTGACACGGGCGCTACAGTGTCTATTGTGCGCCCTGAGTTAGTCAGCAACTGCCAGCCTCTAATTAGTTCTTGTAAAACACAGACTGTGACTGGAAGCCTCATCAAAATGTTAGGAAAGGTAGACGTTGTATATGCCTGGGTCTTCTCGAGTTTAGCCACCAAATTCTCGTTGCAGACATTGTCAAGCAAGTGATCCTTGGCAAGGACACTATGAATGCCTATGGATTTGTTGTGGACTTAAGAGAGAATGTCCTGAGGGTTGGCCAAGAGAAGATAAATCTTTGCATGGCTAAAATGACAGGGCCTGCCAACCATTCGATTAAGCAAGTGGCTTTGGCCGAAGAAGAAGTCAACAAGTCTGGTCAAAAGGAACCTTTCCTATTGCAGGTGGAATTGGAAGAAGAACTAGCAGAGGAAGTACAAATAAGTGTACCAGCAAAAGAAGTGATTGGAAAGCCAACTATGGGTGTCAAGGAAAAACCCTTGTTTCTTCCTGAGTTACAGTAAAACCTGCCTAAAACGGAATGCGATCGTTCTGGTATTTTTTTCCGTTTTCACAGGTTTCCTTCTTACAAAGGGTTGTGTTTTAATAAAACAAAGTACAAAAAATATGATTGCATAGGATTACAATGAAGGAATAATTTATAATAAAAGTCTGTAAATAAAAGATAGGTTCATATTTTAACAAAATAAAAAATTTGCCTTATTACAATTAATGTGGATTATTTATTTAATTACATCAAAATTTTCCTCCTCAGTATTTAATCTTCAGCCCCACTGTTGGGCTCGCCAATTTTGTAACATAATGAAAATTTGTGTGGTTATCGGAGTTACAAAAAATTGTAATAAAAAATTTTGTTTGAAAATAAAAAATGTGTATATATTTAATTATTTATTTTTATGCTTAATTATTTAATTATTTCTTTTTAATTCTTTTAATTATTAATTTAATCAATTTAAAAGCTTAGAATAACCAGAACTGTTTTTCCGCGTTAACTAGATTATCTCCTGTAATAATCGATTAGCGGTCTTTCGTTATTCTATGAGGGTACTCCTTCAGTGATGTTATTTTCTTCTTTCCTTGGAGTCCAGGTGTCAAATATTATCTAAAATTCTTCTATCTATATTTCTACCAATAAATGAAACTCAAAATTATAATATTCAAGGAATTTATTAACCTTATTGAGACTAATCGATTTTGAATCGATTAGTTAATCGACAAATCACAAACTCGTATCTCATGGCGATTGGTTTGGTTATATAAATTATTAAAGTTAAATTACAGGTTCTTTTAGCTGTTATATTATATAGTCAGAGAAAAAGGACAAAGCTGAAAAGTACAACACTTACAGAAAAAACTTCTTAATTCTAAAAAAATAGTAATATTATTTTAAATATAAATGTTAACAAATTAGTTTTCTCGAACCCAAATGCAGTATGATGCTCTGCCGTCACCGCAAAGGATTCTGGGAATGTTCCAAAATACCCACCCCCGTGCTGAATGTATACGAGGCGCCTTCACTGCAGAACTCTTTCAAATAAATGTTGGTTATTGATGTATTCCTTTTCCAAGCAGTAGTGATTAGTTCCTCTTCATCACAGTGTAATTATTCGGGACTAGTGGTCAGTTGTTAGGCATGGCAATCAGTGTTCAAATGTGTTCTTGTTCCAATGGTGGTGAGGTTTTGCAATGTCCAATTTTCGTGTTGATAAAATTTTTAGTTTACGTTTATATGGTTCTATTATCTGGATGACGACTTCTAATCTTCATAAATAGATTAAATTGGTTGATTCCAGGTTAACTCAGTGTTCATTAATCATATTTTTACACTTCTCTGTTTTATTTTTTATAGGTTTAGTTATATTCAAAAATTATCTTCTCTCTTTCTTTTTAATGAATTAATTTGCGTAAGCTCGTTTCAAAGTGTACGTCTCAACGGGTAACAATCAACTAACTCCCTTTCTTCTCCATACAATAGGTCCTGGTCGATTTAATATTAAATCTACATCGTTTTAACCAGATGGCATTTCCACCTAAATAATTGACTGTTACATTATATGATTAATTACATTTTTACTATTATTTAATTTTATTAAATACTAATTACATATCCAATTTCCTTATTTAATTCTGCGTTATTTAATATCAGACATGATATACTTTATAGTATTTTTTACCTCAAAAAGTCATATTTACAGTATATTTGGATGTAGGCTTTAACTGTACTTCCTGTCACATTAAATGGTTTACAATGTCTGTCATGTTCTAATTATCATTGAACAAGATCATTGCTTGAATTAAAATGGTTATTCTTCTTTAATTCTTTGTAATTTTATGATTTGGTTAACTAATTTAAATATTATCTTTAATTTAGGCTTTCCCCTTAGATTCCAGTGTTATTACACTTGCATCTTTTCTAATAATATTTTATACATTTCTTCAATACATTTACAAGGTATTGTTACAGTTATAATACACAGTAATTGATTTACTTCATATAATTTTCATCAATTTAATTGATTTCCTTACCTTATTCATTAATTATAAGGTTGTTGAGATTTACCATTTGGCCTAGATTTTACATGTGTTCACATACAATGTTTATTATTATTACACCTTGCTAATACCCTTTCTGACATATTATTCTTATAAAATCTTAATTAAAATTCCCTTTCTTAATTACATTAACGTTTATTATTGATTAATACTATTAAAACATAACAAATATTTTATAACAAAAAATTATACTCAATCTCAGACATTCAAGCCTTGAGTTCAATGAACTGTTAATATAAACAAAACACATCTGTTTTTTCATCATTTAAATTATTCCTTAAAATTAATTTTCATGCAGTCCTTGCTGTTTTTGTTTTATTTTAGGGATGTACCCTTGATCACTCCACTATTTATTACATACTTTTATATTATTTTTTTGTCATTTTGTCTGGTATTGTATGATAAAGAATATCACTTATATATGAGATGATAAAATTAAATTGCACTGGTACATTTTTACATTTATATCTAGAACCTTTACTTAAACATATTTTACATTTACTCTTATTTTATTGCATTTTTACTTTTCTTATTTATTTTCATCTTTTTTGGGGGTTTCTAATTTTATTACATGTGGTTGTTTTTCTAACAGTTGTTCTTTTATTATGGATGTTTGTCTATCCTGGGCATTTCCTGACCTGCTCCTATACTACATGGGTATAATTACTTTATACATTGGCCTATCATTATTTTTCTATAATTTCTTATATATTGCATGGTTGGTTTTAATTTATTTTATCTCTTCGAACTATTATTTCACTACACTGTGGTCCTTGGCTAATTTTTGTAGTAGTTTTCATTGATGTCATTTTATTTTTATTTTTGATATGATTATTTTTTAAATTAGAACAATGTGGATAATCTGTCATGCTACAATATGTATTGTATTACTGTATTTTCAACTTATGTACAATAATTGCAGTTTCTCTCCTAGTTTCTCTGTCCCCACATGTCTTTCAAAGTGCATTGTCACGACTTCTTCACAAGAGAACGTTGTATGATCTCCTTTGCATCCTGCATCAACTCCAGGAGTTCTGGAACATTCTTGGAAGCTGCAAATTCCTGAAGGTCACTCACAACAGATAGTGCTTCTCCAAAAGTTTTTAGCTCCCTTTCGTTGCCTTCATTGTCGTTGTTGTCCATTTCTTCCATGACTTCACACCTGCTGTTTTCGGCAGCAATATCAGCTGCACTTTGAATGTCTTCAGTCGTGACCAGTTCATTATCAAAATTTACTACATCTTCAGCTTCATCTGGCAGATTTCCGTGCTTACAGAGAATGGAAATTTCCTGTAAATTTTCCACTGTAACATCTTGTGTATCCGCCGATGCTTGTGCAGGAAAATCAGCTTTAAGGAAACACTTCTTCACTGTTTTGGGGAGAATTTTCTTCTTGGCCTGATGGACCCAGTTAACAGCATCAAGGACATTTAATCTGTTTAACAAGCTGAGAAACACTGGTACAGGTGTTGATTTTAGCAACAAGTGACTGCAGTACAAACTTCCTATAAAAGAATTTAAGTGTATAAATTACACCCTGATCCATAGGCTGTGTAATTGAAGTTGTGTTGGGGGGGAAATAGGCTAACTTCACATTAGACAAATCAATTCTTGGATGACAGGTTGCATTGTCCAAGAACAAAATGACCTTACGACCTTGACTTTTCATTCTTCCATTAAAAGAAAGAAGCCACTGGTCATCCAGGCTTTTTTATTAGATCACCAATTGACTGGGAGGGAATTACGATCCAGGTGTCGGAAGGGCCTGGGACATGCTGATTTTCCAATCACTATAGGTTTTTCAATTTCACCAGTCATGTTAGCACAAATAAATAACGTAAGTCTTTCTTTAGACAGCTTGCCACCTGTGCATTTATCACCAGGTACAGTCAGTGTCTTTGAAGGCAACACTCTAAATACAAACCTGTTTCATCACAATTATACACATTTCTAGGCAGGGCCGTTCCTGGGGCTGCAGGCGCCCGGGGCGAGACGTCTCACGGCGCCCCCCCACTCCATCAATAATGCAACAATGACTTTGTGCCAAGATTTATGCTAGATAGTACCTTCAGTTTCAGACATTCAACATCTTACCTTAAAAATTTTCCGATAGTCTCTGCTCATTGCTTTGCTGATACTGGAGTTCATAAAAAACAAACATAATCACCTACAGAATACGGATTTTTTGGGTTTAATCTTTTTTACGAGTTTTAATAATAGGTATAAAAGCATTAAACCCCATAAAATTCCCACCCTTATGGCTATTCTTTATATGTAAGGAAATAAAACGCCCAACACACATATTATATTACTTTAAAAAAATTCTTTATAGTGCCTTAAAAAACTACATACATTATACGATATTGTTGTTGTTACAGCTACAAAATAATACATTGAATAATAATATAAATGAATAATTCAAATTTTAATTAATTAGAAAATCGATTACCTTATAGCTCTAAGTAAACTTATTGTTTAACAGAAGAAAATGCGTCATTAATAACGTTATTATTATCTGTGTGGACTGTGTGGATGAAGAATTTCGTAAAATTAATTTTAACAGAAAACATAATTAAAATTATGAAAAACACATTGGAACTCGTTTTAAAAGTTTACTAAATTAACTCTAGGATTTACATTCCCAAAGGGATTTTTCTCACTTTGGCATTGGCATACGACCTTACAATGTCTTTGAAGTCCAACTTCTTTGCCTCTTCATTTTCAATTGATAAAATTGCTAATGCAGTTAATCTATCCTGTGTCATCGCAGATCTAAGATACGTCTTGATTAGCTTCAGTTTGCTGAAGCTCCTTTCTGCACTTGCTACAGTAACTGGAATTGTGACTAGGATTCGTAAGGAAATCCATAAGTTCGTGAACAGATCCTTGTGGTCGCCAGATTTAATTTTTCTTAACAGTTTGACTGGGGTTAGTTCTTCACTTCATTCACAAAATACGCTTTTCACTTGTTGAATCTCATT
Source organism: Magicicada septendecula (assembly GCA_034769895.1). Lineage (NCBI taxonomy): Eukaryota > Metazoa > Arthropoda > Insecta > Hemiptera > Cicadidae > Magicicada > Magicicada septendecula. The sequence goes on along the minus strand of CM068367.1, from coordinate 337,415,494 downwards.
AAAAAATTCTCTACCATTAATGTCACTTACACCACCAATGGTAAGAAAATCTTCAAGTCCAAGACAACACTTCTTCAGCTCGTCTTTCGTTGGTAGACTGTTCAAGTTGTAAAGGAACCCCCACACATCTTGATGGTGTTTTAGTTATTTGGTTCTTTCATTTAAAGATATAGTTACACTGTCAACTAGAGGTAAAAACACCTCTCTCCTGTAAATATCTTCTGCTGATTCCTCTTCATGGTTAGAGTCTTCCTTTGAAACCTGCTTCATACTACCCCTATGCTTCTTTGGGAAAGATGTCTCCATTTCTAGTTCTTTGGCAATCTCCTTTGCACTGATGATTGCATCAGCTAACGCGTTTTCCCTAAAGGTTTTGAGAAAGTCTTCACATCGTTGAAGCAGCTTCATTGTCGAAGGAAGGTCCGCTGTTTTACTTTGCAATGATTTGCTTACGATGTTTACTTGAAACAGAAGGTCATACCAAAGAATAAGTGAGAAGAGGAAAGAAAAATCCTCCATGTGACTGACCAACGAGAGGGCCTCTGATGATACTTTTGAGTCATCGACATTTTCAGACAGTTCTATGAGAGATTCTCTGATCTCAGAATACTGATATCTGACCGCTTGGAGTGAATTTATCCTCACTTCCCAGCGTGTTTCACATACTTGCTTTAAGGAGAGAGTCGTAACGTGTTCACTGATGACAAATATCGCTTTGTTGATGCTGCAAAAATTGTATATAGGCGCTGGAGTATTCCAAAAAGTAAGGTCGATTTAACAGATGATTTTGCACCATCACTTACTACCAAGTTTAAGCTATGGCAACTGCATGGAGTAAAAGACGCTCTTGGATATTCTTTCAAAACCCTTGTCGGTGCACCTTTGTGGGCTCCCGCCATATTGGCCCCGTTGTCATAGGCTTGTCCTCGGCAGTCATTCATGTCCAAGTGGCAAGGTTCGATCTCTTCAAATAGCAACGTACTAAGAGCTTCACCTGTAGATTCGTGAGCAGCTTTAAAGCTAATAAAACTCTCCTCTACCTTAATTGCTTCACTAGTCTCGTCTTCTTCAGATACAGATACATATCTGATTGTGAGGGAGATTTGGTCCCTATGACTTAAGTCTGGTGTACTGTCCATTATAACAGAAAAGTACTTAGCATTTTTTACTTTCTGAATGATTGACAGTTTTACCTTTTCTCCTAGAAGAGTAATTATCTCATTTTGAGTTTTGGGGCTTAGTAGACTAATTGTAGGGGAGGTAACACTTTCCACCCGCCTCAAGTGATCCATCATCACAACATCAAACTGTCCTAAAAGCTGTACTAAGCCTAGAAAGTTTCCATTGTGCTGTGTAAAAAGCTTATCTGATGAACCTCTAAACGCAATATTGTGTTCTGCTAGGTATATTGTTATTGCAACAATACATTTTAGCACCTCCTGCCACCATTCACTTTCTGTTCGGATTTGATTCAATAATTGTTGTTTTATAGAAACATTTCCTTTCAAGCGCGTTTCAGCTTCAACCCACTGTACCATGTACTTGAAGTGTTCCGGGCTCGTCTCATGGGCTCGTAGCCGCTCTCCTAGATGTTTCCAGTCATTCAGGCCTGATTTTTGACCGAGTTGTGATTTTGATTTGGATTCAAAAATTCGGCAGCAGAAACAAAATACTGCGTCACTTTCATTAGAATATACTAACCAACGGCGTTTGACTCTCTCGCCGTTATCTGCGCACCTATAAAAAAATTCATTTGAAAAATGCCTCATCTGGTGGTTTTTTGGATATTCATGGTCCTGTTTTGCTTGGTGAAGGGGTCCTTTTAAAGTAATATCATCTTTTACAGATTGTTGAAGAAATTCAGGCCAAGTTGAAGGGTCGGCTGATAATATTATGGAGCTAACATTCTGACTTTCGTCACCTGAAAATAATTCCTTTTCATTGTCGGTACTCGAGGATTGTAAGGGATTGAAATTGTTAGAAGTACATGCTTTATCAAGATCAAGTCTGCTTAAGTCCGATATCTGCGACGCCGTTTTACAAGGCAGAACTGAGCTCAGAGTTAACGATTTGTTTTCAGCTTCTTCAGTTAAAGTTAAATTACTTCGTGTGGTAAGATTTTCATCTGGACTACTCACCCCTTCGGCTGCTACATTGGATGAACATCGAGGCGAAAAGAAGGATGTGAGTTTTGGCACCTTTTTGAGCAATGCTTCTTTTGCAGCCTCTTCTTCTCGCGCTAATTTGCGCCGTTGTGCTCCAGAAAGGTTTTTAGACATTGCGGCCTAGCAGCTTCAGTTCACTTATAGTCTTATACACACAACACACTCACGCTTTCACGCACTGTCTACATAATAACAAGGTCACATCGAGATGCGAAACGCACTTGACAGGTGTAGTGTCTGCACTGCACTGATCCGGCACTGAGGGTGGAAGGGAAGGCGCACGGCGCACGCGCGTCAAGAGATGAAGGGGGACGAAAACCATGGTGACTGGCGACGGTCGACTTTATTGCGTACTTTTGTGACGTCTGCGCTGCGACAAGAGATATTTGAGTAAACAACGATGTCATAACAGGTCAAAAGGATCGCATCCCGGTAGCTAAATATGAATGACACAAGATTACCTGCAACTGCAATGAGTGGTTTATAATCTTAAAAATGTCTAAGATAATACTATTATTGAATCTGTGTTAAATTCAATATTATTGTTGAACTTGTGTGTAATTCCAATATTCTTCTTCTGTAAATTGGTTTTACAAGAGTTATAAATGGCAAATATTTTATTTATTTTCTTTGCGGAGGTAAAATAAATAAAAAAATATTTTGTAATTTTAAAAAATCCTACTTCGTGGCGCCCCCTTAGCCGCGGCGACCGCCCCGCCCTCGGAAAGGACCTGTTACTAGGTTCATATCTCGCAACTAGATCTCCAATTTCCCCTTTACAATCCGCTACTGTCTGCATATCAACATCATTTGCTTCACCACACACAGCATTAAAAACAATGTTATGGCGATGTTTGAAACTTCCGAGCCACCCATTGGACGCTTTGAAATTGTGCTTGCCTAATTTTTTTGCTGTCTCTAAAACTTCAGTCTGTATCAATGGTCCAAAAATAGTAATTCCTTTAGCGCGCGCACTAACAAACCACTCAAACATAGCACGATTTATTTCATCATAGTCCGTAGATTTTGTGATGCGTTTCACATGTCCTGCTGTTCCCTTTACCCACTCGTCTTTAATTTTTATTTTGTTTTTCAAAATGTCATAAATTTGAGTTTTTCCCACTTTAAATAACACAGTTAATTCTTTAGCTGAACGTTTGTTTTTTTCGTGTTCTTCAATAACTTTAATTTTCTCCTCCAGTGTAAGTGTCTTATGTTTAGAAGTCATTGTTAGTGAATTACGTACACAAATACAGTAAAAAGTAAATTTAAAAATCACTCAAGTTCGCAGTTTTCTTCCACTTGTACTTAATCACTTGTCAGAACGAAACTGAGAATGAATACACTATACAGTACCAAACACTTGTACCCTACCATGTATATTACAAGAGGGTTGGAAGAAATAACGGTACAATCGCGTTACTTTACGGTGGCCGCTTCATAGCTGCGCGAAAAGTGAGCGTAGTGGGAAGACTAAGTGTGCTCAGTTGTAACACTTTATTTCAAAAACATCCGTCTTACTGTTGCTACAGCCGACTTTATGGGTGTCCTTAACTATTTAATTATTACAACTCTGGTTTTACACATTCTTCACATTTCCGGATTTCATTCAACTAACTACTATTTGTAATTTTATTCAGTATTACTCGAAATTGTGTCAAATATGTATTTGTATTACCAGAACGATACATATTATATTCGTTTTTCGTTACATAATATAAACAATACATAATTACTAGTATTGGCCGCTTTTCTGTCCTGAATTGTTTTATTTTCCTAAGATATTCAATTATTTTTTCCCTTATGTCTTGACGTTCATTTAACACATTTCTGTTATTTCTAATCTTCTTCCATTTAAACCCAAGTTTAAAGTTTCCATATAAACATTTAAAGTTTATAATAACTTTTCTTAAACATGATAAACTACCTTGAAAGTTTACACTAGACGTAAGAAGAAGTTGATGAATTTTTTGTAGCGTAGGATATGTTTTTTGTGTTGAAAATAATAATTAAATGAAATACAGGCCTAAACGGTAAATGTTTTTGAAAACGCATCAACACTTACGCACCCAGTGAGATGTGCCGTGACACTGACAAAAAACAGAGTTCTGCGCACATTACTTTCACCAAGGTTGCCGGCCACCATAAAGTACACAAGCAGTACATTGCTTTCACTTACAGATTTTGCCCCATGTAGCGTACCTGCTGTGTCCTTGAAGAAAGATTAGAGTTTGTGGTTCCTAGAACTTCGGTGCAAGTACAGTCGCGCTCAAAATTAATGACTACCAATTTTTCAAAATTTAAAATGATCAAAAAAATTTAGTACGTAGCTATGTATTACGCATAAAATAATCCGTCTTAGTCAGGTTATTGATGCAAACGGTTCCCGAAAATTATTCCGTTTCCGCGTTAGGCAGTTTTCCGGTTTAGAGTATTATTTTACATAGGAAATAACTCCGTTCCGAAATTTATTTTCCGTTTGTCCAGGTTTCCGGTATATAGGGCGTCCGGCTTTGGCAGGTTTCACTGTAATAGAAGCGCCCGGGGGAAAAGTTGCTGAAGATGAAGTTACGCAAGAGGTTGTTGACGAGAACCAAACAGACTTAGGCAAGCTAGTGGTGTTTAGGTCATCAGTACATGATGCAACGGGAGTGATTACAGCAAAACTAGCGGTTGAGTGGAAGACTCGTATTCCTTGGAACTTTATGTTTGGATCACACGTGACTGAATTCGAAGAACCGGAGAATTATCCCCCACAAGGTCGTCCACCTAGGTCGCCTGGCCAAGTATTACTTCAGAAATGGTTTGCTAGTTCGGGACGAACAGGGTTAAGAAGGGGGAAGTGTCACGAGTATGGTATCGAACCATGTAGAACAGCGAGAAAATTCTCCACTCCCCCATCCAGTGTGGCAGGTGTTGCGTCATTCAAGTAGGTAGTTCTAATGTGTTCCAGGAACACTTGAGATACACATTAAGCTGCCGGCATGCAGTAAGGAAGGAAAGCTGTACTGGACCTCAGCGCGGCCTATATAAAGCCATAGCAGCCGGGTTGTCAGTTCAGTATGTGAGAGATTTTCACTAGTGCAGATTGAGTGTTTGTCGAAGTGAAGTAGTATTTGTGTTAATAATTGTGTGAAACTCTATTAATAGACATTGTTTACAATGTACAATAGACTATTGCGTGTGAACAATTTGTATTTGATTTGTTGTAAGGGATTATCTTGTTGATTACAAACTGTTTAATTTTGATAATTAAAGCTGGTGATTAGTGACGTAATTGGTGTCTTGTGTTTTGTTTTCTACTGTACCATACGACGATCAGTTAGACCATCGTAACCAGTGGCGGATTACGATATTTCGGGCCTTAGGCAGAGATATATTGCGGGCCTAACTGTTATACAATATGAAGAAAAAATACGGAGGGGTGCCCAGGCACCATAGGCACCCCCTGGCAACGGGCCTGCATCTGTGTGCAAGTTAAATTCTTATCTTCAAGCAATAAAATGAGAAATAAAGAAAGAGGTCCCGAAAATAATACGCGCGACCTGAAATTACGGGCCTCCGCGCATGCCGGGCCTTAGGCAGCTGCCTATTCTGCCTAATGGGTAATCCGCCACTGATCGTAACAGTATATTACCAGAAAGACTTTTCCAAATTGCTCTGACATCTAGTGTAGATTTTTTTTTGTAAAGAGTCATACATGAATCCAAGAATGTTTCTGATTTTTTATAAATAGCAAGATAATATGTAATGGCACTTTAAAGCACCTTGGTTTCTTTGATTTAAACATTGTTAGTAGAGGTATTTTATGTAATCCAGTTATACTTACTTACTTACTTCTTAATACGAGCATCCGAGGCTGGCTGCTTCGATGGCTCGATGTCTCCTGTAAGTGTCTGCTGCTAGCGGCCACCAACAACTCTCGGATACTATTTTATCCAGTTTTTTCTCCGGCCATTTTGCGTTTAAGATTTTCCCTTGCTGGTAGCGTTGCCGGGCAATCCAAGAGAATGTGATTTAGGGTTTCGTTCTGCTCCTTGCACATTCCACAAAGAGGACTTTAGGACTTTTATTATAATAGACCTGTAATAAACATTAGGCCCACTATACATGTTTCTCTATGTTGTTGTTGTTTTCCATTTACTTAAACAGTTAATTTTTTGTTTCTACTGAAAAGAACATTTATACCCTACAAATATACATAAAATCCCAATTAAAAATATTCCACAGTGTATTACAGCGGTGGAGCCCCATTGTCACTCCGTCCCACCAATCCATAGCCCCAGTAGCGTAACTTTTTAACCGGGCCCACCTACAAGTTTATGCCATGGGCCCCCTTTTGAATCTTGACATAAGGCCCTGAGGCCCTCCCAGGCCTTCGCCCCCCCCCCAAGCCCTGAATGCTGCAATGAGATTCAAACAAAAATGACAATAGCCTACTACTCGTCGCGTCAGTCAGTTGCTGCGCAGCATGCTCCTACAGTAACCTCCTTAGTTTTCCTCCATTAGTAAATACTAAATAGGCTGTATATAAACAAGACTGAGAAGTGATCACTTCCAATCTGACCAAAATAAATCCTGAAGATTTATTTCCAACAATATTTAGACGAGAAAAGGTTTTTAATACTGGTAAAAATATATATATTTCTCGTTTTTTCTTGAAATAAAATGTTCATGCCTCGGGGCCCAGGGCCCTCGGCGTCCACCCCTGGAACAGCTACAGCTGTTTAACACACAATGTGTTAAATGTCAGTATAGAGAGTGGGAAATTGTTTACAGCAGAAATGTTATATGGTTAAAAATGTAATGTAATTAACAAAAACATTAAGCAGTTTTATAACTTTACAAAAACGAATATAACTGACAATGCTTAGCTTATTAGCAAGACTATAATATGCTCAGTTCTGAAAGCTGAAGTAATGTGAATCCGCACATCCATTATATTTGTGTTTGTAACCTTTATAAGATTATGTGGTACCCTGTTTTTCAGAATTAATTAGTTTTAGTGCTTAGTTTGGTAATGCACAATAGGGAATTGTACTTTATTGTTATAAATACAAACAAAGAATTTTCATTTATTGTAAGAAGAAACAATGGCAGTGTGTAAGTGTATAACTTCCCACTTTATATACAGTGATCTGTATTTCTGTATTTTAAGGTGAAATAAATCTAAGTATTCAGTGTGTTGCCACATATTAAAATATTCGACTAATTTTTCAGAAAAACTAGTTTGTTAAAAATAAATTTGACAAGATATAATATACGTTGACAGCAATAATAATAATAAAAGAATTAACAAGTTTTAATGAAATTGATTCTTTGGTGCATGAGTGTAAGTAAAATATGTTTTAATGTGTTTGATTATGTGCATTTGTACTACATTTTCACTGCTGGCTTCCAAACTTCAAAGTAGAAGAGAGCATGACTAAAAAATGTAAGTGCATGGAAATAATATGCTGGAGTAAATATACTGTCAATAGTTACAGAGTGGATGAGACACATTCATGTTACAAAAACACACGGTGCAGCTCTTAATTCTGTTCATGAACTCACATCCGTGCAAAATAATTCTTACACTGTGGTCCACCCGCAGCCCCCCACCTTTAAATGCTGGAGCCACCTCTGCACACAGCCCCAACCAATACAGCCACATAAACTATGGGACTAGTGTCCTACTGTTTTATTATGATTTAGGTGAGGCTATAGAGATTACTTAATGAAAAGATGGAATAAAAAGGGTGTAATAACCAAGGGGGTTATGTTATGAATCTTGAGGAGAAAATTGTTTGGGGCTTCTGACATATTGCTGAAAGAATTATCAATAGAAGATCATGAGGGTTACAGGGTGCACTAAGAATTTCACCAACTGTTTTTAAGAACTAATATATAAAGTTGGCCTTTTAATTGAGAGAAGGGACACAACTATGAGAGATGTAGTAAATGCTAGACTTAAGCTACAACAGGTAATAACAATAACATTAACCACAACAGCAACAACAATGATAATAACAATAACATTAATTTTATTTGCGTTCTATTTAACTTATATTTAACAAAATTAAGGAATCATAATTTAAGAAAAATGTTACGCTCCTCATTGAAAGTTAAGAAATAAATTGTTTACTGTAAGACATAATAAATTATTTGTTTATGTAATACAGTAATAATAACAATTTACTTACATGAAGAAATTTACAGTAAAAAAGTATTCCAGTAATTATTATATGAATGTGCAAATTATATTCACTATTGTATGAATTATATTAGTCAGTTCCTTCAAAACATGATTTAATTTTGATCTTATTAAGCAAAAGTTTCATACAATTACTATTGGAAATGCTAAATGAAAAACATCAATTTTTAAAATTTCAAAATGTAAACAGTACCTGATGGAAATTACTGTTTCACTTAATACTTTAAAGTAATAAAAGTTGATTAAAAATATGTATTGTTTTATAAAAATTTATAAAAATTATAAATTGTTTTATTTTGAATTATAGAATTACTTGGAAAAATGTCACAAATTAGACTACAAATCATTTTCAAGACACCATTCATTAACAGTTAATGTTACTGTCAAGCTTCAAAAATACTCAACTTCACATGCCTCCTCAATAAATGTTAATGAGCTACACTGAGGATTGGAATGAATATCAGCCTCCTCCTCCTCTTCCTTCTTTCTGGATTAGTGAATGCAACTCAGTGTGTACTGTTGCATCTTCTGAACTCAGTTTTGTGCTTCGAAGATCAGTGTTTAGTGTTTATCCATTACATTTTGGGTTATCGATGTTTATTGTAAACTTTTATTTGATAGGCTAAGTTTATAACGATATCAGGTGCTGCTTACAGAATATGTCCACACAACATGCCATTTCTGCATATTTCCATCTATTGGAGCCAGGCCAGCCAGCAGCCTGACAGTGGCGGTTTTTACATGATTAAATATTTAAATTCCCACTATCCTCCAAGACATCTGCTTTTCAATTATGTGTAATGAGTGCTGTGCGCTTTTGAGACACCCAATGCTGTACAGGGCAACTGGTTTTATCATTGTGCGGGATATCCTAACTTTCAGATGGATTGAGTTTTTGTTATCATGAAGGACTCTGGTGCTCTCCCTCCACTATATCAAGGTATCAAATGCTCGTACTTCTTCATTTGAGCACCCATCACTCTAAAATTGGATCCTAGTTAATGGGAGGTATTTATTATGGCAAGAGCCACTCTATTAATTTGAATGGTGCCAGGGGATGTACAGTTTCCTCTCTGTGTTATGAATGTTCAGACATAGAACAAAAAAAGATAGTTATGCCATGTTTGAACTTGACACTCAAGATTTTCTCTTGTATTTGCTGCAAGCATCACATACAACAATATCCATGGGATACCCCTTTGCAAATCCCTAGTAATAGTAGAATGAATACCAGTAAGGTTGGAATTACTGAGTTATTACTTTTCTCTGTAGTAAGCGAGCTTTTATTCAGCAAACTTTATATTACTCTAAGAGGTAACTTTCTTAAGTGAGTGACATTTGAAGTAGCATTGCCAGGGGATTATTGGACAATATTTTTCAATGAGGGGTAATAGACAAAGATTTTTCTATGATCGCAAGTAACTGATGATAATTGGATGGGAGGTGAAGAGAAGAGTTGACAATAGTAGGAAATCACGTAATCACTGGTTAAATCCCATTATATATTATATCACAGCCAGTAGCAAGCTGGTGCTGCTTGGCCATATGTTTCATATAGATCTTGTTGGCTACCATACCTGTAAACCCCTTGGCTATGTTTCTAACCACATGTGTTATTTAATTTTAGTAATTGTTCTAATGTAGATATAGTTTCTTTTATGGGAACATTGGTGTATAGGTTTGTTATGTCAAATGAAGCTAGTGTGGAATTGTGTGGAATGTGGACATGTTGAGTTTTATTCACTAGATCTGAATTATTTTTGACGGTCTTATAAACTTATAAACAACACACAAGCACCTGCACACAAAATAGCTAGACACAACATCACTAAATTAAACAAAGACCCCACCCCAAATTATCACAAACAAATAAACAAAACCTTAAATAACACAAAACACATAGTATCACCTGACAACATCAAATATCTTAAACAAATTAAACCAAATGCCCCTACACTATATGCACTACCGAAATTACACAAACCAAATATTCCCGTCAGGCCACTTATAAACAACACACAAGCACCTGCACACAAAATAGCTAGACACTTAGATAAATTAATCAGAAATAGCATAAATTTAACAAACAACACCACCGTCAAAAATAATTCCGATCTAGTGAATAAAACTCAACCTGTCCACATTCCACACAATTCCACACTAGCTTCATTTGACATAACAAACCTATACACCAATGTTCCCATAAAAGAAACTATATCTACATTAGAACAATTACTAAAATTAAACAACACACCTGAAACACACATAAAAGAGATCATCCATCTAACTAAAATCATCACTGATCAAAATTATTTCACACACAATAACATGTTTTACACACAAACAGATGGACTACCCATGGGCTCCCCTATCTCAGGTATACTAGCCGAAATATTTGTGCACACCATAGAACAGGAACACATACTGCACAATAACAAATACACCGATAAAATCATATATTGGCACAGGTATGTTGATGACATTTTACTCCTCTACAACGGCAACAAAAGACAAATAGAAAATTTCCACAAATACATTAACACTATACACCATAAATTAAAATTCACACTTGAAATAGAACTAAATAATAGCATAAACTTCTTAGACCTCACAATCACCAAAACAAACAACACACACACATACAAAATATACAGGAAACCCACCACATCAGACATGGTCATACATAACTCATCCAACCACCCAACTCAACACAAACATGCAGCTTTCAACTACATGCTCCATAGGCTCACTTCAGTACCCCTAAACACACATGACTACCAAGAAGAATTAAACACAATCAAATATATAGCAGTCAAAAATGAATACAACCCCGATTTGGTAAATAAAATACACAAATGCATCCTAAGCACAAAAAGTAAAACACATCAGACCAACAGCACACAACCCAGTAAATACATAACACTTACATACTACATTCCAATACACACAAAATTGCTAACACATTTTGGAAACATAATTATAAAGTAGCCTGCAGAACCAACAACACCATTAGGAAACACATAAATAATACTAACAAAGACACAGACACATACAGCAAAACAGGGGTTTATAAATTAAATTGTAATGATTGTCACCAATTCTACATCGGCCAGACGGGAAGATCTTTTTCCTCCAGATTTTCAGAACTTTTAAAAGCCCTCACCACAAATTACATACATTCCACATTTGCCACACATTTACAAAACGAAAACCACAGTTACACAAACGTAGAACACAACATGGAAATATTACACTACTTACCTAAAAGTAGAAAACTAAACACAGCTGAATAATTCGAAATATACAGATATCATGCACTACAACCAAACAACATATTAAATTAACAATTACATTATAGATCACATACACTATTCGATACACTGATCCAAACACACAATTTGAACCTCAGCGCCAATTCCCTCCCACCATCAACCCCCACCACACACATCTATAGTCCATAACGTTATTCTGTAAAATGACATTCAGTATTTACTCCCACTGAGGAAGAGGCACATCACCTTGAAACGTATGGGGAAGTGATAACCAAAGTAAGTTCATATGTGAAAGTTTATATATATATAATAACATTTGTGTGTTCATGAAGTAACTATGAAAGCGTTGCACATTGTACCATCGACATATCAAAGATGAAGCTGTGGCTCACGGTAAAGGATTATTATTGTTATTGGTTTTTAGAACTGCATGGATCGCGATGGAATAAGTTGCATGGACTGCAAACAATTCAATAAGTAATTGAACTCGAGAAATATCAAAATTCAAAATTTGTGTAACATTTCTAGACACAAACACACTTATTGCAATATTATATTACATTATATAATTTATCCACTACACACAACTAATAACAAAAAGCCACAAAGTAAATAAATCTCTATTACTCAACACAATACACTATGATGTCTCTGCAAAAATGATGCACTGTCTACCGCTAAATTAAAATAAAAACGGGACGGACAGTATTACACACACTGACCTCTGGGAACACAGTTCGTAACTCTTTTGAAATCCGCAGAACTCTACTGGCATGTGTCCACACCACGCGGTTTTATATGCAACCACAATCACTTGTGACGTTTAATATTATCTGTAACCTTACAGAGATGTCATTAGATTAACGTGAAGAATTAACAAGCGTAAGCAAGTCTCTGCAAGACTCTAGGTCACTGCGTTTAATTACAGACTCATCTCAGCGTGACAAACATCACGTAAGTAACACGTGTTATTATATAGCGTGTTGGCCGTTTCAATATAGAGGAGCAGCAAAAGTATACACCTCTGTCATTCAAGGTTCTGGATAGTTTTTCCGTGTTCTAACTCTGGGAGTGGTACTTTCGTACAGCATCATTCTCAACGTAAAATATTTCGATTTAATAATTTAGCTTCCTTGACAAAATGTCTAATGTTGAGTATTTGCTTCCGCGTTCCTTTTCCCTGACATGTAGACCCTTTGATCATCCGATTTTGCGGCAACGAAAATTCATTGATCCTATTGTTTCATATAAAAAATACTATTTTGCTCGCATATGGATTTAAAGTGACTATTCTATAATTGTTATAGCCTGTGTAAGAACTGTTCTTTTATACATATCCTGAATTAATGAAGGAACATTAAAACACTAAATCTGTGAGTGGAATGTGGTGGCTACTCACACCACTCATTTGGGCATTTCCCCGTACTGTACACTTCGAAGGATAAAACATTCATTATTTCAGTGCTACACTCCCCGGTAGCTTTTAAATATCGCGGCTGTAATGCCGTGAACTCCAATTGTGGAATCCTCATTGCATTTTCCGCTCCTGATTTCAGAACGGTTAATTCTTGATTTCTACGATTGTTATCGTTTCTTCGAATGCTGTCTGGTTATAAACCAGGACCAATTTTCTCTACGGGTGTGAGGGTTGGATTGACCAGCAAGTAAAGAAGAACCGAGGCATTAGAAATAGCATTCTCTTAGGAGGTGAAAGGTTGGACAGTTTGAAGAAGACGAACGTAGACATAAGAGATTAACTGGGTATAAATAGCACTGCAGTTGACATCAAAGACTACTGGCAAACATGGAAAACACATGCCAAAGTCCTCTACACGAGGCCGTGAAATGGGAGACTGCGGGAAGAGAAGTGTTGGAAGCCCAGGAAAAGGTAAGAAAATAGCCTACACATTGAAGCTGGAACAGGCAAAGTACCCTACCCGTGAAAGTGCAGAAGAAGAAAGGTTAAATGTACTTAAAGGTTTTACAAAAAAAAAGTGAAATAAAGGCAGCTTTATGCAATACTATCGAAGGTACTAAACATGGTTCAACGAGTGTTTGCAGAAAATGTTGGCCTATTACGACACTGGCGAATGGTAGAGGCCGGTTCACAGGCGGACGTGCGGGGGGCGCACGGGCTACCGAGGATCTAATAAATTGATGTTTTGTGATCGGTGGACGTTAGTATTAATAAGCCTCCGAGGGAAACGTCAACCCCTCCACCTTGTCGGAGGTCACTCTTTTTATGCTAGGAGAAAGAGGCTTCCACAGGCCTAGATCACATAAACCTGTGGTACGGAGAACCCCGGACTAAAATTATAACATAGGCAGGCCCATTTGCTATCGCAATACTAAAATCTACAATGAAATTAATTATAAAATAAGCCTATTTGCTATGATAATACTAACATGCCATTTACTACACGAAATCGCAAAAGAATAGAGAAAAGATCTTGTTGGACATTTGGGCCCACTAACAAAATATCATTGAGAGAAAGACATAGTTTTGGCCGAACCATCAAAAACGACGCGAAGCTTCGTCGTGGAACTAGAATGTTTGAAAACGGCATGATGGGGTAAATAGTAGGTATTTGAAACCTTGGAATTAACGAAACAATCGTCAACCAGCGCCATGTGGCCAAGATCCCTATATTCCTGAATAAAATTTGCATATTAACGCGCAAGCTCAGAATCACGCTTGAACCTGCGTTCTAAACTTAAAAATCTCGCTTCAGCGGTAGCATAGGACTCATCCAACTGGGGATTATCAGACACGAATGGTAATGAGACGGCAAACCTACCTTCATCATTACGATGAGTGGACTTAACAAAATGTTCCTCGCAAACTGAATCGTTAATAATGGGTGCATTATCAAGGACGGTTTCAGTCTCCCAAAACTTCTCAAGAGACGCTAGAATTTGATCATCGTTGTTTCTAGCCAAGAACGAAACAGCAGGACCCTTAGAATGACAATGTTTAGGCAAATTGCCTGCTAGAATGTAGCCTAACTTAGTTTCTTGTATAACAGGAAAGTTAGGACCACGTACATATTTGTTAGCTTGAATCAAGTCTAAATAAAACTGCGCTCCTAACAGTATGTCCATGTCAGCTGATACATTAAAATGCGGGTCAGCAAGGAAAATATTATTTGGGATATTAAAATGATTTATGTCGAAAGATTGTGCTGGAAGTTTGTGGGTCAACGCAGATAAGACTGCGCACGGAGCATTAAAGGTGAACCTTTGATAACGAGAAACAATACGAATTGATACCAAATTAGTGGCGCAACATGTCGCATTATTAATACCTGAGATTGGTATATTAGATTTAGTTAAGTTAAGTTGCAATTTTTTTGCAAATGATGCAGTACAAAAATTTACCTGGGACCCTGCATCTAACAAAACTCGTGCAAGTTGCCTGTTACCAGCACGGTCGACGACGAACACGACGGCTGTAGATAAAATAACATTGTTTGCTGATTGAAGCTTAAATTAACAATAATTACTACTGCTGGCAGAACCCTGTTTTGACCCATTATTTATATGAAGCAATGTATGGTGTCGTCTGGAACAGATCTTACATGATTGATTGACCTTGCAATTAGGTGAAAAATGATCTGGTCTTAAACAATTAGTGCAGCATTTATGCTTCAATATAAATTGCCCTCGTTCCAATATGCTTAAATCGCGAAATTTGTCACACATATAAATTGGGTGACTTGCCTTGCAGCATGGGCAAGAATAATTATTTGAAATCGAATGATAACTTTTAAATGCAGTGCTGCCAGCAGAGTTTCGCAACTTATGTTTTTCAGACTTATTATTAAATTTTAAAGTTGGTTTGTTAAGCTGCTGTCCAGCTTCTATCGGTAACGTGTTTTCTAATAATTGTCTACGGGCGTTTAAAAACTGTATAAAACTCTGAAAATTAGGAAGATTTTCAGAATCTATAGATTCTTTCCATAATTTAAATGTGGAATGGTCAAGTTTTGCTGACAATAGCTGTACAGTAATGAGTTCAAATGAATCCACTGACAATTGCATAGCTGTCAGCGAATTGACAGAAGACGTTATTGTATTTATAAATTCTGCTAAGCTCTGTACAGAGTCCTTGGTTGTAGACTTCACTTCTAGTAAATTTTGAATGTAATATTTAGCTAATATGAATTTATTGTCATATCTAGCGGACAGCAAACTTAACGCTATTGAATAGTTTTCATTACAAATAGGCAAGGCCTTAATTAGATCTAGTGGTTCATTTTTGAGAGATGAATATAAGTAATGTAGTTTTTGCACTGAACTGTTAAGTCAGATCTGGCATGTACCAAGTCTAGGAATATTGAGTAAAAATGCTGCCATTCGAAAATGTTGCCTGTGAAGCAGGGCAAACTTATAGGTTTTAATTGAATGTTACTGCTTAATGTTTGAGATCCAGTCTGAATGTTGAAGGTGTCTATTAGTTGTAAGATGTTAGCCTCGGTTGAATATAAAAGTTCTTCAACCTCGACTCTGTCCTCTTGGGCAGCATTTATGTCTTTAGAAATTAATTCAATTTCAGACTGTACCTCATCATATTTTATTGCTAAACTCTTTAAACTTTCTAGTCTGACAGTTAAAAAGTGTTTAGTATTACTGTTTTTATCAAAATTGAGTACTGCGGAATTGATTCGCACTATGGCGGACTTTAAGCCGCCTCTCTTTCTAACCAACACTCTTAAGCCTTCTTCCGTCATTTTACGCACCTTTTACTGATGGCGTTGATGTCGTACCTTCTGTGAGATGTCCTGCAGCGTTGAGGCCGTGGAGCAGATGGCAGACACACGGACTGGATGAATGACTGCTCTCAACTGGAACTGCTCAATCTGGCGTGTAGGCGTTAACACGTGGATGGTCATGTACTGGTGTTGTCAGTGAAGCTCAATGACGACGACGAAAGAAATGTTGAATAAATCCCGACACGGTCGGCTCAGCGAACATACTGAATCGCCCGTGATGGCCAGAAATTGAAGTAAAAGAATGATGAGAAGCCGCTCGATAGGGTATAAGGTTTTGAAAGAAGGTTAAAATGATGAATCCAGGCGCGGAGTGACCAAAAAAATGTTAAGAGTTAATGTTTTGTAAATTGATATTTTAGTGGAATTAAATTTGCCAGGATGAAGAAAATAATGATGAGCGAGTGGACTGTAGTTTAATGCATTTATTAGGTATAAATGTTACAATTTGAGTTTGAATTCGTAAGGTTAGCTAAGCCTTGTAGGCATTAGAAAATTTGAAAGATCACGTACGTTTAAAAAATGTTACCTTACAGAAGGTGAGGCGCAATTACGCAACACTCTAGCGACATAAATGAAATGTTGTAGGGCCTAAGGCCTACATAATTTTTCGCGACAATAAAGAAATGACAGCCGAAGCAACAAGCGTATGTCACGTCTGCTGCTTTCGGGCGCTCGTAGCACTGTAACGACATGCTTGCCGACGCGAGGTTGGCTGGACCAAAATCAGATTAGCCAACCTTTCGATTATACAATTCCCACATTACTGTCCACAAATCTTTATCATTATCCTCATATTTATTCCTTTGTAAATTATTTTTTTTTAATATTATAATGTTTACACAAAGTAGATTTAGTGGGTTAATGGTTGATTAGTGGAGTACATGTAGGCCTATAATATTATGTGGGAAAATATTTGACGATTCAATATTATACAATATTCATAAAGAGAAAGAAAATTATGAGTTTTTAAAAATAAAAACTAAAACTTGATATTATTTTTATTTTTCACAACCTGATCTTCTTAAGCATGATAGCCTATTCAGTTTTTAATTTTGTACCAGTAGGCCTACTGTGTTTTGTAAAATAATGAGTGTTACTAAGTATTATTAAATAAACAAAACAACAAAATTAAATAATTTAATAACATTTTGATAAA
This sequence comes from Magicicada septendecula, assembly GCA_034769895.1. Lineage (NCBI taxonomy): Eukaryota > Metazoa > Arthropoda > Insecta > Hemiptera > Cicadidae > Magicicada > Magicicada septendecula. The sequence continues at coordinate 337,397,936 of CM068367.1, read as the reverse complement.
GATTCTGATGTTATACATTATTTTTAAGATATAAGAATGGCCTTAAAATATGGTTTTTGAAGCTTCAATTACCACAGTTTCTTGGGTGGTAGCTCATGAGCCTCATCATCATGGGAGGGAGTTATTCTGTACTCCCTTGATCTGACCCCACAATGTTTGTAATAAGTCAGGAAGAGTGTTTACAATAATTAAATAACTTTTACTTCATTACAGGGACAAAGCACAAAATTAATGGGAGATCAGCTCCTTGATGTTAGCACTGGGAAACCCAGGCCCCCTCAAGTATCATGGAGTTTGGCCAATGATACTGTAACAATTCCTTTATCTGATAGTCATCATCTAATTTTTTACAGTACTTATTAGGTTTCTCCATTCCCATTTTTTATATAAAAAAATTCTCAAAAAATATTTATATACCACTACAAGATACATGTATGAAGCAGGTAAGTTGTGTGTAACCTGTTCAGTGATTTACCTGCTGATTTTTGGAAGATGAAAAAATAAATATTGAATTTAACATCTTTTGTGTGTGGTTAAACTGAAGAAACAATCTATTTGTAATATAAGGAAAAGAAGTTAATATTTCAGAACGTAACATTTGCTAATGAATGATTTGGTGGTGTATTGGTGGGGGTATCATGTCTCTTGGGTACTCCAGTGACAAACACAAACAGTGACTTGGTATAATTGGACCTGATAAAAACTCATACTTAGTGTACCAGCTCTACTGTTCAGCTTTAGTAAGTAGATCTCATCACTTTTAAGAGGTACTGTAATTATTAAATAACGAGTTCACTTATGGAGAGAATGAAGTCTGTTCTAAACAAGTTATAGTTTGTTTTTCAGCTGTACAGACAAAACTTTATAATACATTGAATTATGTTTGTGTTTATGACAAAACTAATTGTAAACACTTTGTTTATTACATTCTTGATTAAATCATGTTTTCTTGAATATAACTTGTTGTTTACAAGTACACTTGTTGCTTTTAAGTCAATTACGAATCAATAAATATTATAAAAAAATAATTGTTGGTCATCCACTGTTTCATAGCTATTTGTCAGTGTTAAAATATTAGGTTATCCAAGAGTGTTGTACAGGCAATTTCTTAACACACAGTGTCTGTGGCAACATATAACTGACAAATAATGTTTTCTAAATATTTAATTTTAGCAATTAAAATATATGCAGATTAATCAGATTGTAGAAACTGCAATAAGTAGAATGTTAGACAATGTAACTTATGTGCCAATTTGTCGCTATTCTTATTACCCTCATTTCAGAATAGGCCTATGCAGCTTCTAATGCTACATGTACAGTAACGTATGAGTGTACAATTAATTTGATTTATATCTTGAATTTATATAAAATAAAATACTATTTTTAAGAATAAATGTTAAAAAACGTTTATACAAAAATGGCATGAGTGTTTTATTTTTTCATCTACACAATTTTTTTAAATTTATTAAATTTTTATATTGTAAATAATATAATATTACTTTGGAAAAAACAGTAATTATTAGCTGTAACAATTAGAGGTAACATTAACTGTCTTCACACATAACGAGTATATTCAAACTATCCAAAAACTATAATCCAATAATAATATGTTGTTATTTAACCTTCATAACAAATTATTAGTAATACCGGTACTGTAAATGTATACCAGCATAAGATAACACATTAGCTGCTTACTAAATTTTATTCTTATAAATTTTAGATACTGTAACTCGATTTAAAGATGTGATATCAAAAACGCCTAAACGCTGAAATAACATAAAATATCTATGCATTCTACAAATATTTACACAATGTAATATGTGTGAAATGTTGTCTTACAAGACATATTTGATGTGGTTCATACTGGAAGAAGACTTCAAATACAGAATGGACGCCAGCCACAGAAGCTTATGCGAGAATACAGAGACAATAACTGTTGGTGTTGTCGGGTGACGTAGTCCATGATCCTACTATGTTGTCACTGTGGAGGGGGGGGGGAGCTCCGCCTCAAGGTAGGAACAACATCATCTGTGCTACTGGGATTTAATAGGATGTCAGTGCCTTTACCTTATCTATATACATAACAAAATAATAGTATAATAATAATAATATCCTCTTACAATAGTACTACACTATTCCATTACTTCTAAAATTTCAGGAAATGGTATTTCTACCTTTGTCTTTTGTCATACTAGTGATTTGTACAGTAGTCTATATATATATATATATATGTAAATATAAATTTGTGATGTTATTCAATTTGTTTCTTCTTGGTCCAACATTACAAATAAATAATATATATTAATGTAAATATATAACATTCATATAAATACGAGCCTTACCGAGCCTTACGTTCTTCATGTCAATATACAAAGATCATAATAAACAGAAAACTATTTAATGGTTATAAAAATGGTGATCTAATGATGTAGTGTGACGATCCTGACGATAGTTATTATTATTATTAGAGTAGGCCTACTATTTTTCTTTCATGTTCGCATGTGTGTACACAGATGCGTTTTGCATCGTCTGCGTTTGTTCTTTCTGCGATGTTTGTTTCCCAATATATTGTCATAATATTGTCTAAAACACAAAAAAACTTCCTTATTACATGTGCATCAGTATTCGCGATTACGCAATGACTATTAACTTCAGATTACTGGTCCATTATCTGATAACGTGGGGATTTTTTCATTAAATTCATCGCTAGACATTAATACGAATTATACAGAGATAACACTGAAGTAGTGTTAATGTCACGTTCAAGGTTGAGTGTGTGTGGTTGAATTTGACTAACTTCAGTTTTTGTGGTACCTGGACTACACTGTACTGTTTTAAATTGTCCACTAAATTTTTGCAACTCAAATACCTCTTCAGCCAGCACTGCTTCAACATAGCCTACGTCACTATGAGATAAAAAGTAAATTTGAAAAAATTCAAAACAGCTAATCGATTGTTTAAGTTGACTGTAATTTGCAACTAAATGGATCAATCGTTAATCATAGAAATACATTCGGAAACTGTGTTAAAGTGCAGTTAATATCATGACAATTTTCGTAATACACAGTGATAAAGTAAATTTTTGTTATTTAGTTGTTCAAATTGAAGATCAAAGACAAATGAAAATTTTTCTGATTTTACTTATAAACTTGGAAACACCAAACCTTAAGCGATCAAGAGCAAACCTGTGAAGGTCAACAAATTGTCAACATTTCGATATGTAGTTTCACATCACAGGCACTTAATCTATAACCACACAGTCTGAGAATTTTAAATTAATTTCCACGTATACTTCAGGAGAACGGTATACGGGTATTTCAAGAATAAAGTAATTACTTCAAACTTGAAGTAATAATGACTACAATCCGGAACAAATTTCAGATTAGGTAATTGTCGGAACGTATATCTGCTAGACTAATACAAAATAAACAAAACAATAAGTCTATCATCTCCAGTTTTTTAGGCGCTTAGGAACGGACTGATAATGAATTCATCAAGGGTAGTCGATAACTTTCGATACAACAGTTTGTGTTAAGGACAATTTACGATTCCAATTGTATGTCGACAAATAATAATAAATAGTAACTATCAATTTGTTTACAATTCAATGTCATTTACAGTTATTTGATTCTATTGATTTATTAACTAATTTCTTTTTCATTTAATCGATACCTATTTTTTACAAAAAATTTACAGGCATTGCACAAATGAAATGCACAGAGAAGGGCATTGAAAATGCTTCAATAAATCTACAAAATATATATAGGCCTATTTATGTTCATTCACCAATCAATGAATTCATTCTTCATTTACCAATGTACAGATTATAAGTTAAATGTAGTCGCATTCATAAGCGAAGTCTTATATGTGTACTACGTTATTGACAACGAAGAAGTAGTTTCTATGGAAACTCACCGGTTTCCATTTTCGATCACGCACCAGCGATCGGCCGCAAATGTGCGACACGTCCTTATAAATATTTTCAATGTTAAAATACCTACTTTAAAGCAGCACCAGTCTCTCGTATCGCGTGATGCATCGGAATGTATCAGCAGCCCCTCAAAATAAAGTCTTTATACATTACTTCTTTAACAATTTAAACACCGTATTGTCGTATATCGTGCGTTTATGCCATTACAAATCAGTGGTCTGTTTATTTACGAATTACTTTGATCTCACCCGGCTACAAAGTGTAGTTTAGGTTTTCCCCTTACAGTTAAAACATACTATGTTTCAGAAATGTTAACTCATTATTCTGCACATATCTTTGTGTAATTGTTCATGCAAATTATTAATCTATATGGGCAGGCGCCCGTCGATTGTGTCCTGTTTTTTCCAAATTTTGCCCTTACGCCCTTACCCAAATGTTTTCCACTTCACTGTACACCAACTTTCGATTGTGCTCGATGTAACTTCTATGGTCAGTTTCACATACACATTCACCCGCGCTCGCACACACACGTTTTCTCTCCTTCCGCTCTCTGTCTCTCACTCTCTCTCTTTCTCTCTCTCTCTCACACACACTCTCTCTCTCTTTCTCTCGCTTTCCCTTTCTCTTCCTCAAATATTCACTCTATAGTTCCACTTTCTATTTGACAAAAGGTTATCCCCAGACTCCAGCATCTGCGCGTAGCCCCAGTTGAATGTACTCTGTCTTGAACACTTCTTTCGACATAAGTGAGTGTAGAAACATGGAAAGAGTGTTGGGGGTACGAGGCAATGTTCTCATGTGTTTTCACGTTTTGAAAGAGAGAGACGCACCACAAGACTGGAGAGATGCACCAAGACGTGTACGGTAAAAGCATACGTTCATGACACCGAAGCAGTAATCCTCGAGACCAAGGAATCCAAAGTCATGGTCCGATTGAATACCTTTGCGAATGAAGCACTTATAGTAGTGTAAAGAGACTTAAGCGAGCGACCAGCGAAAGTAGTTAGAAGAGAAATTTATAATTATTACACATTCGCTGAAGACATCATGACGAAGGCTATGGAAGCATTAAAAGTGGATGCATTTATTGACATTGGCGGAAAGTGATACCACGTTTGCCGAAATATGTAGGGGATATACTTACAAGCATCCCAATGCTTACAGTGAGAGGGAACGAGTTTCTACTAACTAATGACTTTCAGAACAACGCCTTTTTTTTCAACAAATGAAAATTTGAAGTATTTGTGCAATTGGAACATCATATTGGTTGATTAAACGTTCACATATTTTACCAAATACTTCTAATAACAAATCAGTTGTTTACATTATACTCAGTGTAAAATGGGTGCAACATACCGTGTTCGGTAATGCCTATTCTTTCAAAGCAGCATTTCGTGACACTTGTTAAGAAATGTAGGTTTTGAAGGATTAGTTTCAAACCCAAGAAAACTATTGCTGATTTCGAAGAAGCTATTCATAACTTATGTAAGTAACGTTTGTCAAAAGGTAAAAGTTATTGGACACCTCTTCCATTTAACTCGAGCTTCGTGGAAAAAAGTAATTTTTCAATTATTGAAAAAACAGGACAATTTCAAGAATAGGTTCTTGACTAAAGTGGATCTTCGGATTACTTCTTTACTAGATTGCTGTATACTAGAGAACTCCCAACCCACATTCAAAGTAATATGAATATTTGACGCATTGGACTACTAAGTGACATTGTGATTGGTATTTTTAAAACTATTTGTCAGAATAATACGTAGGTTAAGTACGTAGGTTACTTTACTTACATTATACACAATTGATGTATAAATTATGTAGGCCTATATTTATAGACACTATGTATGGAATATACTAGAATGTTCTGTATCAATGCACAGTACATTTATTAGGTAAGCATAGTTTGTTCTACAAGTTTCTAGATAACTGTCGAATGAACTCAGTCATATGTACTAGTAGTGGTCAACACTCAAATGACGCAAGTTTGTGTATGACGTCATTGCCATATATACGTAACAATAAGAGACAGAAAACTCAGTTCAGATTAAGAGTTCAGTTAGTGAGTTACTGAGTGAGTGATACGACATATGTAGATCAAAATTACATTTGTGTGTTATCTTTTTGCTTGTATAAAATTGCGGTTGTGTTAATATTCGATATCACAGTTGTGTATCGAAATTGTACTTTGTGGTTGTATTTTTATTTGTGAAAAATTCAGTGTGATATCAGTAAATAAACAAGGTGGCGACAGTGATACGATTGCTTTATTTCAATCGCTGACTTAGAAGACGTCAAGGTGCAGGTAAAGTTAAAGATGCTTTTGTGAAGAACTCATGGCTTGGATACCTGACGACGACAGAATGACGAAATTTTGTCATTATTTTGTTCGAACCTGCTTACGAGACTACAGCAAATATTCTCCTCAATTTGGTCTTCATCTGAATCTAGATATCGCACTACGAATACGTATAAAAGATTCCATGCGGTTTGGCAGATATTTTCCGTATTGTTCATCCCAGCGTATTCATCTTTCTGGATGGAACAAAAGCCGTGCAGTCAAAAACAGAAATGGAGATTCACGAAGCTTCCTCTAGTGAAAAGGGAATAAAAAGGAACAATCGGAAAAACCTATATTTTCAACTGAACTTACGATAGTCTCATTCCTTTTTTGGTATTAGGCTATGCTTTCTAAAAAGATATTTTTGTTCAATCGTTACGCAAAATTTTGTGTGCATTGTATTTGTTTTTTCCACATGCAACAAACAAACACTGGCTACATGTCATAATGTGATGAAAGATACAATAATGTGGATAAATAAACAATTAATCTGTCAACAACCCTGGCGCGTGTGCAAATGAGCGCGTGTGAGCGCTGTGTGTGCAGAGAATTGACCGTTGGTGCAGTTGACGATTTCTGTATTTCTATTTAACATACCGTGAGCGCAGTTGATATCATTAGATGGATAGGGGATTGCCCCGACGCAGTCGATGAATCCCCGTCTAAATGTTCGGAGCGTGGACTTAGGGAAGAGATCGGCCTCGCCCCCTCCCCTAAAACGAAATGTTAGGTAGCATTATTGTTGATTTAAATAATCTATTCATAGGTCTACAAGAAACGTGTGGGAAAAAGTAGAAGTTATTGGAAACCGTTTTCATTTAACTGGAAAGTGGTGGAGAAAAATTAAAGAGGTAAGACTATCTCAGTAATATGCCAGTGAACAGAGTAAGAATGTCCAACTCGCTTGCCATAAACTACTGACACTGATCACACAGCTCTATGTACACGAAATTAAACAGTAATAGGATGTTGAGTCGTGTAAGCGGGTTGGGGAAGAAAGTCTCTGTAATCTCTTAAACAATGAATTTCTACAAGCCGTAAGCCGTATCATTGTGACTATGGCATTTTGCCAGATGTCTTGAAGGACGACACGAGTCAGTCGAGTCACTACTCAGGAGCACCAGGTCACACTATGACAACAACGCTATTCCCCGTAATGCCATTACTCCTATCCTATTCCATTTTTATTCATGGTAGAGGGCTGTATGAATCATTTTAAACTCTTTAACACGTAAGCCATTTCATTCCTGCTTCAATTTGACTTTCCTATATTTATAATGTTTATACCAAAAACATTTAACAACTATTACAAAATAATTAACTGTTTAGAAAACAGTTAATAATTAAAAGCTTACAGTATGAGTTTTAGTGAATAAGTAAATTCATGTGCCACACGCACGAGTGCATCCGTAATAAGACTCATGTTTTTTGTAGACTAATAGATGCGTTTAGATTATATAAATTCATTATTGTTTTTTATTGGGACATTAAACAATTTAAATTCTGCTTGCGCCAGGCAAGATTCAAGAATGCTTAGGATGGTGGTGGGAGGATCTGTGTAGCTCCTGTGAAGTTTATGGAGGATCGTCTAGCAACGCTTGAGGGCGTCTGACACGTACTGGGGCGGTGCATTGTCCATACTGTCCAGTTGACGGAGGTGCTGGAAGGAAGATTCGCCGGTCTTTGCGAACAATGTAGTCGCCAGGGACCAAATGAAAACCTCTAGGGTAGGAACTCGAATGCCCCGCTGGACAGCGTCATTTCTGATAGATCACGGGGTCCCCGAGAGGAACTGGAGTGTGCGATTTTGGAAGGCTGAGAGCCTACACGTATCGCAAATTGACTCTTCTAACAGGATGATCGGGAAGTCGGGGTGAGACCGACGGTACCCTAACAGTTACAAAAAGGGGTCGTAATCGGGCGACAGGTCCGCCACCGCACTGACTTCTAGTTGAAATGGGACAGCCTTGGTTACGACTGTGTCAGTGACGTCTGGGAAAAGGGCCGATAACGAGGACACTAGCGTCGTCTTCGACAGCCCTACGGAAAGAATTACCGAACCACACTTACGGTAATACTACATCTGCTCATTACAGCGTCGGAAGGCGTCTAAGTGAAGTATTATGTAATGTTAATGAACTTGAATGCCTGTAACTTTAATGGTAGTATCGATTATTATAGTTTATTTTTAAAGCAATGTCTGAGCGAGATAAGAAATAAACCAGATAAAATAATGTGTTCTGCGTGTATCGACTATACTTCTTTTCCATCCTGGAATGTGTCTGTAAGAAATGTGTCCAGCAATATACGAACTGAGGTTATTACTGTATTTATTTGAGAGAGAGCCTTACCAAAGAAAATATCTACAGTTTTCTTCCTTGGAAGTGCATATATGTGAGACCAATTTTTTTTGAAAATTGATTTTCTTGCATCAAAGTTCAGGCACCTGCGGACGAATCACATGTGTAATATCTACTCTGAGAGTATCGTACAAACTCGAAGCTGGTATTGATAAGATATGACAATGTGTAAACATACGTGAGACATCGCGATGTTGGCTATAAATGGAATTCTCAATATTCATGATTTGTCAATTAGTTATCTACATGTGATTTGTAGTATTATGTACACTATATGAGTTATAAATAGCAGTTTTACTTGAAATAATTTCTTTAGTTAAATAAATTGACGCATTCTTTTATTTTACAGACGAATACAGTTTTTATTTGATGTGTACATTTATTTTATGTATTTATAGCATAATAACTAATGTATTTATTAAGAATTCAAGATTTAATTTATTGTTTTGTTATTACAATTTTTCTAAAACGGTGATAGTAACTACATAAAGTACGTTGTGTATGTAGGCTATAACTAGAAAACTGCTGCATCGTACAAAACTAGTCCTGTGTACAAAATAATAGAAAATCTCTACTCTACCGAGACTGTAATCTTCTTATACATAGCCTATGATTCACAGACCGGTGTGAATTGTGGCCTCCTTAAAGATTTTGCTCCATTGGGTCCTCTCACTAGGTCGTGTCTCACTCCAGCGAGTTTAAAATCATCCTCCACGTCGTCCAACCATCTTTTCTGTGGTTTTCCCTTCACTCTTCCAACACAATCTATGGTTTTGTTATTAACAAAATCATTAAACAATGGCTGGGTCACGTCAGACGAATACATGATAACAGAACAACTAAAAGAATCGCAGGCTTGAAACCAATATTCAGAAGAATAGAGGAAAACCTAGGAAAAATGGATAGATGACGAGGGGATCATTTGAGATATATGACTGTGAGAGAGAAGACTGTGCGGTGGGAGGATGGGATGGAAGAAAATCATTGAGCAGGCTAATTACCCACACTGGGTTGTGATGCTAGAAGAAGAAGAAGAATGTCATTAAAATATATTATAATTAAAATATATTAAAAATATTATAATGAACTTGTTATTAAACATATATAGCGTAACATATATTAAAACATGAGGCGGTGTTAGTTTTATAATTCATGGATGGTTAAAACGTTCTAAGAATCTGGTTTCTATTCAATGTGCTACGTTTACAAATTGCTCTCGAGGTCCACAAAATTCCCCCTTGAGGGCTGTAAGCAGGATGCAGAGCATTGCGATAGAGCCTCAAATTGTTGTTGGAACACTTGTACTCCATCTGAAACAAGAAACAAGAATATATTTATCTAAATATCACTAAAGTATTGACGACTCGGAACACTAAGTTTTTTATAAGTAAAAACGTAAAGTTTTACCTTACAGCCTAAACCGGCTTTCACCTTTAGAAGGCTTCACGAGCCTCTGATGAAGCCTTCTAAAGGTGAAAGCCGGTTTAGGCTGTAAGGTAAAACTTTACGTTTTTACTTATAAAAAACTTAGTGTTCCGAGTCGTCAATACTTTAGTGATATTTAGTTAAGTAACGGACACGTCGTGGACAACGAAATCCAAGAATATATTTATATTAACTTAAACAACAACTATATATAATTTATAATGTACTATACCTTTTGAGTCGCTTGAAACTTCTCAACATTCATCAGGTTTTTACGACCGATTTATTAAAGTTTTGCCACATGACCAAATTGACAGACATTATGTATTTATTTTTGTGAGGATCAGTCTCAAAACCAACAAGGGTATGCGGGGTGAACGTATGTACAGGCACGCCAAGTTACACGGAAACTGTTTGATGCATTGAAAAGTTATCGTGAGACGTTCCCCAGATAGGCAGATAGTTAAATAGATAGATAAAAAAATGTCGAATTAAAACTGAGATCTCATTTTTCTTGTTTAATAACTTCACAATTTGTAAACAATCGTACGTGCACACGTACTTTATCAAGCAAAATGAGTACTTCAGATCAGCAGTAAAACGATTATATATTTTTATCTATATGCACAATTGTACAATTTATCTATTTAATTGTAGACCTTACACTTCCGAATTACCTCTTGTGAATGAAACGCATTTAATTGATGCCTTCATATCTCTGTTTGTATAATTTTATTTAAATGGTATCACAGATCGTATACAGTAGTACATATAAGTAGTAAATGATACCATAAACATTTTTTGGGGAGCTACTTATAGTGCGTACGTATGTGTGCGTACATATGTGCGAGCGCATACTATCCATTATCACAATTGTTCCCTACATACTTGATTCCCTATGAACGAGCGATCACACAAAATTCACGAAACGATACGCTATTAGCGTGTGGATAGCGAACACGTGGAATTTAGTTATTAATTAATTATTGTTTTAGCTACATCATTATTTGAATAAACTGAAAATCGCACACATATTTACTATGAATACTCTGAATTATGACGCTATAGAGATCGTTTCGTGTATAATGATAAAATTAATAATATGGGGAGAGTGAAGAATATAAAAACCACTGTCGTACCTTGTTTTTAAACTTTCTTGTGAATTATCAACAATATATAACAATAAATAAATTAGTCGTAAAACCTTAGGGTTGCCGTCTAACCCGGATGCCTTTGCATGTTCCAGCTTTTTTACAAGCTTTCATCAAGTCCTCAATGAAAATGGACGAATCCTTCCTCTACAGGTTGCTCCACGGGATACCATGTCCCGCTAAATCGCGAAACAACGCTGCGGCGATCTTTCACAGAAGAGAAATATGACGACAGCTCCTTCCAACCTTCTTTGACTCTTCTCACATACTTCATTTCCACAGCCCAATCGCATAACTAGGAACTGTTTCTTGGGTGGGGTGAGACTAGCTTCTGGGGGGGGGGGGGATATTAGACGGTTTGAGGCCCTTAAGAAGAAGAAAGCGCACCTGCTCTGCTAGTTGGCTTTTCTTCAGAGGTGTAAGACACGGAGGTTATTCCTCGATTCCTGAAGATCAAGCACAATTTCTTTATATCTCAAGCTGTGAGAATCTACCTGCGAGCAGACCAGGCTGTGCTCCGCGAACGCATCCACCAGACCAGGAAAGATCTGACGCTGAACGATAAAAACTTTTTGAACCTGAATTTGGACCTTAGCAAGTCGCTGACTCGAACGACTGGGATCTGGTACATGGCCTAACCAACAGCTCTTATAAGGCCGTTCGCGAGAGCATCAGCGCACGGGAAGAGATGAAATATGAAAGAGATCGTCCTGACGATGACAACAATAGTCAGAGGAGAGAAAACCTGAAGAGAGGCGTATTTACAGGGGGCGAAAGGGACCAGACCCCCTCCCTACCCAGAGGGTCGAAAGTTGACAAGAAATTTTGTTAATCTCTTAATTTTTAAGCTGTTTTATTAATTTCTCAGATGTGTACACTAATACAATAGTAACTCTTTTTTAAATATAGCTCTACAAACAAATATATTACCCAGCATTTGCGTGTACGTTTGAAATATAGGAAAATCAATTAAGTCAATAAGTATCTTATAAACAATTTTTTAATAGCGCTTATTTTTATTGCCTTAGGCCTATTACTTTAGTGGGATTGATTTTAGTAAGTGATTACACGTTTTTCTGCTACTTTAAAGATTGTAATATTGATTAGTCTCAACGTGTTTTTTTCTTTTGTATGGAGCCGACTCGACAAGACCCCCCAGACCATATTCTAGACTCAATGGTATTGAACCGGAATACGGACAAGACATCTCCAACCGCCAGCTTAAAGACACCGAAAAAGCTGTGTTAGCAAAGGGGGAGAAATTTGCTGTGGCTTCGAAGAGGATTCCGATCGAGGACATTATCGCCAACGTGGAAGCGGAGATCAGTCGGTTTCCACAGGATCAGGCGGATGAGATGCGCTATGAAGCTGTTTGGGAGAATCCGACGGCAGTGGTCCTAAAAAGGATAGATTTTCTCATTATGCAGTCTTCCCTGGCGCCTGATGTGCATGCTGCTGTCCGGTGTTCTGAAGCGTTTCTCCTGAGACTTTATGGCTTGCCTAATATCCAAAAAGCCAATGTTCCGCTGTCGTCCCATTGCCACTGCAATTGGTTCGCCAACCTACAACATGGAGAAGCACCTGACCGAGCTGCTCCGGCCGCACATTGGGCATACAGAGTCGTCCCGGTGATGTGATTGTGAGTTTTGATGTCGTCTCGCTGTTCACCGTGGTTCCCGTTCAGGAGGTCCTCGGCCATATCGCGAACTTGTTCCCGGCAGACATGACTGCGCTGTTCCGGCAAGTCCTCACGACGACCTACTTCCAGTACAACGCCGCTTCTACGAGATGATCATGACGGTATCGTCATGAGTAGTTCCCTGAGCCCTGTGGTGGCTAACTTCTACATGGAGAAGTTCGAGGAGCTGGCAATTTCATCTACGCCGCTCAAACCGAGGTGTTGGTATAGATATGTCGACGAAACCTTCGTTGTCTGGAGCCAAGGGGGGGGGGAGAACTCGAAGGTTTCCTGGCGCACAGTGTTCACCGCAGATAAAGTCCAACGTGAGAGAAAGGTGAACGGCCGGTTGACTTTTCTTGATGTCTTATAAGGGCCGACGGTAACCTGGAACATAAGGTGTACAAGAAGCCGACGCACACCAACAGATAGCCTACCACCACAAGCTATCCAACCATCATCTGACGCAGAAGAGGTATCTCGGCAAGGAGCTGCGGGGTCTTGAGCAGGCGCTGCAGGCGAATGGTTATTCCATCGGGGAAGTGAGACGTGTAGTCCAGGCGAGAAGACCTGCCAGGCCGGCGGAGTGACAGACCGCATCGGTAGGTTGCTGAGTCAGCGGGTCGTGAGGACCATCTTCAAGACGACCATGAAGATACAGCAATTCCTGAGACCGGTGAAAGATGCAAGAGATCCGCTTTCGTCGTGAGGCGTCTACTGAGTGTTCTGCTCGTGTGGAGAGGTGTACATCGGCACTGTGAAGGGCAGCATTCGCACCCGCATAGGTGCTGTCGTCTGTTGTACCCTTCTGTTGTCGTCTGGGGCAGCCAGAGAAGTCGGCGGCGACCGAGCATGCACTCGCTAGTGCTGATCATCACGTTAGGAGACCAAGATCTTGTCCTCGGAAGTAGTTGCTACCCTCGGCTGCATCATCTGGAGTCCGTCGGCTGTTTCTGATATCAGGATCACTTACAATCTAAAATATATACAATTTTTATAGCAATTAATTGTTTTAACATAATCCTTACTAAAATTATTAATTGATATGTAATAATAATAGTAAAAACAATACTACTCATAGTACTACTATTTTTGTTATTGCTTAGTTTTGTAACACGTTTTCTCATTTTGAGAATTATACACTAATTGTATGTAACTCATCGATATTTTCTTAACTCTAGAGTTAACTGAAATTCTTTTTATGTTTAGGTTAACAAAATGAAATGCTTTAATCTCATAGCGCAATGGCTGATACTGCATGCAGTAATGGGAATTGTGTTGCCTGCCAATATATTAGTAGTTTATCCTATGCCATCTAGGAGTCATCACATTGTGTTCAAGCCACTTTTTGATGAACTGGCACGTCGAGGTCACCAGTTGACAATACTCACTCCTTTCCCTGAAGAAAAACCATTACCTAACATCACAGAAATATTAGTCCACAGCCAGGCTGCAGACTTGATAAGTAAGTCCTTTAAAATGCTTTCCTGATATTCCAACATTATGGATAAACTCCTACCTTTGACAGAACTTAATGTTTTTTTTTTTATTTCTATTGGCGTTTTGATCAGTAGAATCTTGGATTATCCCCAGAGTTGTATCCAATTGCTTCAGATTAGGATATTGTTCTGAAGATGGTCCAAGATTTGGCAGGTCAAAATGTCAATAGAAATAGGAAAAGTATATGGATTCTGTCTGAGATAGGTGTTTTACTTACGATAAGTAAGTAATGTATTAACTGCTTGAATAAAGTAGGCCTACTATACTCTAATATACCCTAAGGCAACTTGGAGTACATAATTATTTTACATTTATGTAAAAAAATAATTTAAAAGTTCAAAATTTAAATATCCTTACTTAATGTATACAATTACAACAATTTGTAATAACATGTATAATTAAAGTGTCATTTACTTTTATACAAATCACGAAGCTGAAACCATATCATATGTGCCACTTAATTATATATGTTACTGGCAAAGTACAAAATCAGGCATTTTATAGAATGCCTACCAATTCCATACAATACCTGAATCCAGCCGGCAAAGTATGAAATAAAACACATTTCATACATTGCCTAGGCATTGTATAGAGTGCCTAACATCTTCTAGGTAATGTATAGAAGACAATGTGTGCGCTATGGTTTCATGTCACAACTCTTTGGATGTAAAGTTAAGGTAAGGCTTACTACATCTTCGATTCCCTATCATGTGTTAGAAACTCTTGAAAGTGAAGAAGATCTCGAACAAGTTATCAACAATATACAGACTACACAAAATACCGATACCGGTATAACTGAATCTATCGACCCTACCATGCCTAACCTAATTCAGGCAACAGAACATGCAAGCACTTCAACCATGTAAGCATTGATCCTGTAGACAGTGTAGACCATTCTAGCGCAGCCAAATCCACCAACCCAAATCACCCTTTAGACGCAGCCCAAGAATCCCACCTAAATCCGACAACAACATGCTGTGTTTGTTCAAAACTTTTGGTTCTGAAAAGTGTGTAGAGTGCTGCAGAGATACGCATAGTACGTGTGGACATTTTTTTAACACTAGTGACGATAGTGGAGATAAGCGTGATGATGGCAAGAAGCTGTGTACTCTCTGCTTCAAAGCAAAAAATGCAACTGAAGAAAGAAAAAGGTCAAAATCATTTCTAGAACTTCAGGCAAAGAAGATGAAATCTGATTCTGACAAAACATTTCCTCCAGCTCCTGTGGACGTGTCTGTTCGTGTTCCAATTCCTGAAGTAGACAAGGGGAGGGGAGATCTTCGAAACATCCTACCAGTTGTCATGAACGTGACAAAAGACGAATTTTACAAACTGGGAACCACTAACGGATTTTTAAAGCAGCTGTACATAAGATCGCAGTTCACTCCATGCCCAAGACCACTAATGGGGTTTCAAGATGTTCCTGAACAAGAAACCACACTTCGTTCTTCTACTACTGCCCAATCATCAGGATCCGGACAAGGGTTCGTAAAATGTGTGTGCAAGACTAAATGTAAAAAAAAAATAATGTAATTGTGTAAAAAATGAAAGAAAGTTTACTTCAAAATGTCACAGCTCTCTGTCTTGTAATAAGTAGAGTACACTCCATATATTTAGAATTAATAAACACCAATAATGTCTAATGTACTTTTTTAACCAGATTGGTTAAAAAAAGTTCTTATAAGTATAATTTTAATAAAATAGTATGTGAACATATTTAAGTAGAGAATAGATAATCTCGAAATGTCATACAAAGTTCTCCTCTGTGTGGTTTTGTAATAAAATGTTTTCATTTTGAATGTAGTAAGCTTATTTTACACTTTGCCTAAAGAATCACTGGCATTATATAGAATGCCTAGACAATGTACAGAATACCCAGGAAAAGTATAATAAACATTTGAAAAGTATTCTATTCTATACTTTGCCAAAAAACTCCAGGCATTTTATGAAATGCCTAGGTATTCTATATAATGCCTGGATTACATACTTTGCTGGTAACATATACATATAATAACTAAGCCACATGTTAGTCTATACATCACTAATATGGTTTATAAAATAAATTTTTAGTAATATTTCTTAATGCAAGAAATGTGTTATGTAAGTTAAAAGTAAGTATTAATGTTATACAATAATTTTACTAGTATTTAAATTATTTAAAATAATTATATGTTTCAGAGTCAGTTGATTTTAAGACATTTCTCGGATACCTAATGCGAACACCAATTGTGGGTCCAGCCCCTTTCTGGATTTTTACACATGGTGTATGTTCAGACACACTGCAGCTTCCCCAAGTAATAGAGTTAATAAAATCAGACAAACAGTTTGATGTGGTTATAGTTGAAGCATTTTTTGGGCAAGAATCTCTTTTAGCATTTGGTCATAGGTTTCAAGCTCCTGTTATAGCTCTTTATGCTTCTGGTACATATTCTTTAATAGACATTTCTAAAGGAAATCCTTTAGCATTACCATATACACCAAACTTTCAGTTAGCATATTCAAATAAAATGTCTTTTCTAGAACGACTTCATAATACTGTTTTAACCACAAGTGAAATACTTTTCAATGAGTTTTACAATATTCCAAAACATGAGAACATCATAAAAACTTATTTTCCTCCATACCCTGGCTCTTCAAATATTCCTTCTGTTTCAGACATGATTAAAAATATTTCATTAGTTTTAATAAATAGTCACTCCTGTTGTTCCTACCCTAGACCACATGTATCAAATATTATACCTGTTGGTGGTATTCATGTTTCACCTAAGAAACATCCCTTACCTAGTGTAAGTATTCAACTTATATTTAGTCAAGTTAGTAATATGACTTAGTAAAAACTATCTCAAGAAATTAGTAGAGTATTTCAATTTAGTATATTTTAGAGTACTTTAAAATCAATAAACTTGCTATATAACACTTAGTTATTAACATGTGTAGTAATGTTTTCTTTGGTCTCTTGTAGTAAAGACAAATGGTTGTTTTATTCTCGTTATTAGTGTTCTACGTCAGAAAAGTATACAAATGTCACTTTTGTGTGTGTGTGTGTGTGTGTGTGTGACCTTTTCATGTATTTACATAGACCAACAAAACCATAAAATTTGATAAAAATTTTCAGAGAACAAGAGGTATCTTAAATTTATTAACATATACATAAAATATATCTGCAGCTTGAGACTTCGCTACAGTCCTAAAAAATGATTAACGATTTGTATAAATTGATATTTTATGAAAACATGCTAGAGAGACAAAACTGTAATCACAAGGACACTGTGAATTGAGCAATGATATGTAAACCATTTACTTAAACTGAACACCCTAAAAGTTTCACACAACCATATCTTCACAGCACCACATTTCAGGTTTTTGTAATGTTTTGAAAAAACTGAATTTGACATTATTAGAAAATTTGATCAAAACATATGACTATACAGAGAACTCAATACATTTCTTTGAACTTATTTTCTTTAATTTTACATATTTATCACTGATTTCACTTTGTATATTAATACAAATGCATTAATGAAAACAGAGATAGTAACAATTTTTGTCATGAGTC
Source organism: Magicicada septendecula (assembly GCA_034769895.1). Taxonomy (NCBI): domain Eukaryota; kingdom Metazoa; phylum Arthropoda; class Insecta; order Hemiptera; family Cicadidae; genus Magicicada; species Magicicada septendecula. The sequence goes on along the minus strand of CM068367.1, from coordinate 337,379,997 downwards.
TAACTCTTGCTTCATTGGAAGTTTACACTTTCTGAAATTAAACTTTACATTTTCCTTTAAATCATTTTTCTACCACCTCAACACCTAATTATTGTGAACCATAACATTAAAAATAATTACCTATTGAATTTTGTTGTCAAACAAGTATGATCTGTATACACTTATCCAGCACAGAATGCTAATATTTTAGATAAATATTTTTAAAAAAATTGTACCACTGCCTTAGCCAGCTTTCACTTTGTTGTGAGCTTTGGCAAAAGTGGCCGGTAAGAACTCTGTCAGTTCTATTATTGGAAGGTAATGTGAACACATTACACATCACATACACAATGGCAATCTGTTAACCAATTCAAACATTGCAGCTTACTCAAATAATAGAATTGACAACTCTCTTAGCAATCAACTCTGATGAAGCTCACAATGAGTGAAAGTCGGCTAATGAAAAGGTCAACATTGTTTAATTTTTATACAAACATTTAGTGTTCTGAACTGGTCTGTAAATTAAGTGATGAGACTAATTCAGTAAAACCTTTTATTTACAATCAAACTATATCTAGACTCTGTGACCTTTAAAATAGTTCCCTTGGTAAGCCACATAGCACTTTAGACTGTGTTTCCACTCTTCATAGCAGTGCTGGAACTCAGAAACTGGAATCTCCTTCAACTGGTCGGTTACATTTTTTTATGTTGTCTATCGTCCCAAAATGATGTCATTTGAGATGTTTTTTCAATCTCGGGAAGAGAAAGTAGTCACAGAAACTCAAGTCAGGTGAATAAGGGGACTGAGGAACAACAGGGATATTTTTCTTGCCTAAAAAACTCATTAACCAAGAGTGCTGTGTGACAAAGTGCATTGTGATGATGCAGCATCCAGATGTTCACTATGGATGATCTCACGTGGGCAACTCTTTTCCATAGCCTTTCAAAAATTTTTTGTTAAACGTGTTGATTGACAGTCTGTCCTGTAGGCAAAAACTCCCTATGTATAATCCCATTACTATCAAAGAAACAAATGAACATGGTTTTTATTTTGCATTTGCTCATTTTTACTTTTTTGGGACATAGTTTGGTGTGTGTGTCACTCCCTCACTCTCGCATTTTGTTTCTGGATCGTACTAAAAGATTCATAACCAGTAATAACATGGTTTAGAAAATCAGAATCATTTTCAATTTCTCCTGGAAGATAATGGCACATTTCCAGTCTGCTGCCTTTCTGTTCAAGATTGTGGTTTTTTGGGAGCAACTTTTCTCATTCACAATTTGTTTGTCGAAATTTGGTAAACTGTAGTGTGGTCCAAATTTAATTATTCTGCGATGATGCTGATGGTTAATCGATGGTCAGACCACACCAAGTCCCTAACTCGATCAATATTGTCATCAGTTCTTGACGTTGATGGTCTTCCAGAGCGTGGATCATCTCTAATTGATTCCACCCATCTAAAAATGCTTTAAACCATCTGTAAACCTGTGATCTTGACAAAGCTTTATCTCCATACACATTTGTCAATTTTGTAAAAGTCTCAGTAGCTTTGTGCCCGAGTTTAACACAAAACTTGATTGCACAACATTGCTCGTAATTGATGTCACTCATTTTTATAATGCACAAGAAAAACTCACTTCACGAAAGTTTCACGTGACAACAGTATACAATAAATACTAATACTCAATATAAATCAGCTGTTTATCTAACCATCTGTGTTAATGGAAACCTTACAGTGTCCATATTGACTGCTACATGATTAGTCTCATTACTTAATTTACAGACCTAGTATATAAATAATTACTAAAAATAATTTTTACAAACAGCATAACATATGTAAAAAATTAATTATTTCACACTTGCGTATACCACATTAATCCGTATTCCTGCCTTATGCTTGTTCCTCATCACTCTAGTAATAAGCATGTAATAACAACCCAATAACAATATTATTTTTACAGGACATACAGATATTCATGGATGAAGCCAAAGATGGTGTGATATATTTCAGCCTTGGTTCAAATATACCAGATGGAACATTACCTGAACACTTTGAAAGAGCTTTTGTGGTAGCATTTGGTAAACTTAAGCAACGTGTTTTATGGAAAGTAAAAGCTGAATCAATTACTGGATTATCTCCAAATGTTAAACTCCTCAAGTGGGCACCACAACAAGACATATTAGGTATACTAGGTACAATAAATACTAGCTTTTATTCTGACAAGCTTAAGAAGGCACTGTATAAAAGCAAGAATGTTATAGAATACATGATGAGAAATTTCTGGAATCTGTTATGAGAAATTTCTGGAACACTTATGCATTTTACATTTCTTTTATTTCTAATTTAGTTTCTTATACTTTTAAGTTTACAAATATTAATACACTGTACACAAGTTTATATTGTATTTATTTGTATTTATATTTGTATACACTTTTAAATACAAATATAAACTGTCTCAAAATAACATTTTGTAGACTAACCTCTAACTGCTCTGAGATTAGCACTGCTCTAAACAAAACACTGTATTTTATTTAGCAAGTTAATTATTTTACAACTGAATAATTAATTATTCTTATTGTTATACTTAAATTAATTTGTGAGATTTAGTATACAGATAATCTCATCAATTTTAATATCCTTAACAACAGTAACACCACACACACATACACACACACTCTCTCTCTCTCTCTCTCTCTCTCTCACACACAATTGTTGGGGATAGCTGCCAATGTCTGAGGTATTTTTTGGGCCTCTAAAAGCCTATTTGTGCATGATCCTATGAGCCACCTTATAGCTATGTCCTGGAATTACACAACTCAGCAGTTCAAACACAATAATGCAGCCTGAGTAGTAGAACAACCAGAAACTACTACCAGACAAACCAACATCTTGTGGAAACATCCCAAATAATATTTTATATTTTTATTTGATATTTCATGAGTAATATTTTTGCATTACATTAACATATGCAATCTGTTTCATTCTTATGCCATTTGTTAAATGCTTCATCTACTAATTTTATTGTGTTTCATACTAAAATGTCTGATTTAATGGTATTTGTAATCTGTTTGTAATTTGTAAAATCAATTTTTATAAATCTATTTCTGAATTTATAAAATCACAAGTTACAATTTACATCATCCACACAAACACTGTGTGTGTGTGTGTGTGTGTGTGTGTGTGTGTGTGTGTGTGTGTGTGTGTGTGTGTGTGTGTGTGTGTGTGTGTGTGTGTGTGTGTGTGTGTGTGTTGAAAACTAAATAAGTTCATATAATTTATTGATATGTATGATAGAATGTCAGTCATTTCTTATATTTTTCCAGCACACCCAAACTGTGTACTGTTCATAACACATGGTGGTTTACTGAGTCAACATGAAACTATTGATGCTGGAGTTCCCAATATTGGCATCCCGTTCTTTGGAGATCAGCCTATGAATGTTAAATACAGTGAAGATGCAGGATTTGGTATCAAGCTACCATATAATGAAATAAGTCCTGAAACCGTTTATAATAGAATAAACACAGTTTTAAGCAATTCATCGTAAGTAATTATATTTCATTGTCATTTATTTATTACAAATTATTTCATAGCTGACATCAATTGTGTGCATCATGAAAAAATTAAGTTTGATGTAATATTACTTTATTTTTATATTTTAACAATGGTTGATTTATAAATTTATGGCATTAAGTACCAAATTCAAAATAATCAAGTCAGAATTACTTGTCTTAGACTTACATGTCACAAGAGTATTTGTAGTTTTTCCAGTTAAGTTCACATCACAATGTTGCTTACAAATCAATCATTCAATATCAGTTATAAAATAACCATTTAATTGTTATCCTAACGTAATTACTTTAAGCAATGGTTAAGTAAACACTTTTCAGTTCCAGATTTTGCATGATTTGTTGTACTTTCAGAACACACACACACACACACAAATTATTTTCTTTTATTTATTTGTTTCTGCTCTGTGCAGTATTACTTTCAAGCAATAAAAGTTTTGATTTCAATAATAACAGTTTGAGTTTGAGTACCGGTGTTAATGACACATAACTGAGGTTCAGAATGTAGTGTAGTAACACCCTAATAAAACATTTAATATAAAAGTGTGTAAAAATAGATTGAAATAATTTTAAAATTTCATGGTAAAATATATAAAAGAAATTTTTTTTAATGAGTTTTAATAGTTTTAAAGAGAACTGAGCATTAAATATAAAAAACAAATAATGTTGGGATTATCAAATTATATAAAATTATTTTAGGTACCGTAGTACACAAAAACTTTGGGGCTATAAAAATATTTTTAAATACTCTTTAATTATATTAGCTACGTTAGATTAAAATATTGATTTGATGATTTTTTTTTAAGAGTGTGTTATAAATGTTATACATTTTTAAATAATTTTCGATTTTTTCAATAAATTTTCAATAAAAAAATGTTTAATAATTTTTAAAATAAATTGGTTTCAAATGATAATGTTTTTTGAATTTTCTAATTCAAATGAAAATAAGGTAAGTAACAGAATTAAGTCTAGCTCAACATTTAGTTTGTTTGGTTATAATAGCATAGTTTAAATTTAAGCATTTTTGTTCAGGAATAATTTGAGTGTGGAAATGCTATCTTTTTTAATGCCAACATGCATCAACCATATGTAGTAAAAACTGTTTCTTGGTTAAAATTATATAATTAAATTCCAGGTACCGTGAGAATGTTCGTAAACTACAAACATTATTCAGAGACAGAGAATCTAGTCCTTTAGATACAGCTGTATACTGGGTAGAATATGTTATTCGTCACAAAGGTGCACCACACCTACAATCACCTGCACCACATATGTCATGGATTGAATACTTGTCACTAGATGTTATAATAGTATTGAATTTGGCATTCCTAATAGTATTAGTACTGTTATATTTTGTTGTAAGGACTGTGATAAGACATGTCTGCAAGACAAAATTATCAAAAGTGGCAAAATCAAAAAAGATAAACTGACAAGGAATATAGAAAAACATTTTAGTAAAATAATAATTCATGATTTTTGTAATGCTTCATGATTTTCTTTGTTATCTAAAAATAAACTTATAATGTATATGAATTTTTATTTAAAATATACACAATTGGCTGAATTGTGTATTATAACACATTAATCAAAATTATAACTTAATCTAATTATTTGTTAATTCGAATTATAACGGAATCAGGTTTCCTCATCCATACTTCCATGAAACAATTAGGTACATTCAGGACCATTGTTACCGGAGGTGCAACACACGCATTTGTGCATGACAGCAAGTTTCTGAGGGGGGGGGTGAGTAAATATCAAAATTTCATAAGACAGATTTCCCGTTAGTACAATTTTTGTGTGAATAAACATGTGTTTCAAATTTAAAATACTACTTCCACATGGATATTTTATTAATTTATATATTTAGTTAATTAAAGTACCTAGTATTAAAGTAATTAGTCCTACTCTTTGAGAGAAGCACAAAAGATAAACTTTAGGATTTTAAGTAAACTTAGTCTGTACAGGCACAATGCATTCTTAAGTTGGAGTGCCCTGGGACCCGTCCACTGCTTCCTTAAGTTAACCTGTATAGTCAGCGTTCGTGCATAATCCACAAGATTCATACCTCTGAACTAAGCTCACATGTGGTCAGGATTCAGACGAACTTCACAAGCTTCCAAGCTTTCTACTCCGACCCCTGGAACCTAGATCACAAGTGCTGTCGGTTTGACTCAGTGTGGTCCTGGACTGTGCAATATGCTACTTTTGCAAAATTTCATCAACATGAGATTAATTATATCATTATCATAGTTTGTACTGAAGTTTTTCCATAAATACAAAAATGTTATGCTATGTTCAATGCAGAGTACCAGAAAAGAAAAGACACAAAGGAATATCCTACCCAATCTCAAAGTGGTGCACTGCAATAATTTTAAAACTTGACAATGATAATAATTTAAGTAATGTGCAACCATCAACAAATGACCAAATTTCTTTGTGGAGGAAACCAGTGATGTTCCTATTAAATTATCCTTAGAGATTAATGCTTCTGTCAATCACAGACACTTTAACTTTACAGTCAGAGTGTGCACAGGAGTTAACTTCAAATGCACTGGTGGCAAAATGGCTATCACAGGCCCTGGATATATTGCATGGGTGCATCCAGAAATTCATTTCAGAGAGTTTTAACAAAAAGTCAAGGTAATAAAATATGGTATGTATCTATCATGCCATGTAAGTGTTATGTTTCTGTAGATTTACAGAATTAAACACTATTATATTAAGTTGATTAATAGAAATGTATGCTATAATACGTTTTTTGTGACATTTGTCACATTGTCAGTGTTGAACAGTTATTATCTACCTTAGTAAGTTAAAATCAGTTTCTAATAGTAAAGTTAGTATAATAGAATTAGTGTAAAAGTAGAATCAAGACATGGCAGCAATACTTAATCTATATTAGTAAATCTGCAGGGGAAAAAGTCTGGCTGCGCTAATTTCAGAAACTACTGGGACGATCTTAATGAAAGGTTGGCTTATAGTGGCTACTTTGAAGAAAGTAGTGTCTTATAGTATCTTAGACTTTGTTTCATTTTGATATCTCAAAAATTGGCTGAGCTAGACAAAGTAGACAAGTCATGTATCTCATAGAAATTGTCAGTTTAAGCTCCAACAAGATATTCAGTACCGGTATTCTTAACCTACAATCATGTGTGTTGCTTACATATGCAAACTAATCTATGCTGCAAATTCGAACCTCTCTCCCAACCTTACCCATTACTTGAGTTGTTAGTAGTAGGGAGTACTTTATTATAAGCGAAAGAGAAATTAGTGCTGGTAGTGAGAGCTGATTTTAATGATTATTCACAAAAGGTTTCTTACTCATTTGATATATAAACATTTTGCTTTTCTTTACTTTTGCCAGCAATGTTCATTAGCAAGTCAAATAACATTCAGAATAGTAGCGTATAAGTTTGATTAATGTGTTTATGGCAATTATCTTAGTTTTCAGTTATTTATACTTACAATTCCAAAGAGAAAATCATCTTTAGGAAAGCCAATGATAAATTCAGAATGAAAAAGAATTTTCATAATATCAGGAATGCAACAATAACGTGAGGAAATGCTTACAACTCAACAAAGTAGACAAACAAGTGTTATTACAAGGGTTGAATTTTTAAAAATTCCTTTAATAAAGGAGGTTACCATATCCATTCAATAATAATGTCGAGTTTCTGGAGGTGGATTAAAGGAACTAATTGTACTTTTCTAGAAGAATAAGATAAATGGGCCGATTCACCTTATACTTCAAAGCTATACAGTGAGGAAAAGCAATTAATTGATCCTATGTCAGTTCCATTTGTGTAGCTGATGAGTGGATTATAATTAAAACCATTATGTAATTTATTTTTTCACAAAAAATTTTGTTCAACATCTGCAAGATGCTCAGGGTCCATGAGGGACTTCGGAGAGCTCATTCTTTTCGGCGTGTTTGTTCTGTAAAACGTACACTGTAGATTCGCAGCTTTACTCTGAGCAACGCTCCGTAGGGAATGTTGAAAATGTTTGTTGTACACTGTAGATTCGCAGCTTTACTCTGAGCAACGCTCCGTAGGGAATGTTGAAAATGTTTGTCCACGGTGTACCCTCACACACACTAAAACCTGTTCTGATGTTTCGATTACGGACATCATAATATTAAAACTTTGGAAACTTAAGCACTTCTTAATGGAGATCAAACATTAACTTTTACAAGCCATTAATTTTATGCATATTTTGAAGCAATAAATGTTTTAATAAATTAATCAATTCTGTGTACTTGTTTCTATTATGATATAAGAATTACGAACTAATATGTGCATGTGTGTATGTATGAAAAATATTTAAATATTTTTCTCCTCTGGAAAATTGTTTGCTCCTCCTGAAAAATATTTTGACCTCCCTGATCGCTAGTTATTTACTAGCCTGTGTGGAATATAGCGTTATGACATGGATCAGAATGGTGGGTGTTAAACAGAAGACACAAACGTATTAAGGAAGAAATGTTTTGCTGAGAAATTTATAATTATACGGGTAAACTGAATTGTCGTTCAGAAAAATCAGGAGACGAGTGGAAAGAAAGAAAGATTCGATTTTAAAAAAGAAAAATTACTAGTATAGTATTGACAGGAAAGGCTTTGATAATACTACATACATCATTCACCCTCAGCCGACAACGCGCAGCGAGAGTCCAAATCCATTACAGGAATCAGTAAAAATTAGTATTAATTTAAAACGAACAAACAGGAACACGAATTAAGAATAAAATAAAACGCTGTAAACAATCAGCGTCGCATCAAAATAACTCAGAACTACGAAAAAATATAAAACGGAACTTTAGACAAACAAGTTTCAATTTTTAAGACTACTGTTGCAAAGAACCACGGTCCCATGACATGTCTGATAACGCTTGAGTACTCATTTGGTCGGTTTTTGCAATTCATTGTCTATTCATTTGTTGCAAACACGTTTGGTAAGGTTTTTTTCATTTTCCAAGCTACTGTATATTTAGGCTAATTTTTATTTATAACCGGTTAAAATTAATTTTCCCAAACTCGAAACATATCTAAACCGTTTTCTCATACTCGAAAACGTAATTCACTTCACTGAATTAAATCTTAAAGCTGATCTTGAGATGAAATTTACATGTATATACAGCAATACTATCCCTCTGTAGAGAGGACTAATAATTGTATTCTAAACATTCTGTAAATTTGAGAACAGACTGTAGCCACTTTATATTGGAGTGGATTTTATATTTGCATTTATTATATTAGTATGAGTTGGTCACTATTCATTGAGTACTGCAAATTTTCACATTATATTATGGTTAAACAGAAGTAATTAAAAATATCGGTATGGAGAGCCATACATGACTTCCATGTTCTAAGATTTACATTTAAATCATTTACTTGAATTCGGTTTGATAATTTCTAAAAAAAAAAATCCCCCACCCTCAAACTATTTTCACTATTTCCAGATATTTTTGTTATTGTGGGGTAGTCGTTTAGTATAATGTTATTTTCGAGTCACTTTATATATACAAATTAGGTACTTTATTCTTATAAAGAAACTGAACTACGCAGATAATCATCCCTCCTCAACCGATTTCCACCATTAACGATATTTAGAATTTCATAGAGTAATAATTTTTTATCATATGTAAGTTCTAAGGTATTTAGGTATTTTATCCTTCAAAAATTAAATATTCGTACTTTACTTCTGAATTAAATATTCGTACTGAGCTTCCATTTACCTATCAAAGAGCCGTCCCAGCTATTGCCAATGAAAAGAGAGGAAAAAGAAATATCTAGTATATAACAATAGATACCATACTCTTAAATAAAAACTATCGATAAATAAAAATAAAACAAAACTCACTAAACAGATTACTTACTAAAGCTACATGTAAAAATAAAACGAATAGTGATATGTAAAATACAACACCATCACTTAATACGGAACTTAATTAACTAATTAAATTAAAGATATGATATGCTAGACGATAGCTAGGGCTACACGTGTTGTGTGAGCGGTAGAATTACGCAATGCTCGCGCACTTTACAGACGCGCCTTCCAGATTATTGGTCAGTTATTCTACCGGCACCCAGACCATTATCGTTACATACTACGCGATACAGCCGGGGTAAACATACAAGATTCAGAAGCGGAGTTAGTCAATTTAGAACTGTGAATCGGAGTACGATTAGTGTAAAGTGATTATAGTGAATTAGTGTGTGCGCACATCTGTAATTGAATTTGTGTTGCATAGTGCAACACTGTTAAATAAGTGACATTAATCTGTGCTACATTAGAGCGTGTTGGACAATGGAAAGCTGGTAGAATGGTTGTATACGAGTGTCTTTGTCTATTTGAAACTGTTATTAAAGTTGTAATTAACGATTTATCTGTGTTCACTTATTGTTTACGGTGTTTAAATACGTACGTGTGACCGTCTCGTAACAATATTAACCTAAAAATATCTTATAGCACACATAACAAAGTGGTCCTTAAATTAAAACCTAAAACTGATATATTCAGAATACAAATGAAGTCAAGGGATACACAGTGTTTTATAATGCAGTAACATACGAAAACGCCACAGTTCCGTATTTTTTTTCTGACACGAATGTCACTTATGTTGAGCTGTTGTAAAAAAAATAACAGTATTTGAAATAAATTCTGTGGATTGTAATGTTTACGTATGTTTTCTATTACATCTGAAAAATTGTGTTTTTGTACATTTAATACAGTATTACAGTATATACAGTATTTTCTTTTATGATTTATTATGTTATTTAAATTTAAGGCTATAGCCTTGAAGTTTACTTATTTTTAATCAGAATACTTAATACAAAGAATTCTTAGTAATGGCATAAATATCAGTGGCGGCTCGTCCATAAGGTTCAATGGTTCAGTGAACCCCCCTAAATAATTTAAATATGTTTAAGAATTTATTGAGATAATGGTTTCATATATAAATAACAAGGTTTGCGAGATTAATCTTGTTGACTGAACAATAATGGATTCGCGTAATAGGTGAATTGTTCGCTACTATTGGTTGAGGTGCAAAACAGCTCTCAGCACCTCCTAGACTGTGTAGACAGCTTTGGAGGGGGGGAATCAGTATACGCAAAATTATATTCAACAGTCGCTAATCCCGAGTGTTAGCGACAGAGACGAATAATTCCGACGAGGGCCGAACCGCACCGACAGGGAATTTTAACATTTTCGTAATACCACCATGCGCCATTATTATGATTTTTACCACATGATTTGTCCGTTTACCTTCGGTTTTGTGTCAGATTTCTATATTTCATTTAGAATGCAATGAAAATGTGTGCAGTAAAGTCTTAAAATCAAATAAATAGTGAAGTAGTTGTATTCCGAAAATAAAGTGTGTTTAATGTAGTGATTAAATAATTATAGTAACGTTAAGCTGGCGGAAGGGTGTATAACCTTCAAAGTGTTTGCTGGTATTTTTATGTTTTAAGTGTTCAGGTATTTATTATTTTGTGTTTAGTTCAATGATTTGGTAAAATGAGCAGTGTTCAATCTACTTAAAAAACAAATTTTTCTTGTCTCTCTATTAAAGATAAATGCAAAATTAAGGAACTCGGTAGGCCGCTTCCCGTTTTAAATATTAAACAGAAATATTTAACTATCCTTTTATCTTAACTATATATTTTTAGAATAATTTACAAATAGTATAACCACAACTTAATATTAGGCCTACTAAAAGTTGTCAATGGTTATGTCTTCATGTTGCGACCCACCCCGTGTGTTATTTGGAATTATCGTGTGCTCTTATCTTACTGGAAACGTTCAGACATTGAACCCCCAACTGTCACAACCACGAGCCGCCACTGATAAATATATAACTGTAGGTAATTTTTTAATCTATAGCTATTTGAATCACGAGCTGAATATCCCACGGAATGAGATGCACACTCACGTACGCTGCAAAATAGATCTCTTTTAGACGACTTTAGTAGGGGGAAAATACTGGTCTTGACGCACAAAGGAATACCGCCTTTCCCACGGTCTAGATCAAAGAGATGCCGCCGTTCCCACGGTCCAAGATTTTTTCCCACGCCCCACGCTCCCCCCACCTCCGCTGGACCACAGCATCGCAAAGAAGCACAGCATCCGCGAATTTCCGAGAATAAAATTTTTTTATTTTTTTAATTAAATTGATTTGCATATCCGAGAATATATGCCGCCTTTCGCACGCTTAGATCAAAGAGATGCCGCCGTTCCCGCGGTCTAGGATTTTTTCCCACGCTCTCCCCACCACCAATGGGCCTGCAGCATCCGAGAATTTCCGCGAATAAAATTTTTTATTTTTTTGATTTGATTTTTTTTAATTAAATTGATTTGCATATCAAGGGTGGGTGGTGGGTGATGGTTGGGTTCCGACTTGATGCATTATAGTGTATATATTAAAATATATGATCAGGGTTACCAACCTTGCATGAGTTCAAATTTGTTGTGTGTTTTAATGTATATTAAATCTATATGATCAGGTTTACCAACCTATGCATGGATCAAACTTGATATGTGTGTTATATTGTATATTAAAATATATATGATCAGGGTTACCAATCTTGCATTATTGTGTATAGAACAGATCTGCCAACATTTTTCTGTGGTGGGAAATTCAAACTATATGATCATGATTGTTGTCGATATCAATTCTCTCTTTGAATGTAAATAACTATCTCTCTCCCTCCCTCTTACTCTCTCTCTCTCTCTCTCTCTCTCTCTATCTGTCTCTCTCTCGCACACACACATTTAGTAGATTACTGTTGCATCTCACTCTCTCTCTCTCTCCACGTGTTTATGTAACGGGTCTCACTCTCTCTCTCTCTCTCTCTCTACGCCATCGGTTTTACTATGATATCAATTCTCTCTTTGAATGTAAGTAACTCTCTCTGTCTCTAGACGCGGTTATCCATCACGATATAAACTCTCTCTCTCTCTCTCTCTCTTTATGTAATCGGTTTTACAGTGATATATCATGTCTCTCTCTCTCTCTCTCTCTCTCGCTCGCAGACGTCGGAAGAAATTCCTAGTTTTTAATGTAATTACCTGTGTGTATGTTAACGGCTTCACAATAAATGTTAGCCTATTGTGTGTGCTATGTAAATTGTTTGTACATCAATGAATAATATAATCGTGCTAGTTTTAATGTAATGCGTATTGTGTATTGCTGCTGCTGCTGCAAACGTCGGTAGAAATTCACACATTCAAATAGTTGACAGCACCAATAAGGTATGATTTGAATCTTTCGGTGTAGCATTTCACATAATTTAATTACAAATAATTGCTTGCATGTTCAGAGGTTTATAACGAAATAAATTAAAATAAACCATAATTTGTTTTAAATGATTAAATATATATTTACACCACTGTACACTTTAACTGGTTTTAGAAAGTTATATTCAGTGTGGTAATTAGTGATAGAAAGATTAACTATGCACGCGCGCACACACACACACACACACACACACACACACACACACACACACAACGATACAGTAACACAATAAATACTTTCTAATCCATAAGTAATCCGAATTACTGTCACCGCTGCTAATGACTGTCATGTGTCAAATTAGAAAGTAGGACGCACCGATTTAGACGATGTACTCACGGTCAATGACCCTTGGTTTAAGTTAGCGAATAATAACTATATCTAATTCTGTATCGTTGTGTGTGTGTGTGTGTGCGCGCGCGTGCATAGTTAATCTTTCTATCACTAATTACCACACTGAATATAACTTTCTAAAACCAGTTAAAGTGTACAGTGGTGTAAATATATATTTAATCATTTAAAACAAATTATGGTTTATTTTAATTTATTTCGTTATAAACCTCTGAACATGCAAGCAATTATTTGTAATTAAATTATGTGAAATGCTACACCGAAAGATTCAAATCATACCTTATTGGTGCTGTCAACTATTTGATTGTGTGAATTTTTACCGACGTTTGCAGCAGCAGCAGCAATACACAATACGCATTACATTAAAACTAGCACGATTATATTATTCATTGATGTACAAACAATTTACATAGCACACACAATAGGCTAACATTTATTGTGAAGCCGTTAACATACACACAGGTAATTACATTAAAAACTAGGAATTTCTTCCGACGTCTGCGAGCGAGAGAGAGAGAGAGAGAGAGAGAGACATGATATATCACTGTAAAACCGATTACATAAAGAGAGAGAGAGAGAGAGAGTTTATATCGTGATGGATAACCGCGTCTAGAGACAGAGAGAGTTACTTACATTCAAAGAGAGAATTGATATCATAGTAAAACCGATGGCGTAGAGAGAGAGAGAGAGAGAGAGTGAGACCCGTTACATAAACACGTGGAGAGAGAGAGAGTGAGATGCAACAGTAATCTACTAAATGTGTGTGTGCGAGAGAGAGACAGAGAGAGAGAGAGAGAGAGAGAGAGAGAGAGAGAGAGAGAGAGAGAGAGAGAGAGAGAGAGAGAGAGAGAGATAGTTATTTACATTCAAAGAGAGAATTGATATCGACAACAATCATGATCATATAGTTTGAATTTCCCACCACAGAAAAATGTTGGCAGATCTGTTCTATACACAATAATGCAAGATTGGTAACCCTGATCATATATATTTTAATATACAATATAACACACATACCAAGTTTGATCCATGCATAGGTTGGTAAACCTGATCATATAGATTTAATATACATTAAAACACACAACAAATTTGAACTCATGCAAGGTTGGTAACCCTGATCATATATTTTAATATATACACTATAATGCATCAAGTCGGAACCCAACCATCACCCACCACCCACCCTTGATATGCAAATCAATTTAATTAAAAAAATTAAAAAAATCAAATCAAAAAAATAAAAAATTTTATTCGTGGAAATTCTCGGATGCTGCAGGCCCATTGGTGGTGGGGAGAGCGTGGGAAAAAATCCTAGACCGCGGGAACGGCGGCATCTCTTTGATCTAAGCGTGCGAAAGGCGGCATATATTCTCGGATATGCAAATCAATTTAATAAAAAAAATAAAAAAATTTTATTCTCGGAAATTCGCGGATGCTGTGCTTCTTTGCGATGCTGTGGTCCAGCGGAGGTGGGGGGAGCGTGGGGCGTGGGAAAAAATCTTGGACCGTGGGAACGGCGGCATCTCTTTGATCTAGACCGTGGGAAAGGCGGTATTCCTTTGTGCGTCAAGACCAGTATTTTCCCCCTACTAAAGTCGTCTAAAAGAGATCTATTTTGCAGCGTACGTGAGTGTGCATCTCATTCCGTGGGATATTCAGCTCGTGATTCAAATAGCTATAGATTAAAAAATTACCTACAGTTATATATTTATCAGTGGCGGCTCGTGGTTGTGACAGTTGGGGGTTCAATGTCTGAACGTTTCCACTAAGATAAGAGCACACGATAATTCCAAATAACACACGGGGTGGGTCGCAACATGAAGACATAACCATTGACAACTTTTAGTAGGCCTAATATTAAGTTGTGGTTATACTATTTGTAAATTATTCTAAAAATATATAGTTAAGATAAAAGGATAGTTAAATATTTCTGTTTAATATTTAAAACGGGAAGCGGCCTACCGAGTTCCTTAATTTTGCATTTATCTTTAATAGAGAGACAAGAAAAATTTGTTTTTTAAGTAGATTGAACACTGCTCATTTTACCAAATCATTGAACTAAACACAAAATAATAAATACCTGAACACTTAAAACATAAAAATACCAGCAAACACTTTGAAGGTTATACACCCTTCCGCCAGCTTAACGTTACTATAATTATTTAATCACTACATTAAACACACTTTATTTTCGGAATACAACTACTTCACTATTTATTTGATTTTAAGACTTTACTGCACACATTTTCATTGCATTCTAAATGAAATATAGAAATCTGACACAAAACCGAAGGTAAACGGACAAATCATGTGGTAAAAATCATAATAATGGCGAATGGTGGTATTACAAAAATGTTAAAATTCCCTGTCGATGCGGTTCGGCCCTCGTCGGAATTATTCGTCTCTGTCGCTAACACTCGGGATTAGCGACTGTTGAATATAATTTTGCGTATACTGATTCCCCCCTCCAAAGCTGTCTACACAGTCTAGGAGGTGCTGAGAGCTGTTTTGCACCTCAACCAATAGTAGCGAACAATTCACCTATTACGCGAATCCATTATTGTTCAGTCAACAAGATTTGAACGCGTCTTAAACATATGAAACCATCCTATACTAGGTCCACATGTTTCTGATTCGTCTCCTTTTTTATCCCGAATGTAAGTAAAAAATGCTTCTCGCTTGTTTCACCATGAAGGTAAGCCGAGTTAACGGCATGGTACGCTGCATTTGATGATTAATCCAAATGCTTAGTCTTTTTTTCATTTCTTCAATCGCACTGCGTCTCGACCGAGTTATTTTAGTAACAGATAATTTTGTTGACATCAACGCAGGTGTTATTATCTTTTCAAAAATTTTAAAATGTCTTAATTGTCGATGGTGCTAAATTTAACGAACAAGCTACATCCACTTGACGCTCACCAGATTCTAATCGTCTTAACGCTTGTAATTTCACACCCAAGCTGATGCTTTTTTCTTTGCATCTTATTTACAAGGTCAGTCTTTAAACCCGACATGACTGGTGATTGAGAAACTGAACACTTTGCAATAATATTACGTAAAAATATCACGAACTACCGATAAAATTAATATAAGCATTACCTAACTAAATAAGGAATAAATAAATTGTACGCACTGATTACTAAATACAATTCAGTTGGCTTCGACTTTAGATCCAAAAGCGCTATGAGGAATCAGCACTAAAAGGGGCCGCGCTAAGCGGGGTAATACGGCGCATGTTTAATCATCTTAAAATAATGGTAGATTTCTTCATCGCGCGCTTTTTATACAGAGACTATTTCATTAATGTATATTTGCCACACATGTCGAAATCCAGCTACTTAGGCGTAAAACCAGTTACCCGGAAAAACGTTCTGTTTAGATACAGTTCTTATACGTGGACTAAAACAGCGCGATCAGTTCTGTGTTCATGCGACGCTCTAGTCAGTTCGGCTGACAAACACATCTGCACGACATGATTTAAAGACATTATTAAAGCCAATAGTTTGAAATTACTTTTACAATTACAATTAGTTTGAACAAACAAAACTGGAGTCTTCTACCAATTGTTTTAAGATTCTAAAATTTAGATTTTGTGTAGATTACGGTGTATTCTATTTGTTCTTAAAAGTGTCCGCGGACCCCAGGGGTCCGGGGACCCCAGTTTGGGAACCATTGCTTAGAACATTGCTTACGTGACACGCGTCACCTACGCTACTGATGTTATTGTATGACGTATCGCTGTGACGGTGTTGTAAAGGAATGTAGGCTACAACTCTGTAACTCAACGTTCTGGATAGTGTTCTTCGTGTTCTAACTCTGGCAATGTAACTTTCGACAGTCTTGTTATCATGTATCAAATTTCAGGAGTGCCGATTCTTTAATATTCTCAAAAATTTGCGGCCGTTTGACAGAATCAAACGCCGTTGCATAATACAGCAAACACAAAGTAATTTGATTTCGGTAATCTAGACCTTTCCATAAAATGTCTAATGTTAAGTATTCCTTCCGTGTTTCTTCCACTAACATGTAGTCTGTTAATCCGGTGCTTGCGATAATAAAAATACTCTGATCCTGTTGATTATCATAAGAAATGCAAATTTAAAGCTACTGTTATATAATTGTTGTAGTTTGTAAATATAATTATTCCTTTTTTATGTATTATGTATTCTACATGAATAAACGTTACTTAAGCATTTTGTACCATATTCTACGCTTTGAAGCAGGAGGTATACGCTGATTCATGCCACCCTCTGACAGCTTAAAAAAATATCGACTGTAATTCCGTCGACTCCAGTTATGGAATCCTCATTGCCTTTTCCTCTTTTCTTTTCAGAATGGCTAACTCTTGTCTAGTCGAATCGTTATCGTTTCCTCAAATGCTGTCTAGTTATAAACCACGACCAGTTTTCTTTAAGGAAACAAGAGTTGGATTGACCAGCGAGCGAAGAAGAACTGAGGCATCAGATATGGCATTTTTAGGAATCGGAGGAAGAGGAACGTAGATGTAAGAGGAGTTGAACGGGAATCAGTTGCAATGCGGAAGACATCAGAAGCTATTGGCATATACGGAAAGGACAGGTGGAAAGAAAGAATGCCAATGGGATGTACTTCACATGAGGCCACGAAATGGGAGATTGTGGAAAAAGTGTTGGAAACCTTGGAAGAGGTGGGAGGATACAGTTTGAAGTTGGACCAAGCAAACTATCCAAAAGCAAGCGCAGAAGAAAAAGATTAAACATACTTAATGGTTTAAAAATAAATAAATAAATAAATATTACAGGTTTGCGTAGGATTATCATGAGGCTCTAAATTCTCTTGGGGTCTTTCGGTCAACGCTACGTTGAAAGTTACTAAAAAATCCAAACAAAATTTTGAAGGGATTGGACAAAAACATGCACGGGTGAGTAAGCTGTACAAAACTGGGTTTTCCGGCTGGGTTATACTGTGCAGAGAGTTGCTATAATTAGGTAGCTGAGGAGAATAAGAGGCTGTTGGATGTTATACATAGGCCTACCGCAAAGAAGTGTCGCGCGAAACGGCGGATCTCTGCAATGAACAACTTCTGACCCGCCACGGGGACGTAAACACAACTCTTCAAAGGTGTTAGGTCAGCTACGTTTGGCCGTGTTTACTCTCGCTCTACATCTGCATTATCTTATCTCTTGTACTAACAAATTGATTAATCATGACAACTTTCACATTCTGAGTACTAATAATATTTAGTTCCAAGAAATTTTGAAGCCCAGTTAAGAATGGTAATTATCCCACAGTTTTATTATCAGTAAGGTAAATGCATTGGTATTTTGAAATGATTGAGGTCATGTTCTCTTAAAGAATCAGCAGTACGTTTAGTAGAAGTGTTCTGTTACAAACATAAAGTTACCTTTATGGTAAACAGTTTCCTTGAAAGGCGAATGATTTTGTGTCTTGGACGTTTGTAGATTTTGTTCCCTCTCATTCCATTACATCCCCTTGGGTTTAATTTTACTTTTGCAGCGCGGTGTTTTTTACATGGTCTTTAATATCATATTACCCATTTTTTATTGTAAGTACTGGTTTTGTTGTTAATATTGGATCCGGGAATTTTAGCTTTAAATTGTAATACGACCTGTAAATTTGTACTACAGTAGAGTGGTAAATCCAGACGAGGGCGCAGCCCCTCAGAAAAAATTAATATATTCCTAAAATATCAAATCCCTTCATTTATAATCCTATAACCAAGTAGTTCTGTGATAGAATAGATACAAAATAACAAAATTTAAAAGTCCTAACGGCTGTGTGGAGGTTTCGTAAATGTCCAAAACCCTCAGACTGAATCAGATACGGCGTGAATCGTAGTATTTAAGGGAGAATCCAAGTGAACCCAATTCTATTACGGGAGAAAGTTTTTACTTTTAATCGTGAAACAAGATTATTTCTCATTGCATAAAACTACTGTCGTTAATTTTCAAAGCCAGAGTGGTCCAGAAACGAGGTTCCCGTGGTTCTGGTCTTAAAACTGCCTTATTGACATAAATTAAGTGATAGCCTATATTTTTTCTAACAGTTTATATACTAAGAATTTAAAAGAAAAATTGATGTCAGTATCGCTTGCAATTCCAAAATGTTTGTCAAAAACGTTTAAAATATAGTGGTCACAATTTTTTCCGTGTTTATCTAATAACTGATATAAAATATTCTAAATGAAAGAATAACTTTATACCTTAAGGTTTGGGACAGGTTTGGATTTGGGACAGCTTATCTGTTTCACTCTGTTTTCTACTATTTTTGTTTAAAAACATTTTTACGGTAATCCTTAAACCTCACTTACTAATACTGGTAAAGCGTGTAGGATAGTGTAATGTCGGGTACAATAATGATAGTACGCGCCCCCGTCAGAAAAATGGTCGACCCCATCAGTTATTCTTCACAAAACTGGGTCGAATTACTGAGCGTTCCGGATTAGTAGAATTTAGATTTTAATCCATTGGGCAACCCAATCAGATAAACCAGTAGCGCCCTTAGCAGCCGTAAGGACGTGTGCAAACGTGCTGGCCCTTATTGAACCCATAACGTGCTGGGTTATTCGTGCTGGGTTAATGTGTGCAAACGTGCTGGCCCCCCCATAATTCTCCAAATTCAAACAACATATCTCAACACACTCCTCATGTTCTATATAACGCTGTCTTAAAGTTATATAAAAACGTTATCGCTATCAGTTTTAATATAAATTCGCCAAGTTAACTTGTAATTATAATAATCCATAAAGCTTAGAATATATAATGTTACTTATCACAAGATATGTTGAAAGAAATACTCGAAAATTGCATGTTTCACTGCTTTTTTTTCTTTTTATTGTCTTCGAAATCCAAACACATATTTACGAATCTGAATCTCTAAGCACTGTTCTAAACAGTTCTTGAGCACAACGCACCGAGTTTTCTAAACACATACACACACAATACCTTTTTCTTTGGGTATCCATAGTTTCTTTTACAAGCCTGTAATTAAAATCGTGTTCAATTCATTAACCACAGAGAGGTAGGCCTACTACTCTTTAGCTTAGAAGGATGACAGTTGGCGTCACAGTGACTGTTATCGTAGTAATTAATTGTTTATCTCGCAACAGCGCGGTTAGATTGTTGACATGTTTCAGCACGTGAATGGGTCGGTTCCATTGAAGGCGAAAAGCTACGGTTGACGAACACTAATTTTGGCAACACCGCGGCAACATGGACACAAAACAGTAATAACGGTGCAATCTGATTGGTGCACAGAGACAGTTCCGCACAGTGCTGCGCAATTAAGAATACATTATTACATCTAAGGCTTCCGAATGTCAATCTTCTGGCTGTTTTAGTAATACTGTTAACAGTTCCCTTGTCTCTATTCATAACACAGCCTATCTGAACTATATTGGATTTCTACAAAAAAATTTATAAATAACAGCAGTAAACATGGAAAGTAACCAGCTGAATATCTTACAACTTACGTTGGAATAATCAATCTACACGTAATTTTTTGGTAGTGTAGCACACAGCATTCACAAGAATATATAGCCTAATTAGTTGGCAAGTATCAGATTGTGCATTTAGACTGAACTAATTCGAATATAATCATAGAATTTAACAAGATGTGTTTATATTTATTTACAGTTAAACTTACAACATTATCTGTTTATAACACAAGGAAAAGAACAATTTTAACATTTTTCAGGAGCAACATGACTTTTCATTTTCTAACGAGTGGTTTGATGATGTGTTGATGGGGGTATCACGTCTCGATTTGGGCTTGTGGGAACTCCAGTGGCAATAAGTAACTTCAGTGTGTCTAGACTTGATAAAGCACTTGCTGCACAGCTCTACCGTTTACCTTCATTTGTTAGTAAGAAGATTTCAAGAGGCAATGAATTTATTAAGGACTGTGTTTACTTATGGAGAGAATGAAATCTGTTTTAAACAAGGCATACATTTGTTGTAAACATTAATAATAAACAATATTTAATATTTTTAACAATAATATATTTTTATTTATTGTATTTACGCTGTTTCAACAGTTTCCATTACTATTATGCTCAGAAATATAAATATACAAAGATATAGAAATAAATTTTTCTATTTATAAGTATAAGTATGTTTTCAAATAATAAATAATAAATTATACTGTATTTCCACAAAGAAATTATACAGAAATAACTATTTATTTGTATATTTATTCTATATTTCTGAAGATAACAGTAATTAAAACAGTGTAAATACAAATAAATTAAAAATATGTTATTGAAATACAAAATATTGTCTATATTTAATATTTCGTTTTTAGTTGTACAAACAAAATTTTATAATAAATTAAGTAATATTAGTATATATGAGAAACCAAATATACTGTAACTTTTGGTTCATTACATTCGTGACTAATCACGGTTACTGTAATCATATACTTGATAATAAAGTGTAGACACTTTATTTCTAAAAAGGTAGCACACTTTTTCAATAAAGTATAAAAAACCCTTCATAAATATGAAGTAAATATGTTTTCATAACCTCAGCTCATATTACTGTTGAAAAGAATTTTATTACATCTAAATGTTGCTCAAATGAATCGACAAATAATATACAATTCTCATGTCATTCCCTATTTCTCGGCTTCTTAACAACCTTTAAATATTAGTTTAAAGATTTTATAACTGTTTCATAAGGCAGTTCGTTATTGCATTCGTGGCTACATACATGATTAATGGGTAGGAATGTAATTTAAAAAATTACAGATATATTCACATAAACACGTCTGTATGCACAAAAA
The DNA here is from genome assembly GCA_034769895.1 of Magicicada septendecula. Lineage (NCBI taxonomy): Eukaryota > Metazoa > Arthropoda > Insecta > Hemiptera > Cicadidae > Magicicada > Magicicada septendecula. Next base: position 337,358,017 of record CM068367.1, on the reverse strand, counting down.
TGTGTGCGTGTATGTGTGTGTCCCCGCACGCGCGTGCTTGTAAATAACAAACAGGAACAGTGATAAGTACTGCTCAATGAATCTGTCCTTGAAATGCTGACTAAAGTATAAGCCAATTTGTCCCTATTGCCATTGTGTATTATCAGATTGTGTGTGTGTGTGTGTGTGTGTGTGTGTGTGTGTGTGTGCGTGCGTGTGTGTGTGTGATACATTTAATTTACCTACACAAAATAAAACCATATTTTTAATAATAAACTGTAAATTATTTATTATTGCTGTTATTGCTTCTTACACACAAATCATTTTTGTGCATTTAATTGTTATTAATTATTTTATATTTATGTAATTAAAAATTTATATAACAGTTGAAGAAAATAATATAACAATATTTAAAAGTAACAATAAGTTTCTCACAACAACAATTAGGCTACGCACACGTTATAATTTAAAAATATTTTTCTATTTGTATGTTAACACTTTACTATTACCTTTTACTACTAATCATTTGCCTATACTCTATATAGACATAATGGTAAGGTACTTACATAACCTTCATAACAAATTGCTAGTAATACTGAAATAATTTCTATATACATTACCTACCTCATAAATTTTTATTCATTATATAATACAACAGTACAAATGTATAGGATACTGTGCATTGCACAAAGAAATTAAAATAATTAATTAAAATAAATAAATAATTCATATTGTTAGCAATAATAATTCAGCTTTCTATCTGAACTGTAAACTTTCATGTTGGAACAGGTTGATCACGCCACTTTGCTGTGTCTGTGTGTACACGCGTATGTTACGTGTGTGTGCGCGACCTGTCAATTCCTGAAAATCGTCAACCCTAATGAACGCCATTAATTATATGAATTTATTTATTTTATAAAGATTGTGAGCATAATATCACAAAACCAAATACACCAAAGTGTGTATAAAAATAAGACGCACATGTGTATAAAAATAGTGTGAAAAGAATAAAAAGTGTGATTATAGTGAACATAAATATAAATAAAACTTATGTTAATTAAGCTAGAGAAAAATGGTTTATACACAGTGAACACATAAAAATTACCGACAAGATGAATATTGGGTAATGAGAAAAAAGACTTCGCATTTCGCGAAGACAAACGAATTAAATGTGATAATAATCGTGTGTGAGAAAGGACGCCACCGACAGACTGGCATGCAGAATATTGTCGAAACATGATTTTAGCGCCCTAGGGTATAAATACACGAGACGCGCTAACTTAATTCTCTTTCTCGATCAACTACTGTGGCACCCGGAGGCTCTGCTTCACGAGTACAACTCTTTCTCGTTCAACCATAGTCGCAGCCGGCGGCTCTGCCAGAGACAACAACCACAGCATCAGCCGGAGGTTCTTCACGACTACTCATCACTTTCGTGAGAACACCTGCAACCAGAGGCCATGACGGGAGACGAGGGAGCAGCCAAGTGCATGTAACAGAGTCCAGCGAGGGACGAGGATCAAGGACTCCAGGACTACACGACGACAAAGGAGCACCCAGGATCTAGGACCTAGGACCGAAGAGGACACGCTGCAGATTGACCACGACAATAAGGTGAAAAACAACCAAGTATTTGTAAAACAGAGACTCACAGAAAGACAATATAATTAACGATGCAAAAAGAGAGGCAATCAAATTCATAGATGAATTAATAAATTTTTCAAATGTAAATATTTCTTGTATAGTAATTAGAGCAATGTTTTAAAATGTTTTAAACTTTAATTTTGAATCAATAATTATAGTCATTGATATTTAAATTGATATAAAAGTAATAGTAAATTTTATTAGAAAACAAAGCAATGCATATGCAGTAAATTCAAAAGAAATTAGATCATTAGAAAGAAATTAGACAATCTAATCATTATCACACTAATGAGCAAGCCGAGAGCAAGATTAGATAATTATAAATGTGTATTATAGTATAAGATTGTATATTATGTCTATGTGTAATACGAGATTATCACTTATATGTAGTAATTAGATGTGTGCTACGACTACACACACAAGCAAATAATAATGATTTTAAATGTAAACAAAATAAGAAATGTGTGTTTAATAAATTTTTAAATGATTTTTTAAATAATTACGTTGTGTTATTATTATTACGATTACACCCATCATATACACACACGAATTTAATGTGTTGTAAATGGCTTCAAAGAACCTGGGGCTCGCACATTAAATAATTAATGTTGTTGTAATACATTAGATGCTGTAACTGATAATTTCAGCTTTACTGAAATAATATGGAACACTTGTCTATTCTATAAGTATTTCGTACTACTGCTTCTATGTCTACACAATTTTTGTTTGCGTAATATCAAAGTTCTTTGTACATATTAAATTAAATAAACAGTCACTAACAGACTGTTTATACTTTAAGTAAGAAAGCACCATAAACAGTTTCACTCCACTTCTTAAAAAGAAAAGGGAACTACTGCTTTAAAGTCAAAGAGTAACCTCTAGTGAGAGAATCCATCCTCAGGCTTGAACTCCGACTAATGGCCCCCAAGGCTACAAAGCGCCCACCCGCAGTCGACTCCTCATACGAGACGGCCAAGACTCCATCTGGGTCATGGAGCTGGTGAAACCGCGTCCCTCCACATTCGCGGATTCTGGTGCCCCTGCTCCGAAAGCAGCCTCGCCACCATATTCTGCTGCCGCCGTCCTTGTGTATTTCGATGTTCACCTTATGTAACCAATCGAAGTACTGGCGAGTCGAGGACAAAACCTGAGTCTCTACGAATAATATGTCCTTTATAGGCTACAGCAACGCGTGCTCCGCTACAGCTGACTTCTTCCGGTTGGCCCAGACGACACTGTCGCCTGTGTTCACCAATGCGCATGTTGAATACAGGAGATGTGTCGATACAGACTTTTCCACAAGGACATGGTACTCTGGATACGCCACACGAAGGACCCCTAGCGTCCTTCGCCAATCGCAGACGCTGTTAGATCTTCTGTGTTGGCAGAAAAACTGTCTGCACATTACGCTCGAGCAACTTCCCTATGCGGTCCATCACATTCCGGAGGTAGGGAAAGAAAGCCTTGACAACAACCTGTCCGACGCATCTGGTCGGTCAGATATCCATGATCACAGGTTTCTCTTCACCTCCGTAGCAGAGTAACCATTCGCCTACAGAGCTTCATCAATATGTTTGAGCTCCTCGCGTATTGGGCTTTCACATGAGCAATACCCGGCCCACCAGCGTCTTCACCAAGGCGTGCTTCTGCCTAGAATGGAGCTTGGAGTCGTAATGCAAATAACTATCCTTATGCCTTGAATTTCGGTATCACTTTGGCCAAGCCCACCATCGCCCCTTCTACGGACCAACAACGTCAAGCACGCCAGTTTGACGTCCATTTCTTTCTCAATCGTGAACTGGATGAATACTGTTCATGTGATCTAGGAAACAGCGGAGCTCCTCTTCCTCTGGCATCAAACAACGAAGGTGTAGTTCAGATAACCGAAACCAACACTTTGTCTATGTAGCGCCACCTCTTCAAATTCTCCATACAGAAATTGGCGATTAATGGGTTCAAAGAATTCCGCATTGTGTCATCTGTTTGTTCGAAGAAGTATCCGTCCCATTGAAAGTATGTGGTGGTCAGTACTTGATGGAAGAGAGGCGTGATGTCCGCTGGAAATAGTTCGTATGTCCCTATGTCTTCTGAAATGGAATCATAATAAACGGGGAAACAACATCAAATCTGATCTTGAACAAAGTGTCATTAGGCTCCACTTCGATGGTCTTCCAATTTCTCAACGAAGTGCGTCGAGTCTCACACAAAGGCATCCGTCAGCACGATGTACGGCTGCAACAGTCAAGTAAGGTGTTTCGCTTAGGGATTGATCAGCGACCCAGTAGCGATAACAATCGTAAGCGATGTCCTTTCGTTATGAACCTTAGGCAGACCGTAGAGTCTGGGTGAGAAACATAACTCAGAACAATGCACGGCAGTCATTTCTGTTCCAAAGAATATTATTTGACCAGTTGTTCACTCTTCCGTAGTTCTTGACAAAGTTTTATACATCGCCAGATCTAACACTACACTTCTGTATTCAGTAGTATCCCTTGGCACTTACCTTGTCAGCCGGTAAGACATTGATACTAGTATCACACTAAGTTCCCTCAATGTTAAGTTACTCTTCAACGGACCAGCTTGCCTTAGGGTTCTAGCAGATTCTTGTATGATCTGATCTTCCTCGACACTGAGTAACTCACAGATTCTGGCCGTAAGCAGTCTGTCCGAGAGATGTATGTATTGATTGTCCTCTTCAAATCTAAAAGCGGCTTCGTTGCTTGGTGCGAACTAAAACATTGAAACTTTTGTTTCTGTCTTTCTGACGCTGCTTTATGTTTGACGCAATGTGAAATGCGATCTACTGCATCCCAATGCTAACAATGTTACCGTACGAACATGCGTATCGTACAGTGGCTCATCAATAGCCAAATGCGATCTACTGCATCCCAATGCTAACAATGTTACCGTACGAACATGCGTATCGTACAGTGGTTAATCAATAGCCAAATGCGATCTACTGCATCCCAATGCTAACAATGTTACCGTCCGAACATGCGTATCGTACAAATGCGATCTACTGCATCCCAATGCTAACAATGTTACCGTCCGAACATGCGTATCGTACAGTGGTTCATCAATAGCCAAATATCGCAGTGTTTGGTGGATGCGCTCACGGAGAAACGCGCGCTCAGTTCTATAGCCCCTGTCGAGATTTGTATCTTTCTTTTATGCACAGCGGCCAGGTCGGGAATACAAGTGATGACCAATAGCAAATATGCCCCGACTAGAACTCCCACGATGCTGAAGAAAGCGGCGGTTAACTCCGAGAAAGCAAGTGAGATGTTACTTCTTCCAGATCTAGACTCAGAATATGTCTCTATCTCTATCTGTCTCTCTCTCTGTCTCTCTGTCTCTGTCTGTCTGTCTATCTGTCTGTCTGTCTGTCTGTCTGTCTGTCTGTCTCTCTCTCTCTCTCTCTCTCTCTCTCTCTCTCTCTCTCTCTCTCTCATGAAGCTGAATAAATATTGGTCGTTGGCTCTGGTACACGTTAAGATAGTTGAGCCTATCAGAATATCAGAAGAGAGAATGATGACCTATCATTCCGTTCCATTGAATGACAGACGCCTTAAAAATCTTGCCCACCTAAATGATGTAATTTAAAAATCTTGTTATTACATGTTTATCAGTGTTTGCGATTACATAATGAATATTATTGTGTTACTTCAGATTACTGGCCACACTCCCTGATAACGTAAATTTTTCGCTAAATTAGTCGCTAGATAAGTACAGAGATATAACTGCATCACTTTCAAAGTTACGTTTCAAGGTCGAGAAGGCGATTGTGTTCTGTTCTACTAACTTCAATGTTTATGGTACCTGCACTATATTGAACTGTTTACATATGAAGAGAGAATGATATCTCAGAATATCTACCTATCAGCAGCAAACACTAGTTTAAAGTTTATAAATAGAAGTGCCTCTACAAATAGGCGAAGACAGTAGAATAGGACTGTCTTTACACTTAGTTTCCAGTGGGCAGTTAATAACTCAATTCTCGTCCCACTGAAGATGGTTGTCGACAAGCAAAACATCTGATACACCCCAAGGAGACCCTGGACCAAGGCCTAACACAGCCCGCCAAGTTATAATTCTAACACATCCCGTTCTTTTACAGAATATTGCTTTCAGTGAAAGAAACTGTAAGATAAATCCTTGCAACTTCGTACCAATTACACCAATTTTTAAACTTTACTCAGAGCAACAATGAACATACAAATTGCCACCTTCCTTTATTGTCAATAAAATTGTTATTCTGCTTTACAAATTTGTTACACACTTTTTTTTTAATTTCTTCTCTGAAATTAAAAATTTTTGTTATTACATGTTTATCACTGTTGGCGATTACGTAATGAATATTATTGTGTTACTTTAGATTATCGGCCACACTCTCTGATAACATGTAGATTTTTCGATGAATTAGTCGCTAGATAAGTACACAGATATCACTCCAGCACTTTCAAAGTTACGTTTCAAGTCGAGCATGTGATTGTATTCTCCTAACTTCAATATTTATGGTACCTGCTACCTGCACTATATTGAACTGTTTAAATATGATAACTAAATTACTTTAACTCAAAGACGTCTTCAAAGCTCCAACGTCGTATAGACACTTTACGAAAACAGTAAAATTTTGAAAACTTTAAAACAGTGAATCGATTGCGTTATTTGACAGAATTTGCAACTAAATTTAATCATAGAAGTAAATTAGGAAGTGGGAAAATAGTTCAGTTAATATCATGACAATTTACATAAAATAGAGTAGTAATCATGTTTAATAAAAAACTCAAAACTATTTATTTAAATTGAAGCTCAAAAAAACATGGAAATTTATCTTATTTAACATATAAACTGGAAAACGCTACTTTCATTATCAACGAATTGATCAACGAGATTTTATAGCCACACAATCTGAAAATAAGTCCTATGTGCGCATGGAGAGAAATTCTCAAAAAGCACTTAAGTAATAATAAAGGCTAAAATCCGGACTAAATTTCAGGCTATGTTATTTTGGGAACGAATGTCTACTAAATCTAATAGTTTATTTAAAAAAGTATATCACTTTCAGGTTTTAAGGCAGCTAAGAATAGCAAGAATAGAATGACGATATATGAAGCGTAGCTGTAGAATTGTTTCAGTAGAACTATTTGTGTTAAATAGCTTACATTAAATACATTGCCGAAAAATAAGGGATACATACTATTTTGTTTAAAATTCAAAATAATTTAATGTCTTCAGTTCTAATAATTTACTGATGGGCTTAACAATTATTATAGTTAGAGATAACCAACTTTTTCTTAGTACAGGAGAAAATCTACTTTAAGGCAACCTCAAATTCTCGTATTGCATTACGAAAAATTTGACGATCAGCCTCTAAAATTAACTCTTTTAATACATTCCTGTATAACAATTAAAATGTTGCAGTTATTGCATAAATCGTACTTTTACGCCAGTATAAATGATGTGATCTGTTTATTTCAGCCACTTACAAAGTGGACTTTAGATGATTCTCCTTATAGTTACAACCTTAATTGTTTCAGAAGTCTTAATTGATTCTTCTACACATATTTTTATGTAAATTTTCGTGGAAATTAATATGTGACAAGCGTGGATTTTAAGGAGGAGAATAGTCCCCACAAAACAAAATGTTTCATAAGATTATACCAAGCCCCCAACTCATCTGGCATGAATTACTGACACTCACTGATATCACAACACTACATGTAAAATAAAACAGGATAGGAGATTTTGCTTGGTGTACGCGGGGGTGGAAAGAACGGCTCTGTAATCAAAATAAAACAGGATAGGAGATTCTGCTTGGTGTATGCGGGGGTGGAAAGAACGGCTCTGTAATAAAAATAAAACAGGGTAGGAGATTTTGCTTGGTGTATGCGGGGGTGGAAAGAACGGCTCTGTAATCAAAATAAAACAGGATAGGAGATTTTTGCTTGGTGTATGCGGGGGTGGAAAGAACGGTTCTGTAACCACTTCGACAATCAACATCAACGGGCCGTTGACACAGTGACCACTACGCCAGATGCCTTGTCTTACAAGGACATACAATACCAGATGGCGTAAAGGACACATGAGCCAACCAATCATTACTGGTAGGGCACCTTGTAAGTTCAATTCAATAGCTTACCGCGATTCACATTCGCAGGATTTCTGAGGCCAAGCCAATTACTCTATCTTCCTTCAACAGTTGTTTCTACTGGTTTGTAGTTTGTTCTTCCCCAGAGGACCGAATTGGTGATCTGGTAAACCCAGAAGTCATGCAATATGCTTCGTTTAGAAAGATCTAGATTTTCCTGGAAATAGCTTTTGTGATTTCCAGGACTCACAGCCACATAAGAGAACAGATTTCACGCTGGGATCAAAAATATGAATTTTAGTTTCCCTGGATTTACGGTCATCTCAAAATCGCGATCAGTGCCCCCAGCTTCATCTATGAGAGAACCAACGTAAAGGAAATTTCTAACAATCTGAATGCGCTGATTTGCTTATACAGATTGTCTCAGCACGTAGAGTGTTTATTCGAATCTGTTTTCTTTCCTTTTCTGTTCTTTTCTTTACTGCGTTTCTTGTTGCAAATTTTCTACTTTTTTCTTTTTATGCCATGGCATGAGGCAGCAAGTGTATGCCATTTGCATAGTCTAAGTCTTGTAAGAGGACAACTCCCCCCCCCCCCACTATTTCTCTAGGAGCATCAGTTGCCTTGCGCAATGAATGCGTAGTCAAGCGCTATGTTGAATAGCTAGGCGGACAGGACATGGTGTTCTTTAAAACGATTATTTACTGGTATTTCAGCACTTCCTCTTCTCTTACGTACTACGCTACAGTTAGAGTATTCTTAAAAGCCCTCTAATGGTTCTATTTTACCTGGACCAGCTTTCTCGCTAAGAACACTCCTCATTGAGCTCTGGAAGTCTATGAAAGGTAGGTAAAGTGGTGAACGAAATTAATTTGTTTTTTCTGTTTTCTATTATTATGCGCAGAATGTTATTGTGTTCTGTAACCTAACCTAACCTAACCTCATCTGAAAGAATTCCATTCCTTCCAGAAACTTGTTACTTGTTATTAAGTATTATTGTCAATGTCAAGAAACAACCTTAGAAAAAAACGTTATCCACTGACATCTGGTTACTAATTGAGAAAAAGGAAAGGAATAAAGAAGAAAAGAATTGCCTCAATTACTGAGAAAGAAAACGTAGATTGCGAGAAGAATAAAGAGAAGTCAAGAGAAGTGCAGCAGCTTAGGGGCTGTGCAAGCGACGGGCAAGGTCGTCGCCCGCCATTACTCCGCGTTCCGAGCTTCAAAAGAGCTCCCGCCCCGGAGGCAACGATGTCAGGGGGTCACACCGGCCGTGGATGAGAAGTGCTAAACAGACAAAAGATTCCTGGTGGACATCCCAGCACAAGAAGCTGAAACTGTTGCAAAGTACTGTCTCACTACCTGTGGCGCCACAGAGGGACAGGGTGGGTCCGGAGAGTCAGTGCCTCCAACTAAATCTAAGTATTCAGTGTAAATTAGCGCACATTAAAACCTTAAAGTTTAACTAAAATATTGAAATGGGAAATAGCATGGCACTCACGAAATTTGTGGAATAACCAATTAATTCCATACCGATATACCTATTTTGCAAAAGAAATTTCATTGTTGCATAAAGCCAATGGCGGCTCGTGATTAAACCTTAAGGGAGGACGCTTTTTTTCAATATATAGGCCTACTATAGGCTTGTACTTAACTTGCAGACAAGTTAATGAGTATAATGTTAGGGGGGACAGGGTCCTATTGTAACCCCTCTTTAACTTTGACTTGTAAAAAAAAACTTGTTTTTTTTTTTTAATTTGTTTTTGAACAATTTTTTTTTTTTTTTTTCTAAAGAGGGGCCACAAGATAATTAAAACTAGACCAAAGCCTAGAGAAGCCAAAAATGCGCTGGATCCAGTGAGACGGGGCTTGCAATTAAAACTCACAAAATTAACAATCAATAAAATCCTTTTATTATTCTATCTCCTTTCTGTTACCTACAAAATCAATAAATATAACATTTAGATTCTATGTTCCCCTTAAAATTGTTAATTAAAAATAATTTATTCTCTTTAAGAAATGTTACTTGAAAATTATTAATAAATATAAAATTTATTTTCTATTTCTCTTTAAAAAATTAATTGAAAATTAATTGAGATAAAATCTATATACTCCTTGACAATGTTAATTAAAAATAATTAATTCTCTTGAAAAATATTAATTGAAAATTAATAGAGACAATTCTACATACTCCTTATCAATGTTAATTAAAATATAATTAATTTTCTTTAAAAATATTAATTGAAAATTAATAGAGATAGAATCTATATTCTCCTTTTAAAAAATGTCTTTTGGAATTAATAATTATAAACCTTATTCTCCCTTTCAAAATTGTTATTAGAAATTAATAAATATATATATAAACCCTATGTTTTATATTTTCTTTTTAGGCCCTATATCTAACCCCCCAAAAATACACACGAATATACAATACATATATAACCCCAAAAATACACACACGAATATACAATACATATACATGTTCCACAACACAGGACAATTATAACATATATCTCTTGCCACACCCTTTTCTACCCCATGAGGTACATCATTAACAATTTATGAAAATCCATATTAGGTTTTAATTTAATATGTGTATAACATATCACATGTGTGTCTGATTATATATATATATATGCAACACCAGTAGCCCCCAGGACTTACTAAATTCAAAATTTGGCAAAGTGCCTGATACTATTATATAATGCTGCCACACTGGGCACTTAGACTGGGAGAAATAAAATTTAGAATACAGTGAACACCCCAGTGATCATAATTAATTAAAAGAATTTAATTATAGAAAATTTAGTTAAGTATTGAAAATAGTAACGTGTCATAAGCCTTATAACCTTTTTAAGAGTAATTTGGCCCAAAGGCCGACATGTTCCTAGGCAAGATAGTGCATAACTCAACCTGTCCCAACAGCATGTTTAACTCTGCATGAAAATGCACCTATACAGGATTAAACTGGTGACCCGATTTAACTACCAAAGAAACTTCTATCCCTATATAATCCAAACTGAATTTAAAAATGAGAAATTAACATATAAAATGAAAACTAAATTGAACCAGAGAAATTACAAGTTGATTTAATGAATTAGTAGCACTAATGAAACCTTTATACTGGAAATAAGAAGGAATTACACGTCTGAATGGTGAGCAGCCACAGATGCATGTCAGCCCCTGGGCTCACAGATTATACAAACAAAATTACAAAATTTACAAAAGATTCCCCCCCCCCCCAAGTCCACGCATTATTCTGTCCCGTTAACCGGGGACCCAATTAAAATGTTTAAAACTTAAAGTCATTGTTGTAGTTGTTGTTGTTTAAAACTTAATGTCCACTGGTTCTAGTGAGTTACATCACACTGTGTAAAGAATTATAATATGGATTGATTTCACCTTATTTTTTCCATGGGTGTGAAGTGGTGTTCTCGTGGCCTACATAATAGGGTGCTTGTGGTTAGACTTCGCTATTCTCCTCCGGCAGATGAAGTTGAGAGAGAGAATCTGGATGTTAAAAGTTCAGGTTGGAGCTGTCCCCGTCTTCAGCGGAGGACCCGCAGATCTGTAATTGCTTAGCCTGCCATAGGTAGAAGAATGGTGCAACAAGTTCTTCTCTGAGGAAAAAAAACAGACGAAGCTAACAAGACGACGATCAGCCAGAGACAAAAATTTCTAGAAACGCAGTTCCGCTTTCTGAACTTGCTAGAGGGCAGCACCAATCAAGCACCGCTCTTAAATGGTATTACAGTTGCAGATTAATTATCACCGCTGCAGATTGATACGTATCTCAACCGCTAAATACAGTACCGCATTTAACGTCAGCTTTAGCGTTAAATACCGAACACGCGCCGATCAATTTTAGAATCGGCAAACCCCCCCCCCAAAAGGGCAACATAGTTGCCCCAAACTTAGACAGAGGAGCAGAACAAAAACTCCTCACAACTGCTACCATCCCCATGCGACCCTCTCCGCCATGCCAACCCCACGGGACCGCCCCAACACGTCACCCTCTCTGGCGACCACACCTACTTCTACTGGTCCCACTCACATACTCGTCCGAAGACCTAACAAGGTATCGCCCACCTTGGTATGTGAGTGACCGTACTACTCCTCTCTCGTCCACCTCTCGGACCGACCGGCCACATGCACCAACAAGGCATCTCCATCCTTGCCATATGGCTGGCCCACATCCCTACACTAGGGGGACGGCCCCGCTTAGCCGGACAGAGAAAACCACATAGAGGGCACGCGAACATTATCCCTTCTCTTACTCTTTAAATACTGCGTAGCTAGCAAGGGGGGTTTTACTTCAGCACGGCATCGTCTAACAACCCATACTTAATCCAAAAATAACCTACCAGGGAAATCAACTGGGGAATGCGGCATGGCCCCGACCCTACAATAATCAACAACAAACTACAATCTAACACTAACATCACTACACCAACCTAGTCACAACTCTTCCAACTAACTTCCTTTTCTAACTCCTTTCGGATATTTTTTCCTTTTTCCTTTTCTAATTTTTTTTCTTTTTCCTTTCTAATATTTATTTGTTTTTTATTTTATTTTGTTTTCTAAGGGGAGGGGTAGGAAAATTGGGAAGATGAAAAGGGCAAGGATCATTGAAAGGTCAATAGCTAGGACTAAGGGTAAGGACCTGGTTCCCTCCGAAAATAAGGATGGTTGGAGAAAACCAAGGCTCGCGGAGGCAGGGGCGCAACCCTGAAGTAGACGAACACCACTGGGACTGTGGGGAACATCTACCCGCTACCCGTTAACCGCTTCTTCTCACCTTTTTATGACGAACTTTAGGTACTCGTTCCTTTTGGACACCAATCTCTGAGAAACTATCTCGTGTTGAGCTGTACTGATTTGTTTCTCCTGAATTAGAATCAAGGCAACTTACCTGACTACTTTTACCCCGATTTGGATCATCCTCAACCTCTAACTCCTCTGCTTCTACCTTCTTCTCTTCTACAATTTCCCCTTCTTCGTCCCCATAATCCAAATCTACCTCATGACACTGCACATCTTCATCCTTTAGTTGCTCACCTGGTCCGCATGAAACTTCTTTCCATTCCTCGGAATCCTCAACACTACTTACAGAAAGCGTCTGCACATCTTCACACACTACATCATTCTCACTCACACACTCCACAACGCTGCCACCCAGTTTCTCCTCAACTTCTACCTCATCTACTTCTACCACACTTGCAGCCTGGACATCCCCTTGTCCATCCGCAACCTCAGAAACACTTGCAGCCTCCCTAACCCTTACACTTATACTCCCCTGTGCAGCGTGTGCAGACCGCTCTTCTGCCTCTTCCTTCGATTCCTCTTCTTCACCACTCTCAGCAACTACAACTTCCTCAACATTTCCCAACCTGGAATCCAGCTGTCCTGGTCCATGTGCAATGTCTAAATTAAATTCTACTGACGATGGTAAAGCTCCACCATCAAGTGACTTCTCATCTCCCGGCGTAGGCGATGATGATGTTACCGGATCTGGATCCGTCATGAACTGAGATGGAGATACCGGAAGAAATTCTGCGGCATCTGGATTCAACCATGACGTCCTCTCTGAGTCCTGTAATTCAGTATCAACAGACGTGTTCTTGTCGTCTTGTATTGATCCACAGAAGTTACTTCGCTTTTCTTCTTTCTCCTCACCTTCTTCATCCACAACTCTATTAGGCACTGGGACTTCCTCTGGAAGCTTCAAAGTTTCTTTTTTCTCCCAACAGGAATAACGCCTTGCTATAGGCTCCCTACTTGCCGATGTTGGTCTACTAATATAACTTCTTCTTTCCCTGTTATTTTCGTACTTATTTCTTTTCTCTGCTGTAACCGTTGCTACTGTCTTCTCACTTGTCACCCCCTTGTAGCCTCCATTACTTCCGGAATATTCCGTTTTTCTGACAGTCTCTTGTGTTCTTCTCCAACCGCCCTGTTTGTCCTTTTTAGCTCGTTCTAACAAACCACTGGAGTATTGGACATCCGTATCTGCTCCTCCCCGGGACTCGTCCCCTGCCCGGACAGAATTAGAAACCACACACAACCGGTACAGATCCGCGAAACAACGTGGACGTTCTGCGAATAGCAAACGCGATCTCTCTTGGGGATTCAGTCCTTCCAGAATTGCTTGTATTACTTCCGTCTCGGGCAACCCTAATCTTAATACCCGGGCAGCTTTCCGTACATCATGCACGAAGTCCCCCAACGCCTCTCCGTTGGCCTGTAGGCGATAGAATAAATCTAACTTAAGCTGGGAACGTCGTCGATGGGGTATGAAGAAATCCAACACCTCCCCATGAAAAGCGTCGACACTGCCGCCCCGACGCAGAGTATTGGTGACCAACCCTGCCAACGAACCTTGGCAATACGGGTATATAAGGGACAAGACCTCCCCATCGGACACACCCGGGAAATCTGCCAACTGCAGGACAAGGTCCAAGAAAACCAGCAGCTGGTCCTCATCAAATTCATTCACCACCGAAAGTTTCTGGAGAACTCCTGAAAGGGGGTGGGGCAATTTCTGAAAGCATACCGCCGCCAGAATTACACAATTCACAAACACAATCAACAAAACATAACTCCCACAAAACACCTAACACCCTACAAAATAATGACAATAATAACACAGGAATCAGAAAAAACTCGAGTACTAAACTCTTCCTTCGAGCAGACTGCGGGTCCCCCTACCGTTGCGAGGACCCAGCCCACTTACCTGAACGGCTCTCTCAACAACACTACACATTAAGGAACGCGACACACACACTAACAAACAACACGACAAAATCACCGACCAACGACAAATTCTCAAAAAATATTTCCAATGACTTCGGCTCCCATCTCTCGGAGGAGACCGACTGCCGATCGGGTCATACCGCATAAATGAAACACCTCCCCTATTATGGGCAAGGTAATACGCGAACCATATCTCCCCCTAGGCACAGATCTGCGAAAATTCGCGTTTCCAAAGGAATGTCCCCCTTTAAAATTTCACACCACGTGGCCACCTACCGTTCAACTATCCAACAGGCGGGCAAGTACATAGACACATTATACACAAAACCTTAAACCTAACAAAACATATTCACTTTTAGATATAGGGCCTTTTAGAGATTCTGCTAAGTTCCATTTGAACCCCAAGATGTTTCCTGAGTTTGCAAGCCCCGTCACACCCAAAGGACCCAAGGGTTGACCCTAATCTCAACCACGCTCTGCTACCAAATGTAACCCCTCTTTAACTTTGACTTGTAAAAAAAAACTTGTTTTTTTGACAAAAATTTTTTTTTGAAAAATTTTTTTTTTTTTTTCTAAAGAGGGGCCACAAGATAATTAAAACTATACCAAAGCCTAGAGAAGCCAAAAATGCGCTGGATCCAGTGAGATGGGACTTGCAATTAAAACTCACAAAATTAACAATCAATAAAATCCTGTTATTATTCTATCTCCTTTCTGTTACCTACAAAATCAATAAATATAACATTTAGATTCTATGTTCCCCTTAAAATTGTTAATTAAAAATAATTTATTCTCTTTAAGAAATGTTACTTGAAAATTATTAATAAATATAAAATTTATTTTCTATTTCTCTTTAAAAAATTAATTGAAAATTAATTGAGATAAAATCTATATACTCCTTGACAATGTTAATTAAAAATAATTAATTCTCTTGAAAAATATTAATTGAAAATTAATAGAGACAATTCTACATACTCCTTATCAATGTTAATTAAAAAATAATTAATTCTCTTTAAAAATATTAATTGAAAATTAATAGAGATAGAATCTATATTCTCCTTTTAAAAAATGTCTTTTGGAATTAATAATTATAAACCTTATTCTCCCTTTCAAAATTGTTATTAGAAATTAATAAATATATATAAACCCTATGTTTTATATTTTCTTTTTAGGCCCTATATCTAACCCCCCAAAAATACACACGAATGTACAATACATATATAACCCCCAAAAATACACACACGAATATACAATACATATACATGTTCCACAACACAGGACAATTATAACATATATCTCTTGCCACACCCTTTTCTACCCCATGAGGTACATCATTAACAATTTATGAAAATCCATATTAGGTTTTAATTTAATATGTGTATAACATATCACATGTGTGTCTGATTATATATATATATATATATATATATATATATATATATGCAACACCAGTAGCCCCCAGGACTTACTAAATTCAAAATTTGGCAAAGTGCCTGATACTATTATATAATGCTGCCACACTGGGCACTTAGACTGGGAGAAATAAAATTTAGAATACAGTGAACACCCCAGTGATCATAATTAATTAAAAGAATTTAATTATAGAAAATTTAGTTAAGTATTGAAAATAGTAACGTGTCATAAACCTTATAACCTTTTTAAGAGTAATTTGGCCCAAAGGCCGACATGTTCCTAGGCAAGATAGTGCATAACTCAACCTGTCCCAACAGCATGTTTAACTCTGCATGAAAATGCACCTATACAGGATTAAACTGGTGACCCGATTTAACTACCAAAGAAACTTCTATCCCTATATAATCCAAACTGAATTTAAAAATGAGAAATTAATATATAAAATGAAAACTAAATTGAACCAGAGAAATTACAAGTTGATTTAATGAATTAGTAGCACTAATGAAACCTTTATACTGGAAATAAGAAGGAATTACACGTCTGAATGGTGAGCAGCCACAGATGCATGTCAGCCCCTGGGCTCACAGATTATACAAACAAAATTACAAAATTTACAAAAGATTCCCCCCCCCAAGTCCACGCATTATTCTGTCCCGTTAACCGGGGACCCAATTAAAATGTTTAAAACTTAAAGTCATTGTTGTAGTTGTTGTTGTTTAAAACTTAATGTCCACTGGTTCTAGTGAGTTACATCACACTGTGTAAAGAATTATAATATGGATTGATTTCACCTTATTTTTTCCATGGGTGTGAAGTGGTGATCTCGTGGCCTACATAATAGGGTGCTTGTGGTTAGACTTCGCTATTCTCCTCCGGCAGATGAAGTTGAGAGAGAGAATCTGGATGTTAAAAGTTCAGGTTGGAGCTGTCCCCGTCTTCAGCGGAGGACCCGCAGATCTGTAATTGCTTAGCCTGCCATAGGTAGAAGAATGGTGCAACAAGTTCTTCTCTGAGGAAAAAAACAGACGAAGCTAACAAGACGACGATCAGCCAGAGACAAAAATTTCTAGAAACGCAGTTCCGCTTTCTGAACTTGCTAGAGGGCAGCACCAATCAAGCACCGCTCTTAAATGGTATTACAGTTGCAGATTAATTATCACCGCTGCAGATTGATACGTATCTCAACCGCTAAATACAGTACCGCATTTAACGTCAGCTTTAGCGTTAAATACCGAACACGCGCCGATCAATTTTAGAATCGGCACACTATAAAAAACTCATTTGGTTCCAAGTCGAAGACAGTTGATCGTAATCACGTACATCCATTCACTAAAAAGTATACAATTTTTTCGTAACAATGTATCGAAAACTATGTACACTATGATAAAATTTTGCTTCTCAGTACTTAATACATTTTGAAGAAAACGACTCGTTAATGCTTTGTAATCTCGGGTAATGCATTCTCCATTACAAATCCAGTCACGTAAATCCTTAAATGACTGTTGAAATTCATTTTAATGAAATGAAGACGTGGGAAAAGAACATTATAGAAAAAAGTAATTTTCCTTCTAAAGGAAATTCACTTTCATCCATTTTAAGTTTTTTCATTATGTAGTGGTCTGATCATTTACTGGGGTTGCTTTATATCTCCTAAAAATAAACAAAGAGTCCACAAGGATTGCTTAAGTTCATAGATTTTGCACTCGACATAGAAAATCAATTTTACTCGAATGACTACATCCAATCATGCAGATTTCATCAACAAACAAAACATTACGCGTGTCTTCTTGAAAAATCGATGTAATAATAGAGTGATTTTGAGCGATACGTTGGTCTTCACCCAAAGATAATCATTTTAAAAAATAAAGTTTTAAACCTGGATCAATTGTCTACTGTTTGCATCGCTAAAAAGGTTTAATTTGCACCAGCCTATTTCTGCCAATATTTACAATTCTCGTCAATTTGAAGGTTTAAATTAAATCAACAACGAGTACCTATATTGTAAAATTGACAAAATTGCAACATCGTGCTGAGAAAGTCAAAATCTAACTTTTTTCATTCCGATGTTTAATTTGATGCTTTTGACGTTGGTGGACTTCATAAGTAGGCCTACGTCTTATTCACATTCTGACCCGTTAGAGTATGTCGAAGGTTGTTAATATACCCAGAATATATTTATACAAATCCTTATACAGTTTGTAAAAATTGTATGAGCAATGCACGAGGGAATTAATTTAATAAAAATATCGTCTGTTAATATCGTCTTTTAATATTATTAAAAACCCAATATGTTGGTTTAAAATATTAAGCCAGATACTTTATTATAACAATACATGGCAAAATGAAAAATCGGTATGGAGAACCATATATGACTTCCATTTCCTAAAATTTATATTTAAAATCATTTAAATATTAATTAAATAAGTGGATGCTTGAGTTCTGAAAAAATTACGTATCAGCAAAAATGGTACCACCATGTCAGGTGTATTAAGACTATCATCAACCTTCGTGAGGAAGGACTGCACTTTTGGATAAAATGTCTGTAGGTCGAACGAAGAGCTAACTAAAGGTAGCTGCGATCTGATTCCTGTAATGAAATTAGACTCTCGCTGCGAGGGGCCGAGGGATGTCTATAGTGTTATCAAAGTCTTTCCTGTCAATACTATACTAGTCATTTTTCTTTTTTAAAATCGAGTCTTGATTGCTTTATTTCCATTTGTCTTCTGATTTCCTGAACGACTATTCTGTTCACCCGTATAATTATAAATTTCTCAGCAAAACATTTCTTCCTTAATACGTTTGTGTCTCCTGTTTAACACCCACCATTCTGAGCCATGTCATAACGCTATATTCCACACAGGCTAGTAAATAACTAGCCATCAGGGAGGTCAAAATATTTTCAAGGAGGGGCAAACAATTTTCCAAAGGAGAAAAATATTTATATATTTTTCATACATACACACATGCACATATTAGTTTATAATTCTATATCATAATAGAAATAAGTGCACAGATTGTATTAATTGCTTTAATACAACAATACTGCCCAGCGATCCACAGGAAGCAAATCGATGTCCACCTTTTCGGCTTGCACGCGTTGTGTTGGTGTGGGTTTCGGCACTTTCCATTTAAAATATCGGTATGGAGAACCATACATGGCATCCATATTCTAAGATTTATATTTAAAATCATTTTCGAAATGAAATATTACCATAGAAACTAGTTCTTTCTACTTACTGCTTCAGCCTTAACCACAGTACTGTGGTCACTAACGTATACCACCTCACGTTATCGCACTCGATTTTCACTGATGATGGAAGTCGATGGCATTGCCGAAACGTCTGGTTTTGTAGAAAACATTGGACTACGGCCAAACATCCCGGGAAGGAATTTTAACAAAAACTACTTCTTTGTTGCCAATAACGTTGTACACATATATATAAAAAATAGGCATAAAAATAATGGCTTGTACAAGTTAATGTTTGATCTCCATTAAGTAGTGCTCAAGTTTCCAAAGTTTTAATATTATGATGTCCGTAATTAAAACATCAGAGCAGGTTTAGTGTGTATGAGGATACACCGTGGACAAAAATTTTCAACATTTCCTATTGAGCGTTGCTTAGAGTAAAGCTGCGAATCTACAGTGTACGTTTCACAGAACAAACACGCGGAAAAGAAGGAGCGCTCCGAAGTCACTCATGGACCCTCAGCATCTTGCAGAGGGTTCATTCCCTAAAGACGAAAAGTCTGTCTATGAATCGTTCCTCTGTAAACACGTGCAGTTACACTGCCCAGCGATCCACAGGAAGCAAATCATTATCCACGCTGGACACTTTTTCGGCTTGCACGCGTTATGTTGGTATGTTTCGGCACTTTCCATTTAAAAAGCGTGCAAATGTAAGAAAATATTATTAATGTTAATATTAATGTTAATAGCTTAACCAAGTCCCGTTCTTTGGTAAGAAGGCACACTGCATCGTATAATTTAATTTCACTTATTCTCTCTCTTCAATGCATCAAAGCACCGTTTTTTTTTTTGTAGTGGCCTTTCAGACGTTTGATGACGCTCTGGTCCATCGGGTGGAGGACACTAGTTGTATTCGCAGGTAAAGACCAATTCAATTTTTTTTTTTTTTTTGAGTCCTTGGATATCTTCGTGTGCTGTACAGTTATCGACTAATAAAAGAAACTTTCTACCTTTTTTGTTAATTCATCGTCCTATGTCCATATTTTTTCTTCGAATATCTTAGCAGTCATGCGGATTTATTATTTCAATATTTCACAGGTAAAGATTCAATGTTCTTAAACCATCTAGGGTATTTGTATTTCCATGTGACTATACGCCATTGGCTTTCGCTTGGCACCTAAGGGATTAGCAGACCCTTGCTCTCGCACGCGCACTCACGAGCGCCCGGGCCACACACCCTTGCCCGAACGCGCAGGTATACAGCTTCATGAAAAAATTACAAATTATGACACATTTAAATTGACTGATAATCCAAATTAAAATATGATTTTCGTAATCTTCGTTAAATTGCGAGAAAAATGAGTCCTCTCAACATATAGTTACTGTTAACCATGTAGCGTCAAGGGAGTATAGTTGGATTTTAGAAAAAAAAAACATATTGCAGTACTAAAAAGACGAGTTTTATTTAAAATTGAGAATGGCATTTTAATATTATATAAAATCGGTTACCAATGATAAAAACTTACTAATGATAACATTACAATTAATGTTAAATAAGTACAAGATGAAATATATTAGCCTTTTAGTTTAAATTCCACATTATTATGTTTTTAATTTTTATAAAATGGAAAAACCTATTTGTAATAAAGTACTAAAAATATTTTACTCCTGGATGTGATGGGCATTTTTCTCTTAAAATTTTACATTAACACACGAAAAACGGCATGAATATAAACGCAATATTTTCTTTAACTTTGATCATTTCGAAAATATATTAATATATAAACGAAAAACACGTTTATTAATAGATAAAAACAAACAAAAAATACATACTTAAGAAATGTATAACAAAAATACATACTTAAGAAATGCTTCTTTTAAATAACTTTAAACAAATACTATATAAAATATGTAACGTGACAGATAAAGGCATAATAATGAATGGCATTTGATCATTAGAATAATAAAATTATAACATTTAAATCTGGAAGAAAGCATTAAGTTTAATATAAAAAATTAATTCATAGCAACTGTGGAAAGCAATCATTATTATTTAAAAAAATACAAGTTCAAATAAAATGAGTTACTAGTGATGAGTCATCCAAAACCAGTCTAATAACCCAAGGTTTTCAAATTATAACCCAGGAAGGTAAAAAGTAAATAACAAAGCAACATAGAATATGACCAAACCCACAACGAGGAAATATAAATGGAAAAGAAACCTTGAATAAGCCAAGATCAACCAATACAGGTGATGTATTTCTAAAATTACGAAGAAATCCCAAGAAACCCGAAGAAGATGAAGAAATCCGAAGAAACCCAATGGCATCAAGAAGAAGGTGGAGAAGATACCAGTCCAAGAAGACAGACGAAAGAAGAAGAAGGCAGCATCCTGAGGAAGATGTTATACTCTTATAAAAGACACCCAAATCCCCATATCCCAAAATAAATAGTAAAATACCAATAAAAGTATAACGAAATAGTAATGGACAATAACAACATGTACATAAAATTAAGAGAGAAAAGTGTGTAAAGTAAGAGTTGCCAGTGAACCAAGATGAAACAATAATATAGTACCCAAGGAACAAATCTCCATTGT
The DNA here is from genome assembly GCA_034769895.1 of Magicicada septendecula. NCBI lineage: Eukaryota > Metazoa > Arthropoda > Insecta > Hemiptera > Cicadidae > Magicicada > Magicicada septendecula. The sequence continues at coordinate 337,336,351 of CM068367.1, read as the reverse complement.
AAAACACTAACCAATTTATTATGTTAATAAGACTACACGACCATTTAGAAATAACAAAATAAAAGTGTAAAGTGAACCAGTGCTAGTTTTGGGTATTATAGAAAATAAACCTTGTGTTTCATTCTTGGCAATCACAAACATTGAATACAATGAAATATGCAACTTTCAGTGACTTAAAGGTTGTACCATGTGAATATGTTACTTTGAATAATAACAAGATATAAATCTGTTTAAAGTGACATTTTGTTTTATATATAATGAGAAAAAACAGATTTAATTATACTATGACAGGGTACAATTCCCCAAATACAATATTTAAAAGACAGTGTAAAAACTGTATAATCCAACTTAGTATAGTAGTTAGCAAATAAGAATATAGATATAAGGTTTTTGTAAATATAGGATAAGGATTTTTAAAAATGTATTAGATATAAGGTCATTTATTTAAATTTACAACAACTAACATCAGAACTGTAAATATAATTATTACTTGTGTTGATAGTAAGAAGTAATTAAGATGTTAGTTGGTAAAAAACCTCTTTTGTGAATAATAATCCTATATTAGTGATAAGTATTTGATTGTAAAAAATGTCTGAATGTTGAAGACAACCATTTATTTGAAAATATTCCTTATTTGTTTAACTGTTCATTGTATTGTAACCAATACTACACTATGTCCAGTCCCGGAAGGCGGCTAGAGGATTAGGAGACCCTTGGCTCACGCACGCACACTGGCAGGCCGCCTAACAATAGACAGTGGCCGCCACCTGACCTGCGCTGCTGTCTTTTTAAATACAGTTTACTATAATAAATTAAATTTTGTTATTCTGCTTAATCTTATAGTTTTGGTCGTTCTATTTAATTCAGACTGTGATTTCATTTAAAATAAGTCCAAACACGAAGTTTATACGACGATTTTAAAATATTTTGCTCTTATTTGTTTATTTTGAAATATTGTGATTGCTAAACTTCTGAGAATTATTTACGCGACTGTTACTAAAAAAATGTTATTATTAAAAACTAAGATTCTGATCATTTAATTTACTTTTCAACTATTTTTCTGAGACACTCCCTTTGGATGCCAGAAGCCGGTTAAATGGCCCTATGGTTCATTGTTGGAACTGCTAGCGGCCGATTAAATCGGCCCGTCAAATGACACTGAGAACTGCCAGCGGCCGATCTCGCTGGCTTTTTGTATATTGTAACGATAGAGATGACTCGGTCGTATCTGTATAATGACGTGTTCGTGATGTTTAAGCCCCGCGATGGAAGCCAATCTGTAACGAGATAAATAAGGGCGTCCTTTCTATTTAAGCCTCACGTTGTATGCGTCAATCTGTAACGATACCTGTAAAATGTACACCAGTTTTGTGTTTGTAATTATAATTAGTGCGTTCGCCTCGCACCGAGGTCGTTACAGTAATGTTGTGGCTAGCGATGTCCGTAGCGTGGAAGTATTCGCCTGTATCACACGGCAGTAACCTTACCTGTTATTTATAGGGGTGTGTTAGTCCCGGGTGGCGCCAAGTCGTTTTATAAAACAACTAAAATTATTGTCAGACGAGTTATCAGCGTTGCGGTATTGGGCATTCAAATAATTCCCGCTCGCACTGCCGCCTCAATTGTCGTTGCTGCTGCGTGAGTGACAACTTGTTCGCTCTCGTCAAATTTATTTCTTAACTAAATACAAGCAATATAAATAGCACTCCCTATGAAATGATAACGACGGTTACTCCCTGTAATAGTTATTTTTTAATAGGTGATAATTGAAAACATTCACATTGACAATAATACAATAATAAATTTGCACCGACTGTTTACATTCGACTCTGATCTCAAGGCTTTGGCGAAGCGATCTAGGAAACGTTCAACCTTGCATTGCTGTGTACGTTAAAGTGTATTACAAATATTTTTGGTTTCCCAAATCGTGGATTCTTGTGACTATGAGCTAAAGAACTCCAATGGTTACAATAAAAAATATTACCTTATTCTACGTGTACATAAATAATAATGTGTGCTGTTACAATCTGTTCTGTTGTGTCGTAAAAGTGTTTTGTAAGTTCCGTGTTTAATTCATAGGTTATATTCAACGTTAACAAGTTTCTATTAAGTGTTATTTTGGCTTAAATATTCTATGAAAGAGAAATATTGGTTCTATAGTGAGGTAAATTTACCTTTTAATAATATTTCAAGTGATTAGGGTTTTTGGAAAATAAATACAGTAATTTGATTGTACTTAACACCTCAGCGTGCTTCGGTGTCTTCGTTAGTTTACTCGGGTAGGATTTGGCTGCATTAAGTTCGGTTTTCGTGAATTTTGGGGCTTCAATGGATTGGGCATCTTTTTCATGAAGCATCTGGATGTTCTTTTCTGATAATTTCCCATCTAATTGGCCTTGGGTTTTGAATTGGCTGCTACAAATGGTCGTCTGCTTCTTAAGCTATCATGGTTAGTAACTTTTAATACTTTTTTGCATTATTTTCACAGAAAAATGTTCTTCTCAATATTGGCATCTGTATTCGCTTAATGACGCTTCGCTTCTCTCCTAATTCCAACGGTAATTTTGTCTTCAACTGCCGTTTCCATGGTAACTGTATGATTCCGATTGGTTGATTTTGAGATGATGTATTGTTATCAAAATTCGAATTCTTCGTATATCTTCTGATTGCTGTTATTCCTCCATCTTCCTTCCTGGTTATTAAATATTGTCACTATAGTATTTACTTCCTTTCATAGATTATTTTGATACCCCACAAGTTTGGGTAATTTTAGATTTTATGTTTTTACAATTATGTTAATGCTTGTTAATTACATTTCTTTTTGTATAAGAATGCTTATTATACTATTTTGTTTTACTACTGATTTATAATTTATTCTTGGTGATTCCTTCACCTCGGATTTGCTAAATTCTTAGTCAATTTGTTATAATTTTTGGTTCTGACAGTTATGTCCTTTCCTAGGCCTGAGTAGCCATCATAGTATTTGACTTATTTCATTTAAATCACATTTTGTTTCAGCCTAATGGGCTTTACTTTGTTATTATTATTGGTTGTGTTGTATTTTGAGTCTGTTGGTGTTTTGATTACATGTCAATATTGCTTTCTCTATCTTAATATTTAAAACATAACAATTTAGGCTTATGGACTGCAAGTTTCTTTCAGCCATATCCTAGTCATAACATTAACATGAACAATTCTTTATAAGTTATTAGAGTTATTATTTTGAGTGAGAAATATCATCACTTCCTTCCAACTTATTATTATTTGCTAATTTTTGTTTACAATTCATATTATTTTTTTTGTGATAAACAACATCACTTTTATTAAATTTATAACAGTCCCTTATAACATAGGTGTCTTTGTTCTGTCTCTGATTTCTTAATCTTTAAACAATTTTTACATTCTCTCCATGTCAACACCTTCAATTTATTCTTTCCTGGAATTCTCCCTTTTTAATTACTATCGGCTATAATTAAACTTAAATTTATTAAACATCTTTTCCTAAATAATAATGTCATCACTTTCTAGTGTTCAGCATATCTTATTCTACAATTCATACTTAATGCTATTTTTCACCAGCTATTTATTCACTGTTATTTTTCCACTTTTAAACCTTTAGTGTTTTTCACAGATTTATGAAGTGTCTATCTTCTTCATTATTCACTATTCCTTATAATAGTTATATTCTAAATCTTACACTATTCCCACTTATATCTCACCTTCACTTTTAAATTATCTATAGTTAATTATAATTTAACTAGCGTACCTTATCATTTCACTTTGGGATTTTTACACATACACTATTGCACTGTATCACTGTTCATACTATGTGTTTTTTAGTGGGTGATCCCTATACTTATTTCTCTTTCATTACAGTATATCCTTAATACTAATAACAATTAATACTTAATAATTAATAACAATTTTATTTGTGGTTTAGGTTGCTTTTTTATCACCTTAATCCTTAACCTTTTTTAATAGTGTTTCTTCTCTAGATCATTTTGTCCATTAATGGGTAGTAACCGTTACTTTTTCCTTTCTCAGGATAACCATTGTTTTGGTTCCAATATTCTTCTTGAGTGCTTTATTTCTCCTTCTCCTATGCTTTATTACTCGTTTGTGAATCATTATTGGTTTTCACTTCTACCTATCTCCCTCCTTCTTCATTTTCATTATTTGATTAACACTTTGGTTTTTCCATCATTTTCTTTGGTTTGGTTAATCACCTTCTTTTCTTCTTTGGTTGTATTTGTTGGGTCAATCACTTTCTTCTCTTATTCTCGTTGGTTATTTGTGTGGTTCCCTTCTTCATTTGTTTCTTGTTGTTGGGTCAATCACTTTCTTCTCTTATTCTCGTTGGTTATTTGTGTGGTTCCCTTCTTCATTTGTTTCCTGTTGTTGGGTCAATCACTTGGGTTAGGTCAAAGTCGTCGTTCGTCGAGTCATATTTTTTTATATTTTATTTAAATGAATTATTTTATTTGATATGAAGTATTTTTACATTTATAATTATAGTTTTTATCCCTGGTACTGGGTTGGCTTATTTGTGTCGTAACAATATTCATCGTAGCGTATGCATTACTTGTAGTATCTTTTTATACTACACGTCAAATTAATGCTAAATAGTTAGGCTACTTTACTTTTTTTATACAAGGCTTTAAACTCGAGCTCAAAATTCAACTAAGTATATACTCGGAATTTTAAAATTATCTTTCTCTCTGCGTTAGAAGCTCTGATGCTTATTTTGCAGGCTTGAGACTGCCGATGGCCGCATTAAAAGTTATATACAAGTTTTTCAATATTTACAAATTTACAACAATTAAAAATCAAAATTCTAATAAAATATTTACAAAATGTAGCAATTTTGTTGTTTTGTTAAATGTAGCTTGGGTTGAGTGCAACTTTACACTATAGGTGCACAACCAAAATCGTCTTCATCAGTGGTGTCATCATATTCATCCTCATCGGAGTCATCAGGTGGTAAGTTTACAATCAGTTCCTGAACACTTGCTTCATTTAACCCCTCGTTCCCCCAGTCTTCATCAATCAACTTCTCTACATGGTCGACGTATTTAGTCCACATGTCGGAAGTAAAGTTGACAACAGATTCTCTAAATAGGTTTTCAATATCTGCCAGTTTAAAGGTTGTATTCCTAACCTTTACGTAATTTTTTAGATTCGCCCAAACCATTTCAATAGGGTTGTAGTGACAGTGATAGGGCGGTAGACGAATTACTTTGAAACCCAACTCAGATGCTTTTTTATCGATCACATAGGTAGGCGTTGGTAGTAGTTTTTAATAATCATCATTTTTAATAATAGTCGCTTAGATGGTGTTCTAAAGTTTAACAATAACAATAGTTCAAAATAAACAAATAAATGTAAAACATTTGAATATCGCCAAATGGACTTATTTGGCGATATGTTTGGACTTATTTTAAATGAAATTACAGTCTGAATTCAATGGAACAATCAAAATTAAAAGTTTAAGCACGACAATAAAATTTAATTTACTGTAGTGGACTGTAACTAAAAAGACAGCAGCGCAGGTCAAAGGCCTGTCCCTGTCTATTGTTAGGCGGTCTGTCAGTGTGTGTATGTGTGTGTGTGTGTGTGTGTGTGTGTGTGTGTGTGTGTGTGTGTGTGTGTGTGTGTGTGTGTGTGTGTAAGGGTCTCCTAATCCTCTGGCCGCCTTCCGCGACTGGACATAGTATAATTATTGTTGTGTTATTTGAAAAAAATGTTTAGTTTATAATACCATATTTAAAAGTCAGAGAGGGTATCACACATCATTTATTGTTTGTAAAAATATTTTGTAAGAAAAAATTAATATTAATAATATTAATATTATTATTAATAATTATAAATATTATTATTATTATTATTAAAATTAATATTATTAAAAACAGCCTTCTTTCTAAACCCATTATATACAACCATGGAGGAGAGGATTTATGGTCAGTGGAAATCCAAGAAATACGGGACTTCCAGTGCGGAAGCAATAACCATAAAATACCGATACATCTAGCTGATCGTCTAATCACAATATATGAGAAGTACAAGGCAGTGTTTTCAGATGAACCAGGGAAGGTAAAAAACTACCAGTGCCAACTTCGATTCAAAGAAAACGTAGAGTTTAACCGGAGGTCATATCCAATCGCACAGTCGCTCAAAGAAGCCGTGAGAACAGATATAAATAAGATGATAGAAAATGATATAATTGAGATTAGTCAATCACCTTACACTAGTCCAATTATTGCTGTTCCAAAGAAAGACGGACAAGTCCGGCTCTGTTTAGATGCGCGCGAATTGAACAAGACGATTGTGAATGACAGAACCTCTCCCGGTGAAATAGAGGAGATCTTAAAACGTTTTCATGGCACGAAGTTTATCAGCACCTGGGACACTGTTTGTGGTTATTGGCAAGTAGAGCTGCATCCACAAAGCCGTCAGTACGTGGCGTTCATTTTCGAAGGGCGCAATTACCAGTTCAAGAGACTGCCCTTCGGACTTGTCAATTCTGTCGCCATCTTTGCGGCATGCATGGACCAGATTCTTGGACAAGAAGCGCTCCAATTTACCACCGTCTATGTAGACGACTTACTCATCACATCCGAAACCTGGGAGGAGCACTGCTACAGAGTGGAATATGTACTAAGCAAGTTAGCGCAGAACAACATAACTCTGAAATTGGAGAAATCCAAGTTCATAGCGCGCGAGGTACAATTCTTGGGTTTCAACCTAGACGACAGAGGTATTACCCCGTCAGCAGAGAAAGTGGAGGCAATTCAGAGGTTCCCGCAACCAAGAAATAGGAAACAATTACAATCTTTCCTCGGACTCTGTAACTATTACAGGAAGTTTCAGAGCCGATATTCCGAGTTGACCGCCAAGTTTCAACCACAGTTATCTGCTAAGAACAAATGGACTTGGGGTGAAGATCGAGATCTTACTTTCCGCTTGATAAAAGAGAAGTTTCTGGAGAGTGTTATACTTCGTCACCCAGATTTTAAAAAACCATTCTTTTTAAACTGTGACGCTAGCGACCTGAGCTTAGGAACGACTCTATACCAGGAAGATGAGGAGGGACAACATCTGGTAATAAGCTTCGCTAGTCGCACGCTGAATCAGTGCGAAAAGAACTACAGTGTGACAGAGAAGGAATTGCTGAGCGTGGTGTTCGCATGCAGCAAGTTCCGGACGTACATTCTCGGATATCAAGTCACGGTACGAACTGATCATAAATCCATCTCATTCCTTCGTAGGTGCAAGTTGAGTCACGGCCGATTAGCTAGGTGGATACTCGCCCTACAAGAATATGATCTGAAATGGGAATATATTCCAGGAAAAAAGAACGTGGTAGCGGATGTGTTGTCACGTATAAATCTGGAAGATCAGACTTTCGAGGGAGAGAAGGAGAGCTTGGTCAAAATTTATAACATCTTTAAGACCAGAGCCGATCTACAAGCTCTATTAATAAATATTCGAATACACCAGCAGTCTGATCCTAAGCTGAAAAGCATCATGAATCGATTAGAAGCCAATGATGAAACCATTTCCAAATATTACCATCTTAACAAAGGGATCTTATTCATTAAAACGGCCTTGGATGAAGAGACATGGAAGGTGATAATTCCACACCAAATCGAAAAGGAGGTCATCATCGATTAGCATGTCAGGTATGGTCACATGGGAGCGTTAAAAGTGATACAGGCTCTAGAAGAGAATTGTAAGATAAAAAATATCAACCGCAAGGTAAGAACGTACATCAAGTCCTGTAACATCTGCCAATGCGTTAAAATAAACAATGAGAAGAAGGAGGGTATAATGATACCGATTACCTCAAACGCAAAACTGGAGAAAGTATTTTTGGATATCTGCAGGCCATTTCCCCGTAGCGGTGGTCGACACAGGTATAAATACCTGGTAATCATAATGGACCACTACACCAAATATATAAAGCTATATCCGGTTAATCGGGCAACAACAGCAAAGGTTCTGGCGGTGATCATCGATTTGTATGTGCCAGAGATCGGTAGACCATCTTCCATTATTACCGACCATGGTACACAATTTAAGGGGAGGAGGTGGCGAGACACATTATTAGCACTTGGGATCAAAACTTATAAGACGTCAGTCTACCACCCAAGTAGCAATCCGGCTGAAAGAGTACTGAGAGAAGTGGGTAGGATCTTGCGCACGTACTGTCACAACCAACAGAAAAAGTGGCAAGAGTACCTAGCCGCAACTGAGACATTCCTAAATTACGCCCACCATCCAGCTATAGGAATTACACCATACTCAGCCATGTATGAGAAGCCGACTCCCCGAGAAATTGAACAAATCATTGAATTTCCAACAAACAATAATCGGAAATTCAACCAGTTGAGGTTTTACAACAAGGTAGCTGAAGACCAAGAAAAACGGCAAGCCAAATACCAAAAGGCAATAGGGCGTATTGTAACATATAAAGAGAGTGAGAAAGTCCTCCTAAAAAATCGAGAGCTGCCCAGCACCTTAGAAGGCATAACCAAAAAATTATTATTACTTTATACCGGACCATATGTTGTGGTAAAGGATAAGCATAACAATACCTATGAGTTGAGGGAAATCGTTTCAGGAAAAATCAAAGGTGTGTACAATCAAGCATCTATGAAAAAGTATTATGAAGAATGAGTTGGGAATTTAGAATTTGAATTTAATATAAAGCTATAAAAATTTAAAATTATGTAAGCACAACTTACAACCTAATATTTAGGAGAAAAACTTTATGGAAGAAAGAGAAAGAATTTTGAATTTAACTATAAAAATTTAAAATTATGTAAGCACAACTTACAACCTAATATTTTGGAGAAAAACTTTATGGAAGAAAGAGAAAGAATTTTGAATTTAATTATAAAAATTTAAAATTATGTAAGTACAACTTACAACCTAATATTTTGGAGAAAAACTTTATGGAAGAAAGAGAAAGAATTTTGAATTTAACTGAAAAAATTTTAAATTTATGTAAGAACATCTTACAACAAATATTTTTGAGAAAATACTTTTTGGAAGAATTAAAAAGAAAGGAATTTTGTATTTAAAATAAAAAAATCCTAAAATGAAGTAAGCACATCTTACTACCACTGATTTATGAGAAACAACTTTTTGGCTGAATAGAAAGAAAGAATTTTAACCATAAAAAATTTAAAATTATGTAAGAACATCTTACAACAAATATTTTGAGAAAGAAACCCTATGGAAAAATAGAAGAAAGGAATTTTGTGTTTAACCAACAAAATTTAAAAATAAATGTAAGCACATCTTACTACCAAATATTTAAGAAGAAACTTTATGGAAAAATAGAAGAAAGGAATTTTGAAGTTAATATACAAAAAATTTAAAAATGAAGTAAGACCAACTTACTATAACTAATTTTGTGAGAAAACTTTATGGTAAATAATTAAGAAGAATTTGAATTTAGAGAAATACCAAAACATTCAGAAATAATTGTAAGATCACCTTACTATAAATAATTTTGAATGAAACAATTCTGGAAATAAATGAATTAAACAGAATTTGAATGTTGATAGAACGTCAAAACTTTGAAACAAGATAAGATCAACTTATTACAATGATTTATGAGAAGTGTTTTGCCATTAAATAACAAGAAGAGTTTGAATTTTGCATAAAACTAACAAAGTTCTAAAAATAAATATGTGCCATTTATAATTGAATTTAGAAGAAAATAAAGTGATTAATTCAGAAAAGAGAATTAACTTTAATCCAAAATAAATGCTAGATATTCACAATAGCATTTGAAGGAGTAGAGAAGAAAAACAAAAAGAGTGTAATATGCAAGAGAAGGAGAAAATTTGGAAGCAAAGAGACTAATTACTTATGAAACGATAATGAAAACAGTTAATTAAGAGCAAAGAAGAACAACTCATACCAAACATATGGAGAAGATGATTTTGAACAAATGATAATAATTAGACCTATATGAAATGCAAAGAGAAGAAGTACCACATGAAATATAATATAAATGAATTAATGTTAATGAATGCGAAGGCGGATTAATAGCTTTCTAAGAGAAAGGAAAGAACCAAGATGTTTAAACAAAATGATCAATATAACAACCTGTATATCAAATATAAAAATGAAATATAATGAAAATAGACCATTCAAATAATGAATAAGAAAATGCTATATGTAAAGACCATGCTAACACTGTTAGTAACCAGAAGGAAGTATGAAGAGAATTCAGATGGAGAAGAAGAAGAGTTACACTGTAACCAGTAACAAGAATTATAAATAAGAAAGGTTTTCAACCATAATTAAAATAAATATATCAGACGAGTTAAGAGTTTAGAAAAAATATATATATATAATGAGTATAATAATAATTATGAAGATTTATTAAGATAGAAAATATGAGATAATCTGAGAAACTACGAAGTGAAGAATCCAAAGATATTTTTATTAGTCGAAAATGAGCCTACTTTTTATTTATTTATTCGATGACTGACTGAAGATAATTCCAGCAGCATTATGTTTTTTGAGCAGAGATGAATATGCCTCTGGATTCAAATTGTAGAAGTGGTGTATGGCCAGCAGAGATTGTGTAGCGTACAGTGCCCCTCTGATCTGCCCCAGCCCACAAATAGGGAATGTTAGGGAATTAATATCCCAAGGATGCAACACGAAGTTTATAAAGAAAGAAAATGTATTACAATAATAATAATATATCTCAGAAGACACTAACTATCCGAAAAGGATCAGTAGTAAAATAAGTAACTATATATATAAAATTAATTAAACTCTAATATAAAATGTCGATATAGAAAGGGAGAAGAAAATGAATTATAAGAAATGATGAAATTATCATAAGAAATTATTTCATCCATAAAAATGTCTGAAATAATTACTTCTGGAGGAGAGCAATCTGTAACGTGCCAGATAAAGGCATAATAATGAATGGCATTTGATCATTAGAATAATAAAATTATAACATTTAAATCTGGAAGAAAGCATTAAGTTTAATATAAAAAATTAATTCATAGCAACTGTGGAAAGCAATCATTATTATTTAAAAAAATACAAGTTCAAATAAAATGAGTTACTAGTGATGAGTCATCCAAAACCAGTCTAATAACCCAAGGTTTTCAAATTATAACCCAGGAAGGTAAAAAGTAAATAACAAAGCAACATAGAATATGACCAATCCCACAACGGGGAAATATAAATGGAAAAGAAACCCTGAATAAGCCAAGATCAACCAATACAGGTGATGTATTTCTAAAATTACGCAGAAATCCCAAGAAACCCGAAGAAGATGAAGAAATCCCAAGAAACTCAATGGCATCAAGAAGAAGATGGAGAAGATACCAGTCCAAGAAGACAGAAGAAAGAAGAAGAAGGCAGCATCCTGAGGAAGATGTTATGCTCTTATAAAAGACACCAAATCCCCATATCCCAAAATAAATAGTAAAATACCAATAAAAGTATAACGAAATAGTAATGGACAATAACAACATGTACATAAAATTAAGAGAGAAAAGTGTGTAAAGTAAGAGTTGCCAGTGAACCAAGATGAAACAATAATATAGTACCCAAGGAACAAATCTCCATTGTAAAACACTAACCAATTTATTATGTTAATAAGACTACACGACCATTTAGAAATAACAAAATAAAAGTGTAAAGTGAACCAGTGCTAGTTTTGGGTATTATAGAAAATAAACCTTGTGTTTCATTCTTGGCAATCACAAACATTGAATACAATGAAATATGCAACTTTCAGTGACTTAAAGGTTGTACCATGTGAATATGTTACTTTGAATAATAACAAGATATAAATCTGTTTAAAGTGACATTTTGTTTTATATATAATGAGAAAAAACAGATTTAATTATACTATGACAGGGTACAATTCCCCAAATACAATATTTAAAAGACAGTGTAAAAACTGTATAATCCAACTTAATATAGTAGTTAGCAAATAAGAATATAGATATAAGGTTTTTGTAAATATAGGATAAGGATTTTTAAAAATGTATTAGATATAAGGTCATTTATTTAAATTTACAACAACTAACATCAGAACTGTAAATATAATTATTACTTGTGTTGATAGTAAGAAGTAATTAAGATGTTAGTTGGTAAAAAACCTCTTTTGTGAATAATAATCCTATATTAGTGATAAGTATTTGATTGTAAAAAATGTCTGAATGTTGAAGACAACCATTTATTTGAAAATATTCCTTATTTGTTTAACTGTTCATTGTATTGTAACCAATACTAATTATTGTTGTGTTATTTGAAAAAATGTTTAGTTTATAATACCATATTTAAAAGTCAGAGAGGGTATCACACATCATTTATTGTTTGTAAAAATATTTTGTAAGAAAAAACTTGTTAGAAAATCTAGGCCAAAGAATGAAAACCAAACTTCATCAAAACAGAGAAATTACTCATTTAAATGCAATTAAACAAAAGGGATTTAGATAAAATAAACCTGAGATGAAGCCATATAATTACACATACCACTTAGAAAGATTTTATAAAATTATATTCAGAATTATAAATAAAAATGAAAATGACAAACTCAGAAATTTGGAGAGGGGAGTCATATATTCCAAAATGATATTTTAGAATTTAACCAATTCAATTAATTACAAGAAAATAAGGGAATATAAACCTTTTAATACAATATGAGATTATTAATATTAAATATAACTGAAAAATGGCTGAATTTGCATAATGACAGGAAGTTAATTTTTAATTTTTTATCTATACAAAATGAAAGTAAAATTATTAATTTTAGACAGAAAACATTATAAAACGGCATTATTCAATCTTAAAATACGCCGAATGAACTGAAGGATTAATTTAAATTACATCTAGCAAATAAAATTGATTAATAACCAAAGTTTAGGCAGTTATATAGTGTATTTGGAAATATGCACAGGATGCAAAATTATATTTGAACAATGTTAAGAATAATATTATATTGGCTAAGAGTTTAGTCGAAACTGGAGGAAATAAGATAGTTGATTATTGGTAATTGTACGGTGAACTTGACGAGCGGATTATAACCGAGCTAACCTAACTAAAAACGGTAATGGCGAGTAAGTGAACGATACGTTTTTGTAAAATCGCGAGTGGCGAATAAAATCATTCTGGAACGTCCACATAGTGACAAAATCAATTGATAAAGACTAAATAACACTGGACACCACATAACTACACCGAAAAACACTATTAAATACAAGAAAACAGTATACCACATAACCATACATTAGTGCCTGAAGCATAAAAAGTGAACGAACTTATACATACACAGATATACAAAATACAACACGGAAACTTCACTCAAGACACTACACACCATCAGAAAGAAGATTTGCAGACACCAGGACGTGAATACTACCAGAAAATATCAATTTTGGAACGTCGCATATACGAAGGACATTTTGATCGACTTGACGGCAGCCATTTGCATTCGTCGTTAAAAACGCCTTCTTGTTCCCGTCAGCTGTGTTGGTGACAACAAATTATTTTATTTCAATTTATTATTCAAAGTATGTATCTAGTATTAGTAATTAACTTGTTGTAAAAATACTTTTTAAATATTGGCCCGATTTCTCTGACTTTGATCATAATTAGCTGTTCAAAGAACCTTTTCTGAATTTTATATATCAAACATTGTAACTGTTTCGATACCCTGAGAGTCGATTTTATAATCGAAAAGAGTCTAATTTTCAATTATTTAATAAAACTTTTATACTTTTCACTCTGAATTAGTTCTTTCTTTCATTAATATAATAAATTATAATTAATATAATATTAGTAGCAAACTACCAGAATTTTACCACAGACAAAGGAAGATAACCTCCAAAACGAAAAAATAAACAAGTATCGATTGTCCTGGAGACAATCTTATGAGTGGTTGTAGTTTATTAGAAAATACAAGAACCTCAATAAAATTTCTTAGAGGATTGATACACGTTTTAAAACTTCGCAAAACAACATTGATTAATTGATTTTAATTAATAAATTAATAAAAAGAAAATTTTTTTTAATTATAAATTTTTTTTAAACACAATTTTTTTAATTATTATTTTCTTCAACAAGCAACAATTTTTGTTTTAAAACATTTTGGTGAAACTACACATATATCTCTTCAACAGCATAACGCTATTTGACAGTTTTTGCTACATTTGGGACTCGACCAACTGGGAAACTTAAGGAAGTGTTTCAGACCAGTAAGACTTCGAGAGCCACACCAATTATTAAACACCATTCATCTATGAGCATAATTAAGTTACAAATACAATGTTGTTTTTCTTATGTACAAACTTATAAGTAAAATTTTTACAAAATTAAAAACCCCATCTTAACAAAAGTGGGTCATAAACGAAATATTTTTCGTGGTTTTATTTACAGATAGCCCATATTTATGGATAAACAAAAAAAAACCCTTTAGTAATAGATAAAAAACAATTATAACAAAAATACATACTGAATAAAAACTTTTTTTTAATAACTTCACACGAATACTGTATGCAATATAATGATTTTTTTTATTTACAAACTTAAAAATAAAATTTTTACAAAACTAAACAAAATTCTATCCTACAAAAATAAGAAACGTGGACTACATGAAAATCATAAGAGTAAACTTCTCCATATTGAATAATTAGTTGAAACCATAAAATTCTAATAACAAAGTTTTGGTCCACCGTATTAAAAAACTCTAATATATAATTATATTACATATAATTAAGAACACAATGTACTCTGAAATGCTCCCTTAGGCAAGGAGAAAAGATTTATAATTTGCCATGCTGGAGGCCAGAAAGGATGGATCGAAGCTCCACCACTCGTGTTTGAGTCAACACCAGGTTGTTTTGAAAACTGGTTGTTTAATACACTAATCCCCGCAATACCCCCTGCAAGTACGATAATCAAGAAGACGCCGACGATGGCCTTAGTGCCGAAATCGGTCAGTCATGAGTTAAAAATAAAATTAATTTCAGGGTAGATTATTTTCTTAATTATATGTTATATAACAGTAGCCCTATCCTGTGAACACATAACTTTAAATACATTAATAAGTCCTCAAATCGTACCTGGAAAATCTTACATCAGTGGGTAGCACCCGATGTCGTCGTCTGAGTCATCGTCGGAATCACATTCACTGCTATCATCATCGCCTGGGGACAAATTGATTATTAACTCCTGAACACTTTGGTCGTGCAATCCTTCACTCTCCCAGTCTGCGTCCATGGCTTTCTTGACATGTTGAACATACCTTGACCACAATTCCGGTGTGACTTGGGCGACCGCCACCATAAAAAGTTCCTTCACATCCTTCAGCTTGAAAGTTTTATTTCTTTCCTTCACGTACGCCTTCAAGTAAGACCAGACCATTTCTATAGCATTATAATGGCAATGGTAAGGTGGAAGCCTGATAACTTTGAACCCTAATTCGGTGGCTTTAGTGTCAATGGCATATTTTGGAATTGGAGGCTTGTGTAATTTTACCAATTCGTAGATTTCTGGCTTCCGGAAGTCAGGGGGAAATGGAATTTTCTTCTCTTTCAGCCAGTGGATCATTGCGGCTTTTGTTGAGCTTGAAGTTGGTGCTGTGTCTATTTTTCTGGAATGGTACGGAGCGTTGTCCATGATTATCGTACTCGCAGGGGGTATTGCGGGGATTAGTGTATTAAAAAACCAGTTTTAAAAAACTTTATGGTCCATTTCTTCGTGATAATCTCCCGTCTTCTTTGACTCAAACACGAGTGGGGGAGCTTCGATCCATCCTTTCTGGCTTCCAGCATGGCAAATTATCAATATTTTCCCCTTGCCTAAGGGAGCATTCAATGTCCCCTTAACTGTATCGTCGGTCCATCCTTTGTCATTATGTACATTTTCATTTAACCATGTTTCATCTAGGAACACAACATTTTCAATATTTACATTTCGGACTTTACGTAAAAACTGGCATCTTAATAAAGCGATTGTAGGCTTTTCCATCAAAACCCTTCGGTTATTATACTTCTTGTAAACGAACCCCAAATCTCGTACAATACGATGCAATGCCGTCTTCCCGCCGTCGAACAGACTCGCATTCTTCAACGAACTCACAAGTTTCTCGAGGGATGGTATCTCTCGCCGCTCGTAGTACTGCAGGATGTGCCGCCTTATGGCCGATTTCGCAAACTCGTCGAGGCCCGTCACTTTTCTATTTCGTTGTGGCCCTCCTGGTGTTTTCCTAGGCGTTGTTATTTTTATCTTCTTACAGGCTGAAACTTCATTAACTACGTTGTCTTCTCTGTCGCTCGCATCATCTTCCACGGTCTCAGTTTCCTCCCGTAGCACTGATTTCAATTGAGCATTTATCCGGGCGACGGTTCGTTTGGGAACATTACACGCTGATGAAACTCTTTCCAAAACTTTTCTTACATCCAATAGAGGCCCCATATTATTTTTTTCCATATAAAAATACTGTATCACCGAAGTTCTTGCTTGCGAATGTAACACTTGCTTAGACTTAGAGGACATAACTGTAACACTGAAACCTCCACGCACAGCACAACACCGACCACATTACTAAGGAAAGCCACCGACAATAATGATGCTTTCGACACCCCCGACAGTGGCGCTTACTTACTACACAGGAAGTGAGTCATATTCATTGTCGTCGAAAGCGGATGCCCTATACACAGGAAGTGAGTCATAGGGTTGTTTCGGCTAATATCTTTCATAACGACGCTTAGTCAAAACTAAACTCCGGACAGACTTCAAAATGTTGCTGAACAGCGGTTCATTGTAGCTTCGAGGTAGTTGGTAGAATTAATAATAATTAAGATAAAAAATAATTCAACCAGTTACCCGCACTTACATGAAGAAACTGTGAGGTTAAAAAGTAAGCTTATTTTAATTCTGCACTTACAAGTTTACATTTTAATTGATACATGCTGTGTATAAACACACTAAAAATAAATTTAAAAATAAATCAACAATATATAACACACTTTGATGTCGAAATGTAACAAAAAAAAAATTAATGGTACCCGGTATATTAAATATAAAATACTACTATGCATGTTGAACATCATATATTATCATAATCATACCGTGTTTGGTGTCATTTTTCTTGGAATTGCACGAAGTTTACAAATAAACTGATGTCAGTAGTTAAATTTTATATTTTAAAGAAGTAGCAATTACTCAATTAGGGCCCCAGTTATGAGTCATCTACCTGCCGGCCGGAGCGGACGCGAGCAGCTGCATTTGTGTGCGTGTGTGTGTAAGGGTCTCCTAATCCCATAGGTGCCACGCGAAAGCGAATGGCATATAATAACTGCCTTTTTTCAGTTCCTGCCATTTTAGCAAAAACCAGTAACTCCTTGTTTTGCTAATTTTCCACCGACGCACTTTTTACCCTTAAATTTCAGAGTCTTATGTGGAAACATTTTTTAAAAAGTCTCGTTTCATCACCAAAAAAGATGTCGGCTTCCCCATGACTCCACTTATTTTAGGCCATTTTTTTTTATCCAGTCACTTTTAATATTTTTGTCAACATCTTTTGCTTTGCCGCAGATTTTACCGACTGTCAATTTATGTCGTTGCTTAAATTTGTACAACAAACCGTCGGAAGCTTTGAATGTTGTTATTCTTAATTTACCTGCGAAGAATTTAGCTTTTGTTTTCAGTATCGGTCCTTTAATTAGGTGTTGCAGGTTTCATTAATTTCGTAACCACTGTAGTACTGCTTCGTCTAGTTGCTCGTAGACCGGTGCTCGATTGTTTACAGCCGTTTCCTTCGTTGTGCACCTTCAGTAATGTTTCTTTGCTGCTTCATATTGTTGCTACCGTCAACGGAGCCAGTTTGAAGTCACGGTAAATATCGACTTGCTTACTACAGTACCCTTCTCTAGTAGACAAATAATTTAAACTTTTTCTTCAATCGAAAGAATTTTACGTTTGTTGGCCATCGATGAAGTTAGACTTGCACAGCAATACAGAATTAAAATACAGTAAATTAAACCACTAATAGTGAACAGATTTTCTTACTCAGAAATGTAGGCTAAGTACAATACAACATAGAAACGGTTTATTTTCGCGTTAACATAAACGTCAGATCGAATAACAAATGCAGCGCAACACTTTACACTGTAAAGTAAACTAATAATTACACACTGTAGTACACTGTAATTACACACTAATACCTCCCTGATACGACTTTTTAGTGTCACTTGCATGGAAATTCCAAATATAATTGCAGTACTGAGCACGTCGCTTCATGAGGAGTTTCAGGTATAGAAATCTTCGTAGACTATTCAACGAGCATGCGCTTTGTCGTTAACTACTAACCTCTACTAACAATAAAAGCTGTAGGATTTGCAGGAATAACAAGTTATTTTAAAGTGTAAGGAACTGTCATATCCGACAGGTGTTTCTATTCAGGTACCGACTTCGTAATACTCACAAACTTTTTCAGTACGCGGACTTTATAAATGACAAATTTCTGTTTTAATTTTATAAAGAGTTGTCATTTTACTTCCATGTTCCATAAGGAAATGGTAGTATGATGATCCCGAAAAAATCGTGTTCTAGATAGGGGTTGATTCTGATTGTACTACCCTCAAAACATGAAGAAAAGTCATTTGCCCGCGCGCGCGCGCGTGTGTGTAGAATTTTTCTATGCCGAACGATAACTGCCATAAATTCAAACAGAATCAAATATTTGTTTGCATTATGTGCCCGAGTTGTAGAGGACTCAAGGCCTATTGATTTTGGTGAAGATCGGTTACTACGCCTCTGGTAGTTTACCTGCAACATTTTACGTTTTAACAAGAGTGAAGTACTTCATTTTAATAAATAAGTGCCCCGAAAATAAAGTCATATTAATCCACTGTAAAATAGTAAATGAGATCATTATAAACGGAGTGGGTAGTTGAAGGGGGAGGGTGATTTTTGAAAATTGTTGTGCTGAAATCAAGTAAAGTACGAATATTTAATTTGAAGGATAAGATACTTTAGAAAATATATATGATAAAACTGTTACTCTATGAAAGTAAATATCATTAATGGTGGGGATCGGTTGAGAAGGAAGGATGATTATCTGCGTAGTTCAGTTTCTTTATAAGAATAAAGTACTTAATTTTTATAGATAAAGTGACTCGAAAATAACATTTTATTAAACGACTGCCCCATAATAACAAAAATATCTATAAATAGTGAAAATAGTTTGAGAGTGGACGATATTTTTTTTTAAATTATCGAACGAATTTAAGTAAATGATTTAAATATAAATCTTAGAACATGGATGTTGTGTGTGGTTCTCCATACCGATATTTTCTTTCCTTATTGAGAAGTTTTGAAGACTATTTTGTTGCAAAAGACCTCAAAGAGGTCTACATTGTCTTGTATAGAATTGTGAAGGGACCAGCTAATATTTTCATTATAGATGAATTTTCGTTACAGAGTTTTGTTATGGAGAGCTCGTACTGTATATTACAACAGTAACAACACTATAAAATCGTATGGAAACTTAAACCAAGTATATGTTGTCTGTGACTCGACAAATAAAAAATGACACGACAATTCTTTTCTTCACTCATTTCTTTTACGAGCAGAAAGAAATCCAATCCAATTATGTTACCACGGTAACCGTATTAACGAACTCTGTAGCAAGCTGTAACAAAATAATGCATGATTTTGCAAAAACTTCACAAACCGAGTGACTTTTTCCAATAAAAATAATTTATTCTCATCTACAGAGAAGACGTTATTTTCATATAAAATTTCAATTTTTTGCAGCAATTAGTTTTGTAGATATAGATCACACAACAGTAAATAAAGTTTTAGGATTATAAAAGAACTGGGGAGAATTCACTTCACTCGTTCAAATTATGATCCTTAATTAACTTACACACTTCATGAAGAGAACTCTGCAACTCATCCTTCATTCCTGAATTATGAATATAGCATCTGCGAAGAACAGTGAATTCATATGAATACCACTAACTCACATCAGGGTGTGTATTACCATTAATCGCATTCTCAAAATATCTTACACACTATATGGTAGTGACTGATCTAAAACTTGTTTTACACATATAAACGTGTGTATAAACGAGTTCGTCACATGGTATAAAATCGTGTAATGTGTCACACTGGAATCGTTATTTAAGAAATTTAATAAATATTCTGCTTTACAGATAAGTTATATAAACTCTGAGTTAAATTAACCACCCAGAGTTCTTATATTACAAGTTATTAAGTCAGAAAATCAATTAGTATTGCCACACAAAAAAACCTCTAAAATGATAGAACTCATTATTACATAAACAAATATATAAGAAAATAAAAATTAACAGAAATTTTACAAACTATCAATAAACTATAATGAACTATCATACACTACTATAACTATAATGAAATATAATACACTACTGTCACTATAATAAACTATTACGTATAATCACAGTTTACATTATAAAATTTCACATTACAGTTTTATTTTATTTTCACCTGTTTCGTCAACAATAATCCCGTTACCAAATACTGCAGCCGGGGAATCGTATTGCACCCCCCCTCCCATCAGCTACTCTCTGTGCATACAGAGAGCATTGCCCGGAAGTCACGAACTTGGACGTTGGAAGTAGAAGTGGGGTAAACTGTTATTTTAAAATACTAGGTATGAAAATACCGTTCCAAAAAATAACAGGTACAAATACCTGTTATTATATACTATATATACATAACCTATATTATCCTTTGTAAGTAACTCGTTTTGAGTTTCCTGCAGGTCTCCTATGTAATATCTTCAAATAAATACACTGCAAGTAGGTTTATTTTCACCTAGATAAACCTATTAATATATTAATAAACCTACTTGCAGTGTATTTATTTGAAGATATTATATAACCTATACTATATAATTTGTTATAAGAAATAAATTGAAATTAAAAGTATTATCAGTGTTACTTTACACTGTGACTTTATTAAACTATTACTATTTAAAAGAAAATAAGAAACAAGAGAATTTATAGGCCTATCTCCCTTTGGGAATACCAATTTAAGTTTTCACTAGGAGTAAAACTAACATTGGTTAGACTTTAGACAAATCAGTTGCGAAACTCGGGGCAATGAAATAATTTAGAGTACATGTAATATCACAACAAATAATGTGATAAAAACATCAGAAACATATAATAAAAACATAACAGTAAGCCACAAGAGTGAATGAGAATAAACAAAATTTCACAAATAAAAATAATAAAAACACTGTAAAAAAATAAATATAAATAAATAAATAAAAACTTATAAATAATAAGCAACAACAAAAGTAAATTAAATGCATTACATACCTGGATAATCTTCAGATTCATTCACTAATGTACACAGAATATACAAGTTATGAAATGTCACACCTATTTACATTACAATCTGCTTCACTTAACACATTATAAATAAAATTAAACTCTTGGATTTCGTTGTCCATGACGTGTCCGTTACTTAACTAAATACCACTATTATATTAACGACTCGGAACACAAAGTTTTGTATAAGTAAAAACATAAAGTTTTACCTTACAACCTGAACCGGTTTTAGTTACAAGTTGGTGACTAGTATAGGCCTAATATATAATTTATTAGCATATAATCTGTATTATATATCTGCATATCACACAAGAATAAATGTAACATCAGGATGAATTTTTTCCTTTATTAAAAACAGCTTCGTCTCTTTGCGCAGAATGAAGTATTCAGGACGAAAAAGTGGCTGCGTACTAGTTCCTACTCGAAATACCCTTGATACTACCTGTTACTAAAATACTAGGTGTTCCTAAAATACTACTGTTCCTCTGATACGCTTAGATTTTGTGTATCGGTGATACCCCTAGTATTTGAAATACTGGTTGTTCCTTGCGTACCAGCGATATTTTTGTACGCCTAGTATTTGGCCTTGGCGTATTCATTTACGTGATACTTGCGTACTTTGTGTGTGTGTGTGTGTGTATGTGTGTGTGTGTGTGTGTGTGTGTGTGTGTGTGTGTGTGTGTGTGTGTGTGTGCGTGCGTGTGCGTGTGTGTAGGAGCGTAGGGGGCGTGCCTTGACTCGGAACAGCGAGGGCGGCGTTCGACTCCCAAAAAGTTGTATGGTAACTTTTTTGCATATATAACCCTGTAACGTCACTTGTGAGAAGCCCGTTACTTAAAAAATTGAAAACTAGCAACTTGGACTAGACGGAAGCAAAAAATGGTTGGAGCCCATCTTGACAGGACTTGGAATAAAACAATCAGTTAACAGTAACAACCCTTTTTTTATTGGTGCTTACTCATCTTACAATCAAAACATATTATACTCAAACACTTGAATATGAACAGTCAATATAATCAACAAGTAAAAGTTTCATGCTACTGGCAATAACTAATTATTCAGTATTCAAGAACAGTGTTTAACAATTGACTTCTTGTGTACTTCATATTAGTTCTTAGTTTTTATTTTATGAACAAATGTGTATACATATATAGGCTACATTCAGTGCATATCAATCACAATCGCCAATGCTGATAACAATAAAATAATCCAAGCGTAACAGATGGATCCTTTTAGCACCATTTAAAAAACATATATATATCACAAGTCTATATCCACCTGACTAGTTCTAACAAAATTTTAATTGTTTTGAATATGAAAATATTGTTTATGTGTAGGCTTTTTAAATTTTAAAGGCTTTTTAACTTGCAATCATTATATACATGTATACAGTCTGTCTCAGTGAGAATTTCCTATAGCAGTAACAACCCAAAATTATCAGGTACAGTAGTATAACAAGTGGATACGTTTTAACATAGTTAAGAATATAAATTTTCATACGTAGTTGTAACAAAGTTTCGATCATTAAAAAAAAGAAAATACGGTTTATGTGCAAGTTTTTACATCAATAAACATATATATTGTAACATTACAACGTTGCAAAGTTGCATAATATTATATTGTATGTGTACAAATTTACATGTAATTTATGTTTGTGATGCCCCACGTTGGAAGCGACAAATTTATGATCTCGATAACAAATTTGTAAATTTATTATAATTTAAATTTGTGGAGCCCCACGATCTTGGAGCGCCAAATTTATGCAACGTTACATATACATAAAATAGGCGTGACCGGTCTCACGTTCAAGATTGACAAATTACGTACCAATATAACATTTAAATTGGGTTTGAGGTGTATCTGCAATAAGAACTCTATGTAACTTGAAACGGTAATTAAAATTTATTTGATACTATTAAAAATGTGCACATGGCACTGACTTCGATTTAAAAACATTCGTTATTATTTGTTATTATGCCGTAAGGCTTAAGCTACATACATCCTTACTGACTAAATATTCTATTCTACTAATTATTGTATAAAAGAAAAATCTCATTTTCAGACTACTCAGTCAATTAATGTGTTTCAAAATATCAATATTTAAATCTTTTTTTCTATATTGTAATGTATTCAAAATATTAATAGTTACTGAATTTATCTTTTGTTTCTCAGTACTGTTTTCTCAAATACTAATTGTTTTCATTTAAATGCTTTGTAATCATTTTATATCATATTAATTTGAGCTCTTGTTACGTTAATCGTATTTCTAAAACATCTATGATTTTAATTCTACTTTACAAGAAACATTGCTCTTACTTTTAGATAAAATAGGAATGTCTTTAATTGTCTTTGAGTTCTTTGTATGATTAAGATATAAATAAGTTGTTTATCACCTTATTGTCGTCAATTATACTCGATCATTTTTGATCCATCGGTATTCGTCCTCGTCTCGCCTCCAGCGTCGGCTGTCTCTCTTTTCCTCTTGTCCAGCGTCGTATCACTCTCTCTCTCTCTGGAACTCTCCTCTTGTCCAGCGTCGTATCTCTCTCTGGAACTCTCCTCTTGTCCAGCGTCGTATCACTCTCTCTCTCTCTCTCTCTCTCTCTCTCTCTCTCTCTCTCTCTCTGGAACTCTCCTCTTGTCCAGCGTCGTATCACTCTCTTGTCTAGTGTCGAATCATTCTCTGGAACTCTCCTCGTGCTGTTTCTGACGTTAATGGATCTTCTTATGTAGTGCTGTTATTAATTAAAATGATTGTCTTTACAGCTTAGTTACATAGTTGTACGTAACTGGAAACTTTAAACTGTTTACAAAAAAAAAATAAATACGCCGTGCTGACGGGCATAAGCTCCCGCTGCACCGTGGATGATTTAAGAAAGAGAACCACTGTAGCTTGCGTGTCCTATTTATACCCATGTCTTGGTCGACACCCTGCAGTGGTACGAAATCGACATGTTAGAAACTGTCTCTTGATTCAGTTCCCCCACTCTTTGTCAAATTCGCTATTTTTTATATTTCTGCGAATTGCAGAGTCCTGTAAGTATACTCTTATACTTATCTTATAACTATTTTTACAACACATGTTCACTGTAATTTTGGACATTGCAACTTAACCCTTTCGATTTGTACACAGTTATTTCACTATTACACTCGTACGGTGTGTCACTTTCGCGTGGTTTTCGTACACAGTATTTAGTAAATTTTATTACATTTTATTGTGCTTTTGGATTTTAATTCTTAATTATAGTTTATGAATAATTACGGAAAAACAGTAATTGTGCAATTATTCATCTTGGGGTGGCAAACTCGCCTGCAGAGACCTGCGTTCACACACACTAGCAAAATACTGGTGTACACACTTTCAGTTACATTTGTGTGTGTGTGCACGTCGATTCAGGTCGAAACACCTGTTCATAATTTTGTCTGAGCCAAGCTTGCAATCCCTAACATGCTTATTTATAATATATTATTAATTATTTACAGTTTATTAGGTAAATTTAAATTTTTATATTCCATGCTCAGTACATCACTTATTTGTACTGTCGCAATACATATACTGTATATTACGACGATACTTTTAGACACTTACTTTTGCACATATGCTATTACTCATTTGTGCGCACTTACCCACGTCTCGAAGGTATACTCTTCTTCTGCAGTATTTATCTTGATGTTTCCCAGCTAGGTCGCAGGCTTTGGTAGTTGATTGAGTGTGGATAAGCACGTGAATATCGTAATACAATTGTAATACAAGTAAAGAGTACAGAGGATTTAGTACTGGTTGTGAAATTAGTACGACTTTGTTAATAAAATCATATTCATTTTGTTTATTATTTAAAAAAAATGCAAATTGTCATATTATTTATTATTTTGTGGGTTAATTACTATTGGAACCCTTATATTCGATACGAATATAATATAATTATAACGTGGTTAAAATCTTATCTCTTATATTCTAAGACATATTATACACAAACATAAGACATATATGACCTGGAATATTTACACAGACATATAATACATAACACATATAATTATTATACTACGTGATTAACACGTACGAAATTGAATATTCATCTTGTCTTAGCAAGTGTGGTTTTTATTATGTACCACTTAATAAAAAAATTAACTAATCAAACATTTATTAAAAATTCTAATAGAGATCATTCTATTACTTTAATTAATTATATTACTAATGTCTCAATTAATTAACAATCTTCAATTAAAGTAACTCTCATACTTGAGTTTACGTTATCGTTACTTGCTTTTAATTATATAATAAAATATAAATATCGGTATGGAGTATATGTATGTATATGTATATGTATGTATATGTATTAGAATATACATGACTTCCATATTCTAAGATTTATATTTAAAATAATTTTCAGCCAAACAGCCAGGGAAGGAATTTTAACAAAAAAATACTTCTTTGTTGCCAATAACGTAGTACACATATAAAAAAAAATTATCCCCTCCCCCTTCAACTATAATTTTGATTTATAGAAAATTACCCCCAGCCCGTTCAACTAGCCTCTTCATTTATAGATATTTCATCTACGTTTCTACAGTGGATTATTAAGATCTTATCAGGATACTTTATCAAAATTAAGTACTTTACTCATGTTACAACAAAAAATGTTTCAGGTAAACTGCCCTTTCCCCGTAACCGATCTTCACCAAAATCAACAGACATTGAGTTCTCTATAGCTCAGGCACATATGTAAAAAATTATTTGATTCTGTTTGAATTTACGGCAGTTATGGTTCGTCATATAAAAAATTACCCATGTTAAAACATAAAACATGAGATTTATAAAACATATCTAAGATTTATATTTAAAATCATTTTTGAAATAAAATATTTTCATAGAACCTACTAACGCTGGGGAAATCTGAGGAGCCAATCAGAGTTGGGCCTACCTGTCACTCTGCTGAATTTGGTGGAAAGCCCTGTCACTGTCGTCAAGTCCCCACCTCAATGAAGAACCCATTGTTTTATAAAAATATATTTAAATTTTGAAAACTGAAAATTCTTTTCTTGTAAATATTTATATTTTATAATCAAAATGACTTTATTTTTGTTACCTGGCAACAAAATTATTTTATTTTCAACAATTACCATTGTTTCAAAAAGTTTAAATAAATTTTCAAGTACTTTACTCTTGTTAAAACGTAAAAGGTTGCAGGTAAACTACCCCTTCCCCTTAACCGATCTTCACCAAAATCGAAAGTCCTTGAGACCTCTACAATTCAGGGATGTATGCAAAACATTATTTGATTCTGTTTGAATTTGCGGCAGTTATCGTTTGCCATAGAAAAAAAAACGTTGCAGGTAAACTACCCCTTCCCCTCAACCGATCTTCACCAAAAACAATAGGTATTGAGTACTCTACAAATCAGGGCTGTATGCAGAAAATTATTTGATTCTGTTTGAACTTGCGGCTGTTATCGTTTGCCATAGAAAATACCCTTGTTAAAAAAACGTTGTAGGTAAACTACCCCTTTCCCTTAACCGATCTTTACCAAAAACAACAGGTCTTGAGAACTCTACAATTTAGGGCTGTATGCAAATAATCTTTTGATTCTGTTTGAATTTGCGGCTGTTATCGTTTGCCATAGGAAATACCCTTGTTAACACATAAAACGTTACAGGTAAACTACCCCTTTTCCTTAACCGATCTTCACCAAAAACAATAGGTCTTGAGAACTCTACAATTCAGGGCTGTATGCGAAAAATTATTTGATTCTGTTTGAATTTGCGGCTGTTATCGTTTGCCAAAAAAAAAAAAATTTCCCTTGATAAAAAAAAACCGTTGCAGGTAAACTACCCCTTTCCCTCAACCGATCTTCACCAAAAACAATAGGTCGCGAGTACTCTACAAATCAGGGCTGTATGCAAAAAATTATTTGATTCTGTTTGAATTTGCGGCAGTTATCGTTTGCCATAGAAAAAAAATCTACAGACAGACACACAGACAGACAGACACACAGACAGACACACACACACACAGACACTTTTCGGAAAACGACTTTTTTCATGTTTTGAGTGTAGTAGAATCAGAATCTGCAATAATCTCGAACACGATTTTTTTTGCCATCACCATACTTCCATTCCTTAAGGAATATGGAAGTAAAAATATAATACAATATGGTTTCTATAATGACCATTTACTTATGAGATTATAAATTTATATTCTTTGTTATCAATTATTATTCTTTGAACATTTATTGATTATTCATTATGAAAAATAAAAATGTAATAAAGTTTATGTAAACTTGTACATGGAATCTAGAGGCTTCTTTCGATAGATATTTTAGATATTTTATAATATTAAATAAATGTCTGACTTCACCTGCATATTTCTGCAACCATTTAACTGTGTCGTTACCGTCACCTGGACTCTCGAGTTTGGGATCCTCTTCGGGTATCACCTTCTCTGTCTCTGCGTCGTTGAAATTACTCTTTCCGTCTACTGGGTGCTGAGTTCTGACGTGGACCTCTGGTCGTAATGATGTACGGCTGGAAGTAGCTGCATGTGGCTGTCCCTGCATCCTCTAGTATTTTGCTCTGGTTCCTCTCCTCTCCTTGTCTTGTCCCTCGTGGATGTCTCGAAGTTCTTTGTGGACTTCTTGAAGTTCATCGACGTTACGACTCCTCGTAGATTACGATATTATAGTCTTTTAAATAAATCGTGTTTCACTAATACTTTCACCGACGTACTGCCGGTTCCATCCCATTTCAAGTTACGTAATACGGTTTAAAACATTATTTAACTTTGTAAAATTCGCGGTTGCGAGATGCGTGGATTTCACGTACTGTCTGTTGATGATCTGAGAAAGCGTGTGTCGCCCGCTGGGGTTTTATACTCCTGCCGTCGTTCAATTCCTGTTGGAAACTGTCTGGACAAAATTGAACAGGTCCGCGCGTCGATTTAATTACTAATTACAACCTACGCGTCTTTCTATGAAACGCACACTTTTTTATAAATATTATTTTACAAATCGTTAGGTACATTATTAAACTTAACTTATGCAAATTATGAACGTTAAGGTGTGTAAACTATGGAAGTTATGGCAAAATTTCACACGGTGGCTGAACGGTTCCCACAATCATAGACCACTTTATGTCTAATTGTAGCGCCAGGCGCCAGCTTTATTTTTACATATGTCTCTGATTCGTGTGACTTCTGGTTTTCGTTCAGTACTTAAAAAACTGTGTAAAATTTTCCACAATCGTATGCATAATTCAACTTGTTCTTCATTTACACACTAACACTAACACACACACGCAGACTGATACACACGCGGCTCCCTGTCGCTATGACGTCACCTTTGCCAGTCGGTGCGTGCTTCTTATCCCCTCGCTGCGTTTAAAAACCAACTAGGCTTCCATATAATTCCATATGCAGGCTCACTTACAATAATTTATTTATTTAAAATTCATTAATACGTTTATTTCTTTTATTATCTCTTCTTATACCTAACGCTTAATTATTACATTATTTTTTATTATTTACATCTTTTACATCTCATACGTGCGTTCGTATGTTATCATACCTCAGTCAGGGGTTGATACATAGACTTATGCTAAACGTATCGTTGCAATATATATATATATATATATATATTGCGACAACACAAATAACTTAACTATTGGCGCATAGGATATGGTAGTGCGTGTTTTAATGCAAAAGTCTATATTGGAAGATTTAAGATTTATTGCACACAAGACATATGAAATTGTTTATGCGATATATTTGACAAGAATAATAATAATAGTGTTTGCAAATTTAGTCTTTTAAAATGTTAAATAATGTTCATATATGAGTTATGGTACATTACATATACGATGATTTCCACGGCAATGTTGAGAGGGGTTTTTTTTGTAATGGAGTCGTCAGGCGTGGCGTACGACAGATGGTTGATCCTGGTGATGATTACAGCTGGGCTGGCGTCCTGAAGTTCCTACGTTGACACTGACGATTCGCACTCGAACAATGGTTCTAGGGGTGCTATTACTGGAATTTTATACAGTATTTAGAATTCACAAGTATCTCAGGTTACAGTGGGTATTAACTAAAAACGGTATATTAAACTTATACCTATCCGGACTCTTCAAGTGTTCACACGTAATACGAGGTCTACCACGGTCAGCAGACCTTCCTAAACGGAAATCTTCCACTAACACGGAAACTACTGACGATAATCTTATACCAATAAGTAAATAAATTCAAGGAATGCCTTGTGGTTTAAATAATAAAATGTGTATTATTTCCAGTAGATGGTAGTTAGTTACAGATTATAAGAAGATCGAGGAAAGAAAGGACATCAGCCCGGACATCCAGGATTTATTACGTACCATTTGAAGTCATTTAACCTCAAATGGGTTCGTAAAAGTAGCAATCAGCTGATACCACTAGCGGAAAAATTTGAAATAATCAATTAAATACTGAGAGAGTAATTCTCTTTGCCTTTTTTCACTCTCCCTCCTAACTACTGTCAAACAACGGTATTGATTTCACATAAACAAAATTTAACAAAATCATTCAATATCTTTGCATAATCACACACACTCGACTTTGAAGGCATATAACATAAAGATAACAAATTCTGTGACTCTCAATTAAGCGAGATTTTCGAAGAGTACAAATAGACGTAATTTAAAATTACTACTAACTAGGAGAGACTCGTGAGACGTTACAATATATATTATAATTACTCCTGATCTTCTCTATTCAATATCTTCTCATGCCCCACTGTTGTGAGTGCCAATTTGTAGTGTACTCTGTACTCTTCAAATAATATTTGTGTTGTTGTAATTTAAAGTTAGGTATTAAGTGTGAATTGGTTTCTCTTATAGAACCGGAATCTTCGATTATGGGTGAATAAATAATATCTTCTAAAGGGTGATCTTAATCAAATACTAAGAATATCTCAGTATTCTGTATTAATTTAGTGCTTCGGTACTAATAGCGTTCAATACCCGTTGATATAGTGTGTAATTCTAATTTTCTTATTCAAGCCTAGTCCGCGTTTGGAGAGAGGAGAGGAAATCCTTATCTGTTTCTCGTTCTCTGTAATTCAAAAGCGGTCCGCGAGCTAGCGCTGTGGTTCACAGTCAGCTGAAAATTGTAGGTTAGTTATCCGCGTACAATAATTCCTACGTTACACTCTCTACATAAATTACAACTTGTTCATACTGCACTAAATATTATACAAATGACAAGATATCGTTAAATTCAGAAATGATTCTTTATTATGATTTTTTATTTCTTGACAACAAAGTTCTTCCTTTACGGGGATACAAAAGTCGATCGTATTGGAAGTAATCGATTCTCTATCAGATTCAGGGTTATATATTATTTTAATTATTATGGTATTTCTTTAAACACAGGGTGTGAAGGTTCTTTCAACTACTAGTAAGGTCAGAAAATGCATAACTAGGATTACAAGGTATTACAATATATTACTGATTTCTTATTAAATATTATTTAAAATAAGTGGAGTTTTACCGTCCGATGGACATCGCTACTTGGGATGGCCGTGTACAGCTAACCTCGTTCGATGTGTTTGGTCAACAACAGAATACAGATGTATCAATCCTCGCCAGTCTTCACTCCAAGTTCGAAATAAAAGTTGATGTCTTGGTCCTGGGATGATGCAGAAATGCCGCTCCTTTTGTTCACCAATGTCCGATTCTTGTGGTTACGGGTTTCAATGTATTTCGTGTCCAACTACGCTTTTTCTATTGAATTGTGGAAGGTGATGTTCGAGTATATTTTTGAGTTTTGTTTCCGTTCTTTAGAATACTGGATTATATTATTCTATTCAGGTAGTTATTTCTCTTCATTGGTTTATTAATTAAGTTAATGATTACTCATTATATTGAGTTTTATTGGTAGATTTCTTCCTTTAGATTTTCGTCAATTTTGATGTATAGGTTTATTATTATTCGGTTATATAAGACTGTCAAATGTCAGTGAACCATATTATGGTTATTTATTACTTAATTTTGTTCACAATTAGATTTATTTAATTTAATTTTATCATTTTTTTTTCTAAGTGCATCAAAACTAATCCGTCTTCGTTCATGGATAATAATTCAATAATCGAATCAACAAATTTTATATCTCTTGTTGTCCTTGACAACCATTCTGTCTTCTCTTATTGGATATTATTTATAATCCTATAACCATAATCATACAATGTTCTTGCGCTCATTAAAATACTCCTTTACTAAATTTACATTATATCCTATTATACCTTTACATATTGTTTGTTACTAAATTATATACATTTTGCTGTCATTTCCTCTTAATCTACTTACTCTAACAAGTATTATTTTCCTGTTACCAAAATATTACCTTTCGGTATCATTGCACTATTACATTTTGAGATTTTATTTAAATTGAATTTACTTATCTGCTATCAGTAATTATTATTGACTTCTCCTAACTCATTATATTCTATTTAGTATTTTTTACAAATTTCGTTACCTAACTTTTCTGACCTGACTAACTATACAATGTTACTGGTTTTAGGCCTATCATTACATTTTTATCTACTTCTGATTTTAATTTGTTACTACTTGCATTATTATATAATCATTCATTTGTTTATTATATAATAACACTAACCCTTTTGTATCTCATTAACAATTATAGCCTTTCTGGCCAAGTATACAATTACAATCTGCATACTAACCAAGTACATGTATACAAAACATTTAACTTTATAAAGTTTAACACCAGCTTTACAATGATATATTTGATAACACAAAAATGAAATTAATATCAGTTAATTGATATTCTCTTAAAACAATTACTCCACTTGCTACACACAGAAATAACATAAATATCATGATAATAACACAACATGATACAACGTAATAACATGTACATTTTTATAAAATAAATCATGCACTAATTAATCATTCTCCTCTCCTTTAATTCATCAATTATTATAAAACTGTCTAAGTTAGGTTTTACATTCGTCTATTGTTTACCCTTTTCACTGAACACTGAAGTTTGTATTTATAAACTTTCTTAATTTTTTCTTTCTACCTTGTATTCTTATTGTGGGATTGTTCATTTATTCAATAATGGGTTGTGTTTCTGACCTTCTATTAGTATGGACAATTATTATTTTTATTTTTATTTTGAAAATTATAAACTTATTTATGTAACGTAGGGGACCATATTTTCGTTACGTTACAATATATATATATATATATATATATATATATATATATATATACATTATAACACTATCTATTTAATAATGGAATAATAACTCATGGATATGATTTAATAACATATTGATTTAATCTTTGTAACATAAATTCCAATTATTGGAAAATTCCATTCGATACATACAGTTGTCACAGGGTCGATATTTATCTCAGGATTTATAATTAAATAATTTTAATATATTTCGTGGGAATTCTTGTGGCTGCTACGAAAAGTTCCTTTGCATGTTGATTAATAATAGAGAGTATCTTTAAAAACAATATATTACTTATAATCTAAAAATTTACTCAAATTATATATTCAGTTGCATACAAGTTTGACGATATTCAATTTGTCCGTCTCAGAAAATAATGTAGTTTATTAATGTGTACAATAAATGTTTTCCTTGTAATCACTGTTAGCTTATATATTGAATTTGGTTGCACTTTAAAATGTTTACTCGTGATTAGTGTTAGTGTAAATTGTTATATTGTTTAGTGGTTGTTCCTTGTTGAAAAAAAAATATTGTCAAATTATACTTTACACATCTAGACGATATTGCTGAAGGGTTCCTGGTTTATTCTGAATATTTTTCTTGATTGTGTGTATTATTTGTTCATAAAAATTGTAGTGGAAGGATTATTATCTTCGATGATGGTCCTTCAGATCTTCTTTCACACACGGGTCATCTATTTTTATATACTTTTAATTACCTCTAGACACGCACTATTCAACTGCTTTCCATCACAATTAACAATTAAGTGTTATTTCTTCTTTCTTTTAGTTACCTAACTCATACAAATTTCTTAAATTTTGATTGGTCATTTATGTACAGTTTAAATGTTATAGGATCAACACCCATTACCTACATTATATTTTATAAATTACCTTGAATAGATAATTTTATTATTATACTCTAATTATATATGCAATGTTTATACAATTATTAATTAGATAATTATAAACAATTTGATACTAAACATGCCTCAGTTTATAACTGTAAAACCTTATTAATTTGAATTTCTATGATATGTGGTGGAACAATTTTTTATGGTTTATTGTAATTTCTACTTTGACTACCTGAGATAAATATATTTACATAAATTAACTGGTGACATAAAATCTTATAACATACAACAAAACTCTTAATAATAATAATTGTTTTTGACAGTTTTAGTTTATTTATACTGCTAAACTATTGTCTGTATGATAAACTAAAATTCTGTCTAATAATAACAATAAAACACTTTTCATACAAAAATAATTAACACTGTTTAACAGTAGTCTGTGTCACTATTTATATTATGTCACTCATATAACTGTAAGGTTTGTGTCCCTTTTTCTATCCTTAAAATATGTCGATACAATTTTGTTAATACAATTTTAATTTATGATTAGGTACTCTTTATTGGGTTCGGTTGTTATTCAGGGTAAGTTGATTAGGCCTACTAGGTTTATTTATTTCACTTTTTTCTGTTTACTGCCCTATTCTACTGGGTTATTTCTGGGTTTCTGGATAATATTATATAAGTCAAACCAAATAGTTTTCCTTTAATTTGCTTTCAATTATTATTTCTTGGTTCCTCTCTGGATCGGATTCCACTATTATTTTGTAACATTTTGTTTCGTTACAAATTGCCTCCCTTCAGAAGTAATTATTTCTGAACACTTCATTAGGTGTGAGGACATAATTGCTTATGTTATTTTACCTTTTCTTCCTCATGATATTTTTTCATGGATTGTTGATTATAATCTTCTGAATTGCTACTATTGGGCTAGTATATGTTGATTGGCTATGCTCAATTATATCATTTAACAACATTTTATTAATTTCATCCTTCAATGAATATGGTATAGGATAGGATTTTCTGTGAAATTCTGCTGGTTCTTTAAATTGTATTCTACACTGATAGTTTTTTACCTTTCCTGGGTTTTCTGAAAATACATGTTTATACTTCTTATATATTATAATGAGATCTTCTACTTTTTTTACTGTCAAATTATTTGTGCCTTGGTGTCTAAACTCTCTTATCTCCTGTAATTTACTGTTCCACAGGTCTTCATTTGTCATATTATAGATTATTTTTCTGCATTGGGTGTCATTATTTAAAAAATTTAATTCCCTAACTTGGTGATGGGTACGGTTCAGAGGGGCACCATCGCTTCCTATTAACTCTGCCGTCCACATAACACCTTCTGAGTTCAAGGACACCTTCTCCTTGCTCAAATCAATAATGGCTGAATATTTCCTCAGCATATCGCATCCGATTAATAATTCGAATGGTAGGCCGATTGCGACCAAACATATAATATTAATTGTAACACCTTTGCTTTCTATTTCCAATGACACTTGTTTTCTCACTGTTTTATTTTGACGCCCAGTGGCACCTATTAAAATAACATTATTGACAGGTAAGGTAGGTATTATATTTTTACTTTGTTTCTGTATTCTCTCCAGTTCAGCGTCATTAATAAGTGATACATTTGCACCAGTATCTGTCATTATTCGTGTAGGAATTCCTTCAATTTGAGCGGTTATGTATAAAATTTCATTATGCTGGTTGATTCTACTTGTCACCGTTTCCTCCAACAGTTCTTCTCGAAGATTTTTCAAATAATAATTGTAAATAATAGTAAGATTTTGACTGTCCGTCCTTAAACTTTGGTTATTGTTATACTTCAAAATTCTTTTATTTTCCATAATTAGCTTTTCATAATTAGTTGGTAGTAATTTGTTATTACTATATTTTTGAATTTGGTGGTTTTTGTACTTCAAAATTCGTTTATTTTCCATAATTAGTTTTTCATAATTAGTTGGTAGTAATTTGTTATTACTATGTTTTTGAATTTGGTGGTTATTGTACCCAGTAGTTAGTAGCAGTAAGGGGTCGCGAGGGTTTATTACTGCCTCACTCCGTTTAAATTAAGGCTATCATGATTATTTTCCGGGCATGACTGTTGATTTGCCTGGACTGGTGTGCTGGTTCCTGGTTGTTCAACCTCTCGGTTGTCTAATTGTTCACTTCCCCTTGATTCTCGGAAGTCCTCCTGGCTTCTACTTCTGACTCGGTTATAATGGTGACTCATCCCTCTGGGATTTCCTCTTTGATCATAACTGTTATTAAAACTGTTCCTCCGAGGTTGATGGTATCTCCAGTAATCCCCTTCTTCGGCACTGATGTAATTTATTCGGGGTCGGTACGAACGATTATTATTATAATTACCCTGATTATTATTGTTATTAACTCCTGAGTTACTCCTAAAATTATTATAATTTTGGTTTGTTCGGTAGTTATTATAATTATTATTGTTTCTATTACCCGGATGGTAATTTTGATTGGGCCTGTTGTTATCATTATTGTTAATTGGGTTTCGATTGAAGTTTGCTGGTTGGTTATTATTTGGGGTAAAATTTTGGTTGTAATTACGATCGTTGACATAACTATTCCGGTTATTCATGTTATTATATTGATTATGATTCATACCATGGTTATTATTTTTTGAACCGCACTGATCAGTTCGTTGTCTGCTTCTTTTGTAGTAACCCTCGTGTTCATAATTTTCTAATAAGTCAGCCATTGCGTGGACCGTTTTAATCTGGCTTCCCAGGCGTGCTCTGGCAATTCCTGTGTCATAATGGTATGCCGTTTTAGTTACTAGGGATTCTTCTGGTATTCTTGGCTCTAGGTGTCTCGCCAAACACACCTTTCCCCAGAAGTAAGTAGTTGGAGATGTACCTCTATTTCCATCATATCTTCCCTGACAAATGTTGTCCCTTATAATATTTTGTATAGCTTCGGACCAGTATTTTTCTTTAAACAGTTTTTTAAATTGAGCGTAGTCCACTATCGCATTCCTGGTTGCTGTCCACCAGTTGTCCGTAATCTCCCTAAAATGCTCATCCAACATCTCTCTAATCAAGCTCCAGATAGTTATTCGATGTTTATTAAAATGTTCCTCAATTCTGGCCAGGAATTCCATGGGGTTTCTGCGATAATTTTTGAAATTAATTCCTTCCTGGTTTCATTTGTGGAAACATGAGTAATATTATTTGGTCTGGTTCTAATTAACTCAATTTCTTCTTGATTTTGGCGTACCTGACCAGTTAAATTATTCACCGTAGTGTTAATATTGTCACACCTTTCTCCGGTCTGTTTCTGTAAATTAACTAAATTGTCTTGTTCCTTTTGTATTCCTTCTATTTGAATACGACTATTTTCTTGGACCTGGTCTATTCTGGTATTTATCACTGCTTTATTTTGTATGATGGTTTCGTTAGCTTTTCTCAATCTCTCATTAGTGTCAGCTATTTCTTGCTTCCTTTCCTCATCGATTTTGTCCATTTTCTGGTTAATTGTATCATTGACCTGTTCAATTCTACCATTAATTCTTCTTAAATTCTCTTCATTGATTTGTCTGAACTCTTCCTTCATTTGGTTATTACTTTCACTTATAGTTTGCTTTAAAGTTTCATTAGTACTTTCCTTAATACTATCAATTTTCTCATTTATCCGTTTTAAACTCTCATTAGTGGTTTCGTTTTGTTTCCTGAAATTTTCGTTAGTTTCTTCTTTGTTTTGGTCAAATCTCTCCTCCATCTGTTTTATTAAATTTTCACTCATTTTCTCATTTGTTTGTCTGTTATCTTCCTTGATGCTATCAATTTTCTCATTCGTTTGTCTGTGATCTTCCTTGATGCTATCAATTTTTTCATTCGTTTGTCTGTTATCTTCCTTGATGTTATCGAATTTTTCCTCCATTTGTTTTAATAAGTTTTGACTCAAAATTTCATTTTGTTTCCTTGAGTTTTCAGTGAATTCTTCCTTCTGCTTCTTCAAATC
The DNA here is from genome assembly GCA_034769895.1 of Magicicada septendecula. Taxonomy (NCBI): domain Eukaryota; kingdom Metazoa; phylum Arthropoda; class Insecta; order Hemiptera; family Cicadidae; genus Magicicada; species Magicicada septendecula. Next base: position 337,298,903 of record CM068367.1, on the reverse strand, counting down.
TTCCTTCGTTTGCTTGTTTTGTTCCTCCATTTGTTTTAATAAGTTTTGACTCAAAATTTCATTTTGTTTCCTTGAGTTTTCAGTGAATTCTTCCTTGATGTTCTTCAAATCTCCCTTCATTTCTTCCTTCTGCTTCTTAAAATTGTCATTCGTTTCTTCCTTATTTCTGTCCATTTTTTCACTCATACTATTCATTAATTCCATTAATTTTATAAGATTCGGGTCTCCCCTATCTTCCTTTCTTGCTAACGTCTCCACATCCTCCACCAATGTTACTTCTTTCTCTTCCATCCTGACTTCCTTCTCTGCCTCCTTCGTCCGTTTCAACGATGTAGCCCTCTTACGCATCTTTATTATTTCTTGGAACTTATAGCAGTCGCCAGCTAAAAATTAGGAAATTAATTTGCTTGATTCAATTTCTTCACTTAATATTCCCTAATTTCAGCCTCACTAGTTGGTGCGCCAATTGATAACACTATCTATTTAATAATGGAATAATAACTCATGGATATGATTTAATAACATATTGATTTAATCTTTGTAACATAAATTCCAATTATTGGAAAATTCCATTCGATACATACAGTTGTCACAGGGTCGATATTTATCTCAGGATTTATAATTAAATAATTTTAATATATTTCGTGGGAATTCTTGTGGCTGCTACGAAAAGTTCCTTTGCATGTTGATTAATAATAGAGAGTACCTTTACAAACAATATATTACTTATAATCTAAAAATTTACTCAAATTATATATTCAGTTACATACAAGTTTGACGATATTCAATTTGTCCGTCTCAGAAAATAATATAGTTTATTAATGTGTACAATAAATGTTTTCCTTGTAATCACTGTTAGCTTATATATTGAATTTGGTTGCACTTTAAAATGTTTACTCGTGATTAGTGTTAGTGTAAATTGTTATATTGTTTAGTGGTTGTTCCTTGTTGAAAAAAAAATATTGTCAAATTATAGTTTACACATCTAGACGATATTGCTGAAGGGTTCCTGGTTTATTCTGAATATTTTTCTTGATTGTGTGTATTATTTGTTCATAAAAATTGTAGTGGAAGGATTATTATCTTCGATGATGGTCCTTCAGATCTTCTTTCACACACGGGTCATCTATTTTTATATACTTTTAATTACCTCTAGACACGCACTATTCAACTGCTTTCCATCACAATTAACAATTAAGTGTTATTTCTTCTTTCTTTTAGTTACCTAACTCATACAAATTTCTTAAATTTTGATTGGTCATTTATGTACAGTTTAAATGTTATAGGATCAACACCCATTACCTACATTATATTTTATAAATTACCTTGAATAGATAATTTTATTATTATACTCTAATTATATATGCAATGTTTATACAATTATTAATTAGATAATTGTAAACAATTTGATACTAAACATGCCTCAGTTTATAACTGTAAAACCTTATTAATTTGAATTTCTATGATATGTGGTGGAACAATTTTTTATGGTTTATTGTAATTTCTACTTTGACTACCTGAGATAAATATATTTACATAAATTAACTGGTGACATAAAATCTTATAACATACAACAAAACTCTTAATAATAATAATTGTTTTTGACAGTTTTAGTTTATTTATACTGCTAAACTATTGTCTGTATGATAAACTAAAATTCTGTCTAATAATAACAATAAAACACTTTTCATACAAAAATAATTAACACTGTTTAACAGTAGTCTGTGTCACTATTTATATTATGTCACTCATATAACTGTAAGGTTTGTGTCCCTTTTTCTATCCTTAAAATATGTCGATACAATTTTGTTAATACAATTTTAATTTATGATTAGGTACTCTTTATTGGGTTTGGTTGTTATTCAGGGTAAGTTGATTAGGCCTACTAGGTTTATTTATTTCACTTTTTTCTGTTTACTGCCCTATTCTACTGGGTTATTTCTGGGTTTCTGGATAATATTATATAAGTCAAACCAAATAGTTTTCCTTTAATTTGCTTTCAATTATTATTTCTTGGTTCCTCTCTGGATCGGATTCCACTATTATTTTGTAACATTTTGTTTCGTTACAACATATATAAATTCAATCTCTGTTAATCCATTGCCAATACTAATAACGATAATAATCAATTGAGCAATATAGAAGGTAGGTCCATTAACACAGTCAGTAATCTAAATGACAGACATATATCTATCCACAGGACTTGTTCTAATTTTATTCATCAAAATATGCAAGTACTGTTCAGATGTCTACTTTCTTTATGAAATGAAAACCGGTGTGGTGTTGTGGTCGAGATTTTATAATCGGAATCGGCCCACCTGCACATTTGAAGACTTGGCAATATCCGTTAGATCCTGTGAAGAAAGGTGGGGTGAGGTTGATGGTTAGTTCCGGAGTCCTGCTCGTTTCCTTCTATTCAGCTGTCTTTTGATGTTGAGGAGCATCTCTAAGCCTGACGGCGATGGGGAGGGTTCCAGTGTACAGCTCTGACGATGTGACGGTTGTAGTTGTCATCATCAGATCATTCGCCCCTCTCTTCGCCTGTGCGGGAACCCTAATACACTTTATAAATTACGAGTCCATAGTAGTTGAACCCCTTCTTGCCACGCCGCCAGACCTCGAAGTGTTCCGTCGAAGGATGGAGAAGAAAATGAGAGAGGCATGGTTTCTTTTAACCACGAGGCCACAGAAAAACATCCAGTTGCAATCTGTCAATCAGATGATTAGCCGCCCACGCAATTACATCGTCGCGAAACGGTCGCGGCGCACTGAATCTCGTTACCGTTCGCCGGAGCGGCATTTAGATAATGACGACCTTGGCTGTCTTCTCCTACGACGTCACGGCGCGATATTTTAATCTCGCCGGGGCAATACATTTTCCACGGCACAACCCTAGCATATATTGGTATATATTTCATTCATGCATATTTGCTTTTCATTTTTTGTATGTTATGTTTATATATTCCATATGTATGCAATACAGATGCGTACAAAACGTATAAAACAAATACATAAATACAATACATAAACAGAATTCTTCCGCTCAGCGTCTCCCAGCTCCCTTTTCGTCCAGTCAACCGGCTTTCTACAGGACAGGAACATAGTAGACTATAGAAAAATACGACTTCAGTGGGGTACAAGTGGAAAGAATCTTCTTGGGTAATATTATTAGTTCTGATAATGAGAGGTGGAGGTAGTACTAAATGTACCACGTTTCCATAAACGCTATATGGAACCATCAACAGAACCTTTATTAATAAAGTGCGATCAGGTACTACAATTAAATTTTTTGATAGACGCCCTTCTTATATTCTTTGTTAATGAGGCATGGTTACGAACATTAGCCTAAATAGTTTCAGACAAAAAATTATTACCAGGCGTGAAAGAAACACAAGAGCTAACAGAATTAGAAATCAAGACATTACATCAAAGGAAGGCCGTTGATATTTTATTTTATTAAGAACACGAAGACCACCTACATAAGCTCTCAGATGATGACACAAATTATTGTAGAACAACCAAAGAAAAGACGGTCATATACTTACTTGAAGATATTTACAAATGGCTAGCCATGGAGAGAAAGTGATGATGACCGTTACATGTCAATTTCTATACAGTGACAATATACATTGTCAATGTCAATATTTTAAACATTTTAGTTTTAAATATTGTTACGTTTTTTAAACGAAATATGAAATTTTCATTTAAATATAAAATATTTTAGTTTATGTATCCTTAGTTACGTAGCATAGAATTAAACTTATTGTTGCTTAATAGTAAATAATTCTCTAAATCGGAAATAAAGTATTGAAGAATGTATGATAACAGTAAAAGTAAAAGACGCGAACATTTACAATGTGTTAGGTATGCTGAAGAATAATGTTTCCGTTTGTATTAACTATGGTCGCTCAAACTCAGATGCAAACGGGTTACAGCGGAGAAACATGCTCTAGCGAAGAAACGTGAGAGTTTCTTGCCTTCTTGTCTCCGTTATGCAAATATTTCAGTTTCGGCATTACTTGCTATATTGATGAACATTTTGTTTCTATTTTTTTAATTAAATTTCTGCGTGGATTGATAAATAAAATAGTATGCCTACGACAAATACTTCAAACAGTTTTACTCGTACTTCTCCCTTTGTAGATGCGAAACCACTGATTGTGAAAACAATTTCGTCTTTCTTGTAACGTCAATCTGGATATTGGCGGGTGGCCATATTTTGAAGACGCCAGGTTATTCTCTTGATCTTTTTTTTTATCTATGTGTTTTTCAATGGCAGCTCGTGAGTAATCGTCCGAAAACACCTGGTTTCCTGTCTGGTAACCATTTTTCTGTTTTTAAGAAAGAATTTATATCTTAAGGAGAAATAGAAATATCGTAATGAAGTTTGGTATGCATGTTTACATCAGTGTTCTTTAATAAATAACATATCACGGTCATTTTTTGAGCTCAAATTTCAAATTTTGTGTATACTATTTTAGAGCAGTGGTTCCCAATATTTTCAGTACGCGGACCCCCCCACCCAAAAAAAATATCGGTATGGAGAACCATGTATGCATGACTTCCATATTCTAAGATTTATATTTAAAATCATTTTCGAAATGAAATATTACCATAGAAACTACTTCTTTCTACTTACTGCTTCAGCCTTAACCACAGTACTGTGGTCACTAACGTATACCACCTCACGTTATCGCACTCGATTTTCACTGATGATGGAAGTCGACGGCATTGCCGAAACGTCTGGTTTTGTAGAAAACATTGGACTACGGCCAAATATCCCGGGAAGGAATTTTGACAAAAACTACTTCTTTGTTGCCGATAACGTTGTACACATATATATAAAATATATGCATAAAATTAATGGCTTGTATAAGTTAATGATTGATCTCCATTAAGTAGTGCTCAAGTTTCCAAAGTTTTAATATTATGATGTCCGTAATTAAAACATCAGAGCAGGTTTAGTGTGAATAAGGGTACACTGTGGACAAAAATTTTCAACATTTCCTATTGAGCGTTGCTTAGAGTAAAGCTGCGAATCTACAGTGTATGTTTCACAGAACAAACACCCGAAAAAGAAGGAGCGCTCCGAAGGTACTCATGGACCCTCAGCATCTTGCAGAGGGTTCATTCCCTAAAGACGAAAAGTCTGTCTATGAATCGTTCCTCTGTAAACACGTGCAGTTACATTGCCCAGCGATCCACAGGAAGCAAATTGATGTCCATTTTTTCGGCTTGCACGCGTTATGTTGGTGTGGGTTTCGGCACTTTCCATTTAAAAAGCGTGCAAATGTAAGAAAATAAACATGAGTGAGGCCACAAATAACGTGAATTGTGTGTGTGTGTGTGTGTGTGTGTGTGTGTGTGTGTGTGTGTGTGTGTGTGTGTGTGTGTGTGTGTGTGTGTGTGTGTGTGTGTGTGTGTGTGTGTGTGTGTGTGTGTGTGTGTGTGTGTGTGTGTGTGTGTGTGTGTGTGTGTGTGTGTGTGTGTGTGTGTGTGTGTGTGTGTGTCTTACCTGCCTTTTTATTGCTGTAGGCATAATAATAAAATGGAAACGTAAACATTACATAACTGAGATATGCTTACCGGCCACGAACTATATATTATTTTATACATGGAGGAGTTCAGTGACATACACACGTACAGAAGAATTATATATATAAAGATATTAACTCATACATAATTTACATTAAAATGAAAAAATTATATTTTTATTGCCTGGCAACCAAATTATTTTATTTTTAACAATTACCATTGATTCAAAAAGTTTAAATGAATTTTCAAGTACTTTACTGTTGTTAAAACGTAAAAGGTTGCAGGTAAACTACCCCTTCCCCTTAACCGATCTTCACCAAAATCGAAAATCCTTGAGATCTCTGCAATTCAGGGACGTATGCAAACAATTATTTGATTCTGTTTGAATTTGCGGCTGTTATCGTTTGCCATAGAAAATACCCTTGTTAAAAAAACGTTGCAGGTAAACTACCCCTTTCCCTTAACCGATCTTCACCAAAAACAATAGATCTTGAGAACTCTACAATTTAGGGCTGTATGCAAATAATCTTTTGATTCTGTTTGAATTTGCGGCTATTATCGTTTGCCATAGGAAATACCCTTGTTAAAACATAAAACGTTACAGGTAAACTACCCCTTTCCCTTAACCGATCTTCACCAAAAACAATAGGTCTTGAGAACTCTACAATTCAGGGCTGTATGGGAAACATTATTTAATTCTGTTTGAATTTGCGGCTGTTATCGTTTGCCAAAAAAAAATTTTCCTTGATAAAAAAAAACCGTTGCAGGTAAACTACCCCTTTCCCTCAACCGATCTGCACCAAAAACAATAGGTCGTGAGTACTCTACAAATCAGGGCTGTATGAAAAACATTATTTGATTCTGTTTGAATTTGCGGCTGTTATCGTTTGCCAAAAAAAAAATCTACACACAGACACACAGACACGGAGTGAGGCAGTAATAAACCCTCGCGACCCCTTACTGCTACTAACTACTGGGTACAAAAACCACCAAATTCAAAAACATAGTAATAACAAATTACTACCAACTAATTATGAAAAACTAATTATGGAAAATAAAAGAATTTTGAAGTATAACAACAACCAAAGTTTAAGGACGGACAGTCAAAATCTTACTATTATTTACAATTATTATTTGAAAAATCTTCGAGAAGAACTGTTGGAGGAAACGGTGACAAGTAGAATCAACCAGCATAATGAAATTTTATACATAACCGCTCAAATTGAAGGAATTCCTACACGAATAATGATAGATACTGGTGCAAATGTATCACTTATTAATGACGCTGAACTGGAGAGAATACAGAAACAAAGTAAAAATATAATACCTACCTTACCTGTCAATAATGTTATTTTAATAGGTGCCACTGGGCGTCAAAATAAAACAGTGAGAAAACAAGTGTCATTGGAAATAGAAAGCAAAGGTGTTACAATTAATATTATATGTTTGGTCGCAATCGGCCTACCATTCGAATTATTAATCGGATGCGATATGCTGAGGAAATATTCAGCCATTATTGATTTGAGCAAGGAGAAGGTGTCCTTGAACTCAGAAGGTGTTATGTGGACGGCAGAGTTAATAGGAAGCGATGGTGCCCCTCTGAACCGTACCCATCACCAAGTTAGGGAATTAAATTTTTTAAATAATGACACCCAATGCAGAAAAATAATCTATAATATGACAAATGAAGACCTGTGGAACAGTAAATTACAGGAGATAAGAGAGTTTAGACACCAAGGCACAAATAATTTGACAGTAAAACAAGTAGAAGATCTCATTATAATATATAAGAAGTATAAACATGTATTTTCAGAAAACCCAGGAAAGGTAAAAAACTATCAGTGTAGAACACAATTTAAAGAACCAGCAGAATTTCACAGAAAATCCTATCCTATATCATATTCATTGAAGGAGGCGGTTAGAGATGAAATTAATAAAATGTTGTTAAATGATATAATTGAGCATAGCCAATCACCATATACTAGCCCAATAGTAGCAATTCAGAAGATTATAATCAACAATCCATGAAAAAATATCATGAGGAAGAAAAGGTAAAATAACATAAGCAATTATGTCCTCACACCTAATGAAGTGTTCAGAAATAATTACTTCTGAAGGGAGGCAATTTGTAACGAAACAAAATGTTACAAAATAATAGTGGAATCCGATCCAGAGAGGAACCAAGAAATAATAATTGAAAGCAAATTAAAGGAAAACTATTTGGTTTGACTTATATAATATTATCAAGAAACCCAGAAATAACCCAGTAGAATAGGGCAGTAAACAGACAAAAATTAAATAAATAAACCTAGTAGGCCTAATCAACTTACCCTGAATAACAACCAAACCCAATAAAGAGTACCTAATCATAAATTAAAATTGTATTAACAAAATTGTATCGACATATTTTAAGGATAGAAAAAGGGACACAAACCTTACAGTTATATGAGTGACATAATATAAATAGTGACACAGACTACTGTTAAACAGTGTTAATTATTTTTGTATGAAAAGTGTTTTATTGTTATTATTAGACAGAATTTTTAGTTTATCATACAGACAATAGTTTAGCAGTATAAATAAACTAAAACTGTCAAAAACAATTATTATTATTAAGAGTTTTGTTGTATGTTATAAGATTTTATGTCACCAGTTAATTTATGTAAATATATTTATCTCAGGCAGTCAAAGTAGAAATTACAATCAACCATAACAAATTGTTCCACCACATATCATAGAAATTCAAATTAATAAGGTTTTACAGTTATAAACTGAGGCATGTTTAGTATCAAATTGTTTATGATTATCTAATTAATAATTGTATAAACATTGCATGTATCATTAGAGTATAATAATAAAATTATCTATTCAAGGTAATTTATAAAATATAAAGTAGGTAATGGGTGTTGATCCTATAACATTTAACCTGTACATAAATGACCAATCAAAATTTAAGAAATTTGTATGAGTTCTATGACTAAAAAAGAAGAAATAACACTTAATGGTTAATTGTGATGGAAAACAGTTGAATAGTGCGTGTCTAGATGTAATTAAAAAAATATAAAAATAGATAACCCGTTTGTGAAAGAAGATCTGAAAGACCATCATCGAAGATAATAATCCTTCCACTACAATTTTCATGAACAAGTAATACACACAATCAAGAAAAATTTCAGAATAAACCAGAAAACCTTCAGAATATCGTCTAGATGTGTAAAGTATAATTTGACAATATTTTATCCAACAAGGAACAACCACTAGACAATATAACAATTTACACTAACACTAATCACTAGTAAACATTTTAAAGTGTAACCAAATTCAATATCTAAGCGAACAGTGATTACAAGGAAAACATTTATTGTACACATTCATAAACTTCATTATTTTCTGAGACGGACAAATAGCCATGATGTTGACGTTACTCTATAAAATATTCATCTTTAAAAAGTGCATTGTTTACTTTATCATTGTCATCTCAATTGTTTTGTGTAATCATGATAAATCTAAATTGAAAGAACACTTAACGTGTACGAAATAAGACGGGAAAAGTCTTTCGAGGTATACGTAATTTATTATATCGTAATTTTTTATAATATGAGACGTTAAAAATGGCTGTTCCAGTTATTTATGACATCACATTTTTCATTTCGGTTGCAATTGACCGGGTTTTTTGTGATGGTGCACAACTCATCCTCGGACCATTTAGCTTACCCTATTACTGTAGGCATTACAGTAATTTTTAGGCATTATGCTCATGTTTCTGGTTTAAATGTTTCTGAAGGGATTAGTGGTCATCAGATAGATAAGTATATACATATTTATCTGTAAATTCTTAGCTTAAATTATTTTACAAACAAACCGTCAATAAAACAGTTATATTAATTTACACTTGGTTACGTGTATCTAACAAAACCACTCATGACTATAATCTCTGCCGCCTTAGAGCATAGAACATAGGAATTTACGATGCACCTACCTGAGTGCTTACAACCGACTTACTGCATTCCAGAGTTGAAGTGTGACCGGTTGTAAACAGCATGCGTTGTAAGCAGTCTGTTATCTAGTTATACCTGACATTATGATTTACTCAAAGTTCACAGGTAATCAGTAGAAAATTATTTCTACATTAATTACTCCTCTACTTTATTTCGATAAGTGTAGTAATTATAAGAATTATTTTTGACTACTTTAAATGGTACGCACTGTTTACACTGTTTAGGCATGTATGGACACATCACCACGGGTAGGTAATCATACTTCTAGTTAGTTGTAAAACCGGATAAGGATAACTATGCAATTCAGACAATAGTAAATATGGCAGTCACAAAGCATGGGCCTTTAAGTTACCAGAGACAAATTTATAATAAAAAATAATAGTGTAAGTGGAATATAGTGTATATCATTTCTTGTTGTGCATGCACTTAGCATACATCTAGGCTGAGGCATCATTGTTTAATACGAAACAACAGAGTTAGTGCTACCTGTCACTTGAGTTTAATCTAACAGGTGCCTGCCTGGTCTTGTTTCATGTGCATTTCCTATATGTTTCTGTAGTGAATGCAGTTTTCATTCATTTTGTGGATGACATTATTAGCAACGAGCAGTTTGGGTTTCCGTGGGACACTCTTCAGCTAGAGAGGGACGTTCCCAACATTTGAGAGGACGCTACCAAAACGCATAATTCTACGTTGTCCTATTTCACGTAGAAACAGTTCTCGATTCGCAATGGCTGCGCTGTGTCGAACGGGAAACCGCGAGTGTCCAAGTGCCACCTTGCGGATGCCTGGGCGCTGTACCGACCGAAGCCTCATGGTAGCTGGACCCACCACCCATGCCATTACTGCCGTAAGTTCCTGTCAGTGAATCCTTAAGGGAACCACAAAAGCGTACCTCAGATGTGGGGTCAGGCTGGTGCAAAGAAGAATACACCTGCTCGAGCCGCTTCAACTGCGCTGTTGCTCAGGCGCGGGGAACTAAAAAGTATGCAGGTGCTTCCTTTTGGGAGCCACCCTTCTCGGTTTGACAGAACATCGAACCTGCCGACGCTTTACGACGGCCACGGCAGCGCAGCTCTACGCTTCTGCGGGTGAATCGTAAGAGAGCAACAGAGGTGCACCCCAGACATGGACTAAGGCCGGAGCGATCCAACCACGCAAGTCCTACGTGCACCCTTATCATGCAAAGGGGAAGGGACCCGTATCCTAACAGCCTTGTTCTGCGAACGCATGAGGTTCATCGAGCTGTAAGCAAAAAACGCAGCCACGCGCGCGCGCCAATACGGCCCCCCACTTCCTGTCTGTCAACATGAAGACACAACAATACGTCACCATGTAGCCTATACTTACCACGAATAGGGGCAACAAATATTTTTGGTTTTCTGCAATATTTGAGCCAGTTAGACAAGTCATAACTCATGACTTCTCGAAACAAAACAACAACCGTTGTTTTCGAGCTACTTTGGTGCAATTCATTAAATGGCTTGAATGCTCTGTGGCGTGGCAAAACATGCGGCATTTTTCTGTAACGTATGAATTTCAACAGCGGGCTTTTTCGTTTACAGAAATAAACGTTTTATCAACTTAAGAATGTGTGGTTATCAACATTTTTCTAAACAGACTTTCAGACAAGGAAAAGACGAAGTCAGTATGATACTGCGGTTTGTACGAGGATGTGGTGATGAGAATTAAATTAAGTTGAAGAATTAGAGCGACGTTGAACTACTGAATTATTTGTAGGCATATTACGAACTTGTAACTCTTCAAAAATTTTTTAATTTTATCACGTTATAACAGAAATGTAATTAATTTTAATGAAATGTATTTCTATGCCATACGAACTCCACAGATAAAACGTGCATCATCAGACATTATAGAAGATTTACAAACTAGTGTGTGTGTGTGTGTGTGTGTGTGTGTGTGTGTGTGTGTGTGTGTGTGTGTGTGTGTGTGTGTGTGTGTGTGTGTGTGTGTGTGTGTGTGTGTGTGTGTGTGTGTGTGTGTGTGTGTGTGTGTGTGTGTGAAAGGGAAAATATATAAATATTTTCCCCCTCTGGAAACTTTTTGCACTCTGGCTACGGAAACCTTACAAATTCTCGTCTTATGTGTGGTGCAATGGCGTAGAACTACGCACTGATATTAAAGCTAGTAATTATGCACGGGAATTATTTAAGGTTGATATGTATTAAAAAGACATGTGTATTCTAGTCTTGGTAGAATATGCGAGGAAGGTAAAACAACAGCGACAGATTGATAGCTGTGATTTCAAAACAACAAACCACGACGAACGTACTTGTAAAAGTAGGCAGGGCCTGACTTAAAAGTTATTGTATTGTTACGACGGTCTACTTGACGTCGTATGGTACAGTGGAAAACAAAATACAAGACACCAATTACGTCACTAATCACGAGCTTTAATTGTCACAATTAAACAATTTATAATTAACTCGAACAATATTTCCAGTCAGATTTGTCCACACGCAATAACAATGTCTATTAATAGAGTTTCACACAATTATTAACACAATACTACTTCAATTCGACAACACTCCCCCCTCCTTAAGCCTGTTCGTCCCGAACTGGCAAACCGTCTCTGAAGTAATAGTTAGCCAGGTTACTAAAAACCTGGTTTATGTTTCGTCCTAGGTGGACGTCCTTGTGAAACATAATTCTCCCGTCCTTCTCGTATGATCCGAACATCAAGTTCCCAGGAATACGAGTCTACCGCGCAACCGCTGGTTTTGCTGGAATCAATCCCGTTGCGTCATGTATTGGTGACCTAAACACCACTGGCTGATTCAAGTCTGTTTGGTTGTCGTCAACAACCTGTTGCGTAACTTTCTTCTTCAGCAACTTTTCTCCCGGGCGCTTCTGTTAAGTCACGAACAAACAAGGGATTTTCCTTGACACCCATAGTTGGGTTTCCAGTCACTTCTTTTGCCGTTTCACGTATTTGTACTTCCTCTGCCTAGTTCTTCTTCCATTTCCGCCTGGAATAGGAAAGGTTCCTCTTGACCAGACCTGTTGACTTCTTCTTCGGCTAATGCCACTTGCTTAATCGAATGGTCGGTAGACCTTGTCATTTTAGTTATGCAAAGCTTTATCTTCTCTTGACCAACCTTCACAACATTCTCTTGCAAGTCCACAACGAATCCGTAGGCATTCATAATGTCCGTGCCAAGAATCACTTCAACGACAATGTCTGCAATGAGCATTTGGTGGCTAAACTCGAGAAGATCCAGGCGTACACGTACGTCTACCTTTCCTAGCACCTTGACAGGTCTTCCAGTCACAGTCTGTATTGTACAAGAGCTAATTAGAGGCTGGCGGTTCCTGATCAAGTCAGGGCGCACAATGGACACTGTTGCGTCCGTGTCAACTGTAAATGATGTTGGTTTACCTTCAGCAAATCCATTAACGATCAAGTTTCCACTGGTCTTATGTAGCGTGGAAACTGTGTGCTGTTCTGGGGCTTTACTTCTCAAATTGGTGTGATCACTAACTTCTCTCGGTATTTTATTCTTCCAACAGTCTACCTGTAGATGACCACGTTTCCCACAGTTGTAACACTTCGGTCTTCTGTCTTTATCCTTTGGTTCGAAAAATCGTTGTGGCGCTGCTGACTTCATAAACTGTTGTTTTTGAATCGTCTCTTTATGCCGGCTGCTATTAAGATACTGTGGTATTGGATCCGTTTGGCTACAACGTGATGGCATACTTTGATTAATGTAAGTCGCCGACTTGTCAGCTTCAAAACGGAGAGCATGAACTAGAGCGTCTGAGTAATTATGATGCCGTGCTATTCTTAACACTTGTTGTAATTGACAGTCTCTGATACCGTCAATAAAAACAATGTGAGCAATCCACGTTCGGAAGGCCTCCGATTCGTCACGATAAGCCAATCTCGTCAGTCGGTCGATATTCGCTTCAAACTCTTGAAGACTCTCCCCTGAACGCTGTCGCCTCGCTTTAAGTTGAACACGGTAACACATCGCACAAATGCTGGTCACCGTACCGTAATTCCAGAGCTTTTGTTAATTCGGCATAGATGTTCTGGCTGTCAGATGGCACTTTCTTTATTATCTCTGCGGCAGGTCCTTTTAAAACAAGAATTAATGAAATCCCTTTGTTTTCTTCCGTTAAGTTATTTAGGCGAGCGGCAGCTTCAAGTTGGCGAATATACGAATATAAGTTGCCCAGTGAATGCTTCCATCAAACGTTGGGGCCTATGCGAACACTGGCCCTACTACAGTTTGATTTCTCTGATATTTTGAATCTTCATCAGAATTTATTGATGGTCTTTCTTTATTAACTATTTCTTTGACTAAATGTTCGACTTCTTTTTTAATTTGTTTTATTGAATTTATAATAGAATCTTCTAAACTTGACATACTTGGTTTTATAGATGACACAGATTTTTCTATTCAGATATTCTGACAACTAGTTTGTTTAGCTCACCTCGTGAAAGGACAAATTTTGCAGTGTTATCATCTTGTACGAACGCCTTAACGTCGTCTGCTTGACGACTAAATTCTTCTTTTTTCGTCCCTCTGGTGTTTCATTTTCACGCTTACGTTTTTCGTCTTGCCGTTTTTCTGCTTCTTCTTTTTCCTGTCTTCGTTCTTCTTTTTGTTGTTCCTGTCCTCGCTGTAGCATTCCTCGGAATGCTTCTATCATCTGACTGGAATCCATTTTATTTTTATCAACTGCCACTAACACCACTCTTCTAAGAAGTGTCCTCTGTTTCCACTGTTAACCATTCTATCCCAGTTCTGACACCACTGTTACGAGACGGTCTACTTGACGTCGTATGGTACAGTGGAAAACAAAATACAAGACACCAATTACGTCACTAATCACCAGCTTTAATTGTCACAATTAAACAGTTTATAATTAACTCGAACAATATTTCCAGTCAGATTTGTCCACACGCAATAACAACGTCTATTAATATCTATTATCTATTATTATCTATCTGTTAATCTATTAATAGAGTTTCACACAATTATTAACACAATACTACTTCACTTCGACAACACTCAAACCACACTAGCAAAAATCGCTCACGTAACTGACTGACGATTCGGCTGCTATGGCTTTATATAGGCCCCGCAGAGGTGCAGTACAGTTTTGCCTCCTTACTGCACGCCAGCGGCTTAATGCCAATCTCTAAGTGTTCCTGAAACTCACTAGAACCACCTACGTGAATGACGCAACACAAGCCACACTGCCGGGGGGAGTGGAGTATGCTCTGGATTGTTCGGTACGCTTCTCGTAACAGTATATTTGGTTGCAAAAAATAAAACAGAGGAAGGATAACGAAAACAAAATTGGCTGTGGGGGGGGGGATAGAAAGAGAATCAAAGGAATGTTTCCTGATAATAGTAGAGAAGAGAGACTCTTTTGAATGTTGTTAAAGAATTTGTATCTACTGTAACTATAAAATATCGAATGCTTGTGGTCTAAATTAAAGAGAAATATGCGGAGAAGAGTAGGTAGGATTGGTGTTTCGAGATTCCAGAGATGCATTGTTGATTATCAGTGGAGAAATTTATATGCATCGAAAAAAGAACTGTTTGTAGACATAATAAAGGCTATTAACACCCTTTATCCGTCCAAACAATCATTAAATATTTTCTAAATAATGCCTAATTCAAAATAATGATGTCATGAACCTAATAAAAATAAAAAGTAAAGACATTAAAATAAATAACAGAAGTCTCATGAGAATGAAGAGGGTTAATGTGTGTGAGAACCGCGCGCGAGCATGTTGAGTGTGAATTTTGAAGTAGGCCTATTGTATTAGTTTGTAACAGCTCAATACTAGAACTGTTTCTTACAACGGTGACTGTGGAGCAGTTGTGTCAGGTATAGAGGAGGTTGTAAAACCCTTCTTGGGTTTTATTTTTATTGCACCCTAATTGCTCACTCGAGAAATTCTTTCTGGCCCAACAAACTTTTTACCAACTTTTCAAATGCATTTATTATGCGTCTAGCACGAGCGTAATCATTCTGCGTAGACGAATTGCTCCAAGTTTAACTGTAGAACTCAACTTGTTGCTCTGCAATAGTTCAGTGACTTCCAGTAAGGGTTTTCGAGCGATTTAAAAAATACAGCTCGTCGTCTGATCGGATTGGAATCAAAATGAACGCCAGTTTATTCAAGATTAAGATACTTTTGACGAAATCTTGGATAATATTTCAAACAATTGTCGGCACTATGTGACTTCATTCAGTATGTAACACAGTAATTGTATATAAATCATCAACCGAAACAAAATAAAATTTGCCAAATATTTAAACCATATGACCGTAAAAATTACTTTGATTTTTAACAACCTAACTGTGATTTTAAGGAAAATAAACCTTTCAGCTTACAAGTTCCTCCGGTTAATAAACTTTCGGGTTTGCATTCAGTACCACACTGTAGACTTTACTACCACCATCTCTTTTAATCAGTTCGATTCTAAATGCAAATAACGAATACGGAGTAGTGGATAATATTCATTAGCCATTGTTCCTAATAGCACGCTGACTATCGATATAAGTCGGTAATCGCAGTCGATTGCCGTTAAACCAGTTATAGTGTGACTATTTGGAATTCACATGCCTTGGCATTTCACAAAAGTACATTGGAACATCTCAATTATGTTACGTTTATAGGCTTATTTACAATGTAATGTAAATCAGGCATTAGCTATTAAGATCGTTTTAAATGACACTAATAAACGAAAGGAACATTATTTATTTACACTTAATATATATGTTACGTATCATTTTTAGTGTAAATTCCATTAAATAAAAACAGAATAATTGGGAAATGTTGAAAGCGTGATCCTTTTTACGAGAAAATTAGAGACAATTAATGCATAATATTTATACCGCGTCAGGAGTAAATTTAGAACCCTTCAACGTATTGCGGATGTTTTATCTACGTTATTAGGCCTACTAGCCCAACAAAGTGGAAAGAAAATGCGATAAAGTGCTAACGCATCAGTTAATTATGTGAAACTCCTGTTGTTCACTACTATCTTAGTAATGCAAAAATATTTGCACATTAAGTAATAAGCCTCGACTTCATAGAACTAGAAACAAGCACACTAACGAGTCTTATAACTGAAAGATAACAAAATTAGGCCTACTATCAAAATGTTTAGTAAGGTGACTTGACTAATACACCGCAGAAAGGGTGGTTATTTGTATATATATTTTTAAACTTAATATCTCTACAACAAAGAAACAGGTAAATACTCATGTCTTCCCTTTTCAGGTCTCTTTCGTTTTCGAAGAGTGTAAGTATTTAGATGAACAAATCCTTTCTGCTACTTCTTCTTTTAGTCTCCTACCTAACTGATGACTCCAATTTAAATTATGTCTTTAGTCCAATAATTCTTCAGTAGTTAGGCTTGACCACTGTCGGAGGTTACGGAGCCAAGATAATTTTTTCCGAGCAATCCACTTTTTATCTTCTATTTCTCCATTTAGAGTGAATCTTAGGCCACATCGGGGCTCTCTTTGTATATGTCCCAAGTATGTACATTATCTACTTCTGATAATCGCAAGTAATTGGGGCTCATGTCCCGTTCTGTTGAGTACGGTGTCATTTCTAGTGTGGTTTGCCCAATAAATTCTCAATTGGCGTATATAGAGCCACATTTCAAGACCATTAATACGACCTATAGTATTCTGTTTTAGTGTCCATGTTTCATAAACCTATAGGAGGACGGACCACACATAACATCGAACAGATCTCTCTCTGAGACGGTGGCCCAATGTTCTGTTAAGTGAGAAGTGACCTTAGTCTCAGACACGCAGACCGAGCCATTTCGATTGTAACATTGTTCTCTTCATCGGAATCCAAGGATTGATTAATCCAGCAGCCAACGTAGCTGCTGGGAAGTTGTTCAAATATACTCTTTCAACAGTTTCACTGTCCGGGTAAAGTTGAACTGGCTCTACATCTATTTTACTTGTAACCATAAATCTAGTTTTATTAACGTTAATTTTTAGTCCCACTTAATTAATAGCGTTCATAATCCTTTGGAAGTCTTGGATGGTTCGGGTAGTACCACGGTACCATCCGCATAACGGACGTTGCTAATTGTTTCCCCTCCTATTATTACGGCGTCTTGTGTATTGATATCCTTTGCAAAGATGTTCTCAGTGCATATTTTAAACAAAGTTGGATACAGTACACAACCTCGTCGCACTCTTCTTTTAATGGATATTTGTTTTGTTTCACCTATGTTTAGATTTACAGTTTTCTGCTACTGAATAATTTACTCAATGATTCATGAGTTTGTGACGATTTAAATTGTGACAATTACAAAAATAAAAAAAAAATTTTTTAATTAATTAAGGTTGCGTACTATTAACCATTTAATTCTCACAATAATAATAATAATAATAAAAACATGTAGGTACTAAATGTGAATGTAAGAAGTAATTAATCAGGGCAAAGTATCCGTAAAGAAAAGGCATATTGTAAATAATTATTATGTTCGTATTTAACCCTTTGCTTGCTATCAAGCGCCTACCTGTTGATACCGGAATCGACATGTTTTCCGAGTCTACTGTAATTAAAAATAATATAGTAAACTAATGTTAATAATTAAAGTATCTGTAGACACAGAGAGTAACTAAAACAATTAATTTAAATGATGTACTTTTATCTAGCGATAGTTGGTATAAATAAAAAAGTTTATTCAAAGAGAAACAGGAACTATATATGCTCGCGGAATAAACACCCCACTCTCTCTTGTCATGTACAAGGGTAGCGGACGAAAAATACCGCTCTCGCCATGACGACTCCCAGCAGTGCAGACGCACGAGCAAAATGCTCTGTTCAAAAGTTATGCAATTTATTGTTAGTGTGGATTAATTAATTATTATTTTGTATTTTACTAAGTGTTACAAAAAGTGTAACATGTAACGTTAACAAAAAGAACATTTCAAAAAATTTGTAACAAGAAGAAAGATGTAACTACAAACGACAAGTGTTAAAAAAAACGATGACTGCAATCTTCACCGATGGACGAATCTTTTCAACTTCTCACCTGTGGTCATGGACCATCTGAATTACAACTCTAGTATATCCTACCGATGATGCAGTTGGAGACATCTGAGAATCAACGAGTATCTGTGTAGAAGACTCTACCTATCCTGCAGACGTTTTAAGCCATGAACAACTGAGACCAGACCCAGACGAGGACAACGTTTTAGGACTCCCAAGACGGAACCACATGGAGGTGATTACTACATCCAAAATAGAGGTGACTCGATAGCACGTCTATCGAGGAATAATGTTAATAGTTTTTGTAACGCAATACCCTATTAAAGAGACTTTCAGAGACGATTGGTTTTATAAGAATATAAAAAAAAACTTAAATTTGAGAATTTAATTGTAACTATTCAATATCATTCAATTGTAACAGTTTAGATATTAACGTAACGTAGTATTATTAATACCATTCTTCTAATGGAATATATAAAGAAGCAAAAAGGTAAAAAGTCTTGCAAGATAAAGTTTTGAATTGAATATAATTAAAAGATTAGAGACTAAATATCAATGGTTACCCGGATCCGGGGGTATAGCTAGATAAATCTGTTGTGATCCCGTAGTCTAAATAAAGCAATTCAATTAATTTTAATAATTTGATTAATAATGTCATGGGATCTGTTCTTTGGAGTAAATGTTATATTTCAAATGTTTAATAAAGCAAGTCTTCTTGTTACACACATATACGGAGTATATAAATCAACAGTTTCACCTTCCCTGATTCCTTGTATGTCTTACTGTGTATTGTTCTGATTTAAATTTCAGCTCGTCTGGAATAAGGCAGCCTGAAATAATTGGCAGAACCAATTATTTTGGGTTCCTTCCGTTATAACTCGAACGAAGAGGTTATAAGATGCGCCACTCTGCTAATTTGTTTAAATTTTGCTACTAATTGTAAAAAAAAAATTTTTAATGACTTGTGTTGTTAAACAGTAATTGTGTCCCTATTCATAAGCTGTTGATTTATTTACTCGTGTATTTTAATATGTGTCAGAAATTTAAATAAGATAAAAATAATAATTAATATTATAGTAATATAGTATAGATAATTTTATTAGTAAATATGATATGTGTAAAGTAAGAGTAACATATAATCCAATGTAAACAAACCATGTAGGTACTTGTTAAAAGTCCCATTCATAAACGTACCCCATTCATGACAATCTCGGACATGTAAATTTCCTGTTGGCGATTGTTTAATATTATCGTAGTCGGTCTCCCCAGTTAGAGTGAGAACAATCGGTCACCCTTCTTGTGTGGTGTATTGTTATTTGAAGCGTGTCTGTTCATGTGTTAGTAACCGAAGGGGGAATCTTTTGCCGTAAGCATCTGTAAGACTGTGTGAGATTTCTCTCTCTCTCTCTCTCTATGTAAAATGACAACCTTTGTCATCTCATTCTAATTGTTTATTAATAAACGTGTAAGAATACGATTTATTCATATTGTTATGTTTGTGTAAAATGATATAGCGTTGTATAGTAGTAAATACAAATCGTAGAATAATTAGTTCTAGCCACTTTATGAAAATGGCTGAATTTAATCCTGATTTATTAGTAAAAGATGAGCTATGCTACGAAGCACTTTTACGAGGTCTAAAACACGTGAATGTAACCGTGTCTGAATTACGAAAATCATTACGCCAAACCGGATCAGAGACAACCTTGCAGTTAGATAAATTGCGTGAACTCGATTATGACGGCGAACGAGAAACCTGTTATGCGAAATATCGGGAACTGATAGTATTATCTCAGAACCTTAAGGACAAGAAATCACCCACGGAACTTTTGCGCGTTACACAACGTATAGAACATTTAACCCGCCGATTAAATAATTTATTAAGCTGGCCTGACGTCCCCGTCGTCCCCGCCGATGTCCAGAAATTTGCAGATGAGGCATTATGCCAATTACCTATAATTATTAACGCCTTACGTCGAAAGTCGGATGCATCAAGAATGGAGGAAATTGAACAATACTTACAAAAATTATATATCTCCCCTGGTCATTCCCCTATTGTAGAACTCCCTCCCACCACCTCGAACCCCGAATCTCCCACCGCATCTAAGATACAACTGAGTCCTGTACAATTACCTAGTAGAAAAATAAATACCCTAACTATGTTAGAACCACCACCACCTAAAGTTCCTCGTACGTGTACTAGTCAAAATGCGACCACTAATCCTTCGAAGGAAATACAAAACGTAAATTTGAATGTTGACCTCTACGGAAAGATTTCCCACCCAGTAGAGAAAATAATTAATGAGATTCCTTACACCGATGGGTTAAGTATAACGATACTGTTAACTTTTATAAAATACCTGCTGCAAATAAAAGATCTACAACAATTAAACGATCGGCAAATACTGCAAGTAATCTTACCCAAATGTAAACCACCATTACGAGATCGAGTACTAGAATCATTAAACTCGAGTCTTCCAGTAGAAGATCTTCATACGAATATAATCAAATATTTTATCCCCACGGGAATTTATGAGGATATCAAAAGAAGTACTGTACTTAGAGTACAAGGAGCTCGCGAAAGACTGGCCCACTATATTGCGGATATCCGAGAATCTTCACGTATCCTACAAGTCGACTGGACTGAAAAACAATTGGTCGATACTATCCTAGTAGGCTTGTCTCCTGATGAACGCTCCCGTTTAGCACTAATAAGTAGACCCCTTACGTTCGCGGACTTTGAACAATGTAGCATTCATTCTTCCAATGTTTGCTACGCAGATCAGCACAGACATGCATCGGTATCCACTACACCACATAGAAAAGAAATGCATGCCTTAGTATCTGACGCCAGAAGTCTACAAGAAAGAAGACCATTTCGAAGATCAACCAATGGCCATGGTAAGTCCCAGGAGGCTGAACCGCTCCAGGAAACCAGAAAGACACAACGTAAAGAATATGTGTGTTACAACTGCGGAAAATCTGGACATCTCAGTAGATACTGTAAACAAAAAAGGTATAATCAAAAACCTCATTATCCAAAAAACATGTAAGGCAGGGAGATGCAAAACCCTGTGTCTTCCGCAGCATCGTAAAAAAAGGTAAACCCCTGAGAGTCAACAAAATAAAACAAGATAATAATAATAACAAAAGAAAACTAGACCCCTATGTAAAAAAATTTATAGATAAATGTAACGCTATTAATAAGTGTAATTTCAGTAAGTGTCAATTACCTTATATACAAGTTGACCTTGGTGTAACATCCACCCTCGGTTTAATTGATTCTGGATCAACGCGAAGTTTAATTAGTCATGACCTCGCCAATAAGTTATTTAAACATAATTTAGTCAAACGCAGTCAATCCGTAAACATTAAATGCTCAACCGCTAACAAACAAAACTTAATAATAAAACTTATCATCACATGTAAAATTAAAATAAAACATTTGACGTGGTATTTTCCAATGTTAATAAGCGACGAATTAGGACCCGAGTTAATATTGGGAGCTGATTTTATCAGTAAAACCGGAATAATTCTGAATATTCATGATAAGAAATTTTACTTTGGATTCGATCGTTCACGGATATATAACCTAGAGGATAATTCAAATAACAGAGAAAGTACTAGCACTACTTCTTCTCATCTAAAGCATCACGAATGTGAATTAGGTCATCTAGAAAGTAAAGATAGACGGAACATACAAAAGTTAATAAATCAATTCTCCAATGTCCTCACCCCAAAGTTAGGACTGACGGATCTGATAGAGTATAAAATAAATTTGAGCGATAATAAAGTAATACGTTTAGCCCCATACAAGTTATCACCGCCAAAAATGGAAGTAATGAGGAACCAAATTAATAAACTATTAGAACAAGGAGTCATCGAACCCTCTACTTCATCTTATTCTTCTCCCGCGTTTTTAGTACCCAAAAGCAACGATAAACATAGATTAGTTGTAGACTATAGACAACTAAATAAACGGATAGAATTTGAATCTATACCACTTCCCGACATCCACAGTGCTTTTCATTATTTTACGAAAGCAAAAATTTTTACCATTATGGATTTGAATCAGGCTTTTCATCAGATACCCCTTTCAGAAGAATCGAAACGTCTCACCGCTTTTGCCGTCCCTTTCAACCTATACCAATTTACAAGGGTACCTTTTGGTATTTCCCAAGGTAGTTCTGTATGTAGCAGATTATTAGAAAAAGTATTTCATGACATAAAGTTTAAATATGTGTACCACTACCTAGACGATATTGTCATTTACAGCGAGTCAATGGAACAACATCTCGCACATCTACGTGAAGTACTATCACGATTAGAGAAAGCTGGATTAACTGTAAACCCTAGTAAAGTAAATTTTGCTGTGACGCAATTCTCCTTTTTAGGTCACATCGTAAAAGCCAACGGAAAGGTAAGCATAAACCCAGAGCGAACCCGTGCTATCAGAGAATTTTTACCACCGCGGGATGCGAAAGGAATTGCCCGATTTTTAGGAATGATCAATTATTTCCACAAGTATATCCCACATCTAGCCGAAATTGCAGCACCACTAAATACTTTAAGAAAGAAGGGAGTAAAATTTGAGTGGAATGAGCTACGCCAAACCGCATTTGAGAAATTAAAGGAAAGCATCATATCACCCCCCGTACTACAATTAGCCGATTTTACTAAACCGTTTGTTGTGCAGACAGACAGTTCAAGTGTAGCCCTAGGTGCAGTAATTTATCAAGAAGTAGATAACTCTCGATTACCAATTAGTTACGCTTCACGCACCCTGACGGACCAAGAAAAGAAATACTCCGCTTACGAATTAGAATGCTTAGCTATCGTTTTTGCGTTTGAGAAGTTCAAACCATTTTTAGAACATAAAGAGTTTTTGCTAGAAACAGATAATCAAGCTTTATCCTGGCTACTAAATCACCCAAAACAATTAGGTCGAATCGGAAGATGGGTATTGAGATTAAATTGTTTTAAATTCAAAGTACAACATATTAGAGGCACCCAAAACGTAGTTGCCGATACCCTGTCACGTATGTTCCAGCCGAGTAGTAATAATTACGAAAACAAGAGTAGAGAGACACCGATTATTAATACGTTAATTACCGAATTTCCTCTTGCATTTACGGATTTAGCCCATTATCAACAACAAGACCTACGTTTGAGTCCCATCATCGAACAACTTGAAAAAGGAAACAAGTCTGAAAAATACCTATTAAATAAGAAAGTATTATGTTGTAGAATAGCTAACGGAAAATATTTGCGAATCATCGCCCCGGATATTATTAAACCTATGCTAATGGAATATTATCACTCTTCCACTATTGGAGCACACATGGGAATAAATAAAACCATACATCGAATTCGTAGAGTATATCACTGGGAAAATATGAACAGTGAGATAGCTAACTTTGTAAAAAGGTGTAAGTTGTGTGCACTCAGCAAACCCGCTAGAAACAGCCAAATAAGTCAGTTAGTATCTGAGATTCCTGCCACCCCATTCACCAAAATTTATTTAGACTTTTCTGGACCCTACCCACGTTCCAAGTCAGGAAATACTATGTTACTAATTTGCGTAGATTCCTTTAGTAAGTTCGTCTGGATGTACCCCATGCGGCGAGCTTTAGCTACGACAACAATAAGTATTTTACAGAATAGATTATTCAAAGATTTCGGTATTCCAGTCCATCTAGTGTCGGATAACGGACCACAGTTTAAGTCCAAGGAATTCAGGAACATGTGTTTTAAACTAGGTATAAACCACATTACCACTACCGAGTATCGTCCACAAGGTAATATAGCTGACAGGTATTTGCGAAACCTAAAATCTGCTTTAATTGCCTACCATGCTAACGACCATACTTCTTGGGACCAAAACCTATCCTGGATACAATTCGCCTTTAATTCGGCATACCATGAAGGACATAAGTCAACCCCATTCGAACTATTGTTCAAGTATAAACCTAATCACCCATTATCCACAAAGTGGAAAATACATGAATTGTTACCCCTTGAAATTAGGGATAAAAATATTAGAAAAATATGGAACGAAGCGCGCGCTAATTTACGAACAAACTTAGCGAAGTCAAGGAAATATTACGAGCAAAAGAATAATAATAATAAAGTAAAATACCAAATCGGAGACTTAGTTATGTATAACACGCACCCAACGAGTAGTGCAGTCGATAAGACAACTTCCAAGCTATCTTACAGATGGTGCGGTCCTTATAAAATTCACAAATACTTAACTCCGGTAACTGTGACCCTGTACGAACCCTCTACTCAAAAATATGTGCGAAGGACACATATTTCACAGATAAAACGTTATCATGAAGAAGAAAATAGTAGAGTGCCAGTTAATTCAATAAGTAAATGTGAAAACAATGTTTAGTACTCAACTGCGAAAGTACTTAAGTAACCTTTGGCTACCTTGTCGTATAAGTAGGTACGAGGCCTGATCAACCTTGAATCCTCTTCATCGAAAGTAGAGCAAAGCAAGAAGTCAGCTGACATCCAATAAAATAATGGAGTAATTAAAGAGTAAATTCTATAACTAAGAAAAACTCTCACGAAAGAAAAAGGAAAAATCCGGTAGTAGTAATAAGTAGTAGAGTTAAGGAAATTTAGAATGTTGAAAATACTTTATAATGTAAATTTTATGTAGTAATAGAATTAGCGTGTAAAATAGGAAGTATATGTATAGATGGTAAGAAACAGCAAATCAAGAATGACTTATGCTGCTAGTAATTATATACAGCTAGAAACGGGTGAGAGAAATTTCACACAGAACTCCCCAAGCATACTCTCGGTACATAGCTGACCAAAATTTTTAGGAGTCTGTGTTGGTAAGGAGGCGGAGTATGTGACGATTTAAATTGTGACAATTGCAAAAATAAAAAAAAAAAATTTTTTAATTAATTAAGGTTGCGTACTATTAACCATTTAATTCTCACAATAATAATAATAATAATAAAAACATGTAGGTACTAAATGTGAATGTAAGAAGTAATTAATCAGGGCAAAGTATCCGTAAAGAAAAGGCATATTGTAAATAATTATTATGTTCGTATTTAACCCTTTGCTTGCTATCAAGCGCCTACCTGTTGATACCGGAATCGACATGTTTTCCGAGTCTACTGTAATTAAAAATAATATAGTAAACTAATGTTAATAATTAAAGTATCTGTAGACACAGAGAGTAACTAAAACAATTAATTTAAATGATGTACTTTTATCTAGCGATAGTTGGTATAAATAAAAAAGTTTATTCAAAGAGAAACAGGAACTATATATGCTCGCGGAATAAACACCCCACTCTCTCTTGTCATGTACAAGGGTAGCGGACGAAAAATACCGCTCTCGCCATGACGACTCCCAGCAGTGCAGACGCACGAGCAAAATGCTCTGTTCAAAAGTTATGCAATTTATTGTTAGTGTGGATTAATTAATTATTATTTTGTATTTTACTAAGTGTTACAAAAAGTGTAACATGTAACGTTAACAAAAAGAACATTTCAAAAAATTTGTAACAAGAAGAAAGATGTAACTACAAACGACAAGTGTTAAAAAAAACGATGACTGCAATCTTCACCGATGGACGAATCTTTTCAACTTCTCACCTGTGGTCATGGACCATCTGAATTACAACTCTAGTATATCCTACCGATGATGCAGTTGGAGACATCTGAGAATCAACGAGTATCTGTGTAGAAGACTCTACCTATCCTGCAGACGTTTTAAGCCATGAACAACTGAGACCAGACCCAGACGAGGACAACGTTTTAGGACTCCCAAGACGGAACCACATGGAGGTGATTACTACATCCAAAATAGAGGTGACTCGATAGCACGTCTATCGAGGAATAATGTTAATAGTTTTTGTAACGCAATACCCTATTAAAGAGACTTTCAGAGACGATTGATTTTATAAGAATATAAAAAAAAACTTAAATTTGAGAATTTAATTGTAACTATTCAATATCATTCAATTGTAACAGTTTAGATATTAACGTAACGTAGTATTATTAATACCATTCTTCTAATGGAATATATAAAGAAGCAAAAAGGTAAAAAGTCTTGCAAGATAAAGTTTTGAATTGAATATAATTAAAAGATTAGAGACTAAATATCAATGGTTACCCGGATCCGGGGGTATAGCTAGATAAATCTGTTGTGATCCCGTAGTCTAAATAAAGCAATTCAATTAATTTTAATAATTTGATTAATAATGTCATGGGATCTGTTCTTTGGAGTAAATGTTATATTTCAAATGTTTAATAAAGCAAGTCTTCTTGTTACACACATATACGGAGTATATAAATCAACAGTTTCACCTTCCCTGATTCCTTGTATGTCTTACTGTGTATTGTTCTGATTTAAATTTCAGCTCGTCTGGAATAAGGCAGCCTGAAATAATTGGCAGAACCAATTATTTTGGGTTCCCTCCGTTATAACTCGAACGAAGAGGTTATAAGTTGAGTAAAAGTGATTACAAGTTCGTAATAATATAAATAGTTGCATATATCTACTGCGAACGCGTGATAATTTCTATCAACGCCCACACCTGCCCATTACGCGTTACGTATGTCAAACTATGTAAGTAGTACTAAATACATTAGGCACGACATATTAAACGCGCGTTTAAACAACACATTACCATTGAAAAAATTTTGTTTTAAATTATTTAATGACTAGATTTTATGTGCTTTTCAATATACGTAGGCCTATGTGATATGTTCTTAACTGACAAGAAGTGCTTTGTAGTTCACTTATCCATTCCTGTTATCAGTGGCGTGGCATGGGTACATAACACCTGTTGCCGGTTGTGACAGGCCTAAAACTGAACCTAAAAATTAATTCGAATTTTTTCTTGTACTTTGAAATTTGAAAGTGTCCTTTTTAGCATTTTCTATCATTCGTTGGGAGAAGAAGAGGGTCCCGGTTCAAAGGGATCTGACTCTCATTATACTTACACAGAATAAATCATAACACAAATAATCGAATTAAAAATAATAAAGACAAACAGAGAAACACATGACTAAACGAACAAAACACAAATAGGTGCGTAGTATCTGCTGCATGTCAGTTCCGAAAACGAACATAGCTGCTAACTAAGCGTTTTGCCGGTTTATACAGAGGCAACACATTGGACGGACGAGATTGTCCCCCATCAGTTTGTACTGTGACAACTACTACGAGGTCAATGACCGTACGCAGTAAAACATTGCCGATGTCTGAGCCGGCAACACAAGCCGGTGCAAGCGCCCAGCAGTTCGAATGCAATGCTACGCTTTTCTTCAAGTTTCCCTACTAATATTGCTCGGATTTCAAATTATACAATAACTAAAGTATTTGTTCTGTGATATAATTAATATTATTTTCTCTTATTTTCAGTAGGCCTACTGTTGCCGCCGGCAACAGCGGTTACATGGACGCCACGCTACTGCCTGTAATGCAGCAACTTGCAACCTTCGTCTGGATGTGCTACTCATATTATCTCTCACCTCATATTAAGTAATGATATTATCCTCTTCCGTATCTGAACCCGCTATCAACCGCTTTAATGTGCCGCCAACCTCTTTGAAGTTGTCTCATTTTAGATATCACTGTTTCTTTTTTTTCAAAAGCCCATAAATATGTCTTCTTAGAAGTACGAGTATATTTCCACAGATCGAGTTGCTTATTCCTTTTTTTTTTATCACTCTTCCCTATACACCTCGCAATCATTTAAGAGTGTCGCGTCAGACAAATTTCTTGCGTGTTTTTATTTGATAAAACAAAGTGTATTTTACATACAGCTGATGAAATTTGTATGATGTAATACGTGGACTGGATCGCGCTGTGTAACGTAACATTAATGTGTCTGGTGATTTTACTATACCTGTAAGCTTATCGAAAGTAACGTTTCTCTAAATTTGTAGTATTTATTTTTTTATGTACGAATCGTTGCAATACGATAATATGTGAGCATCGTGCAGAGGGCTTCTCTCGTAACGGTACATACGTATGTACAGTACGGTATACTGTGGCTGGGGCGTGACGATTAGAACCAGACGGTCCAGTAATAACGGTAATATGTGGCTTATTGTAAACAGCGTTTGTTCTTCACATTTACTGCTAACCAACAGTACGTTATTTCAATAATAAACGAAGAACATTTTGTCATATTTGTCTACTAACTGTAGCTTCGTATAGAAATCCAGATACACAATATTTCCACACCACTATTTACCGATTTACATGGGGCAACTGGTTTGCTCGCCACTGAAAGTGTAAATGACTCTAGGTTTAGGACAATTTCTGCCAGAGCGATCGTTTCTATAAATCATGATAAAGATTCGTGCAGTTAATCTTGCGTATTATTGTCTCAGAAGGCAACACCTCAGAATACACCATTATTGTAACCTGTGCATCTAAGATTTTAAGTACTTTCATCAGTCTGTGCAAATTGTATATTAGTTTCTTATACCATTAAAGTACGGATACTTTTATCCTCTGTTGAAAGTGCTTTGTTTAATGCTGATCTCCCATATCAAAAATATAATGCCTATGATGAACGCTACAAGCCGATCACTTTGCAAAACAACAACAATATATCACGTGCATCAGAGCCTAAAATAACTATGACATGATAACTGGATGCAACCTGGATGTAGATGTAATCTACTTACATAATAACTGAAGGCGATAAGCTGTAGACGTAAAAATAAGTTTCCAACAGGTGAGTCTGAAAACTTTGTCATCTCACTGTTCTTTCCAATACAAACGTCTGCAATGTGGATTCCGTTATGCTGTGTAGGACTATACATCAATTGAATGTCGTAACAAAGGAATTTATTACATCTAATATTTCTTATTACTCTGTACATTTTAGAACGAAACCTGTTTTATTGTTGGTTGAGCTTTTCAACAAACGGTTCTCAATCTTCAAAGAAAAACCCTTACCTTATTTTTCAAATTATTCTTTCTCTGGTTGTTTAACAACAACAAAAATTAGGGCAAACGATTTCGCACCATATGTAAGTCGTTGTAGGGATACATTACACATGATGCTGATCATATTTCACAGCTATCTCAATGTAGAGGAAGTGATTTTTTTTTATTATTTTTAATAAGTAGGTTAATAAATAATGGGTGTGTATTTTTATATACGGTTTTACTGTAGTTTATAAAAGAGCACTCCATGCAATATTCAAGAAAAGCAGAAGAATGATGCTTACCGCTAGTAGTTTTAATGACAGATTCTATAATAGTAGTGGTTAATCTTTTTTTGAAAGTTTCGGGTACCACGCGAGAGAACTGTTTCTTATAAAAATAATACACACACAAACCGAGACGAAAAACAAGTTTTTTGCCTTTTGAATGTGAATTGAATGTACTCAAGATGTCCCCCCATTTTGTCTATTGTAAATACACGATCGCCAAAGGTAGTCTCCATTAGCTTGAATTAAAGATTTGTTAACCTCTTCTAAAATAATTACTATATTGCATCTGAGGTTCCCAAACCCAACAAATTATCATATTCTACTTGAAATATCATTCTTACTTTTGATGCAGGACTACCTTTAAAATTAAGTAAAAACTTCTTCTTCTTCTTCTTCTTCTTCTTCTTCTTCTTCTTCTTCTTCTTCTTCTTCTTCTTCTTCTTCTTCTTCTTCTTCTTCTTCTTCTTCTTCTTCTTCTTCTTCTTCTTCTTCCCTCTTCATAAACCTGTTCCGGCACCCATCTCATCCTCGGATGACCCACGTCTCTTCTACCAATGGCTTTATAGTTCAGTGCCGCTTTTGGCAGTCGATCTTCTGTCATCCTTTGCAGATATGATACCACCATTGTCTTCTGTAAATTGAAATACTTTCATTTATGTCCTTTAGTTCGAGCAATGTATAATTTAAAGTATTTCGAAGAAAATGCATTTCAGCACTCTGAATCTTGCCGCTTTCCTTTTTTGTCATGACCCACACCTCACTTTCACAAATCAATTTTTATGGGTTCTTTGCTACATGGGATAACATAGTTCTTATTCAAGAAAGTAAAAACTAAGGGTTTAAAATTTATTATAAATCCAGTAAAAATGTTACGAGTAACAAGATTCAAGTAAAAAAATTAATTCTTTCGGTTACCGCTAGTCAGTAATCGGCACCCCCGTACTGCGGGTTAGTCAGCACTATCCTATAAAGATCACGAACTAAAAATTCTAATTCAGTTGCTCCATGATTTATAGTTTTACAGAATTGTTTTTTCTACTGACGCAAAGTTCTTTTCTAAATTTTTCTAATAAGAAAGATATTGTACCTAATTCCGATAAGGCCTACCTATTTGCTTTTACAGTAGAGCATCGATTATCCGAACCTCTCGGGATGAGAGCCAGTTCGGATAATCGATATTTCGGATAATAGATCGTAAATTGAAAACATTATTTCTCTTTACAAAAACAATGGTTTTTATTACAAAATCATTTCTAACATACTGTTATACAATTACAGCAATCTGTTTACTGTACCTATTATAATGTATTACTAAAGATAAAAATCATTGAATTAAAACTGAGCGTAATTAACAAAAACCAAAAGATAATTTAAACAAAATTAGAGTTTAATGACAAACACTGTATTATAAAATTAATTAACAATTAAAAATCAAAACAAAACATACAGTAGGTACCATGGATTTACACTATTTGAAGAATTTTTCTATCACTGTCTGCTTCAAAACCGATACCTCGTTTTCTCGCTGCTAAAGACTGAAATCGTTTAAGATTCATAAGCTGAATAAGCCTTCATCCACCTTTAGCCAATCGTTAACACGTGTCAAATACATTACTGTACAGTACAGTACAGTACATAATTGTACTTTTTATTGAGTTCGGATAATAGATCATTCGGTTAATGGATGTTCGGATAATCGATGCTCTACTGTATTTATAATAATTCATGCTTTCATATTGAGTAAGCGTAAGTCATAATATAAATGTAATTAATTGGCTGAAACAATGCAGTGACTATAAACTGAAGAGTCACTGTATCAATATCGATAGGAATGGACAGGAAACAATACAACGTAAACTAAATCTTTGAGAGATTGTAACTTGAAAACTGTGCGTTTCCAAACCCTTTTTATATAAATATTCTTCTATATGTTCATCTGTAGAACATGTTCTTAAATTATTTTCGTTCTTTCGTATAATTTAATATCGGAAAGATGATATTTTCAGTATAGTGGCTATTTATTTACTTCTACTTACTTCTTGTTAACGATCAGAAGTATTCTGAAGTATTTTTCAGAAGTAATCTATGTCACGTTCAATCTACACTACACACTTTCATAAGAGTTAATTAAATTAATATAATATTAATTGTAAACTTTAAAATTCTGCATGCAAGCTGCAGAAATTTAAAACTAAAAACTACATTTGACATGTGTGTGCAATTGTTCGGTTAAACTAAACTCACATCTATTTATAATATGAGGAAAAGTACGGTTCATAATGTTTCAGAATGCAGCATTACTTTTCATCAGCTACTGAATGGTTCGGTGGAGTGTTGGTGGGGGGTATCATGTCCAAAGTTGGGCTCTTGTTTACTACAAGGCCAGACAGTGACTTTGTGTGATTGGACGTGATAACAACGCATCCTCTACCTGCTCTACTGTTCATCGTCACGTATTAGTAAGTAAGGATCCCTTACTAGATTTCATCACTTTAAGAGACTAGGCATTAGGTACTTCGTTCAGTTATGGAAATAATTCACTCTGTTTTAAAAAAAAATCATCGATTCCAATAATTGTACAATTAATTAAAAATGTATATGAAAATTAAAAGTTTATTAAACTAATAATATTAGTATAATATCAATATCAGTTGTTACTTATTCTTAATAAGTCATTAATAGTAATTATCTTCAATAATGATAAAATAGCGGTAATCGATTATCTCAGAAATTTAAAAAGTAATATTTTCACTTTCAACTGACAGGTACTTTTTACTGTGACACTGAGTATTTATAAATATAAATCCTTTTTAATCGGCAGTACTAAGACTAATGAAGATGATTATTATTATTATTGTTGTAGTTATTATTATTATTATTATTATTATTATTATTATTATTACTATATTATTGCCATTATTATTACAGTTACTGTTAATTTAGTTTTTGTTGTAATTGTCTTATTATGGAAAATGCCGATTTTGTAGTGTTTATAATGCGCCAATGTGGGAGACGACACAACGCAGTTAGAGGCTAAAGCTAAAACGCAATTAAAATACCACTCGACAAACAGCACTCAACCTTACATTCCACACAAACACATTAAAGTAGTAATCAACAACTTCCACTCGCGCAGGATATGTAGCCTATTGTTACTATACTACTACTACTACTACTACTACTACTACTACTACTAATTCTTCAAGTTTTTTACATTTCTGTAATGGTTGCGTATATATAAACTTAACTTCATCTTTCCAGCACCGCTGTTTATTCGCCAAAGTAATATATTGTGTATTATGTGATATCACATTGATATGATACAAGGCAAGTGTTGGTGTCTGTTAGACTTTGTTGGTGTCTATGATTTTGAATTTTATCTACGATGCAATTCCCCATGGACTGGAAAAAAAGATGAAGACTCCATTTCTTTGGTCACGACAAAAAGTATCTTCTTCGAAGTCATATAGCGGAAATGGAATTTATAATAAATATTCAAACTTTGAAATATTATACTTGTCATGTTCCGGACGAGGCTTTTCAGTGTTTCCACCATTTTCAAGTCCTAAACCATGACTTGAAACCGTCGAATCGAGTTCGTGGTTTAGGACTTGAAAATTGTGGAAACACTAAAAATTACAAATCTCATACATCATATTTTGTACAATATGGGCGAACGTATCGAGTTTGGTGACATTATAATTAATAAAATGCGTATAACAATATAATTATAACCAAAAAAAAAAACATTAAAATTACTGGCCGACTACGCAGGGAAATATAGTACACGACTTTATGGTTAGGTGTTGTGTTTGGTTACAGCTGACTGTATCGTTACCATGGCAACGGAATCGTTTGGATCACCTTCGTCTGTTCTCTAAAAGAAGCGAGTGAAGAATAATTGTGTACAATATTTGTGTGAAACCTTGAAGTTACTGTTACGTAATTATTCTATTGTTGTCATTTATAAAATATCTTCCTCTTGTAGTAATAACAAAATTCGATTGTAAAATAACACTGTCTTTTCCGTGGTGGGAATTTTTATTTAGTTTAAATACCTATGACTTATAGCTATCAGTTTTAAGTGTACATTTAACAAAGTATTATTACTAACTTTCTCTGCATAGTTAACGCTAACAATATACACAGTAGCATAGAAAAACTGCATTTTATGTGAAAGAAACTGCAGGATGATACAGTGCAGCTTCGTATCAATCATGATCAATTCCGAACTTTACTCTGAGCAGTAGAAATCTCACAAATTGTCCATCTTGCTTAGTTATGAACTTAACTGTTATGCTGTGTGTATTTAACAAATTTATGTCATTCTTTGTTAAAATTTTTTCCGTGAATTAAAATATTGTTATTACAAATGCATCAGTATTAATCATCACGTACAAGATTCGTCATGAGTCCCTTGTCCATAGATTACTTTCACACGGAATGATATGTTACATACGATTACTGGCCACACACTAATAATGCAGAGTTTTTTCACTAAATTCGTCCTACATAGATAGGCTACTACAGCGCAACAGTACTCTCAAGGTTGCCGTTTCAAGGTCGAGCACCTGCCTGTGTTTACCTATAAAAAGGTATAATTACAGTTTTTGTAGTAGCGTGTATTTAAATTGAACACCAAATTTTTGTAACTCATAGACGTCTTCAAACAGCAAAACTTCACATCACTGAACAAAATAAAAGTAAATTAGGAAAACTTAAAGAGTGGTTTGCTTCAATTAACTGCAATTTTCAAGTAAATGACTCGATCAAAAATCGCATAAATAAATTAGGAAATCGTCAGAAAGTTCGATTAATAGCATCACAATTTCGTAATTTAGAATGGTTTATTACGACTCTGTAGGTAAAAAATGTATTATTTAGTTACTGAACGAGCAAAGCGAGTTCTCAGTTTCAACTCGACTGTTTGGCAATTATCTGTCAGTCTATATATCTATCTCTGTACTGCATGCCTGTGTATTTGGGGTATATCTCACGATAACTTTTGAATGCATCAACCGATTTTCGTAAAACTAGGAATGATTGTCCACACTTTTACCCCACAGATCACTTACTGTTTTTGAGATTGATCTCCGCAAAACTAGTGGCGGGGAAGCAAAAATATGGGAAAATCGCAGAAAACCATGTCGGATATTAAATTAAAGATAATATCAACAAAAAACTGGAATAGTGTTCAGTTCTTGGAATTTCAAAATTTTGGGACACGAGGGCCCAAAAAATAGGTCAAAATTTTGATGAAACATGAAAAATACGAGGGAATGCAGGGAATCAAACTAAAGGGAATTTTAACACAAATTCGAATATAATGTTTATTCTGAAAATTTTTCAACTTTAAGGGCACAATGAGCTAAAAACACAAATCAAATAATTGACAAAATTAATAACACTCAATGCTCTTTGCAAAGTTTGGACCGCTTTCAAAAAATGTGTAAGCTGTTTGCAAAAAAAAACTTTACATATTGTTACCACTTACGAATATTTGTGAAAAGTATTAGGATACGGGGCGGCTCAGTAGACCAGTGGGTATGGCACCTGGCTACTAATCTAGAGGTCCCGGGTTCGATTCCCGGGCCCGCACCATAAAATCAAGGTGCGTTTTTTAGCCCCCAGGTCTGGGTTGAAATGAGTACCTGGGATAACATCCTGGGGATAATAATGGGCGGCTGAAGCGTAGTGCTAGCCACACTGCCTTCCTTGTATGCCGTACGGCTCGCATAAGGCAGCCTACCATGCCTGACTCCTAAGCTGCTTCGTTGGTACACATGGGACCCATCATCATTAGGATACGCCTATAGAGGGGTCCATGAAAATACTTATAAAAAATATAAGCTAGGACTGCATTATTTCTTATTGAGACATTATGTTTATAAATTTAACTAAAAAAACTTGTCCAGTAATAGGAATGTTTAGTGTTTATTACTGATAACTTTGTAATTTTTCTGATAATTTAAAATTATCTAATATAGAATTTAAATAACAATAAATCTATTCCGTCCGAAATAGTAAGCGAGTTCTGCAGCTCATGAAGCTTACTAGGTTAAATTTTTTAGTTTCGGAGTTAATTTATCTGACGTGACCTATAAACTGAGAAACTTGAATGTTTAAGACATCGTATTTTAATCAAGGGGTAGACCCGTGACGGTCAATGAACTGATCAACATTCCAAGAAATCGTGCAGTTTGGTAGCCACACATTCTGTTACCATATACTCTCTTCTCTTCTTATGTCTTCAATCCTAAGATTTGTTTGCAGCAGTCTTCCATTGTAATCGATCTTGTGCTTTCATCTTCATTTCCTCATCAGTTTCACAATTTACATAATCCATAATTTGCTTTATATAATGCAGCCTGGTCTTCTCTTATATCCTTTACCTTCTGTTGTTCCTTCCATCACCAATCTTAGTAGTCCTTCATACCGCAGTGTATGATATCCTTCTTCTAACTATGCTTTTCAACAAACACCTCTCATTGCCTATTCTGTTCAGCACCTCTTCATTTGTAATTTTGTCAGACCATTTTATTTTTAGCATCTTGCAATAACATGATATCTCAAAGGTGTCAAGTTTCGTTTTTAACTTCTCACCTATTGTCCACGACTCCCAACCATATATGACAATACTCCATATAAAACTCATTAGGAAACGTACTATATACTCTGAGAATTTTAAAATAAGTTCCGTGTACATTTCAGAGAAAGTTTTAAAGAAACACTTAATACATGCTCTGTAGGAACATATTTGTAACAAATCTAGCATATAAAAAAATGAACAAAACTAAAGAGTATCTTTTCCAGGGTCTAAACCAGCTAGAAAGAGATTGGTGATGTATCAGGGTAACTGATAACGCTCGATACAACGTGTTAAATATAGTAGTCAATGCCGCTTGTTTTACACTTAATTATAGTAAACGATAACTAACAATTTTTATGATTTGATAAAGCCAGACAATGAGAAGGGTTCGTTAAAGAAGTAGAAGTACAATGAAATTGAAGTCCTCTGTTTAATTAATTTATTTGTTTTATGAGTGGTAATTTACTTTCTTTTAATTTGGAGACGACTACCAAAACAGAACAATGTCTATTTTAAGACACTGATGCTGTCTTAAAATATAAATCTTTCGAGATCGAAAACCTGATGCTGCACCGAAATATAAATTTTATAGCAGTCTCCAAAATAAAATCTTCAATGCGTTCCTGTAAAACAGTGTTTGTATTTCAATATAGGCCTATTAAATATTTGTTTTGTGTGATGTGATCTGGTTATTTGCGAATTAATTTGCTTTCAGCCACTTAACGGACTAGTTTCTAACTTTACAACGTATTACACAACTCATTGTTAAAATCTGTAAAGATTCTGAATTGTTAATTCATTTTTCTATCCATATTTTAATTATAATATTCGTGCCAGTTTCTATATTTCATGAACGTAGACTTGAGACAAAGTTAGCTTTGGCACTGTCCCCCCCTTGCAAAAAATGTGGTAAACACTATGTTAGTTCACGATTTGACATGGGAGACACTAACAACCATAGTACTAACGTCGTGTTTGTACTTTGTCTTTGCACTCGCTCATAGACACACTAGGAACATTGCAGAATTACAGACCTGTTTCAGTCTGGAACTGACTTATTTATTTTTACCGAAAATAGTTTTAAAAACTATTACCAAGCAATTAATATAGAACCTACTGTATGTCTTCAAATGAATCTCTCTCTCTCTCTCTCTCTCTCTCTCTCTCTCTCTCTCTCTCTCTCTCTCTCTCTCTCTCTCTCTCTCTCTCTCTCTCTCTGAGACACATATATACACGCGCGCGGTTCTACTTGTTTTAATTCCTCACAGACATATTTAAACAATTAGTAAATTTCCTTTTCGGTTTACTGATACATTATTCAAGGGAAAAGAGACTTTCATAATTGTACATAGATTTGTACAATGTATATTATGTATTATGTACTGTATTCTTGGTCCCACAGTCGGATGAGACAACGGGCGAGATAGCCAAATACATTGCGCTTATGGGTTTTACGTTCGCTACTATTACCGACTTGAAATCCTCACCCAATAAAAATGAAGTATTAGATAAGTCTACAAAATGTGCACAGTAGTAACAGTATTTTCCTCATATTCTGGTGTATTTTAAATAAACGTAGCTCAAAAACTGAGTAGATAAAAATAAAAAACGTAATAAAACCATCGCACATTCGATTTAGTAAGTATTAAAATATAAATTATCCTTACTCAAGATATTCTTGCTCCTTAACAGCAATAATTTTTTTTTGTTACATGTAGTCCAGATCTCATACACGATGTACATTCAATTTAAATTTATTTCCTTGTAATAACAAAATAAAAAATAAAATTTCATATCAAGTTTAAGTTTTTTTTAGTCGTGAGGCATAAAAAGTAGCTGTGAGAATTTTTTTCCCCTATTCAAGACAATCTAATACGTTAAGCAAGTGAACTGTACAGAAAGATGCAAGTTTAATTTTGATCTAACTCTCAATGTTCTATCTTTATTGGTTTCCGAATTATTGAGCGAATCGTACAAATATACTTCAGCACGTCCGTTTACCGTACTTCTCATACTGTGTTAATCATGACATGTTTCAATTAACTCATTGTATTTTTACAGAAATTGTTAGGAATACATTTGTTGTATTGTGTCATGCCTATATAAGACATAAAACTTAAACTATATAAGATATTTACTGTTTAAGTAAATATCGTGCGCAGCAATTAGGAAATCGTAATTTGAAATAGATTTTTTAATAAATAGAAATAATTATTACTTGAGGGAATAGGAATTATTACTTTTATATATATATAAATATTATTATTATTATATATATATATATTACATATGTCCTTTGTAAGTAACTAGTTGAGTTTCCGGCAGGTCTCCCATGTAATATCTTCAAATAAATACAACTGAAAACCTCTGAAGATACAGAATAATTTCTGTGAAACGTGCGTCAGGTGAAAATAAACCTACTTGCAGTTGTACTTATTTGAAGATATTATATATTATCTATGTATATAAATAGTATAATATATAATAATAATATACATCTATAAATATGTACAACTACATATTACAAACGGTTTTTATTATTCTTGTATTTGCCTCCCCGTTAAAATTACAGAACAGCCATTGGACATTTACGGCGTTGTTGTAGAACTTTGTTATATTACTTTCACTAGTTTCATTTTCGCGAGAGTGCAGCGTGTTAAATAATCAAACTCATACATGCTTTCCAATTTAATAGGAAAATGCACTGCAGAACATTATGTTCATGTATTTAAAATACAGTTCTTCAAGAAGAACTTCTTAAAATGATTCGGTGAAAGCATAAATTACAAGTAATTATAGACAATTAGTGGCGACAGTATTCACAATTATAGGTGATTGACTCGGGAAAATGGTTATTCTTTGTACCATTAGCGCAATTAAATTGTGTTCAATATTATCTTACTCGGAACTCTTAAAACGTGAATCTCTCAACACGAACGCTATACAGGCTTCTCTACTTTCTCCGTTTCACATTCTTCATCGTACTAGCCTCCGATCGTCTTCTTTACTAATTTGATGATTTCACAGATATTTTGAGTAAACATTATTACGTATTTAGTTTTCAGAAAATTAATAAATATTTTTAACGTGCGCAAAATAATTTGATGTGATTTATATGTTGCAATGAAATGAATATATATCACGTCACTCGTTAAAGAAAAGTAAGTAAACGGGTTAAAGAATGTATTCAGTAAAACAATCTACGTGTTGTTTGACAACGCGACTGTGATGACATTATATGCTTTACAGAACACACCGTGTCTCCTTCATAACTGAAAGTGGCAACACACTCCGAGTACTCGAAATTACCGACTTCCTGCATAACACCAAGCTTTTTGCAAGTCCCCCTCCATCTTGTGAATCATTTTATCTAATTATCGCCTATTTATAACAGTCTTAACTAAGTCCTTAAGCATTCACTTCCTAATGTAATAACATACAATAGCAATACAATAACAATAGCATCTTCACGCAAATCAAAGGAAAACCGTAGAGAAGATCGTTACACGACGTGGAAGATGATTTGAGACACATGGGAATGACAGACTGAAGATTACTAGTGAGAACGCAGTGGAACAAGGCCACCTTGAATTCTAAAAGCAATAATAGAAGAACAAGACTCGATGGAGTAGTGGAGTAGTGGCCTTTCTTCTTTTTTGCACACAGGACCAGAATGAAGCAGCAGTTTTCTAGTTATACACACACATCATACTTTGTGTAGTTACTATCGTCAGTTTGAAAAAGTATATAATAACAAAGCAATAAATTAAAACAAAAGTCATTAATAAATCGATTAGTTATTATTCTGTAATGCGTATATTTATTTCACTAAACAAATTATTTCAAGTAAAAAAGTTATTGATAAATATAACACTGTATATGTACACAAATGCTATAAAGAAGGTGTACATAGATAATTTATTGTCAAATTATTTATTGTACTCAGAGTTTATTTAACACCCAGCATCACGGACCTCAGACGTGCTTTCCCATAGTAAAATCATGTCGGTAACACCTTTAAATTTATATGACATTCTCAGTAAATTTTAGAACTGGATTCGTCATTAAGACAAACTTTGATATAAACATCAATGGATTCATAACTCTAACATAAAAAAGACAGTTTTTAATAAAACTATTCACTCATATATGTACGTTTTCCAAACCGGAAAACTCTAGATATCCACACTCAGAAAGGTCTCCCTCAAACAAGAACGACAAGAAAATCATTCATTTCGTATGTTGCTAGGCACATTTTGTTCTTACAGACACCAAGTCTCAAATTCCGGGATAAGGAAGCCATTCGCAAGCGAAATTATTTTATCTGGTTTATTTCTTACTTGGTTCTAATACTGCCTTAATAATTGCTAACAATAACATTTTGGCATTCCGCTTAGTTAAAATTGCAGAATTCTTATATTTTGACGTCGTCGGACATTGTGTTAAAATGTGAGTCATATGTATAAGTTTGCTTATTTGGTTTTATTTTGTCTTCATATGTTTCTGTGATGTGTACCGATATTTAGTGTGACGCGCATAGTGAGTTAGCTTTTTGTATAGTTATATTTGAGTCACGTTTTCTTTAATAGCGTCAGTTTATTTTTGTGTTTGACCTTGTGTGATACTTAGACTTCCGAATCAGATGGTAGTCACCAAAGGTCATTCGTTTCTGTTTATTGTTATGCAGCGTGTGTAGTTTTGTTTTGCTTTAGCATTACTTGTAGACATACGCATGGGCGTTGAGTTGCGAAAAAATTCGGGGGGGGGGCCAAAAGACAAAATATTACAAAAAATTGACTGACAAATTACACTGTTGACACGCGCGTGCGCGCGCGCGCACACACACACACACACACATTGTTAAGTTTGGATGGAGAAGGTAGGTCAGAATTATTCAAAAATAACTTACTCATTTAAAAATATTCTTGTAGCCAATCACAATTTTGTTTTTGAAAAGTCGCTAATCTTATGATTTCTCACAGTACTTCATAATTGAAAGAAATGTTAATTAAATTAATTATATTAAATAATGAATTTTTATATAAGTTCATAAATTTATTTCTAAATTCATAAAAAATGTATTAACAGTGAAGTTATAAAAAACAAGAATGTAAAGCTCTTCATTTGCGTAAAGCAAAAGCTGACGTACGAATTTCATTACAGGAAATAGGCCTAAGTGTGTTGCCACAAAAAGTGCCTGCTGGAACTCGCCTATTACATTTCTCTACAGTTATTAAAATTTCCCTTACATATTTTCTTAACTAAACTAAAGACAGGGTATTTTACCAACAGAAAGTAGGATATTGCAGTGTAATGATAAAAGACTTTCAACTTAGGCCAGGCCCTGCTCCCCGCAACTCAATTATTGGAGAGGCCGTGGCCCCTATTGCCCCCTCCCGAACTCTACGCCCGTGACATAAATACAGTCTTACCATACGACCACAGATTTCGACGACCAAGCTCTTTGATGGATTCTGGAAGACTAACAATGGACAACGTTACATAATTTTATAGTTAATAATAACGTAGTATTGTTGAGTCATTTTTTAAATGTAATAATCACAATAAGTAATACAATTTTTTATTTTATCAAAAAAAGATGGAAAAACCAAATTCACAGAAGAAACTTTAGGACGGAACCCTTTGTAAGACGTTTAAATGGTTTTAAGATCATATTGTGAAAGATAAGGTGTCTAAAGTAAGAGCTTTTGGACTAGTGTAAACTGTACATCTAATGCATATTTTTTTACAATTTAGAATTTTAAAAATTTTAGAAACAGATTCATTTCCCATTTTTCTAAAACATTTACTTCGTTTGTCGACGAGCAGGTAAGCGTATTACAATAAATTTATAACATAATACAGTACTTTCAACAACTAAACGGGGTAACGGGGTAAACCTTAAACAATTATCCAGAGTTTTTAGTCTTCTTTCATCTCTCACGGCCACATGCAAAAATATACCTAACGGCAGCTATGAACGAAGACGTTTGAACGATTTAGTGTAAAAGGTGACTTTTAGTTCTGTAAAGAACTTGAAGAGCTGTTAACTTTACATCAAACTGAAGTTTGTGTTGATTATAGCTTATTATCAGGCACTTGGCAGCAGAATAAGTGTCAAAGAGTGAAACGAAATATTCAACTTATAAGTAATCATACGTGCTCGAATACTTATTGAACGTTAAGTACGTGCACAACAAGTAAAACAAGTACTTGAAAAAAAGTAGTGAAATAATTATCCTACTACTACAAACTAAAAACCAAAGGGTACACTCTTAGAGATCAAATACGAAATGAAGGTATAAGAACCGAGTTAAATGTATATTCTATGGGAAGCAGAATAAGGAATAGACAAATAAAATGGAGGGAGCATATCGAGAGAATGGAATACATGAGACTACCTAAACAAATAATAAGATGCAGACCTCAAGGAAGACGAGATATAGATAGACCAAGGAAGAGATGGCTTCAGTGAAGGCGGAACAGGCGGTAAGCATATACCTTGACGTGGAGAAGAAGAAAAAGAAGACTACAAACTAAAATCATAATTTGTCTACGACATTAATAAATATATTATCAAACAGTTTAATGAATTTTTGAACACGTTCAAAGCTTAAATAATCACGTTAATAAAACAATTCTAACACAATATTTTTCCATAATTGTTATTACTCAACACAATAACAAATGATAATTCTAAATTTTACAGACTGGCTCCATATTTATTGTTTTTAATTTTCACAAATTTTATTAACCATACGAACCGAGCAGTTTTCTAATCAATGAATCCATAAAAAAAGTAAAAAAATAATCTTAGTTCCTAATTTGGTTAAAACTTGGTAAGTTACTTGGGATTGTTACGTATTTAGCCTCTTTAAGAAATCCGTTTTTATTGTAACATCTTACTGTGCTATTAAAACGAGATACGTTATCAAAGATCAACCCCAAAATTTATTTTTTATTGAAAGAATTATAATGTTTATCTATTTATCGTCTCATGAATATTTAGCAAAATTGAAGCCAATGCTGTTCTTTTTAAGTGTAGTTACATGTAATATAGAAGTCAAAATAAAAATTGTATACTATGTACGTAGGCCTATATAATAATAAAATTGTAGATTTCTATTATGACACTTATTTACATGGCCATCCTTTACTATTATTCTGAATGTGACTCACATTATTCGCTTAGATATGTTGAAGTCTTAAAATTTAGAATACCTTTAAAGTAAATTTAAAATAAACTAATTGTTATTATAATTAAAAATTCCAAGTACCTCT
Organism: Magicicada septendecula; assembly: GCA_034769895.1. Classification (NCBI taxonomy): domain Eukaryota; kingdom Metazoa; phylum Arthropoda; class Insecta; order Hemiptera; family Cicadidae; genus Magicicada; species Magicicada septendecula. The sequence continues at coordinate 337,255,277 of CM068367.1, read as the reverse complement.
AACATCCTTTCATTGGTTCCGCGCAATTTTCAAACAATAAAACAAATAATAACTCAAAGTAGTCGCATATCCATTGTTGAAGTATTGTCGACAATGAAGCTACTATACAAGGACACTGTAGACTTAGAGGAACTAGAAATTAATAAAACCCCATTGATGTTTAAACACATTTTTTTTAATTAACACATAATCGCTCCGGTACATATGTAATTATTATCAGAAGCACGCATTAGCACTTCCCCTTATTAGCAGTTGCCTTCAAGAAAGAAATACCAATTTGGTGGAGGGGAGAGGAAGATGATTTTTCTTGGCTTGCTGTGAGGTTAACGAACTCTTGAAAATCAGAATTGTCGAGGAGAGGAGGGTTACCAATCAGCTGAAGTGAAAGGGATAGCCTCTCTCTCTCTCTCTCTCTCTCTCTCTCTCTCTCTCTCTCTCTCTCTCTCTCTCTCTCTCTCTCTCTCCACAATATCTGATGTCATCGTGAATAACGGTCAACTTTACACTGATAGACAAAGTGCAATTCCAGTCACCTGTTTTTACACTAAAGTCATCACATATAATCCTTACAGCAGTTAATTAACTTCACTGCGAGAAGTTATGTAAGATTAAGTTAAGTTTTGCATGAACATAGTTAATATTTAGTACAGTTTTGCCTAATATTAGGGGGATAGTTATACATTTTTATTCCCTTATTTATATAAGTATAGAAATCGTCGAAATAAACAAGGGAAAGCCTTATGCAGTTTACGAAGGGAAAAGTTATATAGTTGATAGGGTTAACCTATAAAAAAACTGAAACGTTAAGGACGGATAACCAGCAAGAATAACACTATTGTTAGTGAAGTACCAAGTACAGGTGTAACAGATTTTTCTCCCAGTGAAGTTCAGAAGCACTTATCTAACGCAAAAAAAGGGAACATGAGAACAAAATACTCCAATATCATCTATTTTTACAGAAGTAGGACCGTTATTCAACCGCGACTATGAATTAGTGACAGAAACGCCTTCTCATTTAGTTTCGAAGTTACTTTACAAGGAATTCGGAGGAAGTTGTAGGATGTACAACAAGAACCAGCAAGACCTAAAGACATCAATTTGCCACCTGATTTGTTGAAAATGAAAGTGAGAAGTGAATTTCTTCTGCCTGACGACACTTCTGTGTCACAGGAAAGGCTCTTATCTACTCTAGGAGCAAAGGAATCGCTGCAGTAGAAGGGAGAAGAAAACATTATTTATGGTGGAACATTTAAAAGCTGCAGCAAACAATAGGGCCTGTTATATACAATCCGAGCCAATCTTAGGGGTTCGATTCAAGAAACGAGCATTATATCGGTGGTGTACGCTCTGCTCTCGCATAAGAAAAAAGAGACCTATAGTAGGTTCTATAAAATTATTAAGGATAAGATAGTGGGCTGGAATCTTGAAAATACTGTAATGGATTTTGAAGTTGCTGCCATACTCGCTTTGAAGTCTTCGTTTCCAATTATAATGATAAGTGGCTGTAATTATCACTTTAATCAGTACATATGGCGAAAAGTACAAGAAATGGAAACGGTGACTGAAGTACAAGTTCACGTAAAGATGTGCTCTGCCCAAGCCTACATGCCACTCGACAAGGTCGACGGAGGTTGGCTTAATTATGAAAACTCTCCACCTCACAAAAAATTAAGTTTTACGATTACTCCGTCGAGCAGCAGTAGTCGGATAATTCCATAATTATGTTAAAGATATGCGGAATTGACACGAAAAATGGCACAGGACCAACAATGCTGTCGAAGGGTGGAATCACTCATCTTAACAAAATGATAAATAAATAATACCCTAGTGTTTACCCCTTAATAAGAATGTTAGAAGATGATGCAGAATACCAAAGATTTGTTTCTGACGGAACAGGGCTTAACTTGGAGATAAAAAGGAAAAACTACAATTAAAAGAATCGGTGAACAACTAAATGATTTTCATGAGACCGGTTGTCTTACAAAATGTCTTGAGAATTTGTCTTTAATTCAAAAACATTGACACAAAATTACAAACCACGTAAAAACATAAAATTAAAAATAATAACAATTAAAATTAATAAACTATTTAAATAAAAAATTAACAAATGAATCATGTAGAAATTATGAAAAAATTAACATTAGGCCTATTAAAAAAAGTTGAACATTATTAAAATGAAAAAAATATTAAATTATCAAAAATCAAATGTTAAAAAACTAAAAAATTAAAACTTTAAGTAAAAAATAAATTTAAAAAAATACACACTCTGGAGTAAGGTAAGAAATCATCTCCCCTTGGGGTACTCAGAAAACGGCATGGCTAAATTCCAAGTTACTTAGAATATCGCTAAATTCCAAAAGGCCCCCGTGAAAACAATTATGATAATGGACTTCCGTAATGTATCCTGAATTTATTCTATCAAGTTTAAGAAGTAAGTGTGTGTGTGTGTGTGTGTGTGTGTGTGTGTGTGTGTGTGTGTGTGTGTGTGTGTGTGTGTGTGTGTGTGTGTGTGTGTGTGTGTGTGTGTGTGTGTGTGTGTGTGTGTGTGTGTGTGTGTGTGTGTACTGCTGGTGAATGAGAGACGAGCGATACAGTGTTACGAGAGAGCGGAGCGCCAGCGGCGAGTGATTTTCCAAAATACTGCATATCTCCAAAAGTTTTAAAAATAAATAAAGTGGGGTGAAAGGCCAATAATCTTGGTTTTCACTAGCATTCTAGTATACTTGCGTGCAAGTGCTAATTAATACTTTTGCCATGTGTGCAATTGCTAATGCCGGAAACTGCTAGCAAACGTATTTAAGAAAGTGTAAGTTATATTGTACATTGGGTTTCCATGTTTAGGAACGATTCGAATTAGTTAACGTTTCGGGATTAGTATTTAGTCTGCAAGACTGATGGTTTTCTATACTTAAAGGAAATCTTCAGGCGCTTCGTGACACTAACATAAAAAGTCAGTGGTATAATTTACGAAACTTTTCTGTAGAAACAGTTTCGTCTCTATTACAACCAGTTTCACTACCTGTCATCTTGTACAGATGTTTCCACGCGCGCGTGCACTGCCTCTACCTTACGGTTACGCTGTTGGTGTACGTCAATGAAGTCTTTTCATTTAATATTAGCAGTCTTTGTCATATTAAGTTCCAGTTAACGCGAATCTTCCTTTGCAGCATAATTTAACTAAGAAAGTACAAAATTCCTCTACTGAATTTATTGTTTGAATCGTAGACCACAGGCTTAGGATGCATTCGCCTATCATTACGATTCTCTACCGAGAACACGAAATAAAAATACATAATATGTACGGTGTTTAACGTTATTATGGACTAAGACTGCTGACTCTGAGCTGTGTGGTTGAGCGTACAGAGACGAACCACCCGGAATTCTTGAGTTCCGAATCTACCTTCTGGAGCGCCTGGCTCGTGGCCCTGCCCAAGTAGGGCGATTGTGCTCTGTAGCAGACCCTACATCAACTGTTTGTGCTAGCCTACATTAGCGCAGTATACACCGAAGTAGTTTCTATGTATCACCTGGACGTATATGGAACTGGCCCAGCCCAGCTATAAGAGGATTGTCTGAGTTCCTTGCCGCACGTACATGAAACTTGTGCACAAGACGCCGCATAGTGTCGTCAAAGGAGTGGACATCAAGTCCACTCCTCAGAAGGCGAGAAGAAAGTCGACGGGTGACTTCGGCTGCTAAAAGGAGACCCTGTCGAGGACGCTTTGCAATTTTTTTTATGCATGGCGGCAAGGTATTCCCAGACCGGGGCAGAGTAAATAATGACCGGCAGCAGCAGACACGCGCCGGTGATCGTATTACCCAATTTCCTTGTCATAGCCGAGCTGACCAGCAGTGGAAACAGTAGGCTCAGACGAGCCGACCTTCTGGAAACAGCAGCAGCAGTGGTAACAGCGGCTCAGAAATCAAGTAATTCACATTAAATAAAGAGTTGTTAGTTTTAACAGTGTGCCCTAACAATTAAGATTAACTTAAGGTTTCCTCGATACGAATCGTAAAGCGAATATGGAATTTAAACTTCAAATATTAAATGGCAATAATTGGCTAACCAGTAACATATTAAAATTATCAGCACGAAGTGTCCACTTTGATTTCACTCACAGATGTCAAGTTTGGTAGACCTTCCTCCTTTACCAAGTGATACAGGAAAATGAAATGAGAGTTCAGCCATGCGTCTACATAACGACTGCGTCTGTACTTTCTAGATATTGAGCTGCGGACTGAAAATGTAACAAACTATAGGCCTACGTACAGACCTAGAGGACGCAAATTTATTGAATTTGTAGTCCATATATTCAGTACGTATAAATCACGCTTATTGCGTTTTCGTATTTTTAAACTAAATTGTTATGATTATAACCATAAAATTAAAACATCATTATAATAGTATTCTAAATTTCTTAGTCTTCCTGACAGTAGTTATCCAAAAATTTGCTATTGAGAAGTTTTTAGTATACGCATCAAAAATCTAATAGTAGTTTGAAGTTATGCTTGACACATCTGAAAAATTGAAATAATTATAATACCTGTTCCTAAAAGGTATGATAAAAATTGCATTAAACAAGAACATTACGTTGGTACAGATGATGTTAACTCGCTTTCCTATGTGCTTAACTATTAAGCAGACACTTAGCAAATAGGTACTCACATGTTTCACTTAACTATAGACAACACGCGGTGATAAGTGAGGATAATCAGCAAGTTAATGAGACTGGTAGTATTGTGAAAGATCTATACTCTATGTGGTAGAAATAAATATGTTACTACGAGTTAGTATGCTCACATGTGCTTCATGCGACTCGTTGCTATTCCGATTAGTTGCCATCTGCTTATGGTTTGTGACTTGTTTTTCAACGAGTTCCTTAATGTGTACAGGAACTTATTATTTTCAGAAGTACCTGGATACTACCTGTTTTAGTTTTGACGATTCATTAATTTCTTGCTTATAATGCAATATAATGCACCATTTAAAATTTTTATTGACTATAAAACTTTCTCAAGTGAGTTATTATTTTACGGATCCTTAGTGGTAGACATTTCCAAGACGTAAATGTAATAACATTGTGGTCAGAAGTTAAAACCAGATTACATTTGATAATACTGTTTGTGTCGGATATTCATTTGCTTACAATGAAATCCAGTGATTCGAAAACATATTTCGGTCTAGGCCCAAGTAGGCTACTTAGTTACTTTCCTATTTAACGAAAAGCAGACACCACCTTTTGGAGTTGGGCCCGTCAAATGCCCTGTACCCTTCTAATGATATCGACTGTACTTGTGGCCTGTTAACAAAAATCGTCTACTGCGCCGACGGTCAGTTCTCCGCGTATCTGCACCGGGCTTGTTGACGAATTAACTGTATTATGTATGTTGATCTTTCTTCAAATTATAACGTACGCTATAGCAAATGCCTGTTGGTTCTATGTGCAAAAATCAAATGCGTATAATACAAGAGAAAATTTGGGTAACGATTGAACAAATCTCAAATAGGGCAAAAACCATAATATCAGAAAAGACAAAAGTGAGCAACATCGTAAACATTTATGTTCGCAGTTATTCACTTGTATCATGGTTGTGATTTCTTGATCCAGGAAGATCACTGCTTCGCTGTCATCAAGGTATATTTTTGCCGTGCAGGACTTCTTGGTGCATCTCTGTTTCCAGCCTTGTGATGTCTCTGTCGTCTTTCTAAACTTAAAATTTTTAGATGACATAAGAATTCTGCCTTGTTCACTCAACACTCTCCCCACGTTGCTACATTCGCACACTAGAAATGTAGCAACAAGAAAAGAAAATATGTGGATGAGTAGATGGACATGAGGAGTTGAACTTCAAAAAAATTCATTTTATAGAATGAAAATTCGTAGCCTTTTATGATTGTAAAATTCGCGGTGCAAATGTGTGCCCAATATTTCTTTCTGGATCTCCGACTCTTTACAACACGGTAGTCCTACGGTTTCCCTTTATTTATTTTTATTTTTTTAAGTGGCACGTGAAATTAGAATATTTAAACAGTAATTCGTACTATTAATTTCATCAGTCACAACAAATGTTAATTCTATATACTTTTATGCTATGTGTACCATTCACTCGTGTATGTGTTGTTTACATTACTACATTAGGGGATAAATACTTTCGCGTGCTCAAGTTATTCATGCTTCTGATGAATATTGAATTTACGCGCGCGCGCGCGCGTGTGTGTGTGCGTGAGTCAGAGATAGAGAGAGAGAGAGAGAGAGAGAGAGAGAGAGAGTGATCTCTCTTAAGTTATGTATCAAACAAAAATTAACATGGCGGTAAGGTACATAGGCCTACAACTTGAAAGTAGTCAGGTATGTTACATGTGAATATGTATGCGAATGTGCGCGTGACTGTGAGTGCTTTGCCACACCTTTTTAGGGCTATAGAAAATTTGCTAATTGCCACAGCCGCCAAGCAGGTAGGAGAAGGATTACATCGCAATGGATGAACTTGAGTAAACTGCCACGTCATGTCCTCGCGAGAAGGTTAGAATAATTGAAAAATGCTAAAGAAATGTTTGTAGCTGGATAGTTGTCAAGGTAGGACTTTCAGCAGCGAGTAAATGATACGCAAAATAGTACACCATTCATTGATTATTTATTTTTTGTGAGTTTGTGGCTGTTATTGTCATCCTATATATTTTGTAGCCTTCGTATATGTCATCTTTACTATTTTATTATTACCTGTATATTGTCTCACTAGATTAATGTAATTTACTGTGATTGTATTTCATTAATTGCTTTGACTCGGCTCATTCTGTAATTTTGTGACTTTGTTGTAGTTTTACGAAGTTTTGTCTATTTATTATTACTGACATTCCTTTGTTTTTTAACATTTTAATTAACGGTACTTTGTTTTTAATGTTGCATTGTGATGTGGTTGATCTCTTTCTCTTTTGATATATTTTATTTAGTATAATTTTATATTATGTAATTATTTACTTATGCATTCTTAAAGAAATTAACTGAAATGAATGTTTTATCAAGGTAGAGTTGTGTTATTGTAATAGCCTGTCACCTTGCGAGTTCAACGAGCAGCCTAACGTTTTGTAGCCTAAAAGTAAATCATGTGACAACTCTTATGAACGACAAATAATGGTATAATAACGCAGAAGAGTGATAGACATTCCACGAACAACACGTAAAATTAAAAAATAAATAAATAAAATACAGGAAAAGAGATTACCTAATTTTCGAAGCTGAAAGCATTAAAAATATAAGAAATTAAAAATAAACAAAAATACAACACGTAATTAATAAAACAAAAACAAACTTAAATTCTGTCCGAGGCTTTCACGGCCGGCTTCAATAATATGAGTACTTCGGCTTGCCGGGCTGTAAGGTTCAATGGTCACTGACTACGAAACCTTTGTCAGTGTTTTGCAGCCTCCTGTACTAAAGATGGCCGTCGAAGGCACGGCCGAAATGTTTGCATTAAACAACCATGAACAGCCCGGCAAGCCGAAGTAGTCATATCAAAAACAAACTTAGTACAAATAAATGAATAAAACACACACTTGGACAGTCTTTTTATCAACATCCCGACATTACTAACGGGAACGTAATGACGTGAACAGCGGCAATAGTGACGGTCGTTGAAACACCTCTGACGATAACATTTTGACGTAGGAACTAATGATATAAATTGCATCTTTGTTGCAGCGTGTTTTGTACTCTTTTGCTTTTAGGGCTGAGTCTATTAACTTCAATTTAACTTCATCCCGTCTGTGTCAACAATAGACTGAAACAGTCCCGATTCTATAAACGGGCACAATGGGCAAGTCCCCAGGGGCGCAAAAAGCTGGGGGCGCAACGTCCGTGCGAGGGAAAAATCATGGGCAATGAGAAAACGTCCTTAAACCGTAGACGTGTATATACATCTATGGCTTAGAATTAACAGTTAACAAGTAACTAAACTTACGAAAAATATGATAAATACGAAAGATGCGAATGAATCGTATTAGTCTGTATTATTAGAATACAGTGATAATGTAACAACGGAACGAACATGGTACTAGATGTGCTCCAAGTTAGATATTGATTCTGAAAAAAGAACCAACCAAAGCAGATGAACCTCTTGAGGTAGTCCTGCTGTGGACTGGGTAAGCCAGAGGCGTATTTATGTTTTGCCGCCTACGGGCTGTGGCCCTAGATGTTGTACGGCCTCCCTCTGGTCTAATTTTACCCAACTGTCTATCCTTCTCTCATCCGTTCCACCTCCATTACTAAAATGTAAACACTTGAGAAAGGACTACTGAAAAGTCGCTTTGAAAGATAGTCATTATGGCCAGATTTTACTTTTCCTTCGCGTACCGTACCCACCCATACCCTTGTTTATAATGATCACGAAGAATTTTAATCCAATTTTGACGTTCCTTAGATGCTGGCTTTCATTTTTCTACCAAGTAGGGATGTCCTGAAGCCGGAACGAGCGGAACACCGTTGGGGCCTGTTTTCCGAGGAAAACAAAAAATGTTTTAATAAATGTGCGCGTTTAGGACTAGAATAAAGTTTAACATTTTTATTATTAGTAGACGTCGTAATCAATCCATAAGATCGAATAAAATTCTTTACTAAATAATTTAATATTTATTTTGTAATACTGGGCCGCTCGCTGAGTGTGCTCAGGGCGTTGTTAATATCAAGCGCGGGCCAGGACTGAAATGCGTTTGCAGATTTAATTTATGAATGATGCGGTTTAAGGTGATATTTCTGTATTTACTGTCTTTCTTCTTTCGTTGCTCGGAGTTTGTCTTGGTTCGTCTTGGATATTTTTACATTATTCTCGTCGTTGCTAGTCACTGAAGTTCAATACCAGATAAAAAGGAAGTCTTAGATAAATTGGCTAAATTGCTAAGACAATTTGAGTTGGGTTGGGTTGAGGTCTTCAACGTCATTGAATCTAGGCCTATATAGGCCTACTCATTGTACGGATTTAAGCTAATAGATATTCCGGCATGTGTAGGTGCTGATTAAAAGCAAACTTATGATAAGAGTTGTATAATTGAATTTGTTGTTGAATCTGCATTTCGTTTTGACACTTGTGAGGTTGACTGAACATGTTAAACATCTAATCCATGTCGGCTGTTTTTTTAATACGTCTGTTTATTAATTATGTGTAAAAATAAACAATGTTTGGATTCAAAACACTTATATCTGAATCGTAAAACACTTAGGTAATCAATCAAATTAGTTAATCGCATACTATCGACATAACTAGTGCGCGGGCCAGGCCGTTCATAAGATTGAAATACGTGGTAAATGTGATTTTACATACAAGGAAAGTGTTATTAACTATTGATTTATAAACAAAATCCTTCCATTTTTGAACTTTTTTTTTGCGACATTACGAGTGGATATTACCGAAGAAGGGCATATGTCTTGGAACGCGCATAAAAATGAGGTGTCAACAAAGTCACGTGACGGAAAAAGGTAAAAAATCAAATTAATTAATTAAGAAGTTTAAACAGAAAAAAATAAAAATGTTATACGTAGATAGTGTGAAAAGTACTGAAATGGAAACCGGAAATAATAGGCCTACTATGTATGTCTACTTGGGTGAGGTATGTTAACAAAGCAGTCCAGTAAATAAGCTTTTAATAAGTGTCTTACTATACTTAATTACGGTAAAATACCGATAGGTACCGACGAGGAAAGGAAAAAAGTCTGAAACGCTTTACCGTCAGAATTACGGGTCTTTGTGTCCGGTCCCGTCGGGAAGTAATGTCAGCGGACATGTAGAAATGTTTCTAAGTCAGGATGTCAGAGGAAGAGAAGATTTAGGCACGTGAGATTTAGGCTTCGTGAATTACAGTGTTATCATTTGAAAACCAATTCAAGTAGCAGTGATAATGGAATTTTGTCTGAACTTGAAAGACTACAAGTTTCTGGAATATTTGCGACATTGATAGAAAACTAATATAAGTAAGCCTACAAATAAATTAATTAATTAAGTAAAAGAAATAATTGTTGATGTTGTTATTTGAATTAGCAGTCTCTGTAATTCCAACTTTCTCGTGTTTACTTGTTGAACTGCTACTTGTCATGTTCCGGACAAGGCCTTTCAGTATTTCCACCATTTTCAAGTCCTAAACCACGACAAAAATATCCCGCTGGAACCCGTATATATAGGCCTACCCCTGAATCCGCCTAAACTTGTTTACAAATTGACCTGGCCGGATTCACGGGTATATATATATATATATATATATATATATATATATATATATATATACGGGTTCCAGCGGGATATTTTTTGTCGTGGTTTAGGACTTGAAAATGCTGGAAATACTGAAAGGCCTCGTCCGGAACATGACAAGTAGCAGTTCGGCAAGTAAACACGAGAAAGTTGGTAAAACAAATAAACTACACACTTTTCACGTGTATTAATAAATTTGTTTTTACGTGGAAGAAATTAACTTGGTATATAAAAATTCCTAAGCCGACGAAACGTAACATTCACGAACAATACAAACCGTACGCTCTCGTGTAATAACTTGCTGACTTAGTTACATAAACCACAAATCTAACCAAACTGATAACAGTTTGTTGTGAGCACCGAACAACACATGCTCACAATGCACCCCAACCACATTGTAATCACATAATCGACATACCTATACATAAACAATAAATAATAATATAAGTACGATTAAAGTAGTAGTAGTATTCATAATAATAATAAAAATATTAACATTCATTTTTCTCTATTTTTGTGTAATTGTAGGCTTTTCACGACGTCTGTTAAATTTCCTTATGTAAGTTGCTTCCGCATACTCATCGACTATGTAGGCTCTATAAGTAATTAATTAATTATATTAATTAATATTAATTAATTAATAATTAGGCTCTATAAGCCCTTCTAGCCATATTTGTGTATTATTTAAGCTGATATCACTTCAAAACTCTTTAATGCAATACGTCGTTTAAATTTAGCAGGCTTGAGACTTAGTTACAACTAAGTTGAACCTACTATTGATCCAACTAAGTTAAACCTACTATTGACCCATCTTAATCTATGTTTATTTTTACCTTCAATTAGTCTTATTTTATAAACTTAATTTTTTTTAAATATCGTACAGAATTTTAATTACAATATTTTCTTGCATAATTTATTTTTGATTACATATCTCTACTTATAGTTTCTCCTTTCGTTTTTTGTTATTTAATTTTTGTTAATTAACTTACATTTAATAGGTGCATTTCAAATTTTCTACAATTTGCTTACAAAATTCTGTAAATCTGTTTACATTCAGACACGGCAGGTGCATAAACGGATTCTTATAAAATACGGTAGGCTACCTACAAATTCTGGCAAATCACAATCTTCCTTGGTTTACTACTTTTGAAACTTCTTTATTGTCGGAATTATTTGAAAATAAAACAAAACTACATATTTGTACGTGAAGTAATCTATCTTCATAAAACTTTAGATTTTTCAATTTTTTTGGTCACTGGTTTCACCCTTCTCGTCAAATTACCTTTATAAAACTGCCAACCTTTCCCACTGTTCTAAAATTTGCCTCTTACAAATATTTTTTAACCTATTGTTTACAGTAGTGCGGCATTACAAAAATTTGTAATTGTTTACAAAAATAGGAATTATATGTTTCGGAATATTTTGTAATAAGAAAAAAATGAAACTGAGAAAGGACGAATCAATTATACTTGCCCATAATAATTAGGCGTTACTTAAAAAAGGATTAGTTGATTCGGTCAAGGTTTGGAATAAAAAATGATCTGTTCGTCTCGAAAATAGTTGGGCCTAATTCATACGGTAACCGGTCGACCTTGCCGCCGTGCACCGAAGTTCGTCACATCATTCTAAATTGGGAGTAACTATTTTTTACCTCAGGTCCATTAATTGCGTTCGTGTTATAAGATCCTGTATGGATCTGACTTTTGTATGTAGCTTTTAGTATTTTCAACTTTGAAAATGGCTTCGCGCTTTTTTAATTTAATAACATATATAATAAACAACATATCGTGTGTGTGTGTGTGTGTGTGTGTGTGTGTGTGTGTGTGTGTGTGTGTGTGTGTGTGTGTGTGTGTGTGTGTGTGTGTGTGTGTGTGTGTGTGTGTGTGTGTGTGTGTGTGTGTGTGTGTGTGTGTGTGTGTGTGTGTGTGTGTGTGTGTGTGTGTGTGTGTGTGTGTGTGTGTGTGTGTGTGTGTGTGTGTGTGTGTGTGTGTGTGTGTGTGTGTGTGTGTGTGTGTGTGTGTGTGTGTGTGTGTGTGTGTGTGTGTGTGTGTGTGTGTGTGTGTGTGTTCATATAAAAGTCTTTTAAATTATATGTGTGATTTTAAAAAGTCTGAAAATGCCTTATTTTACGTCTAATTTCAATAACCAGTATCAGTCATTTAAACACGAGGGTTCTTAAGCTTAAGTTCTATTATACCTGTGTCATATTCCTGTGTACAATGAAAATCTTACAGCAAGATTTTTATAATAATTTTCACTGGCGATGTTGATTACTAGGTTATGATTTTGAAAATAGTATCTATTGTAAGGCGTATTCTTCAGTTTCATGGTGCTTCAAAGTAATTAGTAAACCATGTCGCGTACTCAAACGGTTCTCTGCGAGGGCAGGTTAGCTGAGGGGTTAGGTTACGTGTAGGTACGTCTTCGGGAAACCATGGATACATTTCTATTCTAACTTATAAAAAGTAACCAGTTTTAATTAAATCGCTTTAATACATTCTAGCCATAATCACATAACGTACTTTCGCGGCTACGTTTATTTACTTCGGTCCGACTTTCTTGTGATAAGTATACGAGAAGGCTGTAAACGTCACTTGATTTCGTGTACTAACGCAGCAAAAAGTTTTATATTAGGGACACTTTGAAGTAATACTGTGCTCTTAAAACTGTGGCACTGCCTCTCTGCACCAACCAAATCGTCCCGTTAGTAAAACGACATCGTCACGTTCAGTCCACATGGGTAGTCGTTGCCACAGGTACCGTAGTATTCAGCAGCGTGGCGTCCATGTAACCGCTGTTGCCGGCGGCAACAGTACTGGAAATACGAGAAAATAATAATTATTAGTTCACAGAATAAATACTTTAGTTATTAAATAAGATGAAATCCGATCAACATTAGTAGGGAAACTTGAGAAAAAGCGTAGCATTGCTTTCGAACTGCTGTGCACTTGCACCGTCTTGTGTTGCCGGCTCAGACATCGGCAATGTTTTACTGCGTACGGTCATTGACCTCGTAGTAGTTGTCACTGTACAAACGGCGGAGGGGGGACACATTCGTCCACCCACTGAGTTGCCTCTGTATAAACCGGCAACACCCTCTATTAGGAGCTATGCTCGTTTTCGGAACAGATGTGCAGCAGTTACTACGTACCTATTTGTGTTTTGTTCGTTTAGTCATGTGTTTCTCTGTTTGTCTTTATTATTTTTAATTCGATTATTTGTGTTCTGATTTATTCTGTGTAAATACTGTATGATGAGAGTCAGATCCCGTTTAACCGGAACCCTCTTCTTCTTCCAGCGAATGATAGAAAATACTCTAAAAAGAACACTTGGTACAAGAAAAAATTCAAATTAATTTTCAGGTTAAGTTTTAGTCCTATCAACCGGCAACAGGTGTTATGTACCCACGCCACGGTACTGGTATTCAACAACCGCAACTTATCACCTTCAGTGAATTCAGTGAAACCGACCCGTCGTGTCATCACCATTCTGCTGTCGTTACAGGCCTTTGCTTAAGTGACATATAGAAACATGTCAACAATGCAACTACACGAATGGAGCTAAAAAAAAAAAATCATTTACGACTGATAATGATTTCTTTGACTCCCGATGTTAACTTTTAAAGCAAGGCGATGCAGTGATATGCTCACTTGACCACAAGGCGCCTTACGTACCTTTCCTTTATGTTACATCCACTTCTTTGCAACATTAAAACATAATAGATAGTCTATATAACTTAATATTTCGTTCGGGGTATATGAAAATAGTGTTTTATTTACATATTATCACTTCTGATTGGGTCATACCAACTCATCCCCACAACAACTTTCGTCAAAACGTTGACTAAACCTCATTAAAACCTTTCACTGATAACAGGTTATAATATAAAATCTGTGTGTGTGTTACCAGGTAAACTTTAATTCCTCAACATCCGTTAAAGTAATGTTGGGCTTAACATAATGACCTTATATTCGATTACATATATATTCTGGAGTTATGTGTAAGCTGGATCCAATCCTGATACTTTCATATAAATAATCTAAGAAAAATTAAGTATATTAAATATGTTAGTCCATTATGTTAGCATGTTGTATTGTTTAGTTAAGCATCCATTACCAAGAGAGATGATGCTACACTAAATACGAACAACTTTCATTTTGTGATAATGAGCTTCCCAACATTTCATTTAGTTACCTTCATTTTCAGGAAACTTAAATAAAGCTTTTTTACTGTACAGTCTTGTTAGTGCTTAATCACAACATTAGGCAGTAGCCTATCACGTGGGAGATAGCCCATAACAGTTGGAACGCTTTGTAGAATGAGTACAGAAATATAGAAAATCATAGTACAGATACATAAATTGTCGTTAACATTGTTTAAACTACCATGAATCGTTTCAGAATCTAACAAAATGGACTCTTTAAAGAAACTGTTTATTTTTATGATTAAATATTTATCACAATCCCATGTCAGTTACACAGAAAATAATTCATCATTCTCAAAATCATTTATTATACTCAAGAATCAATATAAATAAAAGTGTAAAATGCATGTTGGTTCTTGGTATCCAAGTCACGTAGGAATAGTAGATTATAGATAAATAAATCACCTTGTATTCGTCGTGTGACTTCGTTATACGTCGATTAAAATGACGCGTTTCGGAACATCTGCTCCATCATCAGATTAAATCACTCTATTGATGTCGTTAACAGTTAAAATCACATGTTACACATAATTGTCAACTAATGTAACTCACTCGCTTTCTAAATGGTGCGCACCACAGCGAAGCCGATCGGACACTGAATTATTATCTGAGTGATTACGCCTAAGCAGGTTCAATGCTGTATCGTATAGCGGGTTGGATTTAAAATTTAAATGGTCATTCAATATGAGTCTCGGCTGTTTATATTATTATATGCTTTGTATATTTCGAACTCTTCTATTGCGTCCATGTAACGGCTTTTGTTGCACACATGTAGGGGTATCAAATTAGATTTGAACTCGGTATATTATGATTGTGTAAGATTAAGTGGCGGGCAAAGTTGTACTTGATATTATTTAACAGAGTGAGATTATTTAGGTGACGTTTTGGTGTATGCTCTTTAAATCGTTTGAGGAAACCTCTCCCCGTTTGACCAATGTAAAAACTGTAGCAGTCGTTACATGATAATTTATATATGCCGGATTTCTTTTCTAAAGGTATGGGTTCTCTGTGACGTAGTATTTTTAATAGACTATTGTTTGTTTTGAAGGTAGCAGTAATATTCAATTTATTAAATGTGAAGGTTAGAATCTTTGGCATTATATTTGTGTATGTGGTAGAAATAAATGTTATTTTTGTATCCTGATCTACTGGGGGCTTGGATTTTCGAATTTTATGTTTCTTGATGAGATTATCAATTAACGTGTTTTTGTAACCATTAGCTAAGGCTATATGGTTAATGGTATTCAACTCCTCACGGTAATCATCATCACTGAGAGGCACTGCCAACAATCTGCGGATAAAGTAATTATAAGCTGCCAACTTTTGCGAAAAGGGATGATAAGAGTCAGCATGTATTGTCACATCAGTGGTGGTCGGTTTTCTATAAATATTAAATTTCAATTTATCTATGTGTTTAATGACACATAATTCTAAAAAATTTAATTTATTATCCACTTCGGTTTCCAGCATGAATTGAATGTTTTTATTGATACTATTGATATAATGTTTTAGGTTTTCGATCTGTCATACAGTACCATTGAAAATTAGAAAGGTATCGTCTACATAACGTGCATAAAATATTATATCATTTTTGTATTTGTTATGTGAGAGCAAATGAGAGTTTTCATAAAAATTCAAGTAAACGTCGGCCAATAGACCAGAGAGAGGAGAACCCATGGCCAATCCATCATCCTGAATGAAAAATTGGTTATTGAAAGCAAAGTAATTTTGTTCTAAAATAGTTTCAAGTAAACCAATTAACTCGTTTACCTTCTGTGTATTTAATTTATTATTCTCTAATAAATTTTCTTTTAAGATATTTAGTGTTTCCTTTACTGGTATGTTGGTATACAAATTTACTAATCAAATGATGCTAACTTATAATTTGGTAGTAGATCGACATCTTTACATTTACTAATAAAATCCGTGTTGTTTATGACACTATGATTATTCTTTAAATTTATGTTTTCTTTTATTTATGTTTTCTTTCCTCTCTCTGGTCTATTGGCCAACGTTTACTTGATTTTTTATGAAAACTCTCATTTGCTCTCACATAATAAATAAAAAAATGATATAATATTTTATGCACGTTATATAGACCATACCTCTCTAATTTTCAATGGTACTGTATGACAGATCGAAAACCTAAAACATTATATCAATAGTATCAATAAAAACATTCAATTCACGCTGGAAACCGAAGTGGATAATAAATTAAATTTTTTAAATTTATCTGTCATTAAACACATAGATAAATTGAGATTTAATATTTATAGAAAACCGACCACCACTGATGTGACAATACATGCTGACTCTTATCATCCCTTTTCGCAAAAGTTGTTAGCTTATAATTACTTTATCCGCAGATTGTTGGCAGTGCCTCTCAGTGATGATGATTACCGTGAGGAGTTGAATACCATTAACCATATAGCCTTAGCTAATGGTTACAAAAACACGTTAATTGATAATCTCGTCAAGAAACATAAAATTCGAAAATCCAAGCCCCCAATCAGGATACAAAAATAACATTTATTTCTACCACATACACAAATATAATGCCAAAGATTCTAACCTCCACATTTAATAAATTGAATATTACTGCTACCTTCAAAACAAACAATAGTCTATTAAAAATACTACGTCACAGAGAACCCATACCTTTAGAAAAGAAATCCGGCATATATAAGTTATCATGTAACGACTGCTACAGTTTTTACATTGGTCAAACGGGGAGAGGTTTCCTCAAACGATTTAAAGAGCACACACCAAAACGTCACCTAAATAATCTCACTCTGTTAAATAATATCAAGTACAACTTTGCCCGCCACTTAATCTTACACAATCATAATTATACCGATTTCAAATCTAATTTGATACCCCTACATGTGTGCAACAAAGGCCGTTACATGGACGCAATAGAAGAGTTCGAAATATACAAAGCATATAATAACATAAACAGCCGATATTTCATATTGAATGACCATTTAAATTTTAAATCCAACCCGCTATATGATACAGCATTGAACCTGCTTAGGCGTAATCACTCAGATAATAATTCAGTGTCCGATCGGCTTCGCTGTGGTGCGCACCATTTAGAAAGCGAGTGAGTTACATTAGTTGACAATTATGTGTAACATGTGATTTTAACTGTTAACGACCTCAATAGAGTGATTTAATGTGATGATGGAGCAGATGTTCCGAAACGCGTCATTTTAATCGACGTATAACGAAGTCACACGACTGATACAAGGTGATTTATCTATAATCTACTAAATAAAAGTGTGTGTGTGTGTGTGTGTGATTATTATTCATTTATCATTGTCCCACACATTGTCTGTCGTTATTTTAACAAAATAAAAAGTTACAAAATGTTCAAACTTTCTTCCACATTCTTTTAATCTTGTGACCCGCCTAGTCAGCACTTGCCACAGTTAGTTATATTTTAGGGGATCTTTATAGACTGGTTTATAGTTTCAAGTATACATGGTTTATATTTTAGTTCTTTAATGATGTACGTAACTTAGTATAGGCTAAGTATAACCAAATGATGAATTCTCTTTTCTAAAACTTATGTTTACTATATAACAGGTTATATAAAAATTGAGTCTAAATACTTACAAAACCAGCATATAATTTGTGTCAGCTTTAAAATAAAACAAATAATAAGCCATCAAGATTTTGATCACTTTTGAATATGATTGTTAATGGCTTTTGTTTTTTATGATATTTTTCTACAATTTAAAACTAAAAAACATATCTTGTAATGAGTGGAAGGTTTGTCCAGATAGGGTTGTTTTCTGGTTTCAGTAAAATTAGTATATTAATAAATGTGTTATACTGTACATAAATAAAGTTCCATCTGTTCATTCAGTTGTTAGGTGATTTTTAAATGTGCACGTGTATAAGACTGTGTTTGCCAACCTACTAATGGATGTCTGTTGTTCAAATATTTCATTAAACTACAACTAACCTTGAAGCAAGTGCTGTATGATTAGATGACATAATTGAGTTCATACTCTAACCTAAAACACAACCTCTGTCTGACTGTGCACAACTATTACAGATGATAATGAATAGGCCTAATGTGATGTGAATCAGTGGGTAGCCAGGGATTTTGTATGGGGGGGGTTAGGGACCAAGATTTTTCCATGGAAGAGATTATTGATGATAAGTGGTGAGAGGGAGAGGAGAGAGAGAGAGAGAGAGAGAGAGAGAGAGAGAGAGAGAGAGAGAGAGAGAGAGAGAGAGAGAGAGAGAGAGAGAGAGAGAGAGAGTTGTTAGCAGTAGTAGGAAAATCGCCGTTAAAGCCCACTGTGTTTGTAATTTTATGGATTCCAGTGAGTTCATACTGCCTGTGTCCAGGGTTTTACATTTTAGAACTCAGTGTTTAACATATTATATCTCAGGGTTTTATATTGTAACCCCTCTGCAGTAACTTCCTTGGTTACACCATTGCTGTGAGTGGTAATGGAGAGTTATAGCTAACAATGGACTGAACTGAGACTGCTAACTGTTAGTTTCAGTGAATTAAGATTTTTTTTTTTATAAACAAGTGTTATTATATTTGAAAAAGTTATAAAGAAGGAAACACAGCAAGAGAATTATGATATAGATATTCAGTACAGTTAACATAAATTTTAAAAAATTATTAGTAGGCCTAGTATTCAATTTGAAGTATTGCAATTTTACAATAATTAAATTTATGAGTGGCAGGTCAATTCAACACTTGCACAGTACAAGGCTTTATATATTGTTACGACGGTCTACTTGATCGTCGTAGGTACAGTGGAAACAAAATACAAGACACCAATTAAGTCACTAATCACCAGCTTTAATTTTCACAGTTAAACAGTTCGTAATTAACAACACAGTCTCTGAGTAAGTAATTAACAACAAATCAAATAAAAATTGTTCACACGCAATAAAATGTCCACTAATATTAAACACAATTGTGTTACAATTATACCGCCCGATTATAAAACACAACACTTCACTAATAACCACTTGAACGTACACCGTAATATCGCCCGATAATAACTCGGACCGCACTGTAAATATATCGCAACTATACTGAAAACTTAGGCCGCTGCCGCCTTGTATTTATACCGCGCACAGACCAGAAGATTCCGAACTGCGTCTTAGCGCCAGGGTGTACGACGTAATTAATTGCGGCCTTGACACAGTCCGCGCGGCCGCGTAAATTCTCTCACCGTCTAGCAAATGCATCGAGAAGCACGTACACCACCGCATTACATTCTGGATCCCTCTGGAAAGTTCGATAAGCACGTAGATTGTTCTCTGATGTCGTAACACTTTCCCCTCCTTAAGCCTGTTCGTCCCGAACCGCCAAACCGTCTCTGAAGTAGTACTTAGCCAGGCGATCTAGGTGGACGACCTTGAACTTTCGCTATCCTTACTGTTGAATCCGATAAACAACATCATTGAAATCGTTGATTCTTTTTTTCACAGTGTATGGTCCTTACCAGTTAGACTGAAGCTTAGGTGAGCGACCACGACGGCGCTTTGGGTTGAACAACCAGACCTGATCTCCTTCTTGGAAACCCACACTATTGCTCCGAATGTCATACCGAGTTTTCATTTTATCACTGGCAATCTTCAGCCGTCCTCTTACCAAGCGATTCATTTCTCGCAGTTGGTTTTCTAATTGCGAGGAATAGTTCTGTGGCTCTTGGGACTGAATCTCAGGTGATCCGAACATTAAGTCCCCAGGAAGACGAATCTCCCGCCCAAACACCAATTTTGCTGGAGTCATGCCGGTTGTAACGTGTACTGATGATCTATTTGTAACACCACTGGCTGATCCAAGTCTGTTTGGTTCTCGTCAACAAACTCTTGCGTATCCTCATCTTCAGCCACTTTTCCCTCGGGCACTTCTATCAGCTCAGGAACAAGCAAGAGTTTTGTTTCTACACCCATAGTTAGCTTTCCAATCACTTCTTTTTTTCGTTACACTTATTTGTATTTCCTCTGATAGTTCTTCCTCCATTTCCGCTTGCAATAGGGAGGGTTCCTCTTGGCCAGACCTGTTGACTTTTTCTTCGACTAATGCCATTCGCTTAATCGAATGGTTGGTAGACCCTGTCATTTTAGCCGTGCAAGCTTTATCTTCTGTTGGCCAACCTTCAGGACATTCTCTCTTAAGTCCACAACGAATCCGTAGGCATTCATAATGTCCGTGCCAAGAATCACTTCATCGACAATGTCTGCAACGAGCATTTGGTGGCTAAACTCGAGAAGACCCAGGCGTACACGTACGTCTACCTTTCCTATCACCTTGACGGGCTTCCAGTCGCAGTCTGTATTCATTCTTCGTCTGACTGTGGACTGCTTCACATCGAGGCCCAGAAGCTCTTCCAAGGCTAAGATTGACGTACGTAGCGGACTCTTTCGTGAAACGTTGTTGGCGGTAGGAATTCCCGACCTAGCTTGCGCCGGCAGTAAGGTCATCATCGACTGAAGATGTTGAAAACTACTGGATCACCTACAGTACCGGTCCAGTAACAAGTGAAGAGCGAAGCCAAGCTAGCTGCGGCCACGTATCTACTGGGTCGTGCGACCGCCATCGACGCTCCTTGTTAGGGCCGCGTGGCAGCAGACGACAACACTAGTCCGGGTGGATCGATTGCTTCGACTTGTGTGCGCGGTAGTGTTCGTGTGCGAGTCTCTTGATGGCGGTAGCCGTTCGCGGTCTGGTGTCGGTTGGTGTGCGACCAGTGTAGTGTGCCTCCCGAAGCCAAAAGGTGGCAAGTGCAGTCTACCAGTGTATAGTGCTGTGTGGTGTTCCGCCTTTCGCGACGCTCCGGACCGGTGGACCTGTAATTGGGATTGCGTCGGGGGACCACTTCGAGGTAAGTCCTTTACTGTTTTTCCGCGGCTTTTGTTGGCATCGCTCGCTTAGCTTCGTAGGTTAAGTAGTTAAGTCCCTGCCGGTAGCGGTCGGTCGCTTCGCCTAGTGTGGTGCGGCCTCCAATACCACCGCTGAGCGGGTTTACAATTCCCGTAGGAGGGCTTCGGCCCGAGTATCTCTGCCAAAACGCGATGGGCGACAGTCGCGTTGCGGCCGGGCGGCGGACTTGGCCCTCCTCAGGGCCAATCCAATGCTACTTCTGTAGGCCCCGACCCTGTCACTGACTCGGTCGGATCGTCCAGCGGTCCTTCTCAGGGCCGCCAATCGGTTTCGACCGAGTCCAACGTTGTTGTTGGGGTTACTCCCGGCCCGTAGTTTACTGCGTCCCAGCCCACGCCTGGGTTCGAATTTACTGTTGTGGCATCAAAAAAGAAGAAACGGAAAGCGCAGGAAACTCCGCTCCCCGATGAACCGGAGCCTCTGGATGCTCCTTCCCGTCGGAGCCCCCCTCCGCCCTTGTTCGTCAACGGCGTCAAGAACGTCGTTGACTTCTCCCGACGCCTCCGGCTCGGAGTTTGCCTCTCGGCGGACGTGCAGATGTCTCTTCGCGGGAGAGACAGTCTTCGCGTCTACTGTGCGACGGACGAGGAGTACAGAGCCGTTTACTTATTTCTGCAGGCCAATGGACTACAATTTCATACCTTTACCAATGAGAAGGCGGCTCACGTCCGGCTAATTATCCGCGGCCTGGACGAAGACACGGAACCCGACGAGGTGGCGGACGAGCTTCGCCAACTCGGCATTCCTGTAAAGGAGTGTATTAGGTTATATACCGTAAGCGGACCCAGGCACAAGTTACCCCTCCTCCGGGTGATCATCCTGAAGGGGGACCAGGCAGACAGACTGCTGGGACTGACCAATCTTTGCGGTCTGAAGATCAAAGTAGAAAGGAGCCACGTCCCTCAGCGCCATCGTTGCCAACGCTTCGGGAATGGCTCGGACAGTTGCCATAACGCAGTGGCCTGCGTCAGGTGCGGGAAACCGCATCCGACCAAAGATTGTAAAGTGCCGGCTAAGGGGCGCCGATTTTGTATTAATTGCGGCGAACCACACTCGGTAAATTACCGTCTATGCTGGGTTTTCCAGCAGCAGCTGAGGCAGGCCGCAGATAGGACTAACCCTCCTGCCCGCCAGCAACTTCCAGTCGTCCCGGAGCGTGCTGCCTTTCCACGTCTCCCGGAGGAGGTCAGCTCATCTGAACCGCAAACTCTCGCCCGACCTCGCCCACGTGCTCAGCCACGTGCATCGGCCCCGCCTGCTCAGGAAGAGCACGCTACACCAGCATCGTCCCTGGAAGACCAACCCGTTCCTATGGACGAGAAACCTGCCCCGGAGGTAGTCGAGACAGTCCCAGAGAGGTCAGAACCCCCTCTTCCCAAGGCTCGCTACACCCCTAAAAGTAGGAAGCAGACGCAGAAGAAACAGAAAAACGCTGCTCCCGCTGCCCCTGCCCGGAAACCAAAGAACAAGCCAACACAGCTCTCCGGCGCTGGGGTTGCTCGGCAGTCCAAAATAGAGCCCCGTCCTGCAGCTGAAAGGACCGAGCGCCCATCCAAAGACACCTCATCTCGGGTGAATACAGCCCGCAGCTATGCTGCCGCCGCCCGCAGCGACCCTCCCCCTCTGCTTCGTCGTCTACATCCCCATCAGCTCTAGCCGAGGTAAAATCCTTCCTCGAGGAATATGACCTCTTCGAAGTGGCCCGATTGTATCGTTCCATCCAGGTGCGCCTCCGCACGGCGAACCCGACTGAGAAATTCCTGATGCTCGCGGAAGCTGCAGCCGTCATAGGTCTTCTGTAATGCTCCACGCTAACAGAATTACCTTCATCCAACGCGACCTTACCATCATAGCGTGGAACGCCGACAGCCTTCGACCCAAAATCGAGGAACTTAGAGAGTTCCTAGCCCGTCGCAAGCCCGACGTGCTTCTCCTCTCTGAGACCTGGCTTAGGCCTCAAGACACAGTGAGATTGCCCAACTATGCGCTTTACAGGGACGATAGACCTGGGCGAACGTGGGGGGAGGCACGGCCATAGCGGTGAAATTTTGCATTGCGCATCACCGCGTGGTCCTGCCTCCTTGTATCGAGGCCACCGCCGTTGAACTCCCCGGAGTTCTCGGAGGCGTCCTCCTGGTTTCGGCTTACAAACCGCCGACCGCTCCAGTTCTAGACGCCAACCTGTCTGCTCTTTTCGGGGCGCATAGGAAGGTTATTCTTGCAGGTGACCTGAACTGCAAATACCCCGACTGGGGTAGTCGTCTGACTACACCATCCGGGAGGGCGCTTACCAGGTTCCTTCACGACCACCACCTTCGAGCCTACGGACCCGACTACCGACGCATTATCCCCGCCGACCTGGAGCCCGACCTGACATACTTGACATTGCTGTTGCCAAGGGCGTTGTCACCCAGATTGAGGTTTCCGTGTTAACGGAGCTGTCCTCTGACCATTGTCCCATTGAGGTGCACGTACCTACCCGTCATATGATTGGGAGAGCAGCACGGCGGGTGGTCGAGTGGGGCCGATTCGGGCCTGCCTTCTGTCGCAGACTTCCCGAGGAGGTTCCGCTCGATACCACTCAGCACGTCGACGAAGCGGTCGCCTTGTTCGATGATGCCGTGGTCTCTTCCGTCGGCGTATGCTCACGGATGAAGCCAAACCTAACGCCCGATTACCACCGGATCCCTGAAGAAGTCCGTCTTCTCGCTTTAGAGAAGAACAGACTTCGGAGACGGTGGCAGCGGACGCGAGATCAGGCCGACAAGGCCAGCTTCAATCGGACGGCCGGAAAGTTACGTCGTGACTTGCAGGTCTTCCGACGAAGCTGCTGGGAATTTGCGGTCACCAAAATGGCTGACGATGCACCGGAAGAAAGCTCCGTTTACAGGATTCCTTCCGCGTTGACCGGGAAGAGGCGCCGTCCTCCACTCCCGGCCATAAACGGACCTGGGGGACATCCCCTTGCCAAGCCGGACGAGAAATCTGAGTTCCTGGCCGGGCGCCTGGAGCTTCAATTTGCTCCTAACCCGTCCGGGGACCCAGATTCCGATGAGGAGATTGAAGACGAAGTTGATGCTTATCTCGGCAGCCCGATCACCTCCTAACCCGAACTCACTTCGGTGGAAGAGGTAACGGACAGGCTTTTAGCGTTTCGGCCCCGGAAGAGCCCTGGACCGGACGATGTTACTAACACCGCCCTATAGAGACTTCCGGACCGGGGAGTTCGCTTCCTGGTCGATTTGTTCAATGCCTGCTTCCGATTTCTAAGATGCCTACTTTTCTAAGAAATGGCGTTCGGCTACGGTCACGATGATCCCGAAGCCGGGGAAAGACCCCAAGTTTGCCGAGAACCTCCGGCCTATCAGCCTGCTGTCGTCCACTTCGAACGTCTTCGAACGACTAGTCCAGCGGCGACTAGCGGATCACCTTCAACGGTTCGACATTCTGTAACGTGGCCAGTTACGGTCACGTTACGTAAAAATTCTAAAACTAGGCGCTTGGCCTAGACGAAGCAAAAATTCGCTGAGCCCAGAGTGACAGGACTTGCAATAAAACGCTTATTTAACCAATAACCTTTTTCATTAGTGTTTCAGCAATATTCAGACAATTGAATTCTTATGTTTGTAATAGCAGTTCCTATATCTCATTTTATAGACAAAATACATATACATTCATATGTAAAATATTCAGTGTTCATTAATAACCATTACAAATACTATCAACAATGAGAACTAATCAAACACTATGACAAGTGGATGCCCTTTTAACACAGTTACTAATACAATTGCAAATATGCATCCATAGGACATGTTTTAACAAAATGTTGATCACTATAAATATTAAAATACTGTTTATATATATATATATATATATTGTAGCATGACAGATAATCCACACAAATAAATTACTCAATGATCATTGATAAAGCTCTAATATATGGAATATCCAGATGAGAATCAATTAAAAGGCACTATTAATTAATATACTCACAAGAAAAGTTAAAATAAAGAAAAAATCTGCAAATAATATAATACTACAAATTTAAAAATCCAGAAAACTAAAAATGTGAATAACAAAATTACCCAGGTAAGATAGAAGCAGGCAATTAAGATACCCCGACAAAGAAACCAGACCAGAAGAAACAAAGGCATACACAGCGAAATGGTACTGAAGAAAGAAGAAAGAAGGAAGAAGAAATATAAAATGAACAAGAATACTGAAGAAAGAAGAAAGAAGAAAGAAGAATGACCAAAATTACTGAAGAAAGAAGAAAGGAGGAAGAAGGAATATAAAATGACCAAAAATACTGAAGAAAGAAGAAAGAAGAATGACCAAAAATACTGGAGAAGAAGAAACCTGAGAAGATCCAGTAGAAAAAAGGAAGTGAGACGACCCATATAAAATAGAAACCCCATAGGGAGAGAACCCAAAAACCCCAAAAATAAATGAATGTCCAAAGAGAAAGTATAACACCCCAAAAAACCATATCACAATGTAAAACTGACAAAAACCAAAAGTGTTAATAGTATTAAATAACAGTGCATCCAAAAAGTTATTGTTTAGTTTGTATGAACAAATCTTCACAGTCCCCCTATGGTTGAATATTTCATGTTATAAAGCTAGAAAAGGACTAGTAATAATATTAATAAATCACCATGGACAAGTGTAAGTTATCGAATTATAACTGATAAACTTTAAAAAGGTGCATGAGTTGCAGTACAAAGTAATAAACTTTAAGTGTTTTGTGAACAGTATCTATTTTGATATGAAATAGTAATATTACTAATGAAAGGCTACTGAAGCTATATGAACATTCCATAGAATGAAATAAGAAACAGATAGCCAGTGTTATACTTAAAGAGGGGGAATAAATCCTTTAAAATTGGGAAATACAGAGCAGACTGTTAATAATTAGTTTTAAGAAGTGTTAACCATTATATGGAACCAAGATGTTATGTTCCTGTTCCATATAATAATTAGACAAATAAGAGTTATTAGTAAGAGATATTATTGTTATAAGCTGTTATTTTGTTGTCAATTTAAATTTGGAATACCCTATCTAAAAGTAGATATCATTCCCAATGTTATAAAATATTTTTAATTATGTTACTAGGTAATCAATACACATAAAAGGTATTATTCAAGGTACCAGTTTTGATAGAGATAGGTGTTATATTTTAATTGTACAATCAATAATCACTGTTATACCAGTCAAAGAACTAATTGTTAATAAAGTATATAAGGATAAGAAGTCAGAGAAGGATATAAAATAACTACATTGGTAAAAATTTTGCAAATAGCAACACATCAAATCTAGGCCATATAATGAATTTAAACTGCAGAATAATTAATAAATCTAGTCTTATAAGCCAGTTAAACTGACAATATTTATGCAAGATAAACTCAACATATAGTATACCATGTAAATAAGGCTTTCTAAAGATATGGTCATTATATAAGTAAAATTATTTATTTATCTAATAAAATTACCATTAAAAATGGAATAGACTAACTGACATTATCATAGGAGGAGTCATATACAAATGAATTGTATTTAAAAACCATCATTAATAAACTAAATTGCAATAAATTAAGTAAGAATAGACAATTATATCAATTTCAGATTTAATAGAATAATAATTATATTAGAGAAAATGGCTATTATTTGCTTAGACAACAGGAAGTATACTTTTAGGCCTACCTCCCAAAAATGTAAGAAATATAATTTTCTAATGAAACTTTGTAACACTAAATTAATTACTAGCAAAATAAGCAGAATAGAATAATGAAACCGAATATGTATTTAATATTTCGTACAGTTAACTAATAACGAAATTATTTTCTGAGCATAATGTATCAAAATAAAATGTATCGGAAGCTAAGATAATTTGAAACAATGTATAAGATATATTAAATAGGCTAAGATTTTCAGGAGACGAAGGAAATCAGATCAGTTCATTATTATACGTTGACGAGTGCACTTAATGTGAATATTTGCTAGAAATAACCTTTAATGGCGGTTACGTTATAAACTGAGTTCGGTGAAATTTTGTATAAAATTATTTTGAACTATTTTATTTATTGTGAAGTGGTGAAGTTGACCTATGAACAGAATAACACCAATAAACTGAACCACATAAAACTAATTAAACGAAATAGCACTAATATCACACCATATACAAACTGAAAATTCGAGGTTAAACCGACACACATAGACACAATGAGATATATCCAATAACAACATTTTACACCAAGTGAACTATTCCATCATACACCAGTGACATTTAAATATATCCAGGACGATCATATACAATTGCTGAGACCATTTACACGAAGAAAGGACATCTTTATTTCAAGAAGTACTTCGTCAATGTTAGAGGCTTCATCGCGCATGCGTCAGTCGGCCATTTTGATCCATTCTAACTGCTGTAGAAAAACGACATTTGGCAGCAATTGGTTTGAACAAAAATCATATATAAACTTTTATTATTTTTAATTATCATTGTATTGTTTAATATTAAGGCATTTTATAATTGTAAGTGTTATACTTTCCTGCCCATGACCTTATCTGGCTATATCTTAAATAACCGTTTAAAGAACCATATTTTTATAATACTAATGTAAACTTTTTATATCGACCGGCCCTGAGTGAGTCGATACTACATTGTAACATCAATTTTAATCGAACAAATTCATTATTTTTATTAATAAACGTTCTGTTTTGGTAATTTGGAGTTGATTTTTCTTATAAAAAGGCTTAACAGGTAAATTAATCAAGAAACCCAACTAACCGAAAGGCGGTATATACGAAACGACAACGTTTCAAGAAGAAGAGAGCCGTTTTTCGCCTAAACTTGGAGTTAACCAGATCGTCTTTTAAACAAATTTACTGAAGGTGACACTATTACCAAAATAAACACAATACCATCATAATTTTAATTACAACCAATAAACTCGATTTGTTCCTAAATTTTAAGAACTTAAATACTCAGAAAACATTTTTTCAGAAATTTTTTTTTTTGAAATAAATTTAAAATTTTTTTATTTTCAAATTGTTACAACAGCAATTCACACAGATTTTATTTTGTAACCACGAAGACCAGGAACGTTACCAAATCGACGTTTCCAAAGTGGAACCTTACTACACATTCTTAAATACATAAATTGATTAAATTATTTTGTTTTATTACAATATATATATTGCAACGATACAGCCATGTGCTATATGGACAAATTGAGCACTGATTTAAATAAATGTAAAATTATTATAAGTTTGGGGTAAATAAACATGTCTGGGATTGTAAAAATGTTTCATTGTTATACTAGGGGAGAAATTAACCTGTTCCAACAGGCAAGGAACACCTGCTCGATTGTATGTGTGTTACGCGTGTATCTTGTGTGTGTTAGTGATGCATGTACAGACAGAAATCCCAGCAACCCTCCCCAATTAATTACTAAAATAATTATTTTAATTCAATCTGTGAAAACTAATTAGTGTATAAACAAATAAAAGGCACCAAAGTGTGTGTAAATTTCATAGTTATCCACAGTAAGAAAATGACGTTAGTAGGACACACTACGCGAAGTCAGTGCGAAATAAGTGTGCCAAAAATACGCAAATTACACTAAGATGCTCAAATTAATACAGTGAGTGCTTAAGCAAATTATCTAGGATTTGTGCTATCTCAATTCCGTACAAAACATTGCCATTTGCAAAAAATTGCAAATATATGAAAAGGTTCGGGAGTGGGGGCTATCATGTGATCTGCAGGTCTCGACAGGACAATTTCGGAACCAACAGGTGCGGAATACCGAGAGGGTATAAATTAAGGGTTCGACTGGAAGCCCTTCTCTTTATTTCAAGACACAGTTGCAGTCGGACACGCTGTCCGTTGGCAGAACAGTTTTATTTTGTTAAAAGTCTCATCTACGAACGAATAAAAGACGTTTTCAGTAATTATGTTTACACTATTACGGGAAACGTAGAGTACCGGTACCGTTTAAGTCAGCAAGAGTATCTACAGAGAAGCTACAAAGAGCGACGCGAGATGCTGAACGTTTGGAGATGCCTTTTAGACGCCTAACAGCCGAACGAGATCCACCTCGCAGCCGATATTAATTCTCTGGGACGGACCACACACTGCTGGAGAACAACGCTGGACTCTGGACATATCCAGGACCACGCCAAGCCAGAAGTAACGATAACCCAACGCTGGACAACGCTGGACGCCGTCAATAAGTTGTAAGATCATCAAAACTCGAGGTGACATGCATAATGCAATTATAAATGATTTTTTTTTTAAAGACCTCATAAAGACTATATAAAGAGACAATGAATTAAAACAAAAAAGTTTATAATTAGGTAAATAATGTAATAGTCTTATGTAAATGTTTTAGTCGTAAGAATGAGCGATCGCATATAGATAAATATAGAAAAAAGAGTTTAATTTTGAGATAGTATTATTTTTTGTATCAAAGAAAAATAATTGAAATGATTTGATATTTGCATTTTGTAGAAAAGAATAATTTAAATTTTGAATACGAAACAAATGCCAGTCGAAGAGTAATTAATATAATTTTAAATTTATTTTTAAAAACATTGGTATAGACTGAGCAAGCTGAGGTCAAATCTGATTTAAATGAATTCAATTAAAATAAAACTTAATTACATTTAAATTTTATTTCTTTTATTAAATCAATTAGAATAAATGTCTAGATTAAGATTATTAACATGTCTAGATGTAAGAGTGTTTTAAATGTGTGTAACACCATATAGCGTAAGAGATGAACACTCAATAATGAGTGATATCTTGATCGGAGATTATTAACAATGTTTTATTATTTATAATGCTTGTTAAAACAATAAACATGAAATTTTAACTACTCATAAATTTACTACTCTTATTATAGTTACACCTGGTATCGTTATAATTATTTACAACCTGCATACACAAAATGTATCGTTGTATAAAATTGGCGTCCCAAGAACGTGGGGCTCCACAAATTTAAATATAACAATATGCATCGTTGTAATATATATATTGTAACAAACAAATCTTTCGACGTGTGTTGGTTGCGTTTATTTGAAACTCTTCTAAGCTCTCGTCTAATTAAGCCCCGCGATGGAAGCCATTTGTAACATTGTGGTAATCAAACCTTCTCTTCGTTGATTTATTTTAACCGGATTATGTCTTATTTGTTTTGTGGGAATAGTTTTTCCGTTAAATAAACAATCTGTTTAATGAATTTTTTTTACT
Organism: Magicicada septendecula; assembly: GCA_034769895.1. Classification (NCBI taxonomy): domain Eukaryota; kingdom Metazoa; phylum Arthropoda; class Insecta; order Hemiptera; family Cicadidae; genus Magicicada; species Magicicada septendecula. The sequence continues at coordinate 337,224,649 of CM068367.1, read as the reverse complement.
ATCGGGATCCTTTGCGGTTGATTCTCCACAGGTATTACAGTTCAGCTGATAGACAGAGAGAGAGAGAGAGAGAGAGAGAGAGAGAGAGAGAGAGAAAGAGGGTGAGCGAGAGAGAATAAGTTCCTCTCTTGTGTACTGTGTTATCGTTTTATTAAGCGTATTTTGCAACAGCTGTTTTCAAGACAACAACACACTAAATGTTATGTTCACCATTTATACCTCATACAGCTAAACTGAATCGAAATTGCCCGTGAGCTGCGCAGATGGGAATGAGTGAGACGGTAGTAGTATGTATGTGAGTGAGGTGGACGAAGTTTACGAACTACGTCATCTACGTACACTCGTTTCATGTTGACAATGTACAAAATTTACTGTGTTCAGAGTTTATTTATCCCGTGCTGAACGTAATGTCTTTATAGTGTAAGATCTTGTAAAGTTTTAGGAAATTATACAGCGAAATACAGTTTCTAATTTAGGAAGTGAAACACAAGTAAATTTTACTCACCATGAGGAAAATAAAAATGTTCTTACCTCCAGCTGAAGTGTATTGTTTTTCTTTCGCCATATCAAACAATTAGAAATTTTAAACACTATAAACCGTTTCATATGTCCACATTACTAAATAAAAAAAAGAAGTTATAGTTCAATTCACTCTTTCATTAATAATAATATTAATAATTAATAATCAATTAATACACCAATTTTAAGTATTAAAATGAACTCCCGAAATATCACTGTCAGTATCTGAATTCTCTTCTTCCGATTCTTCTTCACTGTCTTCACCTAGATTTATTATAATATCGTCCACTACAGTGTCGAAGAGTTGTCCTTTTTCCCAGTATTCTCTTTCTATTTTAATTACGTGCCTGCACCTAGATAGCCAATCGTCTTTTGAAAAACTTTCGAAAAAATCATTACAGTAATTATTAACATCATTAAAATTGAAAGTAACACTTCTCTTTGCAACATATTCTTTTTTGTTTAAGACCTGATGATGTCAGTGATGACGAAAAGCTTAGTCGAACAATAAAAATTATAGCAGTTAGCAAATTCATAAAAGAAATATAAAGAAGCCCATACGAGTTCAATGGGGTTTAGATCTGGATGGCAAACGTAGAACAGAATGTCCATGATTGTGTAATAACTCGTCGATTTCATACGTTTTATATTTTGGTTTATATAATTTGATTAATGTGTACAAATCGGGTTTCAACATTGAATTTTCAAATTGTATGTTTTTCTTTATAAGCCAGTCTTTCATGTCGTCTTTCCTGGAATTAGAAGTCGGACATTTTTCAGTTTGTTTGTTGTGGTAGGGAGCGTTATCCATGACAAGAACACTGTTTGGTGGCAGTTCATTTAGTAGCTTTTGTTCTACCCACTTCCTGAAATTAGAGTAATTCATCTCATCATGATAATCTCCTGTTGATAATGTCGACGTCCAAGTTAAATTAGCACCAATAACAAAACCATTTTCTCCGCCAGCATGGATTATTATTAGTTTCTGGCCTTTTGTAACTTTCTTCTTTAGTCCTTCATTTGAATCGTCGGTCCAGCTCTTTACTTGTGTATACGTAGAATGTAAATATGTCTCGTCCATATAAACAATGTTTCTGTTTTCCTCTCTGTACCTCAGTATTGTGCGTAAATAGTTCAGTCTCATCTGTCTTATGTCATGTCGTTCCATGAGAAGTTTTCGGTCTGATTTTGTTTTCACCCACTTAAATCCCATTGTGTGTAATTCTTTTCGTAATGTATCTACACAACCTCTATATTCCGTATCACTGCAAAATTTTTTGTGGATTGCCTTCATCGTTGGCACCCTCTTTTCATTTATATGAAAATTTAAAACTAGTCTACGTAAAACACATCGATCGAAGTCATCCAGCACAATTTTTTTATTTCTATTTTTCAATTTCTTTTTAGGTGCTGAAAAAGATCTCGACCCACCGCACTCAATTTTTCGCGACTCACCGGCAATCGTTTTCACAGTCCGTAAACTTACACCAGTAGCTGCTGCAACGCGTTCCTGCACTTTAGCCAAAGGTATAACTGGCACACCTTTTTTTGCCTCATTTTGCATAAACTGCAATACACAACTAATAATTTCCCGGCTTTGTCCACTCAACGTTTTGTGTTTCACTTTACTTCTGAATTCCACGTTAGCGTCCATTTTATACGTTATCTATGAAGTAAATAACGATATACTTCAGATATACAGTATCTCAAGCATATACAGTATCTAAACACTTACGAGTAAGTGTAAGTAAGTAAGTAAATATATATAACACAATAAGGAAGAAAACTATGCAAATTATATTTCTAACGCCCACTTAAATTTTGATACAACTATATACCACTGAAACACACACCACGGCAATACAACTCAAGTGCGGTTCATGTTTCCCCCACTCTAGCTCTAACAAAAATTTGTCACCGCGCACACAAGGCCGAGTGCAGTTTCGTTCTCTGTTAGCTGTACACTATGATGACTGCTGTAGTTTGCCCACTCTTCTCTGCTATTTACCAGTTTCCTGTAACAAATTCGCTATCTACAAAGAATAACACAAAGTCAATTCCCTCAAAAAGGTATTTATTATCTGATATTGGTTTATATTTTTGAAACCATTAAATTCAGTTCATCGATTTTCAAGTCAACTATTATCGAAATTATAACAACTTTCGATATATGTATTTCTATCATACGACAGATATATACAATTGTAGTTATAAACAAAATTAATAAATTATTTATCTCAGGGTTTTTTGGGATTCTTTGAGCTGTAAGAAAGTCATAAATGCTTTGACAAGACTATCATACTTTACAAGAAAAATATTTTATTCTTAAAGACAAGGTCAAAGAGTTCGTTTTTTAGACACCAGAGCGCAGATTACATGAATTCATACAGCTGACGGTCCAAGAAACATGGCCGCTGTGAATGTTCTAATGAGATTATATTTTAACTGTTTTTAATTAAATAAATAAAGTTTGAAACGTTCTCACTAAGTTTTCTTATAGATTTAATTATTTTATACTGGTTTCTAGTGTTCCAGTGTTCGTTACTTGGTGGTGATGTGTAGTTTTTTAGTTTATGAAGGTAGGCATTTCTCACCCATGGTAGCTAGGTTCCAATTTTCAATCTATCTTGTCGTTGGACAAATTTTCATTTTTTTTTTATATATTCTCGCATCAATTAATATGTTTCATGTGATGTCCCAGGCATGGTTTTTTATGCTGATTCTTTTTCTTCAGTTTTGAATTGCGTACGGTGTCAAATTCAGTTAAAATTTTGAAATTTTCTGAACATTATTTTAGTGTCATCTACTCTCTTGAAATAAAAGTTAACAATCCCCTCATCTTTTTACCTTCGTTACCGTTAGTAACCAAGAAATTGATGAGTTTTTATTGGCTAACCTAGGTACAGTTTTAGTAATTAGGCTAGTCTTTAGATATTATTAGTTCTTTCACCTTTTAAGAAAAATACTCCTTTATAAAGGTTAACTCTAATTAAATTTAATTTACATAGTGTTTTTCTTCATACTATTACATATGCTTAAATACTTATTTGTTATAATCTAGTGTTGATAATCCGTAGTTTTTTTATTTAACAAGATTCTTATTTCTTAGGAACTATTTTCCAGTAACATTATTTTCTCATAACAATTACATAAACTTATTTAATATACCCTTCTGTCATCACCTGAAAGTGTTTTTTATTAAAATTTAGTTTTCTTTTATATTTTCGGTTTACAAGATTGGTTTTATTAGTTCATTTCTGACTTTTATATTTGTAAATGTATTGCTGCTCTAGGCCCTATTTTATTTTTCATTATCTCTTTATAATTTATTCCAATTAACAGTTAATATCAGGGTGACCGAGCTTTGCTCGGTTTTCACATTTATTTATAAATATACAGATTTTAAAAAAACATTATTTATTATTAATTATTTATTTTTTGATATTTATTTTCATATATAAACATATCGATACTACGCCGTTTGCGTTTATCGACGGTTTCTGTTATTGGAATCACAATTATTTAATACTTCTTTCCATACAACGATTCTTGTATGGCGAGGATTTTCTGGTGGTAAAAGAACTTTTAAGCCACTTCGCCTTTTGACTCTGGAAAATGCTACATACAACATGCCGTGCAAAAACACAGGAATTGATAAGTGAATTCCCACCACTTCAAATGTTTGACAGTAATAGCAAAAGCTGCTCTGACGGGAAATTGATGCCTTTGCATAGTGCACCCAAGCTGACTTTTGCTGGAATCAATTGTAATCCTTGGAATATGAACTTCTCGGCCTGAATATTCACCCGTGATAATCTTGGCTTTAATAATGTTATTACATAATTCAGTCACGACCAATCTCGTTCTATTGCACAGCCCTTCAGAGACGTCCAAGTTTCGTAAAAGCATTATTATTGTATTTTTTTTAAGCTTTAATTCGTGTGGTGGTAAGTCAGCCATCTCAACAGAATTTAGAAATTCAGAAGTGAATTGAAGAGCTCCTTCTGGTTGATCTTTAACAGAATCGTAGCTTTTATATACTTTATAATATTCTCCAGGAAGCTTTTTAATAATTTCGTCGTTAATTTTATTTACGTCTTTATTCAAAGGCGCTAAATATAGCTCTGTCTTTCATATCTTCGTATCTGTTGTTTGCCAAACAATCACCAAATACTTCATCAATAAGATTCCCGTTAGACAGAATATGACTACCACTTACCTCAGAGAATGCAAAAAACACAACAGCGTATACAGAACACTTAATAGTTTAGATTATTTATATCAGATAGATTGTACAAAAATCGTTGTGCAAAAACCCACAATTGTATGTCTCAACTCTTAGTTTGTTTATTTACAGTCATAGCAACATCTGTTTATATTATTTATAAACATCGATACTGCGCCGTTTAGGCCGCAGGTTAAAGACCTATAAAGACCCTACGGTATCATTAGAGCCGTTTCAAGGACATACATAGATTAGATTTATGTCTCAACTCTTAGTTTGTTTATTTACATTCATAACAACAGCTATTTATATTTATTTATAAACATCGATACTGGAATTGTATGTCTCAACTCTTAGTTTGTTTATTTACATTCATTGCAACAGCTATTTTATATTATTTATAAACATCGATAAGATCTATTCTTTATGAACAGAATTAAAATTAACGTTTTAATTTCAAATAAAAAATATATTTTTAAAATATTTGTTGCTGGGTGACAGAGTTATAACAATAGCAATTGTTGTGTGAATATTTAAACCTACATGAATTAAAATGTATACTTAAAAGACCCTACGGTTTAGGCCTTAGGCGATTTTTGCGGAAAATGAGACCTAGCCCAATCGATTTTTAGTGTGCAAATACGCTTAAGTACCAAATTTCGAGAAAATCGTTAGAGCCGTTTCCGAGAAAATAAGGACATACATACAAAGATTGCTCGCTTAATAGTATAAGATTAATTCCTTCTCTAACCCTGGATCTTTCAGAACAATAAACATACTAATATTCTACTTATACATTGAAATATTGCCTTTGTGGCCTAACAAAATTAAAACAGTAATAACTTACTACTAACTACTTATTATCTACTACAAGATTCCTGCATCCTTATCACAACTTGTGACTGATGTCTCTTTAATATCACTAATCATAGTTTGCTATTCTTTTAAGTTTTTTATAAATAGGCTATGCTTTATTATAGTTCTATTTATTATGATTTTGTTTCACTTTAACTTCATTAACTATAATAACATCACATTCTCTTATTATGTCGCACTTGGTGTACACTGTATTTTTATAGCATCATTTATTACACTGTTTATTCACTACTAGAGTTTTTATTTTTTAGTTTACTAATAATCTAAGACAAAGGTTTTATAGCATGATACCTTTGTATAATACATTTTCTGACCTGGGGAATGGGATATCTACTGAATTTGTTTATCATTAATAATAATAATATCAGATATTTTACTGTTTCTTAAAGAATATTGGACATTTTGTTCATTTAGTATGATGTGCTGATTATGTAAGGTTACATATTGCTCCCCCACCAGAACATGTTTATTTTTCATTTCATCATTAAAAATTAACTGTTTTATTCATAATCCTTCACCTTCTTTTATTCTTTTTCATAATACAGTTTCAGCTCTGTCTGGTTATATACCCCTTTTAGTTTAGTGTTGGGAATTGACTTAATTTCATATGTATTGTTACCCTTTACCTGGGTTATTAGGTATGGCCCAGTATAAAGTAATAGTAACTTCCTTGCTATACCCTCTATAGAACTAGGTAGCTGTCTATTTTTTAATAATACTTTATTTCCTAATTTACATTGAATAATTCTTTTCTTCTTTCCCGTTTCTCTTTTGTTCAGAAGTTCAGCCTTATGAAGCAGCCTATTATGCATTTATATGGTTGTATACTCAACTCTCTCTCCTGGAGGAAAATTAATGAATGATACTATTTCTCGTGGTGGTGGTTGTTCAAAAATCACTTGATGAGGACTGGTTCCAATGGTTTCATGGTATGCCCAGTTAAGGAAGGTTTCAGCTGGTTCAAGATATTGGCTCCATTCACTATGTTCATTGTGGCAATAGGTACGTAAAATTCTTCCAACTTCCCTCACGACATGTTCTGCGGGATTACTATTAGGATGATATACCGATGTCTTATATGTCCTTATACCCCATTTCAACAATTCCATCTTCCATTTCTTTCCTCGAAACTGGGTCCCATGATCGGTCACAGTGGTTTCTGGTTTTCCCACTTCTACTATATACTTATGGATAATAACTTCTATAATCATTTTGGTTGTGGCTTTACTTATGGAGTAGAGTTTCGTGTACTTTGTGTAGTGATCAAAAATAATTATGATGTATTTAAACCTATGTCTTCCTCCACTTCTGGGAAAGGGGCCACATATGTTGAGGAATGTTTTCTCAAGTCTGCGGTTAGATGTTATAGTAATCATAGCTCCTTCTCTTTTCTCATTATTTACCTTCACTAATTGACAGATTTTGCAATTTCTTATGACTTGTCTCACTCGTTTATTGATTCCTTTGATGTACAGATGTTCTGATAATGCCTTGATTACTTTGAGTGGTCCCATATGGCCATATCTTTCATGATCTTTTATTATTGCTGCTTCCTTTACTTCTGGTACATAAATTCGCCACACTTGATCCTTAATTGTAGGATGAATAAAAATTATATCTTCATGGATGCAGAAAAATGCCATTATAATAGAGTCATTTTAGGCTATCCTTTCTCTAACTTTGATTAATTTGGAGTCTGTTCTTTGATCTTCCTTTAACCTGATGATTACTTCCTGTAGCTCTTTCTTGGATTTCAAAATATAATATATCCTACCAATACTCTCCTGCTCCACTTCAAATGTTCCCTTCTCTAGGTTCACTCATGATAGGCTGTCTGCTATGATATTCTTTTTTCCAGGGACATATTCCCAATCTAAATTGTATTCTTGGAGTATCAACACCCATCTGGCGAGTCTACCGTGGTTGAGCTTACAATTTTTTAAAAACAATATTGACCTATGGTCTGTCCTAATAGTTACTGTGTAACCCAATATTAAGGTACGGAATTTCAAACAAGAAAAAACAACACTCAGTAGTTCCTTTTCGGTCACTGTATAATTTCGTTCACAACTACTCAGGACCCTGCTTGCAAAGCTAATTACCCAATGATTGCCTTCCTCATCTTCCTGATATAATTCACTTCCAAGTCTAATGTTGCTGGCATCACAGTTGATGAAAAACATTTATTGAAATTTGGGTGATGTAGCATTATGCTATTTAAAAATTTATCTTTTATTAATTTAAAATTATTGTCTTCATTTTCATCCCACTTCCATTTGTTTTTCTTTGATAGTAAATGTTGGAAATTTGAGGTCACTTCTGAATAACTTTGTTGAAATTTCCGGTAATAATTGCATATTCCCAAAAAGGATTGTAATTTTTCAAATTTTTTTGTTTTGATATATCCTGGATAGCTTTTACTTTTTCTGGTGATGGTGTTATCCCAGTTGCAGACAAAATAAATCCTAAATTTTGTAATTCATGGGTAGTAAATTTCTACTTGTCTAATTTTAAAGTTATATTGTTTTGTAGTAACTTATTTAATACTGTTTCTACTCTATTACAGTGCTCCTTCCAAGTACATGAAGTAATCAATATGTCATCAACACATACTGTTGTAAAATCTAGAACTTCTTTACCAAGAATTTGGTCCATACATTGTATGAACACGGCCACAGAATTTACCAAGCCAAAGGGTAAGCGTTTGAAATGATAATTTTGTACTTCAAATATAAACGCGACATATTGTCTACTGTTAGGGTGTAATTCAATCTGCCAATAGCCGCAGACGGCATCCCAAGTACTCATGTACTTACATCCATAAAATTTCTTCATTATCTCATCAATCTCACCTGGAGATGTGCGGTCATTAATGAGCATTTTATTTAACTCTCGAGCGTCGAGGCATAATCTAACTTGACCATCTTTCTTTGGTATAGCTACCAGTGGACTAGTGTATGGGGAGTTGCTTCTTTCAATTATGCCTTCAGTGACCATTCTTTGAATTTCTTTTCGTGCTGCTTCCTTTAAAGCTTGAGCGATAGGATAAGACCTTTTATTAAAATTTACATTATCTTTAAACTTTAGTTCACACAGGAAGTTTTTAGCTTTTCCTGGTGATTCAGAAAATACCGTACTGTATCTATTATAGATTTCTATTAGTTTATTTTTCTCTTCTACACTTATAGTTTCTTTGACATTCCTACCTTGAAACTCCATTATTTCTTCTATCTTCTTTTGCCACATCTCTGACTCCGTTACTTTATTATTCTTACCTATGGTTAACCTATTATTTTCCCTAACATAATATGAATTCAGACACTGAGGGGCACTTTGGCTACCAATTATCTCAGCCGATAACTCACCTTCTTCTGTACTCAGTGTAATCTTACCACTGGCCAGATCTATAATTGCAGTGTGTCGCCGTAGCATATCACACCCTATTAATATTCTAAAAGGTAACCCTTGGGCTACTAAAAATTCCATAGGTAATTCCTATTCCCCTGTTGGTAACGTTCAGACATACTTGTTTTCTAATAGTTTTATTCTGCTCCCAGTGGCGGCAATAATTGTCATGTTGTTAATGGGTAATGTAGGTATTCTTTCGGTGGTTAACTCTGTAATTCTGTCAAGCTCTAATTGGTCAATAATTGAAACATTTGCTCTCGTGTCAACCATAGCTTCTGTTAATACTCCATGTAATTTTACTTGTACATACACTATATCATTATTCAATGGTGCCTCTTCGATTGCTCTTTCTTCTAGTATTTCCGCCTGTAAATTTTTTAGGTAATTGCTTCTGATAATTGTAATTGGTTCATTCAATTTGTTTTGAGGACCTTGGTAAATTCTGTGCCCAATGGTCTATAGCAGTGACGGGTTGTCACTTCTTTTCACTGCTGGTACCCGTTTCCCGACTTCCATCATTATTATTGGATTGCTCCACATTCTCCCTGGGATGATGCTCAGGTTAATGCCTTCTCTCTTCCTCACTGTTTCTAGGTCTTTGGTGTTCTTCGCTTCTACGTCTTTGTGGAACTTCCTCTCTTTGATATGAATTACTATAATAGCTCCTATTATTGAAATTTCGCTGTCTTCCTCTGTATCGATTATTATTATAATTATTGTTATAATTATGATTAGCTCTCACATAATTTACTCGTTGTCGAGTGTCTCTTGGTTGTTCATTTCTACAATCATCTGTATTTCCTGATCTCCATCTGCTTCTTCTGTAATAAGATTCTTGTTCGTAGTTCTCCTAATAAAGCTTCCATACCTCCGATAGTCTTAATTTGTCCACTCAATCGAGCACTTATGATCTTCTCATCAAAATGGTAGGCTACTTTGATGACAAGACACTCATCTGGAATCTTCGGGTCTAAGTATTTTGCAACACATACTTTTCCTAAAAAGTATGCCGTATGTGTCTGTCCTTTAATGCTGTCATACCTCCCATGACAGATATCATCCCGAATAATATTCTGTACCGATTCAGACCAATACTTTAGTTTGAATAATTGTTTAAATTCATTATAATTGCACACTTCATTTCTAATTGCCGTCCACCAGTTGTCTGCATTGTTCTTAAAACACTCATCTAAGATGCCTTTGATCATGTTCCACCTGGTTTCTTTCAATCGGTTCAGTATCTCATCAACTCTTTCTAAAAATTCTAGAGGGTTTCTTCTATAGTCCCCAAAGTTCACACTTTCTCTACTATCTTGTATGGTATGGTGTGTGTTACATGTTGGTCTAACACTCATTCTATCTATCTCCCCTTGTATGTTTACTTGGAAATGTCGTAGATTTTCTATTTTCTCCCCCTGATTATTTACTTGGTTTTTTACCTGGTCTATCTTATTAGTAAAATTGGTTATTTTACCGGCTATGTCGCTCTGCATACCATCCAATTGATCTTTAGTTTCCTGTTGTATGGCCATTATTCGGACTTGATTACTATTTTCCCCTCGATCCATCCTGGCATCTATTTCCGTTCTGAATTGTACGATGGTTTCTTTGGTTTTATCTAGTCTTTGCTTGGTCTCTGTTAACTGCTTTTCTGTTTCCTCCTTGTGTCCATCTACTTTTTGGTTACGCATTTTGGTAACATTTTCAATCTTCCCCTCAAGAGTTTCCCTTAACTCCTTATTGAAATTCTCCATCTTACCCTCAATTTGTTCAAGTTTTCTTCGTTTATTTTCTCAATCTTATTTTCCAAATTTTCAAATTTTTGTTCATCTGCTTATTGTTTTCTTGAATCTGTCTTAGACTCTCTTGATTAGTCTCGTTTTGCTTCCGAAGGTTCTCATTTGTCATTTCCTCAATTTGTTTTAAGCTTTCCCTCAAGGTTTCTGATGATGGTTTCGGCATCTTGTTAGCCAGCATTATTTTCTTAATTCAAGATGTGAATTCCGTTGGGCTAGGGTGGTCATAGAACTGTCCAGTTCCTCGAATAAGGCTGAATAAGCTCTGCAGAGCATCCTGCGTTAGCCGTGTAGTTAATATGTATTTAATGTCATACATTTCACGGACATCTTCAAATAGTCCAAAAAGGGATGTTATAGATATAATTATACCTTTCTGAAATGGCAACAAACTTCTTTTGTTTTTAACTCGCATTGTAGACGTAACATTTCTCATTTTATTCAGCACTTCTGCTTGCTTGTCAAAATGAGGCGTAAAGCCAAAATCAGCTTTCATAGGGTGTGAGTTAGAAGAGTGCGGTATACTGCTGTTCATAACGTCGGTAAAGGAATCTACCAATTCAAACAATTCTGCTACTTCTTTATTACCGCTTAGCATCTGTACTGCTTTAGCGGTAGTTCTGGAGAATACTGCTTAAATGCGGCCCGAGAATTTGGTCCAAGCCAACATCGTAAACAACATTGCTGTCGATGTGCATCTCGTCAAAACTTAACACACACAACTTTTCGGCTACTGATAACTTGGAGACTAACGTCAGTACATTATTCAGAACTCCTGGCAAACAAGTAAATTTTGGACACCATCGACTCAATGTGGCGGCAGATGGCAAAGGAAAACCAACAGTTTCTCTCCAAAAATCATATGATTTACGAGACAAGGCCCTGATCATTATAGCACGTGACACGTCTTCACTTGCCCATCGAACGTTTCCTTTTACAGCTATCGCTTTTTGCTGAGTCGGTGTAAGGATTTTGTTAACACAAAGCAATTTTGTTAATACAAAGATCACATTTGACTTTTGTATACTTTCACGTTTCAATTCTACTATTTTTTGTTTTAATTCTTTAATTCCGCCAGCTCTTTTTTTACTTAACATACAATGGTTGTTTGTTTTCCGTGAGATTTTCCTCAAAAGCATTCGCCTCTCTTTTCTTAACAAATCTATTTGTTTTTTTAAATCAACAACAGTTTTTTTTTAAACATTCGTTCTCTTCTACCACGAGGTTGTAGATCTCACAATTACAGTTATCATTGCCTGGACCGGTCTCAATTAGTGCAGGACTAATGTCACTAGATTCTGGACGCGGCTTTTTAGGGCTTAAATGTTCAATTCTTTCCAAAGCGTCCAACCGAGTCCGTCTATTATTAAATCGATCTTCTCTTAAAACAGTCGATGCGGTTTCATTTTGGTCAGTTTGACAGGGCAAATTTAAAGAAGGGACTGCGGTTACTTTCAATATCTTCCTTTGTGGCAACCCTAATAATCGGTTTTTCATGTCATCACAATAATCTGTTGGCGCAAAATGGCTGCTACAAATATGAGCGTACTTACAGTTTATTGAGTCCAACCGTTCACACTTTAACATCCATAATTTTGCAGTTTCAGGATCTTTAGGGAAACAGTGGTATACAACGTCAATTCCCAGTTTCTTTGTCTTACGGGAAAAATTATTGCACGTTGCGACCGCACAACTCATTTTCGTAATTTAATCACTTGTAAATCACAACGCAAATATTTCTCTACACCACTCATAACACAACAATAACTGTACAACATAAACAGCTTCGATTCACAACAACACAGCTGACAGATGTCACAACGCTACTGACTGAACACGCGCAAGACTCGAGTTGTCTGAGCCGTGACGTCAAGGCACTGTCCCCCCTCCACGCCACCGAGTACCGTGGCGGCAGTGGAAACATCAAAGTAGTGAGACAGCCCTTCCCTATTCAGCGGCCCTGGTCTATATTCGTTGCTAAAACCAAGAAGGCGCAGGTGCAGTGCAGTGACCCAGTGACTGACACATCAAGGGATGGGCGGAGGGGAAGGGATTTTCGCTTTGCGCCTGGCCCGACTCTGCGCCCATCAGTAGGGCAAGGTCCAGTGCAGTTACTAAATTTACGTAGCTGCTTTTTGTTTATTGTATAATAGACACAAATATAGACAGTTCACGTACAGTAACTTTTAACAATCTGAAACTGAAAGATTTTTTCCAATAACGTGGAGTTTTTATTTGCTTGACAAATTGTACCAATCTAACTCTAAAAAAAGATATTTTTCATGGTCAATTTTGCGCCCTCTTTGTACCTGCGCCCTTGGCGGGGGCACATCTCGCCAACGCCTAGTTACGGCCCTGCCTACATATAACATTTATACCTGAACTGACATATTTTAAATAAAGCTACACATTCGTACATCCTATATCCTGACATTTATTTACGTTTATTTATGGATTTTTTGTATAATACTTTCTCAGCGATGAAGCATAAAATTTACCAATCGCACGGTTAGTGTTGGGGTTGGTTAATATGAACGTATTCTTTCCAACCTGCTCAGATAGGGTATAAGGACCATTGTATAGCCTGAAAAACTTCGCAGCTGTGTTGTCCTCCCTTCTTCCAACATTCAATGCACGCAAAAGCACTCTCTCCCCAGTCTTGAAACTCACCAGCTTATGTTCGGCATTAAACTTTTCCGTGCGCTCTTCTGCGCACTTTTTAATGCGTCGCCTAACCTCAAGTTTTTTTATTTCGACTGGTATCGGCACATTCTGAGTCGATATCCTTTCGATGTGCCCTTCCCAGATCCGTCCTGGCATCGCTCCGGTTTGAAGTTCATTTGGCAAATGTTCCTGGCAGTTATCTAGCTCCAGGAACAATTGGACGAATACATTGCGTGGGCAGAGAAATGGAAGGTTACCATCAACGCGGCCAAGAACACAGCGGTAGTCTTCTCGAGACGCTTAAGGCTCCCAGACAGACTCTACGTAGGCGATACTCTGTTGCCCTGGTCTCGAGAGGTAAAGTACCTCGGGGTTCACCTCGACCGACGTCTCACCTGGCTGACACACTCTGCACAAGTAGCCCGCAAGACCGCCAATCGTCTGTATCAACTCCGTCCCGTGTTATGCAGCAACGCCATGACCCTCCGCCTAGTGAAGCTTATCGTCTCCACCTATGTGGTGCCGATGGTTACCTACGCGATACCCGTTTGGGGCTACTTGGCCAAGACCCATAAGCGAAAGCTTCAGTCTTTCCTTGACCGAGGATTGCGCTGGGCGTGTAAAGCCCACTACCTGACATCTAACAAAACCATCCGTGACTCCCTGCGTGTCCGTTCCCTGGACGCCATTATACGGACACTGTCCCGAAAATTCTATCGTCGCATCGTCCGATTCCAGGGCAACCACCTGCTTAGCGCCCTCGGTCGCTATCAATCTGTGCCAGGAGAATCTTGGACCCGGCCTCGGCGTACTCTTACCCTCAATTAATTAACAATTAATTGACTCCCACGGCCGGTAGCAGACCACACCCTTAATCCAGACCCACCCATGGTCCTTGCGGCAGGAGGTCTATTTGAAGCTCGGGACGTAGTATGTGAGCGGGCGACGGGCATGCCCTTCGTCCCGCACAGCCCCTGGTCATCATCAGTAATGTAATGTAATGTACAAGAGCTAATTAGAGGCTGGCGGTTGCTGACTAAGTCAGGGCGCACAATGGACACTATTGCGCCCGTGTCAACTGTAAATGATGTTGGTTTACCTTCCGCAAATCCATTAACAATCAAGTTTCCACTGGTCTTATGTAGCGTGGAAACGGTGTGCTGTTCTGGGGCTTTACTTTTCCAATTGGTGCGGTCACCCTCTTCTCTCGGTATCTTCTTCTCCCAACAGTCTACCTGTAGATGACCACGTTTTCCACAGTTGTAACATTTCGGTCTTCTGTCTCATCGTTCAAATCATTGCGACTCTCTTGAATTTCTGAATTGTTTGTCTGACAACATTGTTTTTCTGCATCCATCGTAACGTCAATGTGATACAGGGATCTTCTGACTGCAATGTGATGGCACAAACCCATTAATGTAGCGGGACGCTGACTTGGCATCTTCAAACTCTAGGGCGTAAACAAGAGCTTCTGAGCTGTTTCGGTGCCCTGCCATTCGTAACACTTGCTGAAGTTCACAATCTCCGATGCCATCAATAAATGTCTGCACCGCAAAGCTTATCGAAAATCTTCTGGTGCTTCAGAATAGGCCAATTTAATCAATCTGTCGATACTTGCTTCAAACTCTTGAAGACTCTACCCGGAACGTTGTAGTCTTGTTCTCAATTGAGCGTAGTACACATCTCGCAAATGTTTATCACAATACCGTAATTCCAGAGCTTTTATCAATTCGGCATAGGTGTTTTGGCTGTCAACTGCCACTTTCTGTAGTAATTCTGCCGCAGATCCTTTTAATGCAAGAACGAGTGAAACAGCCTTGTCTTTCTCTGTCCAATTTGCGCATGCAGCAGCTTCGAATTGGCGTAAATACGTCGCCCAGTCCGTGCTTCCATCAAAGGTTGGGGCTTTGACATGAACTCTCCCAACCGCAGGCAAGGTGACTTTCTCTATTGACTTATTTTCTGTGTCATTCTCTGTCTTTATAATTGGTACAGTCTGTTCAGAAATTTGTTTTGGTTGTATTTTCATGAACTGCTCAACTTCACTTTTAATTTGTTTTCTTATGTTTGCCATTGAGTTTTCTACTGCACATATTTTTGTTGACATAGCTTCTTCCACACTCAAGACAGATTTTTCTACTTCAGCTATTTTATTTGACATGGATTCTTCTACGTCAGATATTCTGGTAATTTGATTGTTAAGCTCACCTCGTAATTCCTACGTCACCACGTAGAAGACCCAATTCTGCGGTAGTATGTTCTTGCATCTGGTTTTGCTCTTGAATTAACACTTTGATCTCTTCTGATTCGCGTTTCCGTTCCTCTGCCTGTCGTCCTTCCAACTCGAGCAACAGTGCTTTTGTCTTTCTTCTGTTTCCAGCAGTAGAGTTTTCTGTCTCTCTTCCGCTTTTTCTCATCCTGTCGTTTTTCTGCTTCTTCTCTTTCTAGTCTTCGTTCTTCTTTTGTCTCTTCCCGTGTCTGCCGCAGCAGCGCTTGGAAAGCTTCCATCATCTGACTGGCATCCATTGTTTACCGATTAATTACGAATTTACACTCGTCTTGTACAAAGTGTCCACTGTTTCCACTGTCAACCGTTCTATCCCACTTCTGACACCACTGTTACGACGGTTTACTTGATCGTCGTAGGTACAGTGGAAACAAAATACAAGACACCAATTAAGTCACTAATCACCAGCTTTAATTTTCACAGTTAAACAGTTCGTAATTAACAACACAGTCTCTTACAACAAATCAAATAAAAATTCTTCACACGTAGTAAAATGTCCACTAATATTAAACACAATTGCATTACAATTATACCGCCCGATTATAAAACACAACACTTCACTAATAACCACTTGAACGTGCACCGTAATATCACCCGATATAACTCGAACCGCACTGTAAATATATCGCAACTATACTGAAAACTTAGGCCGCTGCCGCCTTGTATTTATACATCCGCGCACAGACCAGAAGATTCCAAACTGCGTCTTAGCGCCAGTGTGTACGACATAATTAATTGCGACCTTGACACACTCCGTGCGGCCGCGTAAATTCTCTCACCGTCTAGCAAATGCGTCGAGAAGCACATACACCACCGCATTACATTCTGGATCCCTCTGGAACGTTCGATAAACACGTAGATTGTTCTGTGATGTCGTAACAATATAAAATACATCTAAGAACTTTAAATTATACATGGTGATTTAAAATTGCACGGCAATCTCTCGGAAGCTGATTCTATAGCTAAAAATAAGAAAAAAAGTTCATATAAACATAGGTCCGAAAACTGTTCGTTAGCGAGTTACGGCTCGCAAACCAGTTCGCCCTGATTTCTGCTCCCACGGTAAAATGACGCCATACTGAAATTCGTGGGGTATAAAGTGAAGGGTAAATTTGGTGGTTTCTTATAGTTTTTGATCTGAAAATTTGAATAAAAGAGGTCGCAGACCTGTATCTTAATTAGTTTTTCAGAAAAACTGGGTAAAACGCAAAACATTTGAGTCGAAAAACACATTTTTAGATTTGGGATAAAATAACTTCGTTAATTTGCTAATAAACAAATACAAATTTCTAACTAACTTTGTAGAGAATTTAATTATGAGAAAACTGATGTGTATAACTTCTATTAAAATTAAGTACAAATTTGTAAAATTTGACTTTAATTAAAAACAAAACAGACCAAAATGCGCCAGAAAAATGTTACAATTTACAAAAAATGGTACTGTAAACTTTCGAAACACCTACACTTGGGCAGACGAAAACCCACGAGACTTCCCCCAAGACATGACCAACATACTTTTTCATTTAATGTGTGGTGTGGTCTTCTTGGTGATAATCTCTTAAGCCCTTTTTTCTTACCACCAAGGCTTAATGGAAGACAATACTTACATTTTTTGCAAACGTATCTGATGGAACTCTTGGAAGATATTTCACTTGCAGATAGAGTGCAGATGTTTTTACATGAAGGTGCATCTGCTCACTACTGTTGTGATTTGATAAACCATTTAAATAATACATTCAGTAAGCGTAGGGCCTACAATATTTTAATGTCATTAGTTGATAATTTGTTAATTTTACTGTTAATTACTGGTACATGTTTTTTCCTTGTTCAGGAAAACAAAATGGCCTGCTTGAAGCTCATAGCACAATGGTTGATACTGCACATATTAGTGGAAATTGTGATGTCTGCAGATATATTGGTAGTTCACCCTATGCCATCCAAAAGTCATCAAATCGTGTTCAAGCCACTTCTTCATGAATTGGCACGTAGAGGCCACCAATTAACAATACTCACTCCATTTTCTGAAGAGAAACCAACACAGAACATCAAAGAAATTCAAGTACTCAGTCAAGCTGGGGATATGATGAGTAAATATCAATTCATTTAAGTCTGTTAATTTAAATTAATGTAAAATAGTAACTAATACAAAATTAATGACTTTCACACCTTAAATATTAGAGTTTTTACCTTATACAACAAATTTTCTTTGTTGATTGCTACAAGTGCTGTAGTTTATAATAACATGTAAATGAATTATTTACATAATTACTATTTAAAAATATGAATAAAAAATGTTATTATATATTATACAAGCTGGTGTGTATACAGATAATAACAAACTGCACTATTAGTCCATATTTTATTAATGTAATTTATGAAGTACTGTAACTTATTGTGGTATTTATTAATATAAGTCAAAGAGGTTTATATCTTACATATTATAGTATAAATCTCTTGTCCTGCCTTCTTTAATGCCCCGCGATGGAAGCCAATTTATAATATAACTGTGGGTGTGACTGCCGTGTTATTTTGCCACACGTTGGATGCGTCAATTTATAATATATCTCATGTGCTGTCGTCGTTCTTAACGTCTTCTGTAAAATGTAGAAGTGTGTCAGAGTGTAACTTGTGTAGGTGTGTCTTACCAATTCGTCCTCGCTCGGTAACGTAACTTAGACACGCACCACAGCGCACCTAACCTTCTAACATGCCACCCCAAAATCCAAAGATGCTTGAGTCCGTAGCGAACGTACGGATAACCAGGTATCGTAGTCCCGATCTTAGGTTCACTAGTAGTATAGTGTATAATTCCCGGGTGGCGCCAAATTGTTTAATTATAACAATTATAAATGTCTTATTATCAGCGATTCTGCTCAGATGGTGTGACGGATTCAATTTGTCCCGCCGTTTATCGAGTTGTATGATCGAGCCGGCAGTCGCCGTATTCGCTGCTTGAGCGCTAGTTATCACGTCAGAGACGTTCGCTGTAAATTATAATTTTAATAATACACTTTCCTACTGAAAATAAAACACATTTTTATATACACAGTATTGATTTATTAGCGATTGGATATTACTGTTTTCATAGACACAAGCTATATTTGATTTCTTATATAATTTTGCACCGGTTATTTCTTTATGAGACTTTTTCTCTCTGAGTTTTGCAATCGATTTTGAACGTGACTGACCTACAGTATGTCGTTCTACCAAAGTGGTAAACAAATAATTTCGTTCAATTGTTTTGGATTCTTTTGATCACGTTGAAATGCTCAGATGCAATTACAATAATAAAAATACACAACCTTACAATGTTTCTACTTAAATATTGTAACGTGTAACTATAAATGGTTTGTTGAAGTGTAGTATAAGTTTATTAATATATATAAACTTTCACGTATGAACTTACTATTCGTTGTCACTTCCCCAAATGTTTCGAGGTGATGTTCCTCTTCCTCAGTGGGAGTAATACTGAATGTCGATTACAGAATAACCGTTATGGATTATAGGTGTGTGTGGTGGGGGTTGATGGTGGGAAGGGATTGGCGCTGAGGTTCAAGTTGTGTGTTTGGATCAGTGTATCGAATAGTGTATGTGATTTATAACGTAGTTGTTCATTTAATATGTTGTTTGGTTGTAGTTTGTGATATCTGTATATTTCAAATTGTTCAGCTGTGTTTAGTTTTCTACTTTTAGGTAAGTAGTGTAATATTTCCATGTTGTGTTCTATGTTTGTGTAACTGTGGTTTTCGTTATGTAAATGTGTGGCAAATGTGGAATGTATGTAGTTTGTGGTGAGGGCTTTTAAATGTTCTGAAAATCTGGAAGAAAAAGATCTTCCCATCTGGCCGATGTAGAATTGGTGACAATCATTACAATTTAATTTATAAACCCCTGTTTTGCTGTATGTCTCTGTGTCTTTGTTAGTATTATTTATGTGTTTTCTAATGGTGTTGTTGGTTCTGTAGGCTACTTTATAATTGTGTTTCCTAAATGTGTTTGCAATTTTGTGTGTATTGGAATTGTAGTATGTAAGTGTTATGTATTTGCTGGGTTGTGTGCTGTTGGTCTGATGTGTTTTATTTTTTGTGTTTAGGATTCGTTTGTGTAGTTTATTTATTAATTCGGGGTTGTATCCATTTTTGACTGCTATATATTTGATTGTGTTTAATTCATCTTGGTAGTCATGTGTGTTTAGGGGTATTGAAGTGAGCCTATGGAGCATATAGTTGAAAGCTGCATGTTTGTGTTGAGTTGGGTGGTTGGATGAGTTATGTATGACCATGTCTGATGTGGTATTACACATACACTATTCGATACACTGATCCAAACACACAATTTGAACCTCAGCGCCAATCCCTTCCCACCATCAACCCCCACCACACACACCTATAATCCATAACGGTTATTCTGTAATCGACATTCAGTATTACTCCCACTGAGGAAGAGGAACATCACCTCGAAACGTTTGGGGAAGTGACAACGAATAGTAAGTTCATACGTGAAAGTTTATATATATTAATAAATTTAATAAAGTGAACGAAGAGGATGAATCAACAAGATAATTGTAGTATAAGTGTTTTAAAGGTTCGTACATTAATGCTAGGTTATCTTTATAATTTGATCAATATACAGTGTCTTAATATTTTTATTTAATCTTTGAAAGAGAATAAAATTGATTCAGTGGTATTTCAGAATATAGTGAGAAATATTCAAAGTGCGTTATTTCGGAAGTTTAGATAATTTATTGGATACTTAACAGCTTCGTAGCCTGTGATTAATCTGTTGGTCTGGACTGAAGGAATGTGGCCGCAATGTAATTCAGTTTTCATTTATTCGGCTTCGGGCATCTTTTTCAAAGTATTTAGATTCATTTATTCATTTCGTCTTGAAATAAAACATCTTCTCCATCAGGTAATTGAGTTCAGTGATAGTCAGCCTCCTTCTCGTTCAATTTTGATAATTTATTTTGCTTTTAAAACATTTTAAATAAGAAAATAGGTTGTTCTGAATTCTGGCATCTGTTTTTCCGGAGCGTCCCTTTCTGAGTAATGATATTTAACGGTAATTTCGTCCTCAACCGTGGTTTCCATGGTTACCAAAGTATTCTGATTGGGCTAGCTTGATATAAATCCATTGTTATCAAAATTTGAATTCTTTTCAAATCTTCCTATATCTTCTGACTTCCTGCCTTCTCTTATCTTCCTTCTTAAGTATTAATTATTAGCACTGTCATTTGTATTTTCTCACAAAGATTATTTTGGTATCCCACAATATTGGGTTTTTCATGTTTTATAAGTTTACAATTAATTTAGTACTTACTAACTACATTTCTCTGTTTACATAACTCCTTATTTTAATATTTTGTTGTTAATAATATTTACCATTTATCCTTGGTTAATTAGTCACCTTGGATTTGTTAATTACTTGGCTATTTTCATACAATTAGTATTTGTTTATGTTTGACCGTTAGGCCTGTTTCAAGTCTAAGTAGCCATTACTGGTTTTTGATTGTTTCATACACATTATATCTCATTTTGTCCTAGATCGTTATTTTGTTTTTATAATTAAGTTTATTATCTATGGAGGTGTTTTGGTTCAGTCTTTGTGTGATTTTTGTGTGTAACAACTGTGTTATTCATTATTTCTTGCTAATTATTTACTAACAGTTTTCTCTTTTATAACTCAAACATTGATTTCTTTCCTTATTTTTTTAATTACTCTGCCAATGTCAATAATATGGCTATTAATTACTACCTTTTCATCGTATAACATATAACATTTAGGTCTATGTTTGGGATAATTACCCAATCCATCTCCTATTCATAAACAATTGTTTATACAATTAATTAA
This sequence comes from Magicicada septendecula, assembly GCA_034769895.1. Taxonomy (NCBI): domain Eukaryota; kingdom Metazoa; phylum Arthropoda; class Insecta; order Hemiptera; family Cicadidae; genus Magicicada; species Magicicada septendecula. Next base: position 337,203,024 of record CM068367.1, on the reverse strand, counting down.
CACTTATTATTTAATATTGGTGTACAAATTCATTACTTCTGATTTATTGTTCGGGTGATAAACCATCTCACCACTATTGAACTTGTTTCATTACTCTCCCCTTATAACATGGGTATTTACTTATGGTTATTATATACTTATTTTATAAAACTCTTTGCTTTCCTTTCCATGTTAACATCATCTTATTTCTTTTTCTTGTGATTCTCACCTTTAAATTCTACAATACATTCTTAAGTTCTATAATAATATTATTTTATAATTACTACAGTTAATATCACTCTTCAGTGTTCATTATTACTGAATCAATGTTTTATTTTAAATATTATTCATAATAACTTTCTTAAATGTTATTGTTCACTATTAAATCTTAAACATTGGTTATTTTTACTAAGTCTTTATCTTAGCCTTCTCTATTCTTACTATTTTTATTACTGACAATATTTTTATTTATTTATCACTTGCACTTTTAAATTATTTTGTGTTCATTATAATTTACTTAGTGTTTCTTTTTCTATCATTTCACTTTAGGGTAAGTTCACTTTCCCTAGTTTAACTTCCGTTTACTTCTCACTATTTTACTCTCTTTCTCTACACATATTATATATAATTATTAATATCATGTCTTTCTCTATTAACAACTTACATGTACTCCTAACTCTTTGGCTAGTGTATTTTTAGCTATCGTGTTTTATTAATGACTATTTACAATTGTCATTCAATCAATACTAACATTCATTAATTATTTTGGTTCTTTACCAGTTTCATTTTCTTTATTATTTTTGATTACATTATTCCTCACTTCTCTATTCTTTATTCCTTGTCTGCGTTTTCTTGACGTGTTTCATTTTATTTTCTTCATCGTTGGTTTGTTCCCTCTTTGTTCTCATTTTCTTCTCCTTCACTTCTCATCTTGTTTATTTTATTTTGGTTCTTAGCTGGCCAATCTCTGGGGTTGGGTCAATGTCGTTTGTCTGTCAGTCTAGTCGTTGAGTTTCTTTATTAATCACTTTTGGTTTATTACTCTTTTTCCTTCTTTCTTAATTACTTTTTATATTTTTATTCTCTTCATTATTTATTTATTAAAATATAGTATTATTTAGCATTTTTTATACATACTTATTGTTATCAAAATTGATCTGAAATTGGCGATGTATATAATGCCCTTCCACCAAAATTGATCATTTTATAAAACGTGATTTTAAGTTTGATGAAATTATCAATTATATTATATCATTTTCTTCTTAAATTCTCCTGCTTCTCGTTCATTTTTTTGTTTAATTCTGCATCTTTTATTTCCTTTCTTCTGAGTCTTTTCTTCATTATTTTCTCTTATTACGAACTGGCTTATTGATTTTTTATTATAAATTATTCCCTATAAATCTTATTTTCCCTAACTATCCCTACTTTGTAGCTGAAATCGATTCGGATGGGCTCTATTGGCTTACCTAACTCCGTCGTTCAGAACTACTCTTATTCTGCGATCAGGGGAACATCATCCCTGCTCAGTTAAATGATTGCTGGACTTATTCAACAGTCAATCTCAATTAATGAATCGTCAATACAGTCATCTCGTGACTCAAAATAATAATAATAATCATAATATTTGTTGGGAATCTTTTACTTTTGTATTTCATTATTGCTCAGTTCGAGTCATATATTTTTTCATCTTTCTTTATAGATACTATTTGATAATACTTGAAGCATTGCTTTTCATTGATACAATTCACATTTTTATTCATTTTTAATTATTCTTTGTTTCATCTCATTTCATGTTATATATAACTCTTAGAATGTTTATTTTATTTATTTCGTTTTTTGATCATTGGTTCGTTTAATCTTACTTCCCATCTTTTTCTAAATAGTTGTGGAAGTTGATCATTTTTATTGATATATTTTTTTTTTATATATCATAGTAAGTTAGTGCTTCTTACTAGTTAGGAATTTTTGTAGCTTATTCCTTTATAGTATGTTTTGCTTTTTTATGCCTCATATTTTGGCTAAAGATTATTGTAACTTAATCTTATTTTGTAGGAATGTTCTGTAACTTCATTCCTTTATTATTATTTTTTATTTAAATATTATAGTAAGTTTGTGTTTCTTACTTTATATGGATTCCTTGTAACTTTATTTTCCATTTTATAATTGGTCTAAAATATTATCGAACTATTTGTGTAAGCTGTCCTTACATAACTTTTTTGAATTTTGAAATTCATCTCATACTTTTTTTTCTTATTTATTAGCAAACTTATTCATTTGTCTTGTCATCTCTTTTTATTTCAAAGTAATTTGGTTGTTTTTATCTCTTACGTTTTTTTTTCTCAGTCATGTTTGGCTGTCATAATATTTTTTAATTGATGCCTGATTGTATACCCCCTTTATTTTCTTACTGATGGTGTTAGTGATTTCATAAGTGTTATTGCCCTTGTCTCTAGTGATAGTGTACGGTCCTACGTATAATAATAGTAACTTTTTTTCTTAGTCATTGTCATCCAGTCATCTTAATTACACTTCTAGGTTTTCCCTTTGATCATCATTAATTGGTCTCTATTAATTTAGTTTTACTTCTTTTCCGTTTGTTAGCTTCGTTGGTAATCAGTAGATCTGTCCCATATTCCAGTGTTTATCTGCACTTGGTTTATCCATGGTCCATGATTACATGAGTTCCCTCCGTTGTTCGGACTGCTCTGGTGTGCATTACTATTTCTGTCCGCGTGATATAAGTATCTTCTATCTGGTACTGCCATTCTTCTAATACCATGTGTTCCTTGGCATCAGTGCCTACCTCAATCACTTGATGATGTTGTTTATTACTCAACGAAGTGAATCGTATCTCCGTCATTGATTTTCTCTCTGACATTGGTTGATCTCACAGTTCTATCTCTGATAATTTCCCTTTTCTTATAGAATTTCTTAATTTGCCGTACCTTGTTTTGTTGTGATGCTTTTCAACTTTGGATATCCTCCATTTAAAGATAGGTTTGCTGAAGTCTTTATTCGCTGATTGGTTGTTGATCCCTCCTAGCTAGAATTTCCTTCATAGTTCTCCTACGTTCCATAACCTTCATCCTTTCCGCATGGTCGGTAATTGGTAGATTAAACGTCTCAAGTAGTCCGTTCTTCATCATCTCCAATTCTTCTCTGGTATTGATTAGTTTTCTTTGATGCATTTTCTTAGTCTTCATTTCCATGGTTTGGAGATTCTCTTGGTTTTTGTTACTCTTATTCTGAGATGACAGTGTACTTGGGTCTTCTTTAGTTTTTGTTTTTTCATTAGTTCCTTCTGGAGTGCTGTCTGGCGTTTCATTCACTTTCTTGAAACCCTTATCCATCGTCTCACTTAATTTCCTGATATTCTCCTCCATTCTGTCGAATTTTCCATTAATCAACTCCCATAATTGTTGTAAGTTCATGCCTGCTCTGGCTTCTTCCTGTTGTGTGGGTTCTGGCATTTTCTTCTATTGCTTCACTTCCACGTCCTTGACTATTTCTTCTGCTCTTTGAATACTTGATTGTCCCATGTTTTTATTACTTGGTATTCTGTCAAACTCTTCTATTCGATTATGTTCCTTCCTCCAATTACACATATCTTCTCTGAATAGTTCAAACATGACTCTTATCCATTCCCTTAATTCTGCGTTTTCTGTTTGTATTGGTCTTTCTGTTTGTCTTATTGATTATCTCCATTGTTCATACTCCTCCTGCGTATATTCCTCTATCACCTGTGCGTATACTCCCGTTCTTTCATTTTTCATTTGTGTGCAGTTTTCATCCCATCTTTCCCAATCTTCTTCAGTCATTCCTTCCATTTTGTTATCGTTTTTTTCGTGGGCTGTCCCTACAGTCTCTTCTTCATTATACTTGGTGTCTAACTTCCACATCTCGTCATAAATATCTCACAATGTCATTTTGTCGTTTGGCGTTCCCATTGCATTCGCGCGACTCATTTGTGCTCTTTCATGGTCAGTGGTATTTTTCTCGATGTATTCCATCTCCTTACTGAATTTTGTAAATAACCCTGTCGTCCATTCTGCATAGCTCAACTGTCTTTCTGGTTCGGGCATTTTCGTTTGTTTCTTATTTTCATTATTTGGTCCTTCTTCCATCTCGATTTTACTATCATTTTCTATTTCTTCCTTTATTATTTCCATCCTTTTGCATCCTGGTTGTTTATTGACTAATTCTGTATTTCGTTTGATCCTTTCCCGCCGTTTTCTTATTTCCTGTGGGGTTTCTCTTGATGTTTCCCTCTTGTGCATCTCGTTATCCTTTCGTGACCACCGCTAGACTTTCGTATCTTTCTTTCTTCTAGTCCCACCAGTTGGTCGCCAATTTATAGTATAACTGTTGTAGTGTGTTAATTTTGGGAGTTTTTATTTTCTACAGTATGGGGTATTAAATTTTATTTATTTCGTTTTCAGTCGGGAGCCTCATAAAATATTGCGAAATAATTGTATTATGCGACAACGTTATTTTCCGTGTAACAGAACGATGTTAAGAAACAGTGGAAACAAAGCAGTAAGACGCAGTTGTTATTGTGTAACGCGGCGAGCGAAGAATTTACCCCCTTCAAAATTCGCAGAACTCTGTACATGTATGGGAGTGCACACACGCCACTACTCGAGCATGGGCGCCAACCCACGCGCTGGTAAAAAACTCTAAGATGGCTAGAGCGGAGAGTATTCATCGTCTTCTCCAAGACCAGCCGGAAATACTGCTAACGCCCCGCCTACTGTTAATGACATCAGCAGAGCCAAAGCCAATATTGTACTTTGGTATCCAGGATATAACTCTGCTATTCCATATATAAAGTGGTTACCTCACAACAACTGAGGCTTGAGCGACAAAAACATAGTGGCAGTGAACCACTGTTTCCCTCCAGAGAAAGCAAGATGTACCTGTTACATTACCATTCCCAGTCTACCAGTTGAAGCCACCGGCGCCGGTACAATCAAAGTAGGCTCGCCATAAAAGTTTGTAATTTACCAGAAAAAAGTTGTAATTATCGCAAAGTGTTATGTGACCGCGGTCAATCCACTTAGGGGGCAGTAATCAAGAGTTTTTTTTTCTTCTTTCGGACTATAAAGACAGTGTAACTAAACAATGCGTGTGTGCGGCTACCGCGTGGTCGGTGTTTGGGGGTCTGGGGTTTAAATTATAAAATGTTAAGAGCAAAATAATTTGGAATGAATGTGAGAGCGAGCAAAGCTGGGCTGGTTTCTGTTTGTGTTTCATAATTGTGTTTGTGCTTTAGAAAAGAAGGTAAGAGATAGTTGGTAAGTTCTGTTACCAGATGCACGAGTTGCACAATATGTAACTCCATGTAAATCTATTTGTCAAACAATAATTTCAACAATTGAGCATTAAAATTATTAATTCTCTTCTTAACGATGTGTAGAGTTAATTATTTCGAGAACCCATGAAACACATGTTTGTATCTAGCGTTCGTACGAAAGGATCCTGGCCCATACAAAACGAAACCTTTCAGGTAGGTGGAAGTAAATATATTATATTAATATATTTAATATATGTTTAAGCAAAATTTAACGTCTCAGGGTGTGACTGCCATATTTTTATTTAAAAATCATTGTGTTTAATGTTTAAATCATTTGTGTTTCAGAGACGATTGATTTTGAGTCATTTCTCGAACACCTGATGTACACACCAATTGTAGCTCCACTTCCTTTCTGGTTTGTTACATATAATGTATGTTCGGAAATTCTTCAAATTCCCGAAGTAATAGAGTTAGTAAAATCAGACAAAAAGTTTGATGCAGTTATGGTTGAAGCTTTTTTTGGCCAAGAATCTTTACTAGCATTTGGTCATAGGTTTCAAGCTCCTGTTATAGCTCTTCAGCCCTTCGGTACTTTTTCTTTAGTAGACACTTCTAAAGGAAATCCTTTAGCACTATCATATATACCAAATGTTCAGTTAGCATATACGACTCAAATGTCATTTATACAGCGTCTTCATAGTACTGTTTTAACTATAAGTGAGTTACTTTTCAATCTGCTTTTTAACATTCCTAAACATGAGGACATTATTAAAACTCACTTTCCCCCATACCCAGGTTCTTCAAGTATGCCATCCATATCAGATATGATTAAAAATATTTCATTAGTTTTAGTAAATAGTCATGTCTGTTGTTCGTACCCTAGGCCATATGTCCCAAATATTATACCTGTTGGTGGTATTCACGTTTCTCCTAAGAAAAAACCTTTGCCTAGTGTAAGTATATAATTTATATTCAATTTTAATTGAGTTAGTGTATTAATAATAAGTGTGAAATATCACCAGAGATTAGTAAACAGTTAGAGCCCTATAAGAATTCTTTAAGAGTAACATATTTACTACACAAAGCTTTGTTACTGACATGTTTCACTAATGGTTTCATGTTGTTCTATGCAAAATGTAATAGGTCTGTTTCAGTTTCATCACTATAAGAAAATTGGTAGAAGATGCCTATAGTATTTCTAAATGAACTTATCACATTAATTTGTATCCTCTTATCACATAACTGCCTTATAAAAACAAGAATGTTATATATTCCATTAATTAAAATATTAAAGACCATACCTACAGTAAAGATACAAACATGTTTTTGGGGTTAGCGGAATAAAACAAAAGTGCGTTGTTAACGCAAAATTGGTTATACAATACACTTTATTGATTATATTTTATTTATACACAAATATCAAGTATAAAATAAGAAATGGCAGATAACAGTGAAGTCGGCTTATCTGACAATCAGACCGAGAGTCAAGTAAATGCTGACTCCGGTATTCAAACAGAAGTAACGTCAATAAATGAGTATAACGCAGAAGCATCTGTATTTAGCTCACCAGGAGCGATATCAACTCCCGTAACAAATAAAGCTACAGAGTTGTCAGTGAACGATTTATTTAATTTCATGAGAACCATGTCTAGTGACATGAGAACCATGTCCAGTGACGTGAGAAATATGTCTAAGGATATTAACGTAAAATTTGATATACAGAATGATCAGTTTGATGCAATTGACAACAAATTTGAAGAATTAAATAAACGTTTTGATGATAATAATAGAATTTTAAATAATATGAAAAGTGATTTTAACAACAAATTAGATCAATTAACTAATGATTTTAATGAACAGAAAATAAAATGCGAACAGCAGAATGTTCAAAACGAGATTAATTTTAAAGAAATTAAAGACCAGAATGTTCAATTGCAGCAGAATATAAATGTAAAATTTGATGAGTTGATAAATAGTATACAAGACAAGAATGTATGTCTTGAAAATGCCGATGAAATGACAAGAAATAGTTTGAATAAAGTAGAACAGAGTAAGAATAATACAAACGAAAGTTGTAATGACAATGTTGTATTAGGTAATGAATTAATAAATAATAATGATGTTGATAATAATGAGAATAATAATGTAGTCGAAACTGATGAGTTTGCAGAATGTAGTGATAATGAAATGTTAATGTGTGTTAATGAGTTAGAGAGAGAGTGGAGAGAGAGTTATATTATAGATATGAAACAGAGGGTAAATTTTTTACGAGGTAGAATGGGGGGTGAAGGAAGACCTTCACGTATATATTGTGTAGACAAGTGTGCTACAAATAATTATTTTTTGAAGTTTTTTATTTTTCCTGGAGAAGTCAGGAAAGTTTTAATTGAATTTGTACCCTCTGTTGGTAATAATGATGTTGAAAGTATGATTTGGTATTGTGATGAGAGAGAGTTGAACAGAGAAGTGTATGTGGAGAAAGTGACAGAATTATATAACTTAAATAGAAAGTATGATGAATGGAAGGAAAGTTTAGAAGTATATGTGAATGATAATGATTACAATGATTTAATAAAAATAATTAACCCGATAGTGAATGAATTTAATGACGAAGACTTGACAAAAATACCTAATGTAGACTGGTTTAACGAGTATTTGAATAAGTTGATTGAAGTTAGTTTTTCTGGGTACAACACACAAAACAGTCATTTGTGTGGTGATAAAATTGAACGATGTTATGTAGAACCAAGGTTAATTTGGAACGATGGAGGTTAAACAATTAAAACAATAAAAGACAGTATAAACATTTTGTTTTAATGGTTCTGACATGGCAAATCTGGACAAATGAAGTGCGGAAAAAACTGAATAATAAATAAATAAGAGCTTGTAAATAAAATATAGTGAATTTATTTGTGTGCATTGTGGAATGTTAAATAGATAATGTGTGTACGTAAGAGGATTGTTGTGAGAAGAATATTGAAATATTTGCAAGTTAAATAAATATCAGAATTAATTTTGAAAACAGTAATTGACTAATGGTGATTGTTCCGATAACTATATAATTTATATTGTCAGTCATTAATTAAATTAAACCAATTTGATATGCTTAAATATTTTGATTGATTATTTGAATGTTAATTAATTAAACTTTTTTAATGAATTTAATTTATTATACGAGATGGAAATTTGGTAATGAATGATAAATTATTTAATTTAAACTAATAAATTTTGTGAAATGTTCCAGAGATGGTGGTGATTATGTTTTGGGTGTATATCATGTTAAATGGATTGTAAGTAGAAAAATTTTATAATCATGTATAATAAAAAAGTTTACAGGTGTGATTGAGGCGTTAATGTAATAGTGAGATCTTAATGCAATCATTGTGTTTAATAAATATGATAATTAAAAAATTTTTTTTTATAATAAATGAAAAATGATATATAATGATTATTAAATATAAATTTTGAAAATTTTAAGAAAGTCAAACGGTAAAAGGTTATGAATGGGTTAAATGGTTGTTGATGAAAATATTATGATAATGTATATAAAATTGTTAATTAATTAGGTAGCTATTAAGTGGCTATTGCGGGGGTGGCCTGTGCTCTCGCAAATAGCGAAATGGGTTGGGGGTAACAGTGAGTGTTACCCCCATCGGAGGCCAAAATGGCGATAAATGTGCGGCACACATTATCCGTGTAAATTAAAGTTTACACACTGCCAAACGACCGTGTCGCACATAACGAGATTGATGTGTAACAGGCAGTCAAAATGAAGTTTAGATTTCCCCGACTTTTCGGGCGGTTACTGTCTTACCAGCACTAACCGTGGTTTTGGCTAGCGGCCAGCTATGGTCATATCAAGTCCCTTGACCATAGCTGACTTGAAATTGGTACAGATTAGAAATTCATTGGGGGGGAGAACTTAGGGGAAATCCCCGGAACTATGGAACAGCGGCTGCCACTCTGCCCGCTTTGGGGTAGCAAGACAGGTGATAGAACCGCCTTAAGGGTGTATAATTATAACAAGAACATGATGACGTTCGCCACGTTTGAAACTTAATAGCGGAAGCAGAGACACGGAGAGGTAAAACCTGCTCCAAAATATACAGTCTCTGTCGAAGCGAAAAGGCGCCACAGTCTTACATAATTTGAAATAGTGTGTGTGGATGGGAGGTGGCTCAAATGAGCCACGAATTTAAATGTTATGACATAAAAAGTTTTTGCTGATTTGAATTTGAATCCAATCAAAAAGGCTTGTGCTCTGTTCACATAATTATATGCTCAGACTCTTAATATAAGGTGTTCATACTATAATTTTAAAGGTATCATTTTATTGTTGTATGTTAGGTATAGGCATTGATAAGAATATGTGTTTTCATGATATGTGTATGCTTCAAATTAAGCCAATAATTAGACGCCTGGCAGGCAATCAACATAATAGAAGTAAGTATTGATCATGTATTCCATGTAATTTGTTCAATTTTAGATGTGTTTTCATTATGTTAGGATATCAGCTGATCATTAATAACATGTCACTGATATTGGGTTCATAAATGCTACCAGTAATTAATGTTCAATATAATGTTTTTAATGTATCACAGATATTTTAAAGTAATGATAAGAATAATTTGTTACAATGAGAAATAAAGTAACGATTGGTGAAAGTTAATAAGAGATAGTTTTTTGGGTGATAAATATTGTGTGGGACACATATATCTGTCCAAGTTAAAATCAAAGTTGAATTTGAAATAGTAGAGATGAATATGATGTAATGTTGTTTTTGAGTTAATGTAATGTTATAGAATTTTGAGAAGTATTGATATTGACACAGTTGTAATGGAGAATAATTGTAGAGTTTTGAGTGATATATTGTTGCTTATAATTAATGATGTTATTTTGTTGTATTTGTAGTAAGGCAATGAGATTGAGATTTTTGGGGATGGCAATGTTGTATTAGGGGATAGTGTAATGTAGGAGTTCGCAACAAAATATGTTGGGACGGGAATTGGGATCGATTTTAGTGAGGAGGGGCCGCCTTAGGTAGAATCCAGGCCGCCAGATAAGGGAATTGAGTTTTGGGTAGGGGAAACACGTATCCTATATACAAAGGGTTAGAGAGTATTTTTTTATATATGTGGAGAAGGCGGCGAATGGGGTTCAATGGTAAGTTGGGTTTAGAGTGCATTGGGGTAGATATTTTGGTAGAAATGGGTGTCATGATAATTGAAGTTGATTAATATTAGAGCCATAGGGAGAAAGATTATATATGTATACAGATCTAGTACAGTCAATGAGAATAAATAATTTAAATCACCCATAGTAGAATAAAGTGAAATTGTTAAATAAAGAGAGAGATTTATGATAAAGATATAAAATTTTCATTTTTTTAAACCAGTGACAAACTTTTGGTAGAATTTTAAAATAATGTAAAGTCAAGGATTGTTTATTATACAAATGTCAACTTGCTGATTATTTATATTAATATTTTGTTTGTTTTACATGTTTTAGTTTATTATGTTTTGTATTTCAAGTTAGGATATTACAGATGTTCAATGTGTTTTCAGAAAGTATACATAACATATGTAGGTCAAGGGTTTTGGACTCGACCTACTTTCGATCAGCTGATGAGGGCATACACCTACTGAGCTTGTATAGTAGGAAGTCAATTTTATTTGTTTGTTTAATTAATTCGAACCAATATTTAAATAATTTTGCATATGAGGGAAACATTTAAATAAATTTAAATTTTTTTTTGAATTTTAAAATTTTTGGGAATTTTAATTTTTTTTTGAAAAAAAAAAAAAATGATTTTTCGCCTGCCAGCGAATGCATATTTTAGGTAGTGATTGTTTTATTATGTGTCTATTTACCATGTTTAGTTTACTGATTTCTTGTACTGCACTGTATCGTTAGACTAAGACATGTTAGGTTAAGGATTTGTTCAAGTAGAAGAAACGCTTAATTTAAGTCATTTTAAAAGAAAGAAAAAAAATGAAGAGACATTTTTTTGATAAAATATTATTTTGAATTTTTTAAATTTTTTATAAATCTTAAAAGATAAATTTTCAATTTTACTATGTGTAAGTTAACATGTAATGTGAGTGTGTGTGAGCCCAGTATTTGCTAAAGGCGGCCCAGCTTTCATACAAGGGGAAACATATCGGTGGAGGATCTGGCATACTCTGAGCCAGGGATTGAGGATTTTGGGGGGTAGCATGTTAGAAGGTGAGGTGCTCTGTGGTGCGAGTCTGTTCGATTTCTCGGTGTTGGGATCTCTTACGGAGAAGTCCAGTGATCTCGTTCAGATGAGTCCATAGTCGCCAAGCCAGGGGGGTCGTGTACCCATGTAGATTAAAAACAAGGGGGTTGTTGGCACCAGTTCCTCACCGGTCCTCTTCGGGGTTTTATCGATGAGATTTCTTCTGTTGTGAACAGCAGAATTCTCATCGAGGGGGTATTGTAGCGTGTTAATTTTGGGAGTTTTTATTTTCTACAGTATGGGGTATTAAATTTTATTTATTTCGTTTTCGGTCGGGAGCCTCATAAAATATTGCGAAATAATTGTATTATGCGACAACGTTATTTTCCGTGTAACAGAACGATGTTAAGAAACAGTGGAAACAAAGCAGTAAGACGCAGTTGTTATTGTGTAACGCGGCGAGCGAAGAATTTACCCCCTTCAAAATTCGCAGAACTCTGTACATGTATGGGAGTGCACACACGCCACTACTCGAGCATGGGCGCCAACCCACGCGCTGGTAAAAAACTCTAAGATGGCTAGAGCGGAGTATTCATCGTCTTCTCCAAGACCAGCCGGAAATACTGCTAACGCCCCGCCTACTGTTAATGACATCAGCAGAGCCAAAGCCAATATTGTACTTTGGTATCCAGGATATAACTCTGCTATTCCATATATAAAGTGGTTACCTCACAACAACTGAGGCTTGAGCGACGAAAACATAGTGGCAGTGAACCACTGTTTCCCTCCAGAGAAAGCAAGATGTACCTGTTACATTACCATTCCCAGTCTACCAGTTGAAGCCACCGGCGCCGGTACAATCAAAGTAGGCTCGCCATAAAAGTTTGTAATTTACCAGAAAAAAGTTGTAATTATCGCAAAGTGTTATGTGACCGCGGTCAATCCACTTAGGGGGCAGTAATCAAGAGTTTTTTTTCTTCTTTCGGACTATAAAGACAGTGTAACTAAACAATGCGTGTGTGCGGCTACCACGTGGTCGGTGTTTGGGGGTCTGGGGTTTAAATTATAAAATGTTAAGAGCAAAATAATTTGGAATGAATGTGAGAGCGAGCAAAGCTGGGCTGGTTTCTGTTTGTGTTTCATAATTGTGTTTGTGCTTTAGAAAAGAAGGTAAGAGATAGTTGGTAAGTTCTGTTACCAGATGCACGAGTTGCACAATATGTAACTCCATGTAAATCTATTTGTCAAACAATAATTTCAACAATTGAGCATTAAAATTATTAATTCTCTTCTTAACGATGTGTAGAGTTAATTATTTCGAGAACCCATGAAACACATGTTTGTATCTAGCGTTCGTACGAAAGGATCCTGACCCATACAAAACGAAACCTTTCAGGTAGGTGGAAGTAAATATATTATATTAATATATTTAATATATATTTAAGCAAAATTTAACGTCTCAGGGTGTGACTGCCATATTTTTATTTAAAAATCATTGTGTTTAATGTTTAAATCATTTGTGTTTCAGAGACGATTGATTTTGAGTCATTTCTCGAACACCTGATGTACACACCAATTGTAGCTCCACTTCCTTTCTGGTTTGTTACATATAATGTATGTTCGGAAATTCTTCAAATTCCCGAAGTAATAGAGTTAGTAAAATCAGACAAAAAGTTTGATGCAGTTATGGTTGAAGCTTTTTTTGGCCAAGAATCTTTACTAGCATTTGGTCATAGGTTTCAAGCTCCTGTTATAGCTCTTCAGCCCTTCGGTACTTTTTCTTTAGTAGACACTTCTAAAGGAAATCCTTTAGCACTATCATATATACCAAATGTTCAGTTAGCATATACGACTCAAATGTCATTTATACAGCGTCTTCATAGTACTGTTTTAACTATAAGTGAGTTACTTTTCAATCTGCTTTTTAACATTCCTAAACATGAGGACATTATTAAAACTCACTTTCCCCCATACCCAGGTTCTTCAAGTATGCCATCCATATCAGATATGATTAAAAATATTTCATTAGTTTTAGTAAATAGTCATGTCTGTTGTTCGTACCCTAGGCCATATGTCCCAAATATTATACCTGTTGGTGGTATTCACGTTTCTCCTAAGAAAAAACCTTTGCCTAGTGTAAGTATATAATTTATATTCAATTTTAATTGAGTTAGTGTATTAATAATAAGTGTGAAATATCACCAGAGATTAGTAAACAGTTAGAGCCCTATAAGAATTCTTTAAGAGTAACATATTTACTACACAAAGCTTTGTTACTGACATGTTTCACTAATGGTTTCATGTTGTTCTATGCAAAATGTAATAGGTCTGTTTCAGTTTCATCACTATAAGAAAATTGGTAGAAGATGCCTATAGTATTTCTAAATGAACTTATCACATTAATTTGTATCCTCTTATCACATAACTGCCTTATAAAAACAAGAATGTTATATATTCCATGAATTCTAGGCTTTATACCCAGCAGTGTAATTTTGTTATAAATTAAATTATCATAATAATAAAAATAAAAAACTACTTTATTTATCAGCAGAATATTAAAACAAATGAATATCTTATTATTTTTTAGTTATGCCATTTAATATGTTGAGTTTTTCTGGATCAGAGTGTTCTCATGAGTATGAAACACTAATTGTTAGACAACAATTTTATTGAATTTTCTATCTTAGCCTAAGTCAATGTTTCCTGATTGGGAGCTTCATCAGAGGTATCCACTAGTGCAAAGCTCACAATGAGTGAAAGCTGACTTATACAAAGGTACAAATTGTAATACAAAATTTCTATCACAAAATTAGTTTTTCAAAGTCACAATAGTGCTTTGTATATTATTGATACTCAGACGTCTCATGGATAAGAAACAAGAATTTCTGAGTTACACAAATATTATAATTGATTTTTAGACTGTTATAGTAGTCAACAGATTCTATTCAAGGTTGTACTGAATTTGACCAAGTAAAAGTAGCATTCTGTTCTTGTAGCTTCTCAGTTACATGCACCAAAAATTATCCTAAATTTTATAAGCCTTTTTAGTACTTCAGATCCATTTTTTGCATCTGCCATATGTATAAAGAAAATTAGCATTGTTTTTATTATTATTTTTTTTTTTTAATTTGAAGTATTTAAAATTTTTCAGATTATTTTGAAATGTGCAGAGTAGGTCAAAACTCATGCAAAAATTGTTTAATAGAAATCATATTTTTGTGTTTAATACCAAATTAAGTATTACAGTAATTAAAATAAGGATGGACAAAGCAATTATATTCTGTAAGGTTAATATCTTTTCATCCAGTTAGAACAATGTCATAGCAAAATCATAATCTTGTAAGATTCTACTATTTATTCTGTAAGGTTAATATCTTTTCATCCAGTTAGAACAATGTCATAGCAAAATCATAATCTTGTAAGATTCTACTATTGTAGTCTGTGCCCTTGGTGGTTTACCCATTTTGTAATTTCTAACCACTGTTGTAACAGTTCAGTCCTATTATTATATCATACAGAATTGATGCTATATTGAAATATAATTCAGTCAACTTGCTACAAAATAAAAGCTTGAACTGATAGAAGCCCAGGTTTTATTAAGACCTAGTCTGATATCAGGAATGAATCAAAAACATCATGTTGAACATAGAAGTCTTGGGTTCACAAGTTATTTTATTTATTAAAGTAAGTGTTTTGATTAGCTAGACTTTTTTCTGTGATTACCTAGGTACTGGCATGATGCAAAGTCTCACTTTTTAAAATATTTAATATTTTACATGTTTCTTCTTATACAATTAACAAGTTTTAGTAATGTCTTTGAACAAAGCTATCCACTATAAAACATTAGACTATAACAAAAAAAGGTATGTTTTAGACTACAAATATAATGAGTTAAAAAATATCTTATATGTAACAGGTCTTTAGAGTCAAGATAGTAAAACAATATATTTTCTTATTATTATTGATATATTTTTATATTTGATAAATGGAGAACAATAACCTTTATATGCTTTTACATAGAAAAAAAATCACTAATATTTGAGATAGAATTTTCAGAGACCAGACAATTTCTTAAGCTTTTTAACATAATATAATATGTAAAAGATGTTGCTAGTTACAGCCCCCACCCCTGGGATTTTTAGCCAAACGACTCTTCACAATACTACATTTTAGACTTCAGAGATGCTCCTGAAGACTGAATCTGACACTATTACAGACTTAACATCAAAATGTATATAAAACAACTTCATATATTTTTTTACTTCATGTTCTTTAATTTTGTATATATACCACTGATTTCATATTAGTATGTTAATAAGAAGAATAGAGACAGTTACAATTATTGCCATGTATGCTTTTTGTTTCTCAAGTAACTGGCAATTCTAAAATTTTTCTTCTAAAGATTTTATCTGAGTTCTCACCAACAAAGAACTGTGTAGTGGTACAAACAACAAACTTTCTCATGTACAGCATCTGCACAGTATTCATTACCATAAAACCACATACCTGTCCTTATTGCTTTTTATCCACCACCACTATTTTAAGAATGCAATAATAATAGTCATCATCATGATGATGATGAAAATAATAATAATAATAATAATAATAATAATAATAGCAACAATAATAATATTTTTACAGGACATACAGAAATTCATGGATGAAGCCAAAGATGGTGTTATATATTTCAGCCTTGGTTCAAATATACCAGATGGAAAATTACCTAAACATTTTGAAGAAGCTTTCGTGAGAGCATTTAGTAAACTTAAGCAGCGTGTATTGTGGAAAGTAAAAGCTGAATCAATTACTGGATTATCTTCAAATGTTAAACTTCTCAAGTGGGCACCTCAACAAGAGATATTAGGTAATATATGCATTAAGCAACAAATGTGTAAAAGTGTTTTATTTTTTAGAGAAACAGATAAAGAATTCAGAGGGAAAACTACAATAAAGTTGCTCTTAAACAAATACAAATACGGCAGAGCATCATTTATCCAAACAGTTATCTAACTTGTGTAATATCAAAACATAGGCTACTGTAATACAAAAATTCACAAATACGATATAATTATTGATTTGAATCATTGTATGCACAAAACACATTGAACATCTTTTCTATTAATCAGTTCACTCTTATGTTAATTATTTAATATGTTATCATTTCACATTACAAAAGAGAAAAACCAGGGTATTAATTTCATCTTTTTTGTGGACTTCACAGACCAGTGGGTATGGCACCTGGCTATTAATCTAGAAGTTCCAAATTTGATTCCAAGACACACCATATAATCAATGTGCATTTTTCAGTCCCCATGTCAACTCATCCTGTGGAAATAGCTACTTGGAGTAACATTCTGGGAGATTATAATGGCTAGCTGAACCGTAGTGCTGGCCACACTGCCTTCTCATATGCCAAATGCATCACATAAGGCAGCTTACTCTCCCTAACTCCTAAACTACTTTGGTGATAAAATAGTGATTACAATTTATTTATTTGAAATAAAACACAAACAATAATGCTTGATCATGTAAACTGAAAATGAAGAAGCATTAATGAATCAGCAACAGTAAGGCTAGACATACTGATAGTATTGGATGTTATGATAAATTATGTCTATAATGCATATTGTAATCATCACCATCTTGTGTGTTTTTAACAGTATGCTGAAAATCAGTAAAATTTTCTTCTTAAAACAGTTAAAGCTCTAGCACCAAAGAAACATGGTTGAAAGTTATCCAACAAATATTACTGACGATTTTCGTACCTAAATTGTTCATGGCCTTATTATGTCTAAACAGTAAAATCTAAATACATTTCTGAAAGTTTCATTATTATAGTTGTCTTGATTGTTTGAATAGTTTGTTACCATACTTATTTTGTATATTCATTGTGATATTTAATTGTAGGTAAGAGTGTAGTTTACTGTGAAATAAAAAATTCCATTTTACATTTTTAAAATACATGTATTGGAGAAATTGTTTGTTTCTTTTTAAATGAATTTTCACATATTACATATTTCTTATTTGCATATTAATTGATACTCAGACACATCATGGATAAAAAAACATGAATTTTATGAATAATACAGATATGATAAGTCAATAACTTAATTCCTTTTTATATTTTTTTAGAAAAATATAATACGTATTTTCACATTTCACAAGTTTTAAATATTATATGTTGCCTACACTACATTGGTGTATAGCATATTAAAATTTTTGTGTGGCCAGATATCTACTTATTTGTATAAATGAACTATGCTAGTAGTTCATTGTCTGTCGTATGACATTTATATATGCTCATATGAATGTTTGTCTTGTAGGCTCCTGTTTAAGGTCATGACAGCACACTTGTGCGATATTGTTGCTTCATCCCACAAACCATTAGCTTACAAATTTGTTAAAGATATATAGTGGTGGACTACTAACTGAGCGATAGTTAAATATAAATTGGATTTATTAGAAATTACAAACTCATAAGCTGTGGTCTCACAGAGTACACACGCACTAACAACTACAATGACCTAGTTACATCTTACGTTTTACAAGTTGGCACTAGTGAATATATAACTTCATTTAGATAATCATAAAGTATATAATATTCGAATCATAATTTATATTTCATAAACACCACTTTTAACTGATACTTAATGTTTATTCAACACTTCCCTTGTTTATGTAATATATATAAAAAGTCTCTACATAAAAATTATTTAAAACTTTTACAAATGATTGACCGATGTAACTCAAAAAGTGGACGTGGAAGTGGCTTGGTGAGGATATCTGCTGTCTGATCCTTGGTGTTGACATACTCTAGATTGAAGATCTTCTCTTCAAACTTTTCTCTTATATAATGGTATTGGACGTCAATGTGCTCAGTCCTTTTGTGAAAGACTGGATTCTTGATCAGTTGAATTGCACTTTTATTGTCCATGTACAGAGTTGTTTTTGTGCTTTTCAAGATGCATAAGTCGTTCATAAGTTTCCTTAGCCACATTATGTCTTTAACAGCTTGGCACGCTGCCATATATTCAGCATCGGTTGTAGACAATGCTGTTGTGGTTTGTCGTTGAGAACTCGAGGTAAGTACACTTGATCCTAGTTTGATTAAATATCCAGAAGTAGACTTGCAAGTTTCAATTTCTCTAGCAACGTTTGCATCACTATAGACTTGCAAATGAGTATTAATATCTGCTTCGAACTTTAGACCATAGTCCAGAGTTCCCTTTAGGTATTTGAGGATTCGTTTCACAGCATTCTAATGAAGCTTGGTAGGTTTTTGAAGATAGCGACTAGTCATCAACATATCATATCAACATATTTGCCTGGTCATCAGTAACCCCAAATTCCTTTTTTAACCCATGGATGAGATTGTTGATATCGTCTTGTTTTTTAGCCGCAATTGTACCTTTGAATATTTCCATTTGGATTCTTTTTAATCTTGAAGACCCAGCGCTTTCCCATGACATTGGCCCCAGGTGGTGGTTCAACTAGATCCCATACTTGATTTTTAAGAAGAGATTCCATTTCTTCATTCATAGCAATACTCCAGTTTTCAGCATCATCACTGTTTACAGCTTCTTGGTAATTGAGAGGTTCAGTACCTTCTGCAATAAAACAGTCCTCAAAGTTAACATTATCATAATATCTCGCTGGAGGTTTGATTGTCGATGATTGGCGCAGTCTGCTTCTGTAGTTTGCAGTCTGGTCATTCTCAGTACCAGCTATTTCAGATTCTTCAGATTGCACTTGATCCTCAGAAGTTATATCATTTTGAACGATATCATGACCTTCAACAAAAAAGTTGTTTTGAACAACTTCAGGAACTTTATCTTTCTTTTCATCGGGTAAGTATAATTGTACAAGTACTTGCCTTTTTATAAATTAATAAGTAGATTTTGTTTATTAATTTTGCATTTAGGCTCTGTAGATGTCATGTTGTTATCTGCCAACCTAAAATGTTTGCTCGCCAGGGTCCAGATGTTCGAATCAGCGAACGGGAAATTCAGAACTGGTTATTTGAAATTAAACATATTGGTTTCTTTCATACACATCTTATTCTTTTATTTCCTCAAAACAATTCAATTGCATTTAAATAAACAACAGAAAATTTTAGATGCTTTTACAATCCCATCATAAATAAAATCTCCCTTTCAACCATTTTGATATTACCCTTCATGG
This sequence comes from Magicicada septendecula, assembly GCA_034769895.1. Classification (NCBI taxonomy): domain Eukaryota; kingdom Metazoa; phylum Arthropoda; class Insecta; order Hemiptera; family Cicadidae; genus Magicicada; species Magicicada septendecula. The sequence continues at coordinate 337,183,372 of CM068367.1, read as the reverse complement.
TAAAATTACAATGATTCCTTATTCATAAAATTTGTATTACCTTGATTACAATAGACACATTTAAAATAACATAGAAATAATTATACCCCATTTGTTCCCAAACCAGCACCTCTTACTTTTATTACATGATTATTACACACGCCCAACGCACACGCATTCTCTCACGATACATATTTAAATTTCCCCGATTAGCTCATTTAATTTTCTAAAAGGTTGCAATTTTGAATGGTTATAATTTTTTGTCTTAAAATTTCTTCTTTTATTCTCGTTCATAATTTATGAATATAATTGAATATAATATAATTTATTCTCTTATCTGCAATTGCGTCCCTAAAATTCAGTCCAGCCTACGTACGTTTTCTATTCCTTTCATCCCGCTGCACATTTAATTCTTTCGTCGTAATTCTCGCCGGATAACTCGAAACTGTCACTTTATTTCACTTCATATCACGTCATGACTGGAAAATTTATTAATTTGAATTAGAATCACATTTCATTTAAGTTGCGGGCCCGCATTTTCGTTCCAGAACTTTTGTCACCACCGGCCGGCTTTAAGCTGTATATGCGACTGAGGCGGATTTTACTGTGTTGAGTTCTTTGTTTTCTGCACACTGGGCGAGAAAGAATGTTTCGTATGTGTTTTTCAAGCTGTTCACAACATCACACCCATGCGCGCGTTCGTCCGAATACGCCCCCTCACTGATAACTTTTACATTCCCAGACTTGTTAATTGCTTTTGTGCGACAGCGACACATACGTACGGCTTGGCTTGGTACCGCACTGACAGCAAGGTGTTAAAAAACTGTCAAGCGTTTATGATCAAAATGTTATTCAGCTTGAGTGGCTACTATATTTTACAATTATTTTAGAAGAATTAAACCCCAATAGTTTGTCCCGTTACAATACCCCCTCAATGAGAGATTTTATGCAGAAGCATAAAAACTCTCATTGACACATTCATACTCCCTACAGGGATCAGCTAGGATATGTCGCCACAACCCCCTGTATTGTTTATATAAAAGAATATAGATAACTTACCCTGGATCCAGTGGCCGTGACCGCACCTGAATGACCTTACTGGACTTCTCTCTCGAGATCCCAACACCGCAAGGCCAGTCAGGCACTTGACGCTCCTGCTCTGACGCGCTGGCCAGCTCAGGACCGCCGCCACAGCATCACCAGACACTGAAACATCAAATTAAAATATCAAATAGTGGCCTTGTATAATACCATATCCCTAACTGATCTGGTTCCCCTTAGCTGTGTGCTGGTTTGTGTTAAGAAGCACTGGGTTTTCTTTAACTCCTAACACCTATATGATTACAAGATTTATTATACAGACGTTCCATTCTCTTAGTTCACTCCCATTAACATTTATAGAATTTTCGATTCCAATCAGTAATAATTAATCCTTTCCCATTAACAAGAAGAAATATACTCTTATACTAATGCAATAACATGTCAAATAATTAATCAAATTCACCAAAATCAACAAACAATTTATCTATATATTGATTATATAGCACCAAATTCACAAATTCATTATTGCAAAATAATCTATCTATTCAAAATTCATTGATCAGTTTTCCTGATACTAATACTTCTTCAAAGCAAAATCATAATTATTTTTTATGCTCAACACCATTATCAACATCATCTACTTAACATTTGATATTCATTTAACGTTACTACCCCCTGTAGTAACCACCTTCCACATACACTATGACCCTCCCTGGACTGTGGCGTCCAGTTGCTTCCACAAGGACTGAATTAGTGGAGGAATTTTGTCGTCTCCTGTCCTTGCTTCGGCCTTACATTTTTTAAATTGCCAGATATCATCATATCTGAATGTTACATAGTTATACCCTTAGTTAAGGGTCTATCACCTGTTTTGCTGTTCCTACTCGAACAAGGTGATAGCCGCTGTTCCATAGTTCCGGGGATTTCCCCTAAGTGGCCCCCCGTTAATTTCAATTTTCACCAATTTGAAGGACAACCAACCATGGTCAGTGTTACGATTGCTGCCCACAGCTGGTTGTCGTCCAAAACCACGATTAGTGCTGGTAAGACAGTAATCGCCCGAAAAGGCGGGGAAATCTTCTCTCATTCGCATGTTTTCACTTCGTCTTTAGAATACACTGTACGGTTAAAAATCATATATAATATAAAATTGTATCAAAGTTGTACAACGTATGTACGCCTTCTTGAGGCCTCTGATGATGGTAACGTAACTGGACATTACTCATCAACCGCTATCTACAGTGGCACATGCCGCCACTGCAATAGCCTACCTATATCTAAACTTATGTCTTTCTACATTTGCTGTCTCTACATTCCACACTTTATTTTCACTTCTAATGACACCAAACATCCCCCCAAAATCACCCATTAATCTTGTATGATAACAAATTCTTTTATTTTCATAAAATTTTCATATAGACACTTTTGCAGGTTCCAGCTTACACTTTTCACTAACCTCTTCTTTATGATAAGATAATAAGTACAACAATGGATCATCTTACAAGTTTACATTAAAATAAAATACATTTCTGTTTTCTAAAGGAGAATAATTCCTTGAAAAGTTAAATTTAAGTTACAAAATTTTGGGTCGTTTTATTTCACAATTTCTAAAACAAAACTACTGTGGTTCGTGGAAAAATACTAACACCATCAAAACTTTTCTCGTCTATATATATATATATTTTTTTTAATCTACCTTACCTTTCCACGAAACTAGGGGTCCCCCTCCCCGTTCTTGTAAGCAAAGAATTTTTACTAACACCTTTTTGTGGAGTAAGACCATCGTTGCTTTCACCCCGTTGTTGAGGCTACCGCCAACCATGGTCCGCCTCCAGATTGCCAAAATCCACGATCAGAGGTGGTGAGTCTGTGATCGCCCGAAAATGGGGGAAGAGTCTCTTCTGGAAACATATAACATCAAATTAAAATTTCATACATACATTAATATAAAACAAACATTATTAAAACTCCTACGATGACCAATACAACTTCAAATTTGTAGCATTGTGTGTCCCTACTATCTCCCTTGTCTCTCTGTTCTGTATACATATGAATTCTTCATCTTACCTTCTATTACCTCATAAGGTCCTTCATAGAGTAAGAAGAATTTCTTGATCTCCTTGTCCTGAGCACTCGACAAGTCGTGTCTCCTCACCAATACCAACTGTCCTACTTCGTACTACATCCACTTACCTTTTGCGTCGTGTCTACGTTTTCGTCGTTCACCCTTGCTTAATAAATTCTCATTAGCCAACCTGATTTTAATACTCACATCTGTTTTCTCGCTCTCAGGTGGATAGTCAAATAACTGTTCTAAAATCCTCGGGGGGGCGTGTTCCATTAATTAATTCGTGAGGTGTATATCCTGTGGACTTGTGGGTGGTATTATTCAGCCAATTCTCTACCCTTCTGACATATAACGGCCACTCGCTGTGTTTGGCGTGACAATAGGCTCTAAAAATCCTGCCTATCTCTCTCATGACACGCTCTGCCTGATTGGACTGAGGATGGTATACAGCCGTATGCTTCGTGATGATTCCTTCCCATCCTAGGGTCTGGCGCCATTTCCCACTGATGAACTGTGGCCCATGGTCTGATAAAATTACCTTTGGCTTACCCACGTGGATCATGTAGTCCTTTGTCACCTTCTCACTCAATACCTGACTGGTAGCTCTCTTTACACTATACAATCTCACATACTTAGAAAAAGTGTCTAACATTACAAAAATATACATCACTCTGCCTCTACCCTTCGGCAATGGTCCAAACAAATCTACCACAACTAAATCAAAAGGCCTCTCCACTTTTATAAAATTCATCTCCCCTTCAACCCTATAGTTTACTACCTTTGACTTCTGACACAAATCACAACCCCTTAACAATTTTCTAACCCGTCTTTCCATATTCTTGAAAATACATGACTCTTTTAAAACATTGACACACTTTCTCGCTCCAAAATGACCATATCTTATATGACAATCCCAAATGATCTTATCTGCTGACCCATCTGGCACAACTAATTTCTAATCACGCTCACCCCCTACTACTTTCTTGAATAACAACCCTTTATAAATTTGAAAATGTTGATTACACCCTGATCCCGCTACTTCAGTTTCTAAACTATCTATAATCTTACCTGACTTACCATCTGCTCTTTGCATGGTTCTAATGTCCTTTAGCTCTTCTCCAAAAATTCTATCCTCCCGGCTTATCTGGAAAATCTCAATCTCCTTCAAATCCCTACCAGTTTTATTGCTTAACATGTCTACCCTAGAAAGAGTATCAGGTATTTTATTCTCTGTCCCCTTGATGTACTCCCAATCAAAGTTATATTCCTGTAAAACAAGTACCCACCTGGTTAGACGGCTGTGAGAAAGCTTACATGTATTCAAGAAGGATAACGCCTTATGATCAGTGCGGATCACCATTCTGTTTCCTAGGATGTAGGTTCTGAACTTCCTGACGGTGAACACAATGCTTAACAGTTCCTTTTCGGTGGTCGTATAATTTTTCTCAGCCGACAGCAACGATCTACTTGCAAATGCAATGGTCAGGTGTACCCTCTCGTCGTCTTCTTGGTAGAGCTCCGCCCCTACTGCTATGTTGCTCGCGTCCGTCTGTAAGTAAAATGTCTTATTAAAATCAGGGTGGTTCATCATTATCAGGTGGCTAAATTTCCTTTTAATTTCGTTGAAAGCTTCACGTTCTACTTCTCCCCATCTCCACTGCTTATTTTTCTGGAGTACTGCACTCAATTTTGCTGTTGTGTGTGCATAGTTTTTCTGAAACTTACGATAAAAATTACATAGTCCTAGGAAACTCTGTAGTTGTTTGATGTTCTTCGGTTCAGGGAAACGCATAATGGAGTCCACCTTGTCTGGATTCGCTGATATTCCCTCTGGTGTAATGATAAATCCTAAGAAATTTATTTTCGTTTGTAAAAATTTTGATTTGTCCCAATTTATGGTGAGTCCTCCTTCCTCTAATTTGGCTAACACATATCCCAAATGATCTAGGTGTTCCTCTAAAGTTCTAGACGCAATCAATATATCGTCCACATACACTGTCAAAAAATCTAAGTCCTTAGGTTTTAGAATTTGGTCCAAATATTTTATAAAGCTGGCTACGCTGGTATTTAATCCAAATGGCAAGCGTCGAAACTGATAATTTTTACCGTTAAACAAGAATGCTGTATACTTCCTACTTACCTCCGCCAATGGTACCTGCCAATATCCTGCTGTTAAATCAAGTGACGTCATGTATCTCACGCCACTAAACTTCTGAAATATCTCATTGATCGACTCTGGTGATTCACGGTCTGGTATTATAATCTGGTTAATCCTCCTCGCATCTAAACATAACCTAACCCTACCATCCTTTTTTATGACTACAACCAATGGGTTTGAATAATGTGACACTGACCTCTCTATTATACCTCCTTCCATCATCCTGTCCAACTCCTCTTGCACCGCTCATTTCTTGGAATAAGGCATGGGATAACTTCGCTGCATGAAAGGTGTGAGTGCCCGTATCTGCAATATACATTCGTAACCTTTTGCCCTTTCTGGAACATCGGCAAACACTCCTTTAAACTGCTCAATCACTTGCCACAACGACGCACGTTGATCACTCCTTACCACCGCACCTCCACTACAAAATTCATCCGCCCTTATCTCCCACACTTCTTCATTAATATTACCCATTTCATTTTCAAAACTCTCAATATACTTACCCTCTCTACATGAGTTTACTCTAGCATCTGTATTACTCTCGCCTACTCGTTTTTGTAGCATTTTCACACCCGTTATTCTAACTTTATCTAACACTTGTTCAAAATTAACCCTTACAGACCGATCACCCCCATCTAACTCTACCACTTTCTCCTTAAAATTTATAACAGCTTTGTTTCTTTGTAGAAAATCATTACCTAACATAATGTCTAGACTTAACCCTTTTACCACTAAAAATGTGTTCTCACACTCTGTGTCATTTATCAAAAAACTTAAGTGTATTTGTTTTGTTACTTTCTTACTGCGTACTCCTGTAACTCCTACTACTGTAACCCCTGCTACTGGTAAAATTTGAATATTCTTATTTAAGTCTCCCTTAACTCTCCCAAAATGTTCTCAGCAATTACGGAAATCTCGCTACCTGTATCTACAAGTGTTCTGTAACTCTTATTGGCTATATTTACCTGTATCTCGGTTAGTCCAGTCCTCACCTCGATCATAGTGTTGTTCTCTTCCTCCAATAGATCTCAACTATGTCCGTTTTAATCACATTACTTTGGAAATCCTCCAACGGTTGGACCTCATGTGCTTCCCTGGACAGTGGTCTGGTCCGTGCTACCACTGTCTTTTCTAATTTTCCGTCTGGTGTCTGTTGTTGCTGGTGGTTGGTCCCTGGTTATGACCGGCTGCTTCCCTGGTGTTTGGTGTTCCTCTATTTTTTTGGCCATACTGTTTTGGTTCGTCTCTCCTCCTCTGGTCGTCTCTTGCCAGGCTGCATTTAAAACATTTTTGCCGGTTGGCATAATTCTCACATCTACACCTGGAACATCTCCACTCACCTGAGTTACTGAAACTATTTCTATGTGTATTACCATGCCCGTTATGATTACTACTTCTATGGTGACTATATTCAGAATTTTCATTATTATTATTATGTTGTGGGATTCGCCTACCCACTTCTCGGTCTCTAATACTTGTGTAATATGTCTAGGATTCTCTCTAACTCGTTCATATCTTCGATTTCTTTTGTCATTAAAGTTATCTGGACTTCTCGTGGCAAATGCTTACTTACATGCCTCACAAAAGATTTAAATGGTATTTGCAGCTTTAGGTATTTGGCCTCATTGTATAGCTTAGTGACGTATATCGTTATATTATTATTATGGTGTCCTATAAAATTACCGGTCCCCATTATACGGCTTCTTAGGATCTCTTGTTCATCTTCTGTCCAATATTTCCCTTTAAATGCTCTTTCAAATGCCTCGTAACAATCCCACTCTAACCGATGTGCTTCCGCCCATACAATGGAACTTCCCTTAAAACATTTAATTATTTTTGTTAGCTGTACCTCCCAACTACTATTGCTAAAACGGTTGTACTCTCGGGTTTGATTTATAAATCTCATCGGGTGTATCGCCCTGTTCTCGTAGCTAAAAGTCTCTAATTCTATCTCATTGTATAGATCTCTGGTTATTATCACTCTTTCGGTAACCCCGGTAAATTTTTTGTTAATTTCCCCCCGTAATTCATTTTTCACGCTGATTAAATTATTCTCGATTGAAGTAAATTTGTCATATATGTCATTATTAGTTTGCATATTTAAGTCATCTATTTCTCTAATCTTACTTTGTATTATAGTTATTCTATTGTTGGTATTAATTCCATGTTCTGACATTGTGCTATCGATTGTTTCTATATTCTTTATTATATCTATTACATTCAACTCAAATTTCTCTAATTGATCTTGTAAAACATTTGTCTTACCGTCTATCTGCTTGTTAATTTCAAATTTGGTTTTAATCTCTATCTGCTTATCTATTGTAGCTAAACATTTATTTTCTATCTCTTTACTTTGTGTCTCAATTTGGTTTTGAACTTTCTCAATTACTGTTTCATTTATTTTACTGATTTTGTCCTCTAAATCATTTATTTTAGTATCAAATTTCTCACTAACTGCTTCTACTACTTGTTCTTGAATATTTTCGTAACGTGCATTTATTTCATTAATCTGTTTATCAAAATTAAAATTTTGTTTTTCAATTTCGTTTTTCACTTCATCAAACTTTTCATTAAACTTTTTGTTTAACTTTACACTCTGTTCATCAAAAAGCAATTTCATCATCTTTATCATATCATTATCTTCAGCCTTTTTAGTCGGGACTGGCGTTGAGTGAATTCCTTCACTCATGATTTGCGATTCGGTCACGCTTAACTCAACATTGATCTGGCTTTCATTTACAATGTCAGTTACACTGACATTCTCGTTATTATCTGCCATCTCAAAATTTTATATATATTTCTTTTTCAAAATATTATTATATATAACATATACTTATTACACAGACTTACTATCAAAAGGATATTCTATTTCATCCGTCTTACTACTATCATACATGGTTACGACATAACCTTATTCTTGTACATCTGTTTTCACGTACCTCAAAAAAGTTTTTATGTTATTTCAAATAACTATTCTGCTCCTCCCAGTAGGCTTGTATTTATATAAATAATTTATATAAACGTCCCTACATTCGGAAGCGCCAATTGTATAAGTACTTGCCTTTTTATAAATTAATAAATAGATTTTGTTTATTAATTTTGCATTTAGGATCTGTAGACGCCATGTTGTTATCTGCCAACCTAAAATTTTTGCTCGCCAGGGTCCAGATGTTCGAATCAGCGAACGGGAAATTCAGAACTGGTTATTTGAAATTAAACATATTGGTTACTTTCATACACATCTTATTCTTTTATTTCCTCAAAACAATTCAATTGCATTTAAATAAACAACAGAAAATTTTAGATGCTTTTACAATCCCATCATAAATAAAATCTCCCTTTCAACCATTTTGATATTACCCTTCATGGTAAAATTACAATGATTCCTTATTCATAAAATTTGTATTACCTTGATTACAATAGACACATTTAAAATAACATAGAAATAGTTATACCCCATTTGTTCCCAAACCAGCGCCTCTTACTTTTATTACATGATTATTACACATGCCCAACGCACACGCATTCTCTCACGATACATATTTAAATTTCCCCGATGAGCTCATTTAATTTTCTAAAAGGTTGCAATTTTGAATGGTTATAATTTTTTGTCTTAAAATTTCTTCTTTTATTCTCGTTCATAATTTATGAATATAATTGAATATAATATAATTTATTCTCTTATCTGCAATTGAGTCCCTAAAATTCAGTCCAGCCTCCGTACGTTTTCTATTCCTTTCATCCCGCCGCACATTTCGTTTTTTTGTCGTAATTCTCGCCGGATAACTCAAAACTGTCACTTTATTTCACTTCATATCACGTCGTGACTGGAAAATTTATTAATTTGAATTAAAATCACATTTTATTTAAGTTGCGGGCCCGCATTTTCGTTCCGGAACTTTTGTCACCACCGGCCGGCTTTAAGGTGTATATGCGACTGAGGCGGATTTTACTGTGTTGAGTTCTTTGTTTTCTGCACACTGGGCGAGAAAGAATGTTTCGTACGTGTTTTTCAAGCTGTTCACAACGTCACACCCATGCGCGCGTATGCGCGAATACGCCCCCTCGCTGATAACTTTTACATTCCCAGACTCGTTAATTGCTTATGTGCGACAGCGACACGTACGTACGGCTTGGCTTGGTACCGCACTGACGGCAAGGTGTTAAAAAACTGTCAAGCGTTTATGATCAAAATGTTGTTCAGCTTGAGTGGCTACTATATTTTACAATTATTTAACAAGAAATAAACCCCAATAGTTTCTCCCGTTACATAATGATGTGTATTCTTCTCTGTTTTCATCATTTTCTTCTTCACTTTCAAAAGTATTCGTGAAAATGACGTCACGTACTACATTTACTTGTTTTTTGTGAGTAAACCAAACTCGAAATCCTTTACTATGGTCTTCATATCCAATAAAATTTCCCTTTTCAGATTTAGCGTCCCACTTCTTCCTTTTGATCTTGGGAATGTGTGAGTACACTTTTTCTCCAAATATATGTAGATCTTTTAAATTTGGTTTACGACCAAGCCAAAGTTCATAAGGAGTGAAATCCTTTACTGAACTTGTACTTGTGCGATTTAATACATACACCACTGTATTGACCGCTTCAGCCCCAAAAGTCTGTTTGAACTTTCTTGCGTGCAGAATAGTACGTCCTGCTTCAACTACTGTTCTGTTCTGCCTCTCGGCTGATCCATTTTGTTCTGGTGTATATGCCACTGAACGCTGGTGCGTGATTCCATGGTTACTAAGCAACTTGGAAACATTTTCACAGTGAAATTCCAATCCGTTGTCAGTTCTCATGATTTTTATCCTATTAGAACAGTGTTTTTCTGTTTTTTTTTTTTTAACAAAGTCAGTCATGGAAGCAAGAGCTTCAGACTTTGCATTAATAAAATACACGTGTCTATAATGAGAAAAATCATCTTTTAGGAGGAGAAAGTATCTTGAGCCACCTAAAGAATTTTGTGACATTGGACCACACAATTCTGCATGAATGGTCTCACCAATAGCACTGGTTTCGGAAGTACTCATTGGAAAGGGTAGGCGATGTAAGCTTTTCCAATTGCACATGCATTACAAAAACATATGTCATTGTTTTTAACTTTAACACCAAAATGTTCAAGTACCTTTTTAACTCTAGGATAGTTTTGAGGCACTAGTTTTTGATGCCATGTTTCCAAAGTATCTGCAATATTAGCACAGTTAGTGTTCAATTCTTCATGTTTTTTGCTCGGAGGATCAATTTCAAATTGCATATCAAATAAACTATGTCCTTTGCGTAACCCCATAGCTATGACTTGACCATTTTTCAAAAATTTGCACACTTTATTATCTGCAATTTGTTTTAGACCTTTGTCTAAAGCAACACAGCTTGAGAAAAGATTTGTGCCGGTGTGAAGCTGGCTCTCGTAGAGTTTAGTTAAAGTTTTTTGTTGTAATATAATGCGCACGAGAGTATGCTAGGCGACCCTTGTATTATGAGATAAAAGGACGGTTGCGTGCACAGCTCGGACTTGGGGTCGACTGACCTTGTCGGGCAAGGCAGCAGTCTACGCTTCACCTGGCTCAGAGAATTATCCGTCTCCCTCTCTGAACTTTACGACGCAGTTTCTATTTCTTATGGCTGGCTAAAGCGTAAATTGACTCCCGGGTTCTCGACTTAAGCCGGAGCCTGGTCTCGCTGAGAGCTGAACACCTGCTCCAGACATGGACCATTACAAGACCTTTGTCCTCTCCTCTCCGAAGAGGGAGCGGGAGACAGATTCTCTATGTTACACTCGCCAGCATTTATAAGGTGATATTCATGCCTTTATTTTATTTTTTTTGGGGGCCGGGCCGGCAGTGTGCCCGTTTACGGTAAATAGCTTGAAGCCATGTGACCACGTGTACAGATTGTCTACCGGAAAGTTGAGCAGTGATCATGACTCTGAACACTATAATTTGAATTCAAGAACACTTTTATAACTCATTTACATAACACTAAATGCAATCCCTGTAAGTGTGTGCTGCACTGGGGGAGCGCGCCAGAGATATTTTACTCTTGTACCATTTTACAGTTGCATCTCATTTTCATTTAACTCTTTACAAAAATTATGTTACAGCTCAGTAGCTCTGTTCCGGCTGGAACAGCTGTGTATAAATTTTAATTTGACTATGGGTTTCACATTTAAGGGCTGGGGGTTTTCCGGGGTTTTTTGGATGTTTTCTGGGGTTACAAAAGGGGACTTAGTTTTTCTCTGACACATGCTGGTGCAACCTCAGACAGGTTGGAGGCCGGTCAAATTTTGTCAACTACATGCGGGCGCGCTCCCACAGATGCTAGAGCACAACCACCTTATTGTATTCTTTTTTCTTTTAATTATTTTATATAGTCATTCGAGGCTAATAGAAATAATTTACTATTTTTCTGGAAATATTTTAGCTGATTTTGCCCCTTGCACAAGGGCTAAACTGATTGTTTTCTTAACTGGCAAACACATATGGGTTGACTTCCCACTTGTAGTATTTGCTGTTTAATTTTTGACTATAAAACATGTATTCATCATTTTCTTTTTTGGGTAAATCATATATTGTCAAAATTTTCTGAAATTGTAAAGCCTCAAGCAATTAATTTCTGTTTATTAAAGTACATAAGGATTTTAATTCCTTTCGGAATTTTGTGAAGTCAAATAACTGTTTAGAATTCTATAAACACTGTTTGAAAGTAGGTGATGTACTTCTGTCAATTTTTACTTAATGATGTGAAAGGAACTTAAGGTTCACACGCTCATGATGGGTCATTGATCAATGGAATGCTAGACAAATGGGCGGTCCGGTTTTATTTAGGCGTCATGAATTATTATCATCCTTCCTGGGGTTTTGGCTTTTATGTAATTCTACTAAACGGGTTGCCGATGGGCGGATATTTTAACACTGCTGGGTTATAAGATTGTAGTTACTCTACCTGGTAGGTGGGTGCATTCCAGGGGCATTCGTGTTAAAATTAATGTAATTGTGAGTTTGTGTGCCTCATGTTTCTGTGTGCATTATGTTGGTCCGTGTCTAGCTAGCCACCGGATGGGAGAATTTTATATTTATATATACATATATACATGGATTTACTGAATTTCTCCACACACTTGTTATGCTATTATATGTATGTAGATGTTTACTGAATTATACAAACTTGTGATGTTATTATATTTTTATATATATATATATGTTCACTGAATTTACACACATTTGTTATGCTGTACACCTGTTGTTATATTGTGTCATAGAATTGGCTTACATCAATGAATACTTTGCAAACAATAAACTTGTTACTGTTATCTTACAGCTGAGTTTCATTGCAAGTCCCGTCATACTGGACCCGGCACAATTTTTGCTTCTTTAGGCTTTTGCCTAGTCCTAATTAACTTGTGACTTCTCTTTCAAAAAAAAATATTAAAATAAAATAAGTTGGTTGATATTCAAAAATACATAAAAAGGAAAGAGGGGCCACAAATGGTAGCAGAGCGTGGTTCATTCTAGGCTTGAACCCTTGGGTCCGGGTGTGTGATGGGGCTTGCAGACTCGGAAATATTAATGCGATTGTGGTGACATAGTTGATATAGGCCCGTGTAGGCTAGTTATAAGTTGTTTAATTTGTGAGTCGGGTCACACCACGGAGGCTGTTATTTGGGTTTGGAAAAATTGATAGCTTGTACGGCCGGGGAGTCTCAAGCGTGGCCTGGAAGATGGAATGTTGATCCGGGGTCGGAATTTAGCGGATTATAGTGATGGGATGCGGTATGGCCCGATCGGAAATCGGTACCGGAACCGACTTGTGTCCGGTTGATGTCGAAGTATTGTTAATTCCCGAATTAGGAATTTCAGTTGATTGTTAGTTGGTCGTTGTGATTTATGTGTTGGTACGGCGTGTGTGTCGAGTTGCTGTTTGATGTTATGTGTGTTTAGTATTGTTGCTTGTCTCTTGTCTCCTTCTGTCGTGGAGGTGAATGGTTCAGAATAGGCCAGGTCTCCACAGCGCTAGAGAACCCGGGGGTCTACTCAAAGGAAGGACAGTACTTGAGTTTTCCGATTCTTCTTAATATGTTTTGTAGGTTATGTTTGTGTTAGGTGTTTAGTGGGGATTTGTTTTATAATTGTTTGTTTTGAATTGTGCAATTCTGGCGGCGGTATGCTATCAATTGCCCCACCCTCTTGCAGGCGTTCTCCAGAAATTTCCGGTGGTGAATGGATTTGATGAGGACCAGCTGTTGGTTTTCTTGGACCTGGTCCTGCAGGTGGCAGATTTCCCGGGGGTGTCCGATGGGGAGGTCTTGTATCTTATATACCCGTATTGCCGGAGTACGTTGGCCAATCTGGTCAACAAGGCTCTGCGTCGGGGTGACAGTGTTGATGCTTTCCATGGGGAGGTGTTGAACTTCTTCATACCCATTCGACGACGCGTCAAGCTTAAGTTGGAAAGATTCTATCGCCCACAGGCCTACGGAGAGGCATTAGGAGACTTCGTGCGCGATATACGGAAAGCTTCCCGGGTGTTAAGATTGGGGTTGCCCGAAACAGAAGTGATACAAGCGATTCTGGAAGGACTGACTCCCCAGGAGAGATCTCGTTTGGCATTCGCAGACCGTCCAGGAGGTTTTGCGGACCTTGAGCGACTGTGTGTGCTTTCAGGAACGGTCAAGGAGGTTGACGAGTCCCGGGGAAAAGAGGCTACCGATGTCCAATACTCCAGTGGTTCATCAGGAAGAGCCAAAAGGGACAAACATGGTGGTTGGAGAAGAACCCAAGAGACGCTTAGAAAGCCAGAATATTCCGGAAGTGATGGAGGCTACAAGGGGGTGGCAAGTGTGAAGACGGTAACTACAGCTACAGCACAGAAAACAAAGAAACATGAAATTAACAGGGGAAGAAGAAATTATGTTAGGGAACAACCATCGGCAAGTAGGGAGCCTGTAGTTGGGCATCCTTCTTATTTGGAGAAAAAGGAAGCTTTGGAGGTTCCAGAGGAAGTACAAGTGCCCAAGAGAGTAGTGGATGAAGAAGGTGAAGCAGAAGAAGAAAAGCGGAATAACCTCTGTGGATCAATACAAGTGGACAAGGACACGTCAGTTAAGACGGAGTTGCAGGACTCGAAGAGGACGTCATGGTTGAATCCAGAGGCCGCAGAATTTGTTCCGGTATTTACATCTCGGTTCGTGAGGGATCCAGATCCTGTAACATCACCATCGCCAGTAGAAATTAATTTAGTCATTGCACATGAACCTGGACAGCTGGATTCCAGGGTGGAAGATGTTGAGGACGTTGTGGTTGCTGAAAGTGGTCAAGGAGTGGAATCGACAGAAGAGTCAGAAGAGCGGTCTGCAGATGCTGCGCAGGTGAGTATAGTTGTAGGTGTTAGGGAGACTGTAGAGTCTGAAGTTGCAGATGGACACAGGGATGTCCGGGCTGCGAGTGTTTCTGAGGTTGTGGATGGACAAGGGGATGTCCATGCCGCAAGTGAGGTAGAAGTTGAGGAGAAATTTGGTGGCAGCGTTGTAGAGTTTGTGAGTGAGAGTGATGTAGTGTGTGAAGAGGTGCAGACGCCTTCTGTAAGTAGTGTTGAGGATTCCAAGGAACGGGAGCAAGTTTCAGGTGAACCTGGTGAGCAACTAGAGGAGGACGAGGATGTGCAGTGTTCAGATGGTGGTAGTGGAAGTGATGGCGATGACGTTGGTGATGAACGTGTTAATGAAAATGAGATCGGAGAAAAGGTTAGTCAAGAAGTTCGTGAAGGAGCTGGCGATGCGTGTGATGAAGAAGATGGATCAGAGGAGCAACGGGAAGATGCTGAGGAGGTGCAGTGTCAGGAAGTTGATTTGGATTATGTGGACGAAGAAGAGGAAGTTGTAGAAAAGGAAGAAATTGCAGCAGAGGAGTTAGACGACGAGCATAATCCAAAGCGGAGTGAAAGTAGTGAGGTAAGTTGCCTTGATTCTGATTCCGAAGAAACCAGTCAGTACAGCTCAACACGAGATAATTTTTTAGAGAGTGGTGTCCGAAAGGAGCGAATACCTAAGGTGCGTCATAGAAAGGTAAGAAGCAGAGGTTAACGGGAAGCGGGTAGATGTTCCCCACACTCCCAGTGGTGTTCATCTATTTCAGGGTTGCGCCCCTGCCCACGCGAGCCTTGGTTTCCTCCATTCATCCTTATTTTCGGAGGGAACCAGGTCCTTACCCTTAGTCCTAACTATTGACCCTTTAATGATCCTTGCCCCGTTTCATCTTCCCGATTTTCCTACCCCTGCCCTTAAAAAAAAAAAAAAAAAAAAAAAAAAAAACCCCTATCGATAAGGAAGTGAGTAGATTGTGGTCCTCGAGATGGTCGTGGTCTTTGAGATCGTTAGTTTCCCCTGTTTAAAGGTTAGATGGAGTGATGGTGTGCTGTTGTTGGTTGTTGATAGTCGTTGCTTTTGATGTTGTTCATTATAGGGTCCGAGCCATGCCGCATTCTCCGGTTGTTTTTCTGGTGTTCTCTGTTGAGAGAGAAAGTTGTGTGGTAGGTGCTGTAGAAAAGTAAACCCCCTCTAGTTATGATATTTGAATGAGTAAATGATGGGATTAATGTTCGTGTGCCCTTGGTGCGGTCCTCTCTGTCTGGCTGAGCGGGGCCGTCAGCCCTTTTGTAGGGAAGTGGGCCAGCCATATGGCAAGGTTGGAGATGCCTTGTGGGTCCATGTGGCTGGTCGGTCCAAGGGATGGACGAGGAGTAGTAAGGTCGCTCACATATCAAGGTGTGAGATACCTTGTTGGGTCTTCGGACGAATATGTGAGTGGGACCGGTGGGAGTAGGTGATGGTCACCGGAGAGGGTGACGTGTTGGGGTGGTCCCGTGGGGTTGGCATAGCGGAGAGGGTCGCATGGGGATGGTGTTAATACGTAGTAATTCACTTTCCATGTTTATGGTGTTGAGGTTAATTTTCACTTTTACACACGCGGTCGGAATAACCTTTTTATTTGCACGTAAACACGTTTTGGACTATCACTGCTCAATTTCACATAAATATTGCCCTTTGCGTGCACCTGGGCCCATAACCTGTTAAAGATATATAGTGGTGGACAATTAACTGAGCGATAGTTAAATATAAATTGGATTTATTAGAAATTACAAACTCATAAGCTGTGCTCTCACAGAGTACACACGCACTAACAACTACAATGACCTAGTTACATCTTACGTTTTACAAGTTGGCACTAGTGAACATATAACTTCATTTAGATGATGAAAAGCTCTTCACTTTGCATTTCGTAGATGATCAGATAATTATAGTTGAGGAGGAGGATAACATCTGTTATATAGTTAGAAAGTTAGATGAAGAATACCAGATATAAGGGCTTCACAATAAATACAAATAAGACTGAATCTATTGCCATCGGAAATACATGTAGAGATGTATTGTTGGAACATGGATTTGTGAAGGGAGTAGATTCATACAAATACCTCGGTGTCATGATTACAAAAGACAAGTGTGTAACAGAAATAAAAAATTGCATATACAAGGGAAACAAGTGGCAAGACAATTACATTCCACTTTATGGAGCAATCAGCTCAGGTCAGAAACAAAAATCAAAATTTATAAGACATTAGTGGAAAGTATTGTAATATATGGGGGTGAAGTGTGGGAGACTACAGAAAATGTGAGGAAATGATTATGTCATGAAAATGGAGAAGGTGCTGTAGACTTGCATTGCTGAGTGGAGTAAAAAAATGAAGAAATAAGGGAAAGAATGAATGCACCAATGTAAATGACGCTACATTTCCTGTTGCACACCTGAGATGTGCTAAAAACACCTGTCAATTTGAGCTGGGCAATCTAAATCATTATGAATGAAGTAAATTAGCAACAATTTATGCTGCTGATTTGTTTGTGGTAATAAGCACTGATGTTATGGTAAATCTATCCTTCCACTGTAAACGTAGGCTGAAACCCAGCATGATGGACTTCGTGCTCATCCTAAAAATATATTTTTGGAAACACGACTTATATTTTCATGCATTGCTCAGAAAATGACATGAAGAATTGGTAACACCTAGTAGCAATGTCTTAATTGGCTATAGTGGTTCTTCTAGTAGTAGAAGATGTCTTGCCATACAGTTTATGCTGGACAATCTAATTAATTACCAATGACATATATTTGCAAAATGTATGCTGTTGATTTGTTTGAGGTAATAAAGCACTGATGTTCTGGTAAATCTGTACCTTCATCATAAACATAGGCTGAAAATTACACACAAAAATTACCTTTACCAACAAAGTCAGTCAGCCACTAAGACAAATATGAAACAAAAATTAAAACTTTGATGAACAAAAAAAAACATAAGTATATTTCCTTTTTCTCCTAACAAAATTCTGGGTGTCTAAGGACCATGTAAATAACCCAATGCATTATTTTCTTGTGCGTAACCAAATTTTGTATTTTCCACTTCTTTTCTTGCTTTTCAGTAACTGTATGATATATTTTTGTTAATAAAATGTAATTATCTCTACTAGAATTTTCCCATTAAATTGTATTCAAATAAAAAGTATTCAAATTATTTTTGAATTTAACTGTTTGCTATCTATTGGTGTTTAGAAGTTGGGATATCAATAGAAATGTAAACCAAAAAACAAAAAGAAACTTTAATTAATTGGCTTTACAATGATATGATATGATAGCAAAATGAAATGTAGCCCATGTTCTAACATAGGGCCTAAGCAATTCTTATTTGAAATTCCAGATGAATATGTTCATAAGTTTAAGCACAAAAGCATTTCAAACAAACAGATATTGACTCACTTTTATATATATAAGTATGAATGTTTGTTTATAAACTAGAATACGTTTGAAATTAAACACGATTGAAAGAAAACAGAATCAACATTAAAGCTGTGTATTAGTAGCTGTAAAAACAAGCTCTTATCAGTCACACACACACACACACACACACACACACACACGCACACACACACACACACACACACACACACACACAATTAAAGTCAAGTTATATCATTTTAATGTCATTCAGTAAATGGCATAACTTCGTGCTGCCTTCAACTCATTGAGTCACATAATAAAATGATGATTTATGTAAGTTTATTTAAAATTGTTTCTAATTCCTATTTATAATTTATAAAATTGTAAGTGGTCATAATATAACAATACTTACATATGTATGAAGTGGTGTGTGTGTGTGTGTGTGTGTGTGTGTGTGTGTGTGTGTGTGTGTGTGTGTGTGTGTGTGTGTGTGTGTGTGTGTGTGTGTGTGTGTGTGTGTGTGTGTGTGTGTGTGTGTGTGTGTGTGTGTGTGTGTGTGTGTGTGTGTGTGTGTGTGTGTGTGTGTGTGTGTGTGTGTGTGTGTGTGTGTGTGTGTGTGTGTGTGTGTGTGTGTGTGTGTGTGTGTGTGTGTGTGTGTGTGTGTGTGTGTGTGTGTGTGTGTGAAAGAGACAATTATAGTGTTAGACATCATAAATTAAAAATTAATTATTAAAAACGTTTAAAACTGAATCGTTGGATTCAATTTATTAATTATGATAGACTGATAATCATTATTTACTTTTTTCTAGCACACCCAAATTGTGTACTGTTCATAACACATGGTGGTGTATTGAGTCAACATGAAACTATTGATGCTGGAGTTCCAAATGTTGGTATTCCTTTTTTTGGAGACCAGCCCTTTAATGTTAAATACAGTGAAGACGCTGGGTTTGGTATCAAGCTAGCATACAATGAAATAACAGCTGAAACCGTTTATGAGAGAATAAATACAGTTTTAAGCAACTCATCGTAAGTCAATATATTTTATTTTGATGTCACTTATTAATTAGTTCTTCATAGCTGACATCAGATCAATGTCTTACTCAAGTAAATGACATTTGATGCAATGTCAGTTAGTATTTATAATGTATAAATGTTTAACCTGTATTATTTTATTAAACAGGTTCAACAAAGGTTGATTCATAAATTTATGGTATAAATATAGTGAGTGGAACTGTAAGTGAAATCATTCAGCATGTGCACTGTGGTCATGAATAGGCTTTGCAGTGGTCACATTAAACGTTGTTGCAGTTCAGGGACTAAGGAGCCCCTGCCAAAGGAGCTATGGTAGTCTATTATTTAGAGTTTGTTAGTGTATGTCTCTGCCAGTGGCACCCCGTGCTTAGGTTGCACGGTTGCACAACCCCCGATTAAATCCCCAATTGTATTTTAAATTATTGAATTATGAATAAAACAATAAATAATAATAATGTTTTCACGCTAAGTAATCGTAATTAATCATTTTGCGATTGAAAAGTGCAAAGCAATACTAAAAACTGTACACACACTCTTGCCGCGGTTTACATGGCAAGTGTGCACCAACTGTGATGCGCTTTGTATACGGGGAAATACACTGGAGTAGTGCTGTGGCTGTATAGACATGGGTGCTCCTATTGCAACGATATAGGCTCGCTTGGTGTGATTAGGGACTGCAAACCCCACATGTACTCGTATGTTACGGTGCCACCAGTCTGTTGGTAAATAACACGTGGTGCGCCAGATAGGAATTAGTAAGTTTATGTTGTTATGCTACTTGAGTTAGTGTCGGTTGAATTTTTTGTGAATTTCGTTGTTAGTGTCAGTTAAGTGTCAATCCAATTCATCGTTAAATGTAAATAGTAGTACATATAAAGGATTAAGGTGTCATAGTGTAAGATATTTATTATATTTAACTGTTAGGATGCAATGAATTCTGTCGTAAACTTAACGAAAACGCTGTTCAGTTTACATCATATTGAGAAAAAAAATTAAATTACGAGAGTAGGTAGGCTACACCAGATTTTTCAAATTTTATCAAAATGTAAAATCAGGTAATAGAATATTTAATCGTAAATTTAAAAAAAAATTTATACAATAACTATTCATGGTTATGTGGGTGACACTAAAATTGCATTATTTTGTTTTCTTTACGTATTGTTTGGAGGGGAGGAGACTTGGGCATTTTCTGTTCAGATAATAAAACAATTTAATACCATTCAACCCAACTGCAACTGCCAAATTTTTCAACCACCAGCCGCCACTGTTCTCTGCTTGTATTATGCTTAGAATAAAACTGTATGTGAGCAGTGGCGAAGCGTGACAAAATAATTTGGGTAGACATAAAAAAACCAGTCAACAGCACTCTAATGAACCAGTAAAACTATGGAAAATAGAGATACCTCTACCTCTATCAGATAACAGCTGACTGTCGCATTTCATTATACGTATAATTAGGCCTAAATATAAAGAAAAAACTATAGTAGTGTTCAGTGGCGGCTGGTAATGTTTTTGACTGGGGGGGGGGCAAAATTTAGTTGTACCCATATATTATGTAAAAAAAGTCACCAGTAGAAGCTAAATTATTGCTATTATCATAAAATAATTGTAAAATTGAATCTTTTGCTTCACTACTAAAATTATTGTTAATATCAAAAACCTCCCTTGCAAACTACCAATATTTAAACAGTGTTTGAAACAAATTATTTACATACCTAAGCAGTTCACGTTCCTAAACTTAAATATTTAAGAAATTATATTATTAAATGCATGCATTACTAAATAAAATATATTTGTTCCCTACCTTGGATTAGTTTATTTGCTTGAACATGAAATCCATTCTCCTCTCCTTTTGTTTGGCAAAATGGTCAATAACTAATTCATTGAAGTTAGGAGTTATTTCTAACTTTTTTTTTTCTATTGAACACATTCCCAGAGCACTTAGTCTGTCCTTTTTCATTGTATTAAGTGTAAATGTTTTAATGCGTTTGAGAATTGAGAAACATCGTTCACTTTCTGCTGTAGTCATAGGGATTGTACAAATAATTTTTAATAGTTTTACCAGTTCGGGAAAAACAGTAACTAGATTGTTTTCATATACAAAATTGAGTAGAACCAATCCGCCAGTTGCCTTTGTGAAGTCAGGCCTGCTGTATAGAACTACCAGTTCATGTCTTAATGCAGTTTCATTTAAATTAAATTCTTCAGCAGCAATTTGTAACTGTGTTTCTGGAAAGATAAGCTGATGTTTAGAAAACAGGGTTGGTTGCAACAAAACTGCTATTGCTAAATGGTCTGAAAATAAAAATCTGTTGTCTATGTTGATAACTATTATGTCACAAACTTCTTTAGCTGCAGTCTTCTTGCTTTCATCAAAACGTGACCTTTTTGGATTTTGTGATGATTCTCCAAAATCATTTGTTGCAGACAGACTGGCATCAAAATCAATATAATCTCTGACGTTTTGAATGTGTGACTTGAATGAGGCAACATACTGGTGTGTTTTAATACTGTCAATTTCTACTTGCTGTAATTGATTAAACAAAATGTCACAGGCTGGCATAATTTTGTTGAAAAATGTTAACCAAAAATTAAAATCATCATTATTTAATGTGTTTTTCAGTCCTAGTGCTTTCTGAACAGTGGACTTGTCACTCTCGTCATCTATGATTTTTTCAAGAACAGCAGAAATGTCATTTTTATGAATAAATACTGTTGTCACACAACGGGATTTAAAATTCCACCTGGTATTAGAACATTTTGGGAGACGTTTCTTTACTACTTCATCAAGTATGGCAGTTCGCTTGGAAGATCTTGAAAAAAATGTTGTAAAGCCATCTAAATTACAGAAAAATATTTTTACTTGCTTGATTTGTGATGCAGCGCGCTCAATAATTAAGTTTAGTTGATGGGCATAGCAGTGTATATACTGGGCATTCTTGTACACAGCTTTAACTTTTGCTTGAACACCGTTACGTTTTCCACTCATTACTGCTGCCCCATTGTAACTTTGTGCAATAATTTTACTAGGCATCTTATCAAGTTCTAATTTTGCTAATTCTTCAAAAATAGTATTACTAATACCTTCAGCGGAGTGATCTTGTGGACTGACAAAACTGATAAATCTCTCATATAATTTTCCGTTCAATTCATACCTCACAACTAACACAATTTGTGACAGAGTGGCACAATCCGTGGTTTCATCTGCTTCAATTGAAATGTAGTCAGTTTCATTTATTTCTTTTTTTATTAGTCCAATGCACACTGTATAAATAAAATCCAAAATTTCATTTTGAATTGTTTTAGAAAGACCAACGAAAACCCTATTGTTTGTTTTTTCAATATGCTCTCTTAAGGTGCTATCTAGGCCTGCCATTAAATTTACTGAGCCCCTAAAAATACCTGGATTCTCAGATGTTAACCAAATACACTGTACTCACCGTCTATGGCCTTTCCGTGATGTTTTTTCTTGTTTACATGTTTCGAGGCGCTTGCCTCATCATCAGAACTTATAAAAATTAATTTATGTCATAAATGATGACATTTGTCAAAATATTAAAAACACAATACGGCAATTATACTATGTACATAACCTGCTTTAAAAATGTTAGGTGTGTCTTGCAAGACAACACGCGCCATACTGACGAAATCTAAGCCTTATCTCGACCATATCGCATAGCGGTATCGTACAGTATATTTGATTTATACTGTAATTGGTCGTTCAACACGTGTGGCTTGGTACTGGCATCGTTGTATGCTTTGTAAATCTCATATTCTTCAAGGGCGTTCAAATAACCCCCTTTACTGCAGAAATGAAGGGGTATTAAATTCGAGCTAAAATCCATGTAACTGTGATTGTTGTCTATAAGGTACCTGGCGAAATTTGACTTGATATTGTCAAAGTTGTAAACTCGTGTAGGGGGTCTATGTTCAGAAAATCTTTTCAAAAAACCTCGACCCGTCTGGCCCACATAAAAAGCCTCACAGTCGTTGCAGACTAGCTTATAAACTCCTGTTTTATTTTCAAGACTAGTATGTTCACGGCTGCGGAGATTATTTAAGATGTTATTACTAGTCTTATAGGAAACGACTATGTTGTTGATTTTATTAATGGTTGACTTAAAAATCCCGGGCATGAAATGCGTATAAGGTGCTGCAATGTACTTGCATGCCTTTGTTTCGAGGTTCTCATTTTTATTATTTATATCTTTAGTTTCATTTTTAATAGTGTTACTCTTCTTTTTCTTTTGTTTTTTTTTTAAATATTATCTATTATTCTTTCGTTGTACCCGTTGTTAACCGATTTTAAGTCAAAAATCGCTGGTCGCTGGTGCGTAGGATAAGCAATGTTCTATTCTGTTACGTCCTAGCATGTGAGACATCTCAGAATTTTTTATGAGTTTTGCTACCAGCATGTTTAGCGGCTTTAGCTTCAAAATTTTTTATAATGCCTACTCCAACTTTGCTCCATGGTTACTCTCCATTAAACATCAAACAATAATTGCAATGCAGATTTTTGTTTCGCTTATAACCAGAGAGCCATCTACATTTACTATACCAAACCTTCTGAAATTTTCAGACAATTTTTCCATCCTTCTGCGACAAATCTAAAGGCGGCCGAGATATTTTTGACTTTAGCAATACCTTTTGCTCTAGTTTTGGACACGTTACAAAGGTAATGTACTGATTTCGTATTTTAACAAAAATTCTAGTGAATCAAAGTTGTCAAAGTTCGTATCAAATACTTCTGCGACAGAACTGGTACTAAATGTATTCATTTTGGTGGATTAAATCAATTAAACAGTATGCTTTAAACACTTAAAGGATGACACTTAAAAATGTTAATAAATTATTAATAAATAATTAGTACATAAATGATCACACACTTCTTAGTCTGTAACACTATATAAAAAATTAAAAATAATTTGTGAACTCAACAAAAACAAATATTCACTAGGCACGCATAATGAAAGAAACACAGGCGGCCAGGCAAAAATTCTGTACTATTCAGTCAGGGGAGACGTGTCTTTTGACGTGATGTACTGGACATATGATTATGCTGCGTGCGTAGGTCCCTTCCCGTTGTCATCAACCAAAGCCCTCCTCACCTCCAGCCTTGTTGAAAAGACATTCCAGGTAACGTCTACCCTGATACTCCGCGTACAGTTGTATGGCACAGCAAGGTTCCATGGATCACGCGGTCGCATCATGTCGCGTGATATTTAACTTCTTAAATTAGTTTTATACACTTTCTGAGTATCTTACGCATCTTAATCCATAAATAAAAGTTAATTACTTTATGAATAAATTATTTGGGGAGACACTGTCTACCCTGTCTCCCCTGACGCTTTGCCACTGTGTGTGAGTAATTTACAACTTAGTGGCACACATGTGAAAATTTATAGTATAAATTTGTAGTAAAAGAGATGTATGAACGTGTATGGTAATGTTTTGTGTCTCTTCTTATTCATATTGTTTTTAGTTTCAGTTAACAGTGTAGTGCATAAAAGTGATTTACAGACATTCTGACTAACACTCGTGTGAAAATATATTGTAGAAATGCTGTCCCATTTTGAACTTGGGTGTAGGAATGGGTATAGTAAGGATTCCCACAAATGGGAGGGCAGTTCCCAGAAACAATAAGTGTTGTACTCATAAATCCTATATTTCTCATATCCATTTTTCAGATACTTCAACTGTGAAAGCAGTTTATTTGTTATAATTATAATAGGATTAAAATTCCAATACTAAGCTGAAGCTTAAAGCCACTTGCTTTACATCACATTTCCAAATTTGCCTATGTATTTATCAAAGTCTCTACAACTTTAAAAATCACCTACAAGAACAAAAAGGCAAAGAAAATAGCAATTCAACAAACTGTAGTGTGACATGAATACAAAGTTCAGACCACTCCTAGATTACTAGCCATCAAGATGATCAATTAGATGAACACTGTGAAATAATGTTGTTGAAACAGGAAATAACAAATCTAATTTGTACTTTGATATAAACTAAGAATAAACTGCACTGTGAGAAAGCAAAAGCTATTTTATCTTTAAGATAAATATCTAAAAGGAATTTTAAAATTTTGTAACGAAATGTATAACGGAAATGTCAGATTTGACTATTAAGTCAAAGACAACCATTGACTACAACCATTAAGAATCACAAAGCCAAAGTAGTTTAGCAATTGTAAAATGAATATAATAAATATTATTGAAGCAGGCATCCGATAACTCAGTGTGTATGAAAATACTGTAATACTCTAAAGATAAAGTAACACTAGATATATCAACCAATCATTCCAGAAAATTATACGCCTATTACAATGACCTAGTACAATTATTGTATTTTTGTAACAAAAATGCATTTCAATTTCAGGTATCGTGAGAATGCTCGTAAGTTACAAACACTATTCCGAGACAGGCAATCTAGTCCTTTAGACACAGCTGTATACTGGGTGGAATATGTAATCCGTCACAAAGGTGCACCACACCTGCAATCACCTGCACCTCACATGTCGTGGATTAAATACTTGTCACTAGATACTATATTAACATTGACATTGGCACTCCTAATACTATACTTGCTGCTTCATTTTTTTGTACTGAATGTCATAAGACTTATTTGGAGGAGAAAACCAACAAAAGTAACAAAATCAAAAAAGGAAAACTAATGTTAGGCTGCTATAGAATTAGTAATCTATATTTGTAAGATAACAATTATGTTTTTGTAATACTTAATGATTTTCTTTTTACACGAAATAAACATTTTAAATAAATATTAAGTCTTAGTTACTTAATTTGTATTTACTTTTTCCCTAGCATGCCATGCATAACTGAGGAGGCATGGAATGTGACAACATTAAAGCTTGTTGAAGATGCCATTTGTTTTCAGAAAATGAATAGATGGTCAGCATTTTCAGAGTTGTCCTCCAGTTGGTGACCAATTGCTCACATGTTGGTAAACATTTGGTAACTGTCTCTTTATGATGAAAAAATGCCAATCAACTAGTATGTGATTGACTGTGATTGGATATAATGTTGGTTGGGAGTTCTCCAAAAGGTAGGAACATATGAGCACAATGTGTCCAATTCTCACTCATCAAAGGACAACTTACTTCTTTTCCATTATGCCTGAGGATGAAGCCCAAGGTTTAATGATTTAATGATCCAATGATATATAAAAAAATGATTTTCCCAGCAATGTTCCTGCAGTTTTTTTACCTTTGTTCTAACAGCAATCTTGAAGTCCTGGAAAAACTAGAATACAAATGAAAATACGCTTATTTAAAAATACACGATCTGCTGAAACACTTTAAACTAAGGTTCTTCTACTGTCAAATAGAATGTATCAACAGACATTGCTAGACAAGTTGAATGTTTCAAGAATTGTTTAAAAATTGCATGAGGACTGTTAATTAGCAACTAGAAAAACAAGAGCGAGAAAGATTAGTCATTACCCTAGCATATATCAAAGTTGCAAAATAATGCTGATAAAATTAGATCTCTTTTTAACCCAAAAATGAAATCCATTACTATGGCAGTGTTAAAAAGGAAAGCCAGTTTCAAAAAATATGCATTTTCCCTCTGCATTTCTAACAGCAAAAACATAAACCTCAAGGAATGTGTCTTATTTCTGAAAAAAACTGCACTTCTACAACAACCTTGGTGTATCCTAGCTTGAAACAAACAAAAAATATATTGGGTATCAGAAAAGACATGTGTATTGAAAAAATGTCAGAAGATATTGAAAGGAGGTAGTTCATGTGGTATGAAAAAGTTATAACAGAATGTAGTATATGGCCAAAAAGAGTTTTATAAGGGAATCCTAAAGCAGAATGTAGGAATGGAATTGAATAAAAGATGAGAGCACAGAACCTACACACATACAACTATAGTAACGTAGTAACACAGTAATAAAAAAAACTGAAAACTGGACACATAAAGGGCAGCAGTAGGAATTCATTATATAAATATAATACACATTTAGGTTTTACAAGAATATCTTTTTTTACACAAGTATCATTTTGTATAAGTATCATGTGTAGAACATGTGTCAAGAAAGGGACATGAATTATTCTCTTGTTATTTCTTGTCAAAGGCATTCCCAGTATTCTTAAGATATCTCACTTCAAAAACCATATTTTAAAACACACCTTCATACTTTCTCTGTTGGCTAAAGTTAATCATTTTTTGTTATATGCTCATAAGGTCCAACATATTTCATGGCTTCAAAATAAAATTTGAATTTTCTTTGTGAGTTATAATATTAATTTTAAAAGCCATATTTAAAGTACATTTGGTCTATGTTATTTGCATCAGACCAGAAAGTTATTTAATTTACATATTTTGACTTCTTACTTACTAAAATACTCGTCTTTAGATAGAACACAAACACAGTCTACACTTCTCTTTATACAAAGTGGTTGCAGATCTAGTTTTTTGATTTTCTAACTTTTTTCATTTTCTTATTAAATGACATTTATTTTACAGCTTAATTAATAACATAATAAACAAGTAAATAAATAATGTATTTCTTGCAGTTCTGGTGCAACCATACAGTTCACACCACCCTTCAGATGGCCCTGTAAATGTATATAAAACCAAATATTTATAAATTTAATTTAGCCATGCATGCAATAACTATGGGACGTGAATTCCCAAACATCAATAGTATGACACTAATCAAACATATACCACACAGTGGCACTATAATGAATATTTGGGGAAACTTAAATATAAATATAAAACACAAACACCTGACAAATTAATACCAGAACAAATATAAATCATAGTTGTCTTGATTATTCATCACTTCTTTCACAGCACTAACACTTATCTAAAAATGAAACTTTTTCTTGTGAACTTACTGTTTATTCTCTTCTCGTCGAACACGTTTCAGCGTACGTATTCGCCTTCTTCAGCTTAGAGACAGACTGCCATCATTTAGTAACGGTTGTTGTGTCGAATGTGTAGTGGGGGTGGTGTGTGGAGGAAGGGGATTGGTGCGGGGATTCAAATTAATGTTTGTTTTTTGTATAATTGTGTCAAAAAGTGTATGTGATTTATATTGTAATTGATCGTTAAGTATGTTGTTTGGTTGTGTTGTGTGGTGTTTATATATTTCGTATTGTTCAGTTGTGTTGAGTTTTCGACCTTTGGGTAAGTAATGTAAAATTTCAAGATTAGTGTCTATGTTGGTGTAACTGTGGTTTTCTGTGTGTATGTGTGTGGCAAATGCAGAGTGTATATTGTTGTTGGTTAAAGCTTTTAAGTGTTCAGAATAACGGGATGAAAAAGATCTTCCCGTCTGGCCTATGTAGAAACTATTGCAGTCATTACAATTTAATTTGTAAACACCTGTTTTGTTATATTTGTCTATGTCTGCGTTTGTATTATTGATGTGTTTTTTTATGCTATTGGTTGTTCTGTATACTATTTTGTATTTGTGTTTTCTGAATGTGTTGGCGATTTTGTGTGTGTAGGAGTTGTGGTATGTGAGTGTGATGTATTTATTGTGCTGTGTGTTGATGGTATTTTGTGTTTTGTTGTTTTTGTTTTTGATGCGTTTGTGTAGTGTGTTTATTAAATTAGGGTTGTAACCATTTTTGATTGCTATGTATTTTATTGTGTTGAGTTCGTCGGTGTAATCTTGTTTATTTAAGGCTATTTTCGTTAGTCTATGGAGCATATGGTTGAAGGCCGCATGTTTATGTTGTGTTGGGTGGTTTGATGTGTTGTGTATAACCATGTCAGTTGTGGTTGGTTTCCTGTATATTTTGTACGTGTGTGTATTGTTAGTTTTGTTAATTGTTAGGTCTAGAAAATTTATACTATTGTTTTGTTCAATTTCCAGTGTAAATTTTAATTTGTGGTGTATAGTGTTTATGTATTTCTGGAAGTTTTCAACTTGTCTTGTGTTGCCTTTGAATAAAAGTAATATATCACCTACATACCTGTGCCAGTATATAATTTTGTTAGTGTATTTGTTGTTGTTTATTATGTGGTTCTGTTCTATGTGGTGTATATATATTTCTGCTAGTATTCCTGATATGGGGGATCCCATCGGAGACCTTCTGTTTGTGTGTATATCTTGTTATTGTATGTAAAGTAATTTTGTTCTGTTATTATTTTGGTGAGTGTGATGATCTCTTGTATGTGTGTTTCAGGTGTGTTGTTTCGTCTGAGTAGTTGTTCTAGTGTTTGGATGGTTTCTTTGATGGGGACCATCCAAACACTAGAACAACTACTCAGACAAAACAACACACCTGAAACACACATACAAGAGATCATCACACTCACCAAAATAATAACTGAACAAAATTACTTTACATACAATAACAAGATATACACACAAACAGAAGGTCTCCCGATGGGATCCCCCATATCAGGAATACTAGCAGAAATATATATACACAACATATAACAGAACCACATAATAAACAACAACAAATACACTAACAAAATTATATACTGGCACAGGTATGTAGATGATATATTACTTTTATTCAAAGGCAACACAAGACAAGTTGAAAACTTCCACAAATACATAAACACTATACACCACAAATTAAAATTTACACTGGAAATTGAACAAAACAATAGTATAAATTTTCTAGACCTAACAATTAACAAAACTAACAATACACACACGTACAAAATATACAGGAAACCAACCACAACTGACATGGTTATACACAACACATCAAACCACCCAACACAACATAAACATGCGGCCTTCAACCATATGCTCCATAGACTAACGAAAATAGCCTTAAATAAACAAGATTACACCGACGAACTCAACACAATAAAATACATAGCAATCAAAAACGGTTACAACCCTAATTTAATAAACACACTACACAAACGCATCAAAAACAAAAACAACAAAACACAAAATACCATCAACACACAGCACAATAAATACATCACACTCACATACCACAACTCCTACACACACAAAATCGCCAACACATTCAGAAAACACAAATACAAAATAGCATACAGAACAACCAATACCATCAAAAACACGTCAATAATACAAACGCAGACATAGACAAATATAACAAAACAGGTGTTTACAAATTAAATTGTAATGACTGCAATAGTTTCTACATAGGCCAGACGGGAAGATCTTTTTCATCCCGTTATTCTGAACACTTAAAAGCTTTAACCAACAACAATATACACTCCGCATTTGCCACACACATACACACAGAAAACCACAGTTACACCAACATAGACACTAATCTTGAAATTTTACATTACTTACCCAAAGGTCGAAAACTCAACACAACTGAACAATACGAAATATATAAACACCACACAACACAACCAAACAACATACTTAACGATCAATTACAATATAAATCACATATACTTTTTGACACAATTATACAAAAAACAAACATTAATTTGAATCCCCGCGCCAATCCCCTTCCTCCACGCACCACCCCCACTACACATTCGACACAACAACCGTTACTAAATGATGGCAGTCTGTCTCTAAGCTGAAGAAGGCGAATACGTACGCTGAAACACATTCGACGAGAAGAGAATAAACAGTAAGTTCACAAGAAAAAGTTTCATTTTTAGATAAATATAAATCAATACAAAACATGACCCAATTTTTAAAACAATAAACAAGAGATACAGTTATACAACAAATTTATATATCATGTATATCACAATAACAACAATAAACCCCAATACACAAAAACCAATCAACAATAGCCAACAGCAACAACCAACCAGCACACAGATACTTCACCAGACTGAAAACCAGCATGGCTGATAATGATTGTACTGCTTAATGCTCAAAACATGTTCAAAGTGAGGAGAAAACATGTTGATTTTATACTAATATAGTATTAAGCAATTAACTAAGCAAGAAGTAAAAGAACAAGAGTTTGAGAGAGAGAGAGAGAGAGAGAGAAAGAGAGTGAATTACATTATGGTTCTGGTTCTGATATGGTTATTTACATCAAAATCAAACACATAACATGGAGAAAATTTAAAATTAAAAGTAAAATGTTTTTAGAAAAGTATTTGAGGTTTGACCAAAATGTTGTGCTATGTTTAAATTTCCTGCACTAAAATTGGGTTAAAAAAAAATTATAATGTTGGTACACCTTTGCAGGAACCAATCCACAGGGGGTGATGGAGCAAATCCCGCTGAAATGGTCACATCAGAAAAAGTTCTTTCATTGTCATTTGCTCGTAGAATGGTTTTGTGATTGTGAATATGATACAAAATTCATATCCCATTATGTAGGTTCATGGTTTTACTCTAAAATTACTTTAAATTATAACTGTACCTTACCACCACATTAATTTTTGTTTGATACATAACAAACACATATGTGATTTTATACTTGTGTTAACAAGCTTGTTGTATTGATAATAATACACTGCATTTTTTCTCTTCACTCATTCCTATCATTTACACTTTAGAACATTAAAGAATGGTCCAACTTCCAGCTTTTCATATCCCCTCCCAAAAGTCAACTCTTCTCCCCCCCCCAAATTGCTTGCTGGAACCACCCCTACTTGTTTATAACAACTGGTCAAATTTTAACCATATTGGATGTATAGTTTGGATATGATAATAAACTGATTGAGTTGTGATTTGATTTTTTGGCAATTTATTAATATCTTATAATGCATCTTAAAGAACTTTCTTTGAGTTTTGTATTAAAAAAAAGATGTAAAGTGGTGTGACATAGTGAAAATGTTGCAGAAGGCTTTTGTTGAGTCTAGTATGCATGAACAAGCAGTTTATAAATGGTACAAATGTTTTAAAGTTGGGTAAATCAGTTCAAGATGATTATAAATATATATACAGAATGTGTATATATATATATATATATAAATATAAATGTATATACAGAAAACCAGCTACAACTGACACACTAATACACAACACCTCCAATCACCCAATACAACACAAACTAGCTGCCTTCAGAACCATGATACATAGACTTAACAACATCCCCTTAGATGAAAAAGACTACAAAGACGAACTAAACATGATAAAATATCTAGCAGAATAACGGATATGACAGAACAATAGTCAGTAAACTCCTACACAAAACAAACAACAGACAAAGACAGAAAACAACAAATTCATAACACTAACATACATCAACAAACAAACTGAAAAAATAGCCCACAAATTCAAAAAAGCAGGATACAGAATCACTTACAAAACTACTAACAAAACAGAAAACACACTATCAAAACACACACACAAAACAAATTCGATCTACCCGGTGTTTACAAGCTAAATTGCTCAAATTGCAATAAATTCTACATAGGCCAGACAGGACGTGGATTCAAACAGAGATACATTGAACACACAAAGGCACTCCACTCCACTACAGAATCCATCTTTGCAAACCACCTCATTGAAGCAAACCACACATATAAAAACATTGACAATAACATGAACATTCTACACGTACACACAAAAGGCCGAAAACTAGACACTCTAGAACAATTGGAAATATACAAACACACAAAAACAAATAAAAACGACATCCTAAATGAACAGACACAATTCAAATCGCACGCATTATTCGAACATATCTCACCCCACACACACACAGCATCGATCTTTCGAAATTCGATTCCGTCACCCACAACAAGACGGACACCGCTACCAGCGGCAGCCTCTGAAGAAGCCTTTTAAAGGAGAAAACCGGTTCAGGCTGTAAGGTAAAACTTTATGCTTTTACTTATAAAAAACCTAGTGTTCCAAGTCGTTAATGTAATAGTGATATTTAATTAAGTAACGGATTTCGTTGTCCATGACGTGTCCGTTACTTAACTAAATATCACTATAATATTGACGACTCGGAACACAAAGTTTTTTATAAGTAAAAACGTAAAGTTTTACCTTACAGCCTAAACCGGCTTTCACCTATAGAAGGCTTCATCAGAGGCTGTCGTTAGTAGCGCTGCTCGTCTTGTTGTTGGCGACGAGAAAGTGTTTCGAAAGATTGAAGCTGTGTGTGTGTGTGGTGAGATGTGTTCGAATAATGCGTGCGATTTGAATTGTGTCTGTTCGTTTAGGATGTCGTTGTTATTTGTTTTTGTGTGTTTGTATATTTCTAATTGTTCTAGAGTGTCTAGTTTTCGGCCTTTTGTGTGTACGTGTTTAAGAATCAATTAAACAACTATATAAGAAAAAAGACGCTCTTAACCGCAAAGCATTAACACTACACCTACATATCGCCAACACATACGGACACAATTACATGACTGAACTAATACATCACACAAATGAATGGACAAAAAAACAAATACATATCATACAGACAAAACACGACAGAAAAATAAAAAACCTGACACCAATCAAAACAGATATAATTCCCTCGCACAAATTCTACCCACGTACAGTAAACCTCACGAACGTCACACTCACAAAAAACGAACAAACACTCCTTGATAAAGGCCTAAAACATAACATACATTACAAACATAACAACCAAACACTAACAAAGCTCATAATTGACACAGAAACAAATATACAAAACACAGCACCAGAACATCAAGACACATTAAGACATAATATAAACAACACAATAGGAGTACATAAGACACCAGACAACAACAACCACAACTCAGAAATACACACAGCCATCAAACTGAGGGAAAAGGCACACAAACACAACATCACATTTGTAAAAGCTGACAAAGGCAACACGACTGTAATTATCCCCACAGACAACCTACACAAAAAAGTACAAGACTTCATAGAACAGAACAACATCACAGAACTAAAACGCGACCCCACCGACAGATACCAAAACTCAGTAAAACAAATAGTCAACAAAGCCAAACACATTATGACACATAAACAAAATCCCTACATGAAACAAATCCGACCATCAGCACCTACACTCCAAGCGCTTCCCAAAATCCATAAAGAAGACATTCCGATCCGCCCCATTATCAACTACCGTAATGCCCCTGCACACAAACTGGCAAAATATCTAGACAAAATTATTAGACAACACACACAAATAGACAACAACATTGCAGTAAAAAACAACACTGACCTAGTAACAAAATTAAAAGACATACACATCCCCCATAACGCCACATTAGCCTCCTTTGACATTAAAAACCTGTACACAAACATCCCCATCTCTGAAACAATCACCATCCTACAAAACAAACTCAAACAGAACAACACACCAGACGAACTTATCAATGAAATAACAGAAACTCTGAACATTATCACAAAACAAAACTACTTTACTTATAACAATAAATACTACACACAGAACGACGGCCTACCCATGGGCTCCCCCATATCCAGCATTCTAGCAGAAGTCTTCCTCCAACACTTAGAAAAAACAAAAATACTCACAAACAATGACAGACACTCACATAAAATACTATATTGGCACAGATACGCTGATGACATTCTAATACTATACAGGGGAAACAAAAGACAATGTGAACAGTTGCTAACGCACATAAACAAAATACATAAAAACATAACCTTCACTGCCGAATACGAACACAACAATACCATAAACTTCTTAGACCTCTCCATCACAAAACTAGAACACAGGCACAAATTCAGTATATACAGAAAACCAACTACAACTGACACACTAATACACAACACCTCCAATCACCCAATACAACACAAACTAGCTGCTTTTAGAACCATGATACATAGACTTAACAACATCCCCTTAGATGAAATAGACTACAAAGACGAACTAAACACGATAAAATATCTAGCAGAATCTAACGGTTATGACAGAACAATAGTCAGTAAACTCCTACACAAAACACAAAACAAACAACAGACAAAGACAGAAAACAACAAATTCATAACACTAACATACATCAACAAACAAACAGAAAAAATTGCCCACAAATTCAAAAAAGCAGGATACAGAATCGCTTACAAAACTACTAACAAAACAGAACACACACTATCAAAACGCATGCCCAAAGCACAAAACAAATTCGATCTACCCGGTGTATATAAACTAAATTGTTCAAATTGCAGTAAATTCTACATAGGCCAGACAGGACGTAGCTTCAAACAGAGATACATTGAACACACAAAAGCACTCCACACCACTACAGAATCTACCTTCGCAAACCACCTCATTGAAGCAAACCACACATATAAAAACATCGACAATAACATGAACATACTACACGTACACACAAAAGGCCGAAAACTAGACACTCTAGAACAATTAGAAATATACAAACACACAAAAACAAATAAAAACGACATCCTAAACGAACAGACACAATTCAAATCGCACGCATTATTCGAACACATCTCACCACACACACACACAGCTTCAATCTTTCGAAACACTTTCTCGTCGCCAACAACAAGACGAGCAGCGCTACTAATGACAGCCTCTGATGAAGCCTTCTATAGGTGAAAGCCGGTTTAGGCTGTAAGGTAAAACTTTACGTTTTTACTTATAAAAAACTTTGTGTTCCGAGTCGTCAATATTATAGTGATATTTAGTTAAGTAACGGACACGTCATGGACAACGAAATCCAAGAATATTTAGATGAACATCAACACCTAAGTGACATCATAACTGCTGTATTCACCAGGTATGCACCATGTGACTTTTTTCTCTTTTCAAGACTTTACACTACACTACAAATAAGAACACTATACACTAAGATTAAGCAAACATTAAAAAGGCATAAAATAAAAATCATTAGGTCAGTTCAAGGCTATACAACAAAATGTATTCCAGAAATGTTTAGAGGTTGGAAAGTAGTTAGTATAAATGTGTTCCATCTAACTGGAACACTTTAAAGGGAACAATATAAATGTAGAAGAATAAAGACATCATTTTTTAAATAAACAAAAACTGCATGAACACTTTGACTATACTTTTAATCATAAGCTAAAACTATTCTGATGAGTACAGTACCAATGAAAATACCTTCTGAAAAAAAAACATTAACCAATGTTATACATTAACTATGTTTTCCTATAACTAAGTATATGCTACTAACAGATGCTCTGATGTCCAACTTAGTTAACAAGTACAAGTACAAGGTCTGTACAATTTAGTCAGCAAGAGTTGCAAATAATCAACTCTAGTATGGTTAAATACCAGAAACTGAGTAGCAGTTATAACATACACACTTATTTCAAGTACATAAAGCATCTCAAGTTATTTCAAGTATTAATACAAGCTTACCATGTAATGCATTTCTTATCTAAACACATTTCATCATTATTATAAACTAGTAAGGTCCTTGAGCTGTAGAACTCGCTATTTTGGACAGAACATCTGTATTATTAAACCTTGGCTGTAGGCAGGAGGCAGAGAGTTTAAGGGTTCAAACCCCTCTTCAAACATCCCATTCAAATGAAAATCTGTAATGTGTCATTTTATTGCAATGTTAAAGTAAATATAAATATTATTCATAATACCAAACATTAATTCATTCTATCTATTGTTACATAATGCAGAAAAGTGTTATGCCATTATGGAACGTTCTGGTACATTGGAGAACGTTGTTCTACTCTTTTCTCAGCTATTCCCGCAACTGTAATGTGTACGTGATGCTTGACATGCGAGGCAGTATTATGTAACGCAAAATGTCTCATGCGTTCGATGGTGTCATTCTAGAAACTTCTTCACTAGCCCAACGGTGTGTGTTTCTACCATGGCCACGCTGAGGTATTCTCTAGAATTTTCACGTGTTTGTTAAAGGCACATGTTATGGAACCTTGCAGACTATAAATAGCCCCATACCTGTGGCATTTAATTCAGTTATTGTTGGGCGATTTACACAGTGCGGTTCGAAGTATTTTGGCGAAGTGTTATGTGTTTTATAATTGTGCGGGACAATTATAATAGACTTGTGTTTTATGTTAGCATTTTTATTGTGTGTGAACAATTTTTATTTGATTTGTTGTAAGAGACTATCTTGTTGATTACAAACTGTTTAATTGTGATAATTAAAGCTGGTAATTAGGGATTTAATTGGTGTCTTGTATTTTGTTTTCCACTGTACCGTACGACGATCAGTGAGATCATCGTAACACTATAAACAGAAATGTTTTAGGTAACCATAATATTTACCCATTCTACTTTTTGTTGAACAACCCTAAAATGAAATTCTGCATATCTCCATGAATTAGATAAAATAAGTAAATTTTATATTTTTAAGCCTGTAAGTACAGTTCTTCATATATACAATTCTCAGCATTAGCCAAGAAACACCAAGAGGAGGTGACCATGTGCTGGTTTTCTTGAGAAACCGGCGTTTGTATAAAGGAGAATTTATTAATATAATTGCGATTTATTCATTAAGCGTCGTTCTGTATTTACTGTGTGTTACTGCGGAGTTGGGGGCAAGCCCGCGCCATCTGTGGGTGAAAACTTGTAATCTGGTTCGCTGATCAGACTCGCTGACTGCACGTTCGGGTCAGTCAGTGCCCTGCTACAGAAGCGAACACAGCAGTCTAGACGTCTCTCCCGGCAGTGCAGAGCTTGTATAATTGTGGTTTTCTTTCTTCTCTTTTATGCATAAGTAAAGGCTCAATCGACCTCCGGGTTCCCGAGGTAGTTGGAGATGTGACTCCAGCATGGTGTAACTCCACCTTCACCATGAACTGAACTCCATTAGACTTTAGTTCCGCTGCTGCTGGAAGGGACACCACTGTAAGGCATGTGAAAATTTCTAAATGGGGTGGTGATAAAAATATACACACTGTCCGCCAGGATTTTACAATGTTTATAAAATTATACAGGCTGTACTGACACTTAAATTTATGATTGTATTTTCTTGCTGTTATGGTCAATTCAGATTTTCTTTAAATTTTTATATTTTTATAAAATGAAGGATTTTACAATGTTTATAAAATCATACAGGCTGTACTGACACTTAAATTTATGACTGTATTTTCTTGCTGTTATGGGCAATTCAGATTCTTTCTTAAATTATAATTGCATAAAATTATACAAGCTGGGTGCCAGCTTCTATATCCATATATTGCATTAATAAACCATATAGGCTGTTCACAAGGCATGTTTTAAACTTATGAATTGTGGTTGTGTGTTCTTGATTATTATTCTATGGATAATTGCATTATAATAATTATAGAGGTTGACCATTGGCCGGATAAAAGAAAAAAAAAGG
This sequence comes from Magicicada septendecula, assembly GCA_034769895.1. Classification (NCBI taxonomy): domain Eukaryota; kingdom Metazoa; phylum Arthropoda; class Insecta; order Hemiptera; family Cicadidae; genus Magicicada; species Magicicada septendecula. The sequence continues at coordinate 337,145,152 of CM068367.1, read as the reverse complement.
AGAAATATGTTGTACCTTGTCTGTGATCTATATGTATATATGTATGTATGTTAAATCATGTGTTATCTTTATGTCAGGTGTTATAAAAAAAAAGATATTTGAAATATTTGGGGTTGTGATATTTAAACAATTTATGAATTTATGACATATGAATATGATTAAAAATACAAAAATATGATTTAAGAAATATTACTATAATTATGTGAATTATGAAAACACATGAAATAATAAAAGTTATTTGTTTGTTAATAGAGTTTTAATTGCAAGTCTAGGCCTTCTGCCTAGTCCTAAATATCTAGTAGCCTCTCCGTTAGAAGAAAAAAAAAAGAAAAAACAAAAAAAAAGAGGAGGGGTTACAGGGGTTACAAATGGTAGCAGAGCGTGGTTCTATCTAGGGTTGAAACCTTGGGTCCTTTGGTGTGACGGGGCTTGCAAACTTGGAAATAGTCGGGGAGAATTATAACTTAGAAAAATTTAAAAGAGATTAATATATATGCCTATGTTGTGTTATGTTCAATGTTTTTATATATTATGTTGATGTATGATTGTCAGCCTGTTCTGCATTTGTAAACTTGGTGCCGCCATGAGGCATGCATGCTTTGGTTGGAAAATGTTTGGGTCATTTGAGACTTGAATTACCGGAGAACTGGGGCGTTGTGATGGTAGTGGACTGTATCATTAATTGATATTCGAATAATAGCGCGTTAGTTGGCGGGATGCGGTATGGCCCGATCGGAAGTCGGTATCGTCGGGGATAGTGGCGCAGAGTTCATTGTTTGAAGTATTTTTTTGGGGGGGGAATTCAATGTTGGGCTTTGATGGTTATCAAGTATGTATTTGCGGAATGTGATATGTCGTGATAGGTGTTAGGTGTTGTGGATTTCATGTATTATGTTAGTGTCAAAAATTGTTTGTCCTCTTGTGTGGTGTGGATGAGAGCTAGTTCAGGATAGTGGATCAGGTCTCCGCAATGCTAGGGAACCCGGGGTCTACTTGAAGGAAGAATAGTACTCGAGTTTTTCTGTTTTTGTAAGTTATGTTTGTGTTAGGTATTGCGTTGGGATTCATATTTCATTGTTACGTTTGTGTATTGTGTAATTCTGGCGGGGGTAGGTTATCAGAGACTGCCCAACCCTATTTCCGGCGTTCTCCAGTTACTTCCGGTGGTGGATGGACAAGATGAGAGCAAGTTGTTGGTTTTCTTGGACCTTGTCCTGCAGTTGGCAGATTTCCCGGGGGTGTCCGATGGGGTACTCTTGTCCCTTATATCGGTATTGCCGGGGTTCATTGGCTGTGCTGGTCACCAACACTCTGCGTCATGGTGGCAGTATCGACTCTCTCCATGGGGAGGTGTTGGACTTCTTTATACCCCATCGATGACGTGACCAGTTGAAATTAAAGTTGTTCTATCGTGTACAGGCCAATGGAGAGGCGTTGGCGGACTTTGTGCATGATATACGTAAAACGGCCCGGATTTTAAGGTTGGGGTTGCCTGAGAGGGACATTATACAGGTTATACTAGAAGGGCTGACTCCCCAAGAGAGATCTCGTTTGGTGTTTGCAGACCGTCCACGTTGTTTTGCGGATCTAGACCGGTTGTGTGTGATCTCCAGAACAGTCCAGGCGAGTGACGAGTCCCGGGAAAGAGCTGTCAGAGGTGACCCATACTCAAGTGGTTCATTAGAAAGAGCTAAAAATGACAAACATGGTGGTTGGTGGAGAACACAGGAAACTGTGAGAAAAACTGAATATTTTAGAAGTAATGAAAGCTACAAGGAGGTAGCAAGTGAAAAGACGGTAACAACAGTTACAGAAGAGAAAACAAATACATGTGAAATTATCAGTGGAAGGAGAAGTTATATTAGTGAACCAACATCGGCCAGTAGGGATCCTGTAGCAAGGCTTTATTCCTATTTGGAAAGAAAAGACACTTTAAACGTTCCAGAGTATTACAAGTGCCTAATAGAGTAGTGGATGAAGAAGGTGAAGAGGAAGAAGAAGAGGGGAATTACTTCGGTGGATCAACACAAAACAACAAGAACACGTCTGTTAACACTGAATTATAAGACTCAGATATGATGTCACAGTTGAATCCAGATACCGCAGAATTTGTTCCGGTATCTCCATCTCGGTTCATGATGGATCCTGATTCTGTAATATCATCGCCTACGCATGGTTATGAGAAGTCACTTGATGGTGTAGCCTTACCATCGCAAGTAGAAGTTAATTTAGACATTGCACATAGACCTGGACAGCTGGATTCCATGGTGGAAAATGTTGAGGACGCTATGGTTGCTGAAAGTGGTGAACGAGAGGAATCAAAGGAAGAGGCAGAAGAGCGGTCTGCAGATGCTGCACAGGGAAGTATAGTTATAGGTGTTAAAGAGACTGAAGTTTCTGAGTTTGCGGATGGACACGGGGTTGTCCATGCTGCAAGTGTAGTTGAAGGAGATGAGGTAGAAGTTGAGGATGAATTTGGTGGCAGCGTTGTGAAGTGTGCGAGTGAGAATGATGTAGTGTGTGTGCAGATTTGCGGACGGCTTCTGTATGTGATGCTGAGAGTTCTGACGAACGGAAAGAGGTTTTGTATGGACCAGATGAGCAACTAGAGGATGATGAAGAGGTACAGTATTATGATGGTGGTAGTGGACGTGATGCCGATGATGTTGATGATGAAGAAAATTTAAATTATGATGGGTGAACGTGTTGATGAAAAGGAGGATGAAAATGAGATTGGAGAGGAGGTTGGTGAAGAAGTTTGTGAAGGAGCTGGTGATGAGGGTGGTGAATAAATTGGTGAGGAGCTGGGTGAAGATGCTGTTGAAGATGGATCAGATGAGCAACTGGAAGATGGTGAGGAGGTGCAGTGTCGTGATGGTGATTTGGATTATGGGGACGAAGAAGGGGAAATGGTAGAAGAGGAAGAAGAGCATGAAGAAGAAGTGGAAGAGGAAGAAGAGGATGGTAAGGAGGAAGGAATAGAGGGGGAAGAAGAGGAAGGGTTGGAAGAAAGAGAAGCAGGGGAGGCAGAAGCAGAGGAGTTAGATGATGAGGATAATCCAAATCGGGGTGAAAGTAGTGATGTAAGTTGCTGTGATTCTGATTCATAAGAAACAAATCAGTACAGCTCAACACGAGATAATTTCTCAGAGAGTGATGTCCGGAAGGAATGCGTACATAAAGTCTGTCATGGAAAGGTGAGAAGAAGCGGGTAACGGGTAGCAGGTAGATGTTCCCCACAGTCCCAGTGGTGTTCGTCTACTTCAGGGATGCGCCCCTGCCCGCGTGAGTCTTGGTTTTCTCCATTCATCCTTATTTCCGGAGGAAGCCATGTCCTTACCTCGTGTCCTCACTCTTGACCTTCAGTGATCCTTGCCCTTTTCATCTTCCCGATTTTCCTACCTCTCCCCTTTAGCAAAACATAAAATAAAATTAAAAAAATTTAGAGAAAGGAAAAAGAAAAATCAAAAAAGGAGTTAGAAAAATCTGGTTGGAAATGTTGTGACTAGGTTGGTGCTGTTGCTGTTGTTGTTTATTTTATAATTTAATGAAGTTTGTTCTGTTCTCCTAAGTGCGGATTTTCTTGTGAGTCACCGGAGGAGCCTTGTGGTATAGAAGATTAGGGGTACCATGCTGGGTATCCAAGGAGGCAAGTGTGTGGCAACCATGTTGTCCTTTTGGGGTGGGGGTGTGATGGTTTTCTTGAAAAACCGGCGTTTGTATAAAGGAGAATTTATTAATATGATTGCGATTTATTCATTAAGCATCGTTCTGTATTTACAGTGTGTTACCGCAGAGTTGGGGGCATGCCCACGCCATCTGTGGGTGAAAACTTGTAATCTGGTTCGCTGATCAGACTCACTGACTGCACGTTCGGGTCAGTCAGTGCCCTGCTACAGAAGCAAACACAGCAGTCTACACGTCTCTCCCGGCAGTGCAGAGCTTGTATATTTGTGTTTTTTTTTCTTCTTTTTTATGCATAAGTAAAGCTCAATCGACCTCCGGGTTCCCGAGGTAGTCGGAGATGTGACTAGAGCATGGTGTAACTCCACCTTCACCATGAACTGAACTCCATTAGACTCTAGTTCCGCTGCTGCTGGAAGGGACACCACTGTAAGGCATGTGAAAATTTCTAAATGGGGTGGTGATAAAAATATACACGCTGTCCGCCAGGATTTTACAATGTTTATAAAATTATACAGGCTGTACTGACACTTAAATTTATGATTGTATTTTCTTGCTGTTATGGTCAATTCAGATTTTCTTTAAATTTTTATATTTTTATAAAATGAAGGATTTTACAATGTTTATAAAATCATACAGGCTGTACTGACACTTAAATTTATGACTGTATTTTCTTGCTGTTATTATGGGAAATTCAGATTCTTTCTTAAATTATAAATTGTAATTGCATAAAATTATACAAGCTGGGTGCCAGCTTCTATATCCATATGTTGCACCTTTTAATAAACCATATAGGCTGTTCACAAGGCATGTTTTAAACTTATGAATTGTGGTTGTGTGTTCTTGATTATTATTCTATGGATAATTGCATTGTAATAATTATAGAGGTTGACCATTGGCCGGGTAAAAGAAAAAAAAAAGGAGAAACATGTTGTACCTTGTCTGTGATCTATATGTATATATGTATGTATGTTAAATCATGTGTTATCTTTATGTCAGGTGTTATAAAAAAAAGATATTTGAAATATTTGGGGTTGTGATATTTAAACAATTTATGAATTTATGACATATGAATATGATTAAAAATACAAAAATATGATTTAAGAAATATTACTATAATTATGTGAATTATGAAAACACATGAAATAATAAAAGTTATTTGTTTGTTAATAGAGTTTTAATTGCAAGTCCCGTCTCACTGGACCCAGCACATTTTATGCTTCTTCTAGGCCTTCTGCCTAGTCCTAAATATCTAGTAGCCCCTCCATTAAAAAAAAAATTATAAAAAACAAATAAAAAATAAGGAGGGGTTACAACCATACCTCGTTATGATGATTAATAGACATGTTGCTGTACCTTAAAATAAAGTAAAGAAAAATTATGAAAATCCAACTACTCTACTATATTTTAGTAAAATAACAATAATTGAAAAGCAGACAATCATTATTAATTTTTTGTTATTATAAATACCATAAACACTGAATAGTTTTTTTATTACAGTTATAACCATAATGCCTAAATGACAAATAATTTAGTCCTAACTTTTAAGTTTATGTGTTTCTGTAGATAACTACAGGCCTGCTTGAAATACTTTTTACAAGTATACATGTAATGATACTTGTATACTGTATGCTGTATACTGTTCGCTGTAATGATAACAACGTATAAATTTTTTTACAAAGTTTTGAAAGTGGTCCAAAGTTTTCATAGGATGTTGACAGGTATTAGTTTTGTCAAATTAATGAAGATACTGAGTTCATATTGTGAATAAAAGTCTATGAAATTTTATGCCCCACATAGACTTTTAAATGTTTTAAAAATTTGTATTTTCATTTTTGACATGTGGTGTTCGTAAAGTTAAAAAATTGTCTGTGTAAACACTACATTCAGAGTTGGTTTAAAATTCCCTTTAGTCTGATACCTGGCATGAATTTTACAGTTTTTTTTAAGTGTTATAACTTCTTTGGGTCCTGTTGTCCTAAAATTTTGAAATTTTCAAAACTGAATACAATATTCAGATTTTGGTTTAATTTCTGTTTAATTTTATAATTTCCATGGATTTTTGAAATGTTTATATATTTTTGGACTCTACTGACTAAAAATGCTATTAAATTTCTAAAACTGAACACTATATTATGATTGTGATAAAAATTCTGTTTAACTTGATAAGCCAACTGAATTTTTGTGATTTTTTGGTGGACCCCAGATCACTTTCCTCCTGCTTCCCTATTTTGAGGGATAAATATAAAAAATAGGGTTCTGTAAGGGCACAGATATGCATGTCAAGTTTGACAAAAACCAGCTGATGTTGTAACGAGTTCGTGGAGTGACGTCCGTCTTCGTTTAAAGCCCCACGATTGGTTCGTCAATATGCAACGAGTTATTGCGTGACGTCCTTCTTATTTAAACTTCACGTTGGAGTCATCAATCTGTAACGATCTCGAAGACTCGGTCGTACCTTTGTATAAAATGTTTACACTTGTTTATTATGTGTATAAGTGTTAATGTGGTGTGTTTGCCTCACACCGGTCGTTACAATAATAGTTGTCACTACTGAAGTCTGTAGCGTGGTCCAAATTACCAGTACAACCTACATGTTCATTCATAGGGGTTGCGAATCCCGGGTGGCGCCAAATTGTTTATATTAAAACAATTAAATTTGTTAAATTACAAGTTAATAAGTGTTGTTAGCGTTGACGGCTGGAGCGTTCAAATGGTTCCCGCCGCTGTACAGGTTGTCGTATTGTCCACTCGTGAAGAGCGCTAGTTGGTTACTGAATAAAAATTGCTAACACACATATATTCTACAACGTCCTACGAAATAAAACGATGGTAATACTCTGTACTGTAATTTTAATGCACATTCAGTCATTAATTAATATGACAAAAGGATTATAAATGATTTAATAACAAATTGCTCCGGCTTAGAACATGAATATTTAATTTCTTTTTATTGGGTTCCAGGACATCGTTTAATCTTAGTAGCTCTGCATCTACTCGTCTTTGGTTCTTGTTGTCGACTTCTAAACGTCTTTTTAACTATTTAATGTAAAATTTCAGTCATCACAATCTTGCGTACCGCTTACCCACGCGTAAATTTTCCAGTCTAATAAATTTAACGGAAAATTAGCATTCAACGGTAACAGAAACCCTTTGATTGGTTAAGGCCTCTTTCAAAAGCATTGTTATGGGATTTGAGTTTTTATTCAAATTTATTATATATTTTCTTAATGATTTTATTCCTCTATAGTTCTTTTGGGGCAATAACTAATATCACTATTGTCGTTATTTCCTTTCAAAGTTTAAAATGATACCTCATAAGGTCATATTCCATTATACATTAACTTTAGTCTAAATATTTGACATTTGATAAATTACATTTCTTTTTTAAATTAAACTTTTATAATAACATTTCTCTTTTAAAATGATTTACACATAATTACTGGCTATTTACTTGTCTTAGATTAGTAAATTTCCTTGTGAATTTGTTACAATTGACATTTGTGTGTGTCTGACAGTTATGCATTTTCATAGCCAAAAGTAGCCATGATGGTATTTTACTTATTTCTTTTAAATTACATTTCAATTCAGCCTGATGGGCTTCACTTTGTTATGATAATTGTTTGTGTTGCGTTTTGATTCTGTTTGTGTTCTGATTACTAATCAATATAGTTTTCATTATCCATCTTTAAAATATAACAATTAGGCTTATGGACTGCAAGTTCCTTTCAGCTATATCCTATTCATAACATTAAAACAAACAATTCTTTATAAGTTATTAGTAACTGTTGGTTTAACATTTATTTCATTCTTTTGCTATTACTTTGAGTGAAAAACATCATCACTTCTTTCAAACTCATTGAATTTCTTTCCCTTCTAACATGGGGTGTTTTATTAATTGTATACTTAATTTTAATGCAAAATCTTATTTCAATACTACTATCTTCCTCCATTCCAAGTTAACACAAACTGTTTTTACATGGGCTTTTTCCCTGAACAATACTACATCCTTTACTTATCTCTATTTTAAATACTATTTTTAATTATTCTTAATTATATGATTGTTCATAAGCTCACTTACATCATTGACTGGTTCATCAATGATTTTTTTAAGTGTTTTCTTATCTATTAATACATTTTTATTACTAATAATATCCTTTTCCACGTATCACTTTCACCTTTAATTAACTGAGGTTTATCACTGATACACTCACTATTTTGGGGTATTAACACTTTCACTATTGCACTTTATTTTGTTTCACTGTTTATATTAAGTGTTACTTAGTGGGTAATCCCTATACTTATTTCTCCTATTTCTCACTATTTCTTTATAACATAATACTTATCATTAATGACATTTGGTTATTTACATTTTATTAAATCTAACTTTAATAATGGGGTTAGTGTACTTTTCTACACTACGTTACTTTTTAATTGTCTTTTGTTTAAAACAGGTATATAAATTATTTCATTTATAACAATAATATTTGTTTTCATTAGTGGATAATTATTTGGGGTTTATTTACAGTATTCTATCTTTGAGTATACCATTTCTCCCTTTTATATGTGGTGTTTGTTACTTCTTGGTTTCACTTTGTCTCCTCTTCATTCTTCCTCTTCTTCTTCTTCAATTGTCTTCAACTTTAAATGTCTTCATTTTGATACGGTTCTCCTCTTCTCATCTGGTTTAATTTCTATTTAGTTGTAGGAATTTGTTCACTTCCTTTTATTCTTCTTTGGTTCTGGTTCCTTACCTTCTTTTGTTAGTTCCTATTTGTTTGGTCAATCACCTTTTCTTTGTGTATGTTTCGTGGTTCCCTTCTTTTGTTTTCTGTTGTTGGGTCAATCACTTGGATTGGGTAATTCGTCGTTCATCGTGTCATAATATTTATATTTTATTTATTTTTAAACATTTTATTTAATATGAAGTATTTTTACATTTATAATTATCTTTTTTATCCCTGGTACTGGGGTGGCTTATTTGTGTTGTAACATAATGCCTCTACTCTAAAATTGATCATTTTAATAAAACACTAGCATAGTTTTTTATGAAATTATCAGTTGTATATAATCTTTTTCCTTTTCTTTCTGGTTTGTTTCTCCATTCTTTATTTCTCTTCTGACTTAATTCATTCCATTTTATTTGGATCTGTTTTTATTTATTTCCATTGGTGCATTTTCCCTCATACACATTTTTTCCCTAACTTTGATAGTAGCTGGTTTCTCCCATTACTACTCATTTTTTCTGAGACCAGAGGAACATCATCTCTGCTCAGTTTATTTTGATTGCTGGACTTTTCAACAGTCAATCATAAATACCTTCTTTGTCAACTTGTGACTTAAATTAATAACAATAATAATAATAATAATAATATACTTTGGGATTGTCCACTTTGTGGTTTGTTTTTAGATCACTTTGGCCTTTTACTCATTCTTCCTTCCGCTATACCTTAGCTATATACTATCATCTACTCATACACTTGATTGTTTTTATATTTATTCATATGTTAATTTCATCATATTCAACTTTTCATTATTTTGTTTTCAATTCTTATTGTGATCATTTTAATAATCTTAGACATTTTTATTCTTTTCTTGGTTATTTAGCAATATTCTGCTTTAGCCATAGCTTGTATATTTGTTTTATACATAACTTCTCTTTTTCCATGTACCAGTTCAAATTTTTTTTTTTTCTTTGAATACATTTGATTCATTATAATTTCAGGTATTTATCTCAGTAATTTTAGCTTGATCTTATTTTTGTTTATTTCATTTTGTATTAAATATCATTTTTGATAATTTGTTGTAAGTTAATTCTCGTTACTTTAAAGGAATGTTTGTAGCTTATTCCTTTTTAGTTAATTTTTGTTTAATTATTATCGTAAGTTTGTGATTCTTACTTTTATATATTTAGGAATTTGTGTAACTTATTCCTTATTATCTCACTTTTTTATTTCATCCTTCATATATCAACCTTTTATTAGACTGTGAGTTGATTTAAATTGAAAGGAATTTGTGTAACTGATTCCTTTGTTTTTTACATTATTATTCATTTATTTTAATTTTTTCTATTCCGCATATATCATCTAAATAGGGTAGTAAGTTGCTCTTACAATCTTTTGGAATTTTGAAATATGTTTATTTCATTTCTAGTTATTTTATTCTTCTTCATAAAACTTTTTTATTGAAGTTTGGTTATAAACTCCCTTTATTTTTCTTGTATTCACATTGCTTATCTGGTAAGTATTATTACCATTATCTTTCGTGATAACGTATGGTCATATATATTATTATTCATATTACTCTATACCGGGCCTTGTTAGTTATATTTTTTTGTAAGTTGACTTCTCCTTTTCTTTCCTGGTTATTGCCTTCTCCTGTATATTTCACTCTTTGTTGATCTTCCCCTCTTCTCCTTCAAATATCTGATTTTCTACATTTATTCTGGATAATTTTTTAAGTTTGTTTATTATAGTTTAATTTTTCTTATTTAATTCGCCTTGGTCATTGTCATTTCTTGTCTTGGTGATTTTTATTGGTCTAATTTAACTTTAATACTTCTTTCTATTCGATTGGGTTGCTTGGTCAGTAATTCGAAGATCAGTCCCTTTTCTTGGTGTGTGGTATCTTCACTTAGTTTACCCATGGTCCATCAGTTCCTCTGCACTTGTGGTTCGGATAACTCTGGCGTGTAGAACTGTTTTCTTCCTTGCAACATAGGTCTCCTCCGTCTTGTACCATAATTCCTCTAATACCATGTAGTGATCGAAATTTAAAAAAATTTTAATTCCTCGATCAAGTGGCACGTTCCCACACTTAAGTCGACGGACACAAGCCCAGGTCGTAAATAATGACGAATTAGGGACACGTCAAACCCGACGCCAGTGCGAAGACAAAGAAAAAACCTCTGTGTACAGCACACAATAAGAATTTGAGGGCATCGTTGACAGCTCGCAGTTTGTTACAATTTAAAGCACCCAGCAATCGAAAACAAATACTTCGTCCAGCTGCCGAGTTACGCGGAAACGAAATGGAACGCCTGCTGTGGAGGTGAAGTGTAACGAGCACAAATATGAAAGGCTTCACTCTGCTACAAAGGAGTACAGAGCAATCTCAACTAACAAATAAACAATAGGACATAGACTCAGTGAATACTGCCAGTACACCCTGCACAGCGTGAAAACAAACCTTTGACAGTTTACTGAGATTTACGACTGGAAAGCGTGGAATCGACGGGAAACGACTCCAGCGAAGGGTTGATAATCGGCGGAACGAACAACGAATAACTTGAGCAATTAACCAGGACTCTGCAGTCTGTTAACAAAAGATCGGTCAGAACCTTGACAAAGTCTAAACAAAGGTTGACAGACAGCCAGGAAATTGCCCTAGTTTCTTAGAATCCGTACCACGTTCGTCACATGGAACACTCCGGGGATGACGACGACCAACCAGCATCAAGCATCTTCTAAAAGAGCTTGTGGAGAGAGTAAGAAGGGTTCGGACGATGAATCGGGAAACAGAGGATGAGATCTGCAGAAGAGTAGGAATTTGTACAACCAATCACGAATCCGAGAGGGCGTAGGAATCCAGAATTTAGACTTATGGGTATGATGTTTCAATAAAACTGTTTTGCGAAGACTCGGAGCGAGAGTCTACAGTCTACAGTCTACAGGTCAATCGGTCATAAGTTAATAAGTCAGTACGTACGACAGTCAGACGGTTGATTATAGTCGGAACGGTAATACATTCAGTGATAGAAACAGTGTGCGCGACCTACCGAACTTACAATTCGGTGAATTCATAAGTGAACTTAGACATACGATATAGTCTCACTTGCACACAAGTCAGTTCGACAAACGTATATATTCTGATAAACTATAGTGCGCACGGGACTTGAAACTACAACCGACGCGAACATAATAACACAAGTAATTAATATTCCAAAGTATAACAGTGAGTGACATTTCAAACACTCTCACATTACAATGAGTCACTACGTTGAACAATTAACTGAATGAACTATATCGAACAATTAAGCACACAGTATACACTACATCCAGATAAACGGAACAGTTAATCATGGACACGAATACGGCAAACTCTCAGAGCAATTCAGCTTAATGACTATATTAACATCTCAATATTTGAACTCCAAACACCCGATATCGGCGGGGTACAACATCACTGTACACATAACGGGAGTGAAGATTTAGTGAAGTGAAGTGATTAGTGCTTTTCATAACAGTGAGTAAGATGCACGACGAGTCCTCTAGCAAACGTCATCTCACACCGGCGGAATATTGGATAAACACTCTCACAAGATAAGCTTTTATGTCTATTAAATCTTAGTAATATATACTACTGCACTGTTTCCTCTTTTCAAAGAACAAACCCCAAGAGATTATATATAAATCATATGAATCATAATTTTTATAAATCAATATTAACGTAATTCATCATCTGAGAATAATGAACGCATTTAGGTAGGAATAAATATATTTGTTGATTGTTTATTGTTCGTATATGTTTTGTATATGTATATTATTTACTGCATTTGGATGTAACATATATTTGTGTTTTCAGGAAACAACGTACAAATTGTATTTTGTTATTATGTGTTTATATTATGTATGTATTTGCAGGATATAGTAACTTACTTAAATAACAAGTATAATAAATAAGTAATTATTTTATATTTAATCTTGCGTTCATTATTGAAATTTAACCTTTATTATTAATTCAGTTCATTCTAAGCATTTCACAAAGAGTCTCAAAAGTTATGCTATGTATCAATGGACACAACAAACTCGACCATTGAAACGTCCGATTAACAGACTCATAAATCATATTTATTTAACAACTGTGTTGAGTCTAATCTAACGAGTATTAACTACTTTTATGTATGTATTCAAGTTACCGTCCATCATAACTCTTAATTAATACACGAAGTTAATGAGATACAATTTACTAATTCACATTTGGATAATCCAATAATACTTACAATTAGCATTATTTCGGTCAAACATAAATGGTACGGCAACCCTAATTACTTAATTAATTGCCACTCCCATTTATAACGTTAAATGTAACCATATGTTCCGTAGTATTTATGTCTACCTCTAACATTTGATTACTTTGTCAATTAATCAGAGAAGTTAATTGTGCCTCTCTCATTAATGTTATTTTTGCTTTTTTATTCGGGATTTCCATTTCTGGTGTGTTCCAGTGTTTTATTGACCTTCTTGATTTGTTATACTCTGTTTTGTTGTCAGTCATTTCTATTTCTGGCATCTTCCATCTAAGCGTAGATTTGCTGAAATTTTCATCCACTGGTTGGTTGTGAATTCCTTTTATAATTTCCCTCAGAGTCCTCCTACAATCTTTATATTTCATTAATTTGCTTTGGTCAGTAATGGGTAAATTGAACACATCGATTAGTCCGTTCTTCATCATCTCCACTTCTTCTCGTGTTTTGATGAGTTTCCTCTTATATACCTTTCTCAATTCCTCTGTTTTCTTAATCTTCTTAATGATTCAATTCTTCTTTACTCTTCTACTGTTGGTTTTTATGTGCTTAATTTTCTTGGTGTCATTGTTATCTGTATGTTCAGAAAACAATATACTTGTTTCTTCTACAATTTCTATCTCCTTCTGTGTTATTTTCTGATTCCCCGGTTCCCTGTTCTCATTCAACGTTTCTTTGATACTTTCAGAAGTGCTGTCTAGTGTTTCCTTCCATTGTTTGAAATCACTAACTACTGTTTCTTGAAGGTGACTTACTGGGTAACTTGTTTCTTCCCATCTCTTATTCATCCCTGTTTTTGTCCGTTTGACTTCTTCACGAAACTCTACTAGCCTGAATCTTAATTCTTCTCTGTTCTTCTCACCATCTTCCTCCATTTGTCGTAGGAGTGTTTTATTACCATTTTCGATCGTGTTATTGACTATTTCAAAATCCTTTTCTATCTCACTCTTCAGCTCTTCGCTCTTCTTTTCCAATGCCTCCTGACTTCTCTTCAGGGTTTCATGGTTGCTCTCCATTTTGTTATTCAGAAACTCTTGGCTCTCCTTCATTTGCTTCTTCAATTCTTCACTGCTTTAGTCCAGTTTTTCATTCATTTTCTTTGAGGCTTCCCTTGTTTCTTCCTGTATTTGGTCTATTTTGCTCTCTTGCTTCTTAAAATTTTCAACAGTTTTCGTGAAATTATTGTTAATAATTTTCCCAAATTGTTCCATCATGAACTTCATCATGCTATCTAATTTCGTCTCTGCGGTTGGGTTGACTTGTTGGTTGCTTACCATTACTTCTGCTTCTATTTCTGGTTCCGGTAGATTTGGGTTTTCCAGTTGGTCCTCCTGTGGATGCTCTTCCAACAATTCTCCAATCGTTTCCTCAACTTCTTCCATTTCTTCTTGGTTTTCTTCTTGGTTTAATGCTTCCTTACCTTTGAGCCTCGTAACCATACTATGTCTATTCATAACCGCCGCTAGTTGTCCTTTCTAGCCTCACGTTGTTGGTCGCCAATATGTAACGAGTTCGTGGAGTGACGTCCGTCTTCGTTTAAAGCCCCACGATGGGTTCGTCAATATGCAACGAGTTATTGCGTGACGTCCTCCTTATTTAAACTTCACGTTGGAGTCGTCAATCTGTAACGATCTCGAAGACTCGGTCGTACCTTTGTATAAAATGTTTACACTTGTTTATTATGTGTATAAGTGTTAATGTGGTGTGTTCACCTCACACCGGTCGTTACAATAATAGTTGTCACTACTGAAGTCTGTAGCGTGGTCCAACTAACCAGTACAACCTACCTGTTCATTCATAGGGGTTGCGAATCTCGGGTGGCGCCAAATTGTTTATATTAAAACAATTAAATTTGTTAAATTACAAGTTAATAAGTGTTGTTAGCGTTGACGGCTGGAGCGTTCAAATGGTTCCCGCCGCTGTACAGGTTGTCGTATTGTCCACTCGTGAAGAGCGCTAGTTGGTTACTGAATAAAAATTGCTAACACACATATATTCTACAACGTCCTACGAAATAAAACGATGGTAATACTCTGTACTGTAATTTTAATGCACATTCAGTCATTAATTAATATGACAAAAGGATTATAAATGATTTAATAACAAATTGCTCCGGCTTAGAACATGAAACATACATCCCAATGTTGGTGAAATTGGTTTTGAAACAAATTATTTCAATGCCGTCATGGCCTCTGTTTACATACAAAATATTAATCTGTTCAAAATCTGGGGTCCTTTGGATTATAAAATAAAACATAAAAGTTGGTTACATTAAAAAAGTACACTACCATACCTTATACGTACTTAAAGAGTATAAAGTGTTTTTTACAAATTGTTCGGTAGTGTCGTATTGTTTGTTACAAAGTTCGCACACTAATGCGAGGTTATATTTTAATTAACAAATGTTTTACGTAAGTTGATTATGCATTAAACCTTTGAAAGAAAATTAATTTTGTTTAATAGTGAGAAATTTTGATTGTTTTGAGAAATATTTAAAGTAATTTGGTTTCTGGGATAACTGAATTTAGTGGATACTTATCAGTTCAGACAGTGTTGATATGTTGTCATCTGGGGTAGTGGAAATTCTGCAATTTTGGGCTGGTTTAAACTTCGGGCATCTTCTTCTATCTCGTCTTGGGACTTTCTGTTATTTAATTTCTTTTTATTGGGTTCCAGGACATCGTTTAATCTTAGTAGCTCTGCATCTACTCGTCTTTGGTTCTTGTTGTCGACTTCTGAACGTCTTTTTAACTATTTAATGTAAAATTTCAGTCATCACAATCTTGCGTACCGCTTACCCACGCGTCATTTTTTCAAGTCTAATAAATTTAACGGAAAATTAGCATTCAACGGTAACAGAAACCCTTTGATTGGTTAAGGCCTCTTTCAAAAGCATTGTTATGGGATTTGAATTTTTATTCAAATTTATTATATATTTTCTTAATGATTTTATTCCTCTATAGTTCTTTTGGGGCAATAACTAATATCACTATTGTCGTTATTTCCTTTCAAAGTTTAAAATGATACCTCATAAGGTCATATTCCATTATACATTAACTTTAGTCTAAATATTTGACATTTGATAAATTACATTTCTTTTTTAAATTAAACTTTTATAATAACATTTCTCTTTTAAAATGATTTACACATAATTACTGGCTATTTACTTGTCTTAGATTAGTAAATTTCCTTGTGAATTTGTTACAATTGACATTTGTGTGTGTCTGACAGTTATGCATTTTCATAGCCAAAAGTAGCCATGATGGTATTTTACTTATTTCTTTTAAATTACATTTCAATTCAGCCTGATGGGCTTCACTTTGTTATGATAATTGTTTGTGTTGCGTTTTGATTCTGTTTGTGTTCTGATTACTATTCAATATAGTTTTCATTATCCATCTTTAAAATATAACAATTAGGCTTATGGACTGCAAGTTCCTTTCAGCTATATCCTATTCATAACATTAAAACAAACAATTCTTTATAAGTTATTAGTAACTGTTGGTTTAACATTTATTTCATTCTTTTGCTATTACTTTGAGTGAAAAACATCATCACTTCTTTCAAACTCATTGAATTTCTTTCCCTTCTAACATGGGGTGTTTTATTAATTGTATACTTAATTTTAATGCAAAATCTTATTTCAATACTACTATCTTCCTCCATTCCAAGTTAACACAATCTGTTTTTACATGGGCTTTCTCCCTGAACAATACTACATCCTTTACTTATCTCTATTTTAAATACTATTTTTAATTATACTTAATTATATGATTGTTCATAAGCTCACTTACATCATTGACTGGTTCATCAATGATATTTTTAAGTGTTTTCTTATCTATTACAACATTTTTATTACTAATAATATCCTTTTCCACGTATCACTTTCACCTTTAATTAACTGAGGTTTATCACTGATACACTCACTATTTTGGGGTATTAACACTTTCACTATTGCACTTTATTTTGTTTCACTATTTATATTAAGTGTTACTTAGTGGGTAATCCCTATACTTATTTCTCACTATTTCTTTATAACATAATACTTATCATTAATGACATTTGGTTATTTACATTTTATTAAATCTAACTTTAATAATGGGGTTAGTGTACTTTTCTACACTACGTTACTTTTTAATTGTCTTTTGTTTAAAACAGGTAAATAAATTATTTCATTTATAAAATTAATATTTGTTTTCATTAGTGGATAATTATTTGGGGTTTATTTACAGTATTCTATCTTTGAGTATACCATTTCTCCCTTTTATATGTGGTGTTTGTTACTTCTTGGTTTCACTTTGTCTCCTCTTCATTCTTCCTCTTCTTCTTCTTCAATTGTCTTCAACTTTAATTGTCTTCATTTTGATTCGGTTCTCCTCTTCTCATCTGGTTTAATTTCTATTTAGTTGTAGGAATTTGTTCACTTCCTTTTATTCTTCTTTGGTTCTGGTTCCTTACCTTCTTTTGTTAGTTCCTATTTGTTTGGTCAATCACCTTTTTCTTTGTGTATGTTTCGTGGTTCCCTTCTTTTGTTTTCTGTTGTTGGGTCAATCACTTGGGTTGGGTAATTCGTCGTTCGTCGTGTCATAATATTTATATTTTATTTATTTTTAAACATTTTATTTGTATGAAGTATTTTTACATTTATAATTATCTTTTTTATCCCTGGTACTGGGGTGGCTTATTTGTGTTGTAACATAATGCCTCTACTCTAAAATTGATCATTTTAATAAAACACTAGCATAGTTTTTTATGAAATTATCAGTTGTATATAACCTTTTTCCTTTTCTTTCTGGTTTGTTTCTCCATTCTTTATTTCTCTTCTTACTTAATTCATTCCATTTTATTTGGATCTGTTTTTATTTATTTCCATTGGTGCATTTTCCCTCATACACATTTTTTCCCTAACTTTTATAGTAGCTGGTTTCTCCCATTACTACTCATTTTTTCTGAGACCAGAGGAACATCATCTCTGCTCAGTTTATTTTGATTGCTGGACTTTTCAACAGTCAATCATAAATACCTTCTTTGTCAACTTGTGACTTAAATTAATAACAATAATAATAATAATATACTTTGGGATTGTCCACTTTGTGGTTTGTTTTTAGATCACTTTGGCCTTTTACTCATTCTTCCTTCCGCTATACCTTAGCTATACACTATCATCTACTCATACACTTGATTGTTTTTATATTTATTCATATGTTAATTTCATCATATTCAACTTTTCATTATTTTGTTTTCAATTCTTATTGTGATCATTTTAATAATCTTAGACATTTTTATTCTTTTCTTGGTTATTTAGCAATATTCTGCTTTAGCCATAGCTTGTATATTTGTTTTATACATAACTTCTCTTTTTCCATGTACCAGTTCAATTTTTTTTTTTTCTTTGAATACATTTGATTCATTATAATTTCAGGTATTTATCTCAGTAATTTTAGCTTGATCTTATTTTTGTTTATTTCATTTTGTATTAAATATCATTTTTGATAATTTGTTGTAAGTTAATTCTCGTTACTTTAAAGGAATGTTTGTAGCTTATTCCTTTTTAGTTAATTTTTGTTTAATTATTATCGTAAGTTTGTGATTCTTACTTTTATATATTTAGGAATTTGTGTAACTTATTCCTTATTATCTCACTTTTTTATTTCATCCTTCATATATCAACCTTTTATTAGACTGTGAGTTGATTTAAATTGAAAGGAATTTGTGTAACTGATTCCTTTGTTTTTTACATTATTATTCATTTATTTTAATTTTTTCTATTCCGCATATATCATCTAAATAGGGTAGTAAGTTGCTCTTACAATCTTTTGGAATTTTGAAATATGTTTATTTCATTTCTAGTTATTTTATTCTTCTTCATAAAACTTTTTTATTGAAGTTTGGTTATAAACTCCCTTTATTTTTCTTGTATTCACATTGCTTATCTGGTAAGTATTATTACCATTATCTTTCGTGATAACGTATGGTCATATATATTATTATTCATATTACTCTATACCGGGCCTTGTTAGTTATATTTTTTTGTAAGTTGACTTCTCCTTTTCTTTCCTGGTTATTGCCTTCTCCTGTATATTTCACTCTTTGTTGATCTTCCCCTCTTCTCCTTCAAATATCTGATTTTCTACATTTATTCTGGATAATTTTTTAAGTTTGTTTATTATAGTTTAATTTTTCTTATTTAATTCGCCTTGGTCATTGTCATTTCTTGTCTTGGTGATTTTTATTGGTCTAATTTAACTTTAATACTTCTTTCTATTCGATTGGGTTGCTTGGTCAGTAATTCGAAGATCAGTCCCTTTTCTTGGTGTGTGGTATCTTCACTTAGTTTACCCATGGTCCATCAGTTCCTCTGCACTTGTGGTTCGGATAACTCTGGCGTGTAGAACTGTTTTCTTCCTTGCAACATAGGTCTCCTCCGTCTTGTACCATAATTCCTCTAATACCATGTAGTGATCGAAATTTAAAAAAATTGTAATTCCTCGATCAAGTGGCACGTTCCCACACTAAAGTCGACGGACACAAGCCCAGGTCGTAAATAATGACGAATTAGGGACACGTCAAACCCGACGCCAGTGCGAAGACAAAGAAAAAACCTCTGTGTACAGCACACAATAAGAATTTGAGGGCATCGTTGACAGCTCGCAGTTTGTTACAATTTACAGCACCCAGCAATCGAAAACAAATACTTCGTCCAGCTGCCGAGTTACGCGGAAACGAAATGGAACGCCTGCTGTGGAGGTGAAGTGTAACGAGCACAAATATGAAAGGCTTCACTCTGCTACAAAGGAGTACAGAGCAATCTCAACTAACAAATAAACAATAGGACATAGACTCAGTGAATACTGCCAGTACACCCTGCACAGCGTGAAAACAAACCTTTGACAGTTTACTGAGATTTACGACTGGAAAGCGTGGAATCGACGGGAAACGACTCCAGCGAAGGGTTGATAATCGGCGGAACGAACAACGAATAACTTGAGCAATTAACCAGGACTCTGCAGTCTGTTAACAAAAGATCGGTCAGAACCTTGACAAAGTCTAAACAAAGGTTGACAGACAGCCAGGAAATTGCCCTAGTTTCTTAGAATCCGTACCACGTTCGTCACATGGAACACTCCGGGGATGACGACGACCAACCAGCATCAAGCATCTTCTAAAAGAGCTTGTGGAGAGAGTAAGAAGGGTTCGGACGATGAATCGGGAAACAGAGGATGAGATCTGCAGAAGAGTAGGAATTTGTACAACCAATCACGAATCCGAGAGGGCGTAGGAATCCAGAATTTAGACTTATGGGTATGATGTTTCAATAAAACTGTTTTGCGAAGACTCGGAGCGAGAGTCTACAGTCTACAGTCTACAGGTCAATCGGTCATAAGTTAATAAGTCAGTACGTACGACAGTCAGACGGTTGATTATAGTCGGAACGGTAATACATTCAGTGATAGAAACAGTGTGCGTGACCTACCGAACTTACAATTCGGTGAATTCATAAGTGAACTTAGACATACGATATAGTCTCACTTGCACACAAGTCAGTTCGACAAACGTATATATTCTGATAAACTATAGTGCGCACGGGACTTGAAACTACAACCGACGCGAACATAATAACACAAGTAATTAACATTCCAAAGTATAACAGTGAGTGACATTTCAAACACTCTCACATTACAATGAGTCACTACGTTGAACAATTAACTGAATGAACTATATCGAACAATTAAGCACACAGTATACACTACATCCAGATAAACGGAACAGTTAATCATGGACACGAATACGGCAAACTCTCAGAGCAATTCAGCTTAATGACTATATTAACATCTCAATATTTGAACTCCAAACACCCGATATCGGCGGGGTACAACATCACTGTACACATAACGGGAGTGAAGATTTAGTGAAGTGAAGTGATTAGTGCTTTTCATAACAGTGAGTAAGATGCACGACGAGTCCTCTAGCAAACGTCATCTCACACCGGCGGAATATTGGATAAACACTCTCACAAGATAAGCTTTTATGTCTATTAAATCTTAGTAATATATACTACTGCACTGTTTCCTCTTTTCAAAGAACAAACCCCAAGAGATTATATATAAATCATATGAATCATAATTTTTATAAATCAATATTAACGTAATTCATCATCTGAGAATAATGAACGCATTTAGGTAGGAATAAATATATTTGTTGATTGTTTATTGTTCGTATATGTTTTGTATATGTATATTATTTACTGCATTTGGATGTAACATATATTTGTGTTTTCAGGAAACAACGTACAAATTGTATTTTGTTATTATGTGTTTATATTATGTATGTATTTGCAGGATATAGTAACTTACTTAAATAACAAGTATAATAAATAAGTAATTATTTTATATTTAATCTTGCGTTCATTATTGAAATTTAACCTTTATTATTAATTCAGTTCATTCTAAGCATTTCACAAAGAGTCTCAAAAGTTATGCTATGTATCAATGGACACAACAAACTCGACCATTGAAACGTCCGATTAACAGACTCATAAATCATATTTATTTAACAACTGTGTTGAGTCTAATCTAACGAGTATTAACTACTTTTATGTATGTATTCAAGTTACCGTCCATCATAACTCTTAATTAATACACGAAGTTAATGAGATACAATTTACTAATTCACATTTGGATAATCCAATAATACTTACAATTAGCATTATTTCGGTCAAACATAAATGGTACGGCAACCCTAATTACTTAATTAATTGCCACTCCCATTTATAACGTTAAATGTAACCATATGTTCCGTAGTATTTATGTCTACCTCTAACATTTGATTACTTTGTCAATTAATCAGAGAAGTTAATTGTGCCTCTCTCATTAATGTTATTTTTGCTTTTTTATTCGGGATTTCCATTTCTGGTGTGTTCCAGTGTTTTATTGACCTTCTTGATTTGTTATACTCTGTTTTGTTGTCAGTCATTTCTATTTCTGACATCTTCCATCTAAGCGTAGATTTGCTGAAATTTTCATCCACTGGTTGGTTGTGAATTCCTTTTATAATTTCCCTCAGAGTCCTCCTACAATCTTTATATTTCATTAATTTGCTTTGGTCAGTAATGGGTAAATTGAACACATCGATGAGTCCGTTCTTCATCATCTCCACTTCTTCTCGTGTTTTGATGAGTTTCCTCTTATATACCTTTCTCAATTCCTCTGTTTTCTTAATCTTCTTAATGATTCAATTCTTCTTTACTCTTCTACTGTTGGTTTTTATGTGCTTAATTTTCTTGGTGTCATTGTTATCTGTATGTTCAGAAAACAATATACTTGTTTCTTCTACAATTTCTATCTCCTTCTGTGTTATTTTCTGATTCCCCGGTTCCCTGTTCTCATTCAACGTTTCTTTGATAATTTCAGAAGTGCTGTCTAGTGTTTCCTTCCATTGTTTGAAATCACTAACTACTGTTTCTTGAAGGTGACTTACTGGGTAACTTGTTTCTTCCCA
Organism: Magicicada septendecula; assembly: GCA_034769895.1. Classification (NCBI taxonomy): domain Eukaryota; kingdom Metazoa; phylum Arthropoda; class Insecta; order Hemiptera; family Cicadidae; genus Magicicada; species Magicicada septendecula. The sequence continues at coordinate 337,122,945 of CM068367.1, read as the reverse complement.
TCTCTTATTCATCCCTGTTTTTGTCCGTTTGACTTCTTCACGAAACTCTACTAGCCTGAATCTTAATTCTTCTCTGTTCTTCTCACCATCTTCCTCCATTTGTCGTAGGAGTGTTTTGTTACCATTTTCGATCGTGTTATTGACTATTTCAAAATCCTTTTCTATCTCACTCTTCAGCTCTTCGCTCTTCTTTTCCAATGCCTCCTGACTTCTCTTCAGGGTTTCATGGTTGCTCTCCATTTTGTTATTCAGAAACTCTTGGCTCTCCTTCATTTGCTTCTTCAATTCTTCACTGCTTTAGTCCAGTTTTTCATTCATTTTCTTTGAGGCTTCCCTTGTTTCTTCCTGTATTTGGTCTATTTTGCTCTCTTGCTTCTTAAAATTTTCAACAGTTTTCGTGAAATTATTGTTAATTTTCCCAAATTGTTCCATCATGAACTTCATCATGCTATCTAATTTCGTCTCTGCGGTTGGGTTGACTTGTTGGTTGTTTACCATTACTTCTGCTTCTATTTCTGGTTCCGGTAGATTTGGGTTTTCCAGTTGGTCCTCCTGTGGATGCTCTTCCAACAATTCTCCAATCGTTTCCTCAACTTCTTCCATTTCTTCTTGGTTTTCTTCTTGGTTTAATGCTTCCTTACCTTTGAGCCTCGTAACCATACTATGTCTATTCATAACCGCCGCTAGTTGTCCTTTCTAGCCTCACGTTGTTGGTCGCCAATATGTAACGAGTTCGTGGAGTGACGTCCGTCTTCGTTTAAAGCCCCACGATGGGTTCGTCAATATGCAACGAGTTATTGCGTGACGTCCTCCTTATTTAAACTTCACGTTGGAGTCGTCAATCTGTAACGATCTCGAAGACTCGGTCGTACCTTTGTATAAAATGTTTACACTTGTTTATTATGTGTATAAGTGTTAATGTGGTGTGTTCGCCTCACACCGGTCGTTACAATAATAGTTGTCACTACTGAAGTCTGTAGCGTGGTCCAACTAACCAGTACAACCTACCTGTTCATTCATAGGGGTTGCGAATCTCGGGTGGCGCCAAATTGTTTATATTAAAACAATTAAATTTGTTAAATTACAAGTTAATAAGTGTTGTTAGCGTTGACGGCTGGAGCGTTCAAATGGTTCCCGCCGCTGTACAGGTTGTCGTATTGTCCACTCGTGAAGAGCGCTAGTTGGTTACTGAATAAAAATTGCTAACACACATATATTCTACAACGTCCTACAAAATAAAACGATGGTAATACTCTGTACTGTAATTTTAATGCACATTCAGTCATTAATTAATATGACAAAAGGATTATAAATGATTTAATAACAAATTGCTCCGGCTTAGAACATGAAACATACATCCCAATGTTGGTGAAATTGGTTTTGAAACAAATTATTTCAATGCCGTCATGGCCTCTGTTTACATACAAAATATTAATCTGTTCAAAATCTGGGGTCCTTTGGATTATAAAATAAAACATAAAAGTTGGTTACATTAAAAAAGTACACTACCATACCTTATACGTACTTAAAGAGTATAAAGTGTTTTTTACAAATTGTTCGGTAGTGTCGTATTGTTTGTTACAAAGTTCGCACACTAATGCGAGGTTATATTTTAATTAACAAATGTTTTACGTAAGTTGATTATGCATTAAACCTTTGAAAGAAAATTAATTTTGTTTAATAGTGAGAAATTTTGATTGTTTTGAGAAATATTTAAAGTAATTTGGTTTCTGGGATAACTGAATTTAGTGGATACTTATCAGTTCAGACAGTGTTGATATGTTGTCATCTGGGGTAGTGGAAATTCTGCAATTTTGGGCTGGTTTAAACTTCGGGCATCTTCTTCTATCTCGTCTTGGGACTTTCTGTTATTTAATTTCTTTTTATTGGGTTCCAGGACATCGTTTAATCTTAGTAGCTCTGCATCTACTCGTCTTTGGTTCTTGTTGTCGACTTCTGAACGTCTTTTTAACTATTTAATGTAAAATTTCAGTCATCACAATCTTGCGTACCGCTTACCCACGCGTCATTTTTTCAAGTCTAATAAATTTAACGGAAAATTAGCATTCAACGGTAACAGAAACCCTTTGATTGGTTAAGGCCTCTTTCAAAAGCATTGTTATGGGATTTGAATTTTTATTCAAATTTATTATATATTTTCTTAATGATTTTATTCCTCTATAGTTCTTTTGGGGCAATAACTAATATCACTATTGTCGTTATTTCCTTTCAAAGTTTAAAATGATACCTCATAAGGTCATATTCCATTATACATTAACTTTAGTCTAAATATTTGACATTTGATAAATTACATTTCTTTTTTAAATTAAACTTTTATAATAACATTTCTCTTTTAAAATGATTTACACATAATTACTGGCTATTTACTTGTCTTAGATTAGTAAATTTCCTTGTGAATTTGTTACAATTGACTTGTGTGTGTCTGACAGTTATGCATTTTCATAGCCAAAAGTAGCCATGATGGTATTTTACTTATTTCTTTTAAATTACATTTCAATTCAGCCTGATGGGCTTCACTTTGTTATGATAATTGTTTGTGTTGCGTTTTGATTCTGTTTGTGTTCTGATTACTATTCAATATAGTTTTCATTATCCATCTTTAAAATATAACAATTAGGCTTATGGACTGCAAGTTCCTTTCAGCTATATCCTATTCATAACATTAAAACAAACAATTCTTTATAAGTTATTAGTAACTGTTGGTTTAACATTTATTTCATTCTTTTGCTATTACTTTGAGTGAAAAACATCATCACTTCTTTCAAACTCATTGAATTTCTTTCCCTTCTAACATGGGGTGTTTTATTAATTGTATACTTAATTTTAATGCAAAATCTTATTTCAATACTACTATCTTCCTCCATTCCAAGTTAACACAATCTGTTTTTACATGGGCTTTCTCCCCTGAACAATACTACATCCTTTACTTATCTCTATTTTAAATACTATTTTTAATTATACTTAATTATATGATTGTTCATAAGCTCACTTACATCATTGACTGGTTCATCAATGATATTTTTAAGTGTTTTCTTATCTATTACAACATTTTTTATTACTAATAATATCCTTTTCCACGTATCACTTTCACCTTTAATTAACTGAGGTTTATCACTGATACACTCACTATTTTGGGGTATTAACACTTTCACTATTGCACTTTATTTTGTTTCACTATTTATATTAAGTGTTACTTAGTGGGTAATCCCTATACTTATTTCTCACTATTTCTTTATAACATAATACTTATCATTAATGACATTTGGTTATTTACATTTTATTAAATCTAACTTTAATAATGGGGTTAGTGTACTTTTCTACACTACGTTACTTTTTAATTGTCTTTTGTTTAAAACAGGTAAATAAATTATTTCATTTATAAAATTAATATTTGTTTTCATTAGTGGATAATTATTTGGGGTTTATTTACAGTATTCTATCTTTGAGTATACCATTTCTCCCTTTTATATGTGGTGTTTGTTACTTCTTGGTTTCACTTTGTCTCCTCTTCATTCTTCCTCTTCTTCTTCTTCAATTGTCTTCAACTTTAATTGTCTTCATTTTGATTCGGTTCTCCTCTTCTCATCTGGTTTAATTTCTATTTAGTTGTAGGAATTTGTTCACTTCCTTTTATTCTTCTTTGGTTCTGGTTCCTTACCTTCTTTTGTTAGTTCCTATTTGTTTGGTCAATCACCTTTTTCTTTGTGTATGTTTCGTGGTTCCCTTCTTTTGTTTTCTGTTGTTGGGTCAATCACTTGGGTTGGGTAATTCGTCGTTCGTCGTGTCATAATATTTATATTTTATTTATTTTTAAACATTTTATTTGTATGAAGTATTTTTACATTTATAATTATCTTTTTATCCCTGCGTACTGGGGTGGCTTATTTGTGTTGTAACATAATGCCTCTACTCTAAAATTGATCATTTTAATAAAACACTAGCATAGTTTTTTATGAAATTATCAGTTGTATATAACCTTTTTCCTTTTCTTTCTGGTTTGTTTCTCCATTCTTTATTTCTCTTCTTACTTAATTCATTCCATTTTATTTGGATCTGTTTTTATTTATTTCCATTGGTGCATTTTCCCTCATACACATTTTTTCCCTAACTTTTATAGTAGCTGGTTTCTCCCATTACTACTCATTTTTTCTGAGACCAGAGGAACATCATCTCTGCTCAGTTTATTTTGATTGCTGGACTTTTCAACAGTCAATCATAAATACCTTCTTTGTCAACTTGTGACTTAAATTAATAACAATAATAATAATAATATACTTTGGGATTGTCCACTTTGTGGTTTGTTTTTAGATCACTTTGGCCTTTTACTCATTCTTCCTTCCGCTATACCTTAGCTATACACTATCATCTACTCATACACTTGATTGTTTTTATATTTATTCATATGTTAATTTCATCATATTCAACTTTTCATTATTTTGTTTTCAATTCTTATTGTGATCATTTTAATAATCTTAGACATTTTTATTCTTTTCTTGGTTATTTAGCAATATTCTGCTTTAGCCATAGCTTGTATATTTGTTTTATACATAACTTCTCTTTTTCCATGTACCAGTTCAATTTTTTTTTTTTCTTTGAATACATTTGATTCATTATAATTTCAGGTATTTATCTCAGTAATTTTAGCTTGATCTTATTTTTGTTTATTTCATTTTGTATTAAATATCATTTTTGATAATTTGTTGTAAGTTAATTCTCGTTACTTTAAAGGAATGTTTGTAGCTTATTCCTTTTTAGTTAATTTTTGTTTAATTATTATCGTAAGTTTGTGATTCTTACTTTTATATATTTAGGAATTTGTGTAACTTATTCCTTATTATCTCACTTTTTTATTTCATCCTTCATATATCAACCTTTTATTAGACTGTGAGTTGATTTAAATTGAAAGGAATTTGTGTAACTGATTCCTTTGTTTTTTACATTATTATTCATTTATTTTAATTTTTTCTATTCCGCATATATCATCTAAATAGGGTAGTAAGTTGCTCTTACAATCTTTTGGAATTTTGAAATATGTTTATTTCATTTCTAGTTATTTTATTCTTCTTCATAAAACTTTTTTATTGAAGTTTGGTTATAAACTCCCTTTATTTTTCTTGTATTCACATTGCTTATCTGGTAAGTATTATTACCATTATCTTTCGTGATAACGTATGGTCATATATATTATTATTCATATTACTCTATACCGGGCCTTGTTAGTTATATTTTTTTGTAAGTTGACTTCTCCTTTTCTTTCCTGGTTATTGCCTTCTCCTGTATATTTCACTCTTTGTTGATCTTCCCCTCTTCTCCTTCAAATATCTGATTTTCTACATTTATTCTGGATAATTTTTTAAGTTTGTTTATTATAGTTTAATTTTTCTTATTTAATTCGCCTTGGTCATTGTCATTTCTTGTCTTGGTGATTTTTATTGGTCTAATTTAACTTTAATACTTCTTTCTATTCGATTGGGTTGCTTGGTCAGTAATTCGAAGATCAGTCCCTTTTCTTGGTGTGTGGTATCTTCACTTAGTTTACCCATGGTCCATCAGTTCCTCTGCACTTGTGGTTCGGATAACTCTGGCGTGTAGAACTGTTTTCTTCCTTGCAACATAGGTCTCCTCCGTCTTGTACCATAATTCCTCTAATACCATGTAGTGATCGAAATTTAAAAAAATTGTAATTCCTCGATCAAGTGGCACGTTCCCACACTAAAGTCGACGGACACAAGCCCAGGTCGTAAATAATGACGAATTAGGGACACGTCAAACCCGACGCCAGTGCGAAGACAAAGAAAAAACCTCTGTGTACAGCACACAATAAGAATTTGAGGGCATCGTTGACAGCTCGCAGTTTGTTACAATTTACAGCACCCAGCAATCGAAAACAAATACTTCGTCCAGCTGCCGAGTTACGCGGAAACGAAATGGAACGCCTGCTGTGGAGGTGAAGTGTAACGAGCACAAATATGAAAGGCTTCACTCTGCTACAAAGGAGTACAGAGCAATCTCAACTAACAAATAAACAATAGGACATAGACTCAGTGAATACTGCCAGTACACCCTGCACAGCGTGAAAACAAACCTTTGACAGTTTACTGAGATTTACGACTGGAAAGCGTGGAATCGACGGGAAACGACTCCAGCGAAGGGTTGATAATCGGCGGAACGAACAACGAATAACTTGAGCAATTAACCAGGACTCTGCAGTCTGTTAACAAAAGATCGGTCAGAACCTTGACAAAGTCTAAACAAAGGTTGACAGACAGCCAGGAAATTGCCCTAGTTTCTTAGAATCCGTACCACGTTCGTCACATGGAACACTCCGGGGATGACGACGACCAACCAGCATCAAGCATCTTCTAAAAGAGCTTGTGGAGAGAGTAAGAAGGGTTCGGACGATGAATCGGGAAACAGAGGATGAGATCTGCAGAAGAGTAGGAATTTGTACAACCAATCACGAATCCGAGAGGGCGTAGGAATCCAGAATTTAGACTTATGGGTATGATGTTTCAATAAAACTGTTTTGCGAAGACTCGGAGCGAGAGTCTACAGTCTACAGTCTACAGGTCAATCGGTCATAAGTTAATAAGTCAGTACGTACGACAGTCAGACGGTTGATTATAGTCGGAACGGTAATACATTCAGTGATAGAAACAGTGTGCGTGACCTACCGAACTTACAATTCGGTGAATTCATAAGTGAACTTAGACATACGATATAGTCTCACTTGCACACAAGTCAGTTCGACAAACGTATATATTCTGATAAACTATAGTGCGCACGGGACTTGAAACTACAACCGACGCGAACATAATAACACAAGTAATTAACATTCCAAAGTATAACAGTGAGTGACATTTCAAACACTCTCACATTACAATGAGTCACTACGTTGAACAATTAACTGAATGAACTATATCGAACAATTAAGCACACAGTATACACTACATCCAGATAAACGGAACAGTTAATCATGGACACGAATACGGCAAACTCTCAGAGCAATTCAGCTTAATGACTATATTAACATCTCAATATTTGAACTCCAAACACCCGATATCGGCGGGGTACAACATCACTGTACACATAACGGGAGTGAAGATTTAGTGAAGTGAAGTGATTAGTGCTTTTCATAACAGTGAGTAAGATGCACGACGAGTCCTCTAGCAAACGTCATCTCACACCGGCGGAATATTGGATAAACACTCTCACAAGATAAGCTTTTATGTCTATTAAATCTTAGTAATATATACTACTGCACTGTTTCCTCTTTTCAAAGAACAAACCCCAAGAGATTATATATAAATCATATGAATCATAATTTTTATAAATCAATATTAACGTAATTCATCATCTGAGAATAATGAACGCATTTAGGTAGGAATAAATATATTTGTTGATTGTTTATTGTTCGTATATGTTTTGTATATGTATATTATTTACTGCATTTGGATGTAACATATATTTGTGTTTTCAGGAAACAACGTACAAATTGTATTTTGTTATTATGTGTTTATATTATGTATGTATTTGCAGGATATAGTAACTTACTTAAATAACAAGTATAATAAATAAGTAATTATTTTATATTTAATCTTGCGTTCATTATTGAAATTTAACCTTTATTATTAATTCAGTTCATTCTAAGCATTTCACAAAGAGTCTCAAAAGTTATGCTATGTATCAATGGACACAACAAACTCGACCATTGAAACGTCCGATTAACAGACTCATAAATCATATTTATTTAACAACTGTGTTGAGTCTAATCTAACGAGTATTAACTACTTTTATGTATGTATTCAAGTTACCGTCCATCATAACTCTTAATTAATACACGAAGTTAATGAGATACAATTTACTAATTCACATTTGGATAATCCAATAATACTTACAATTAGCATTATTTCGGTCAAACATAAATGGTACGGCAACCCTAATTACTTAATTAATTGCCACTCCCATTTATAACGTTAAATGTAACCATATGTTCCGTAGTATTTATGTCTACCTCTAACATTTGATTACTTTGTCAATTAATCAGAGAAGTTAATTGTGCCTCTCTCATTAATGTTATTTTTGCTTTTTTATTCGGGATTTCCATTTCTGGTGTGTTCCAGTGTTTTATTGACCTTCTTGATTTGTTATACTCTGTTTTGTTGTCAGTCATTTCTATTTCTGGCATCTTCCATCTAAGCGTAGATTTGCTGAAATTTTCATCCACTGGTTGGTTGTGAATTCCTTTTATAATTTCCCTCAGAGTCCTCCTACAATCTTTATATTTCATTAATTTGCTTTGGTCAGTAATGGGTAAATTGAACACATCGATGAGTCCGTTCTTCATCATCTCCACTTCTTCTCGTGTTTTGATGAGTTTCCTCTTATATACCTTTCTCAATTCCTCTGTTTTCTTAATCTTCTTAATGATTCAATTCTTCTTTACTCTTCTACTGTTGGTTTTTATGTGCTTAATTTTCTTGGTGTCATTGTTATCTGTATGTTCAGAAAACAATATACTTGTTTCTTCTACAATTTCTATCTCCTTCTGTGTTATTTTCTGATTCCCCGGTTCCCTGTTCTCATTCAACGTTTCTTTGATAATTTCAGAAGTGCTGTCTAGTGTTTCCTTCCATTGTTTGAAATCACTAACTACTGTTTCTTGAAGGTGACTTACTGGGTAACTTGTTTCTTCCCATCTCTTATTCATCCCTGTTTTTGTCCGTTTGACTTCTTCACGAAACTCTACTAGCCTGAATCTTAATTCTTCTCTGTTCTTCTCACCATCTTCCTCCATTTGTCGTAGGAGTGTTTTGTTACCATTTTCGATCGTGTTATTGACTATTTCAAAATCCTTTTCTATCTCACTCTTCAGCTCTTCGCTCTTCTTTTCCAATGCCTCCTGACTTCTCTTCAGGGTTTCATGGTTGCTCTCCATTTTGTTATTCAGAAACTCTTGGCTCTCCTTCATTTGCTTCTTCAATTCTTCACTGCTTTAGTCCAGTTTTTCATTCATTTTCTTTGAGGCTTCCCTTGTTTCTTCCTGTATTTGGTCTATTTTGCTCTCTTGCTTCTTAAAATTTTCAACAGTTTTCGTGAAATTATTGTTAATTTTCCCAAATTGTTCCATCATGAACTTCATCATGCTATCTAATTTCGTCTCTGCGGTTGGGTTGACTTGTTGGTTGTTTACCATTACTTCTGCTTCTATTTCTGGTTCCGGTAGATTTGGGTTTTCCAGTTGGTCCTCCTGTGGATGCTCTTCCAACAATTCTCCAATCGTTTCCTCAACTTCTTCCATTTCTTCTTGGTTTTCTTCTTGGTTTAATGCTTCCTTACCTTTGAGCCTCGTAACCATACTATGTCTATTCATAACCGCCGCTAGTTGTCCTTTCTAGCCTCACGTTGTTGGTCGCCAATATGTAACGAGTTCGTGGAGTGACGTCCGTCTTCGTTTAAAGCCCCACGATGGGTTCGTCAATATGCAACGAGTTATTGCGTGACGTCCTCCTTATTTAAACTTCACGTTGGAGTCGTCAATCTGTAACGATCTCGAAGACTCGGTCGTACCTTTGTATAAAATGTTTACACTTGTTTATTATGTGTATAAGTGTTAATGTGGTGTGTTCGCCTCACACCGGTCGTTACAATAATAGTTGTCACTACTGAAGTCTGTAGCGTGGTCCAACTAACCAGTACAACCTACCTGTTCATTCATAGGGGTTGCGAATCTCGGGTGGCGCCAAATTGTTTATATTAAAACAATTAAATTTGTTAAATTACAAGTTAATAAGTGTTGTTAGCGTTGACGGCTGGAGCGTTCAAATGGTTCCCGCCGCTGTACAGGTTGTCGTATTGTCCACTCGTGAAGAGCGCTAGTTGGTTACTGAATAAAAATTGCTAACACACATATATTCTACAACGTCCTACAAAATAAAACGATGGTAATACTCTGTACTGTAATTTTAATGCACATTCAGTCATTAATTAATATGACAAAAGGATTATAAATGATTTAATAACAAATTGCTCCGGCTTAGAACATGAAACATACATCCCAATGTTGGTGAAATTGGTTTTGAAACAAATTATTTCAATGCCGTCATGGCCTCTGTTTACATACAAAATATTAATCTGTTCAAAATCTGGGGTCCTTTGGATTATAAAATAAAACATAAAAGTTGGTTACATTAAAAAAGTACACTACCATACCTTATACGTACTTAAAGAGTATAAAGTGTTTTTTACAAATTGTTCGGTAGTGTCGTATTGTTTGTTACAAAGTTCGCACACTAATGCGAGGTTATATTTTAATTAACAAATGTTTTACGTAAGTTGATTATGCATTAAACCTTTGAAAGAAAATTAATTTTGTTTAATAGTGAGAAATTTTGATTGTTTTGAGAAATATTTAAAGTAATTTGGTTTCTGGGATAACTGAATTTAGTGGATACTTATCAGTTCAGACAGTGTTGATATGTTGTCATCTGGGGTAGTGGAAATTCTGCAATTTTGGGCTGGTTTAAACTTCGGGCATCTTCTTCTATCTCGTCTTGGGACTTTCTGTTATTTAATTTCTTTTTATTGGGTTCCAGGACATCGTTTAATCTTAGTAGCTCTGCATCTACTCGTCTTTGGTTCTTGTTGTCGACTTCTGAACGTCTTTTTAACTATTTAATGTAAAATTTCAGTCATCACAATCTTGCGTACCGCTTACCCACGCGTCATTTTTTCAAGTCTAATAAATTTAACGGAAAATTAGCATTCAACGGTAACAGAAACCCTTTGATTGGTTAAGGCCTCTTTCAAAAGCATTGTTATGGGATTTGAATTTTTATTCAAATTTATTATATATTTTCTTAATGATTTTATTCCTCTATAGTTCTTTTGGGGCAATAACTAATATCACTATTGTCGTTATTTCCTTTCAAAGTTTAAAATGATACCTCATAAGGTCATATTCCATTATACATTAACTTTAGTCTAAATATTTGACATTTGATAAATTACATTTCTTTTTTAAATTAAACTTTTATAATAACATTTCTCTTTTAAAATGATTTACACATAATTACTGGCTATTTACTTGTCTTAGATTAGTAAATTTCCTTGTGAATTTGTTACAATTGACATTTGTGTGTGTCTGACAGTTATGCATTTTCATAGCCAAAAGTAGCCATGATGGTATTTTACTTATTTCTTTTAAATTACATTTCAATTCAGCCTGATGGGCTTCACTTTGTTATGATAATTGTTTGTGTTGCGTTTTGATTCTGTTTGTGTTCTGATTACTATTCAATATAGTTTTCATTATCCATCTTTAAAATATAACAATTAGGCTTATGGACTGCAAGTTCCTTTCAGCTATATCCTATTCATAACATTAAAACAAACAATTCTTTATAAGTTATTAGTAACTGTTGGTTTAACATTTATTTCATTCTTTTGCTATTACTTTGAGTGAAAAACATCATCACTTCTTTCAAACTCATTGAATTTCTTTCCCTTCTAACATGGGGTGTTTTATTAATTGTATACTTAATTTTAATGCAAAATCTTATTTCAATACTACTATCTTCCTCCATTCCAAGTTAACACAATCTGTTTTTACATGGGCTTTCTCCCTGAACAATACTACATCCTTTACTTATCTCTATTTTAAATACTATTTTTAATTATACTTAATTATATGATTGTTCATAAGCTCACTTACATCATTGACTGGTTCATCAATGATATTTTTAAGTGTTTTCTTATCTATTACAACATTTTTATTACTAATAATATCCTTTTCCACGTATCACTTTCACCTTTAATTAACTGAGGTTTATCACTGATACACTCACTATTTTGGGGTATTAACACTTTCACTATTGCACTTTATTTTGTTTCACTATTTATATTAAGTGTTACTTAGTGGGTAATCCCTATACTTATTTCTCACTATTTCTTTATAACATAATACTTATCATTAATGACATTTGGTTATTTACATTTTATTAAATCTAACTTTAATAATGGGGTTAGTGTACTTTTCTACACTACGTTACTTTTTAATTGTCTTTTGTTTAAAACAGGTAAATAAATTATTTCATTTATAAAATTAATATTTGTTTTCATTAGTGGATAATTATTTGGGGTTTATTTACAGTATTCTATCTTTGAGTATACCATTTCTCCCTTTTATATGTGGTGTTTGTTACTTCTTGGTTTCACTTTGTCTCCTCTTCATTCTTCCTCTTCTTCTTCTTCAATTGTCTTCAACTTTAATTGTCTTCATTTTGATTCGGTTCTCCTCTTCTCATCTGGTTTAATTTCTATTTAGTTGTAGGAATTTGTTCACTTCCTTTTATTCTTCTTTGGTTCTGGTTCCTTACCTTCTTTTGTTAGTTCCTATTTGTTTGGTCAATCACCTTTTTCTTTGTGTATGTTTCGTGGTTCCCTTCTTTTGTTTTCTGTTGTTGGGTCAATCACTTGGGTTGGGTAATTCGTCGTTCGTCGTGTCATAATATTTATATTTTATTTATTTTTAAACATTTTATTTGTATGAAGTATTTTTACATTTATAATTATCTTTTTTATCCCTGGTACTGGGGTGGCTTATTTGTGTTGTAACATAATGCCTCTACTCTAAAATTGATCATTTTAATAAAACACTAGCATAGTTTTTTATGAAATTATCAGTTGTATATAACCTTTTTCCTTTTCTTTCTGGTTTGTTTCTCCATTCTTTATTTCTCTTCTTACTTAATTCATTCCATTTTATTTGGATCTGTTTTTATTTATTTCCATTGGTGCATTTTCCCTCATACACATTTTTTCCCTAACTTTTATAGTAGCTGGTTTCTCCCATTACTACTCATTTTTTCTGAGACCAGAGGAACATCATCTCTGCTCAGTTTATTTTGATTGCTGGACTTTTCAACAGTCAATCATAAATACCTTCTTTGTCAACTTGTGACTTAAATTAATAACAATAATAATAATAATATACTTTGGGATTGTCCACTTTGTGGTTTGTTTTTAGATCACTTTGGCCTTTTACTCATTCTTCCTTCCGCTATACCTTAGCTATACACTATCATCTACTCATACACTTGATTGTTTTTATATTTATTCATATGTTAATTTCATCATATTCAACTTTTCATTATTTTGTTTTCAATTCTTATTGTGATCATTTTAATAATCTTAGACATTTTTATTCTTTTCTTGGTTATTTAGCAATATTCTGCTTTAGCCATAGCTTGTATATTTGTTTTATACATAACTTCTCTTTTTCCATGTACCAGTTCAATTTTTTTTTTTTCTTTGAATACATTTGATTCATTATAATTTCAGGTATTTATCTCAGTAATTTTAGCTTGATCTTATTTTTGTTTATTTCATTTTGTATTAAATATCATTTTTGATAATTTGTTGTAAGTTAATTCTCGTTACTTTAAAGGAATGTTTGTAGCTTATTCCTTTTTAGTTAATTTTTGTTTAATTATTATCGTAAGTTTGTGATTCTTACTTTTATATATTTAGGAATTTGTGTAACTTATTCCTTATTATCTCACTTTTTTATTTCATCCTTCATATATCAACCTTTTATTAGACTGTGAGTTGATTTAAATTGAAAGGAATTTGTGTAACTGATTCCTTTGTTTTTTACATTATTATTCATTTATTTTAATTTTTTCTATTCCGCATATATCATCTAAATAGGGTAGTAAGTTGCTCTTACAATCTTTTGGAATTTTGAAATATGTTTATTTCATTTCTAGTTATTTTATTCTTCTTCATAAAACTTTTTTATTGAAGTTTGGTTATAAACTCCCTTTATTTTTCTTGTATTCACATTGCTTATCTGGTAAGTATTATTACCATTATCTTTCGTGATAACGTATGGTCATATATATTATTATTCATATTACTCTATACCGGGCCTTGTTAGTTATATTTTTTTGTAAGTTGACTTCTCCTTTTCTTTCCTGGTTATTGCCTTCTCCTGTATATTTCACTCTTTGTTGATCTTCCCCTCTTCTCCTTCAAATATCTGATTTTCTACATTTATTCTGGATAATTTTTTAAGTTTGTTTATTATAGTTTAATTTTTCTTATTTAATTCGCCTTGGTCATTGTCATTTCTTGTCTTGGTGATTTTTATTGGTCTAATTTAACTTTAATACTTCTTTCTATTCGATTGGGTTGCTTGGTCAGTAATTCGAAGATCAGTCCCTTTTCTTGGTGTGTGGTATCTTCACTTAGTTTACCCATGGTCCATCAGTTCCTCTGCACTTGTGGTTCGGATAACTCTGGCGTGTAGAACTGTTTTCTTCCTTGCAACATAGGTCTCCTCCGTCTTGTACCATAATTCCTCTAATACCATGTAGTGATCGAAATTTAAAAAAATTGTAATTCCTCGATCAAGTGGCACGTTCCCACACTAAAGTCGACGGACACAAGCCCAGGTCGTAAATAATGACGAATTAGGGACACGTCAAACCCGACGCCAGTGCGAAGACAAAGAAAAAACCTCTGTGTACAGCACACAATAAGAATTTGAGGGCATCGTTGACAGCTCGCAGTTTGTTACAATTTACAGCACCCAGCAATCGAAAACAAATACTTCGTCCAGCTGCCGAGTTACGCGGAAACGAAATGGAACGCCTGCTGTGGAGGTGAAGTGTAACGAGCACAAATATGAAAGGCTTCACTCTGCTACAAAGGAGTACAGAGCAATCTCAACTAACAAATAAACAATAGGACATAGACTCAGTGAATACTGCCAGTACACCCTGCACAGCGTGAAAACAAACCTTTGACAGTTTACTGAGATTTACGACTGGAAAGCGTGGAATCGACGGGAAACGACTCCAGCGAAGGGTTGATAATCGGCGGAACGAACAACGAATAACTTGAGCAATTAACCAGGACTCTGCAGTCTGTTAACAAAAGATCGGTCAGAACCTTGACAAAGTCTAAACAAAGGTTGACAGACAGCCAGGAAATTGCCCTAGTTTCTTAGAATCCGTACCACGTTCGTCACATGGAACACTCCGGGGATGACGACGACCAACCAGCATCAAGCATCTTCTAAAAGAGCTTGTGGAGAGAGTAAGAAGGGTTCGGACGATGAATCGGGAAACAGAGGATGAGATCTGCAGAAGAGTAGGAATTTGTACAACCAATCACGAATCCGAGAGGGCGTAGGAATCCAGAATTTAGACTTATGGGTATGATGTTTCAATAAAACTGTTTTGCGAAGACTCGGAGCGAGAGTCTACAGTCTACAGTCTACAGGTCAATCGGTCATAAGTTAATAAGTCAGTACGTACGACAGTCAGACGGTTGATTATAGTCGGAACGGTAATACATTCAGTGATAGAAACAGTGTGCGTGACCTACCGAACTTACAATTCGGTGAATTCATAAGTGAACTTAGACATACGATATAGTCTCACTTGCACACAAGTCAGTTCGACAAACGTATATATTCTGATAAACTATAGTGCGCACGGGACTTGAAACTACAACCGACGCGAACATAATAACACAAGTAATTAACATTCCAAAGTATAACAGTGAGTGACATTTCAAACACTCTCACATTACAATGAGTCACTACGTTGAACAATTAACTGAATGAACTATATCGAACAATTAAGCACACAGTATACACTACATCCAGATAAACGGAACAGTTAATCATGGACATGAATACGGCAAACTCTCAGAGCAATTCAGCTTAATGACTATATTAACATCTCAATATTTGAACTCCAAACACCCGATATCGGCGGGGTACAACATCACTGTACACATAACGGGAGTGAAGATTTAGTGAAGTGAAGTGATTAGTGCTTTTCATAACAGTGAGTAAGATGCACGACGAGTCCTCTAGCAAACGTCATCTCACACCGGCGGAATATTGGATAAACACTCTCACAAGATAAGCTTTTATGTCTATTAAATCTTAGTAATATATACTACTGCACTGTTTCCTCTTTTCAAAGAACAAACCCCAAGAGATTATATATAAATCATATGAATCATAATTTTTATAAATCAATATTAACGTAATTCATCATCTGAGAATAATGAACGCATTTAGGTAGGAATAAATATATTTGTTGATTGTTTATTGTTCGTATATGTTTTGTATATGTATATTATTTACTGCATTTGGATGTAACATATATTTGTGTTTTCAGGAAACAACGTACAAATTGTATTTTGTTATTATGTGTTTATATTATGTATGTATTTGCAGGATATAGTAACTTACTTAAATAACAAGTATAATAAATAAGTAATTATTTTATATTTAATCTTGCGTTCATTATTGAAATTTAACCTTTATTATTAATTCAGTTCATTCTAAGCATTTCACAAAGAGTCTCAAAAGTTATGCTATGTATCAATGGACACAACAAACTCGACCATTGAAACGTCCGATTAACAGACTCATAAATCATATTTATTTAACAACTGTGTTGAGTCTAATCTAACGAGTATTAACTACTTTTATGTATGTATTCAAGTTACCGTCCATCATAACTCTTAATTAATACACGAAGTTAATGAGATACAATTTACTAATTCACATTTGGATAATCCAATAATACTTACAATTAGCATTATTTCGGTCAAACATAAATGGTACGGCAACCCTAATTACTTAATTAATTGCCACTCCCATTTATAACGTTAAATGTAACCATATGTTCCGTAGTATTTATGTCTACCTCTAACATTTGATTACTTTGTCAATTAATCAGAGAAGTTAATTGTGCCTCTCTCATTAATGTTATTTTTGCTTTTTTATTCGGGATTTCCATTTCTGGTGTGTTCCAGTGTTTTATTGACCTTCTTGATTTGTTATACTCTGTTTTGTTGTCAGTCATTTCTATTTCTGACATCTTCCATCTAAGCGTAGATTTGCTGAAATTTTCATCCACTGGTTGGTTGTGAATTCCTTTTATAATTTCCCTCAGAGTCCTCCTACAATCTTTATATTTCATTAATTTGCTTTGGTCAGTAATGGGTAAATTGAACACATCGATGAGTCCGTTCTTCATCATCTCCACTTCTTCTCGTGTTTTGATGAGTTTCCTCTTATATACCTTTCTCAATTCCTCTGTTTTCTTAATCTTCTTAATGATTCAATTCTTCTTTACTCTTCTACTGTTGGTTTTTATGTGCTTAATTTTCTTGGTGTCATTGTTATCTGTATGTTCAGAAAACAATATACTTGTTTCTTCTACAATTTCTATCTCCTTCTGTGTTATTTTCTGATTCCCCGGTTCCCTGTTCTCATTCAACGTTTCTTTGATAATTTCAGAAGTGCTGTCTAGTGTTTCCTTCCATTGTTTGAAATCACTAACTACTGTTTCTTGAAGGTGACTTACTGGGTAACTTGTTTCTTCCCATCTCTTATTCATCCCTGTTTTTGTCCGTTTGACTTCTTCACGAAACTCTACTAGCCTGAATCTTAATTCTTCTCTGTTCTTCTCACCATCTTCCTCCATTTGTCGTAGGAGTGTTTTGTTACCATTTTCGATCGTGTTATTGACTATTTCAAAATCCTTTTCTATCTCACTCTTCAGCTCTTCGCTCTTCTTTTCCAATGCCTCCTGACTTCTCTTCAGGGTTTCATGGTTGCTCTCCATTTTGTTATTCAGAAACTCTTGGCTCTCCTTCATTTGCTTCTTCAATTCTTCACTGCTTTAGTCCAGTTTTTCATTCATTTTCTTTAAGGCTTCCCTTGTTTCTTCCTGTATTTGGTCTATTTTGCTCTCTTGCTTCTTAAAATTTTCAACAGTTTTCGTGAAATTATTGTTAATTTTCCCAAATTGTTCCATCATGAACTTCATCATGCTATCTAATTTCGTCTCTGCGGTTGGGTTGACTTGTTGGTTGTTTACCATTACTTCTGCTTCTATTTCTGGTTCCGGTAGATTTGGGTTTTCCAGTTGGTCCTCCTGTGGATGCTCTTCCAACAATTCTCCAATCGTTTCCTCAACTTCTTCCATTTCTTCTTGGTTTTCTTCTTGGTTTAATGCTTCCTTACCTTTGAGCCTCGTAACCATACTATGTCTATTCATAACCGCCGCTAGTTGTCCTTTCTAGCCTCACGTTGTTGGTCGCCAATATGTAACGAGTTCGTGGAGTGACGTCCGTCTTCGTTTAAAGCCCCACGATGGGTTCGTCAATATGCAACGAGTTATTGCGTGACGTCCTCCTTATTTAAACTTCACGTTGGAGTCGTCAATCTGTAACGATCTCGAAGACTCGGTCGTACCTTTGTATAAAATGTTTACACTTGTTTATTATGTGTATAAGTGTTAATGTGGTGTGTTCGCCTCACACCGGTCGTTACAATAATAGTTGTCACTACTGAAGTCTGTAGCGTGGTCCAACTAACCAGTACAACCTACCTGTTCATTCATAGGGGTTGCGAATCTCGGGTGGCGCCAAATTGTTTATATTAAAACAATTAAATTTGTTAAATTACAAGTTAATAAGTGTTGTTAGCGTTGACGGCTGGAGCGTTCAAATGGTTCCCGCCGCTGTACAGGTTGTCGTATTGTCCACTCGTGAAGAGCGCTAGTTGGTTACTGAATAAAAATTGCTAACACACATATATTCTACAACGTCCTACAAAATAAAACGATGGTAATACTCTGTACTGTAATTTTAATGCACATTCAGTCATTAATTAATATGACAAAAGGATTATAAATGATTTAATAACAAATTGCTCCGGCTTAGAACATGAAACATACATCCCAATGTTGGTGAAATTGGTTTTGAAACAAATTATTTCAATGCCGTCATGGCCTCTGTTTACATACAAAATATTAATCTGTTCAAAATCTGGGGTCCTTTGGATTATAAAATAAAACATAAAAGTTGGTTACATTAAAAAAGTACACTACCATACCTTATACGTACTTAAAGAGTATAAAGTGTTTTTTACAAATTGTTCGGTAGTGTCGTATTGTTTGTTACAAAGTTCGCACACTAATGCGAGGTTATATTTTAATTAACAAATGTTTTACGTAAGTTGATTATGCATTAAACCTTTGAAAGAAAATTAATTTTGTTTAATAGTGAGAAATTTTGATTGTTTTGAGAAATATTTAAAGTAATTTGGTTTCTGGGATAACTGAATTTAGTGGATACTTATCAGTTCAGACAGTGTTGATATGTTGTCATCTGGGGTAGTGGAAATTCTGCAATTTTGGGCTGGTTTAAACTTCGGGCATCTTCTTCTATCTCGTCTTGGGACTTTCTGTTATTTAATTTCTTTTTATTGGGTTCCAGGACATCGTTTAATCTTAGTAGCTCTGCATCTACTCGTCTTTGGTTCTTGTTGTCGACTTCTGAACGTCTTTTTAACTATTTAATGTAAAATTTCAGTCATCACAATCTTGCGTACCGCTTACCCACGCGTCATTTTTTCAAGTCTAATAAATTTAACGGAAAATTAGCATTCAACGGTAACAGAAACCCTTTGATTGGTTAAGGCCTCTTTCAAAAGCATTGTTATGGGATTTGAATTTTTATTCAAATTTATTATATATTTTCTTAATGATTTTATTCCTCTATAGTTCTTTTGGGGCAATAACTAATATCACTATTGTCGTTATTTCCTTTCAAAGTTTAAAATGATACCTCATAAGGTCATATTCCATTATACATTAACTTTAGTCTAAATATTTGACATTTGATAAATTACATTTCTTTTTTAAATTAAACTTTTATAATAACATTTCTCTTTTAAAATGATTTACACATAATTACTGGCTATTTACTTGTCTTAGATTAGTAAATTTCCTTGTGAATTTGTTACAATTGACATTTGTGTGTGTCTGACAGTTATGCATTTTCATAGCCAAAAGTAGCCATGATGGTATTTTACTTATTTCTTTTAAATTACATTTCAATTCAGCCTGATGGGCTTCACTTTGTTATGATAATTGTTTGTGTTGCGTTTTGATTCTGTTTGTGTTCTGATTACTATTCAATATAGTTTTCATTATCCATCTTTAAAATATAACAATTAGGCTTATGGACTGCAAGTTCCTTTCAGCTATATCCTATTCATAACATTAAAACAAACAATTCTTTATAAGTTATTAGTAACTGTTGGTTTAACATTTATTTCATTCTTTTGCTATTACTTTGAGTGAAAAACATCATCACTTCTTTCAAACTCATTGAATTTCTTTCCCTTCTAACATGGGGTGTTTTATTAATTGTATACTTAATTTTAATGCAAAATCTTATTTCAATACTACTATCTTCCTCCATTCCAAGTTAACACAATCTGTTTTTACATGGGCTTTCTCCCTGAACAATACTACATCCTTTACTTATCTCTATTTTAAATACTATTTTTAATTATACTTAATTATATGATTGTTCATAAGCTCACTTACATCATTGACTGGTTCATCAATGATATTTTTAAGTGTTTTCTTATCTATTACAACATTTTTATTACTAATAATATCCTTTTCCACGTATCACTTTCACCTTTAATTAACTGAGGTTTATCACTGATACACTCACTATTTTGGGGTATTAACACTTTCACTATTGCACTTTATTTTGTTTCACTATTTATATTAAGTGTTACTTAGTGGGTAATCCCTATACTTATTTCTCACTATTTCTTTATAACATAATACTTATCATTAATGACATTTGGTTATTTACATTTTATTAAATCTAACTTTAATAATGGGGTTAGTGTACTTTTCTACACTACGTTACTTTTTAATTGTCTTTTGTTTAAAACAGGTAAATAAATTATTTCATTTATAAAATTAATATTTGTTTTCATTAGTGGATAATTATTTGGGGTTTATTTACAGTATTCTATCTTTGAGTATACCATTTCTCCCTTTTATATGTGGTGTTTGTTACTTCTTGGTTTCACTTTGTCTCCTCTTCATTCTTCCTCTTCTTCTTCTTCAATTGTCTTCAACTTTAATTGTCTTCATTTTGATTCGGTTCTCCTCTTCTCATCTGGTTTAATTTCTATTTAGTTGTAGGAATTTGTTCACTTCCTTTTATTCTTCTTTGGTTCTGGTTCCTTACCTTCTTTTGTTAGTTCCTATTTGTTTGGTCAATCACCTTTTTCTTTGTGTATGTTTCGTGGTTCCCTTCTTTTGTTTTCTGTTGTTGGGTCAATCACTTGGGTTGGGTAATTCGTCGTTCGTCGTGTCATAATATTTATATTTTATTTATTTTTAAACATTTTATTTGTATGAAGTATTTTTACATTTATAATTATCTTTTTTATCCCTGGTACTGGGGTGGCTTATTTGTGTTGTAACATAATGCCTCTACTCTAAAATTGATCATTTTAATAAAACACTAGCATAGTTTTTTATGAAATTATCAGTTGTATATAACCTTTTTCCTTTTCTTTCTGGTTTGTTTCTCCATTCTTTATTTCTCTTCTTACTTAATTCATTCCATTTTATTTGGATCTGTTTTTATTTATTTCCATTGGTGCATTTTCCCTCATACACATTTTTTCCCTAACTTTTATAGTAGCTGGTTTCTCCCATTACTACTCATTTTTTCTGAGACCAGAGGAACATCATCTCTGCTCAGTTTATTTTGATTGCTGGACTTTTCAACAGTCAATCATAAATACCTTCTTTGTCAACTTGTGACTTAAATTAATAACAATAATAATAATAATATACTTTGGGATTGTCCACTTTGTGGTTTGTTTTTAGATCACTTTGGCCTTTTACTCATTCTTCCTTCCGCTATACCTTAGCTATACACTATCATCTACTCATACACTTGATTGTTTTTATATTTATTCATATGTTAATTTCATCATATTCAACTTTTCATTATTTTGTTTTCAATTCTTATTGTGATCATTTTAATAATCTTAGACATTTTTATTCTTTTCTTGGTTATTTAGCAATATTCTGCTTTAGCCATAGCTTGTATATTTGTTTTATACATAACTTCTCTTTTTCCATGTACCAGTTCAATTTTTTTTTTTTCTTTGAATACATTTGATTCATTATAATTTCAGGTATTTATCTCAGTAATTTTAGCTTGATCTTATTTTTGTTTATTTCATTTTGTATTAAATATCATTTTTGATAATTTGTTGTAAGTTAATTCTCGTTACTTTAAAGGAATGTTTGTAGCTTATTCCTTTTTAGTTAATTTTTGTTTAATTATTATCGTAAGTTTGTGATTCTTACTTTTATATATTTAGGAATTTGTGTAACTTATTCCTTATTATCTCACTTTTTTATTTCATCCTTCATATATCAACCTTTTATTAGACTGTGAGTTGATTTAAATTGAAAGGAATTTGTGTAACTGATTCCTTTGTTTTTTACATTATTATTCATTTATTTTAATTTTTTCTATTCCGCATATATCATCTAAATAGGGTAGTAAGTTGCTCTTACAATCTTTTGGAATTTTGAAATATGTTTATTTCATTTCTAGTTATTTTATTCTTCTTCATAAAGCTTTTTTATTGAAGTTTGGTTATAAACTCCCTTTATTTTTCTTGTATTCACATTGCTTATCTGGTAAGTATTATTACCATTATCTTTCGTGATAACGTATGGTCATATATATTATTATTCATATTACTCTATACCGGGCCTTGTTAGTTATATTTTTTTGTAAGTTGACTTCTCCTTTTCTTTCCTGGTTATTGCCTTCTCCTGTATATTTCACTCTTTGTTGATCTTCCCCTCTTCTCCTTCAAATATCTGATTTTCTACATTTATTCTGGATAATTTTTTAAGTTTGTTTATTATAGTTTAATTTTTCTTATTTAATTCGCCTTGGTCATTGTCATTTCTTGTCTTGGTGATTTTTATTGGTCTAATTTAACTTTAATACTTCTTTCTATTCGATTGGGTTGCTTGGTCAGTAATTCGAAGATCAGTCCCTTTTCTTGGTGTGTGGTATCTTCACTTAGTTTACCCATGGTCCATCAGTTCCTCTGCACTTGTGGTTCGGATAACTCTGGCGTGTAGAACTGTTTTCTTCCTTGCAACATAGGTCTCCTCCGTCTTGTACCATAATTCCTCTAATACCATGTAGTGATCGAAATTTAAAAAAATTTTAATTCCTCGATCAAGTGGCACGTTCCCACACTTAAGTCGACGGACACAAGCCCAGGTCGTAAATAATGACGAATTAGGGACACGTCAAACCCGACGCCAGTGCGAAGACAAAGAAAAAACCTCTGTGTACAGCACACAATAAGAATTTGAGGGCATCGTTGACAGCTCGCAGTTTGTTACAATTTACAGCACCCAGCAATCGAAAACAAATACTTCGTCCAGCTGCCGAGTTACGCGGAAACGAAATGGAACGCCTGCTGTGGAGGTGAAGTGTAACGAGCACAAATATGAAAGGCTTCACTCTGCTACAAAGGAGTACAGAGCAATCTCAACTAACAAATAAACAATAGGACATAGACTCAGTGAATACTGCCAGTACACCCTGCACAGCGTGAAAACAAACCTTTGACAGTTTACTGAGATTTACGACTGGAAAGCGTGGAATCGACGGGAAACGACTCCAGCGAAGGGTTGATAATCGGCGGAACGAACAACGAATAACTTGAGCAATTAACCAGGACTCTGCAGTCTGTTAACAAAAGATCGGTCAGAACCTTGACAAAGTCTAAACAAAGGTTGACAGACAGCCAGGAAATTGCCCTAGTTTCTTAGAATCCGTACCACGTTCGTCACATGGAACACTCCGGGGATGACGACGACCAACCAGCATCAAGCATCTTCTAAAAGAGCTTGTGGAGAGAGTAAGAAGGGTTCGGACGATGAATCGGGAAACAGAGGATGAGATCTGCAGAAGAGTAGGAATTTGTACAACCAATCACGAATCCGAGAGGGCGTAGGAATCCAGAATTTAGACTTATGGGTATGATGTTTCAATAAAACTGTTTTGCGAAGACTCGGAGCGAGAGTCTACAGTCTACAGTCTACAGGTCAATCGGTCATAAGTTAATAAGTCAGTACGTACGACAGTCAGACGGTTGATTATAGTCGGAACGGTAATACATTCAGTGATAGAAACAGTGTGCGTGACCTACCGAACTTACAATTCGGTGAATTCATAAGTGAACTTAGACATACGATATAGTCTCACTTGCACACAAGTCAGTTCGACAAACGTATATATTCTGATAAACTATAGTGCGCACGGGACTTGAAACTACAACCGACGCGAACATAATAACACAAGTAATTAACATTCCAAAGTATAACAGTGAGTGACATTTCAAACACTCTCACATTACAATGAGTCACTACGTTGAACAATTAACTGAATGAACTATATCGAACAATTAAGCACACAGTATACACTACATCCAGATAAACGGAACAGTTAATCATGGACACGAATACGGCAAACTCTCAGAGCAATTCAGCTTAATGACTATATTAACACCTCAATATTTGAACTCCAAACACCCGATATCGGCGGGGTACAACATCACTGTACACATAACGGGAGTGAAGATTTAGTGAAGTGAAGTGATTAGTGCTTTTCATAACAGTGAGTAAGATGCACGACGAGTCCTCTAGCAAACGTCATCTCACACCGGCGGAATATTGGATAAACACTCTCACAAGATAAGCTTTTATGTCTATTAAATCTTAGTAATATATACTACTGCACTGTTTCCTCTTTTCAAAGAACAAACCCCAAGAGATTATATATAAATCATATGAATCATAATTTTTATAAATCAATATTAACGTAATTCATCATCTGAGAATAATGAACGCATTTAGGTAGGAATAAATATATTTGTTGATTGTTTATTGTTCGTATATGTTTTGTATATGTATATTATTTACTGCATTTGGATGTAACATATATTTGTGTTTTCAGGAAACAACGTACAAATTGTATTTTGTTATTATGTGTTTATATTATGTATGTATTTGCAGGATATAGTAACTTACTTAAATAACAAGTATAATAAATAAGTAATTATTTTATATTTAATCTTGCGTTCATTATTGAAATTTAACCTTTATTATTAATTCAGTTCATTCTAAGCATTTCACAAAGAGTCTCAAAAGTTATGCTATGTATCAATGGACACAACAAACTCGACCATTGAAACGTCCGATTAACAGACTCATAAATCATATTTATTTAACAACTGTGTTGAGTCTAATCTAACGAGTATTAACTACTTTTATGTATGTATTCAAGTTACCGTCCATCATAACTCTTAATTAATACACGAAGTTAATGAGATACAATTTACTAATTCACATTTGGATAATCCAATAATACTTACAATTAGCATTATTTCGGTCAAACATAAATGGTACGGCAACCCTAATTACTTAATTAATTGCCACTCCCATTTATAACGTTAAATGTAACCATATGTTCCGTAGTATTTATGTCTACCTCTAACATTTGATTACTTTGTCAATTAATCAGAGAAGTTAATTGTGCCTCTCTCATTAATGTTATTTTTGCTTTTTTATTCGGGATTTCCATTTCTGGTGTGTTCCAGTGTTTTATTGACCTTCTTGATTTGTTATACTCTGTTTTGTTGTCAGTCATTTCTATTTCTGGCATCTTCCATCTAAGCGTAGATTTGCTGAAATTTTCATCCACTGGTTGGTTGTGAATTCCTTTTATAATTTCCCTCAGAGTCCTCCTACAATCTTTATATTTCATTAATTTGCTTTGGTCAGTAATGGGTAAATTGAACACATCGATGAGTCCGTTCTTCATCATCTCCACTTCTTCTCGTGTTTTGATGAGTTTCCTCTTATATACCTTTCTCAATTCCTCTGTTTTCTTAATCTTCTTAATGATTCGATTCTTCTTTACTCTTCTACTGTTGGTTTTTATGTGCTTAATTTTCTTGGTGTCATTGTTATCTGTATGTTCAGAAAACAATATACTTGTTTCTTCTACAATTTCTATCTCCTTCTGTGTTATTTTCTGATTCCCCGGTTCCCTGCTCTCATTCAACGTTTCTTTGATACTTTCAGAAGTGCTGTCTAGTGTTTCCTTCCATTGTTTGAAATCACTAACTACTGTTTCTTGAAGGTGACTTACTGGGTAACTTGTTTCTTCCCATCTCTTATTCATCCCTGTTTTTGTCCGTTTGATTTCTTCACGAAACTCTACTAGCCTGAATCTTAATTCTTCTCTGTTCTTCTCACCATCTTCCTCCATTTGTCGTAGGAGTGTTTTATTACCATTTTCGATCGTGTTATTGACTATTTCAAAATCCTTTTCTATCTCACTCTTCAGCTCTTCGCTCTTCTTTTCCATTGCCTCCTGACTTCTCTTCAGGGTTTCATGGTTGCTCTCCATTTTGTTATTCAGAAACTCTTGGCTCTCCTTCATTTGCTTCTTCAATTCTTCACTGCTTTAGTCCAGTTTTTCATTCATTTTCTTTGAGGCTTCCCTTGTTTCTTCCTGTATTTGGTCTATTTTGCTCTCTTGCTTCTTAAAATTTTCAACAGTTTTCGTGAAATTATTGTTAATTTTCCCAAATTGTTCCATCATGAACTTCATCATGCTATCTAATTTCGTCTCTGCGGTTGGGTTGACTTGTTGGTTGTTTACCATTATTTCTGCTTCTATTTCTGGTTCCGGTAGATTTGGGTTTTCCAGTTGGTCCTCCTGTGGATGCTCTTCCAACAATTCTCCAATCGTTTCCTCAACTTCTTCCATTTCTTCTTGGTTTTCTTCTTGGTTTAATGCTTCCTTACATTTGAGCCTCTTAAACCATACTATGTCTATTCATAACCGCCGCTAGTTGTCCTTTCTAGCCTCACGTTGTTGGTCGCCAATATGTAACGAGTTCGTGGAGTGACGTCCGTCTTCGTTTAAAGCCCCACGATGGGTTCGTCTATATGCAACGAGTTATTGCGTGACGTCCTTCTTATTTAAACTTCACGTTGGAGTCGTCAATCTGTAACGATCTCGAAGACTCGGTCGTACCTTTGTATAAAATGTTTACACTTGTTTATTATGTGTATAAGTGTTAATGTGGTGTGTTCACCTCACACCGGTCGTTACAATAATAGTTGTCACTACTGAAGTCTGTAGCGTGGTCCAACTAACCAGTACAACCTACCTGTTCATTCATAGGTGTTGCGAATCTCGGGTGGCGCCAAATTGTTTATATTAAAACAATTAAATTTGTTAAATTACAAGTTAATAAGTGTTGTTAGCGTTGACGGCTGGAGCGTTCAAATGGTTCCCGCCGCTGTACAGGTTGTCGTATTGTCCACTCGTGAAGAGCGCTAGTTGGTTACTGAATAAAAATTGCTAACACACATATATTCTACAACGTTCTACGAAATAAAACGATGGTAATACTCTGTACTGTAATTTTAATGCACATTCAGTCATTAATTAATATGACAAAAGGATTATAAATGATTTAATAACAAATTGCTCCGGCTTAGAACATGAAACATACATCCCAATGTTGGTGAAATTGGTTTTGAAACAAATTATTTCAATGCCGTCATGGCCTCTGTTTACATACAAAATATTAATCTGTTCAAAATCTGGGGTCCTTTGGATTATAAAATAAAACATAAAAGTTGGTTACATTAAAAAAGTACACTACCATACCTTATACGTACTTAAAGAGTATAAAGTGTTTTTTACAAATTGTTCGGTAGTGTCGTATTGTTTGTTACAAAGTTCGCACACTAATGCGAGGTTATATTTTAATTAACAAATGTTTTACGTAAGTTGATTATGCATTAAACCTTTGAAAGAAAATTAATTTTGTTTAATAGTGAGAAATTTTGATTGTTTTGAGAAATATTTAAAGTAATTTGGTTTCTGGGATAACTGAATTTAGTGGATACTTATCAGTTCAGACAGTGTTGATATGTTGTCATCTGGGGTAGTGGAAATTCTGCAATTTTGGGCTGGTTTAAACTTCGGGCATCTTCTTCTATCTCGTCTTGGGACTTTCTGTTATTTAATTTCTTTTTATTGGGTTCCAGGACATCGTTTAATCTTAGTAGCTCTGCATCTACTCGTCTTTGGTTCTTGTTGTCGACTTCTGAACGTCTTTTTAACTATTTAATGTAAAATTTCAGTCATCACAATCTTGCGTACCGCTTACCCACGCGTCATTTTTTCAAGTCTAATAAATTTAACGGAAAATTAGCATTCAACGGTAACAGAAACCCTTTGATTGGTTAAGGCCTCTTTCAAAAGCATTGTTATGGGATTTGAATTTTTATTCAAATTTATTATATATTTTCTTAATGATTTTATTCCTCTATAGTTCTTTTGGGGCAATAACTAATATCACTATTGTCGTTGTTTCCTTTCAAAGTTTAAAATGATACCTCATAAGGTCATATTCCATTATACATTAACTTTAGTCTAAATATTTGACATTTGATAAATTACATTTCTTTTTTAAATTAAACTTTTATAATAACATTTCTCTTTTAAAATGATTTACACATAATTACTGGTTATTTACTTGTCTTAGATTAGTAAATTTTCTTGTGACTTTGTTACAATTGACATTTGTGTGTGTCTGACAGTTATGCATTTTCATAGCCAAAAGTAGCCATGATGGTATTTTACTTATTTCTTTTAAATTACATTTCAATTCAGCCTGATGGGCTCACACTTTGTTATGATAATTGTTTGTGTTGCGTTTTGATTCTGTTTGTGTTCTGATTACTATTCAATATAGTTTTCATTATCCATCTTTAAAATATAACAATTAGGCTTATGGACTGCAAGTTCCTTTCAGCTATATCCTATTCATAACATTAAAACAAACAATTCTTTATAAGTTATTAGTAACTGTTGGTTTAACATTTATTTCATTCTTTTGCTATTACTTTGAGTGAAAAACATCATCACTTCTTTCAAACTCATTGAATTTTTTTCCCTTCTAACATGGGGTGTTTTATTAATTGTATACTTAATTTTAATGCAAAATCTTATTTCAATACTACTATCTTCCTCCATTCCAAGTTAACACAATCTGTTTTTACATGGGCTTTCTCCCTGAACAATACTACATCCTTTACTTATCTCTATTTTAAATACTATTTTTAATTATTCTTAATTATATGATTGTTCATAAGCTCACTTACATCATTGACTGGTTCATCAATGATATTTTTAAGTGTTTTCTTATCTATTACAACATTTTTATTACTAATAATACCCTTTTCCACGTATCACTTTCACCTTTAATTAACTGAGGTTTATCACTGATACACTCACTATTTTGGGGTATTAACACTTTCACTATTGCACTTTATTTTGTTTCACTGTTTATATTAAGTGTTACTTAGTGGGTAATCCCTATACTTATTTCTCCTATTTCTCACTATTTCTTTATAACATAATACTTATCATTAATGACATTTGGTTATTTACATTTCATTAAATCTAACTTTAATAATGGGGTTAGTGTACTTTTCTACACTACGTTACTTTTTAATTGTCTTTTGTTTAAAACAGGTATATAAATTATTTCATTTATAAAATTAATATTTGTTTTCATTAGTGGATAATTATTTGGGGTTTATTTACAGTATTCTATCTTTGAGTATACCATTTCTCCCTTTTATATGTGGTGTTTGTTACTTCTTGGTTTCACTTTGTCTCCTCTTCATTCTTCCTCTTCTTCTTCTTCAATTGTCTTCAACTTTAATTGTCTTCATTTTGATTCGGTTCTCCTCTTCTTATCTGGTTTAATTTCTATTTAGTTGTAGGAATTTGTTCACTTCCTTTTATTCTTCTTTGGTTCTGGTTCCTTACCTTCTTTTGTTAGTTCCTATTTGTTTGGTCAATCACCTTTTTCTTTGTGTATGTTTCGTGGTTCCCTTCTTTTGTTTTCTGTTGTTGGGTCAATCACTTGGGTTGGGTAATTCATCGTTTGTCGTGTCATAATATTTATATTTTATTTATTTTTAAACATTTTATTTGATATGAAGTATTTTTACATTTATAATTATCTTTTTTATCCCTGGTACTGGGGTGGCTTATTTGTGTTGTAACATAATGCCTCTACTCTAAAATTGATCATTTTAATAAAACACTAGCATAGTTTTTTATGAAATTATCAGTTGTATATAATCTTTTTCCTTTTCTTTCTGGTTTGTTTCTCCATTCTTTATTTCTCTTCTTACTTAATTCATTCCATTTTATTTGGATCTGTTTTTATTTATTTCCATTGGTGCATTTTCCCTCATACACATTTTTTCCCTAACTTTTATAGTAGCTGGTTTCTCCCATTACTACTCATTTTTTCTGAGACCAGAGGAACATCATCTCTGCTCAGTTTATTTTGATTGCTGGACTTTTCAACAGTCAATCATAAATACCTTCTTTGTCAACTTGTGACTTAAATTAATAACAATAATAATAATAATAATAATATACTTTGGGATTGTCCACTTTGTAGTTTGTTTTTAGATCACTTTGGCCTTTTACTCATTCTTCCTTCCGCTATACCTTAGTTATATACTATCATCTACTCATACACTTGATTGATTTTATATTTATTCATATGTTAATTTCATCATATTCAACTTTTCATTATTTTGTTTTCAATTCTTATTGTGATCATTTTAATAATCTTAGACATTTTTATTCTTTTCTTGGTTATTTAGCAATATTCTGCTTTAGCCATAGCTTGTATATTTGTTTTATACATAACTTCTCTTTTTCCATGTACCAGTTCAGATTTTTTTTTTCTTTGAATACATTTGATTCATTATAATTTCAGGTATTTATCTCAGTAATTTTAGCTTGATCTTATTTTTGTTTATTTCATTTTGTATTAAATATCATTTTTGATAATGTTTTTTAAGTTAATTCTCTTACTTTAAAGGAATGTTTGTAGCTTATTCCTTTTTAGTTATTTTTTGTTTAATTATTATCGTTTGTGATTCTTACTTTTATATATTTAGGAATTTGTGTAACTTATTCCTTATTATCTCACTTTTTTATTTCATACTTCATATATCAACCTTTTATTAGACTGTGAGTTGATTTAAATTGAAAGGAATTTGTGTAACTGATTCCTTTGTTTTTTACATTATTATTCATTTATTTTAATTTTTTCTATTCCGCATATATCATCTAAATAGGGTAGTAAGTTGCTCTTACAATCTTTTGGAATTTTGAAAGATGTTTATTTCATTTCTAGTTATTTTATTCTTCTTCATAAAACTTTTTTACTGAAGTTTGGCTATAAACTCCCTTTATTTTTCTTGTATTTACATTGCTTATCTGGTAAGTATTATTACCATTATCTTTCATGATAACATATGGTCATATATATTATTATTCATATTACTCTATACCGGGCCTTGTTAGTTATATTTTTTTGTAAGTTG
Source organism: Magicicada septendecula (assembly GCA_034769895.1). Taxonomy (NCBI): domain Eukaryota; kingdom Metazoa; phylum Arthropoda; class Insecta; order Hemiptera; family Cicadidae; genus Magicicada; species Magicicada septendecula. The sequence continues at coordinate 337,091,515 of CM068367.1, read as the reverse complement.
ACTTCTCCTTTTCTTTCCTGGTTATTGCCTTCTCCTGTATATTTCACTCTTTGTTGATCTTCCCCTCTTCTCCTTCAAATGTCTGATTTTCTACATTTATTCTGGATAATTTTTTAAGTTTGTTTATTATAGTTTAATTTTTCTTATTTAATTCGTCTTGGTCATTGTCATTTCTTGTCTTGGTGATTTTTATTGGTCTAATTTAACTTTAATACTTCTTTCTATTCGATTGGGTTGCTTGGTCAGTAATTCGAAGATCAGTCCCTTTTCTTGGTGTGTGGTATCTTCACTTAGTTTACCCATGGTCCATCAGTTCCTCTGCACTTGTGGTTCGGATAACTCTGGCGTGTAGAACTGTTTTCTTCCTTGCAACATAGGTCTCCTCCGTCTTGTACCATAATTCCTCTAATACCATATGTTCCGTAGTATTTATGTCTACCTCTAACATTTGATTACTTTGTCAATTAATCAGAGAAGTTAATTGTGCCTCTCTCATTATTGTTATTTTTGCTTTTTTATTCGGGATTTCCATTTCTGGTGTGTTCCAGTGTTTTATTGACCTTCTTGATTTGTTATACTCTGTTTTGTTGTCAGTCATTTGTATTTCTGGCATCTTCCATCTAAGCATAGATTTGCTGAAATTTTCATCCACTGGTTGGTTGTGAATTCCTTTTATAATTTCCCTCAGAGTCCTCCTACAATCTTTATATTTCATTAATTTGCTTTGGTCAGTAATGGGTAAATTGAACACATCGATGAGTCCGTTCTTCATCATCTCCACTTCTTCTCGTTATTTGATGAGTTTCCTCTTATATACCTTTCTCAATTCCTCTGTTTTCTTAATCTTCTTAATGATTCGATTCTTCTTTACTCTTCTACTGTTGGTTTTTATGTGCTTAATTTTCTTGGTGTCATTGTTATCTGTATGTTCAGAAAACAATATACTTGTTTCTTCTACAATTTCTATCTCCTTCTGTGTTATTTTCTGATTCCCCGGTTCCCTGTTCTCATTCAACGTTTCGTTGATACTTTCAGAAGTGCTGTCTAGTGTTTCCTTCCATTGTTTGAAATCACTAACTACTGTTTCTTGAAGGTGATTTACTGGGTAACTTGTTTCTTCCCATCTCTTATTCATCCCTGTTTTTGTCCGTTTGACTTCTTCACGAAACTCTACTAGCCTGAATCTTAATTCTTCTCTGTTCTTCTCACCATCTTCCTCCATTTGTCGTAGGAGTGTTTTATTACCATTTTCGATCGTGTTATTGACTATTTCAAAATCCTTTTCTATCTCACTCTTCAGCTCTTAGCTCTTCTTTTCCAATGCCTCCTGACTTCTCTTCAGGGTTTCATGGTTGCTCTCCATTTTGTTATTCAGAAACTCTTGGCTCTCCTTCATTTGCTTCTTCAATTCTTCACTGCTTTAGTCCGGTTTTTCATTCATTTTCTTTGAGGCTTCCCTTGTTTCTTCCTGTATTTGGTCTATTTTGCTCTCTTGCTTCTTAAAATTTTCAATAGTTTTCGTGAAATTATTGTTAATTTTCCCAAATTGTTCCATCATGAACTTCATCATGCTATCTAATTTCGTCTCTGCGGATGGGTTGACTTGTTGGTTGTTTACCATTACTTCTGCTTCTATTTCTGGTTCCGGTAGATTTGGGTTTTCCAGTTGGTCCTCCTGTGGATGCTCTTCCAACAATTCTCCAATCGTTTCCTCAACTTCTTCCATTTCTTCTTGGTTTTCTTCTTGGTTTAATGCTTCCTTACCTTTGAGCCTCGTAACCATACTATGTCTATTCATAACCGCCGCTAGTTGTCCTTTCTAGCCTCACGTTGTTGGTCGCTAATATGTAACTGTGACGATTTAAATTTGGAACAATAAAAAAAAAAATAAAGAAATTTTAAATATTAAGGTTGCGAGCCATTAATCCATTTAAATCTCACTATAATAACATAAAAACCTGTACGTACTCAGTATGAGAGGAAGAAGTAATTAATAAGCCTAAAGATACTGTAATAAAAAAAGCATATTGTAAATAGTTATTATTGTCGTATTTAACCCTTTGCTTGTTAGCAGGCGCTGACCTGTTAATTCCGGACTCGACATGTTTTCCGAGTCTTCTGTAATTTAGAATAAGATAAAAAACCTAATGTTAATAATTAAAAATCTGAAGACACAGATAGTCGCTAAAACAACTTATTTAAATTATGTATATTTATTTAGGGATAGTTTGTATAAATAAAAATGTTTACTTAAAGAGAGACAGGGACTATATTCTCGCGGAGTAATTGCCCCTCTACCTCTTGTCCAGTACCAGTCGAAGGGAGCAGAAATTCGCTCTCTCGCTATGTTGACTTCATGCGGTGCAGACGTACGAGCTAAAGCTCTTACACTATGTTGCCGATACTTTTGTTTTACTTTAATGTTGTATACGAGAAATTGCTGCTGAAAGCATATGTTATATATTAATCAGTATAGTTATGTAAAAAAAACAAGAGACTTAATGTGTAACACGAAATATAAAAATGGTGTAAAACAAGATGACTACTAACTTCAAGAACTAACAACACTTCCAACATCATACCTGGAGATGTCAACTACCAGAACTTACAAACTCTAGTAGACCCGACAGAAGATGCAGATCAGGACATCCGAGAATCTACAAGTACTATCGTAGAAGGTTCAATCTACCCTGCGGACTTTTGAGCCCTTTAATGACGAAGACCAGACCGAGATGATGACGGCGCTATTAAGGATTCCCAAGACGGACACCCCAGGACGAGGTTTCTGCATACCAATTTAAAGGTGACTCGATAGCCTGTCTATCGAGGGTTACTAATATTTGTTACACAACACACTTAAAAGAGACTTTTCAGAGACTATTAACTTTGTAAAGATGAAAAGATTAAATCTAAGAATTTTAATGTAACTATTCAAACATCATACGTTGTAACAGTTTATATGTTAATGTATCGTAGTATAATTCAAGTAATAATACCATTCTTCAAATGGTTAAATAAAAGGTCTTGCAAGCTAATATCATGAATTGAGTATAACTAAAAGTTTTAATGACTAAATACCGAAGGTTACCCAGATCCGAGGTATAGCTAAATAGAATCAATTTTGATCCCAAAGTTTAAAGAAAGAATTCAAATAACTTTAATAATTTAATTCGTAATGTCATGGGATCTGTCAGTAAATGTTTTTAAATGTTAAATAAAGAGAAATCGTCTTGTCACACACATATAATGAGTGCGTAAATCAATAGTATACCTTCCCTTGTTTCCTTACACAGTTAGTAAGTAAATTTGTTAAGTTAATTATTTGTGGATACATTTCGTTACAACGTAGGCAGCCCATCTAATTGACGGAGCTTAATTAAGATGGGTTCCCTGGATTTGTAACGCGGCGATACGTTACAAAATTGCGCCAATCTGCTTTAGTTAAAAAAGGAAACAAAGGAGAGAGTTTTATTTTTGTACAGAGTGTCACAAACAAAATTGAGCCACTTGTGACATGTAAACAAAATTGCATCACTATGCGTAGATAATTTGTATATTCAGTTATTGATCTATGCACTCAGAAAGTTACCTTAGTAACTTTAATTTTCAAAACATATTTAATATTTTACTAAGTTACGTAAATGATAGTATGTATAAGTTGAAATATCATTAGCGTCATACAATGCAAATAAGCTATATGCAGGTACCTACTTGCATACAGGAATTGTGAGTGAACATTACAATTGTGGTCAACTGGACAATCTGAAACAGGTTTGTTTACGACAATCCATGACCTGTTGTTTCCTGAATCATTCTGCACAGTATATGTTGGACATACACTAGTATGTGTCAAAAAAAAAAATTAATTAAAAATAACTTTGTTAATATTAATGCTCATTACGCAAGAGCATGCATGTAATGTAGACCCAGGTAATGAAGTAGAAGTTCGTAATTTGAACTTGTGAACAAAATAATTAATTTATTTAATTGGGAAAAGTATATGAATGAATGGAATCAGAGTGTTACCAAGCGTAATAATAATAAAGTGTTGAATAAGATTCACACTAACGTCTGCACTCCCCTTATCCTGTTTATACCGGTCGTTGGTGTTATTCAGTCCCATTGTGTAGACAATAATATGTAAAAGCAAACACCCCATTGTCACACACGCTCAACCTTCCTTTGTTAACTAAATACAGAGGGTGACCTACATTCCAGAAAACAGCTGATCGGCTATTTAACTTGATAAATATGTGTGTGGAATTTCTGTCTCTCCCGTAGAAGAGAAATTGTTCTTTTCTAATTTATGTAAATTAATTACTTAAGAAATTATTATATATATGTGTAGTGTACTAGTATTAATTTTAAGTACGTGCTAATGTGTTAGAACAAAAATGGCCCAATTTAACCCGGATTTGTTATTAAAAGACGAGCTGTCTTACGAAGCTCTTTTGCGTGGACTACCCCATGCTAATGTAACAGTCGCGGAATTACGAAGGTCAATTCGCAAATGTGGATTTGATGCCCCCATGCAATTAAACTATCTAAGCGAACTCGATTATGAAAGCGAGAAAGAAATTTGTAATGCCAAGTATAGTGAACTATACTTATTGTCTCAAACACTCCAAGACGAGAAATCTCCGGCAATAATTTTGCGGACTACCCAGAGAATAGAGCATTTAACCAGGCGAATAAAAAATTTGTCGATCTGGCCGAATCTCACAGAAATACCTGTTGACGTACAAAACCTAGCAGACGAAGCTCTACGCCGCTTACCTTCAATTATTAACGATTTAAGACGAAAATCCGACTCATTCAGGATGGACGAAATAGAGAAGTCACTAATGAAATTACACATCTCTCCAGTACAATCCCCCACCACTGGTTTACCTCCGCCTAACACGGATCGGAACTCACCCATCGTATCGCAAGTGCAAGCGAACCAAGAACAAAAGACTGATACAGATGTAAATGCCCCTCCTCCTGAGCATTTTCAATTTCGTCCCGGAAATCATGAATTGACCACCACCTCCAATGAATCCAATCGCCCTCATCGAGGAATTACACCTATGAACTATAACGCGGACCTATACGGTAAAATGACTCATCCTGTGGAGAAAATCTTAACCGAAATCCCTTATACAGATGGTTTAAATGTTTCCAAATTACTAACATTCATTAGTTATCTTCTTTAGATAAAAGATCTACAGCAGCTGAATGACTGGCAAATTTTGCAGGTTCTGTTACCAAAGTGTAAACCCCCGTTAAAAAATCGTGTCCTAGAAGCCCTAACCTCTACATTCCCAGTAGATGAGCTACATAGCTCTATAATAAAATACTTTATTCCCACCGGCATCTATGAGGAAATAAAAAGAAAGACAGTACTCCGAGTACAAGGACACCAGGAGAGATTAGCTCACTACATCTCCGACATAAGGGAGTCGTCTCGACTACTACGTGTAGACTGGAATGAAACACAACTGGTGGACACCATCTTAATAGGAGTGTCACCTGAAGAAAGATCTCGACTATCGTTGGTAAATAGACCTAATACAATTGCGGATCTAGAACAGTGCAGTATCCATTCTTCAAATGTATGGTACTCCGATCAAAATAGGGAAGCAATGAAAACCGCTGGAACTAATAGACATCAATTGCGAGCACTACTGCCTGATGTAACAACCTCACATGAAAGACGAGTTCTTAGTAGACCTCACCATGTGCGCAAAGCTGGTAAGTTAAGTGTAAACCCATATAAAGCGGAAACCAAGTACCCACCTCGCAAAAAACCCTCCTGTTATAATTGTGGCAAATATGGGCACATAAGTAAAGAGTGCAAAAGTAAGCCATTGGAACGGAATAACCCCAATTCAAAAAACATGTAAGGCAGGGGAGACCCAAAATCCTGTGTCTTCCGCAGCTACTCGAAAATGGGTGAACAAAAGGAAATTAATAATATTAGTAATGAAATACGTTGTAAAAAAAAAAAAGGTTCGAAAGAAATCGATCCCTTTGTGAGAGAATTTCGTGAAAAATGTAACGCGATTAATAAATGTAAATGGAGTAAAAATCTATTACCATTAATACGAGTTGACTTAGGCGTTACATCCCCCATCGCCTTAATTGATGCGGGATCTAGTAGAACTTTAATCAGCCAAGAATTAGCGGACATGTTAGCTAAACATCATCTGGTAAAACGGAACCAACCAGTGAATATAAAGTGTGCTACCACTGATAAACGTAAAATAAACATAAACCTGAGTATTACCGTTAAGGTTAAAATAAAAAACCTAACTTGGATGTTTACAATGTTAGTATGTAAAGAATTAGGACCTGATTTAATATTAGGTGCAGACTTTATTAGTAAGACAGGAATGATTCTTGACATATACGAGCAAGTATTTTATTTCAGATTTGACCGTACACGGAAACATAAATTTGATAGTAATGAAGATAAACATTGTTCATCTACTGCACATGTAATACACCAAGACTCCGATTTATCTCACCTAGAAAGAAGAGATAGAGTGAGAATACTAAAACTAATAAAAGAATTTTCCTCGGTTCTTACACCTAAACTAGGACTTACGAACCTAATAGAGTATAAAATTAATCTGAGCGATCAGAAAGTAATACGACTACCTCCGTACAAGTTGTCACCTCCCAAGATGGAAGTAATGCGAAACCATATCAACAAGTTATTGGACCAAGGAGTCATAGAACCCTCTACGTCCCCATATTCTTCACCCTCCTTTTTAGTACCAAAAGGACAAGATAAACACAGACTAGTTGTAGACTATAGGCAATTAAATAAAAGAATAGAATTTGAATCAATCCCTCTTCCAGACATCCATAGTGCCTTTCATTATTTCACTAAAGCTATGGTCTTTACGGTAATGGATCTGAATCAAGCTTTTCACCAAATACCTCTTTCAGAAGAATCAAAACGTCTAACCGCGTTTGCAGTTCCTTTTAACTTGTACCAATTTACTAGGGTACCCTTTGGAATATCTCAGGGAAGTTCCGTATGTAGTAGACTATTAGAAAAGATATTTCACGACATTAAATTTAAATATGTGTATCACTATTTGGACGACATCGTTATATACAGTGAATCAATGGAACAACATCTCAAGCATTTGCGTGAAGTGTTATCTCGTTTACTAAGAGCAGGATTAACGGTGAACCCAAATAAGGTAAGTTTTGCCGTCCCTCAGTTTTCTTTCTTAGGTCACATCGTGAAAGCGAATGGAAAGGTAAGCATTGACCCCGAACGAACCCGCGCTATTAGAGAATTTGCACCCCCACGAAATGCAAAAGGTATAGCCCGATTTTTGGGTATGGTGAATTATTTCCACAAATATATCCCCCATCTTGCCGAAATAGCAGCACCCCTAAACTCCTTACGAAAGAAGGGAACGAAGTTCGAATGGAGCTCAATACATCAAAACGCGTTTGAGCAACTTAAAGAAAGTATTATATCTCCTCCAGTTTTGCAACTAGCGGATTTCACAAAACCATTCGTCGTGCAAACCGACAGTTCCAGTGTAGCGTTAGGTGCAGTGATATACCAAGAGATAGATAACTGTAGACTACCAATTAGTTATGCATCACGAACACTGAGCGATCAGGAAAGAAAGTATTCCGCATATGAATTGGAATGTTTAGCAATTGTTTTTGCGTTCGAGAAGTTTAAACCCTTCCTAGAACATAAAGAATTCCTTTTGGAAACCGACAATCAGGCGTTATCTTGGTTATTGAATCACCCTAAACAGTTAGGACGTATTGGACGATGGATATTGAAATTAAACTGCTACAAATTCAGAGTGCAGCATATAAAAGGTACTCAAAATGTAGTCGCTGATACCCTGTCCCGTATGTTCCAGTCACCCACTAAAACTTCCGAAAACATAGTGAAGCTGGAAATAGCACGTGCTAACGCCGTAATTACAGAATTCCCCCTTGCCTTTACAAACATTGCCCTGTATCAACAACAAGACCCCTTACTGAAGCCTATTATAGAACAACTTACCCAAGGTATTAAATCCGAGAAGTACGTATTGAGTAAAAATGTACTGTGTCTCAAGATAAGAGACGGAAAGGAATTAAGAATAATAGCCCCAGATGTAATTAAGCCCATGCTGATGGAATACTTCCATTCATCTACCATAGGAGCCCATATGGGAATCAATAAGACGATACATCGTATTCGAAAGGAATATCATTGGAACAATATGAACTGCGAAATAGCCAACTTCGTAAAGAAATGTTCATTATGCGCCCTTAGTAAACCCGCCAGAAATACTCAAGTAAGCCAATTGATTTCAGAAATCCCAAAGACTCCTTTTTCGAAACTTTATCTAGATTTCTCAGGTCCGTATCCACGATCCAAATCAGGAAATACCATGTTACTGATCTGTGTAGATTCGTTCACCAAATTTGTGTGGATGTATCCCATGCGACGAGCATTAGCGTCGACAACTGTTAAAATACTACAGGAAAAACTATTTAAAGACTACGGTATTCCAGTACGTATAGTATCTGATAACGGTCCACAGTTTAAAGCAAAAGAATTTAAGAATATGTGTTTCAAGTTAGGGATAGACCATATAACCACTACAGAGTATCGACCGCAAGGCAATATTGCTGAAAGGTATCTACGAAACCTCAAATCTGCGCTAATCGCCTATCATGCGAACGATCACATGTCGTGGGACCAAAATCTATCCTGGATTCAATACGCTTTTAATTCAGCTTTCCATGAAGGTCACAAGTCGACCCCGTTCGAGTTACTATACAAGTACCGACCAAACCACCCTTTGTCCACAAGATGGAATATACACGATCTGCTGCCTCCGCAAATAACGGATAAGCAGATAAAGCGAATATGGAACAAAGCCCGCTCTAACTTAAGAGCAAGCTTAGAAAAATCCAGAAGATACCACGAGAAAGGTAATCATAGTAATTCAGTCAGGTACCAAGTAGGTGACTTAGTAATGTACAAGACTCACCCCACTAGTAGTGCGATTGATAAGACCACCTCTAAACTATCATTCAGATGGTGTGGCCCTTACCAAATCCAGAAGTACCTAACTCCCGTTACAGTAGCCCTGTGCGAAACTGCGACTCAGAAATATGTGCGGAGAACGCATATTTCACAGCTAAAGTTGTATAAGAAGAAGAGACGGAATAGTATAACCCGAAATAGAAAAGGGAATACTAGGCAGTAAAGAAAATTATATTTCTGAATCCACGTGGAAAAATGTAAAACGTAGAGTTTGGAAACGAGGCCTGATCAACCTGAGTTCCAGTTCTGCAAAGCATACATTAATGAATACTCATTAACTAGATGGGTACTAACACTCTTTAACTACATGAGTTACCTAGGACTCACAGAAGACAAGATAGAATTCTAAATAGTAAAGATTTAGAAAGTTACTCTACAGAAGAGAGAGTAAGACAACCAGAAACAAAAAAAAAACGGTAGTAGATTTAAGTGATAGAGATAAGAAAGAGTTTTGTGTTTTAATTGTGTAAATATTATGTGTAAATAGTATGTATAAAACAAAAGGTAGTTAATAAGAATATATAAAGTATACTGTGTTGTAACTATATGAAATAACTATGTGGACAACGTTGTAAAGTGTCCAACAACTATGTGAAAGAAATTACACACACTGACCCCATTCATACTCCAAGTCCCCAGAAGTTAAAAAAAAATAAATAAATAAATAAAAAACTCAACCGTAACGTGCAAATTAAGCGGTGGAGTATGTGACGATTTAAATTTGGAACAAAAAAAAAAATAAAGAAATTTTAAATATTAAGGTTGTGAGCCACTAATCCATTTAAATCTCACTATAATAACATAAAAACCTGTATGTACTCAGTATGAGAGGAAGAAGTAATTAATAAGCCCAAAGATACTGTAATAAAAAAAGGATATTGTAAATAGTTATTATTGTCGTATTTAACCCTTTGCTTGTTAGCAGGCGCTGACCTGTTAATTCCGGACTCGACATGTTTTCCGAGTCTTCTGTAATTTAGAATAAGATAAAAAACCTAATGTTAATAATTAAAAATCTGAAGACACAGATAGTCGCTAAAACAACTTATTTAAATTATGTATATTTATTTAGGGATAGTTTGTATAAATAAAAATGTTTACTTAAAGAGAGACAGGGACTATATTCTCGCGGAGTAATTGCCCCTCTACCTCTTGTCCAGTACCAGTCGAAGGGAGCAGAAATTCGCTCTCTCGCTATGTTGACTTCATGCGGTGCAGACGTACGAGCTAAAGCTCTTACACTATGTTGCCGATACTTTTGTTTTACTTTAATGTTGTATACGAGAAATTGCTGCTGAAAGCATATGTTATATATTAATCAGTATAGTTATGTAAAAAAAACAAGAGACTTAATGTGTAACACGAAATATAAAAATGGTGTAAAACAAGATGACTACTAACTTCAAGAACTAACAACACTTCCAACATCATACCTGGAGATGTCAACTACCAGAACTTACAAACTCTAGTAGACCCGACAGAAGATGCAGATCAGGACATCCGAGAATCTACAAGTACTATCGTAGAAGGTTCAATCTACCCTGCGGACTTTTGAGCCCTTTAATGACGAAGACCAGACCGAGATGATGACGGCGCTATTAAGGATTCCCAAGACGGACACCCCAGGACGAGGTTTCTGCATACCAATTTAAAGGTGACTCGATAGCCTGTCTATCGAGGGTTACTAATATTTGTTACACAACACACTTAAAAGAGACTTTTCAGAGACTATTAACTTTGTAAAGATGAAAAGATTAAATCTAAGAATTTTAATGTAACTATTCAAACATCATACGTTGTAACAGTTTATATGTTAATGTATCGTAGTATAATTCAAGTAATAATACCATTCTTCAAATGGTTAAATAAAAGGTCTTGCAAGCTAATATCATGAATTGAGTATAACTAAAAGTTTTAATGACTAAATACCGAAGGTTACCCAGATCCGAGGTATAGCTAAATAGAATCAATTTTGATCCCAAAGTTTAAAGAAAGAATTCAAATAACTTTAATAATTTAATTCGTAATGTCATGGGATCTGTCAGTAAATGTTTTTAAATGTTAAATAAAGAGAAATCGTCTTGTCACACACATATAATGAGTGCGTAAATCAATAGTATACCTTCCCTTGTTTCCTTACACAGTTAGTAAGTAAATTTGTTAAGTTAATTATTTGTGGATACATTTCGTTACAATGTAGGCAGCCCATCTAATTGACGGAGCTTAATTAAGATGGGTTCCCTGGATTTGTAACGCGGCGATACGTTACATAACGAGTTCGTGGAGTGACGTCCGTCTTCGTTTAAAGCCCCACGATGGGTTCGTCAATATGCAACGAGTTATTGCGTGTCCTCCTTATTTAAACTTCACGTTGGAGTCGTCAATCTGTAACGATCTCGAAGACTCGGTCGTACCTTTGTATAAAATGTTTACACTTGTTTATTATGTGTATAAGTGTTAATGTGGTGTGTTCGCCTCACACCGGTCGTTACAATAATAGTTGTCACTACTGAAGTCTGTAGCGTGGTCCAAATTACCAGTACAACCTACCTGTTCATTCATAGGGGTTGCGAATCCCAGGTGGCGCCAAATTGTTTATATTAAAACAATTAAATTTGATAAATTACAAGTTAATAAGTGTTGTTAGTGTTGACGGCTGGAGCGTTCAAATGGTTCCCGCCGCTGTACAGGTTGTCGTATTGTCCACTCGTGAAGAGCGCTAGTTGGTTACTGAATAAAAATTGCTAACACACATATATTCTACTACGTCCTACGAAATAAAACGATGGTAATACTCTGTACTGTAATTTTAATGCACATTCAGTCATTAATTAATATGACAAAAGGATTATAAATGATTTAATAACAAATTGCTCCGGCTTAGAACATGAAACATACATCCCAATGTTGGCGAAATTGGTTTTGAAACAAATTATTTCAATGCCGTCATGGCCTCTGTTTACATACAAAATATTAATCTGTTCAAAATCTGGGGTCCTTTGGATTATAAAATAAAACATAAAAGTTGGTTACATTAAAAAAGTACACTACCATACCTTATACGTACTTAAAGAGTATAAAGTATTTTTTACAAATTGTTCGGTAGTGTCGTATTGTTTGTTACAAAGTTCGCACACTAATGCGAGGTTATATTTTAATTAACAAATGTTTTACGTAAGTTGATTATGCATTAAACCTTTGAAAGAAAATTAATTTTGTTTAATAGTGAGAAATTTTGATTGTTTTGAGAAATATTTAAAGTAATTTGGTTTCTGGGATAACTGAATTTAGTGGATACTTATCAGTTCAGACAGTGTTGATATGTTGTTATCTGGGGTAGTGGAAATTCTGCAATTTTGGGCTGGTTTAAACTTCGGGCATCTTCTTCTATCTCGTCTTGGGACTTTCTGTTATTTAATTTCTTTTTATTGGGTTCCAGGACATCGTTTAATCTTAGTAGCTCTGCATCTACTCGTCTTTGGTTCTTGTTGTCGACTTCTGAACGTCTTTTTAACTATTTAATGTAAAATTTCAGTCATCACAATCTTGCGTACCGCTTACCCACGCGTCATTTTTTCAAGTCTAATAAATTTAACGGAAAATTAGCATTCAACGGTAACAGAAACCCTTTGATTGGTTAAGGCCTCTTTCAAAAGCATTGTTATGGGATTTGAATTTTTATTCAAATCTATTATATATTTTCTTAATGATTTTATTCCTCTATAGTTCTTTTGGGGCAATAACTAATATCACTATTGTCGTTGTTTCCTTTCAAAGTTTAAAATGATACCTCATAAGGTCATATTCCATTATACATTAACTTTAGTCTAAATATTTGACATTTGATAAATTACATTTCTTTTTTAAATTAAACTTTTATAATAACATTCTCTTTTAAAATGATTTACACATAATTACTGGCTATTTACTTGTCTTAGATTAGTAAATTTCCTTGTGAATTTGTTACAATTGACATTTGTGTATGTCTGACAGTTATGCATTTTCATACCCAAAAGTAGCCATGATGGTATTTTACTTATTTCTTTTAAATTACATTTCAATTCAGCCTGATGGGCTTCACTTTGTTATGATAATTGTTTGTGTTGCGTTTTGATTCTGTTTGTGTTCTGATTACTATTCAATATAGTTTTCATTATCCATCTTTAAAATATAACAATTAGGCTTATGGACTGCAAGTTCCTTTCAGCTATATCTTATTCATAACATTAAAACAAACAATTCTTTATAAGTTATTAGTAACTGTTGGTTTAACATTTATTTCATTCCTTTGCTATTACTTTGAGTGAAAAACATCATCACTTCTTTCAAACTCATTGAATTTCTTTCCCTTCTAACATGGGGTGTTTTATTAATTGTAGACTTAATTTTAATGCAAAATCTTATTTCAATACTATTATCTTCCTCCATTCCAAGTTAACACAAACTGTTTTTACATGGGCTTTCTCCCTGAACAATACTACATCCTTTACTTATCTCTATTTTAAATACTATTTTTAATTATTCTTAATTATATGATTGTTCATAAGCTCACTTACATCATTGACTGGTTCATCAATGATTTTTTTAAGTGTTTTCTTATCTATTAATACATTTTTATTACTAATAATATCCTTTTCCACGTATCACTTTCACCTTTAATTAACTGAGGTTTATCACTGATACACTCACTATTTTGGGGTATTAACACTTTCACTATTGCACTTTATTTTGTTTCACTGTTTATATTAAGTGTTACTTAGTGGGTAATCCCTATACTTATTTCTCGTATTTCTCACTATTTCTTTATAACATAATACTTATCATTAATGACATTTTGTTATTTACATTTCATTAAATCTAACTTTAATAATGGGGTTAGTGTACTTTTCTACACTACGTTACTTTTTAATTGTCTTTTGTTTAAAACAGGTATATAAATTATTTCATTTATAATAATAATATTTGTTTTCATTAGTGGATAATTATTTGGGGTTTATTTACAGTATTCTATCTTTGAGTATATCATTTCTCCCTTTTATATGTGGTGTTTGTTACTTCTTGGTTTCACTTTGTCTCCTCTTCATTCTTCCTCTTCTTCTTCTTCAATTGTCTTCAACTTTAATTGTCTTCATTTTGATTCGGTTCTCCTCTTCTCATCTGGTTTAATTTCTATTTAGTTGTAGGAATTTGTTCACTTCCTTTTATTCTATTTGGTTCTGGTTCCTTACCTTCTTTTGTTAGTTCCTATTTGTTTGGTCAATCACCTTTTTCTTTGTGTATGTTTCGTGGTTCCCTTCTTTTGTTTTCTGTTGTTGGGTCAATCACTTGGGTTGGGTAATTCGTCGTTCGTCGTGTCATAATATTTATATTTTATTTATTTTTAAACATTTTATTTGATATGAAGTATTTTTACATTTATAATTATCTTTTTTATCCCTGGTACTGGGGTGGCTTATTTGTGTTGTAACATAATGCCTCTACTCTAAAATTGATCATTTTAGTAAAACACTAGCATAGTTTTTTATGAAATTATCAGTTGTATATAATCTTTTTTCCTTTTCTTTCTGGTTTGTTTCTCCATTCTTTATTTCTCTTCTTACTTAATTCATTCCATTTTATTTGGATCTGTTTTTATTTATTTCCATTGGTGCATTTTCCCTCATACACATTTTTTCCCTAACTTTTATAGTAGCTGGTTTCTCCCATTACTACTCATTTTTTCTGAGACCAGAGGAACATCATCTCTGCTCAGTTTATTTTGATTGCTGGACTTTTCAACAGTCAATCATAAATACCTTCTTTGTCAACTTGTGACTTAAATTAATAACAATAATAATAATAATAATATACTTTGGGATTGTCCACTTTGTGGTTTGTTTTTAGATCACTTTGGCCTTTTACTCATTCTTCCTTCCGCTATACCTTAGCTATACACTATCATCTACTCATACACTTGATTGTTTTTATATTTATTCATATGTTAATTTCATCATATTCAACTTTTCATTATTTTGTTTTCAATTCTTATTGTGATCATTTTAATAATCTTAGACATTTTTATTCTTTTCTTGGTTATTTAGCAATATTCTGCTTTAGCCATAGCTTGTATATTTGTTTTATACATAACTTCTCTTTTTCCATCTACCAGTTCAGATTTTTTTTTTTCTTTGAATATATTTGATTCATTATAATTTCAGGTATTTATCTCAGTAATTTTAGCTTCATCTTATTTTTGTTTATTTCATTTTGTATTAAATATCATTTTTGATAATTTTTTGTAAGTTAATTCTCTTACTTTAAAGGAATGTTTGTAGCTTATTCCTTTTTAGTTATTTTTTGTTTAATTATTATCGTAAGTTTGTGATTCTTACTTTTATATATTTAGGAATTTGTGTAACTTATTCCTTATTATCTCACTTTTTTATTTCATACTTCATATATCAACCTTTTATTAGACTGTGAGTTGATTTAAATTGAAAGGAATTTGTGTAACTGATTCCTTTGTTTTTTACATTATTATTCATTTATTTTAATTTTTTCTATTCCGCATATATCATCTAAAAAGGGTAGTAAGTTGCTCTACAATCTTTTGGAATTTTGAAATATGTTTATTTCATTTCTAGTTATTTTATTCTTCTTCATAAAACTTTTTTATTGAAGTTTGGTTATAAACTCCCTTTATTTTTCTTGTATTTACATTGCTTATCTGGTAAGTATTATTACCATTATCTTTTGTGATAACATATGGTCATATATATTATTATTCATATTACTCTATACCGGGCCTTGTTAGTTATATTTTTTTGTAAGTTGACTTCTCCTTTTCTTTTCTGGTTATTGCCTTCTCCTGTATATTTCACTCTTTGTTAATCTTCCCCTCTTCTCCTTCAAATGTCTGATTTTCTACATTTATTCTGGATAATTTTTTAAGTTTGTTTATTATAGTTTAATTTTTCTTATTTAATTCGTCTTGGTCATTGTCATTTCTTGTCTTGGTGATTTTTATTGGTCTAATTTAACTTTAATACTTCTTTCTATTCGATTGGGTTGCTTGATCAGTAATTCGAAGATCAGTCCCTTTTCTTGGTGTGTGGTATCTTCACTTAGTTTACCCATGGTCCATCAGTTCCTCTGCACTTGTGGTTCGGATAACTCTGGCGTGTAGAACTGTTTTCTTCCTTGCAACATAGGTCTCCTCCGTCTTGTACCATAATCCCTCTAATACCATATGTTCCGTAGTATTTATGTCTACCTCTAACATTTGATTACTTTGTCGATTAATCAGAGAAGTTAATTGTGCCTCTCTCATTAATGTTATTTTTGCTTTTTTATTCGGGATTTCCATTTCTGGTGTGTTCCAGTGTTTTATTGACCTTCTTGATTTGTTATACTCTGTTTTGTTGTCAGTCATTTCTATTTCTGGCATCTTCCATCTAAAAATAGATTTGCTGAAATTTTCATCCACTGGTTGGTTGTGAATTCCTTTTATAATTTCCCTCAGAGTCCTCCTACAATCTTTATATTTCATTAATTTGCTTTGGTCAGTAATGGGTAAATTGAACACATCGATGAGTCCGTTCTTCATCATCTCCACTTCTTCTCGTGTTTTGATGAGTTTCCTCTTATATACCTTTCTCAATTCCTCTGTTTTCTTAATCTTCTTAATGATTCGATTCTTCTTTACTCTTCTACTGTTGGTTTTTATGTGCTTAATTTTCTTGGTGTCATTGTTATCTGTATGTTCAGAAAACAATATACTTGTTTCTTCTACAATTTCTATCTCCTTCTGTGTTATTTTCTGATTCCCCGGTTCCCTGTTCTCATTCAACGTTTCTTTGATACTTTCAGAAGTGCTGTCTAGTGTTTCCTTCCATTGTTTGAAATCACTAACTACTGTTTCTTGAAGGTGATTTACTGGGTAACTTGTTTCTTCCCATCTCTTATTCATCCCTGTTTTTGTCCGTTTGACTTCTTCACGAAACTCTACTAGTCTGAATCTTAATTCTTCTCTGTTCTTCTCACCATCTTCCTCCATTTGTCGTAGGAGTGTTTTATTACCATTTTCGATCGTGTTATTGGCTATTTCAAAATCCTTTTCTATCTCACTCTTCAGCTCTTCGCTCTTCTTTTCCAATGCCTCCTGACTTCTCTTCAGGTTTTCATGGTTGCTCTCCATTTTGTTATTCAGAAACTCTTGGCTCTCCTTCATTTGCTTCTTCAATTCTTCACTGCTTTAGTCCAGTTTTTCATTCATTTTCTTTGAGGCTTCCCTTGTTTCTTCCTGTATTTGGTCTATTTTGCTCTCTTGCTTCTTAAAATTTTCAACAGTTTTCGTGAAATTATTGTTAATTTTCCCAAATTGTTCCATCATGAACTTCATCATGCTATCTAATTTCGTCTCTGCGGTTGGGTTGACTTGTTGGTTGTTTACCATTATTTCTGCTTCTATTTCTGGTTCCGGTAGATTTGGGTTTTCCAGTTGGTCCTCCTGTGGATGCTCTTCCAACAATTCTCCAATCGTTTCCTCAACTTCTTCCATTTCTTCTTGGTTTTCTTCTTGGTTTAATGCTTCCTTACCTTTGAGCCTCTTAAACCATACTATGTCTATTCATAACCGCCGCTAGTTGTCCTTTCTAGCCTCACGTTGTTGGTCGCCAATATGTAACGAGTTCGTGGAGTGACGTCCGTCTTCGTTTAAAGCCCCACGATGGGTTCGTCAATATGCAACGAGTTATTGCGTGACGTCCTCCTTATTTAAACTTCACGTTGGAGTCGTCAATCTGTAACGATCTCGAAGACTCGGTCGTACCTTTGTATAAAATGTTTACACTTGTTTATTATGTGTATAAGTGTTAATGTGGTGTGTTCGCCTCACACCGGTCGTTACAATAATAGTTGTCACTACTGAAGTCTGTAGCGTGGTCCAAATGACCAGTACAACCTACCTATTCATTCATAGGGGTTGCGAATCCCGGGTGGCGCCAAATTGTTTATATTAAAACAATTAAATTTGTTAAATTACAAGTTAATAAGTGTTGTTAGCATTGACGGCTGGAGCGTTCAAACGGTTCCTGCCGCTGTACAGGTTGTCGTATTGTCCACTCGTGAAGAGCGCTAGTTGGTTACTGAATAAAAATTGCTAACACACATATATTCTACAACGTCCTACGAAATAAAACGATGGTAATACTCTGTACTGTAATTTTAATGCACATTCAGTCATTAATTAATATGACAAAAGGATTATAAATGATTTAATAACAAATTGCTCCGGCTTAGAACATGAAACATACATCCCAATGTTGGCAAAATTGGTTTCGAAACAAATTATTTCAATGCCGTCATGGCCTCTGTTTACATACAAAATATTAATCTGTTCAAAATCTGGGGTCCTTTGGATTATAAAATAAAACATAAAAGTAGGTTACATTAAAAAAGTACACTACCATACCTTATACGTACTTAAAGAGTATAAAGTGTTTTTTACAAATTGTTCGGTAGTGTCGTATTGTTTGTTACAAAGTTCGCACACTAATGCGAGGTTATATTTTAATTAACAAAAAATATTTTACGTAAGTTGATTATGCATTAAACCTTTGAAAGAAAATTAATTTTGTTTAATAGTGAGAAATTTTGATTGTTTTGAGAAATATTTAAAGTAATTTGGTTTCTGGGATAACTGAATTTAGTGGATACTTATCAGTTCAGACAGTGTTGATATGTTGTTATCTGGGGTAGTGGAAATTCTGCAATTTTGGGCTGGTTTAAACTTCGGGCATCTTCTTCTATCTCGTCTTGGGACTTTCTGTTATTTAATTTCTTTTTATTGGGTTCCAGGACATCGTTTAATCTTAGTAGCTCTGCATCTACTCGTCTTTGGTTCTTGTTGTCGACTTCTGAACGTCTTTTTAACTATTTAATGTAAAATTTCAGTCATCACAATCTTGCGTACCGCTTACCCACGCGTCATTTTTTCAAGTCTAATAAATTTAATGGAAAATTAGCATTCAACGGTAACAGAAACCCTTTGATTGGTTAAGGCCTCTTTCAAAAGCATTGTTATGGGATTTGAATTTTTATTCAAATTTATTATATATTTTCTTAATGATTTTATTCCTCTATAGTTCTTTTGGGGCAATAACTAATATCACTATTGTCGTTATTTCCTTTCAAAGTTTAAAATGATACCTCATAAGGTCATATTCCATTATACATTAACTTTAGTCTAAATATTTGACATTTGATAAATTACATTTCTTTTTTAAATTAAACTTTTATAATAACATTTCTCTTTTAAAATGATTTACACATAATTACTGGCTATTTACTTGTCTTAGATTAGTAAATTTCCTTGTGAATTTGTTACAATTGACATTTGTGTGTGTCTGACAGTTATGCATTTTCATAGCCAAAAGTAGCCATGATGGTATTTTACTTATTTCTTTTAAATTACATTTCAATTCAGCCTGATGGGCTTCACTTTGTTATGATAATTGTTTGTGTTGCGTTTTGATTCTGTTTGTGTTCTGATTACTATTCAATATAGTTTTCATTATCCATCTTTAAAATATAACAATTAGGCTTATGGTCTGCAAGTTCCTTTCAGCTATATTCTATTCATAACATTAAAACAAACAATTCTTTATAAGTTATTAGTAACTGTTGGTTTAACATTTATTTCATTCCTTTGCTATTACTTTGAGTGAAAAACATCATCACTTCTTTCAAACTCATTGAATTTCTTTCCCTTCTAACATGGGGTATTTTATTAATTGTATACTTAATTTTAATGCAAAATCTTATTTCAATACTACTATCTTCCTCCATTCCAAGTTAACACAAAATGTTTTTACATGGGCTTTTTCCCTGAACAATACTACATCCTTTACTTATCTCTATTTTAAATACTATTTTTAATTATTCTTAATTATATGATTGTTCATAAGCTCACTTACATCATTGATTGGTTCATCAAAGATTTTTTTAAGTGTTTTCTTATCTATTAATACATTTTTATTACTAATAATATCCTTTTCCACGTATCACTTTCACCTTTAATTAACTGAGGTTTATCACTGATACACTCACTATTTTGGGGTATTAACACTTTCACTATTGCACTTTATTTTGTTTCACTGTTTATATTAAGTGTTACTTAGTGGGCAATCCCTATACTTATTTCTCCTATTTCTCACTATTTCTTTATAACATAATACTTATCATTAATGACATTTGGTTATTTACATTTCATTAAATCTAACTTTAATAATGGGGTTAGTGTACTTTTCTACACTACGTTACTTTTTAATTGTCTTTTGTTTAAAACAGGTATATAAATTATTTCATTTATAACAATAATATTTGGTTTTCATTAGTGGATAATTATTTGGGGTTTATTTACAGTATTCTATCTTTGAGTATACCATTTCTCCCTTTTATATGTGGTGTTTGTTACTTCTTGGTTTCACTTTGTCTCCTCTTCATTCTTCCTCTTCTTCTTCTTCAATTGTCTTCAACTTTAATTGTCTTCATTTTGATTCGGTTCTCCTCTTCTCATCTGGTTTAATTTCTATTTAGTTGTAGGAATTTGTTCACTTCCTTTTATTCTTCTTTGGTTCTGGTTCCTTACCTTCTTTTGTTAGTTCCTATTTGTTTGGTCAATCACCTTTTTCTTTGTGTATGTTTCGTGGTTCCCTTCTTTTGTTTTCTGTTGTTATGTCAATCAATTGGGTTGGGTAATTCGTCGTTCGTCGTGTCATAATATTTATATTTTATTTATTTTTAAACATTTTAATTAATATGAAGTATTTTTACATTTATAATTATCTTTTTTATCCCTGGTACTGGGGTGGCTTATTTGTGTTGTAACATAATGCCTCTCCTCTAAAATTGATCATTTTAGTAAAACACTAGCATAGTTTTTTATGAAATTATCAGTTGTATATAATCTTTTTTCCTTTTCTTTCTGGTTTGTTTCTCCATTCTTTATTTCTCTTCTTACTTAATTCATTCCATTTTATTTGGATCTGTTTTTATTTATTTCCATTGGTGCATTTTCCCTCATACACATTTTTTCCCTAACTTTTATAGTAGCTGGTTTCTCCCATTACTACTCATTTTTTCTGAGACCAGAGAAACATCATCTCTGCTCAGTTTATTTTGATTGCTGGACTTTTCAACAGTCAATCATAAATACCTTCTTTGTCAACTTGTGACTTAAATTAATAACAATAATAATAATAATAATATACTTTGGGATTGTCCACTTTGTGGTTTGTTTTTAGATCACTTTGGCCTTTTACTCATTCTTCCTTCCGCTATACCTTAGCTATATACTATCATCTACTCATACACTTGATTGTTTTTATATTTATTCATATGTTAATTTCATCATATTCAACTTTTCATTATTTTGTTTTCAATTCTTATTGTGATCATTTTAATAATCTTAGACATGTTTATTCTTTTCTTGGTTATTTAGCAACATTCTGCTATAGCCATAGCTTGTATATTTGTTTTATACATAACTTCTCTTTTTCCATGTACCAGTTCAGATTTTTTTTTTCCTTTGAATACATTTGATTCATTATAATTTCAGGTATTTATCTCAGTAATTTTAGCTTGATATTATTTTTGTTTATTTCATTTTGTATTAAATATCATTTTTGATAATTTTTTGTAAGTTAATTCTCTTACTTTAAAGGAATGTTTGTAGCTTATTCCTTTTTAGTTATTTTTTGTTTAATTATTATCGTATGTTTGTGATTCTTACTTTTATATATTTAGGAATTTGTGTAACTTAATCCTTATTATCTCACTTTTTTATTTCATACTTCATATATCAACCTTTTATTAGACTGTGAGTTGATTTAAATTGAAAGGAATTTGGGTAACTGATTCCTTTGTTCTTTACATTATTATTCATTTATTTTAATTTTTTCTATTCCGCATATATCATCTAAATAGGGTAATAAGTTGCTCTTACAATCTTTTGGAATTTTGAAATATGTTTATTTCATTTCTAGTTATTTTATTCTTCTTCATAAAACTTTTTTATTGAAGTTTGGTTATAAACTCCCTTTATTTTTCTTGTATTTACATTGCTTATCTGGTAAGTATTATTACCATTATCTTTTGTGATAACATATGGTCATATATATTATTATTCATATTACTCTATACCGGGCCTTGTTAGTTATATTTTTTTGTAAGTTGACTTCTCCTTTTCTTTCCTGGTTATTGCCTTCTCCTGTATATTTCACTCTTTGTTGATCTTCCCCTCTTCTCCTTCAAATGTCTGATTTTCTACATTTATTCTGGATAATTTTTTAAGTTTGTTTATTATAGTTTAATTTTTCTTATTTAATTCGTCTTGGTCATTGTCATTTCTTGTCTTGGTGATTTTTATTGGTCTAATTTAACTTTAATACTTCTTTCTATTCGATTGGGTTGCTTGGTCAGTAATTCGAAGATCAGTCCCTTTTCTTGGTGTGTGGTATCTTCACTTAGTTTACCCATGGTCCATCAGTTCCTCTGCACTTGTGGTTCGGATAACTCTGGCGTGTAGAACTGTTTTCTTCCTTGCAACATAGGTCTCCTCCGTCTTGTACCATAATTCCTCTAATACCATATGTTCCGTAGTATTTATGTCTACCTCTAACATTTGATTACTTTGTCGATTAATCAGAGAAGTTAATTGTGCCTCTCTCATTAATGTTATTTTTGCTTTTTTATTCGGGATTTCCATTTCTGGTGTGTTCCAGTGTTTTATTGACCTTCTTGATTTGTTATACTCTGTTTTGTTGTCAGTCAATTCTATTTCTGGCATCTTCCATCTAAGCATAGATTTGCTGAAATTTTCATCCACTGGTTGGTTGTGAATTCCTTTTATAATTTCCCTCAGAGTCCTCCTACAATCTTTATATTTCATTAATTTGCTTTGGTCAGTAATGTGTAAATTGAACACATCGATGAGTCCGTTCTTCATCATCTCCACTTTTTCTCGTGTTTTGATGAGTTTCCTCTTATATACCTTTCTCAATTCCTCTGTTTTCTTAATCTTCTTAATGATTCAATTCTTCTTTACTCTTCTACTGTTGGTTTTTATGTGCTTAAATTTCTTGGTGTCATTGTTATCTGTATGTTCAGAAAACAATATACTTGTTTCTTCTACAATTTCTATCTCCTGTGTTATTTTCTGATTCCCCGGTTCCCTGTTCTCATTCAACGTTTCTTTGATACTTTCAGAAGTGCTGTCTAGTGTTTCCTTCCATTGTTTGAAATCACTAACTACTGTCTCTTGAAGGTGATTTACTGGGTAACTTGTTTCTTCCCATCTCTTATTCATCCCTGTTTTTGTCCTTTTGACTTCTTCACGAAACTCTACTAGTCTGAATCTTAATTCTTCTTTGTTCTTCTCACCATCTTCCTCCATTTGTCATAGGAGTGTTTTATTACCATTTTCGATCGTGTTATTGACTATTTCAAAATCTTTTTCTATCTCACTCTTCAGCTCTTCGCTCTTCTTTTCCAATGCCTCCTGACTTCTCTTCAGGGTTTCATGGTTGCTCTCCATTTTGTTATTCAGAAACTCTATGCTCTCCTTCATTTGCTTCTTCAATTCTTCACTGCTTTAGTCCAGTTTTTCGTTCATTTTCTTTGAGGCTTCCCTTGTTTCTTCCTGTATTTGGTCTATTTTGCTCTCTTGCTTCTTAAAATTTTCAACAGTTTTCGTGAAATTATTGTTAATTTTCCCAAATTGTTCCATCATGAACTTCATCATGCTATCTAATTTCGTCTCTGCGGTTGGATTGACTTGTTGGTTGTTTACCATTACTTCTGCTTCTATTTCTGGTTCCGGTAGATTTGGGTTTTCCAGTTGGTCCTCCTGTGGATGCTCTTCCAACAATTCTCCAATCGCTTCCTCAACTTCTTCCATTTCTTCTTGGTTTTCTTCTTGGTTTAATTCTTCCTTACCTTTGAGCCTCGTAACCATACTATGTCTATTCATAACCGCCGCTAGTTGTCCTTTCTAGCCTCACGTTGTTGGTCGCCAATATGTAACGAGTTCGTGGAGTGACGTCCGTCTTCGTTTAAAGCCCCACGATGGGTTCGTCAATATGCAACGAGTTATTGCGTGACGTCCTTCTTATTTAAACTTCACGTTGGAGTCGTCAATCTGTAACGATCTCGAAGACTCGGTCGTACCTTTGTATAAAATGTTTACACTTGTTTATTATGTGTATAAGTGTTAATGTGGTGTGTTCGCCTCACACCGGTCGTTACAATAATAGTTGTCACTACTGAAGTCTGTAGCGTGGTCCAAATTACCAGTACAACCTACCTGTTCATTCATAGGGGTTGCGAATCCCGGGTGGCGCCAAATTGTTTATATTAAAACAATTAAATTTGTTAAATTACAAGTTAATAAGTGTTGTTAGCGTTGACGGCTGGAGCGTTCAAATGGTTCCCGCCGCTGTACAGGTTGTCGTATTGTCCATTCGTGAAGAGCGCTAGTTGGTTACTGAATAAAAATTGCTAACACACATATATTCTACAACGTCCTACGAAATAAAACGATGGTAATACTCTGTACTGTAATTTTAATGCACATTCAGTCATTAATTAATATGACAAAAGGATTATAAATGGTTTAATAACAAATTGCTCCGGCTTAGAACATGAAACATACATCCTAATGTTGGCGAAATTGGTTTTGAAACAAATTATTTCAATGCCGTCATGTTTACATACAAAATATTAATCTGTTCAAAATCTGGGGTCCTTTGGATTATAAAATAAAACATAAAAGTTGGTTACATTAAAAAAGTACACTACCATACCTTATACGTACTTAAAGAGTATAAAGTGTTTTTTACAAATTGTTCGGTAGTGTCGTATTGTTTGTTACAAAGTTCGCACACTAATGCGAGGTTATATTTTAATTAACAAATGTTTTACGTAAGTTGATTATGCATTAAACCTTTGAAAGAAAATTAATTTTGTTTAATAGTGAGAAATTTTGATTGTTTTGAGAAATATTTAAAGTAATTTGGTTTCTGGGATAACTGAATTTAGTGGATACTTATCAGTTCAGACAGTGTTGATATGTTGTCATCTGGGGTAGTGGAAATTCTGCAATTTTGGGCTGGTTTAAACTTCGGGCATCTTCTTCTATCTCGTCTTGGGACTTTCTGTTATTTAATTTCTTTTTATTGGGTTCCAGGACATCGTTTAATCTTAGTAGCTCTGCATCTACTCGTCTTTGGTTCTTGTTGTCGACTTCTGAACGTCTTTTTAACTATTTAATGTAAAATTTCAGTCATCACAATCTTGCGTACCGCTTACCCACGCGTCATTTTTTCAAGTCTAATAAATTTAACGGAAAATTAGCATTCAACGGTAACAGAAACCCTTTGATTGGTTAAGGCCTCTTTCAAAAGCATTGTTATGGGATTTGAATTTTTATTCAAATTTATTATATATTTTCTTAATGATTTTATTCCTCTATAGTTCTTTTGGGGCAATAACTAATATCACTATTGTCGTTATTTCCTTTCAAAGTTTAAAATGATACCTCATAAGGTCATATTCCATTATACATTAACTTTAGTCTAAATATTTGACATTTGATAAATTACATTTCTTTTTTAAATTAAACTTTTATAATAACATTTCTCTTTTAAAATGATTTACACATAATTACTGGCTATTTACTTGTCTTAGATTAGTAAATTTCCTTGTGAATTTGTTACAATTGACATTTGTGTGTGTCTGACAGTTATGCATTTTCATAGCCAAAAGTAGCCATGATGGTATTTTACTTATTTCTTTTAAATTACATTTCAATTCAGCCTGATGGGCTTCACTTTGTTATGATAATTGTTTGTGTTGCGTTTTGATTCTGTTTGTGTTCTGATTACTATTCAATATAGTTTTCATTATCCATCTTTAAAATATAACAATTAGGCTTATGGACTGCAAGTTCCTTTCAGCTATATCCTATCATAACATTAAAACAAACAATTCTTTATAAGTTATTAGTAACTGTTGGTTTAACATTTATTTCATTCCTTTGCTATTACTTTGAGTGAAAAACATCATCACTTCTTTCAAACTCATTGAATTTCTTTCCCTTCTAACATGGGGTGTGTTTTATTATTTGTATACTTAATTTTTATGCAAAATCTTATTTCAATACTACTATCTTCCTCCATTCCAAGTTAACACAAACTGTTTTTACATGGGCTTTCTCCCTGAACAATACTACATCCTTTACTTATCTCTATTTTAAATACTATTTTTAATTATTCTTAATTATATGATTGTTCATAAGCTCACTTACATCATTGACTGGTTCATCAATGATTTTTTTAAGTGTTTTCTTATCTATTAATACATTTTTATTACTAATAATATCCTTTTCCACGTATCACTTTCACCTTTAATTAACTGAGGTTTATCACTGATACACTCACTATTTTGGGGTATTAACACTTTCACTATTGCACTTTATTTTGTTTCACTGTTTATATTAAGTGTTACTTAGTGGGTAATCCCTATACTTATTTCTCCTATTTCTCACTATTTCTTTATAACATAATACTTATCATTAATGACATTTGGTTATTTACGTTTCATTAAATCTAACTTTAATAATGGGGTTAGTGTACTTTTCTACACTACGTTACTTTTTAATTGTCTTTTGTTTAAAACAGGTATATAAATTATTTCATTTATAACAATAATATTTGGTTTTCATTAGTGGATAATTATTTGGGGTTTATTTACAGTATTCTATCTTTGAGTATACCATTTCTCCCTTTTATATGTGGTGTTTGTTACTTCTTGGTTTCACTTTGTCTCCTCTTCATTCTTCCTCTTCTTCTTCTTCAATTGTCTTCAACTTTAATTGTCTTCATTTTGATTCGGTTCTCCTCTTCTCATCTGGTTTAATTTCTATTTAGTTGTAGGAATTTGTTCACTTCCTTTTATTCTTCTTTGGTTCTGGTTCCTTACCTTCTTTTGTTAGTTCCTATTTGTTTGGTCAATCACCTTTTTCTTTGTGTATGTTTCGTGGTTCCCTTCTTTTGTTTTCTGTTGTTATGTCAATCAATTGGGTTGGGTAATTCGTCGTTCGTCGTGTCATAATATTTATATTTTATTTATTTTTAAACATTTTAATTAATATGAAGTATTTTTACATTTATAATTATCTTTTTTATCCCTGGTACTGGGGTGGCTTATTTGTGTTGTAACATAATGCCTCTCCTCTAAAATTGATCATTTTAGTAAAACACTAGCATAGTTTTTTATGAAATTATCAGTTGTATATAATCTTTTTTCCTTTTCTTTCTGGTTTGTTTCTCCATTCTTTATTTCTCTTCTTACTTAATTCATTCCATTTTATTTGGATCTGTTTTTATTTATTTCCATTGGTGCATTTTCCCTCATACACATTTTTTCCCTAACTTTTATAGTAGCTGGTTTCTCCCATTACTACTCATTTTTTCTGAGACCAGAGAAACATCATCTCTGCTCAGTTTATTTTGATTGCTGGACTTTTCAACAGTCAATCATAAATACCTTCTTTGTCAACTTGTGACTTAAATTAATAACAATAATAATAATAATAATATACTTTGGGATTGTCCACTTTGTGGTTTGTTTTTAGATCACTTTGGCCTTTTACTCATTCTTCCTTCCGCTATACCTTAGCTATATACTATCATCTACTCATACACTTGATTGTTTTTATATTTATTCATATGTTAATTTCATCATATTCAACTTTTCATTATTTTGTTTTCAATTCTTATTGTGATCATTTTAATAATCTTAGACATGTTTATTCTTTTCTTGGTTATTTAGCAACATTCTGCTATAGCCATAGCTTGTATATTTGTTTTATACATAACTTCTCTTTTTCCATGTACCAGTTCAGATTTTTTTTTTCCTTTGAATACATTTGATTCATTATAATTTCAGGTATTTATCTCAGTAATTTTAGCTTGATATTATTTTTGTTTATTTCATTTTGTATTAAATATCATTTTTGATAATTTTTTGTAAGTTAATTCTCTTACTTTAAAGGAATGTTTGTAGCTTATTCCTTTTTAGTTATTTTTTGTTTAATTATTATCGTATGTTTGTGATTCTTACTTTTATATATTTAGGAATTTGTGTAACTTAATCCTTATTATCTCACTTTTTTAT
This sequence comes from Magicicada septendecula, assembly GCA_034769895.1. Taxonomy (NCBI): domain Eukaryota; kingdom Metazoa; phylum Arthropoda; class Insecta; order Hemiptera; family Cicadidae; genus Magicicada; species Magicicada septendecula. The sequence continues at coordinate 337,063,233 of CM068367.1, read as the reverse complement.
TTCATACTTCATATATCAACCTTTTATTAGACTGTGAGTTGATTTAAATTGAAAGGAATTTGGGTAACTGATTCCTTTGTTCTTTACATTATTATTCATTTATTTTAATTTTTTCTATTCCGCATATATCATCTAAATAGGGTAATAAGTTGCTCTTACAATCTTTTGGAATTTTGAAATATGTTTATTTCATTTCTAGTTATTTTATTCTTCTTCATAAAACTTTTTTATTGAAGTTTGGTTATAAACTCCCTTTATTTTTCTTGTATTTACATTGCTTATCTGGTAAGTATTATTACCATTATCTTTTGTGATAACATATGGTCATATATATTATTATTCATATTACTCTATACCGGGCCTTGTTAGTTATATTTTTTTGTAAGTTGACTTCTCCTTTTCTTTCCTGGTTATTGCCTTCTCCTGTATATTTCACTCTTTGTTGATCTTCCCCTCTTCTCCTTCAAATGTCTGATTTTCTACATTTATTCTGGATAATTTTTTAAGTTTGTTTATTATAGTTTAATTTTTCTTATTTAATTCGTCTTGGTCATTGTCATTTCTTGTCTTGGTGATTTTTATTGGTCTAATTTAACTTTAATACTTCTTTCTATTCGATTGGGTTGCTTGGTCAGTAATTCGAAGATCAGTCCCTTTTCTTGGTGTGTGGTATCTTCACTTAGTTTACCCATGGTCCATCAGTTCCTCTGCACTTGTGGTTCGGATAACTCTGGCGTGTAGAACTGTTTTCTTCCTTGCAACATAGGTCTCCTCCGTCTTGTACCATAATTCCTCTAATACCATATGTTCCGTAGTATTTATGTCTACCTCTAACATTTGATTACTTTGTCGATTAATCAGAGAAGTTAATTGTGCCTCTCTCATTAATGTTATTTTTGCTTTTTTATTCGGGATTTCCATTTCTGGTGTGTTCCAGTGTTTTATTGACCTTCTTGATTTGTTATACTCTGTTTTGTTGTCAGTCAATTCTATTTCTGGCATCTTCCATCTAAGCATAGATTTGCTGAAATTTTCATCCACTGGTTGGTTGTGAATTCCTTTTATAATTTCCCTCAGAGTCCTCCTACAATCTTTATATTTCATTAATTTGCTTTGGTCAGTAATGTGTAAATTGAACACATCGATGAGTCCGTTCTTCATCATCTCCACTTTTTCTCGTGTTTTGATGAGTTTCCTCTTATATACCTTTCTCAATTCCTCTGTTTTCTTAATCTTCTTAATGATTCAATTCTTCTTTACTCTTCTACTGTTGGTTTTTATGTGCTTAAATTTCTTGGTGTCATTGTTATCTGTATGTTCAGAAAACAATATACTTGTTTCTTCTACAATTTCTATCTCCTGTGTTATTTTCTGATTCCCCGGTTCCCTGTTCTCATTCAACGTTTCTTTGATACTTTCAGAAGTGCTGTCTAGTGTTTCCTTCCATTGTTTGAAATCACTAACTACTGTCTCTTGAAGGTGATTTACTGGGTAACTTGTTTCTTCCCATCTCTTATTCATCCCTGTTTTTGTCCTTTTGACTTCTTCACGAAACTCTACTAGTCTGAATCTTAATTCTTCTTTGTTCTTCTCACCATCTTCCTCCATTTGTCATAGGAGTGTTTTATTACCATTTTCGATCGTGTTATTGACTATTTCAAAATCTTTTTCTATCTCACTCTTCAGCTCTTCGCTCTTCTTTTCCAATGCCTCCTGACTTCTCTTCAGGGTTTCATGGTTGCTCTCCATTTTGTTATTCAGAAACTCTATGCTCTCCTTCATTTGCTTCTTCAATTCTTCACTGCTTTAGTCCAGTTTTTCATTCATTTTCTTTGAGGCTTCCCTTGTTTCTTCCTGTATTTGGTCTATTTTGCTCTCTTGCTTCTTAAAATTTTCAACAGTTTTCGTGAAATTATTGTTAATTTTCCCAAATTGTTCCATCATGAACTTCATCATGCTATCTAATTTCGTCTCTGCGGTTGGATTGACTTGTTGGTTGTTTACCATTACTTCTGCTTCTATTTCTGGTTCCGGTAGATTTGGGTTTTCCAGTTGGTCCTCCTGTGGATGCTCTTCCAACAATTCTCCAATCGCTTCCTCAACTTCTTCCATTTCTTCTTGGTTTTCTTCTTGGTTTAATTCTTCCTTACCTTTGAGCCTCGTAACCATACTATGTCTATTCATAACCGCCGCTAGTTGTCCTTTCTAGCCTCACGTTGTTGGTCGCCAATATGTAACGAGTTCGTGGAGTGACGTCCGTCTTCGTTTAAAGCCCCACGATGGGTTCGTCAATATGCAACGAGTTATTGCGTGACGTCCTTCTTATTTAAACTTCACGTTGGAGTCGTCAATCTGTAACGATCTCGAAGACTCGGTCGTACCTTTGTATAAAATGTTTACACTTGTTTATTATGTGTATAAGTGTTAATGTGGTGTGTTCGCCTCACACCGGTCGTTACAATAATAGTTGTCACTACTGAAGTCTGTAGCGTGGTCCAAATTACCAGTACAACCTACCTGTTCATTCATAGGGGTTGCGAATCCCGGGTGGCGCCAAATTGTTTATATTAAAACAATTAAATTTGTTAAATTACAAGTTAATAAGTGTTGTTAGCGTTGACGGCTGGAGCGTTCAAATGGTTCCCGCCGCTGTACAGGTTGTCGTATTGTCCATTCGTGAAGAGCGCTAGTTGGTTACTGAATAAAAATTGCTAACACACATATATTCTACAACGTCCTACGAAATAAAACGATGGTAATACTCTGTACTGTAATTTTAATGCACATTCAGTCATTAATTAATATGACAAAAGGATTATAAATGGTTTAATAACAAATTGCTCCGGCTTAGAACATGAAACATACATCCTAATGTTGGCGAAATTGGTTTTGAAACAAATTATTTCAATGCCGTCATGTTTACATACAAAATATTAATCTGTTCAAAATCTGGGGTCCTTTGGATTATAAAATAAAACATAAAAGTTGGTTACATTAAAAAAGTACACTACCATACCTTATACGTACTTAAAGAGTATAAAGTGTTTTTTACAAATTGTTCGGTAGTGTCGTATTGTTTGTTACAAAGTTCGCACACTAATGCGAGGTTATATTTTAATTAACAAATGTTTTACGTAAGTTGATTATGCATTAAACCTTTGAAAGAAAATTAATTTTGTTTAATAGTGAGAAATTTTGATTGTTTTGAGAAATATTTAAAGTAATTTGGTTTCTGGGATAACTGAATTTAGTGGATACTTATCAGTTCAGACAGTGTTGATATGTTGTCATCTGGGGTAGTGGAAATTCTGCAATTTTGGGCTGGTTTAAACTTCGGGCATCTTCTTCTATCTCGTCTTGGGACTTTCTGTTATTTAATTTCTTTTTATTGGGTTCCAGGACATCGTTTAATCTTAGTAGCTCTGCATCTACTCGTCTTTGGTTCTTGTTGTCGACTTCTGAACGTCTTTTTAACTATTTAATGTAAAATTTCAGTCATCACAATCTTGCGTACCGCTTACCCACGCGTCATTTTTTCAAGTCTAATAAATTTAACGGAAAATTAGCATTCAACGGTAACAGAAACCCTTTGATTGGTTAAGGCCTCTTTCAAAAGCATTGTTATGGGATTTGAATTTTTATTCAAATTTATTATATATTTTCTTAATGATTTTATTCCTCTATAGTTCTTTTGGGGCAATAACTAATATCACTATTGTCGTTATTTCCTTTCAAAGTTTAAAATGATACCTCATAAGGTCATATTCCATTATACATTAACTTTAGTCTAAATATTTGACATTTGATAAATTACATTTCTTTTTTAAATTAAACTTTTATAATAACATTTCTCTTTTAAAATGATTTACACATAATTACTGGCTATTTACTTGTCTTAGATTAGTAAATTTCCTTGTGAATTTGTTACAATTGACATTTGTGTGTGTCTGACAGTTATGCATTTTCATAGCCAAAAGTAGCCATGATGGTATTTTACTTATTTCTTTTAAATTACATTTCAATTCAGCCTGATGGGCTTCACTTTGTTATGATAATTGTTTGTGTTGCGTTTTGATTCTGTTTGTGTTCTGATTACTATTCAATATAGTTTTCATTATCCATCTTTAAAATATAACAATTAGGCTTATGGACTGCAAGTTCCTTTCAGCTATATCCTATCATAACATTAAAACAAACAATTCTTTATAAGTTATTAGTAACTGTTGGTTTAACATTTATTTCATTCCTTTGCTATTACTTTGAGTGAAAAACATCATCACTTCTTTCAAACTCATTGAATTTCTTTCCCTTCTAACATGGGGTGTGTTTTATTATTTGTATACTTAATTTTTATGCAAAATCTTATTTCAATACTACTATCTTCCTCCATTCCAAGTTAACACAAACTGTTTTTACATGGGCTTTCTCCCTGAACAATACTACATCCTTTACTTATCTCTATTTTAAATACTATTTTTAATTATTCTTAATTATATGATTGTTCATAAGCTCACTTACATCATTGACTGGTTCATCAATGATTTTTTTAAGTGTTTTCTTATCTATTAATACATTTTTATTACTAATAATATCCTTTTCCACGTATCACTTTCACCTTTAATTAACTGAGGTTTATCACTGATACACTCACTATTTTGGGGTATTAACACTTTCACTATTGCACTTTATTTTGTTTCACTGTTTATATTAAGTGTTACTTAGTGGGTAATCCCTATACTTATTTCTCGTATTTCTCACTATTTCTTTATAACATAATACTTATCATTAATGACATTTGGTTATTTACGTTTCATTAAATCTAACTTTAATAATGGGGTTAGTGTACTTTTCTACACTACGTTACTTTTTAATTGTCTTTTGTTTAAAACAGGTATATAAATTATTTCATTTATAACAATAATATTTGTTTTCATTAGTGGATAATTATTTGGGGTTTATTTACAGTATTCTACCTTTGAGTATACCATTTCTCCCTTTTATATGTGGTGTTTGTTACTTCTTGGTTTCACTTTGTCTCCTCTTCATTCTTCCTCTTCTTCTTCTTCAATTGTCTTCAACTTTAATTGTCTTCATTTTGATTCGGTTCTCCTCTTCTCATCTGGTTTAATTTCTATTTAGTTGTAGGAATTTGTTCACTTCCTTTTATTCTTCTTTGGTTCTGGTTCCTTACCTTCTTTTGTTAGTTCCTATTTGTTTGGTCAATCACCTTTTTCTTTGTGTATGTTTCGTGGTTCCCTTCTTTTGTTTTCTGTTGTTATGTCAATCAATTGGGTTGGGTAATTCGTCGTTCGTCGTGTCATAATATTTATATTTTATTTATTTTTAAACATTTTAATTAATATGAAGTATTTTTACATTTATAATTATCTTTTTTATCCCTGGTACTGGGGTGGCTTATTTGTGTTGTAACATAATGCCTCTCCTCTAAAATTGATCATTTTAGTAAAACACTAGCATAGTTTTTTATGAAATTATCAGTTGTATATAATCTTTTTTCCTTTTCTTTCTGGTTTGTTTCTCCATTCTTTATTTCTCTTCTTACTTAATTCATTCCATTTTATTTGGATCTGTTTTTATTTATTTCCATTGGTGCATTTTCCCTCATACACATTTTTTCCCTAACTTTTATAGTAGCTGGTTTCTCCCATTACTACTCATTTTTTCTGAGACCAGAGAAACATCATCTCTGCTCAGTTTATTTTGATTGCTGGACTTTTCAACAGTCAATCATAAATACCTTCTTTGTCAACTTGTGACTTAAATTAATAACAATAATAATAATAATAATATACTTTGGGATTGTCCACTTTGTGGTTTGTTTTTAGATCACTTTGGCCTTTTACTCATTCTTCCTTCCGCTATACCTTAGCTATATACTATCATCTACTCATACACTTGATTGTTTTTATATTTATTCATATGTTAATTTCATCATATTCAACTTTTCATTATTTTGTTTTCAATTCTTATTGTGATCATTTTAATAATCTTAGACATGTTTATTCTTTTCTTGGTTATTTAGCAACATTCTGCTATAGCCATAGCTTGTATATTTGTTTTATACATAACTTCTCTTTTTCCATGTACCAGTTCAGATTTTTTTTTTCCTTTGAATACATTTGATTCATTATAATTTCAGGTATTTATCTCAGTAATTTTAGCTTGATATTATTTTTGTTTATTTCATTTTGTATTAAATATCATTTTTGATAATTTTTTGTAAGTTAATTCTCTTACTTTAAAGGAATGTTTGTAGCTTATTCCTTTTTAGTTATTTTTTGTTTAATTATTATCGTATGTTTGTGATTCTTACTTTTATATATTTAGGAATTTGTGTAACTTAATCCTTATTATCTCACTTTTTTATTTCATACTTCATATATCAACCTTTTATTAGACTGTGAGTTGATTTAAATTGAAAGGAATTTGGGTAACTGATTCCTTTGTTCTTTACATTATTATTCATTTATTTTAATTTTTTCTATTCCGCATATATCATCTAAATAGGGTAATAAGTTGCTCTTACAATCTTTTGGAATTTTGAAATATGTTTATTTCATTTCTAGTTATTTTATTCTTCTTCATAAAACTTTTTTATTGAAGTTTGGTTATAAACTCCCTTTATTTTTCTTGTATTTACATTGCTTATCTGGTAAGTATTATTACCATTATCTTTTGTGATAACATATGGTCATATATATTATTATTCATATTACTCTATACCGGGCCTTGTTAGTTATATTTTTTTGTAAGTTGACTTCTCCTTTTCTTTCCTGGTTATTGCCTTCTCCTGTATATTTCACTCTTTGTTGATCTTCCCCTCTTCTCCTTCAAATGTCTGATTTTCTACATTTATTCTGGATAATTTTTTAAGTTTGTTTATTATAGTTTAATTTTTCTTATTTAATTCGTCTTGGTCATTGTCATTTCTTGTCTTGGTGATTTTTATTGGTCTAATTTAACTTTAATACTTCTTTCTATTCGATTGGGTTGCTTGGTCAGTAATTCGAAGATCAGTCCCTTTTCTTGGTGTGTGGTATCTTCACTTAGTTTACCCATGGTCCATCAGTTCCTCTGCACTTGTGGTTCGGATAACTCTGGCGTGTAGGACTGTTTTCTTCCTTGCAACATAGGTCTCCTCCGTCTTGTACCATAATTCCTCTAATACCATATGTTCCGTAGTATTTATGTCTACCTCTAACATTTGATTACTTTGTCGATTAATCAGAGAAGTTAATTGTGCCTCTCTCATTAATGTTATTTTTGCTTTTTTATTCGGGATTTCCATTTCTGGTGTGTTCCAGTGTTTTATTGACCTTCTTGATTTGTTATACTCTGTTTTGTTGTCAGTCAATTCTATTTCTGGCATCTTCCATCTAAGCATAGATTTGCTGAAATTTTCATCCACTGGTTGGTTGTGAATTCCTTTTATAATTTCCCTCAGAGTCCTCCTACAATCTTTATATTTCATTAATTTGCTTTGGTCAGTAATGTGTAAATTGAACACATCGATGAGTCCGTTCTTCATCATCTCCACTTTTTCTCGTGTTTTGATGAGTTTCCTCTTATATACCTTTCTCAATTCCTCTGTTTTCTTAATCTTCTTAATGATTCAATTCTTCTTTACTCTTCTACTGTTGGTTTTTATGTGCTTAATTTTCTTGGTGTCATTGTTATCTGTATGTTCAGAAAACAATATACTTGTTTCTTCTACAATTTCTATCTCCTGTGTTATTTTCTGATTCCCCGGTTCCCTGTTCTCATTCAACGTTTCTTTGATACTTTCAGAAGTGCTGTCTAGTGTTTCCTTCCATTGTTTGAAATCACTAACTACTGTCTCTTGAAGGTGATTTACTGGGTAACTTGTTTCTTCCCATCTCTTATTCATCCCTGTTTTTGTCCTTTTGACTTCTTCACGAAACTCTACTAGTCTGAATCTTAATTCTTCTTTGTTCTTCTCACCATCTTCCTCCATTTGTCATAGGAGTGTTTTATTACCATTTTCGATCGTGTTATTGACTATTTCAAAATCTTTTTCTATCTCACTCTTCAGCTCTTCGCTCTTCTTTTCCAATGCCTCCTGACTTCTCTTCAGGGTTTCATGGTTGCTCTCCATTTTGTTATTCAGAAACTCTATGCTCTCCTTCATTTGCTTCTTCAATTCTTCACTGCTTTAGTCCAGTTTTTCATTCATTTTCTTTGAGGCTTCCCTTGTTTCTTCCTGTATTTGGTCTATTTTGCTCTCTTGCTTCTTAAAATTTTCAACAGTTTTCGTGAAATTATTGTTAATTTTCCCAAATTGTTCCATCATGAACTTCATCATGCTATCTAATATCGTCTCTGCGGTTGGATTGACTTGTTGGTTGTTTACCATTACTTCTGCTTCTATTTCTGGTTCCGGTAGATTTGGGTTTTCCAGTTGGTCCTCCTGTGGATGCTCTTCCAACAATTCTCCAATCGCTTCCTCAACTTCTTCCATTTCTTCTTGGTTTTCTTCTTGGTTTAATTCTTCCTTACCTTTGAGCCTCGTAACCATACTATGTCTATTCATAACCGCCGCTAGTTGTCCTTTCTAGCCTCACGTTGTTGGTCGCCAATATGTAACGAGTTCGTGGAGTGACGTCCGTCTTCGTTTAAAGCCCCACGATGGGTTCGTCAATATGCAACGAGTTATTGCGTGACGTCCTTCTTATTTAAACTTCACGTTGGAGTCGTCAATCTGTAACGATCTCGAAGACTCGGTCGTACCTTTGTATAAAATGTTTACACTTGTTTATTATGTGTATAAGTGTTAATGTGGTGTGTTCGCCTCACACCGGTCGTTACAATAATAGTTGTCACTACTGAAGTCTGTAGCGTGGTCCAAATTACCAGTACAACCTACCTGTTCATTCATAGGGGTTGCGAATCCCGGGTGGCGCCAAATTGTTTATATTAAAACAATTAAATTTGTTAAATTACAAGTTAATAAGTGTTGTTAGCGTTGACGGCTGGAGCGTTCAAATGGTTCCCGCCGCTGTACAGGTTGTCGTATTGTCCATTCGTGAAGAGCGCTAGTTGGTTACTGAATAAAAATTGCTAACACACATATATTCTACAACGTCCTATGAAATAAAACGATGGTAATACTCTGTACTGTAATTTTAATGCACATTCAGTCATTAATTAATATGACAAAAGGATTATAAATGGTTTAATAACAAATTGCTCCGGCTTAGAACATGAAACATACATCCTAATGTTGGCGAAATTGGTTTTGAAACAAATTATTTCAATGCCGTCATGTTTACATACAAAATATTAATCTGTTCAAAATCTGGGGTCCTTTGGATTATAAAATAAAACATAAAAGTTGGTTACATTAAAAAAGTACACTACCATACCTTATACGTACTTAAAGAGTATAAAGTGTTTTTTACAAATTGTTCGGTAGTGTCGTATTGTTTGTTACAAAGTTCGCACACTAATGCGAGGTTATATTTTAATTAACAAATGTTTTACGTAAGTTGATTATGCATTAAACCTTTGAAAGAAAATTAATTTTGTTTAATAGTGAGAAATTTTGATTGTTTTGAGAAATATTTAAAGTAATTTGGTTTCTGGGATAACTGAATTTAGTGGATACTTATCAGTTCAGACAGTGTTGATATGTTGTCATCTGGGGTAGTGGAAATTCTGCAATTTTGGGCTGGTTTAAACTTCGGGCATCTTCTTCTATCTCGTCTTGGGACTTTCTGTTATTTAATTTCTTTTTATTGGGTTCCAGGACATCGTTTAATCTTAGTAGCTCTGCATCTACTCGTCTTTGGTTCTTGTTGTCGACTTCTGAACGTCTTTTTAACTATTTAATGTAAAATTTCAGTCATCACAATCTTGCGTACCGCTTACCCACGCGTCATTTTTTCAAGTCTAATAAATTTAACGGAAAATTAGCATTCAACGGTAACAGAAACCCTTTGATTGGTTAAGGCCTCTTTCAAAAGCATTGTTATGGGATTTGAATTTTTATTCAAATTTATTATATATTTTCTTAATGATTTTATTCCTCTATAGTTCTTTTGGGGCAATAACTAATATCACTATTGTCGTTATTTCCTTTCAAAGTTTAAAATGATACCTCATAAGGTCATATTCCATTATACATTAACTTTAGTCTAAATATTTGACATTTGATAAATTACATTTCTTTTTTAAATTAAACTTTTATAATAACATTTCTCTTTTAAAATGATTTACACATAATTACTGGCTATTTACTTGTCTTAGATTAGTAAATTTCCTTGTGAATTTGTTACAATTGACATTTGTGTGTGTCTGACAGTTATGCATTTTCATAGCCAAAAGTAGCCATGATGGTATTTTACTTATTTCTTTTAAATTACATTTCAATTCAGCCTGATGGGCTTCACTTTGTTATGATAATTGTTTGTGTTGCGTTTTGATTCTGTTTGTGTTCTGATTACTATTCAATATAGTTTTCATTATCCATCTTTAAAATATAACAATTAGGCTTATGGACTGCAAGTTCCTTTCAGCTATATCCTATCATAACATTAAAACAAACAATTCTTTATAAGTTATTAGTAACTGTTGGTTTAACATTTATTTCATTCCTTTGCTATTACTTTGAGTGAAAAACATCATCACTTCTTTCAAACTCATTGAATTTCTTTCCCTTCTAACATGGGGTGTGTTTTATTATTTGTATACTTAATTTTTATGCAAAATCTTATTTCAATACTACTATCTTCCTCCATTCCAAGTTAACACAAACTGTTTTTACATGGGCTTTCTCCCTGAACAATACTACATCCTTTACTTATCTCTATTTTAAATACTATTTTTAATTATTCTTAATTATATGATTGTTCATAAGCTCACTTACATCATTGACTGGTTCATCAATGATTTTTTTAAGTGTTTTCTTATCTATTAATACATTTTTATTACTAATAATATCCTTTTCCACGTATCACTTTCACCTTTAATTAACTGAGGTTTATCACTGATACACTCACTATTTTGGGGTATTAACACTTTCACTATTGCACTTTATTTTGTTTCACTGTTTATATTAAGTGTTACTTAGTGGGTAATCCCTATACTTATTTCTCGTATTTCTCACTATTTCTTTATAACATAATACTTATCATTAATGACATTTGGTTATTTACGTTTCATTAAATCTAACTTTAATAATGGGGTTAGTGTACTTTTCTACACTACGTTACTTTTTAATTGTCTTTTGTTTAAAACAGGTATATAAATTATTTCATTTATAACAATAATATTTGTTTTCATTAGTGGATAATTATTTGGGGTTTATTTACAGTATTCTACCTTTGAGTATACCATTTCTCCCTTTTATATGTGGTGTTTGTTACTTCTTGGTTTCACTTTGTCTCCTCTTCATTCTTCCTCTTCTTCTTCTTCAATTGTCTTCAACTTTAATTGTCTTCATTTTGATTCGGTTCTCCTCTTCTCATCTGGTTTAATTTCTATTTAGTTGTAGGAATTTGTTCACTTCCTTTTATTCTTCTTTGGTTCTGGTTCCTTACCTTCTTTTGTTAGTTCCTATTTGTTTGGTCAATCACCTTTTTCTTTGTGTATGTTTTGTGGTTCCCTTCTTTTGTTTTCTGTTGTTGGGTCAATCACTTGGGTTGGGTAATTCGTCATTCGTCGTGTCATAATATTTATATTTTATTTATTTTTAATCATTTTATTTGATATGAAGTATTTTTACATTTATAATTATCTTTTTTATCCCTGGTACTGGGGTGGCTTATTTGTGTTGTAACAATGTATTCAAATGTTATTATAAGACATATCCCAGATAGACAGACAGACCAAATGCCAAATACTCAAGTTAAAACTGAGAACTCACGCTTATTCAATTAATTCTTTCATAAATGTTAATAGCTTCCTTCCTAAATGATTTTGAAATACAAATTCAATAACAAAACAAATTTAAAGATACTCTGTTGATGTCAGTCGAAGACCAAAGTCGGGGGTTTTGGAATGTAACATACTGTAAACAATACATAGCAGTCAGGGGATGAACAGGGGGATGAACAGGACCAGACCTCCCACAGGGCAGAAAAAAGTTGAGAGGAATTTTGTTAATCTCTTAATTTGTAGGCTGTGTGTGTGTGTGTGTGTGTGTGTGTGTGTGTGTGTGTGTGTGTGTGTGTGTGTGTGTGTGTGTGTGTGTGTGTGTGTGTGTGTGTGTGTGTGTGTGTGTGTGTGTGTGTGTGTGTGTGTGTGTGTGTGTGTGTGTGTGTGTGTGTGTGTGTGTGTGTGTGTGTGTGTTCTCAATATTCACTAAATAAAATTTAATTGTAAGCACAAATAGGGTTTAGAAAATTTACAGAAGAAATTATTTGTATAAGATCCACAATTCAACCATGATGAACTTGGAAAATTTAAGAAATTAATATTTCTTTTCCTAAAAACTGATCATAATTTTCTAGTGTTTACCAAATTTTTTTTTAATGTGAGTAAATTCAGTTTCTTCAACAACAAAAATAGTGAAAATAATATATTTGTTAATTTTAAATTGCAGCTTTAGCTACAAAAACTTTAGCTATAAAATCTTTTGTGCCTGAAACTGCTTGATTATGTACATCCATACATACATGCTAACAATACATTGAAAATATAATTTTTCAGTTTCCAGTTGCAGTTACGTAAGTCTTGTATGTCCCCTGGCAATTTATACTTCCCAGCCAGTGGGAAATATAAAGTCTGACTTGAAATATGTTTTAAACCTGTGTGTGTGTGTGTGTGTGTGTGTGTGTGTGTGTGTGTGTGTGTGTGTGTGTGTGTGTGTGTGTGTGTGTGTGTGTGTGTGTGTGTGTGTGTGTGTGTGTGTGTGTGTGTGTGTGTGTGTGTGTGTGTGTGTGTGTGTGTTTACATATATATGCAGTAGATATACAATAAATTTTGTATGATTACCTAAGGCATTACCCTACACATGCAGTGTTACTGATTATTATTATTCTTCCTTTAGTGCTTTTTATCTAATGCTTATTATCATAGTGCTTTTTATTTATTATCCCACTAGATGACCCGGCAGACTTTGTCCTGCCTCTGAATTTTTTTTTTCATTTTGCTGATGCCAAAAAAAATTATGTAGATATTTATTTTTTAATTTAATAATAATTAGTAGAAGTATAACTGTCGTCAAATGGTATCTAAATTGGCAGTTATTGATGAATGTTTGGCTTCGCGCAAGTTGATGGTGGCTGATGATGGACGTTTTCATGTGACAGACGAATATTATAAGCAGCATAGTGATAAATAAATGGAGCATTATTATTAACAGAAACAAAATTTTGTCTTTAAATTAATAAATTTATTTCATGTATTTTTATATTAATTGAGTAATAATATAAATGATTTTATATAAAAATATAATGTGATGTCACTTGGAAGCAAGAATTGAATTTTCGTATTTTTCGTAGAAACAATTTGGAATCAGCAGTATCACCTATTAGTAATGAATTTAATGGTTCAGGCGGTGGATGCAATTCTGGTAAAACAACTTTTCCGGCAGCACAACACATTCCAGGAGTTTCATTTTTAAATTTTAATGCATGACAAAATTGACATACTTTATTCATATCTCCAATAACAATTTGGAATCGGCAGTATCACCTATTAGTAATGAATTTAATGGTTCAGGCGGTGGATGCAATTCTGGTAAAACAACTTTTCCGGCAGCGCAACACATTTCAGGAGTTTCATTTTTAAATTTTAATGCATGACAAAATTGACATACTTTATTCATATCTCCAATAATTATTTTTGAATGTGATGAGTACTCAATTTCTCGATCGTATTTAAGTGCAAGGCGGTTAAATGATGCTGCTATTAATGCCCGTCGTACTTGAATTCGTTGTCGTTCTGCTAATAGATGAAGGCCTCTGTTTTCATTAGTTAAACGTTGACGTGCCTGACTGTGTCGTAATCTGTCTGCTTCTAAACGTTGACTGCGCTGCTCTCCACTTTCTTGCGCGCGTGAACGTACATTTAAATTCCTAATATTTTCATTCTCCTGCGAGTGTTGTTCCTCCGTTCTTCTTTGTCGTCGCGCCTGTTCGTTTTGAGCATGTTGTAATTTTCGACCGATGTTTGCTCGCCCTCTTCTTGACATTTTTCTATCACAAATTTGACAAATGTATATATGAAAATAAAACATTTTAATTGTAACAATTTTATACATACATCACGTAGTATTGCGGTTATATTGAATTTCCTTTAATTGATTTGTTGTTTGCAGCACATTCCTAAACAAAATGTAAATAGAACCTACCATTGAGTTTATATTGAATTGCCGGTAATTGATTTGTTGTTTGCAGCACATTCCTAAACAAAATGTAAATAGAGTATTATATTCACCACTAAACAAAATGTAAATACAGTATTATATTTACCACTGTGTTTTTTAATCACTGCGTTTTTCACCCCACCTCCCAACGTGGACCAAAACACCTATCCTATTGTTGCTTCTCCCGTTGCATAAAATATTTCTGGCAAGTTGGTTGAAATCGGTCCTGCCGTTTTTCATATTTTCCATTTTTGACAACCCCCCCTCAAACCGCCTATTTATTAAGCCCAAGGGCCCAAAAATTTTCAATAGTGCATACATGCATGTAAAATTGTTACTTCCATCGAAATTCCCTTTAATTCGATACCCCATATGCTGTATTTTCATTTCTCCAATTTTTACCCCCCCTTGGCCAAACTGACACCCCCAACCGCCCAAAAATTTTCAATAGTGCATACATGCATGTAAAATTGTTACTTGCATGGAAATTCCCTTTAATTTTATACCCCATATGCGGTATTTTCATTTTTTCCAATTTTTACCCCCCCCCCTTTGGGCCAACCTCACACTCGGCACATGTAAACCTTACTCTGAACCTAACGAACATATGGTGCGAATATGAGCTCTATCGGATAAGTGGTTCAAAAGTTTTAAGAACATGTGCAGACGTACACTGAATTTTTATATATAAAGATTACCATTGTAAGTACTGTTATAAATTTAAAGGTTTTCTTATGGCAGTCTCACTTCAGATGTGGAACAACAAAACTTTAAACAACTAAATTGATTGGCCTTGCATGAGTGTCCTTGACAGTGTTCCAATTGAGTGTTATGTAACTTCTTCATCTTAGTTAAAATAGTTGAAATAAGTGAATGGGTTAATTTCTTACTTTGACCTCAATTTCTGATAGTAGAATTTACATTTTAAAATATTTACTTTCAGTTTCAAAAAGTTTCCATACTTTATGTTTTTTATAAGCATCAACTTTAATTAGAACTTCGCCACTTACAATGAATTAAAACACTGAATTTATTATGAATTAATCATTATAATACCATGTAGGGCCTATACATATCTTTTTCATTTACATTTTTGAGTTACAAATAATTAGTGTTGCTCAAGACTAGCCAAACCCTGAAATAAATATAAACATTATAAGTAAGATTAAAAAAATATACTAAAACAATAGATTAAAAGACTTCACCCTAAAACAAGCATATAATTTTCATTAATAAAGACTTTAAACTGCAGAAATTAATTCAACCTATTTTCTGCAAACATCATTTGCAGTGTCTTCTCATTTAGTTGCATGTGTGTATATTAACATCATGAGTTTCTCAAAACATATTTAATTTGCAAACAGTGTAAAAATATATTATAATTAACGTTGTTTGTTTTTATAATGTAATTAAATTTGTTAAAATTTTGTATGAAAATTATAAAATGATTATTTATTATTACTCAACCATTAAGGTAATACAATTAATCTCCTCTTAACAGTAAAATATAAATTATTAAACTGCAATGCTGATTGAAATTCAGTTACTTTTAAAATGACTACAAAAATTTTAAATTGAATCCATTTTACTGAGAAATTTCGCTATAGCCTTTATAAAATAAATTCAAGGAAAGCTTATTCCTTATAATTAAGAAAAAAATTTATTTATAAAAGTTATTTTCTCAAAATGTTAATTTCCATAATTTAATAATAAGCCAATTTTGATTTCTCAAGTATTAAACATGTTATGTACTAAACAAGTATCTGACACAAAAGAACACGGACATAAACACTGGATGCAATGGGATTGATATCTCATTATGTACGTTAACATGTTAAGATAATTATCTTTCTACCAAACTGATCTCATATAAAACGGAATTAATTTGTTTTTAAATATTATAGAACAATTATTAGTAGTATTTATCATTAATATTTTTTGTTTTAAATTATTTTTGTACGCAATAAGTTAAGTGTGATGTAAATTATATTAAGTAATCATATTGCCTATGATGAAGTAGTCTGAAAGACTATTTTAGAAAATTGTTTAAAAATAAAAAACAACAAAATGAAAGAATGAAGTGGCACGTTTGCTTGGTCAAGTCGGTGCAGTATCAAATTTAATTGTCGATTGTTGTTGGCTTATACTTCAAATTTGAAGTTGATTTCTGAAAACTATTCTGTAGTACATTTAGGACTTCTGGTCTTTTTATAGTGTAGTTTTGATAAACTTTTGAACTACCACTATCAAATTAGTATTTACAAAATTCTATAAAATTAACTACAAATTGTGAAAGATAAAGCTGTTAATAGTAACATAAATTCGATGTAGTTTATTTGTTTTGTTGAGTATACAAACAAAATTATTTATTATCCATAATCCTATCACTATACAGTATTGTAGAGTACATGTACTAAATTTAGATTGTTATATTAATTTTACAATACTTTACATCACCCTCTTGAACAACTGCACAGTGTTTTTTAAGTATCTATTTATATTCAAATGGTCTGTTCATGTCTAAATAATCATAATTTCTTTCAAAAAAACACTACTAATTTTCATCAGCCTTGACTGAATTTTTGTTTCCTGGAGTGGAATATTAGATGCAACAGCACCTACATATTGTCACTGTACTTTCCTCATTCAGTAGTTGTAATCTGAAGCAGCAATAGCCTACTATACATTGAGTGCATGCTACACAGTGATTATTCTGTTGTGAAAGTAGTAAGTACAGGCAGTTTATTATAATACATTAATGTTTTTAACTGTGATACATTACTTTATACTTTAAAATATTGAAATACTTTACTGTATGATGTAATACTTTTTTACTTCGATGTGTGTGTGTGTGTGTTTTGTTGTTGTTGTTGTTGTTGTTGTTGTTGTTGTTGTTGCTGCTGCTGCTGCTGCTGCTGCTGCTGCTGCTGTTGTAAACAACCATATCCAGTGTAGCTTACACATGTTCCACATAATCTGTAAACAAAAACAATGCAAATTTGGTTTTTATGAATTTTTTAAATATTTACAGTATTAAACAATAGCCTTTGTTTTTGTTGTTTGTTGTTATTATATATACATATAATAATTTCTCTTTGAGCATTATACTACACAAAACATGGACGAGACTATTGTTTATATTCTTAAGTGATAATTTGACATAAATCTTTGCTGTTTCATTCATTAGTATTTCTTTACTACAACTGGCAGCAAGTAGGCCTACTGTATAAGTCAGATTGCACAATTAATAGTTACTTATCATAGAGAGTACATACTTGTATAATGTATAATCGAGTTATCAAGATACTGACACCATACATGTAAAAAATTTGTACACAGAAAATACCAGTAGGGCTATTCATAACACCTAAGTAACTATAATCTTAAGTGATTAAGACAAATAATGATAATTTTTAAATATCAGTAACTATTTTATATCGTGATTTCCAATATAAGCATTATTTATTGAAAACAACAGATATAAACATTAATATAATGAAATGAAAATGTTTAAATAACAACTTTCTTTAAAAAATTTGGAATGGGAGGATGGGTGTATGTGTTGTGTAATATGTTCAAAGAGTAAGTGTGATTTAAATTGTGTCTGTTCATTTAGAATGTTGTTCCTGTGTGTTTGTAATTTCCAGTTGTTTGAGTGTATCTAATTTTCATCTTTTTGTGTGTGTACGTATAGAATTTTCATGTTGTTGGTGCTTTTTATTTCCTATAAATCTCAAAGTATATACAACAAACTAGTACTACTTTTCAAACATAAAGTATAATGGTTTTGACATAAAAGTATAAAGTACTTTATTCGACATCAAAAAGGTAATTTTCAAAAAATTACCACCTTCCCCTTTAACTACCATTTTCATTTATAGACATTTCATCTACCTTTCTACAGTGGATTATTATGATCTTCTCTTTAGGACACTTTATTTATCAAAATTAAGTACTTAACTCTTGTTAAAACGTAAAATGTTGCAGGTAAACTACCTCTCCCCGTTAGCTGATCTTCACCAAAATAATAGACATTGAGTTTTCTACAACTCAGGCACATAATGCAAAAAATTATTTGATTCTGTTTGAATTTGCGGCAGTTATTGTTTGCCATAGAAAAAAATTCTACACACACACTTTTTGGAAAATGTTTTGATGTTTTGAGGGTAGTACAATCAGAATCAGCCCTTGTCTTGAACACAATTTTTTTGTGATCACCATACTTCCATTTCCTTACAGAACATGGAAGTAAAATACACACACATTCAAACAATTGGCATCAGTGAATAAAGTTTTATTTTTTTATGCATCTACGTAGATTGATGTACAAAACTTTATTGGGTTTTTAGGTTACAAAATGAGAAGCTTTAAATTATTAATCCAATGGCTCATACTACAAACACTAATGAATATAGTATTTTCTGCAAAAATACTAGCATTTCTTCCAGTACCTGCCAAGAGTCACCATATTGTGTTCAGACCACTGTTAGAAGAGCTTGCACATAGAGGTCACCAGTTAACAGTTGTATCACCGTTTCCTGTAGAGAAACCAGTATCAAACATCACAGACATATATATTCACACGCAGGCTGAAGATGTATTAAAAAGTAAGTACCTTAAAATTAAGGTCAATTTTAAATTATAATGTTTTTTATAAATTAAAAAATTAACTTTTTTTAACCAATGCAACAAATATAACAAACAGACAAATCTCACCAATAAAAATATATTCATCTAGTACCATAATTAAGTTTCACAAGGATTTCTCTAAAGGTTATTTTAGAAATTGCTTGGAGATAGTGCATACATTTTAGCATCACTGTGTTAGTGATGTTGGTAGATTTGTTGCAGTTCCCCAACTCCTAAATTTTTCAAAAAATTAAACCAATAATTTGATTACAAAATGGTAATTTACAAGCACAGAAAACAACAATCATAATCATCATTATCACAATTTTCTGGGCTGTGGTCTATATCGTCTATGATTACCTCCAGACGTTCTGTCCATGCTTATGTCAGACATCTTCAGTGGCGTGGGAACACTGATCACAACACTCATTAATGAATATGATCACTGGCACGGGAACACAGATTACAAACACCTGTGAATGTGTTTGTAATATAATATGTTTATGTGTAACCATAATAAACTTTTATGGTTAGACTCCCCATTGGCACAATTACCTAATATTATTTTAAAATTAATTTTGCTATAACAGTTTTACTTAATGACTTTCACTATTAATACAGTAGAAGCCCGATATAGTGCGGTCCGATATACCGCAGATTCGGATATAACGCGGTGAAGAGTATGTCGCCCGTTATTAGCGAAAATTCTAAAATTCTTACTTGTAGAGAGTAAATTATGAATTGTTTATCGTGACTTCCGTAGCCACAACATTGGAATGCATTGCGTTTATTGTAAACAAAGGCTTGTTGTTGGAAACGGCATTGTAAACAACAGCCAGAATTGCCAGTTCAAGTGTACCTGTAGACATAAACAATTGCCCGAGCTATTTACAGTCTCTACGTTTCTAAGAATTCATGCCAAGGCAAGCAGCCAACTAAATCCCTTCTCTCCCTCATATTACAGTACAGTATAAGATCATACTCTGATATTATCTTATCAAAGTGTATAGTCTTTGTGATAAATTCGCATAGTGTAGAGTTTTGTGATATCGCAGAAAAGAAAAGCATATTCTGTGAGTGATAAACTCAAAATAATTGATTGTGTGAAGAACGGAGAGTCAAAGGCAAGTTTATCACGTGAGTGTGGCATCCCAGAAGGAACAATTAGAGGGTGGATGAAGGAAGAAGATAAACTTAAAAGTTTTGTGAACACAGTTGAAAGTGAAGTGGGGTTGCAAAGAAAAAAGACTAAAGTAGGTAAGGATAGTGAACTAGATGAGTGTCTGTACAGGTGGTTTTTAATAAAACGAAGTGAAGGTGTGCCACTGTCAGGACCAGTTATTAGAGCTCAAGCTGTGAAATTCCATAGTGATTTACATGGCAACAGTGACTTTAATGCATCTGATGGGTGGTTTTCGCGATGGAAATCTCGTCATGGTATAAGCCAGATAAGCATTGAAGGGGACTCACGATCATGTGACAGTGAAGCTGCAGCACTTTTTCCGCAGGCATTAAACAAAGTAATGATCGATAACGATTTAAATGACCATCAAGTGTATAAATGTGATGAAACTGCTCTGTATTTTCGAATGCTTCCTACCAGAACTCTGGATGTGAATAATTCTATAAATAAATCTGGATTAAAAATAAATAAGGATAGAGTTACCCTCCTGTTTGCCACAAATAAATCAGGCAGCCACAAAGTTAAACCTCTCTGTATAGGGAGAAGCAGAAATCCTAGATGCTTTCAACATGTTAACATGACGTCATTACCCATCACATATCGTAATACAAAAAATGCTTGGATGACAAGTGATATTTTCGGTAAATGGTTCCATGAAGAATTTGTTCCATCTGTGAGAAGCCACCTGCGGTCACTCAACCTCGAAGAAAAAGCTGTACTGACCCTTGACCACTGTCCAGCACATCCACCTGCTGATATGCTACAGTCAAGAGATGGGAAAATCGGAGTCATGTTCTTGCCGAAAAACACTACAGCACTGATCCAGCCATTAGATCAAGGCATCATAAAAGCATTTAAAGCGCATTACCGCCGTGAACTTCTGAGTGCTATAGTGAATTCTGATGAGGAAATGGAAATTTACCTTAAGTCAATAAACCTGAAAACAGTTGCGTATTCAATAGGTCTTGCATGGGAAAGTATTAGTACGGCTACGATTCAGAATTGCTGGAAGAAATGTTCCTTTGAACAAAACATCGCCGATGGAAATTGCTCTGTTGCCGGATTCACTAATAGTGATGTACAGTCTGCGAGTAGTGCTCTGCATTGCAACTTCACTCTAGATGACTTGAATGACTGGGCAGAAGTTGACAATGGTGAGCCTGTTACAGAATGTATAGGAGATAAAGATATCATCGATGCAGTCCGAAATGCAAATTGCGAAGAAAAAGAAGACAATGACGATGATGGAAATGAAAATGGGGTGGAAGTGAAAGAAGTTATTCCAAATGTTAGTGAAGTGATAATACACATAAACAAAGTAATTTCGTGGATGGAGAAGCAAAGTGAATCTAATAATGTTCATCTGCTGCACCCCGCGTTTATAAAACAATACGTGGAAAAGAAACGCTGTGCATTATCCCGTCAAACAACAATTACGGACTTTTTTAAGACCAACAATTAGGCCTACAGTAGGTCGAGTGAGCAATGTATAAATAGTGTATTTTATATTCCATTGGATTAAAATAGATTAAAATATGTATTGGATTAAAATACAGTTTTCTTATTTTTTATTTCTACATTTGGTGACGTAATTTACATACAGTATATAGTAGTGCATTATGCTGTGGCCTTTTTCCCGGTCCTCCCTCCCCATCATTTGTCACTGTACAGGTCACCTTCCGATATACCGCGGTTACGCCTATAACGCGGGGGAAAGTATGTCACCCGACAACCGCGCTATATCGGGCTTCTACTGTATTATGATTTCTTAATGTCTTTCAATAGTGATAACATCACAATCAGTTGGTTCTGATTTTTTTAATAACAAACCTTATTACAAAGGTTTTTAAAAAATATATATAAACACTTGGTACGTTTCACAGTTCTTATTTAACTCCGACAGCTGTTTCGACTTCTTAAGCTGTAGATTTAACTTTATTTGTTTAATGGAATGTGTATTTGCTGTAGTCCTCTTTGATAAATGTTCACCAATTATAATAGATAGATCACTACCAACGGCAGGGAAAAATCTAGGTGTATTGGGTTTGCTGGGATTTAAAATTGAATGACTTGTCCAACAATTTATTGTAATATTCACCAAGGAATATAATTGACTCATTTTATTTGAAAGGAAAATCGATAAGGCAAAATAAAGTTTTTTAATTTGTAGTTAAGGTTAAAAGCATGATCAGAGGTGGGAAAAACTATTTTATATTGTCAGTTACAGCTTTTTTGAGGCTATGGAGTCAGAATATACTGATCTGTTTCTGTATGACCAAGTGAGGTGGCTGAGAAATTTCAAATTTTCAAATTTTTTTTTTAAAGAATTGGCTCATTTTTCAAGCTTATGTCCTTATGTTTTTGGACACTTTATCCTCATCTGACAAAGGGATTTCTTGCCTTCCTTGTCTTAGGCACGATAATTGACACATCCCCACCTCCGCTTTAGCCCACCAATCCTTTGTGGTCAATGACTGTTTGTGTATATACCATACTGATTTACTGTGTACACACATCGTAAAACCCTAATGCTGACAGCATCCATTATTTAAAATTGGCAGTTGTAGAAAAAGGGAAAAAAAAGATGAGATGTTTTCAAGGAACTGAAATAAGGTTTTTACCAGTTCATTTTATCATCAAAAAGGTGCTTGGATGGACAGCAACAGTTTTGAAACACAGTTCTCAAAAAACTTTGTACAGACTGGTGTGAATACTTATTGTCAAAAGTATTACCAAATAAGACAGTTTATTAATTGATAATAGAATCTCATCCCACTTGTTAGAATTGTTAGAATCAGATTTAATATGAGATGATTATGAAATAAAAGCCACACTTTGACCTTCCAATGTCACTTCTCTTTACAGCGTGTAATTAGGTACCATAGACCAGGGTATAATACAGCTTTAAAAATTTATTGTTTCAATTTAATGGAGAAGCTAGTTTAAAAATAAGCTAAACTTATTAAATTTTTGAAGTCTATCACCATAAAAGATGCTATTTATTAAACTAGTTTACAGTTTATGTTGATATATTTCTATACCATGATCTATGTTGTACCATAGTATAAATTGCTCAGGAAACCAGTTTCAGGTAATTTTGTTTAATAAAACTGGAGGGTCAGATTGTTATAATGTGGTACTTAAGGTATATGGCTTCAGCATATATACCATGTATACTAAAAAGATTGCTATCAGTTTCATTGTACAACTCTAAATATCGCTGCTTTCTGTTGCTCTTGTTGGTTGTTCTCAGATTGCTGCAGCACTTCTTTATATGATGAATTTTCTGTGAATGTACATGCTGATTTGGAATCTTCAAATTTCCACTTCTTTTCGTATAACAACTCCAAATTTAATTCTGCGTTATGAAATTTTTACTGATATTCGAAATGACTAGTTCACTGAATCTATAAGATAGTAATCATAGAATGAAACATTGGATATAATTATTTAAATTACCCAAAGAAATTAAGTAAAGCTGACCAGATAAAAACAATTATTATAAGTATAATCATATATTACCTGAACATATATGAAATTATGGGATTATAAATATAATTACTTTATGTGTTTATTTAATCGCATTAGTTAATAATTGTAGGTAACTACTATTTTATACAAATGTACATATACAGTTGTGTGTGTGTGTGTGTGTGTGTGTGTGTGTGTGTGTGTGTGTGTGTGTGTGTGTGTGTGTGTGTGTGTGTGTGTGTGTGTGTGTGTGTGTGTGTGTGTGTGTGTGTGTGTGTGTGTGTGTGTGTGTGTGTGTGTGTGTGTGTGTGTGTGTGTGTGTGTGTGTGTGTGTGTGTGTGTGTGTGTGTGTGTGTGTGTGTGTGTGTGTGTGTGTGTGTGTGTGTGTGTGTTAAAAATTGTATCTTGTGATGTTCATTTCATCACAATAAAAATAACTTTTATTGTTTCAGCAAAATTCACTTTTGAAATGCTTGAGAAACTCATGTCTCGAACACCAATTGTATCGCCCCTACCATTCTGGTTCTTTATGTACGATATATGTTCAGAATTATTTCAGCTCCCAAAAGTTGTAGAATTAATTCAATCACATGAAAACTTTGATGCAGTTATACTGGAGCCTTTTTTTGGGCAAGAATCACTCCTTCTATTTGGTCATATCTTCAAAGCCCCTGTTATAGCTATACAACCTTCTACTACTTATTCTGTAATTAATACTGCTACTGGAAATCCTTTGGCATTGTCATACATATCAGATATCATGTTAGCTTACACAAATAAAATGTCTTTTATAGAAAGACTGCACAACACTGTTTTAGTTATGAGTGAAATATTTCTACAAGAGTTTTATAATATTCCAAAACATGAAGAAATTATAAAATCTTCGGTTCCAAGATCCGCCAAATCTTCAGACGTTCCTTCTATTAATGTTATGATCAAAAACATTTCATTAGTTTTGATCAATAGCCATGTTTGCTGTTCATACCCCCAGCCATATGTACCAAAAATGATACCTATTGGTGGTATACACGTTCGCCAGGAAAAGAAAAATTTGCCAAATGTAAGTAACAGATTAAATCATGTTTTACGTATACAGTAAGTAGTGTTCAAATGTTCTGTTGGATGCAGGTTACCTTATATTTAACAGACTTCAATGTACCATAGAAATCTGAAATGTACATGTATAATTAACTGCCAGTATTAAAAATATTCCGGACAAAGAATAAATGAATTAATTTGTTTAATAAAGAATTGTTTAGAATCAATTTTAAATAAATAGTTACACTTGAGAATAGTTTTAAATTGGTACCATATATAATAATATTATTTACATTCCTTAAAACAATATTTTAAATATTAATACCAATATAACTTCTAATTTTGATTGTACTAAATAACAAACCATTGGCCACAAACACTGGTGTTTGAAATTTATCTTGAGGTTTGCAGTATTCTGCTTCATCCTTCTGTATACTTATTATTCTATGCACAATAAAGGAACTGTGTTTCATCTTCTCCTGAAAAAAAATTTAACAAATTCATAATTAATACCTTTAAGTGATCTTGTGTACCTTCACAAACCATAAAATGGTATATCTTTTTATACTGTATGATATTTTATAATATACTGTACTAGCTATTACCCATGGCTTCGCATACGAATATTTTTGAGTTTTAATAAGTATTTGAATATAATTTTTATTGTCTATGTCTATATGGCGTTCTGTCAGCTTGTATAACAGTTTTGAACTCATTAGTCAAATTCTCTCCAATGCTGTTTTCAACACTTGTACTAAATTATTATGTTGGTGCAACAGCCTTTGGAGACTTAAAAGTACTCATATATAAAGCCTTTTGAGATTTTATAAAGTACCTGTTAAATCAAAAACAATAAATCTTTATTTTAAGTGTTACTGTGTTAGAAGCATTTTATAACACATTAAACATTATGTTTTTCTTAACCATGGCTTTTATTTATTTCAGGAGTAAACTAAAAACCAAAAACCGTTGTCACCTAACTTCACAAATAAAAACAACACATGTTTTCTTTTTGCATTAAGTAATAGGACAATTTACAATTAGTACACTTCATCTTTTCCATATCATAATATATCGATACAATTCCATATTATATAAAACTTAGAAAATATACTGCAGGAATGGATAAATGTACAGTTCCGATGCCGCTAAACAGCTTTTGTTTATTTACTTGTTACTATGGTAATTAATTCTGGTCTCCATGGTATTGTTGACATCTTTAGTAGTAGTATCTAATATATTTCATTCCTTATTCATTGCATCATCATTGCACATAAATTTTACAATCATTCAAGACAATTACAAAATATATAGACGTATCTGTATACAAAATTACAAAATGTATCAATACAATTGCATATTTAAAATATTAAAAACTGCAGGAATGGAT
The DNA here is from genome assembly GCA_034769895.1 of Magicicada septendecula. Lineage (NCBI taxonomy): Eukaryota > Metazoa > Arthropoda > Insecta > Hemiptera > Cicadidae > Magicicada > Magicicada septendecula. The sequence goes on along the minus strand of CM068367.1, from coordinate 337,037,172 downwards.
AAAAGTACAGTGCCGATGCTGCTAAAAATCATTTGTATATTTACTTGTTACTACGGTAATTAATTCTGGTCTCCATGGTGTTGTTGACATCTTTAAACGCATCATAATTAAAAGAGACTAAATCGTGCGAACGGGGCAAAATATCAAATGCCAAGTTAGACAGTGTTTTCGCCTTGTGTCAAAGGTTACCTGTGGAAAATTTGGTGGCAATTGGTGTAACGGTGTGGATTTGTATTCAGTACACATAAATCCTTAGACTTTGAGTTATATATATATATATATATATATATTGCGACAGTACAAATAAGTGATGTACTGAGCATTTAATATAAAAATTTAAATATACCTAATAAACTGTAAATAATTAATAATGTATTAGAAATAAGCATGTCAGGGATTGTAAGCTTGGCTCAGACAAAAATATGAACAGGTGTTTCGACCTGAATCGACGTGCACACACACACAAATGTAACTGAAAGTGTGTACACCAGTATTTTGCTAGTGTGTGTGAACGCAGGTCTATGCAGGCAAGTTTACCACCCCAAGATAAATAATTGCATAATTACTGTTTTTCCGTAATTATTCATAAACTATAATTAAAGAGTAAAATCCAAAAACACAATAAAATGTAAGAAAATTTACTAAATACTGTGTACGAAAACCATGTGAAAGTGCCACACCGTACAAGTGTAATAGTGAAATAACTGTGTACAAATCGAAAGGGTTAAGTTGCAATGTCAAAAATTACAGTGAACATGTGTTGTAAAAATAGTTATAAGATAAGTATAAGAGTATACTTACAGGACTCTGCAATTCGCAGAAATATAAGAAATAGCGAAATTGACAGAGAGTGGGGGAACTGAATCCAGAGACAGTTTCTGACATGTCGATTTCGTACCACTGCAGGTGTCGACCAAGACATGGGTATAAATAGGACACACAAGCTACAGTGATTCCTTTCTTAAATCATCCACGGTGCAGCGGGAGCTTCTGCCCATCCACACAGAATATTTAAATTTTTGTAAATAATTTCATCCTTCCAGTTACATACAGTTATGTAAATCGATTGTCAAACAAACTGTTTTTAAATAATAACAAAAGTACATAAGAAGATCCACATAAGAAGATCCATTGACATCAGAAACAGCACGAGGAGAAGTTCCAGAGTGTGATACGACGCTGGACAAGAGGCGAGTCGACGCTGGACAAGAAGCGAGTCGACGCTGGACAAGAGGCGAATCGACGCTGGACAAGAGGAGCGAGTCGACGCTGGACAAGAGGAGTGAGTCGACGCTGGACAAGAGGACGCTGGAGTGCAAGACGAGGACGACTACAGATGGATCAAATGATCGAGTATGATTGATGACAATAAGGTGATAAACAGCTTATTTATCTCTTAATCGAACAATGAACTCAAAGACAATTAAAGACATTCTTGTTTTATTTAAAAGTAAGAGCCAATGTTTATTTTAAAGTAGAATTAAAATCATAGATGTTTTAGAAATACGATTAACATAACAAGAGCTCAAATTAGTATTGAAATAAAACGAATACAAAGAATTTAAATGAAAACAATTAGTGTTTGATATAAATCAGTACTGAGAAACAAAAGATAAATTCAATAACTATTAATATTTTGAGTACATTACAATATATAAAAAGATATTTAAATATTGATATTTTGAAACACATTAATTGACTGAGTAGTCTGGAAATGAGATTTTTCTTTAATACAATAATTAGTAGAATAGAATATTTAGTCAGTAAGGATGTATATAGCATAAGCCTTATGGCATAATAACAAATAATAACGAATGTTTTAAGTCGAAGTAAGTGCTAGGTGCACAATTTTATTAATATCACATAAATTTGAAATACCGTTACAAGTTACATAGAGTTCTTATTGCAGATACACCTGAAACCCAATTTAAATGCTATATTGTTACATAATTAGTCAATCTTGAACGTGAGACCAGTCACGCCTATTTTATGTATATCGTATTGTTGCATATTAATTATCGCTTCCAATGTGGAGCATCACAAATGTAAATTATATTATATTTACAACGTTGTATCGTTGTATAATATGGCTCCCAAAGAATGTGGGGCTATACAAATTAAATTACATATAAATTTGTATACATAAATAACGTTGTATAATATGGCGCCCAACGTGAGGCACGACATGCCTAAATTTACGTGCAAAAATTTGTTACATAAATTGTAGCCCATGAACGTATGGCCCAATCCCCACCATTTAACTATTAAAATTTGTTATGTAGCTAAATGGTTGCTCTAAAATATAAGAGTGTGTTAAATGAAAAATGTATAATATGTAATTATTATTTATATTAAACAGTAACTGAATGTAATGTTAATTGTTGTGTAATCACACAGCTGGCGCCCACGAATAATATTGTTTGTCTATGTAACAGGTGTAACTGTAATGAGTATTAATAATAACTATTAATAAAAATAAAGAAATAAGTAGGGAACGGTTATCAATAATAATTGTTAAAGAATTACTACTAAATAAATATTTTAATAATACTTCAACATGACGACTTCAGGAAATTTAGACGTAGAGGCATTCCAGATGATGATGCGTGCCTGGGTCGATGAATTAAGCACAAAACAGACAGAAAATTTAAATAAACAGACAGAAAATTTAAATGGTAGAATAGACGAACTAAAAGAAATAAATATAAAACAAACAGAAAGTTTAGAAAATAAATTAGAGCTACAGTCCGAAAATTTTAGACAGGACACCATAAAAATCACAGAGAGTCTAGAAGAGTTAAAAATTGATAATCTTGAAATAAAACAAAGTATAATAGACAGTACTGCACAGTTAACCGAAAAAATTGTTAATACAAATTTACGTATTGACACGATCGCAGAAAATGTCTGTGGAATAATTAATAAACAAACGGAGCTAATATGTGAAAAGATAGTATATAAAGAATTCATAGTATTTGAAAATACGTGTGTAATTACTAACGATAATTATAAAGTAATTAACATTAATGAAGAGAAGCAAATTAAGGTTAATAAAACGTACCTTATTAATAGTGATATTCCAAGTGTGAGACACACACACAATAGTAAGTCACACAAGATGACACATGTGAAACACTTAGGACACCACACTTATGGAGATAAATATCACTGTAGGTATAAAAAGAAACGTAGTAATTTATCTAGACCAAACACTACACAAAATTGTGGTAAATGTGACGGTAGGTATAAGCACGAGAAATATAAAGCGAACGATAATTATAGTATCGATAATTATAACTGTAGGTATAAAAACTACAAAGATTATTATAGGCGATGCACGAGAGCAAAACGCATAAGAACTAGTAAAAAATGCGTTCGTCAAAAGCAGCTATGCGGAGAGAAGGAGAGAATTGTGGAATGTGCTGAGAGAATTGAGAAAGACCGAAGCATTTGTTATGAGAGAAAGAGAAGGAAAATAAAGTTTTCAACCTATAAACAGGTGACTTACATGATCAAAGCAAACGTTCACACGGTAAGTACGCACACAAACATCGCAGCAATGCAACGGATAGGTAATGAGGGGGTAACCAAATGGAATGTTGTCGCGATGGTGAGCACAATGGATTTCCTGTGTACAACAACCAATTGTTATAATGAGGGGTGTCAGATCTAACGATACACTGAACCGAACTCAATACCCGAAAATAAATAATTATTTTTAAGTGAGAAAAATAATATTACTATTAATTATTAATAATAATATAAGAGAGTATAATTAAGAAATGTATTATTAATGGTAAGGAATGGTATTGTAGGGAAATATTTAAGAAAGTAATGGTAAAAGATGTTATTGTTGTTATTAATATGAAGAAAGGGTTAGGAATGGAAAATAATTGCTATAATTGTTAGAACGACTGATCAAGCGAACACTTAATGGAGATACAAGGACACAGAAGAAAGCAAGAGTGAAAAGTTAAAAGGGCAGAGACTACTTAAAATTAAGGACTTCGAGAAATATAGCGTTGTTTTCCAAGACAGTTCCTCTGTAACCGATCATGCGACACACTACAAAGCTAAAAGAGTATTCTGTTATGGAAGTGTATTTCAGGAAAGTAGTAGCGATCAGAAAGGTAATGTTAAAGAAATGTAATAAAAGGTAATGAATGTTAATGTATTGTATAAGTAATGTATTAGTTAAAGTAATGTCATGTTAAGAAAAGAGTTAAGGAAGATTAGAAGTGAAGGTAAGAATGTATGAGTAAGATAATATAAAATTAAGGACCGAATTTACACACATACGTAGGAATGCAGAGTGTACAGAAGGAGAACAAGGGAGAGCTAATTGCAGTGGATTTTCTGGGACCACTACCACGATCAAGTCGAGGTGTGAAGCACATATTGGTATGTATCGATGTGTTTTCCAAGGCAGTCCGACTGTACCCAATTCTGCGACCCACAACCAAAGTTGTTCTAAAGATACTACTGCAGAAATATATTCCGTCATATGGAAAAATGAAGAAGGTACTCAGTGATCAAGGTGTACAATTCCAAAGTGAAAATGGGAGAGGACGTTAAGGGAAAATGGAATACAACCTGTACTCACATCCATAAGACATCCTCAAGGAAACCTTGCTGAGAGAGTTAACAAAGAATTAGGTAAATATTTACGAATATATTGTCATGATCAACACAATAAATGGGCAGAATATTTACCATTTCTTGAGAAAGCCATTAACGAAAATTATAATGAAGCAACAGGATATACTCCAATGGAATTAGAAGAAGATAAGAAGCCAAACAGATTTTGGACTAAATATATAAACAAACCTAATAACCAAAATGTACCTGTACCAATAAGTGTGAAAATTGAATACGCAAAGCAACGGATAAGAGAAAGAAGTAACAAGAGAGTAGAAAGATTTAATCTAACTCACAAGCTACAACAATTCAACGTGGGAGAAAGTGTACTACTCAAAGCTAATCCAGTGGGAAAACGGAGTGATAATACAGCGAAGAAATTCTTCAGACTTTATAATGGACCGTATACGTTAAGACAGCGAGTAAGACAACACACTTTCATCGTATATGATGAGATACAGAAGAAAGAAATTGGTAAATTCCACGCAACGTCATTTAGGAAGTTTTACACATGAAAACAATGAGGTCAATGAAACCAGTCAGATCAGCTGTTTGTTGAAGCCACCCTACTACAAGGTCACAAGCAGTGAGCGTATAAGGAGGGGAGGTAAGACATTTGTATACACTCCAATTAAGGGTGAAATGACGAACATTATTCTTTATTATTTGTTACATTTTTTTCAAGTGTAATAATAATAATAAAAAAAATTTATAATAAATAAATTTATTAAAATTTTTTTTGTTACCAAGCAGAGGGATAATGCGACAGTACAAATAAGTGATGTACTGAGCATTGAATATAAAAATTTAAATATACCTAATAAACTGTAAATAATTAATAATGTATTAGAAATAAGCATGTCAGGGATTGCAAGCTTGGCTCAGACAAAAATATGAACAGGTGTTTCGACCTGAATCGACGTGCACACACACACACACACACACACACACATACACACACACACACACAAATGTAACTGAAAGTGTGTACACCAGTATTTTGCTAGTGTGTGTGAACGCAGGTCTATGCAGGCGAGTTTACCTCCCCCAAGATAAATAATTGCATAATTACTGTTTTTCCATAATTATTCATAAACTATAATTAAAGAGTAAAATCCAAAAACACAATAAAATGTAAGAAAATGTACTAAATACTGTGTACGAAAACCATGTGAAAGTGCCACACTGTACGAGTGTAATAGTGAAATAACTGTGTACAAATCGAAAGGGTTAAGTTGCAATGTCCAAAATTACAGTGAACATGTGTTGTAAAAATAGTTATAAGATAAGCATAAGAGTATACTTACAGGACTCTGCAATTCGCAGAAATATAAGAAATAGCGAAATTGACAAAGAGTGGGGGAACTGAATCCAGAGGCAGTTTCTGACATGTCGATTTCGTACCACTGCAGGTGTCGACCAAGACATGGGTATAAATAGGACACACAAGCTACAGTGATTCTCTTTCTTAAATCATCCACGGTGCAGCGGGAGCTTCTGCCCGTTCACACAGAATATTTAAATTTTTGTAAATAATTTCATCCTTCCAGTTACATACAGTTATGTAACTCGATTGTCAAACAAACTGTTTTCAAATAATAACAAAAGTACATAAGAAGATCCACATAAGAAGATCCACATAAGAAGATCCATTGACGTCAGAAACAGCACGAGGAGAAGTTCCAGAGTGTGATACGACGCTGGACAGAAGAGCGAGTCGACGCTGGACAAGAGGCGAGTCAACGCTGGACAAGAAGTGAGTCGACGCTGGACAAGAGGCGAATCGACGCTGGACAAGAGGAGCGAGTCGACGCTGGACAAGAGGAGTGAGTCGACGCTGGACAAGAGGACACTGGAGTGCGAGACAAGGACGACTACAGATGGATCAAATGATCGAGTATGATTGACGACAATAAGGTGATAAACAACTTATTTATCTCTTAATCGAACAATGAACTCAAAGACAATTAAAGACATTCTTGTTTTATTTAAAAGTAAGAGCCAATGTTTATTTTAAAGTAGAATTAAAATCATAGATGTTTTATAAATACGATTAACGTAACAAGAGCTCAAATTAGTATTGAAATAAAACGAATACAAAGAATTTAAATGAAAACCATTAGTGTTTGATATAAATCAGTACTGAGAAACAAAAGATAAATTCAACAACTATTAATATTTTGAGTACATTACAATATATAAAAAGATATTTAAATATTGATATTTTGAAACACATTAATTGACTGAGTAGTCTGGAAATGAGATTTTTCTTTAATACAATAATTAGTAGAATAGAATATTTAGTCAGTAAGGATGTATATAGCATAAGCCTTACGGCATAATAACAAATAATAACGAATGTTTTAAGTCGAAGTAAGTGCTAGGTGCACAATTTTATTAATATCACATAAATTTGAAATACCGTTACAAGTTACATAGAGTTCTTATTGCAGATACACCTGAAACCCAATTTAAATGCTATATTGTTACATAATTTGTCAATCTTGAACGTGAGACCAGTCACGCCTATTTTATGTATATCGTATTGTTGCATATTAATTATCGCTTCCAATGTGGAGCATCACAAATATAAATTATATTATATTTACAACGTTGTATCGTTGTATAATATGGCTCCCAAAGAATGTGGGGCTATACAAATTAAATTACATATAAATTTGTACACACATAAATCGTTGTATATATATATATATATATATATTGCGACAGTACAAATAAGTGATGTACTGAGCATTGAATATAAAAATTTAAATATACCTAATAAACTGTAAATAATTAATAATGTATTAGAAATAAGCATGTCAGGGATTGCAAGCTTGGCTCAGACAAAAATATGAACAGGTGTTTCGACCTGAATCGACGTGCACACACACACAAATGTAACTGAAAGTGTGTACACCAGTATTTTGCTTTGTGTGTGAACGCAGGTCTATGCAGGCGAGTTTACCACCCCAAGATGAATAATTGCATAATTACTGTTTTTCCGTAATTATTCATAAACTATAATTAAGAAGTAAAATCCAAAAACACAATAAAATGTAATAAAATTTACTAAATACTGTGTACGAAAACCACGTAAAAGTGACACACCGTATGAGTGTAATAGTGAAATAACTGTGTACAAATCGAAAGGGTTAAGTTGCAATGTCCAAAATTACAGTGAACATGTGTTGTAAAAATAGTTGTAAGATAAGTATAAGAGTATACTTACAGGACTCTGCAATTCGCAGAAATATAAGAAATAGCGAAATTGACAAAGAGTGGGGGAACTGAATCCAGAGACATTTCCGACATGTCGATTTCGTACCACTGCAGGTGTCAACCAAGACATGGGTATAAATAGGACACACAAGCTACAGTGGTTCTCTTTTGTAAATCATCCACGGTGCAGCGGGAGCTTCTGCCCGTCCGCACGGCGTATTTATTTTTTTTGTAAATAGTTTAAATTTTCCAGTTATATACAACTATGTAACTAAGTTGTAAATACAGTCACTTTTAAATAATAACAAAATAATAACAAAATTTCATAAGAAGATCTACATAAGAAGATCCACATAAGAAGATCCATTGACGTCAGAAACGGCACGACAAGAAGTTCCAGAGAGTGATACGACACTGGACAAGAAAGCGATTCGACGCTGGACAAGAACAGCGAGTCGACGCTGGACAAGAAGAGTGATTCGACGCTGGACAAGAAGAGCGAGTCGACGCTGGACAAGAAGTGATTCGACGCTGGACAAGAGGAGTGATTCGACGCTGGACAAGAGGACGCTGGAATGCGAGACGAGGATGACTACAGATGGATCAAAAAATGATCGAGTACGATTGACGACAATAAGGTGATAAACAACTTATTTATATCTTAATCGTACAATGAACTCAAAGACAATTAAAGACATTTCTATTTTATTTAAAAGTAAGAGCCAATGTTTATTGTAAAGTAGAATTAAAATCATAGATGTTTTAGAAATACGATTAACGTAACAAGAGCTCAAATTAATATGAAATAAAATGAATACAAAGCATTTAAATGAAAACAATTAGTATTTGAGATAAATCAGTACTGAGAAACAAAAGATAAATTCAATAACTATTAATATTTTGAGTACATTACAATATATAAAAAGATATTTAAATATTGATATTTTGAAACACACTAATTGACTGAGTAGTCTGGAAATGAGATTTTTCTTTAATACAATAATTAGTAGAATAGAATATTTAGTCAGTAAGGATGTATATAGCATAAGCCTTACGGCATAATAACAAATAATAACGAATGTTTTAAATCTAAGTCAGTGCCATGTGCACAAATTTTAATAATATCAAATAAATTTGAAATACCGTTACAAGTTACATAGAGTTCTTATTGCAGATACACCTGAAACCCAATTTAAATGTTATATTGTTACATAATTTGTCAATCTTGAACGTGAGACCGGTCACGCTAAATTTATGTATATGTATAGGTATTTATGTATATGTATTGTTGCATATTTAGGCTCCCAAAGAACGTGGGGCTATACAAATTAAATTACATGTAAATTTGTACAAACATAAATACGTTACATATATTTGTCGCCCTGGACGTGGGGCACGACATGCCTAAATTTATGTACAAAAATTTGTTACATAAATTGTAGCCCATGAACATATGGCCCGATCCCCATCATTTAACTATTAAAATTTTTTTATGTAGCTAAATGGTTGCTCTAAAATATAAAGAGTGTGTTAAATAAAAAATGTATAATATGTAATTATTATTTATATTAAACAGTAACTGAATGTAATGTTAATTGTTGTGTAATCACACAGCTGGCGCCCACGAATAATATTGTTTGTCTATGTAACAGGTGTAACTGTAATGAGTATTAATAATAACTATTCATAAAAATAAAGAAATAAATAAATAAGCAGGGAACGGTTATCAATAATAATTGTTAAAGAATTACTACTAAATAAATATTTTAATAATACTTCAACATGACGACTCCAGGAAATTTAGACGTCGAGGCATTCCAGATGATGATGCGTGCCTGGGTCGATGAAATAAGTACAAAACAAACGGAAAATATAAATGTTAAAATACACGAATTAAAAGAATCTAATAAGAAACAATTAGAAGAACAAACTGAAAATTTTAGACAAGACACCGTAAAAATAGCAGAGAGTCTAGAAGAGTTAAAAATTACCTCACCACAAACTACATACATTCCACATTTGCCACACATTTACATAACGAAAACCACAGTTACACAAACATAGAACACAACATGGAAATATTACACTACTTACCTAAAAGTAGAAAACTGAACACAGCTGAACAATTTGAAATATACAGATATCACACACTACAACCAAACAACATATTAAATTAACAGATACATTACAAATCACATACACTATTTGACACACTGATCCACACACATAATTCGAACCTCAGCGCCAATCCCTTCCCACCATCAACCCCCACCACACACACCATTCCGTAACGGTTATTCTGTAATCGACAGTTAGTATTAAACCCACTGAAGAAGAGAAACAACATCTCGAAACGTTTGGGAAGTGACAAAAGTAAGTTCATAAGTGAAATTATATATATATTATTATATTATTAAGTTAAAAATTGATAATCTCAAGTTGAAAGAAGACAACATAGAAATAAAACAAAGTATAATCGACAGTAATGCACAATTAACCGAAAAAATTGGTGACACCAACATACGTATTGATACTTTAGAGAATAATTTTAAACAAGCCTTACATGAACAAGTTGTACGGATTGAAAATAAACAAAAAGAATTACGTCTCGAGTGGAGAAAAGATTTAAAAGAAACACATAAACAAATAAATGATACTTTAACTACTATAACACGAGAACAGGATGATAAAATCCAAACTATTAATAATGTATCGCAAACAAATACCAGTAAACTTAGAGAAATAGAAACACGTACTGTTGTTATTGAGAATAAAATTGAAGAAACTACGAAGGACCGTTCGGGAGACGTATCACATATGAAAGAAGAAATTCAAGAGGAAATGAACCAGCTACGAAGTGAGTTAAGAAGACGACAGAACCAAATGACCATATTTCCTACACCAACGGAAGAAAGGAGCAGACTTAAGTTCTCAGGTGGTAAAGGGGAGAACAGTATGGATTTCCTAGCTAGAGTAGAGAAGGAAATAGAAAAAATTGGGAGTGCAATAAATGACGACGAGAAGATAGACTTCGTCACGCGATATCTTAGAGATTCAGCCAGCCAATGGTACTCTATTATTAGAGATAACGTCAGTACATATCAGCAGTTTCGTGAGGCATTCGAAAACCGATACTGGAATCTACATACCCAACGACAAGTACGGGATCAACTCGAATATGGAAAGTTCAATGCACAAGGACAGCAGAGTATTGAACAATACACAATTACGCAAATAGAACGTGTAAAGCATCTTAAACCTAAATTCTCAGAATATGAGATTGTTTCAAAATTATCTTACCATTTTCAGCGATATATCCAGTTAGCAGTTTATACGCAAGGAATTAAAACCGTAGAAGAATTTTTAATCCTTGTGACACAGTCGGAGAATATCAATAAAGGTAAGAACACACAATACTGGGAACAAAAACACGCAAATCACCATCATAATTATCACAGAGATGACAAGAAAGCAATACAAAACACTACACCACACCGTGATAATTACAAAATAAATTATTCGCCACCAATATACAACACTACAACGCACACAGCTAGAGAGACTGAACGAATAAATACAGCTAAACGACAAGGAGACGTTGTATGGTCGTCCAATCGTAAACAGTTTTCCAAACCAGCTGACAAACGCGTTGCCGCAGTACGAGGGTACGACGAAAAAAAATTGAAGAGAGAAAGCCAAGAAATGAATGAGGTGGAGACAGTAACATTCCACAGCCGGCCGTCTACATCAAAGGCGTCACAATGACTGAATAAACGGAAGCAAAATTATAAAATAAACAACATATACCCCTGCGATATTAGGGAAGACTTATTAAGCACTGAACAGGATATAAAGCGAGACGCGCAGCAAACACAATGCCCTATTGTGACTGTAAGCATAAACAGGTGTAAAATACGGATGCTAGTTGACACAGGCAGCCAGCTGTCAGTTCTTAACGCTGCATGGGTTCAACGCAACAAGAAATATTTTAAAAATACTGCAATTTTGCCCGTAAATAATTTAAATATTACAAAAGCTACCAATAAAAAAGAAAGAGTTAAACAGCAAGCATATGTAACTCTAACATATAAAAATCTAGAATTAGAACATCCCATGATAATTATGCATAAATTGATTTATGATGGAATTTTAGGTATCGATATACTAAATGCAATAAATGGTAAGATTAATGTTAATGATAATATAATTGTGTGTAATTATAAAAATGTTCAATATGAATTAAATATGAACAGCGAGGAAGAAGAGTGCAAGGTAAGTGAAACACCTATTACTTTGTACAAGCCACAAATACAATATGGTCCAACTCGACATGTGAATGCGGTAGATGAAGGAATGACGACACAGGAAGAAGAAAAACTGCACAAATTAATAGAAGAATATAGTGATGTATTTAGTGAAGTACCGACGCAGACGACAGTATACGAGCACTCTATAGTTGTGTCAGACCCTACGAAAGTCATTAGGAAGACATACCCTATCCCAATGCGATATGAGGAAGAGGTTGAACTGGAAATTCGGCGTATGATCGAAAGTGGAGTCATAGAGCGATCGAACAGCAACTTCCTGAATTCTCTAGTGGTAGTGAAGAAGAAAAATGGTGAGATACGTCTATGCCTTGACATGAGGGAGCTGAACAGCATTGTATTAAAGGAGTACGACTGTGCACCAACTGCGGATGAATTATTTACTAAATGTGAAGGAGCAAGGTATCTGACGAAGCTAGATTTACGCTCAAGTTTCTGGCAGATTCCAATTCGTGAAGAGAATAGAAAGTACACTGCTTTCCTGTATAAAAATAAATGCTACCAACACAGGGTAGTACCCTTCGGATTAAGCACGAGTTTGGCAGCCATCGTAAAGTGTCTAGAAAGAGCCCTAGGACCTGAAGTGGAACCCTACACCATGATATTTGTAGATGATATCTTAGTTGTATCTAAAACGTTAGACGAACATATAAAACATCTAAGCACGATATTCCACAAGTTTAGGCAAGCGAACATATCCCTTAATCTAGACAAATGTGAATTTATCAAAACCTCTATCCAATTCCTAGGTCACATTATTTCATCCTCTGGTATTCAACCCGATCCTATCAAAATTTCCAGCATAACTAATTTCCCTATACCCGGAAATCTCAAAGAGTTAAGAGCATTCTTAGGACTAACAGGATACTACAGAAGATTCTCACCGTTATATGCAAGATATACGCAACCGCTTCTAGAGCTGACGAAGAAAGAAAAAAAATGGAAGTGGGAGAAGAAACATCAAGATGCCTTTAACCAAGTGAAAGAGTTGTTCATCGAAAATATTATGTTACATCATCCTCAACGAGAAGGAAAATTCGTAATATACTCCGATGCTAGTGACTACGCAGTAGGAAGTGTACTGTATCAACAAGATACGATGGGAGAGCACCGAGTTATTGCCTACGCCAGTAGAGTCTTCAAAGGAGCTGAAAAACACTACTCCACATCAGAAAAAGAAATACTTGCTATAGTATACGCTCTTAAGCAATTCAGATATTATGTTTATGGTACTCATTTTGAGATACATACTGACCACCAAGCATTATCATTTCTATTGAAATGCAAAGTAACAAATGCCCGATTATTAAGATGGATTTTAGCCATTAGCGAATACTCATTCACCATTAAATACTGTAAAGGTAAAGACAATATTATAGCTGATACACTAAGCCGATACATCAAAGAAGAATGTGAAGAAATTTATGAGAGCGAAAAGAAAGAAGTACAATTGTTATCAATTAAATTCAAAGAGAATGATGGAGTAAAACAAATGCTGAAAAATGTAGCACAACAACAAGATTTGGACGTGACAATAAGGGAGATGAAGGACCAAGAACAGCTACCAAATCATTATAAGGTACTTAATGGAATTCTTTTCAGGTTAGTAAGACAAGACTGGAAGATAATATTAACGAATGACATGCTACAAAAATTAATTCGACCAGCACATGAGAGTTTAGCACATGCTGCCGCTCTGAAATGTTATTTGAGTCTACGAGAAGATTTTACGATTAATAATATGTATCGAAAGATAAAGAAGGAGGTAAAGAAGTGTTATGAGTGTCAAACGGTGAAAGGGCCGAATTTACACACATACGTAGGAATGCAGAGTGTACAGAAGGAGAACAAGGGAGAGCTAATTGCAGTGGATTTTCTGGGACCACTACCACGATCAAGTCGAGGTGTGAAGCACATATTGGTATGTATCGATGTGTTTTCCAAGGCAGTCCGACTGTACCCAATTATGCGACCCACAACCAAAGTTGTTCTAAAGATACTACTGCAGAAATATATTCCGTTATATGGAAAAATGAAGAAGGTACTCAGTGATCAAGGTGTACAATTCCAAAGTGAAAAATGGGAGAGGACGTTAAGGGAAAATGGAATACAACCTGTACTCACATCCATAAGACATCCTCAAGGAAACCTTGCTGAGAGAGTTAACAAAGAATTAGGTAAATATTGCAATAAATCAAGTATATACCTCTCCTTAAAGCCTCACTGTTGTAAATCAATTTAGTAACGAACTACTTGTTAATTATGTGAGGACGTATGTTATAGTATATACTGCACGATGGAAACGTCAAATTGTAAAGAAATCTTGTCTATGGGTGTAATTAGTTATAAGATACTCCTGTGAAACAAACGCCAATTAATACGTTGCAGGTGTCAATTCGTAACAATTAGAATACTGTTACCTGGTTTAATTAATATGTTATTCATTAATATACCTTTCGGTTGTGACCGGTGAAACCCTCAGAACATAGATTATTAAGCCAACAAAATTAGAATTATGTTCCTGAATTTATAATGGTATTATTCTATAGACTTAACTTAGTTCTCAGTGGTTGTTTAATATGAGCAATATATATGAAGTATTTACTGAATGTAAGTGGTATTTGTTTCAACCCTAGTCACTCAATGATAAAAATTTCATTCAAATTTAGTATTAAAAAACCAGTTAGTTCAGCAATCTCCCGTCCCACCAGCTGCAAACTTTAAGCGCTGTTACTAGAAATAAGTGTACTTATAGGTTAGTTATTCGGAGTATTTGTATCAATCTGTTTATAAATTATTACACCAACTACATATAGTATTTTCTCTGCAATGACTAAAACGTTATCTCATACAACAAATGTACTTTATTTATTTTTCTCTGGTATTTAACAAGTTACGTTGTCTCAGACAAACAATAAGACGATCCAATCGACTATCCCAACATATATCGATTCTTAATTATTCAAACTCTAAAAACATATACTCTTGAAAATAATGACAAATAATTCTTATCCCAGGGTTCGTATAGTTCTTTGAACCATTAGTAAGGCCAGGTAAAACGCATAATTAAGGTTGTTCAATTTACAAAATAATATTATTTACTTAAAATACAGTGGAATGAAAATAAGTTGTTTTTTACCAAACCGACAAAACTTCGGCTGGCGGTGAACGTTTGTCAACAGTGTATCTGGCCAAAATGCGGGTTATCTCGTCTTCCTCCAGTGGAACTGCTCTGATTTTCAATAAAATTGATGATGGTGTGTACTTGGTAAATCCTCAGGAGATCTTCTGGCTTCTATTCTTCTTTTGCGGTCTTCACAAGTCTTGGTCCCAGTGAATTGGAATTAGGATCTCCGCTTCTGCTGCCAATGAAGGTTATTTCGTCCAACCGAGTCTTCTGTATTTCCAATAATCCCGTTAATTCAGGTTTTAACTCTTTACTGGTCTTCGATTTATAGCATGAAATGGTTTAATACCAAATTCAGCGGAATTATTTAGTGAATGAGGTGAGATGCTTTCAATTCTCTTTTATTGTATTCATTGATAATTTAGAGGGTTATTTAATTTGTATGATTCATTAAGATTCAAGTATAATTGTTTTGCAAAAATGCTTTTTCAATTTGGATATATATTTTCTTTATATTTATTCATATATTTTAAATATATCGGTCCATCTCAACCTAATAGCTTGTAACAATCAGAACGAATTAATCCAAAATCAACAACTTCTGCTATATCAGTTGCCCTTAACAACCACGTTTTTTATATATCCTTGAGCCGGCATTATAGAATATTACTACTTCTTTCCAATAAAATACTCCATGCTTGGATCAATATTAAATCACATAAAATTCTCCCCTAACCTTCCTTACTAAACAGTAAATGTTTTACCAGAGTTTCGTTGGACTGGGTTTACTAAAAAGGTATTAATTTCTTTTCACTAATGTGGAATTTAGGCCTATAGATTCATTTACAACCATTATAACATTATTTGGTTTTTTTAACTTAATTTTCTTTTTTACCTGACCTACTGTACAATTAATTATTGGTTACATAGTTAATTACATGAATTTTAATTTACTGGTGGTTATTTGTTTTTATATTAATTAACTGGTCCTGGAACCCTTTATTAATTTATGATATAATTGTCAGAACTACTTGTTAGACTTGAAACACTGGTCACACTCCTGATCCAGTTTATAAACATTAATTAGAACAACAGTATTTTTCAATTTTATACAATACTGACAACTTAGTACAGTGCCTAACATTGGTAACTATACTGGGTTGTATAAAGACAAATCTAATATAAATATAAACATAATTATTGATTAAGTATTATTATCAAACAACATCATTTCATTTTTTTAACATTTTCAACATACAATATAAATATTCTGTAGACCTTAACATGTCACAGTACAAAACAAACATTTCATTACATCCAGTCATTCATTGGTCTGGCTCTTTTACATTTAATATTAGTCATTGCCTCCTTTTTACTTGAGGTACTTCTCAAACACATGAACTATTGAACAACCTTAAGTCAGGGTATGGTCCTTGACCATATTTCATTCAATCTTTTATGTAACGTTGGGGAACCTCAACTATGTTACGTTACATAACACCCCCCCTTCGAAATAAGTTTATTTTGGTGTAAACAAAGTTTAGCAAGAAATAAACTCCTAACTTATATCTGGCCAATTGGTTTCCTATTTATAGTACTTTTATATTTCAGAATTATCCGTTATATTATTATCATTTCTTCGTTCCTTCTTAAAATCAATTATTTCCCAAGTTTAAATCTTATTTCTATAATCATTCTTGTGACATTCTTTATTAATTATACATTTTGGATCTGGTTTTATTTAATTCTCTATATTTATTTGTGAGTTTTCCCTCTAATATTTAATTTTCCTAAACCTCCCTAACATTATAACTGGAATCGAATCGGTGGTGCTCTATCGGCTAACCAATTACCGTCGTCCGTTACATACTTTCTGGGATCAGAGGAACATCATCTCTGCCCAGTTAAATGATTGCTGGAATATTCTACAGTCAATCTTCATTAATAAACCTCGTAAGGTAGTCATCATGTGACCTTCAATAAAATAATAAATAATAATCATATTCTAGGGATTATTCACTGTACTTTAACTCAGATCATATTATTTCTTCATATTAATTCTTCCTTCTATTATACACTTTTCTTCTCCAATACTTGGCTACTTTATTGACATTTATTAATTGGCTTTCTTACAGATAATTCTTAAATATTTGTTTTTTCTTTTCTTGTGATCCTTTTGACGGTTCCATTTTGGCTTCTTCATTCTCTTATCTTCATTGGCTCATATTACTTTATGATCAATACAGCTGGTTATGAGATTTTTGTTAGTACAATACATTACATTATTTAGTTATATTCTTCTGGCACAATCATTGTTATTTCTTTTTACATTCTAAATTACATTTCTCACTATTATGTTACATTAGATAAACTCATTTCGTCTTTTGGTTTTGATGATTTTTATTAGGTTGAATCAGTGTTATTTTTTTTTTTTATTCATATTAGTTTAAAGCAATTTCTTCTAAATTGTATAGTAAGGTGTTCTTACTTATTTTTCGACTTTGGTTGTTTTTTTTTTAATCAAAATTCTCTTTCTTATATACCTCATAAATTGTTTTCTTAGATACTTGTTTGTAAGTTGAGCTTACTTCATTTTTTTTTTTTTTGGGGGGGTATTTATCCTCTTTATTTTAAATTATACTGTTTCTGAATAATTATTGAGTAAGTTGTTCTTACGTCCTTTGGAATTTTGGGTTTTTATTTACAATGGGTTGCTTGGTCCTGTATCCATAAAATCCGTCCCTTTTCATTATATTCTGTTTAACCGTGGTCCATTATTTCCTCTATACTGGTTGTTCGGGACTCTCTAGTGTATAGAGTTATTTCTGTCCTTGTGACATATCTCACTATCAGGTAGTTCCGCCATTTTGTTGTTATAAAACTTTCATTCATGCTGAAGTCTACCATCGTTTTTCGAGCTGATTCTTCTGCACAGTTTCTTAATTGTCCAAATGGTTCATACATAATTTCCAGAAGTCCTCCATGCTCTTTAGTTAGTTTTGGCCTTTTTGGTCCTTCTAGTCCATCTGGGAATTCAAGTGTGGTTCGTTTAAAGTTTCTCACTTGCCTTACTTCTCTGTTTTCCGTAATTGGTCTATTATGTAGCTGAACCAATCCCCTTTTAATCATTTCCAATTCTTCCCGTGTATTTATTAATTTCCTTTTACACATTTGTCTTATTCTCATTATCTTCATTTCATCATGAACCCGTTCTATTCTTCCGGTTCTATCAATTGGTATCTTGTCAAATTTTTCGTTTGTAGTTTTCCTATTTGAGTAATTTTGGTCTCTACTTCCACTCTGAGTTGCATGATAGGTTCATCTGTCTTTTCCAGATCCACCTTAACTTCATTTATTTGCTGTCTTACCTCCACTTCAAAGCTATCAACTCCTTTGCTCCGTGTTTCATTGACAATTATAATACTTCCATTGATGACTTCCCTCAATGCTAGGCCTTGTTCATTGATGATTTGCCGCAACTCCTTATTATGGTTTTCAATTTTCTCATCCATTCGTTTGGTATTCTCCAGAATCTGCCTCAAACTCTCATCATTCCTGTCAAACCTTTCATTCATTTGTTTGATTAAATTTTCGCTCAAAATTTCGTTTTGTTTTCTTGAGTTTTCATTAATACTGTCTATTTTATTTTCCAGCTTTTCTGAATTTTCATTTATACTGTCTATCTTTTCATTGATTTGTCTAAAATCGGCCTTCAATCGTTCATTATTTTCCTTTATGGTTTGCCTTAAAAGTTCACTAGTACTTTCCTTAATACTATCTATTTTATTTTCCAGCTTTTCTGACCTTTCGTTTATACTGTCTATTTTTTCATTAGTTTGTCTATTATCTTCTTTGATTAATTCCCATAATTTTTGTAAATCTAGGCCTCCTCTGGCTTCCTCTTTATCTGGTTGGTCCCCTTGGGCATCTTCTTCCACTATTTCCGTTTCCGTATCCATAACTATTTCGGTTTCTTCTGTATCACCTGTCTGTTGATCCATTTCACTGTCCGTGACTAATTCTATTTCTTGTTCCTGTCCACCTTCTTCCTTCTCCTTCTCTTCTGCCCTCTTCTTCGATCTGCCTCTGGTATTAAGCATTCCTGTGCCTCTAATGGTTGCCTGCTCAAGTTAAGTAACAAATAATATGATTTTTTACTTAACTAAAGCCCACTCGTTGAGCGCCAATTTGTAATAAATTCTTGACTATGTGTTAAGAGGAGATGATGATGCCCCACGTTGTGAGCGTCAATTTGTAAAGAACTTAGATATCTCTCCTTAAAGCCTCACTGTTGTAAATCAATTTAGTAACGAACTACTTGTTAACTATGTGAGGACGTATGTTATAGTATATACTGCACGATGGAAACGTCAAATTGTAAAGAAATCTTGTCTATGGGTGTAATTAGTTATAAGATACTCCTGTGAAACAAACGCCAATTAATACGTTGCAGGTGTCAATTCGTAACAATTAGAATACTGTTACCTGGTTTAATTAATATGTTATTCATTAATATACCTTTCGGTTGTGACCGGTGAAACCCTCAGAACATAGATTATTAAGCCAACAAAATTAGAATTATGTTCCTGAATTTATAATGGTATTATTCTATAGACTTAACTTAGTTCTCAGTGGTTGTTTAATATGAGCAATATATATGAAGTATTTACTGAATGTAAGTGGTATTTGTTTCAACCCTAGTCACTCAATGATAAAAATTTCATTCAAATTTAGTATTAAAAAACCAGTTAGTTCAGCAATCTCCCGTCCCACCAGCTGCAAACTTTAAGCGCTGTTACTAGAAATAAGTGTACTTATAGGTTAGTTATTCGGAGTATTTGTATCAATCTGTTTATAAATTATTACACCAACTACATATAGTATTTTCTCTGCAATGACTAAAACGTTATCTCATACAACAAATGTACTTTATTTATTTTTCTCTGGTATTTAACAAGTTACGTTGTCTCAGACAAACAATAAGACGATCCAATCGACTATCCCAACATATATCGATTCTTAATTATTCAAACTCTAAAAACATATACTCTTGAAAATAATGACAAATAATTCTTATCCCAGGGTTCGTATAGTTCTTTGAACCATTAGTAAGGCCAGGTAAAACGCATAATTAAGGTTGTTCAATTTACAAAATAATATTATTTACTTAAAATACAGTGGAATGAAAATAAGTTGTTTTTTACCAAACCGACGAAACTTCGGCTGGCGGTGAACGTTTGTCAACAGTGTATCTGGCCAAAATGCGGGTTATCTCGTCTTCCTCCAGTGGAACTGCTCTGATTTTCAATAAAATTGATGATGGTGTGTACTTGGTAAATCCTCAGGAGATCTTCTGGCTTCTATTCTTCTTTTGCGGTCTTCACAAGTCTTGGTCCCAGTGAATTGGAATTAGGATCTCCGCTTCTGCTGCCAATGAAGGTTATTTCGTCCAACCGAGTCTTCTGTATTTCCAATAATCCCGTTAATTCAGGTTTTAACTCTTTACTGGTCTTCGATTTATAGCATGAAATGGTTTAATACCAAATTCAGCGGAATTATTTAGTGAATGAGGTGAGATGCTTTCAATTCTCTTTTATTGTATTCATTGATAATTTAGAGGGTTATTTAATTTGTATGATTCATTAAGATTCAAGTATAATTGTTTTGCAAAAATGCTTTTTCAATTTGGATATATATTTTCTTTATATTTATTCATATATTTTAAATATATCGGTCCATCTCAACCTAATAGCTTGTAACAATCAGAACGAATTAATCCAAAATCAACAACTTCTGCTATATCAGTTGCCCTTAACAACCACGTTTTTTATATATCCTTGAGCCGGCATTATAGAATATTACTACTTCTTTCCAATAAAATACTCCATGCTTGGATCAATATTAAATCACATAAAATTCTCCCCTAACCTTCCTTACTAAACAGTAAATGTTTTACCAGAGTTTCGTTGGACTGGGTTTACTAAAAAGGTATTAATTTCTTTTCACTAATGTGGAATTTAGGCCTATAGATTCATTTACAACCATTATAACATTATTTGGTTTTTTTAACTTAATTTTCTTTTTTACCTGACCTACTGTACAATTAATTATTGGTTACATAGTTAATTACATGAATTTTAATTTACTGGTGGTTATTTGTTTTTATATTAATTAACTGGTCCTGGAACCCTTTATTAATTTATGATATAATTGTCAGAACTACTTGTTAGACTTGAAACACTGGTCACACTCCTGATCCAGTTTATAAACATTAATTAGAACAACAGTATTTTTCAATTTTATACAATACTGACAACTTAGTACAGTGCCTAACATTGGTAACTATACTGGGTTGTATAAAGACAAATCTAATATAAATATAAACATAATTATTGATTAAGTATTATTATCAAACAACATCATTTCATTTTTTTAACATTTTCAACATACAATATAAATATTCTGTAGACCTTAACATGTCACAGTACAAAACAAACATTTCATTACATCCAGTCATTCATTGGTCTGGCTCTTTTACATTTAATATTAGTCATTGCCTCCTTTTTACTTGAGGTACTTCTCAAACACATGAACTATTGAACAACCTTAAGTCAGGGTATGGTCCTTGACCATATTTCATTCAATCTTTTATGTAACGTTGGGGAACCTCAACTATGTTACGTTACATAACACCCCCCCTTCGAAATAAGTTTATTTTGGTGTAAACAAAGTTTAGCAAGAAATAAACTCCTAACTTATATCTGGCCAATTGGTTTCCTATTTATAGTACTTTTATATTTCAGAATTATCCGTTATATTATTATCATTTCTTCGTTCCTTCTTAAAATCAATTATTTCCCAAGTTTAAATCTTATTTCTATAATCATTCTTGTGACATTCTTTATTAATTATACATTTTGGATCTGGTTTTATTTAATTCTCTATATTTATTTGTGAGTTTTCCCTCTAATATTTAATTTTCCTAAACCTCCCTAACATTATAACTGGAATCGAAACGGTGGTGCTCTATCGGCTAACCAATTACCGTCGTCCGTTACATACTTTCTGGGATCAGAGGAACATCATCTCTGCCCAGTTAAATGATTGCTGGAATATTCTACAGTCAATCTTCATTAATAAACCTCGTAAGGTAGTCATCATGTGACCTTCAATAAAATAATAAATAATAATCATATTCTAGGGATTATTCACTGTACTTTAACTCAGATCATATTATTTCTTCATATTAATTCTTCCTTCTATTATACACTTTTCTTCTCCAATACTTGGCTACTTTATTGACATTTATTAATTGGCTTTCTTACAGATAATTCTTAAATATTTGTTTTTTCTTTTCTTGTGATCCTTTTGACGGTTCCATTTTGGCTTCTTCATTCTCTTATCTTCATTGGCTCATATTACTTTATGATCAATACAGCTGGTTATGAGATTTTTGTTAGTACAATACATTACATTATTTAGTTATATTCTTCTGGCACAATCATTGTTATTTCTTTTTACATTCTAAATTACATTTCTCACTATTATGTTACATTAGATAAACTCATTTCGTCTTTTGGTTTTGATGATTTTTATTAGGTTCAATCAGTGTTATTTTTTTTTTTTATTCATATTAGTTTAAAGCAATTTCTTCTAAATTGTATAGTAAGGTGTTCTTACTTATTTTTCGACTTTGGTTGTTTTTTTTTTAATCAAAATTCTCTTTCTTATATACCTCATAAATTGTTTTCTTAGATACTTGTTTGTAAGTTGAGCTTACTTCATTTTTTTTTTTTTGGGGGGGTATTTATCCTCTTTATTTTAAATTATACTGTTTCTGAATAATTATTGAGTAAGTTGTTCTTACGTCCTTTGGAATTTTGGGTTTTTATTTACAATGGGTTGCTTGGTCCTGTATCCATAAAACCCGTCCCTTTTCATTATATTCTGTTTAACCGTGGTCCATTATTTCCTCTATACTGGTTGTTCGGGACTCTCTAGTGTATAGAGTTATTTCTGTCCTTGTGACATATCTCACTATCAGGTAGTTCCGCCATTTTGTTGTTATAAAACTTTCATTCATGCTGAAGTCTACCATCGTTTTTCGAGCTGATTCTTCTGCACAGTTTCTTAATTGTCCAAATGGTTCATACATAATTTCCAGAAGTCCTCCATGCTCTTTAGTTAGTTTTGGCCTTTTTGGTCCTTCTAGTCCATCTGGGAATTCAAGTGTGGTTCGTTTAAAGTTTCTCACTTGCCTTACTTCTCTGTTTTCCGTAATTGGTCTATTATGTAGCTGAACCAATCCCCTTTTAATCATTTCCAATTCTTCCCGTGTATTTATTAATTTCCTTTTACACATTTGTCTTATTCTCATTATCTTCATTTCATCATGAACCCGTTCTATTCTTCCGGTTCTATCAATTGGTATCTTGTCAAATTTTTCTTGGGTCTTCGCTTGTAGTTTTCCTATTTGAGTAATTTTGGTCTCTACTTCCACTCTGAGTTGCATGATAGGTTCATCTGTCTTTTCCAGATCCACCTTAACTTCATTTATTTGCTGTCTTACCTCCACTTCAAAGCTATCAACTCCTTTGCTCCGTGTTTCATTGACAATTATAATACTTCCATTGATGACTTCCCTCAATGCTAGGCCTTGTTCATTGATGATTTGCCGCAACTCCTTATTATGGTTTTCAATTTTCTCATCCATTCGTTTGGTATTCTCCAGAATCTGCCTCAAACTCTCATCATTCCTGTCAAACCTTTCATTCATTTGTTTGATTAAATTTTCGCTCAAAATTTCGTTTTGTTTTCTTGAGTTTTCATTAATACTGTCTATTTTATTTTCCAGCTTTTCTGAATTTTCATTTATACTGTCTATCTTTTCATTGATTTGTCTAAAATCGGCCTTCAATCGTTCATTATTTTCCTTTATGGTTTGCCTTAAAAGTTCACTAGTACTTTCCTTAATACTATCTATTTTATTTTCCAGCTTTTCTGACCTTTCGTTTATACTGTCTATTTTTTCATTAGTTTGTCTATTATCTTCTTTGATTAATTCCCATAATTTTTGTAAATCTAGGCCTCCTCTGGCTTCCTCTTTATCTGGTTGGTCCCCTTGGGCATCTTCTTCCACTATTTCCGTTTCCGTATCCATAACTATTTCGGTTTCTTCTGTATCACCTGTCTGTTGATCCATTTCACTGTCCGTGACTAATTCTATTTCTTGTTCCTGTCCACCTTCTTCCTTCTCCTTCTCTTCTGCCCTCTTCTTCGATCTGCCTCTGGTATTAAGCATTCCTGTGCCTCTAATGGTTGCCTGCTCAAGTTAAGTAACAAATAATATGATTTTTTACTTAACTAAAGCCCACTCGTTGAGCGCCAATTTGTAATAAATTCTTGACTATGTGTTAAGAGGAGATGATGATGCCCCACGTTGTGAGCGTCAATTTGTAAAGAACTTAGATATCTCTCCTTAAAGCCTCACTGTTGTAAATCAATTTAGTAACGAACTACTTGTTAACTATGTGAGGACGTATGTTATAGTATATACTGCACGATGGAAACGTCAAATTGTAAAGAAATCTTGTCTATGGGTGTAATTAGTTATAAGATACTCCTGTGAAACAAACGCCAATTAATACGTTGCAGGTGTCAATTCGTAACAATTAGAATACTGTTACCTGGTTTAATTAATATGTTATTCATTAATATACCTTTCGGTTGTGACCGGTGAAACCCTCAGAACATAGATTATTAAGCCAACAAAATTAGAATTATGTTCCTGAATTTATAATGGTATTATTCTATAGACTTAACTTAGTTCTCAGTGGTTGTTTAATATGAGCAATATATATGAAGTATTTACTGAATGTAAGTGGTATTTGTTTCAACCCTAGTCACTCAATGATAAAAATTTCATTCAAATTTAGTATTAAAAAACCAGTTAGTTCAGCAATCTCCCGTCCCACCAGCTGCAAACTTTAAGCGCTGTTACTAGAAATAAGTGTACTTATAGGTTAGTTATTCGGAGTATTTGTATCAATCTGTTTATAAATTATTACACCAACTACATATAGTATTTTCTCTGCAATGACTAAAACGTTATCTCATACAACAAATGTACTTTATTTATTTTTCTCTGGTATTTAACAAGTTACGTTGTCTCAGACAAACAATAAGACGATCCAATCGACTATCCCAACATATATCGATTCTTAATTATTCAAACTCTAAAAACATATACTCTTGAAAATAATGACAAATAATTCTTATCCCAGGGTTCGTATAGTTCTTTGAACCATTAGTAAGGCCAGGTAAAACGCATAATTAAGGTTGTTCAATTTACAAAATAATATTATTTACTTAAAATACAGTGGAATGAAAATAAGTTGTTTTTTACCAAACCGACGAAACTTCGGCTGGCGGTGAACGTTTGTCAACAGTGTATCTGGCCAAAATGCGGGTTATCTCGTCTTCCTCCAGTGGAACTGCTCTGATTTTCAATAAAATTGATGATGGTGTGTACTTGGTAAATCCTCAGGAGATCTTCTGGCTTCTATTCTTCTTTTGCGGTCTTCACAAGTCTTGGTCCCAGTGAATTGGAATTAGGATCTCCGCTTCTGCTGCCAATGAAGGTTATTTCGTCCAACCGAGTCTTCTGTATTTCCAATAATCCCGTTAATTCAGGTTTTAACTCTTTACTGGTCTTCGATTTATAGCATGAAATGGTTTAATACCAAATTCAGCGGAATTATTTAGTGAATGAGGTGAGATGCTTTCAATTCTCTTTTATTGTATTCATTGATAATTTAGAGGGTTATTTAATTTGTATGATTCATTAAGATTCAAGTATAATTGTTTTGCAAAAATGCTTTTTCAATTTGGATATATATTTTCTTTATATTTATTCATATATTTTAAATATATCGGTCCATCTCAACCTAATAGCTTGTAACAATCAGAACGAATTAATCCAAAATCAACAACTTCTGCTATATCAGTTGCCCTTAACAACCACGTTTTTTATATATCCTTGAGCCGGCATTATAGAATATTACTACTTCTTTCCAATAAAATACTCCATGCTTGGATCAATATTAAATCACATAAAATTCTCCCCTAACCTTCCTTACTAAACAGTAAATGTTTTACCAGAGTTTCGTTGGACTGGGTTTACTAAAAAGGTATTAATTTCTTTTCACTAATGTGGAATTTAGGCCTATAGATTCATTTACAACCATTATAACATTATTTGGTTTTTTTAACTTAATTTTCTTTTTTACCTGACCTACTGTACAATTAATTATTGGTTACATAGTTAATTACATGAATTTTAATTTACTGGTGGTTATTTGTTTTTATATTAATTAACTGGTCCTGGAACCCTTTATTAATTTATGATATAATTGTCAGAACTACTTGTTAGACTTGAAACACTGGTCACACTCCTGATCCAGTTTATAAACATTAATTAGAACAACAGTATTTTTCAATTTTATACAATACTGACAACTTAGTACAGTGCCTAACATTGGTAACTATACTGGGTTGTATAAAGACAAATCTAATATAAATATAAACATAATTATTGATTAAGTATTATTATCAAACAACATCATTTCATTTTTTTAACATTTTCAACATACAATATAAATATTCTGTAGACCTTAACATGTCACAGTACAAAACAAACATTTCATTACATCCAGTCATTCATTGGTCTGGCTCTTTTACATTTAATATTAGTCATTGCCTCCTTTTTACTTGAGGTACTTCTCAAACACATGAACTATTGAACAACCTTAAGTCAGGGTATGGTCCTTGACCATATTTCATTCAATCTTTTATGTAACGTTGGGGAACCTCAACTATGTTACGTTACATAACACCCCCCCTTCGAAATAAGTTTATTTTGGTGTAAACAAAGTTTAGCAAGAAATAAACTCCTAACTTATATCTGGCCAATTGGTTTCCTATTTATAGTACTTTTATATTTCAGAATTATCCGTTATATTATTATCATTTCTTCGTTCCTTCTTAAAATCAATTATTTCCCAAGTTTAAATCTTATTTCTATAATCATTCTTGTGACATTCTTTATTAATTATACATTTTGGATCTGGTTTTATTTAATTCTCTATATTTATTTGTGAGTTTTCCCTCTAATATTTAATTTTCCTAAACCTCCCTAACATTATAACTGGAATCGAATCGGTGGTGCTCTATCGGCTAACCAATTACCGTCGTCCGTTACATACTTTCTGGGATCAGAGGAACATCATCTCTGCCCAGTTAAATGATTGCTGGAATATTCTACAGTCAATCTTCATTAATAAACCTCGTAAGGTAGTCATCATGTGACCTTCAATAAAATAATAAATAATAATCATATTCTAGGGATTATTCACTGTACTTTAACTCAGATCATATTATTTCTTCATATTAATTCTTCCTTCTATTATACACTTTTCTTCTCCAATACTTGGCTACTTTATTGACATTTATTAATTGGCTTTCTTACAGATAATTCTTAAATATTTGTTTTTTCTTTTCTTGTGATCCTTTTGACGGTTCCATTTTGGCTTCTTCATTCTCTTATCTTCATTGGCTCATATTACTTTATGATCAATACAGCTGGTTATGAGATTTTTGTTAGTACAATACATTACATTATTTAGTTATATTCTTCTGGCACAATCATTGTTATTTCTTTTTACATTCTAAATTACATTTATCACTATTATGTTACATTAGATAAACTCATTTCGTCTTTTGGTTTTGATGATTTTTATTAGGTTCAATCAGTGTTATTTTTTTTTTTTATTCATATTAGTTTAAAGCAATTTCTTCTAAATTGTATAGTAAGGTGTTCTTACTTATTTTTCGACTTTGGTTGTTTTTTTTTTAATCAAAATTCTCTTTCTTATATACCTCATAAATTGTTTTCTTAGATACTTGTTTGTAAGTTGAGCTTACTTCATTTTTTTTTTTTTGGGGGGGTATTTATCCTCTTTATTTTAAATTATACTGTTTCTGAATAATTATTGAGTAAGTTGTTCTTACGTCCTTTGGAATTTTGGGTTTTTATTTACAATGGGTTGCTTGGTCCTGTATCCATAAAACCCGTCCCTTTTCATTATATTCTGTTTAACCGTGGTCCATTATTTCCTCTATACTGGTTGTTCGGGACTCTCTAGTGTATAGAGTTATTTCTGTCCTTGTGACATATCTCACTATCAGGTAGTTCCGCCATTTTGTTGTTATAAAACTTTCATTCATGCTGAAGTCTACCATCGTTTTTCGAGCTGATTCTTCTGCACAGTTTCTTAATTGTCCAAATGGTTCATACATAATTTCCAGAAGTCCTCCATGCTCTTTAGTTAGTTTTGGCCTTTTTGGTCCTTCTAGTCCATCTGGGAATTCAAGTGTGGTTCGTTTAAAGTTTCTCACTTGCCTTACTTCTCTGTTTTCCGTAATTGGTCTATTATGTAGCTGAACCAATCCCCTTTTAATCATTTCCAATTCTTCCCGTGTATTTATTAATTTCCTTTTACACATTTGTCTTATTCTCATTATCTTCATTTCATCATGAACCCGTTCTATTCTTCCGGTTCTATCAATTGGTATCTTGTCAAATTTTTCTTGGGTCTTCGCTTGTAGTTTTCCTATTTGAGTAATTTTGGTCTCTACTTCCACTCTGAGTTGCATGATAGGTTCATCTGTCTTTTCCAGATCCACCTTAACTTCATTTATTTGCTGTCTTACCTCCACTTCAAAGCTATCAACTCCTTTGCTCCGTGTTTCATTGACAATTATAATACTTCCATTGATGACTTCCCTCAATGCTAGGCCTTGTTCATTGATGATTTGCCGCAACTCCTTATTATGGTTTTCAATTTTCTCATCCATTCGTTTGGTATTCTCCAGAATCTGCCTCAAACTCTCATCATTCCTGTCAAACCTTTCATTCATTTGTTTGATTAAATTTTCGCTCAAAATTTCGTTTTGTTTTCTTGAGTTTTCATTAATACTGTCTATTTTATTTTCCAGCTTTTCTGAATTTTCATTTATACTGTCTATCTTTTCATTGATTTGTCTAAAATCGGCCTTCAATCGTTCATTATTTTCCTTTATGGTTTGCCTTAAAAGTTCACTAGTACTTTCCTTAATACTATCTATTTTATTTTCCAGCTTTTCTGACCTTTCGTTTATACTGTCTATTTTTTCATTAGTTTGTCTATTATCTTCTTTGATTAATTCCCATAATTTTTGTAAATCTAGGCCTCCTCTGGCTTCCTCTTTATCTGGTTGGTCCCCTTGGGCATCTTCTTCCACTATTTCCGTTTCCGTATCCATAACTATTTCGGTTTCTTCTGTATCACCTGTCTGTTGATCCATTTCACTGTCCGTGACTAATTCTATTTCTTGTTCCTGTCCACCTTCTTCCTTCTCCTTCTCTTCTGCCCTCTTCTTCGATCTGCCTCTGGTATTAAGCATTCCTGTGCCTCTAATGGTTGCCTGCTCAAGTTAAGTAACAAATAATATGATTTTTTACTTAACTAAAGCCCACTCGTTGAGCGCCAATTTGTAATAAATTCTTGACTATGTGTTAAGAGGAGATGATGATGCCCCACGTTGTGAGCGTCAATTTGTAAAGAACTTAGATATCTCTCCTTAAAGCCTCACTGTTGTAAATCAATTTAGTAACGAACTACTTGTTAACTATGTGAGGACGTATGTTATAGTATATACTGCACGATGGAAACGTCAAATTGTAAAGAAATCTTGTCTATGGGTGTAATTAGTTATAAGATACTCCTGTGAAACAAACGCCAATTAATACGTTGCAGGTGTCAATTCGTAACAATTAGAATACTGTTACCTGGTTTAATTAATATGTTATTCATTAATATACCTTTCGGTTGTGACCGGTGAAACCCTCAGAACATAGATTATTAAGCCAACAAAATTAGAATTATGTTCCTGAATTTATAATGGTATTATTCTATAGACTTAACTTAGTTCTCAGTGGTTGTTTAATATGAGCAATATATATGAAGTATTTACTGAATGTAAGTGGTATTTGTTTCAACCCTAGTCACTCAATGATAAAAATTTCATTCAAATTTAGTATTAAAAAACCAGTTAGTTCAGCAATCTCCCGTCCCACCAGCTGCAAACTTTAAGCGCTGTTACTAGAAATAAGTGTACTTATAGGTTAGTTATTCGGAGTATTTGTATCAATCTGTTTATAAATTATTACACCAACTACATATAGTATTTTCTCTGCAATGACTAAAACGTTATCTCATACAACAAATGTACTTTATTTATTTTTCTCTGGTATTTAACAAGTTACGTTGTCTCAGACAAACAATAAGACGATCCAATCGACTATCCCAACATATATCGATTCTTAATTATTCAAACTCTAAAAACATATACTCTTGAAAATAATGACAAATAATTCTTATCCCAGGGTTCGTATAGTTCTTTGAACCATTAGTAAGGCCAGGTAAAACGCATAATTAAGGTTGTTCAATTTACAAAATAATATTATTTACTTAAAATACAGTGGAATGAAAATAAGTTGTTTTTTACCAAACCGACGAAACTTCGGCTGGCGGTGAACGTTTGTCAACAGTGTATCTGGCCAAAATGCGGGTTATCTCGTCTTCCTCCAGTGGAACTGCTCTGATTTTCAATAAAATTGATGATGGTGTGTACTTGGTAAATCCTCAGGAGATCTTCTGGCTTCTATTCTTCTTTTGCGGTCTTCACAAGTCTTGGTCCCAGTGAATTGGAATTAGGATCTCCGCTTCTGCTGCCAATGAAGGTTATTTCGTCCAACCGAGTCTTCTGTATTTCCAATAATCCCGTTAATTCAGGTTTTAACTCTTTACTGGTCTTCGATTTATAGCATGAAATGGTTTAATACCAAATTCAGCGGAATTATTTAGTGAATGAGGTGAGATGCTTTCAATTCTCTTTTATTGTATTCATTGATAATTTAGAGGGTTATTTAATTTGTATGATTCATTAAGATTCAAGTATAATTGTTTTGCAAAAATGCTTTTTCAATTTGGATATATATTTTCTTTATATTTATTCATATATTTTAAATATATCGGTCCATCTCAACCTAATAGCTTGTAACAATCAGAACGAATTAATCCAAAATCAACAACTTCTGCTATATCAGTTGCCCTTAACAACCACGTTTTTTATATATCCTTGAGCCGGCATTATAGAATATTACTACTTCTTTCCAATAAAATACTCCATGCTTGGATCAATATTAAATCACATAAAATTCTCCCCTAACCTTCCTTACTAAACAGTAAATGTTTTACCAGAGTTTCGTTGGACTGGGTTTACTAAAAAGGTATTAATTTCTTTTCACTAATGTGGAATTTAGGCCTATAGATTCATTTACAACCATTATAACATTATTTGGTTTTTTTAACTTAATTTTCTTTTTTACCTGACCTACTGTACAATTAATTATTGGTTACATAGTTAATTACATGAATTTTAATTTACTGGTGGTTATTTGTTTTTATATTAATTAACTGGTCCTGGAACCCTTTATTAATTTATGATATAATTGTCAGAACTACTTGTTAGACTTGAAACACTGGTCACACTCCTGATCCAGTTTATAAACATTAATTAGAACAACAGTATTTTTCAATTTTATACAATACTGACAACTTAGTACAGTGCCTAACATTGGTAACTATACTGGGTTGTATAAAGACAAATCTAATATAAATATAAACATAATTATTGATTAAGTATTATTATCAAACAACATCATTTCATTTTTTTAACATTTTCAACATACAATATAAATATTCTGTAGACCTTAACATGTCACAGTACAAAACAAACATTTCATTACATCCAGTCATTCATTGGTCTGGCTCTTTTACATTTAATATTAGTCATTGCCTCCTTTTTACTTGAGGTACTTCTCAAACACATGAACTATTGAACAACCTTAAGTCAGGGTATGGTCCTTGACCATATTTCATTCAATCTTTTATGTAACGTTGGGGAACCTCAACTATGTTACGTTACATAACACCCCCCCTTCGAAATAAGTTTATTTTGGTGTAAACAAAGTTTAGCAAGAAATAAACTCCTAACTTATATCTGGCCAATTGGTTTCCTATTTATAGTACTTTTATATTTCAGAATTATCCGTTATATTATTATCATTTCTTCGTTCCTTCTTAAAATCAATTATTTCCCAAGTTTAAATCTTATTTCTATAATCATTCTTGTGACATTCTTTATTAATTATACATTTTGGATCTGGTTTTATTTAATTCTCTATATTTATTTGTGAGTTTTCCCTCTAATATTTAATTTTCCTAAACCTCCCTAACATTATAACTGGAATCGAATCGGTGGTGCTCTATCGGCTAACCAATTACCGTCGTCCGTTACATACTTTCTGGGATCAGAGGAACATCATCTCTGCCCAGTTAAATGATTGCTGGAATATTCTACAGTCAATCTTCATTAATAAACCTCGTAAGGTAGTCATCATGTGACCTTCAATAAAATAATAAATAATAATCATATTCTAGGGATTATTCACTGTACTTTAACTCAGATCATATTATTTCTTCATATTAATTCTTCCTTCTATTATACACTTTTCTTCTCCAATACTTGGCTACTTTATTGACATTTATTAATTGGCTTTCTTACAGATAATTCTTAAATATTTGTTTTTTCTTTTCTTGTGATCCTTTTGACGGTTCCATTTTGGCTTCTTCATTCTCTTATCTTCATTGGCTCATATTACTTTATGATCAATACAGCTGGTTATGAGATTTTTGTTAGTACAATACATTACATTATTTAGTTATATTCTTCTGGCACAATCATTGTTATTTCTTTTTACATTCTAAATTACATTTATCACTATTATGTTACATTAGATAAACTCATTTCGTCTTTTGGTTTTGATGATTTTTATTAGGTTCAATCAGTGTTATTTTTTTTTTTTATTCATATTAGTTTAAAGCAATTTCTTCTAAATTGTATAGTAAGGTGTTCTTACTTATTTTTCGACTTTGGTTGTTTTTTTTTTAATCAAAATTCTCTTTCTTATATACCTCATAAATTGTTTTCTTAGATACTTGTTTGTAAGTTGAGCTTACTTCATTTTTTTTTTTTTGGGGGGGTATTTATCCTCTTTATTTTAAATTATACTGTTTCTGAATAATTATTGAGTAAGTTGTTCTTACGTCCTTTGGAATTTTGGGTTTTTATTTACAATGGGTTGCTTGGTCCTGTATCCATAAAACCCGTCCCTTTTCATTATATTCTGTTTAACCGTGGTCCATTATTTCCTCTATACTGGTTGTTCGGGACTCTCTAGTGTATAGAGTTATTTCTGTCCTTGTGACATATCTCACTATCAGGTAGTTCCGCCATTTTGTTGTTATAAAACTTTCATTCATGCTGAAGTCTACCATCGTTTTTCGAGCTGATTCTTCTGCACAGTTTCTTAATTGTCCAAATGGTTCATACATAATTTCCAGAAGTCCTCCATGCTCTTTAGTTAGTTTTGGCCTTTTTGGTCCTTCTAGTCCATCTGGGAATTCAAGTGTGGTTCGTTTAAAGTTTCTCACTTGCCTTACTTCTCTGTTTTCCGTAATTGGTCTATTATGTAGCTGAACCAATCCCCTTTTAATCATTTCCAATTCTTCCCGTGTATTTATTAATTTCCTTTTACACATTTGTCTTATTCTCATTATCTTCATTTCATCATGAACCCGTTCTATTCTTCCGGTTCTATCAATTGGTATCTTGTCAAATTTTTCTTGGGTCTTCGCTTGTAGTTTTCCTATTTGAGTAATTTTGGTCTCTACTTCCACTCTGAGTTGCATGATAGGTTCATCTGTCTTTTCCAGATCCACCTTAACTTCATTTATTTGCTGTCTTACCTCCACTTCAAAGCTATCAACTCCTTTGCTCCGTGTTTCATTGACAATTATAATACTTCCATTGATGACTTCCCTCAATGCTAGGCCTTGTTCATTGATGATTTGCCGCAACTCCTTATTATGGTTTTCAATTTTCTCATCCATTCGTTTGGTATTCTCCAGAATCTGCCTCAAACTCTCATCATTCCTGTCAAACCTTTCATTCATTTGTTTGATTAAATTTTCGCTCAAAATTTCGTTTTGTTTTCTTGAGTTTTCATTAATACTGTCTATTTTATTTTCCAGCTTTTCTGAATTTTCATTTATACTGTCTATCTTTTCATTGATTTGTCTAAAATCGGCCTTCAATCGTTCATTATTTTCCTTTATGGTTTGCCTTAAAAGTTCACTAGTACTTTCCTTAATACTATCTATTTTATTTTCCAGCTTTTCTGACCTTTCGTTTATACTGTCTATTTTTTCATTAGTTTGTCTATTATCTTCTTTGATTAATTCCCATAATTTTTGTAAATCTAGGCCTCCTCTGGCTTCCTCTTTATCTGGTTGGTCCCCTTGGGCATCTTCTTCCACTATTTCCGTTTCCGTATCCATAACTATTTCGGTTTCTTCTGTATCACCTGTCTGTTGATCCATTTCACTGTCCGTGACTAATTCTATTTCTTGTTCCTGTCCACCTTCTTCCTTCTCCTTCTCTTCTGCCCTCTTCTTCGATCTGCCTCTGGTATTAAGCATTCCTGTGCCTCTAATGGTTGCCTGCTCAAGTTAAGTAACAAATAATATGATTTTTTACTTAACTAAAGCCCACTCGTTGAGCGCCAATTTGTAATAAATTCTTGACTATGTGTTAAGAGGAGATGATGATGCCCCACGTTGTGAGCGTCAATTTGTAAAGAACTTAGATATCTCTCCTTAAAGCCTCACTGTTGTAAATCAATTTAGTAACGAACTACTTGTTAACTATGTGAGGACGTATGTTATAGTATATACTGCACGATGGAAACGTCAAATTGTAAAGAAATCTTGTCTATGGGTGTAATTAGTTATAAGATACTCCTGTGAAACAAACGCCAATTAATACGTTGCAGGTGTCAATTCGTAACAATTAGAATACTGTTACCTGGTTTAATTAATATGTTATTCATTAATATACCTTTCGGTTGTGACCGGTGAAACCCTCAGAACATAGATTATTAAGCCAACAAAATTAGAATTATGTTCCTGAATTTATAATGGTATTATTCTATAGACTTAACTTAGTTCTCAGTGGTTGTTTAATATGAGCAATATATATGAAGTATTTACTGAATGTAAGTGGTATTTGTTTCAACCCTAGTCACTCAATGATAAAAATTTCATTCAAATTTAGTATTAAAAAACCAGTTAGTTCAGCAATCTCCCGTCCCACCAGCTGCAAACTTTAAGCGCTGTTACTAGAAATAAGTGTACTTATAGGTTAGTTATTCGGAGTATTTGTATCAATCTGTTTATAAATTATTACACCAACTACATATAGTATTTTCTCTGCAATGACTAAAACGTTATCTCATACAACAAATGTACTTTATTTATTTTTCTCTGGTATTTAACAAGTTACGTTGTCTCAGACAAACAATAAGACGATCCAATCGACTATCCCAACATATATCGATTCTTAATTATTCAAACTCTAAAAACATATACTCTTGAAAATAATGACAAATAATTCTTATCCCAGGGTTCGTATAGTTCTTTGAACCATTAGTAAGGCCAGGTAAAACGCATAATTAAGGTTGTTCAATTTACAAAATAATATTATTTACTTAAAATACAGTGGAATGAAAATAAGTTGTTTTTTACCAAACCGACGAAACTTCGGCTGGCGGTGAACGTTTGTCAACAGTGTATCTGGCCAAAATGCGGGTTATCTCGTCTTCCTCCAGTGGAACTGCTCTGATTTTCAATAAAATTGATGATGGTGTGTACTTGGTAAATCCTCAGGAGATCTTCTGGCTTCTATTCTTCTTTTGCGGTCTTCACAAGTCTTGGTCCCAGTGAATTGGAATTAGGATCTCCGCTTCTGCTGCCAATGAAGGTTATTTCGTCCAACCGAGTCTTCTGTATTTCCAATAATCCCGTTAATTCAGGTTTTAACTCTTTACTGGTCTTCGATTTATAGCATGAAATGGTTTAATACCAAATTCAGCGGAATTATTTAGTGAATGAGGTGAGATGCTTTCAATTCTCTTTTATTGTATTCATTGATAATTTAGAGGGTTATTTAATTTGTATGATTCATTAAGATTCAAGTATAATTGTTTTGCAAAAATGCTTTTTCAATTTGGATATATATTTTCTTTATATTTATTCATATATTTTAAATATATCGGTCCATCTCAACCTAATAGCTTGTAACAATCAGAACGAATTAATCCAAAATCAACAACTTCTGCTATATCAGTTGCCCTTAACAACCACGTTTTTTATATATCCTTGAGCCGGCATTATAGAATATTACTACTTCTTTCCAATAAAATACTCCATGCTTGGATCAATATTAAATCACATAAAATTCTCCCCTAACCTTCCTTACTAAACAGTAAATGTTTTACCAGAGTTTCGTTGGACTGGGTTTACTAAAAAGGTATTAATTTCTTTTCACTAATGTGGAATTTAGGCCTATAGATTCATTTACAACCATTATAACATTATTTGGTTTTTTTAACTTAATTTTCTTTTTTACCTGACCTACTGTACAATTAATTATTGGTTACATAGTTAATTACATGAATTTTAATTTACTGGTGGTTATTTGTTTTTATATTAATTAACTGGTCCTGGAACCCTTTATTAATTTATGATATAATTGTCAGAACTACTTGTTAGACTTGAAACACTGGTCACACTCCTGATCCAGTTTATAAACATTAATTAGAACAACAGTATTTTTCAATTTTATACAATACTGACAACTTAGTACAGTGCCTAACATTGGTAACTATACTGGGTTGTATAAAGACAAATCTAATATAAATATAAACATAATTATTGATTAAGTATTATTATCAAACAACATCATTTCATTTTTTTAACATTTTCAACATACAATATAAATATTCTGTAGACCTTAACATGTCACAGTACAAAACAAACATTTCATTACATCCAGTCATTCATTGGTCTGGCTCTTTTACATTTAATATTAGTCATTGCCTCCTTTTTACTTGAGGTACTTCTCAAACACATGAACTATTGAACAACCTTAAGTCAGGGTATGGTCCTTGACCATATTTCATTCAATCTTTTATGTAACGTTGGGGAACCTCAACTATGTTACGTTACATAACACCCCCCCTTCGAAATAAGTTTATTTTGGTGTAAACAAAGTTTAGCAAGAAATAAACTCCTAACTTATATCTGGCCAATTGGTTTCCTATTTATAGTACTTTTATATTTCAGAATTATCCGTTATATTATTATCATTTCTTCGTTCCTTCTTAAAATCAATTATTTCCCAAGTTTAAATCTTATTTCTATAATCATTCTTGTGACATTCTTTATTAATTATACATTTTGGATCTGGTTTTATTTAATTCTCTATATTTATTTGTGAGTTTTCCCTCTAATATTTAATTTTCCTAAACCTCCCTAACATTATAACTGGAATCGAATCGGTGGTGCTCTATCGGCTAACCAATTACCGTCGTCCGTTACATACTTTCTGGGATCAGAGGAACATCATCTCTGCCCAGTTAAATGATTGCTGGAATATTCTACAGTCAATCTTCATTAATAAACCTCGTAAGGTAGTCATCATGTGACCTTCAATAAAATAATAAATAATAATCATATTCTAGGGATTATTCACTGTACTTTAACTCAGATCATATTATTTCTTCATATTAATTCTTCCTTCTATTATACACTTTTCTTCTCCAATACTTGGCTACTTTATTGACATTTATTAATTGGCTTTCTTACAGATAATTCTTAAATATTTGTTTTTTCTTTTCTTGTGATCCTTTTGACGGTTCCATTTTGGCTTCTTCATTCTCTTATCTTCATTGGCTCATATTACTTTATGATCAATACAGCTGGTTATGAGATTTTTGTTAGTACAATACATTACATTATTTAGTTATATTCTTCTGGCACAATCATTGTTATTTCTTTTTACATTCTAAATTACATTTCTCACTATTATGTTACATTAGATAAACTCATTTCGTCTTTTGGTTTTGATGATTTTTATTAGGTTGAATCAGTGTTATTTTTTTTTTTTATTCATATTAGTTTAAAGCAATTTCTTCTAAATTGTATAGTAAGGTGTTCTTACTTATTTTTCGACTTTGGTTGTTTTTTTTTTAATCAAAATTCTCTTTCTTATATACCTCATAAATTGTTTTCTTAGATACTTGTTTGTAAGTTGAGCTTACTTCATTTTTTTTTTTTTTTGGGGGGTATTTATCCTCTTTATTTTAAATTATACTGTTTCTGAATAATTATTGAGTAAGTTGTTCTTACGTCCTTTGGAATTTTGGGTTTTTATTTACAATGGGTTGCTTGGTCCTGTATCCATAAAATCCGTCCCTTTTCATTATATTCTGTTTAACCGTGGTCCATTATTTCCTCTATACTGGTTGTTCGGGACTCTCTAGTGTATAGAGTTATTTCTGTCCTTGTGACATATCTCACTATCAGGTAGTTCCGCCATTTTGTTGTTATAAAACTTTCATTCATGCTGAAGTCTACCATCGTTTTTCGAGCTGATTCTTCTGCACAGTTTCTTAATTGTCCAAATGGTTCATACATAATTTCCAGAAGTCCTCCATGCTCTTTAGTTAGTTTTGGCCTTTTTGGTCCTTCTAGTCCATCTGGGAATTCAAGTGTGGTTCGTTTAAAGTTTCTCACTTGCCTTACTTCTCTGTTTTCCGTAATTGGTCTATTATGTAGCTGAACCAATCCCCTTTTAATCATTTCCAATTCTTCCCGTGTATTTATTAATTTCCTTTTACACATTTGTCTTATTCTCATTATCTTCATTTCATCATGAACCCGTTCTATTCTTCCGGTTCTATCAATTGGTATCTTGTCAAATTTTTCGTTTGTAGTTTTCCTATTTGAGTAATTTTGGTCTCTACTTCCACTCTGAGTTGCATGATAGGTTCATCTGTCTTTTCCAGATCCACCTTAACTTCATTTATTTGCTGTCTTACCTCCACTTCAAAGCTATCAACTCCTTTGCTCCGTGTTTCATTGACAATTATAATACTTCCATTGATGACTTCCCTCAATGCTAGGCCTTGTTCATTGATGATTTGCCGCAACTCCTTATTATGGTTTTCAATTTTCTCATCCATTCGTTTGGTATTCTCCAGAATCTGCCTCAAACTCTCATCATTCCTGTCAAACCTTTCATTCATTTGTTTGATTAAATTTTCGCTCAAAATTTCGTTTTGTTTTCTTGAGTTTTCATTAATACTGTCTATTTTATTTTCCAGCTTTTCTGAATTTTCATTTATACTGTCTATCTTTTCATTGATTTGTCTAAAATCGGCCTTCAATCGTTCATTATTTTCCTTTATGGTTTGCCTTAAAAGTTCACTAGTACTTTCCTTAATACTATCTATTTTATTTTCCAGCTTTTCTGACCTTTCGTTTATACTGTCTATTTTTTCATTAGTTTGTCTATTATCTTCTTTGATTAATTCCCATAATTTTTGTAAATCTAGGCCTCCTCTGGCTTCCTCTTTATCTGGTTGGTCCCCTTGGGCATCTTCTTCCACTATTTCCGTTTCCGTATCCATAACTATTTCGGTTTCTTCTGTATCACCATTTCTTCTGTTGATCCATTTCACTGTCCGTGACTAATTCTATTTCTTGTTCCTGTCCACCTTCTTCCTTCTCCTTCTCTTCTGCCCTCTTCTTCGATCTGCCTCTGGTATTAAGCATTCCTGTGCCTCTAATGGTTGCCTGCTCAAGTTAAGTAACAAATAATATGATTTTTTACTTAACTAAAGCCCACTCGTTGAGCGCCAATTTGTAATAAATTCTTGACTATGTGTTAAGAGGAGATGATGATGCCCCACGTTGTGA
The DNA here is from genome assembly GCA_034769895.1 of Magicicada septendecula. Lineage (NCBI taxonomy): Eukaryota > Metazoa > Arthropoda > Insecta > Hemiptera > Cicadidae > Magicicada > Magicicada septendecula. Next base: position 336,996,817 of record CM068367.1, on the reverse strand, counting down.
GCGTCAATTTGTAAAGAACTTAGATATCTCTCCTTAAAGCCTCACTGTTGTAAATCAATTTAGTAACGAACTACTTGTTAACTATGTGAGGACGTATGTTATAGTATATACTGCACGATGGAAACGTCAAATTGTAAAGAAATCTTGTCTATGGGTGTAATTAGTTATAAGATACTCCTGTGAAACAAACGCCAATTAATACGTTGCAGGTGTCAATTCGTAACAATTAGAATACTGTTACCTGGTTTAATTAATATGTTATTCATTAATATACCTTTCGGTTGTGACCGGTGAAACCCTCAGAACATAGATTATTAAGCCAACAAAATTAGAATTATGTTCCTGAATTTATAATGGTATTATTCTATAGACTTAACTTAGTTCTCAGTGGTTGTTTAATATGAGCAATATATATGAAGTATTTACTGAATGTAAGTGGTATTTGTTTCAACCCTAGTCACTCAATGATAAAAATTTCATTCAAATTTAGTATTAAAAAACCAGTTAGTTCAGCAATCTCCCGTCCCACCAGCTGCAAACTTTAAGCGCTGTTACTAGAAATAAGTGTACTTATAGGTTAGTTATTCGGAGTATTTGTATCAATCTGTTTATAAATTATTACACCAACTACATATAGTATTTTCTCTGCAATGACTAAAACGTTATCTCATACAACAAATGTACTTTATTTATTTTTCTCTGGTATTTAACAAGTTACGTTGTCTCAGACAAACAATAAGACGATCCAATCGACTATCCCAACATATATCGATTCTTAATTATTCAAACTCTAAAAACATATACTCTTGAAAATAATGACAAATAATTCTTATCCCAGGGTTCGTATAGTTCTTTGAACCATTAGTAAGGCCAGGTAAAACGCATAATTAAGGTTGTTCAATTTACAAAATAATATTATTTACTTAAAATACAGTGGAATGAAAATAAGTTGTTTTTTACCAAACCGACGAAACTTCGGCTGGCGGTGAACGTTTGTCAACAGTGTATCTGGCCAAAATGCGGGTTATCTCGTCTTCCTCCAGTGGAACTGCTCTGATTTTCAATAAAATTGATGATGGTGTGTACTTGGTAAATCCTCAGGAGATCTTCTGGCTTCTATTCTTCTTTTGCGGTCTTCACAAGTCTTGGTCCCAGTGAATTGGAATTAGGATCTCCGCTTCTGCTGCCAATGAAGGTTATTTCGTCCAACCGAGTCTTCTGTATTTCCAATAATCCCGTTAATTCAGGTTTTAACTCTTTACTGGTCTTCGATTTATAGCATGAAATGGTTTAATACCAAATTCAGCGGAATTATTTAGTGAATGAGGTGAGATGCTTTCAATTCTCTTTTATTGTATTCATTGATAATTTAGAGGGTTATTTAATTTGTATGATTCATTAACATTCAAGTATAATTGTTTTGCAAAAATGCTTTTTCAATTTGGATATATATTTTCTTTATATTTATTCATATATTTTAAATATATCGGTCCATCTCAACCTAATAGCTTGTAACAATCAGAACGAATTAATCCAAAATCAACAACTTCTGCTATATCAGTTGCCCTTAACAACCACGTTTTTTATATATCCTTGAGCCGGCATTATAGAATATTACTACTTCTTTCCAATAAAATACTCCATGCTTGGATCAATATTAAATCACATAAAATTCTCCCCTAACCTTCCTTACTAAACAGTAAATGTTTTACCAGAGTTTCGTTGGACTGGGTTTACTAAAAAGGTATTAATTTCTTTTCACTAATGTGGAATTTAGGCCTATAGATTCATTTACAACCATTATAACATTATTTGGTTTTTTTAACTTAATTTTCTTTTTTACCTGACCTACTGTACAATTAATTATTGGTTACATAGTTAATTACATGAATTTTAATTTACTGGTGGTTATTTGTTTTTATATTAATTAACTGGTCCTGGAACCCTTTATTAATTTATGATATAATTGTCAGAACTACTTGTTAGACTTGAAACACTGGTCACACTCCTGATCCAGTTTATAAACATTAATTAGAACAACAGTATTTTTCAATTTTATACAATACTGACAACTTAGTACAGTGCCTAACATTGGTAACTATACTGGGTTGTATAAAGACAAATCTAATATAAATATAAACATAATTATTGATTAAGTATTATTATCAAACAACATCATTTCATTTTTTTAACATTTTCAACATACAATATAAATATTCTGTAGACCTTAACATGTCACAGTACAAAACAAACATTTCATTACATCCAGTCATTCATTGGTCTGGCTCTTTTACATTTAATATTAGTCATTGCCTCCTTTTTACTTGAGGTACTTCTCAAACACATGAACTATTGAACAACCTTAAGTCAGGGTATGGTCCTTGACCATATTTCATTCAATCTTTTATGTAACGTTGGGGAACCTCAACTATGTTACGTTACATAACACCCCCCCTTCGAAATAAGTTTATTTTGGTGTAAACAAAGTTTAGCAAGAAATAAACTCCTAACTTATATCTGGCCAATTGGTTTCCTATTTATAGTACTTTTATATTTCAGAATTATCCGTTATATTATTATCATTTCTTCGTTCCTTCTTAAAATCAATTATTTCCCAAGTTTAAATCTTATTTCTATAATCATTCTTGTGACATTCTTTATTAATTATACATTTTGGATCTGGTTTTATTTAATTCTCTATATTTATTTGTGAGTTTTCCCTCTAATATTTAATTTTCCTAAACCTCCCTAACATTATAACTGGAATCGAATCGGTGGTGCTCTATCGGCTAACCAATTACCGTCGTCCGTTACATACTTTCTGGGATCAGAGGAACATCATCTCTGCCCAGTTAAATGATTGCTGGAATATTCTACAGTCAATCTTCATTAATAAACCTCGTAAGGTAGTCATCATGTGACCTTCAATAAAATAATAAATAATAATCATATTCTAGGGATTATTCACTGTACTTTAACTCAGATCATATTATTTCTTCATATTAATTCTTCCTTCTATTATACACTTTTCTTCTCCAATACTTGGCTACTTTATTGACATTTATTAATTGGCTTTCTTACAGATAATTCTTAAATATTTGTTTTTTCTTTTCTTGTGATCCTTTTGACGGTTCCATTTTGGCTTCTTCATTCTCTTATCTTCATTGGCTCATATTACTTTATGATCAATACAGCTGGTTATGAGATTTTTGTTAGTACAATACATTACATTATTTAGTTATATTCTTCTGGCACAATCATTGTTATTTCTTTTTACATTCTAAATTACATTTCTCACTATTATGTTACATTAGATAAACTCATTTCGTCTTTTGGTTTTGATGATTTTTATTAGGTTGAATCAGTGTTATTTTTTTTTTTATTCATATTAGTTTAAAGCAATTTCTTCTAAATTGTATAGTAAGGTGTTCTTACTTATTTTTCGACTTTGGTTGTTTTTTTTTTAATCAAAATTCTCTTTCTTATATACCTCATAAATTGTTTTCTTAGATACTTGTTTGTAAGTTGAGCTTACTTCATTTTTTTTTTTTTGGGGGGGTATTTATCCTCTTTATTTTAAATTATACTGTTTCTGAATAATTATTGAGTAAGTTGTTCTTACGTCCTTTGGAATTTTGGGTTTTTATTTACAATGGGTTGCTTGGTCCTGTATCCATAAAATCCGTCCCTTTTCATTATATTCTGTTTGGAATCTGTTTAACCGTGGTCCATTATTTCCTCTATACTGGTTGTTCGGGACTCTCTAGTGTATAGAGTTATTTCTGTCCTTGTGACATATCTCACTATCAGGTAGTTCCGCCATTTTGTTGTTATAAAACTTTCATTCATGCTGAAGTCTACCATCGTTTTTCGAGCTGATTCTTCTGCACAGTTTCTTAATTGTCCAAATGGTTCATACATAATTTCCAGAAGTCCTCCATGCTCTTTAGTTAGTTTTGGCCTTTTTGGTCCTTCTAGTCCATCTGGGAATTCAAGTGTGGTTCGTTTAAAGTTTCTCACTTGCCTTACTTCTCTGTTTTCCGTAATTGGTCTATTATGTAGCTGAACCAATCCCCTTTTAATCATTTCCAATTCTTCCCGTGTATTTATTAATTTCCTTTTACACATTTGTCTTATTCTCATTATCTTCATTTCATCATGAACCCGTTCTATTCTTCCGGTTCTATCAATTGGTATCTTGTCAAATTTTTCTTGGGTCTTCGCTTGTAGTTTTCCTATTTGAGTAATTTTGGTCTCTACTTCCACTCTGAGTTGCATGATAGGTTCATCTGTCTTTTCCAGATCCACCTTAACTTCATTTATTTGCTGTCTTACCTCCACTTCAAAGCTATCAACTCCTTTGCTCCGTGTTTCATTGACAATTATAATACTTCCATTGATGACTTCCCTCAATGCTAGGCCTTGTTCATTGATGATTTGCCGCAACTCCTTATTATGGTTTTCAATTTTCTCATCCATTCGTTTGGTATTCTCCAGAATCTGCCTCAAACTCTCATCATTCCTGTCAAACCTTTCATTCATTTGTTTGATTAAATTTTCGCTCAAAATTTCGTTTTGTTTTCTTGAGTTTTCATTAATACTGTCTATTTTATTTTCCAGCTTTTCTGAATTTTCATTTATACTGTCTATCTTTTCATTGATTTGTCTAAAATCGGCCTTCAATCGTTCATTATTTTCCTTTATGGTTTGCCTTAAAAGTTCACTAGTACTTTCCTTAATACTATCTATTTTATTTTCCAGCTTTTCTGACCTTTCGTTTATACTGTCTATTTTTTCATTAGTTTGTCTATTATCTTCTTTGATTAATTCCCATAATTTTTGTAAATCTAGGCCTCCTCTGGCTTCCTCTTTATCTGGTTGGTCCCCTTGGGCATCTTCTTCCACTATTTCCGTTTCCGTATCCATAACTATTTCGGTTTCTTCTGTATCACCTGTCTGTTGATCCATTTCACTGTCCGTGACTAATTCTATTTCTTGTTCCTGTCCACCTTCTTCCTTCTCCTTCTCTTCTGCCCTCTTCTTCGATCTGCCTCTGGTATTAAGCATTCCTGTGCCTCTAATGGTTGCCTGCTCAAGTTAAGTAACAAATAATATGATTTTTTACTTAACTAAAGCCCACTCGTTGAGCGCCAATTTGTAATAAATTCTTGACTATGTGTTAAGAGGAGATGATGATGCCCCACGTTGTGAGCGTCAATTTGTAAAGAACTTAGATATCTCTCCTTAAAGCCTCACTGTTGTAAATCAATTTAGTAACGAACTACTTGTTAACTATGTGAGGACGTATGTTATAGTATATACTGCACGATGGAAACGTCAAATTGTAAAGAAATCTTGTCTATGGGTGTAATTAGTTATAAGATACTCCTGTGAAACAAACGCCAATTAATACGTTGCAGGTGTCAATTCGTAACAATTAGAATACTGTTACCTGGTTTAATTAATATGTTATTCATTAATATACCTTTCGGTTGTGACCGGTGAAACCCTCAGAACATAGATTATTAAGCCAACAAAATTAGAATTATGTTCCTGAATTTATAATGGTATTATTCTATAGACTTAACTTAGTTCTCAGTGGTTGTTTAATATGAGCAATATATATGAAGTATTTACTGAATGTAAGTGGTATTTGTTTCAACCCTAGTCACTCAATGATAAAAATTTCATTCAAATTTAGTATTAAAAAACCAGTTAGTTCAGCAATCTCCCGTCCCACCAGCTGCAAACTTTAAGCGCTGTTACTAGAAATAAGTGTACTTATAGGTTAGTTATTCGGAGTATTTGTATCAATCTGTTTATAAATTATTACACCAACTACATATAGTATTTTCTCTGCAATGACTAAAACGTTATCTCATACAACAAATGTACTTTATTTATTTTTCTCTGGTATTTAACAAGTTACGTTGTCTCAGACAAACAATAAGACGATCCAATCGACTATCCCAACATATATCGATTCTTAATTATTCAAACTCTAAAAACATATACTCTTGAAAATAATGACAAATAATTCTTATCCCAGGGTTCGTATAGTTCTTTGAACCATTAGTAAGGCCAGGTAAAACGCATAATTAAGGTTGTTCAATTTACAAAATAATATTATTTACTTAAAATACAGTGGAATGAAAATAAGTTGTTTTTTACCAAACCGACGAAACTTCGGCTGGCGGTGAACGTTTGTCAACAGTGTATCTGGCCAAAATGCGGGTTATCTCGTCTTCCTCCAGTGGAACTGCTCTGATTTTCAATAAAATTGATGATGGTGTGTACTTGGTAAATCCTCAGGAGATCTTCTGGCTTCTATTCTTCTTTTGCGGTCTTCACAAGTCTTGGTCCCAGTGAATTGGAATTAGGATCTCCGCTTCTGCTGCCAATGAAGGTTATTTCGTCCAACCGAGTCTTCTGTATTTCCAATAATCCCGTTAATTCAGGTTTTAACTCTTTACTGGTCTTCGATTTATAGCATGAAATGGTTTAATACCAAATTCAGCGGAATTATTTAGTGAATGAGGTGAGATGCTTTCAATTCTCTTTTATTGTATTCATTGATAATTTAGAGGGTTATTTAATTTGTATGATTCATTAACATTCAAGTATAATTGTTTTGCAAAAATGCTTTTTCAATTTGGATATATATTTTCTTTATATTTATTCATATATTTTAAATATATCGGTCCATCTCAACCTAATAGCTTGTAACAATCAGAACGAATTAATCCAAAATCAACAACTTCTGCTATATCAGTTGCCCTTAACAACCACGTTTTTTATATATCCTTGAGCCGGCATTATAGAATATTACTACTTCTTTCCAATAAAATACTCCATGCTTGGATCAATATTAAATCACATAAAATTCTCCCCTAACCTTCCTTACTAAACAGTAAATGTTTTACCAGAGTTTCGTTGGACTGGGTTTACTAAAAAGGTATTAATTTCTTTTCACTAATGTGGAATTTAGGCCTATAGATTCATTTACAACCATTATAACATTATTTGGTTTTTTTAACTTAATTTTCTTTTTTACCTGACCTACTGTACAATTAATTATTGGTTACATAGTTAATTACATGAATTTTAATTTACTGGTGGTTATTTGTTTTTATATTAATTAACTGGTCCTGGAACCCTTTATTAATTTATGATATAATTGTCAGAACTACTTGTTAGACTTGAAACACTGGTCACACTCCTGATCCAGTTTATAAACATTAATTAGAACAACAGTATTTTTCAATTTTATACAATACTGACAACTTAGTACAGTGCCTAACATTGGTAACTATACTGGGTTGTATAAAGACAAATCTAATATAAATATAAACATAATTATTGATTAAGTATTATTATCAAACAACATCATTTCATTTTTTTAACATTTTCAACATACAATATAAATATTCTGTAGACCTTAACATGTCACAGTACAAAACAAACATTTCATTACATCCAGTCATTCATTGGTCTGGCTCTTTTACATTTAATATTAGTCATTGCCTCCTTTTTACTTGAGGTACTTCTCAAACACATGAACTATTGAACAACCTTAAGTCAGGGTATGGTCCTTGACCATATTTCATTCAATCTTTTATGTAACGTTGGGGAACCTCAACTATGTTACGTTACATAACACCCCCCCTTCGAAATAAGTTTATTTTGGTGTAAACAAAGTTTAGCAAGAAATAAACTCCTAACTTATATCTGGCCAATTGGTTTCCTATTTATAGTACTTTTATATTTCAGAATTATCCGTTATATTATTATCATTTCTTCGTTCCTTCTTAAAATCAATTATTTCCCAAGTTTAAATCTTATTTCTATAATCATTCTTGTGACATTCTTTATTAATTATACATTTTGGATCTGGTTTTATTTAATTCTCTATATTTATTTGTGAGTTTTCCCTCTAATATTTAATTTTCCTAAACCTCCCTAACATTATAACTGGAATCGAATCGGTGGTGCTCTATCGGCTAACCAATTACCGTCGTCCGTTACATACTTTCTGGGATCAGAGGAACATCATCTCTGCCCAGTTAAATGATTGCTGGAATATTCTACAGTCAATCTTCATTAATAAACCTCGTAAGGTAGTCATCATGTGACCTTCAATAAAATAATAAATAATAATCATATTCTAGGGATTATTCACTGTACTTTAACTCAGATCATATTATTTCTTCATTTTAATTCTTCCTTCTATTATACACTTTTCTTCTCCAATACTTGGCTACTTTATTGACATTTATTAATTGGCTTTCTTACAGATAATTCTTAAATATTTGTTTTTTCTTTTCTTGTGATCCTTTTGACGGTTCCATTTTGGCTTCTTCATTCTCTTATCTTCATTGGCTCATATTACTTTATGATCAATACAGCTGGTTATGAGATTTTTGTTAGTACAATACATTACATTATTTAGTTATATTCTTCTGGCACAATCATTGTTATTTCTTTTTACATTCTAAATTACATTTCTCACTATTATGTTACATTAGATAAACTCATTTCGTCTTTTGGTTTTGATGATTTTTATTAGGTTGAATCAGTGTTATTTTTTTTTTTTATTCATATTAGTTTAAAGCAATTTCTTCTAAATTGTATAGTAAGGTGTTCTTACTTATTTTTCGACTTTGGTTGTTTTTTTTTTAATCAAAATTCTCTTTCTTATATACCTCATAAATTGTTTTCTTAGATACTTGTTTGTAAGTTGAGCTTACTTCATTTTTTTTTTTTGGGGGGGGTATTTATCCTCTTTATTTTAAATTATACTGTTTCTGAATAATTATTGAGTAAGTTGTTCTTACGTCCTTTGGAATTTTGGGTTTTTATTTACAATGGGTTGCTTGGTCCTGTATCCATAAAATCCGTCCCTTTTCATTATATTCTGTTTGGAATCTGTTTAACCGTGGTCCATTATTTCCTCTATACTGGTTGTTCGGGACTCTCTAGTGTATAGAGTTATTTCTGTCCTTGTGACATATCTCACTATCAGGTAGTTCCGCCATTTTGTTGTTATAAAACTTTCATTCATGCTGAAGTCTACCATCGTTTTTCGAGCTGATTCTTCTGCACAGTTTCTTAATTGTCCAAATGGTTCATACATAATTTCCAGAAGTCCTCCATGCTCTTTAGTTAGTTTTGGCCTTTTTGGTCCTTCTAGTCCATCTGGGAATTCAAGTGTGGTTCGTTTAAAGTTTCTCACTTGCCTTACTTCTCTGTTTTCCGTAATTGGTCTATTATGTAGCTGAACCAATCCCCTTTTAATCATTTCCAATTCTTCCCGTGTATTTATTAATTTCCTTTTACACATTTGTCTTATTCTCATTATCTTCATTTCATCATGAACCCGTTCTATTCTTCCGGTTCTATCAATTGGTATCTTGTCAAATTTTTCTTGGGTCTTCGCTTGTAGTTTTCCTATTTGAGTAATTTTGGTCTCTACTTCCACTCTGAGTTGCATGATAGGTTCATCTGTCTTTTCCAGATCCACCTTAACTTCATTTATTTGCTGTCTTACCTCCACTTCAAAGCTATCAACTCCTTTGCTCCGTGTTTCATTGACAATTATAATACTTCCATTGATGACTTCCCTCAATGCTAGGCCTTGTTCATTGATGATTTGCCGCAACTCCTTATTATGGTTTTCGATTTTCTCATCCATTCGTTTGGTATTCTCCAGAATCTGCCTCAAACTCTCATCATTCCTGTCAAACCTTTCATTCATTTGTTTGATTAAATTTTCGCTCAAAATTTCGTTTTGTTTTCTTGAGTTTTCATTAATACTGTCTATTTTATTTTCCAGCTTTTCTGAATTTTCATTTATACTGTCTATCTTTTCATTGATTTGTCTAAAATCGGCCTTCAATCGTTCATTATTTTCCTTTATGGTTTGCCTTAAAAGTTCACTAGTACTTTCCTTAATACTATCTATTTTATTTTCCAGCTTTTCTGACCTTTCGTTTATACTGTCTATTTTTTCATTAGTTTGTCTATTATCTTCTTTGATTAATTCCCATAATTTTTGTAAATCTAGGCCTCCTCTGGCTTCCTCTTTATCTGGTTGGTCCCCTTGGGCATCTTCTTCCACTATTTCCGTTTCCATATCCATAACTATTTCGGTTTCTTCTGTATCACCTGTCTGTTGATCCATTTCACTGTCCGTGACTAATTCTATTTCTTGTTCCTGTCCACCTTCTTCCTTCTCCTTCTCTTCTGCCCTCTTCTTCGATCTGCCTCTGGTATTAAGCATTCCTGTGCCTCTAATGGTTGCCTGCTCAAGTTAAGTAACAAATAATATGATTTTTTACTTAACTAAAGCCCACTCGTTGAGCGCCAATTTGTAATAAATTCTTGACTATGTGTTAAGAGGAGATGATGATGCCCCACGTTGTGAGCGTCAATTTGTAAAGAACTTAGATATCTCTCCTTAAAGCCTCACTGTTGTAAATCAATTTAGTAACGAACTACTTGTTAACTATGTGAGGACGTATGTTATAGTATATACTGCACGATGGAAACGTCAAATTGTAAAGAAATCTTGTCTATGGGTGTAATTAGTTATAAGATACTCCTGTGAAACAAACGCCAATTAATACGTTGCAGGTGTCAATTCGTAACAATTAGAATACTGTTACCTGGTTTAATTAATATGTTATTCATTAATATACCTTTCGGTTGTGACCGGTGAAACCCTCAGAACATAGATTATTAAGCCAACAAAATTAGAATTATGTTCCTGAATTTATAATGGTATTATTCTATAGACTTAACTTAGTTCTCAGTGGTTGTTTAATATGAGCAATATATATGAAGTATTTACTGAATGTAAGTGGTATTTGTTTCAACCCTAGTCACTCAATGATAAAAATTTCATTCAAATTTAGTATTAAAAAACCAGTTAGTTCAGCAATCTCCCGTCCCACCAGCTGCAAACTTTAAGCGCTGTTACTAGAAATAAGTGTACTTATAGGTTAGTTATTCGGAGTATTTGTATCAATCTGTTTATAAATTATTACACCAACTACATATAGTATTTTCTCTGCAATGACTAAAACGTTATCTCATACAACAAATGTACTTTATTTATTTTTCTCTGGTATTTAACAAGTTACGTTGTCTCAGACAAACAATAAGACGATCCAATCGACTATCCCAACATATATCGATTCTTAATTATTCAAACTCTAAAAACATATACTCTTGAAAATAATGACAAATAATTCTTATCCCAGGGTTCGTATAGTTCTTTGAACCATTAGTAAGGCCAGGTAAAACGCATAATTAAGGTTGTTCAATTTACAAAATAATATTATTTACTTAAAATACAGTGGAATGAAAATAAGTTGTTTTTTACCAAACCGACGAAACTTCGGCTGGCGGTGAACGTTTGTCAACAGTGTATCTGGCCAAAATGCGGGTTATCTCGTCTTCCTCCAGTGGAACTGCTCTGATTTTCAATAAAATTGATGATGGTGTGTACTTGGTAAATCCTCAGGAGATCTTCTGGCTTCTATTCTTCTTTTGCGGTCTTCACAAGTCTTGGTCCCAGTGAATTGGAATTAGGATCTCCGCTTCTGCTGCCAATGAAGGTTATTTCGTCCAACCGAGTCTTCTGTATTTCCAATAATCCCGTTAATTCAGGTTTTAACTCTTTACTGGTCTTCGATTTATAGCATGAAATGGTTTAATACCAAATTCAGCGGAATTATTTAGTGAATGAGGTGAGATGCTTTCAATTCTCTTTTATTGTATTCATTGATAATTTAGAGGGTTATTTAATTTGTATGATTCATTAACATTCAAGTATAATTGTTTTGCAAAAATGCTTTTTCAATTTGGATATATATTTTCTTTATATTTATTCATATATTTTAAATATATCGGTCCATCTCAACCTAATAGCTTGTAACAATCAGAACGAATTAATCCAAAATCAACAACTTCTGCTATATCAGTTGCCCTTAACAACCACGTTTTTTATATATCCTTGAGCCGGCATTATAGAATATTACTACTTCTTTCCAATAAAATACTCCATGCTTGGATCAATATTAAATCACATAAAATTCTCCCCTAACCTTCCTTACTAAACAGTAAATGTTTTACCAGAGTTTCGTTGGACTGGGTTTACTAAAAAGGTATTAATTTCTTTTCACTAATGTGGAATTTAGGCCTATAGATTCATTTACAACCATTATAACATTATTTGGTTTTTTTAACTTAATTTTCTTTTTTACCTGACCTACTGTACAATTAATTATTGGTTACATAGTTAATTACATGAATTTTAATTTACTGGTGGTTATTTGTTTTTATATTAATTAACTGGTCCTGGAACCCTTTATTAATTTATGATATAATTGTCAGAACTACTTGTTAGACTTGAAACACTGGTCACACTCCTGATCCAGTTTATAAACATTAATTAGAACAACAGTATTTTTCAATTTTATACAATACTGACAACTTAGTACAGTGCCTAACATTGGTAACTATACTGGGTTGTATAAAGACAAATCTAATATAAATATAAACATAATTATTGATTAAGTATTATTATCAAACAACATCATTTCATTTTTTTAACATTTTCAACATACAATATAAATATTCTGTAGACCTTAACATGTCACAGTACAAAACAAACATTTCATTACATCCAGTCATTCATTGGTCTGGCTCTTTTACATTTAATATTAGTCATTGCCTCCTTTTTACTTGAGGTACTTCTCAAACACATGAACTATTGAACAACCTTAAGTCAGGGTATGGTCCTTGACCATATTTCATTCAATCTTTTATGTAACGTTGGGGAACCTCAACTATGTTACGTTACATAACACCCCCCCTTCGAAATAAGTTTATTTTGGTGTAAACAAAGTTTAGCAAGAAATAAACTCCTAACTTATATCTGGCCAATTGGTTTCCTATTTATAGTACTTTTATATTTCAGAATTATCCGTTATATTATTATCATTTCTTCGTTCCTTCTTAAAATCAATTATTTCCCAAGTTTAAATCTTATTTCTATAATCATTCTTGTGACATTCTTTATTAATTATACATTTTGGATCTGGTTTTATTTAATTCTCTATATTTATTTGTGAGTTTTCCCTCTAATATTTAATTTTCCTAAACCTCCCTAACATTATAACTGGAATCGAATCGGTGGTGCTCTATCGGCTAACCAATTACCGTCGTCCGTTACATACTTTCTGGGATCAGAGGAACATCATCTCTGCCCAGTTAAATGATTGCTGGAATATTCTACAGTCAATATTCATTAATAAACCTCGTAAGGTAGTCATCATGTGACCTTCAATAAAATAATAAATAATAATCATATTCTAGGGATTATTCACTGTACTTTAACTCAGATCATATTATTTCTTCATATTAATTCTTCCTTCTATTATACACTTTTCTTCTCCAATACTTGGCTACTTTATTGACATTTATTAATTGGCTTTCTTACAGATAATTCTTAAATATTTGTTTTTTTCTTTTCTTGTGATCCTTTTGACGGTTCCATTTTGGCTTCTTCATTCTCTTATCTTCATTGGCTCATATTACTTTATGATCAATACAGCTGGTTATGAGATTTTTGTTAGTACAATACATTACATTATTTAGTTATATTCTTCTGGCACAATCATTGTTATTTCTTTTTACATTCTAAATTACATTTCTCACTATTATGTTACATTAGATAAACTCATTTCGTCTTTTGGTTTTGATGATTTTTATTAGGTTGAATCAGTGTTATTTTTTTTTTTTATTCATATTAGTTTAAAGCAATTTCTTCTAAATTGTATAGTAAGGTGTTCTTACTTATTTTTCGACTTTGGTTGTTTTTTTTTTAATCAAAATTCTCTTTCTTATATACCTCATAAATTGTTTTCTTAGATACTTGTTTGTAAGTTGAGCTTACTTCATTTTTTTTTTTTTTTTTGGGGGGTATTTATCCTCTTTATTTTAAATTATACTGTTTCTGAATAATTATTGAGTAAGTTGTTCTTACGTCCTTTGGAATTTTGGGTTTTTATTTACAATGGGTTGCTTGGTCCTGTATCCATAAAATCCGTCCCTTTTCATTATATTCTGTTTGGAATCTGTTTAACCGTGGTCCATTATTTCCTCTATACTGGTTGTTCGGGACTCTCTAGTGTATAGAGTTATTTCTGTCCTTGTGACATATCTCACTATCAGGTAGTTCCGCCATTTTGTTGTTATAAAACTTTCATTCATGCTGAAGTCTACCATCGTTTTTCGAGCTGATTCTTCTGCACAGTTTCTTAATTGTCCAAATGGTTCATACATAATTTCCAGAAGTCCTCCATGCTCTTTAGTTAGTTTTGGCCTTTTTGGTCCTTCTAGTCCATCTGGGAATTCAAGTGTGGTTCGTTTAAAGTTTCTCACTTGCCTTACTTCTCTGTTTTCCGTAATTGGTCTATTATGTAGCTGAACCAATCCCCTTTTAATCATTTCCAATTCTTCCCGTGTATTTATTAATTTCCTTTTACACATTTGTCTTATTCTCATTATCTTCATTTCATCATGAACCCGTTCTATTCTTCCGGTTCTATCAATTGGTATCTTGTCAAATTTTTCTTGGGTCTTCGCTTGTAGTTTTCCTATTTGAGTAATTTTGGTCTCTACTTCCACTCTGAGTTGCATGATAGGTTCATCTGTCTTTTCCAGATCCACCTTAACTTCATTTATTTGCTGTCTTACCTCCACTTCAAAGCTATCAACTCCTTTGCTCCGTGTTTCATTGACAATTATAATACTTCCATTGATGACTTCCCTCAATGCTAGGCCTTGTTCATTGATGATTTGCCGCAACTCCTTATTATGGTTTTCAATTTTCTCATCCATTCGTTTGGTATTCTCCAGAATCTGCCTCAAACTCTCATCATTCCTGTCAAACCTTTCATTCATTTGTTTGATTAAAATTTCGCTCAAAATTTCGTTTTGTTTTCTTGAGTTTTCATTAATACTGTCTATTTTATTTTCCAGCTTTTCTGAATTTTCATTTATACTGTCTATCTTTTCATTGATTTGTCTAAAATCGGCCTTCAATCGTTCATTATTTTCCTTTATGGTTTGCCTTAAAAGTTCACTAGTACTTTCCTTAATACTATCTATTTTATTTTCCAGCTTTTCTGACCTTTCGTTTATACTGTCTATTTTTTCATTAGTTTGTCTATTATCTTCTTTGATTAATTCCCATAATTTTTGTAAATCTAGGCCTCCTCTAGCTTCCTCTTTATCTGGTTGGTCCCCTTGGGCATCTTCTTCCACTATTTCCGTTTCCGTATCCATAACTATTTCGGTTTCTTCTGTATCACCTGTCTGTTGATCCATTTCACTGTCCGTGACTAATTCTATTTCTTGTTCCTGTCCACCTTCTTCCTTCTCCTTCTCTTCTGCCCTCTTCTTCGATCTGCCTCTGGTATTAAGCATTCCTGTGCCTCTAATGGTTGCCTGCTCAAGTTAAGTAACAAATAATATGATTTTTTACTTAACTAAAGCCCACTCGTTGAGCGCCAATTTGTAATAAATTCTTGACTATGTGTTAAGAGGAGATGATGATGCCCCACGTTGTGAGCGTCAATTTGTAAAGAACTTAGATATCTCTCCTTAAAGCCTCACTGTTGTAAATCAATTTAGTAACGAACTACTTGTTAATTATGTGAGGACGTATGTTATAGTATATACTGCACGATGGAAACGTCAAATTGTAAAGAAATCTTGTCTATGGGTGTAATTAGTTATAAGATACTCCTGTGAAACAAACGCCAATTAATACGTTGCAGGTGTCAATTCGTAACAATTAGAATACTGTTACCTGGTTTAATTAATATGTTATTCATTAATATACCTTTCGGTTGTGACCGGTGAAACCCTCAGAACATAGATTATTAAGCCAACAAAATTAGAATTATGTTCCTGAATTTATAATGGTATTATTCTATAGACTTAACTTAGTTCTCAGTGGTTGTTTAATATGAGCAATATATATGAAGTATTTACTGAATGTAAGTGGTATTTGTTTCAACCCTAGTCACTCAATGATAAAAATTTCATTCAAATTTAGTATTAAAAAACCAGTTAGTTCAGCAATCTCCCGTCCCACCAGCTGCAAACTTTAAGCGCTGTTACTAGAAATAAGTGTACTTATAGGTTAGTTATTCGGAGTATTTGTATCAATCTGTTTATAAATTATTACACCAACTACATATAGTATTTTCTCTGCAATGACTAAAACGTTATCTCATACAACAAATGTACTTTATTTATTTTTCTCTGGTATTTAACAAGTTACGTTGTCTCAGACAAACAATAAGACGATCCAATCGACTATCCCAACATATATCGATTCTTAATTATTCAAACTCTAAAAACATATACTCTTGAAAATAATGACAAATAATTCTTATCCCAGGGTTCGTATAGTTCTTTGAACCATTAGTAAGGCCAGGTAAAACGCATAATTAAGGTTGTTCAATTTACAAAATAATATTATTTACTTAAAATACAGTGGAATGAAAATAAGTTGTTTTTTACCAAACCGACGAAACTTCGGCTGGCGGTGAACGTTTGTCAACAGTGTATCTGGCCAAAATGCGGGTTATCTCGTCTTCCTCCAGTGGAACTGCTCTGATTTTCAATAAAATTGATGATGGTGTGTACTTGGTAAATCCTCAGGAGATCTTCTGGCTTCTATTCTTCTTTTGCGGTCTTCACAAGTCTTGGTCCCAGTGAATTGGAATTAGGATCTCCGCTTCTGCTGCCAATGAAGGTTATTTCGTCCAACCGAGTCTTCTGTATTTCCAATAATCCCGTTAATTCAGGTTTTAACTCTTTACTGGTCTTCGATTTATAGCATGAAATGGTTTAATACCAAATTCAGCGGAATTATTTAGTGAATGAGGTGAGATGCTTTCAATTCTCTTTTATTGTATTCATTGATAATTTAGAGGGTTATTTAATTTGTATGATTCATTAACATTCAAGTATAATTGTTTTGCAAAAATGCTTTTTCAATTTGGATATATATTTTCTTTATATTTATTCATATATTTTAAATATATCGGTCCATCTCAACCTAATAGCTTGTAACAATCAGAACGAATTAATCCAAAATCAACAACTTCTGCTATATCAGTTGCCCTTAACAACCACGTTTTTTATATATCCTTGAGCCGGCATTATAGAATATTACTACTTCTTTCCAATAAAATACTCCATGCTTGGATCAATATTAAATCACATAAAATTCTCCCCTAACCTTCCTTACTAAACAGTAAATGTTTTACCAGAGTTTCGTTGGACTGGGTTTACTAAAAAGGTATTAATTTCTTTTCACTAATGTGGAATTTAGGCCTATAGATTCATTTACAACCATTATAACATTATTTGGTTTTTTTAACTTAATTTTCTTTTTTACCTGACCTACTGTACAATTAATTATTGGTTACATAGTTAATTACATGAATTTTAATTTACTGGTGGTTATTTGTTTTTATATTAATTAACTGGTCCTGGAACCCTTTATTAATTTATGATATAATTGTCAGAACTACTTGTTAGACTTGAAACACTGGTCACACTCCTGATCCAGTTTATAAACATTAATTAGAACAACAGTATTTTTCAATTTTATACAATACTGACAACTTAGTACAGTGCCTAACATTGGTAACTATACTGGGTTGTATAAAGACAAATCTAATATAAATATAAACATAATTATTGATTAAGTATTATTATCAAACAACATCATTTCATTTTTTTAACATTTTCAACATACAATATAAATATTCTGTAGACCTTAACATGTCACAGTACAAAACAAACATTTCATTACATCCAGTCATTCATTGGTCTGGCTCTTTTACATTTAATATTAGTCATTGCCTCCTTTTTACTTGAGGTACTTCTCAAACACATGAACTATTGAACAACCTTAAGTCAGGGTATGGTCCTTGACCATATTTCATTCAATCTTTTATGTAACGTTGGGGAACCTCAACTATGTTACGTTACATAACACCCCCCCTTCGAAATAAGTTTATTTTGGTGTAAACAAAGTTTAGCAAGAAATAAACTCCTAACTTATATCTGGCCAATTGGTTTCCTATTTATAGTACTTTTATATTTCAGAATTATCCGTTATATTATTATCATTTCTTCGTTCCTTCTTAAAATCAATTATTTCCCAAGTTTAAATCTTATTTCTATAATCATTCTTGTGACATTCTTTATTAATTATACATTTTGGATCTGGTTTTATTTAATTCTCTATATTTATTTGTGAGTTTTCCCTCTAATATTTAATTTTCCTAAACCTCCCTAACATTATAACTGGAATCGAATCGGTGGTGCTCTATCGGCTAACCAATTACCGTCGTCCGTTACATACTTTCTGGGATCAGAGGAACATCATCTCTGCCCAGTTAAATGATTGCTGGAATATTCTACAGTCAATCTTCATTAATAAACCTCGTAAGGTAGTCATCATGTGACCTTCAATAAAATAATAAATAATAATCATATTCTAGGGATTATTCACTGTACTTTAACTCAGATCATATTATTTCTTCATATTAATTCTTCCTTCTATTATACACTTTTCTTCTCCAATACTTGGCTACTTTATTGACATTTATTAATTGGCTTTCTTACAGATAATTCTTAAATATTTGTTTTTTCTTTTCTTGTGATCCTTTGACGGTTCCATTTTGGCTTCTTCATTCTCTTATCTTCATTGGCTCATATTACTTTATGATCAATACAGCTGGTTATGAGATTTTTGTTAGTACAATACATTACATTATTTAGTTATATTCTTCTGGCACAATCATTGTTATTTCTTTTTACATTCTAAATTACATTTCTCACTATTATGTTACATTAGATAAACTCATTTCGTCTTTTGGTTTTGATGATTTTTATTAGGTTGAATCAGTGTTATTTTTTTTTTGTATTCATATTAGTTTAAAGCAATTTCTTCTAAATTGTATAGTAAGGTGTTCTTACTTATTTTTCGACTTTGGTTGTTTTTTTTTTAATCAAAATTCTCTTTCTTATATACCTCATAAATTGTTTTCTTAGATACTTGTTTGTAAGTTGAGCTTACTTCATTTTTTTTTTTTTTTTGGGGGGTATTTATCCTCTTTATTTTAAATTATACTGTTTCTGAATAATTATTGAGTAAGTTGTTCTTACGTCCTTTGGAATTTTGGGTTTTTATTTACAATGGGTTGCTTGGTCCTGTATCCATAAAATCCGTCCCTTTTCATTATATTCTGTTTGGAATCTGTTTAACCGTGGTCCATTATTTCCTCTATACTGGTTGTTCGGGACTCTCTAGTGTATAGAGTTATTTCTGTCCTTGTGACATATCTCACTATCAGGTAGTTCCGCCATTTTGTTGTTATAAAACTTTCATTCATGCTGAAGTCTACCATCGTTTTTCGAGCTGATTCTTCTGCACAGTTTCTTAATTGTCCAAATGGTTCATACATAATTTCCAGAAGTCCTCCATGCTCTTTAGTTAGTTTTGGCCTTTTTGGTCCTTCTAGTCCATCTGGGAATTCAAGTGTGGTTCGTTTAAAGTTTCTCACTTGCCTTACTTCTCTGTTTTCCGTAATTGGTCTATTATGTAGCTGAACCAATCCCCTTTTAATCATTTCCAATTCTTCCCGTGTATTTATTAATTTCCTTTTACACATTTGTCTTATTCTCATTATCTTCATTTCATCATGAACCCGTTCTATTCTTCCGGTTCTATCAATTGGTATCTTGTCAAATTTTTCGTTTGTAGTTTTCCTATTTGAGTAATTTTGGTCTCTACTTCCACTCTGAGTTGCATGATAGGTTCATCTGTCTTTTCCAGATCCACCTTAACTTCATTTATTTGCTGTCTTACCTCCACTTCAAAGCTATCAACTCCTTTGCTCCGTGTTTCATTGACAATTATAATACTTCCATTGATGACTTCCCTCAATGCTAGGCCTTGTTCATTGATGATTTGCCGCAACTCCTTATTATGGTTTTCAATTTTCTCATCCATTCGTTTGGTATTCTCCAGAATCTGCCTCAAACTCTCATCATTCCTGTCAAACCTTTCATTCATTTGTTTGATTAAATTTTCGCTCAAAATTTCGTTTTGTTTTCTTGAGTTTTCATTAATACTGTCTATTTTATTTTCCAGCTTTTCTGAATTTTCATTTATACTGTCTTTCTTTTCATTGATTTGTCTAAAATCGGCCTTCAATCGTTCATTATTTTCCTTTATGGTTTGCCTTAAAAGTTCACTAGTACTTTCCTTAATACTATCTATTTTATTTTCCAGCTTTTCTGACCTTTCGTTTATACTGTCTATTTTTTCATTAGTTTGTCTATTATCTTCTTTGATTAATTCCCATAATTTTTGTAAATCTAGGCCTCCTCTGGCTTCCTCTTTATCTGGTTGGTCCCCTTGGGCATCTTCTTCCACTATTTCCGTTTCCGTATCCATAACTATTTCGGTTTCTTCTGTATCACCTGTCTGTTGATCCATTTCACTGTCCGTGACTAATTCTATTTCTTGTTCCTGTCCACCTTCTTCCTTCTCCTTCTCTTCTGCCCTCTTCTTCGATCTGCCTCTGGTATTAAGCATTCCTGTGCCTCTAATGGTTGCCTGCTCAAGTTAAGTAACAAATAATATGATTTTTTACTTAACTAAAGCCCACTCGTTGAGCGCCAATTTGTAATAAATTCTTGACTATGTGTTAAGAGGAGATGATGATGCCCCACGTTGTGAGCGTCAATTTGTAAAGAACTTAGATATCTCTCCTTAAAGCCTCACTGTTGTAAATCAATTTAGTAATGAACTACTTGTTAACTATGTGAGGACGTATGTTATAGTATATACTGCACGATGGAAACGTCAAATTGTAAAGAAATCTTGTCTATGGGTGTAATTAGTTATAAGATACTCCTGTGAAACAAACGCCAATTAATACGTTGCAGGTGTCAATTCGTAACAATTAGAATACTGTTACCTGGTTTAATTAATATGTTATTCATTAATATACCTTTCGGTTGTGACCGGTGAAACCCTCAGAACATAGATTATTAAGCCAACAAAATTAGAATTATGTTCCTGAATTTATAATGGTATTATTCTATAGACTTAACTTAGTTCTCAGTGGTTGTTTAATATGAGCAATATATATGAAGTATTTACTGAATGTAAGTGGTATTTGTTTCAACCCTAGTCACTCAATGATAAAAATTTCATTCAAATTTAGTATTAAAAAACCAGTTAGTTCAGCAATCTCCCGTCCCACCAGCTGCAAACTTTAAGCGCTGTTACTAGAAATAAGTGTACTTATAGGTTAGTTATTCGGAGTATTTGTATCAATCTGTTTATAAATTATTACACCAACTACATATAGTATTTTCTCTGCAATGACTAAAACGTTATCTCATACAACAAATGTACTTTATTTATTTTTCTCTGGTATTTAACAAGTTACGTTGTCTCAGACAAACAATAAGACGATCCAATCGACTATCCCAACATATATCGATTCTTAATTATTCAAACTCTAAAAACATATACTCTTGAAAATAATGACAAATAATTCTTATCCCAGGGTTCGTATAGTTCTTTGAACCATTAGTAAGGCCAGGTAAAACGCATAATTAAGGTTGTTCAATTTACAAAATAATATTATTTACTTAAAATACAGTGGAATGAAAATAAGTTGTTTTTTACCAAACCGACGAAACTTCGGCTGGCGGTGAACGTTTGTCAACAGTGTATCTGGCCAAAATGCGGGTTATCTCGTCTTCCTCCAGTGGAACTGCTCTGATTTTCAATAAAATTGATGATGGTGTGTACTTGGTAAATCCTCAGGAGATCTTCTGGCTTCTATTCTTCTTTTGCGGTCTTCACAAGTCTTGGTCCCAGTGAATTGGAATTAGGATCTCCGCTTCTGCTGCCAATGAAGGTTATTTCGTCCAACCGAGTCTTCTGTATTTCCAATAATCCCGTTAATTCAGGTTTTAACTCTTTACTGGTCTTCGATTTATAGCATGAAATGGTTTAATACCAAATTCAGCGGAATTATTTAGTGAATGAGGTGAGATGCTTTCAATTCTCTTTTATTGTATTCATTGATAATTTAGAGGGTTATTTAATTTGTATGATTCATTAACATTCAAGTATAATTGTTTTGCAAAAATGCTTTTTCAATTTGGATATATATTTTCTTTATATTTATTCATATATTTTAAATATATCGGTCCATCTCAACCTAATAGCTTGTAACAATCAGAACGAATTAATCCAAAATCAACAACTTCTGCTATATCAGTTGCCCTTAACAACCACGTTTTTTATATATCCTTGAGCCGGCATTATAGAATATTACTACTTCTTTCCAATAAAATACTCCATGCTTGGATCAATATTAAATCACATAAAATTCTCCCCTAACCTTCCTTACTAAACAGTAAATGTTTTACCAGAGTTTCGTTGGACTGGGTTTACTAAAAAGGTATTAATTTCTTTTCACTAATGTGGAATTTAGGCCTATAGATTCATTTACAACCATTATAACATTATTTGGTTTTTTTAACTTAATTTTCTTTTTTACCTGACCTACTGTACAATTAATTATTGGTTACATAGTTAATTACATGAATTTTAATTTACTGGTGGTTATTTGTTTTTATATTAATTAACTGGTCCTGGAACCCTTTATTAATTTATGATATAATTGTCAGAACTACTTGTTAGACTTGAAACACTGGTCACACTCCTGATCCAGTTTATAAACATTAATTAGAACAACAGTATTTTTCAATTTTATACAATACTGACAACTTAGTACAGTGCCTAACATTGGTAACTATACTGGGTTGTATAAAGACAAATCTAATATAAATATAAACATAATTATTGATTAAGTATTATTATCAAACAACATCATTTCATTTTTTTAACATTTTCAACATACAATATAAATATTCTGTAGACCTTAACATGTCACAGTACAAAACAAACATTTCATTACATCCAGTCATTCATTGGTCTGGCTCTTTTACATTTAATATTAGTCATTGCTTCCTTTTTACTTGAGGTACTTCTCAAACACATGAACTATTGAACAACCTTAAGTCAGGGTATGGTCCTTGACCATATTTCATTCAATCTTTTATGTAACGTTGGGGAACCTCAACTATGTTACGTTACATAACACCCCCCCTTCGAAATAAGTTTATTTTGGTGTAAACAAAGTTTAGCAAGAAATAAACTCCTAACTTATATCTGGCCAATTGGTTTCCTATTTATAGTACTTTTATATTTCAGAATTATCCGTTATATTATTATCATTTCTTCGTTCCTTCTTAAAATCAATTATTTCCCAAGTTTAAATCTTATTTCTATAATCATTCTTGTGACATTCTTTATTAATTATACATTTTGGATCTGGTTTTATTTAATTCTCTATATTTATTTGTGAGTTTTCCCTCTAATATTTAATTTTCCTAAACCTCCCTAACATTATAACTGGAATCGAATCGGTGGTGCTCTATCGGCTAACCAATTACCGTCGTCCGTTACATACTTTCTGGGATCAGAGGAACATCATCTCTGCCCAGTTAAATGATTGCTGGAATATTCTACAGTCAATCTTCATTAATAAACCTCGTAAGGTAGTCATCATGTGACCTTCAATAAAATAATAAATAATAATCATATTCTAGGGATTATTCACTGTACTTTAACTCAGATCATATTATTTCTTCATATTAATTCTTCCTTCTATTATACACTTTTCTTCTCCAATACTTGGCTACTTTATTGACATTTATTAATTGGCTTTCTTACAGATAATTCTTAAATATTTGTTTTTTCTTTTCTTGTGATCCTTTGACGGTTCCATTTTGGCTTCTTCATTCTCTTATCTTCATTGGCTCATATTACTTTATGATCAATACAGCTGGTTATGAGATTTTTGTTAGTACAATACATTACATTATTTAGTTATATTCTTCTGGCACAATCATTGTTATTTCTTTTTACATTCTAAATTACATTTCTCACTATTATGTTACATTAGATAAACTCATTTCGTCTTTTGGTTTTGATGATTTTTATTAGGTTGAATCAGTGTTATTTTTTTTTTTTATTCATATTAGTTTAAAGCAATTTCTTCTAAATTGTATAGTAAGGTGTTCTTACTTATTTTTCGACTTTGGTTGTTTTTTTTTTAATCAAAATTCTCTTTCTTATATACCTCATAAATTGTTTTCTTAGATACTTGTTTGTAAGTTGAGCTTACTTCATTTTTTTTTTTTTTTGGGGGGTATTTATCCTCTTTATTTTAAATTATACTGTTTCTGAATAATTATTGAGTAAGTTGTTCTTACGTCCTTTGGAATTTTGGGTTTTTATTTACAATGGGTTGCTTGGTCCTGTATCCATAAAATCCGTCCCTTTTCATTATATTCTGTTTGGAATCTGTTTAACCGTGGTCCATTATTTCCTCTATACTGGTTGTTCGGGACTCTCTAGTGTATAGAGTTATTTCTGTCCTTGTGACATATCTCACTATCAGGTAGTTCCGCCATTTTGTTGTTATAAAACTTTCATTCATGCTGAAGTCTACCATCGTTTTTCGAGCTGATTCTTCTGCACAGTTTCTTAATTGTCCAAATGGTTCATACATAATTTCCAGAAGTCCTCCATGCTCTTTAGTTAGTTTTGGCCTTTTTGGTCCTTCTAGTCCATCTGGGAATTCAAGTGTGGTTCGTTTAAAGTTTCTCACTTGCCTTACTTCTCTGTTTTCCGTAATTGGTCTATTATGTAGCTGAACCAATCCCCTTTTAATCATTTCCAATTCTTCCCGTGTATTTATTAATTTCCTTTTACACATTTGTCTTATTCTCATTATCTTCATTTCATCATGAACCCGTTCTATTCTTCCGGTTCTATCAATTGGTATCTTGTCAAATTTTTCTTGGGTCTTCGCTTGTAGTTTTCCTATTTGAGTAATTTTGGTCTCTACTTCCACTCTGAGTTGCATGATAGGTTCATCTGTCTTTTCCAGATCCACCTTAACTTCATTTATTTGCTGTCTTACCTCCACTTCAAAGCTATCAACTCCTTTGCTCCGTGTTTCATTGACAATTATAATACTTCCATTGATGACTTCCCTCAATGCTAGGCCTTGTTCATTGATGATTTGCCGCAACTCCTTATTATGGTTTTCAATTTTCTCATCCATTCGTTTGGTATTCTCCAGAATCTGCCTCAAACTCTCATCATTCCTGTCAAACCTTTCATTCATTTGTTTGATTAAATTTTCGCTCAAAATTTCGTTTTGTTTTCTTGAGTTTTCATTAATACTGTCTATTTTATTTTCCAGCTTTTCTGAATTTTCATTTATACTGTCTATCTTTTCATTGATTTGTCTAAAATCGGCCTTCAATCGTTCATTATTTTCCTTTATGGTTTACCTTAAAAGTTCACTAGTACTTTCCTTAATACTATCTATTTTATTTTCCAGCTTTTCTGACCTTTCGTTTATACTGTCTATTTTTTCATTAGTTTGTCTATTATCTTCTTTGATTAATTCCCATAATTTTTGTAAATCTAGGCCTCCTCTGGCTTCCTCTTTATCTGGTTGGTCCCCTTGGGCATCTTCTTCCACTATTTCCGTTTCCGTATCCATAACTATTTCGGTTTCTTCTGTATCACCTGTCTGTTGATCCATTTCACTGTCCGTGACTAATTCTATTTCTTGTTCCTGTCCACCTTCTTCCTTCTCCTTCTCTTCTGCCCTCTTCTTCGATCTGCCTCTGGTATTAAGCATTCCTGTGCCTCTAATGGTTGCCTGCTCAAGTTAAGTAACAAATAATATGATTTTTTACTTAACTAAAGCCCACTCGTTGAGCGCCAATTTGTAATAAATTCTTGACTATGTGTTAAGAGGAGATGATGATGCCCCACGTTGTGAGCGTCAATTTGTAAAGAACTTAGATATCTCTCCTTAAAGCCTCACTGTTGTAAATCAATTTAGTAACGAACTACTTGTTAATTATGTGAGGACGTATGTTATAGTATATACTGCACGATGGAAACGTCAAATTGTAAAGAAATCTTGTCTATGGGTGTAATTAGTTATAAGATACTCCTGTGAAACAAACGCCAATTAATACGTTGCAGGTGTCAATTCGTAACAATTAGAATACTGTTACCTGGTTTAATTAATATGTTATTCATTAATATACCTTTCGGTTGTGACCGGTGAAACCCTCAGAACATAGATTATTAAGCCAACAAAATTAGAATTATGTTCCTGAATTTATAATGGTATTATTCTATAGACTTAACTTAGTTCTCAGTGGTTGTTTAATATGAGCAATATATATGAAGTATTTACTGAATGTAAGTGGTATTTGTTTCAACCCTAGTCACTCAATGATAAAAATTTCATTCAAATTTAGTATTAAAAAACCAGTTAGTTCAGCAATCTCCCGTCCCACCAGCTGCAAACTTTAAGCGCTGTTACTAGAAATAAGTGTACTTATAGGTTAGTTATTCGGAGTATTTGTATCAATCTGTTTATAAATTATTACACCAACTACATATAGTATTTTCTCTGCAATGACTAAAACTTTATCTCATACAACAAATGTACTTTATTTATTTTTCTCTGGTATTTAACAAGTTACGTTGTCTCAGACAAACAATAAGACGATCCAATCGACTATCCCAACATATATCGATTCTTAATTATTCAAACTCTAAAAACATATACTCTTGAAAATAATGACAAATAATTCTTATCCCAGGGTTCGTATAGTTCTTTGAACCATTAGTAAGGCCAGGTAAAACGCATAATTAAGGTTGTTCAATTTACAAAATAATATTATTTACTTAAAATACAGTGGAATGAAAATAAGTTGTTTTTTACCAAACCGACGAAACTTCGGCTGGCGGTGAACGTTTGTCAACAGTGTATCTGGCCAAAATGCGGGTTATCTCGTCTTCCTCCAGTGGAACTGCTCTGATTTTCAATAAAATTGATGATGGTGTGTACTTGGTAAATCCTCAGGAGATCTTCTGGCTTCTATTCTTCTTTTGCGGTCTTCACAAGTCTTGGTCCCAGTGAATTGGAATTAGGATCTCCGCTTCTGCTGCCAATGAAGGTTATTTCGTCCAACCGAGTCTTCTGTATTTCCAATAATCCCGTTAATTCAGGTTTTAACTCTTTACTGGTCTTCGATTTATAGCATGAAATGGTTTAATACCAAATTCAGCGGAATTATTTAGTGAATGAGGTGAGATGCTTTCAATTCTCTTTTATTGTATTCATTGATAATTTAGAGGGTTATTTAATTTGTATGATTCATTAACATTCAAGTATAATTGTTTTGCAAAAATGCTTTTTCAATTTGGATATATATTTTCTTTATATTTATTCATATATTTTAAATATATCGGTCCATCTCAACCTAATAGCTTGTAACAATCAGAACGAATTAATCCAAAATCAACAACTTCTGCTATATCAGTTGCCCTTAACAACCACGTTTTTTATATATCCTTGAGCCGGCATTATAGAATATTACTACTTCTTTCCAATAAAATACTCCATGCTTGGATCAATATTAAATCACATAAAATTCTCCCCTAACCTTCCTTACTAAACAGTAAATGTTTTACCAGAGTTTCGTTGGACTGGGTTTACTAAAAAGGTATTAATTTCTTTTCACTAATGTGGAATTTAGGCCTATAGATTCATTTACAACCATTATAACATTATTTGGTTTTTTTAACTTAATTTTCTTTTTTACCTGACCTACTGTACAATTAATTATTGGTTACATAGTTAATTACATGAATTTTAATTTACTGGTGGTTATTTGTTTTTATATTAATTAACTGGTCCTGGAACCCTTTATTAATTTATGATATAATTGTCAGAACTACTTGTTAGACTTGAAACACTGGTCACACTCCTGATCCAGTTTATAAACATTAATTAGAACAACAGTATTTTTCAATTTTATACAATACTGACAACTTAGTACAGTGCCTAACATTGGTAACTATACTGGGTTGTATAAAGACAAATCTAATATAAATATAAACATAATTATTGATTAAGTATTATTATCAAACAACATCATTTCATTTTTTTAACATTTTCAACATACAATATAAATATTCTGTAGACCTTAACATGTCACAGTACAAAACAAACATTTCATTACATCCAGTCATTCATTGGTCTGGCTCTTTTACATTTAATATTAGTCATTGCCTCCTTTTTACTTGAGGTACTTCTCAAACACATGAACTATTGAACAACCTTAAGTCAGGGTATGGTCCTTGACCATATTTCATTCAATCTTTTATGTAACGTTGGGGAACCTCAACTATGTTACGTTACATAACACCCCCCCTTCGAAATAAGTTTATTTTGGTGTAAACAAAGTTTAGCAAGAAATAAACTCCTAACTTATATCTGGCCAATTGGTTTCCTATTTATAGTACTTTTATATTTCAGAATTATCCGTTATATTATTATCATTTCTTCGTTCCTTCTTAAAATCAATTATTTCCCAAGTTTAAATCTTATTTCTATAATCATTCTTGTGACATTCTTTATTAATTATACATTTTGGATCTGGTTTTATTTAATTCTCTATATTTATTTGTGAGTTTTCCCTCTAATATTTAATTTTCCTAAACCTCCCTAACATTATAACTGGAATCGAATCGGTGGTGCTCTATCGGCTAACCAATTACCGTCGTCCGTTACATACTTTCTGGGATCAGAGGAACATCATCTCTGCCCAGTTAAATGATTGCTGGAATATTCTACAGTCAATCTTCATTAATAAACCTCGTAAGGTAGTCATCATGTGACCTTCAATAAAATAATAAATAATAATCATATTCTAGGGATTATTCACTGTACTTTAACTCAGATCATATTATTTCTTCATATTAATTCTTCCTTCTATTATACACTTTTCTTCTCCAATACTTGGCTACTTTATTGACATTTATTAATTGGCTTTCTTACAGATAATTCTTAAATATTTGTTTTTTCTTTTCTTGTGATCCTTTTGACGGTTCCATTTTGGCTTCTTCATTCTCTTATCTTCATTGGCTCATATTACTTTATGATCAATACAGCTGGTTATGAGATTTTTGTTAGTACAATACATTACATTATTTAGTTATATTCTTCTGGCACAATCATTGTTATTTCTTTTTACATTCTAAATTACATTTCTCACTATTATGTTACATTAGATAAACTCATTTCGTCTTTTGGTTTTGATGATTTTTATTAGGTTGAATCAGTGTTATTTTTTTTTTTTTATTCATATTAGTTTAAAGCAATTTCTTCTAAATTGTATAGTAAGGCGTTCTTACTTATTTTTCGACTTTGGTTGTTTTTTTTTTAATCAAAATTCTCTTTCTTATATACCTCATAAATTGTTTTCTTAGATACTTGTTTGTAAGTTGAGCTTACTTCATTTTTTTTTTTTTTTGGGGGGGTATTTATCCTCTTTATTTTAAATTATACTGTTTCTGAATAATTATTGAGTAAGTTGTTCTTACGTCCTTTGGAATTTTGGGTTTTTATTTACAATGGGTTGCTTGGTCCTGTATCCATAAAATCCGTCCCTTTTCATTATATTCTGTTTGGAATCTGTTTAACCGTGGTCCATTATTTCCTCTATACTGGTTGTTCGGGACTCTCTAGTGTATAGAGTTATTTCTGTCCTTGTGACATATCTCACTATCAGGTAGTTCCGCCATTTTGTTGTTATAAAACTTTCATTCATGCTGAAGTCTACCATCGTTTTTCGAGCTGATTCTTCTGCACAGTTTCTTAATTGTCCAAATGGTTCATACATAATTTCCAGAAGTCCTCCATGCTCTTTAGTTAGTTTTGGCCTTTTTGGTCCTTTTTGGTCCTTCTAGTCCATCTGGGAATTCAAGTGTGGTTCGTTTAAAGTTTCTCACTTGCCTTACTTCTCTGTTTTCCGTAATTGGTCTATTATGTAGCTGAACCAATCCCCTTTTAATCATTTCCAATTCTTCCCGTGTATTTATTAATTTCCTTTTACACATTTGTCTTATTCTCATTATCTTCATTTCATCATGAACCCGTTCTATTCTTCCGGTTCTATCAATTGGTATCTTGTCAAATTTTTCGTTTGTAGTTTTCCTATTTGAGTAATTTTGGTCTCTACTTCCACTCTGAGTTGCATGATAGGTTCATCTGTCTTTTCCAGATCCACCTTAACTTCATTTATTTGCTGTCTTACCTCCACTTCAAAGCTATCAACTCCTTTGCTCCGTGTTTCATTGACAATTATAATACTTCCATTGATGACTTCCCTCAATGCTAGGCCTTGTTCATTGATGATTTGCCGCAACTCCTTATTATGGTTTTCAATTTTCTCATCCATTCGTTTGGTATTCTCCAGAATCTGCCTCAAACTCTCATCATTCCTGTCAAACCTTTCATTCATTTGTTTGATTAAATTTTCGCTCAAAATTTCGTTTTGTTTTCTTGAGTTTTCATTAATACTGTCTATTTTATTTTCCAGCTTTTCTGAATTTTCATTTATACTGTCTATCTTTTCATTGATTTGTCTAAAATCGGCCTTCAATCGTTCATTATTTTCCTTTATGGTTTGCCTTAAAAGTTCACTAGTACTTTCCTTAATACTATCTATTTTATTTTCCAGCTTTTCTGACCTTTCGTTTATACTGTCTATTTTTTCATTAGTTTGTCTATTATCTTCTTTGATTAATTCCCATAATTTTTGTAAATCTAGGCCTCCTCTGGCTTCCTCTTTATCTGGTTGGTCCCCTTGGGCATCTTCTTCCACTATTTCCGTTTCCGTATCCATAACTATTTCGGTTTCTTCTGTATCACCTGTCTGTTGATCCATTTCACTGTCCGTGACTAATTCTATTTCTTGTTCCTGTCCACCTTCTTCCTTCTCCTTCTCTTCTGCCCTCTTCTTCGATCTGCCTCTGGTATTAAGCATTCCTGTGCCTCTAATGGTTGCCTGCTCAAGTTAAGTAACAAATAATATGATTTTTTACTTAACTAAAGCCCACTCGTTGAGCGCCAATTTGTAATAAATTCTTGACTATGTGTTAAGAGGAGATGATGATGCCCCACGTTGTGAGCGTCAATTTGTAAAGAACTTAGATATCTCTCCTTAAAGCCTCACTGTTGTAAATCAATTTAGTAACGAACTACTTGTTAATTATGTGAGGACGTATGTTATAGTATATACTGCACGATGGAAACGTCAAATTGTAAAGAAATCTTGTCTATGGGTGTAATTAGTTATAAGATACTCCTGTGAAACAAACGCCAATTAATACGTTGCAGGTGTCAATTCGTAACAATTAGAATACTGTTACCTGGTTTAATTAATATGTTATTCATTAATATACCTTTCGGTTGTGACCGGTGAAACCCTCAGAACATAGATTATTAAGCCAACAAAATTAGAATTATGTTCCTGAATTTATAATGGTATTATTCTATAGACTTAACTTAGTTCTCAGTGGTTGTTTAATATGAGCAATATATATGAAGTATTTACTGAATGTAAGTGGTATTTGTTTCAACCCTAGTCACTCAATGATAAAAATTTCATTCAAATTTAGTATTAAAAAACCAGTTAGTTCAGCAATCTCCCGTCCCACCAGCTGCAAACTTTAAGCGCTGTTACTAGAAATAAGTGTACTTATAGGTTAGTTATTCGGAGTATTTGTATCAATCTGTTTATAAATTATTACACCAACTACATATAGTATTTTCTCTGCAATGACTAAAACGTTATCTCATACAACAAATGTACTTTATTTATTTTTCTCTGGTATTTAACAAGTTACGTTGTCTCAGACAAACAATAAGACGATCCAGTCGACTATCCCAACATATATCGATTCTTAATTATTCAAACTCTAAAAACATATACTCTTGAAAATAATGACAAATAATTCTTATCCCAGGGTTCGTATAGTTCTTTGAACCATTAGTAAGGCCAGGTAAAACGCATAATTAAGGTTGTTCAATTTACAAAATAATATTATTTACTTAAAATACAGTGGAATGAAAATAAGTTGTTTTTTACCAAACCGACGAAACTTCGGCTGGCGGTGAACGTTTGTCAACAGTGTATCTGGCCAAAATGCGGGTTATCTCGTCTTCCTCCAGTGGAACTGCTCTGATTTTCAATAAAATTGATGATGGTGTGTACTTGGTAAATCCTCAGGAGATCTTCTGGCTTCTATTCTTCTTTTGCGGTCTTCACAAGTCTTGGTCCCAGTGAATTGGAATTAGGATCTCCGCTTCTGCTGCCAATGAAGGTTATTTCGTCCAACCGAGTCTTCTGTATTTCCAATAATCCCGTTAATTCAGGTTTTAACTCTTTACTGGTCTTCGATTTATAGCATGAAATGGTTTAATACCAAATTCAGCGGAATTATTTAGTGAATGAGGTGAGATGCTTTCAATTCTCTTTTATTGTATTCATTGATAATTTAGAGGGTTATTTAATTTGTATGATTCATTAACATTCAAGTATAATTGTTTTGCAAAAATGCTTTTTCAATTTGGATATATATTTTCTTTATATTTATTCATATATTTTAAATATATCGGTCCATCTCAACCTAATAGCTTGTAACAATCAGAACGAATTAATCCAAAATCAACAACTTCTGCTATATCAGTTGCCCTTAACAACCACGTTTTTTATATATCCTTGAGCCGGCATTATAGAATATTACTACTTCTTTCCAATAAAATACTCCATGCTTGGATCAATATTAAATCACATAAAATTCTCCCCTAACCTTCCTTACTAAACAGTAAATGTTTTACCAGAGTTTCGTTGGACTGGGTTTACTAAAAAGGTATTAATTTCTTTTCACTAATGTGGAATTTAGGCCTATAGATTCATTTACAACCATTATAACATTATTTGGTTTTTTTAACTTAATTTTCTTTTTTACCTGACCTACTGTACAATTAATTATTGGTTACATAGTTAATTACATGAATTTTAATTTACTGGTGGTTATTTGTTTTTATATTAATTAACTGGTCCTGGAACCCTTTATTAATTTATGATATAATTGTCAGAACTACTTGTTAGACTTGAAACACTGGTCACACTCCTGATCCAGTTTATAAACATTAATTAGAACAACAGTATTTTTCAATTTTATACAATACTGACAACTTAGTACAGTGCCTAACATTGGTAACTATACTGGGTTGTATAAAGACAAATCTAATATAAATATAAACATAATTATTGATTAAGTATTATTATCAAACAACATCATTTCATTTTTTTAACATTTTCAACATACAATATAAATATTCTGTAGACCTTAACATGTCACAGTACAAAACAAACATTTCATTACATCCAGTCATTCATTGGTCTGGCTCTTTTACATTTAATATTAGTCATTGCCTCCTTTTTACTTGAGGTACTTCTCAAACACATGAACTATTGAACAACCTTAAGTCAGGGTATGGTCCTTGACCATATTTCATTCAATCTTTTATGTAACGTTGGGGAACCTCAACTATGTTACGTTACATAACACCCCCCCTTCGAAATAAGTTTATTTTGGTGTAAACAAAGTTTAGCAAGAAATAAACTCCTAACTTATATCTGGCCAATTGGTTTCCTATTTATAGTACTTTTATATTTCAGAATTATCCGTTATATTATTATCATTTCTTCGTTCCTTCTTAAAATCAATTATTTCCCAAGTTTAAATCTTATTTCTATAATCATTCTTGTGACATTCTTTATTAATTATACATTTTGGATCTGGTTTTATTTAATTCTCTATATTTATTTGTGAGTTTTCCCTCTAATATTTAATTTTCCTAAACCTCCCTAACATTATAACTGGAATCGAATCGGTGGTGCTCTATCGGCTAACCAATTACCGTCGTCCGTTACATACTTTCTGGGATCAGAGGAACATCATCTCTGCCCAGTTAAATGATTGCTGGAATATTCTACAGTCAATCTTCATTAATAAACCTCGTAAGGTAGTCATCATGTGACCTTCAATAAAATAATAAATAATAATCATATTCTAGGGATTATTCACTGTACTTTAACTCAGATCATATTATTTCTTCATATTAATTCTTCCTTCTATTATACACTTTTCTTCTCCAATACTTGGCTACTTTATTGACATTTATTAATTGGCTTTCTTACAGATAATTCTTAAATATTTGTTTTTTCTTTTCTTGTGATCCTTTTGACGGTTCCATTTTGGCTTCTTCATTCTCTTATCTTCATTGGCTCATATTACTTTATGATCAATACAGCTGGTTATGAGATTTTTGTTAGTACAATACATTACATTATTTAGTTATATTCTTCTGGCACAATCATTGTTATTTCTTTTTACATTCTAAATTACATTTCTCACTATTATGTTACATTAGATAAACTCATTTCGTCTTTTGGTTTTGATGATTTTTATTAGGTTGAATCAGTGTTATTTTTTTTTTTATTCATATTAGTTTAAAGAAATTTCTTCTAAATTGTATAGTAAGGCGTTCTTACTTATTTTTCGACTTTGGTTGTTTTTTTTTTAATCAAAATTCTCTTTTTTATATACCTTATAAATTGTTTTCTTAGATACTTGTTTGTAAGTTGAGCTTACTTCATTTTTTTTTTTTTTTGGGGGGGTATTTATCCTCTTTATTTTAAATTATACTGTTTCTGAATAATTATTGAGTAAGTTGTTCTTACGTCCTTTGGAATTTTGGGTTTTTATTTACAATGGGTTGCTTGGTCCTGTATCCATAAAATCCGTCCCTTTTCATTATATTCTGTTTGGAATCTGTTTAACCGTGGTCCATTATTTCCTCTATACTGGTTGTTCGGGACTCTCTAGTGTATAGAGTTATTTCTGTCCTTGTGACATATCTCACTATCAGGTAGTTCCGCCATTTTGTTGTTATAAAACTTTCATTCATGCTGAAGTCTACCATCGTTTTTCGAGCTGATTCTTCTGCACAGTTTCTTAATTGTCCAAATGGTTCATACATAATTTCCAGAAGTCCTCCATGCTCTTTAGTTAGTTTTGGCCTTTTTGGTCCTTCTAGTCCATCTGGGAATTCAAGTGTGGTTCGTTTAAAGTTTCTCACTTGCCTTACTTCTCTGTTTTCCGTAATTGGTCTATTATGTAGCTGAACCAATCCCCTTTTAATCATTTCCAATTCTTCCCGTGTATTTATTAATTTCCTTTTACACATTTGTCTTATTCTCATTATCTTCATTTCATCATGAACCCGTTCTATTCTTCCGGTTCTATCAATTGGTATCTTGTCAAATTTTTCTTGGGTCTTCGCTTGTAGTTTTCCTATTTGAGTAATTTTGGTCTCTACTTCCACTCTGAGTTGCATGATAGGTTCATCTGTCTTTTCCAGATCCACCTTAACTTCATTTATTTGCTGTCTTACCTCCACTTCAAAGCTATCAACTCCTTTGCTCCGTGTTTCATTGACAATTATAATACTTCCATTGATGACTTCCCTCAATGCTAGGCCTTGTTCATTGATGATTTGCCGCAACTCCTTATTATGGTTTTCAATTTTCTCATCCATTCGTTTGGTATTCTCCAGAATCTGCCTCAAACTCTCATCATTCCTGTCAAACCTTTCATTCATTTGTTTGATTAAATTTTCGCTCAAAATTTCGTTTTGTTTTCTTGAGTTTTCATTAATACTGTCTATTTTATTTTCCAGCTTTTCTGAATTTTCATTTATACTGTCTATCTTTTCATTGATTTGTCTAAAATCGGCCTTCAATCGTTCATTATTTTCCTTTATGGTTTGCCTTAAAAGTTCACTAGTACTTTCCTTAATACTATCTATTTTATTTTCCAGCTTTTCTGACCTTTCGTTTATACTGTCTATTTTTTCATTAGTTTGTCTATTATCTTCTTTGATTAATTCCCATAATTTTTGTAAATCTAGGCCTCCTCTGGCTTCCTCTTTATCTGGTTGGTCCCCTTGGGCATCTTCTTCCACTATTTCCGTTTCCGTATCCATAACTATTTCGGTTTCTTCTGTATCACCTGTCTGTTGATCCATTTCACTGTCCGTGACTAATTCTATTTCTTGTTCCTGTCCACCTTCTTCCTTCTCCTTCTCTTCTGCCCTCTTCTTCGATCTGCCTCTGGTATTAAGCATTCCTGTGCCTCTAATGGTTGCCTGCTCAAGTTAAGTAACAAATAATATGATTTTTTACTTAACTAAAGCCCACTCGTTGAGCGCCAATTTGTAATAAATTCTTGACTATGTGTTAAGAGGAGATGATGATGCCCCACGTTGTGAGCGTCAATTTGTAAAGAACTTAGATATCTCTCCTTAAAGCCTCACTGTTGTAAATCAATTTAGTAACGAACTACTTGTTAATTATGTGAGGACGTATGTTATAGTATATACTGCACGATGGAAACGTCAAATTGTAAAGAAATCTTGTCTATGGGTGTAATTAGTTATAAGATACTCCTGTGAAACAAACGCCAATTAATACGTTGCAGGTGTCAATTCGTAACAATTAGAATACTGTTACCTGGTTTAATTAATATGTTATTCATTAATATACCTTTCGGTTGTGACCGGTGAAACCCTCAGAACATAGATTATTAAGCCAACAAAATTAGAATTATGTTCCTGAATTTATAATGGTATTATTCTATAGACTTAACTTAGTTCTCAGTGGTTGTTTAATATGAGCAATATATATGAAGTATTTACTGAATGTAAGTGGTATTTGTTTCAACCCTAGTCACTCAATGATAAAAATTTCATTCAAATTTAGTATTAAAAAACCAGTTAGTTCAGCAATCTCCCGTCCCACCAGCTGCAAACTTTAAGCGCTGTTACTAGAAATAAGTGTACTTATAGGTTAGTTATTCGGAGTATTTGTATCAATCTGTTTATAAATTATTACACCAACTACATATAGTATTTTCTCTGCAATGACTAAAACGTTATCTCATACAACAAATGTACTTTATTTATTTTTCTCTGGTATTTAACAAGTTACGTTGTCTCAGACAAACAATAAGACGATCCAATCGACTATCCCAACATATATCGATTCTTAATTATTCAAACTCTAAAAACATATACTCTTGAAAATAATGACAAATAATTCTTATCCCAGGGTTCGTATAGTTCTTTGAACCATTAGTAAGGCCAGGTAAAACGCATAATTAAGGTTGTTCAATTTACAAAATAATATTATTTACTTAAAATACAGTGGAATGAAAATAAGTTGTTTTTTACCAAACCGACGAAACTTCGGCTGGCGGTGAACGTTTGTCAACAGTGTATCTGGCCAAAATGCGGGTTATCTCGTCTTCCTCCAGTGGAACTGCTCTGATTTTCAATAAAATTGATGATGGTGTGTACTTGGTAAATCCTCAGGAGATCTTCTGGCTTCTATTCTTCTTTTGCGGTCTTCACAAGTCTTGGTCCCAGTGAATTGGAATTAGGATCTCCGCTTCTGCTGCCAATGAAGGTTATTTCGTCCAACCGAGTCTTCTGTATTTCCAATAATCCCGTTAATTCAGGTTTTAACTCTTTACTGGTCTTCGATTTATAGCATGAAATGGTTTAATACCAAATTCAGCGGAATTATTTAGTGAATGAGGTGAGATGCTTTCAATTCTCTTTTATTGTATTCATTGATAATTTAGAGGGTTATTTAATTTGTATGATTCATTAACATTCAAGTATAATTGTTTTGCAAAAATGCTTTTTCAATTTGGATATATATTTTCTTTATATTTATTCATATATTTTAAATATATCGGTCCATCTCAACCTAATAGCTTGTAACAATCGGAACGAATTAATCCAAAATCAACAACTTCTGCTATATCAGTTGCCCTTAACAACCACGTTTTTTATATATCCTTGAGCCGGCATTATAGAATATTACTACTTCTTTCCAATAAAATACTCCATGCTTGGATCAATATTAAATCACATAAAATTCTCCCCTAACCTTCCTTACTAAACAGTAAATGTTTTACCAGAGTTTCGTTGGACTGGGTTTACTAAAAAGGTATTAATTTCTTTTCACTAATGTGGAATTTAGGCCTATAGATTCATTTACAACCATTATAACATTATTTGGTTTTTTTAACTTAATTTTCTTTTTTACCTGACCTACTGTACAATTAATTATTGGTTACATAGTTAATTACATGAATTTTAATTTACTGGTGGTTATTTGTTTTTATATTAATTAACTGGTCCTGGAACCCTTTATTAATTTATGAAATAATTTACAGAACTACTTGTTAGACTTGAAACACTGGTCACACTCCTGATCCAGTTTATAAACATTAATTAGAACAACAGTATTTTTCAATTTTATACAATACTGACAACTTAGTACAGTGCCTAACATTGGTAACTATACTGGGTTGTATAAAGACAAATCTAATATAAATATAAACATAATTATTGATTAAGTATTATTATCAAACAACATCATTTCATTTTTTTAACATTTTCAACATACAATATAAATATTCTGTAGACCTTAACATGTCACAGTACAAAACAAACATTTCATTACATCCAGTCATTCATTGGTCTGGCTCTTTTACATTTAATATTAGTCATTGCCTCCTTTTTACTTGAGGTACTTCTCAAACACATGAACTATTGAACAACCTTAAGTCAGGGTATGGTCCTTGACCATATTTCATTCAATCTTTTATGTAACGTTGGGGAACCTCAACTATGTTACGTTACATAACACCCCCCCTTCGAAATAAGTTTATTTTGGTGTAAACAAAGTTTAGCAAGAAATAAACTCCTAACTTATATCTGGCCAATTGGTTTCCTATTTATAGTACTTTTATATTTCAGAATTATCCGTTATATTATTATCATTTCTTCGTTCCTTCTTAAAATCAATTATTTCCCAAGTTTAAATCTTATTTCTATAATCATTCTTGTGACATTCTTTATTAATTATACATTTTGGATCTGGTTTTATTTAATTCTCT
This sequence comes from Magicicada septendecula, assembly GCA_034769895.1. Lineage (NCBI taxonomy): Eukaryota > Metazoa > Arthropoda > Insecta > Hemiptera > Cicadidae > Magicicada > Magicicada septendecula. Next base: position 336,957,636 of record CM068367.1, on the reverse strand, counting down.
ATATTTATTTGTGAGTTTTCCCTCTAATATTTAATTTTCCTAAACCTCCCTAACATTATAACTGGAATCGAATCGGTGGTGCTCTATCGGCTAACCAATTACCGTCGTCCGTTACATACTTTCTGGGATCAGAGGAACATCATCTCTGCCCAGTTAAATGATTGCTGGAATATTCTACAGTCAATCTTCATTAATAAACCTCGTAAGGTAGTCATCATGTGACCTTCAATAAAATAATAAATAATAATCATATTCTAGGGATTATTCACTGTACTTTAACTCAGATCATATTATTTCTTCATATTAATTCTTCCTTCTATTATACACTTTTCTTCTCCAATACTTGGCTACTTTATTGACATTTATTAATTGGCTTTCTTACAGATAATTCTTAAATATTTGTTTTTTCTTTTCTTGTGATCCTTTTGACGGTTCCATTTTGGCTTCTTCATTCTCTTATCTTCATTGGCTCATATTACTTTATGATCAATACAGCTGGTTATGAGATTTTTGTTAGTACAATACATTACATTATTTAGTTATATTCTTCTGGCACAATCATTGTTATTTCTTTTTACATTCTAAATTACATTTCTCACTATTATGTTACATTAGATAAACTCATTTCGTCTTTTGGTTTTGATGATTTTTATTAGGTTGAATCAGTGTTATTTTTTTTTTTTATTCATATTAGTTTAAAGCAATTTCTTCTAAATTGTATAGTAAGGTGTTCTTACTTATTTTTCGACTTTGGTTGTTTTTTTTTTTAATCAAAATTCTCTTTCTTATATACCTCATAAATTGTTTTCTTAGATACTTGTTTGTAAGTTGAGCTTACTTCATTTTTTTTTTTTTTTTGGGGGGTATTTATCCTCTTTATTTTAAATTATACTGTTTCTGAATAATTATTGAGTAAGTTGTTCTTACGTCCTTTGGAATTTTGGGTTTTTATTTACAATGGGTTGCTTGGTCCTGTATCCATAAAATCCGTCCCTTTTCATTATATTCTGTTTGGAATCTGTTTAACCGTGGTCCATTATTTCCTCTATACTGGTTGTTCGGGACTCTCTAGTGTATAGAGTTATTTCTGTCCTTGTGACATATCTCACTATCAGGTAGTTCCGCCATTTTGTTGTTATAAAACTTTCATTCATGCTGAAGTCTACCATCGTTTTTCGAGCTGATTCTTCTGCACAGTTTCTTAATTGTCCAAATGGTTCATACATAATTTCCAGAAGTCCTCCATGCTCTTTAGTTAGTTTTGGCCTTTTTGGTCCTTCTAGTCCATCTGGGAATTCAAGTGTGGTTCGTTTAAAGTTTCTCACTTGCCTTACTTCTCTGTTTTCCGTAATTGGTCTATTATGTAGCTGAACCAATCCCCTTTTAATCATTTCCAATTCTTCCCGTGTATTTATTAATTTCCTTTTACACATTTGTCTTATTCTCATTATCTTCATTTCATCATGAACCCGTTCTATTCTTCTGGTTCTATCAATTGGTATCTTGTCAAATTTTTCTTGGGTCTTCGCTTGTAGTTTTCCTATTTGAGTAATTTTGGTCTCTACTTCCACTCTGAGTTGCATGATAGGTTCATCTGTCTTTTCCAGATCCACCTTAACTTCATTTATTTGCTGTCTTACCTCCACTTCAAAGCTATCAACTCCTTTGCTCCGTGTTTCATTGACAATTATAATACTTCCATTGATGACTTCCCTCAATGCTAGGCCTTGTTCATTGATGATTTGCCGCAACTCCTTATTATGGTTTTCAATTTTCTCATCCATTCGTTTGGTATTCTCCAGAATCTGCCTCAAACTCTCATCATTCCTGTCAAACCTTTCATTCATTTGTTTGATTAAATTTTCGCTCAAAATTTCGTTTTGTTTTCTTGAGTTTTCATTAATACTGTCTATTTTATTTTCCAGCTTTTCTGAATTTTCATTTATACTGTCTATCTTTTCATTGATTTGTCTAAAATCGGCCTTCAATCGTTCATTATTTTCCTTTATGGTTTACCTTAAAAGTTCACTAGTACTTTCCTTAATACTATCTATTTTATTTTCCAGCTTTTCTGACCTTTCGTTTATACTGTCTATTTTTTCATTAGTTTGTCTATTATCTTCTTTGATTAATTCCCATAATTTTTGTAAATCTAGGCCTCCTCTGGCTTCCTCTTTATCTGGTTGGTCCCCTTGGGCATCTTCTTCCACTATTTCCGTTTCCGTATCCATAACTATTTCGGTTTCTTCTGTATCACCTGTCTGTTGATCCATTTCACTGTCCGTGACTAATTCTATTTCTTGTTCCTGTCCACCTTCTTCCTTCTCCTTCTCTTCTGCCCTCTTCTTCGATCTGCCTCTGGTATTAAGCATTCCTGTGCCTCTAATGGTTGCCTGCTCAAGTTAAGTAACAAATAATATGATTTTTTACTTAACTAAAGCCCACTCGTTGAGCGCCAATTTGTAATAAATTCTTGACTATGTGTTAAGAGGAGATGATGATGCCCCACGTTGTGAGCGTCAATTTGTAAAGAACTTAGATATCTCTCCTTAAAGCCTCACTGTTGTAAATCAATTTAGTAACGAACTACTTGTTAATTATGTGAGGACGTATGTTATAGTATATACTGCACGATGGAAACATCAAATTGTAAAGAAATCTTGTCTATGGGTGTAATTAGTTATAAGATACTCCTGTGAAACAAACGCCAATTAATACGTTGCAGGTGTCAATTCGTAACAATTAGAATACTGTTACCTGGTTTAATTAATATGTTATTCATTAATATACCTTTCGGTTGTGACCGGTGAAACCCTCAGAACATAGATTATTAAGCCAACAAAATTAGAATTATGTTCCTGAATTTATAATGGTATTATTCTATAGACTTAACTTAGTTCTCAGTGGTTGTTTAATATGAGCAATATATATGAAGTATTTACTGAATGTAAGTGGTATTTGTTTCAACCGTAGTCACTCAATGATAAAAATTTCATTCAAATTTAGTATTAAAAAACCAGTTAGTTCAGCAATCTCCCGTCCCACCAGCTGCAAACTTTAAGCGCTGTTACTAGAAATAAGTGTACTTATAGGTTAGTTATTCGGAGTATTTGTATCAATCTGTTTATAAATTATTACACCAACTACATATAGTATTTTCTCTGCAATGACTAAAACGTTATCTCATACAACAAATGTACTTTATTTATTTTTCTCTGGTATTTAACAAGTTACGTTGTCTCAGACAAACAATAAGATGATCCAATCGACTATCCCAACATATATCGATTCTTAATTATTCAAACTCTAAAAACATATACTCTTGAAAATAATGACAAATAATTCTTATCCCAGGGTTCGTATAGTTCTTTGAACCATTAGTAAGGCCAGGTAAAACGCATAATTAAGGTTGTTCAATTTACAAAATAATATTATTTACTTAAAATACAGTGGAATGAAAATAAGTTGTTTTTTACCAAACCGACGAAACTTCGGCTGGCGGTGAACGTTTGTCAACAGTGTATCTGGCCAAAATGCGGGTTATCTCGTCTTCCTCCAGTGGAACTGCTCTGATTTTCAATAAAATTGATGATGGTGTGTACTTGGTAAATCCTCAGGAGATCTTCTGGCTTCTATTCTTCTTTTGCGGTCTTCACAAGTCTTGGTCCCAGTGAATTGGAATTAGGATCTCCGCTTCTGCTGCCAATGAAGGTTATTTCGTCCAACCGAGTCTTCTGTATTTCCAATAATCCCGTTAATTCAGGTTTTAACTCTTTACTGGTCTTCGATTTATAGCATGAAATGGTTTAATACCAAATTCAGCGGAATTATTTAGTGAATGAGGTGAGATGCTTTCAATTCTCTTTTATTGTATTCATTGATAATTTAGAGGGTTATTTAATTTGTATGATTCATTAAGATTCAAGTATAATTGTTTTGCAAAAATGCTTTTTCAATTTGGATATATATTTTCTTTATATTTATTCATATATTTTAAATATATCGGTCCATCTCAACCTAATAGCTTGTAACAATCGGAACGAATTAATCCAAAATCAACAACTTCTGCTATATCAGTTGCCCTTAACAACCACGTTTTTTATATATCCTTGAGCCGGCATTATAGAATATTACTACTTCTTTCCAATAAAATACTCCATGCTTGGATCAATATTAAATCACATAAAATTCTCCCCTAACCTTCCTTACTAAACAGTAAATGTTTTACCAGAGTTTCGTTGGACTGGGTTTACTAAAAAGGTATTAATTTCTTTTCACTAATGTGGAATTTAGGCCTATAGATTCATTTACAACCATTATAACATTATTTGGTTTTTTTAACTTAATTTTCTTTTTTACCTGACCTACTGTACAATTAATTATTGGTTACATAGTTAATTACATGAATTTTAATTTACTGGTGGTTATTTGTTTTTATATTAATTAACTGGTCCTGGAACCCTTTATTAATTTATGAAATAATTTACAGAACTACTTGTTAGACTTGAAACACTGGTCACACTCCTGATCCAGTTTATAAACATTAATTAGAACAACAGTATTTTTCAATTTTATACAATACTGACAACTTAGTACAGTGCCTAACATTGGTAACTATACTGGGTTGTATAAAGACAAATCTAATATAAATATAAACATAATTATTGATTAAGTATTATTATCAAACAACATCATTTCATTTTTTTAACATTTTCAACATACAATATAAATATTCTGTAGACCTTAACATGTCACAGTACAAAACAAACATTTCATTACATCCAGTCATTCATTGGTCTGGCTCTTTTACATTTAATATTAGTCATTGCCTCCTTTTTACTTGAGGTACTTCTCAAACACATGAACTATTGAACAACCTTAAGTCAGGGTATGGTCCTTGACCATATTTCATTCAATCTTTTATGTAACGTTGGGGAACCTCAACTATGTTACGTTACATAACACCCCCCCTTCGAAATAAGTTTATTTTGGTGTAAACAAAGTTTAGCAAGAAATAAACTCCTAACTTATATCTGGCCAATTGGTTTCCTATTTATAGTACTTTTATATTTCAGAATTATCCGTTATATTATTATCATTTCTTCGTTCCTTCTTAAAATCAATTATTTCCCAAGTTTAAATCTTATTTCTATAATCATTCTTGTGACATTCTTTATTAATTATACATTTTGGATCTGGTTTTATTTAATTCTCTATATTTATTTGTGAGTTTTCCCTCTAATATTTAATTTTCCTAAACCTCCCTAACATTATAACTGGAATCGAATCGGTGGTGCTCTATCGGCTAACCAATTACCGTCGTCCGTTACATACTTTCTGGGATCAGAGGAACATCATCTCTGCCCAGTTAAATGATTGCTGGAATATTCTACAGTCAATCTTCATTAATAAACCTCGTAAGGTAGTCATCATGTGACCTTCAATAAAATAATAAATAATAATCATATTCTAGGGATTATTCACTGTACTTTAACTCAGATCATATTATTTCTTCATATTAATTCTTCCTTCTATTATACACTTTTCTTCTCCAATACTTGGCTACTTTATTGACATTTATTAATTGGCTTTCTTACAGATAATTCTTAAATATTTGTTTTTTCTTTTCTTGTGATCCTTTTGACGGTTCCATTTTGGCTTCTTCATTCTCTTATCTTCATTGGCTCATATTACTTTATGATCAATACAGCTGGTTATGAGATTTTTGTTAGTACAATACATTACATTATTTAGTTATATTCTTCTGGCACAATCATTGTTATTTCTTTTTACATTCTAAATTACATTTCTCACTATTATGTTACATTAGATAAACTCATTTCGTCTTTTGGTTTTGATGATTTTTATTAGGTTGAATCAGTGTTATTTTTTTTTTTTATTCATATTAGTTTAAAGCAATTTCTTCTAAATTGTATAGTAAGGTGTTCTTACTTATTTTTCGACTTTGGTTGTTTTTTTTTTAATCAAAATTCTCTTTCTTATATACCTCATAAATTGTTTTCTTAGATACTTGTTTGTAAGTTGAGCTTACTTCATTTTTTTTTTTTTTTTGGGGGGTATTTATCCTCTTTATTTTAAATTATACTGTTTCTGAATAATTATTGAGTAAGTTGTTCTTACGTCCTTTGGAATTTTGGGTTTTTATTTACAATGGGTTGCTTGGTCCTGTATCCATAAAATCCGTCCCTTTTCATTATATTCTGTTTGGAATCTGTTTAACCGTGGTCCATTATTTCCTCTATACTGGTTGTTCGGGACTCTCTAGTGTATAGAGTTATTTCTGTCCTTGTGACATATCTCACTATCAGGTAGTTCCGCCATTTTGTTGTTATAAAACTTTCATTCATGCTGAAGTCTACCATCGTTTTTCGAGCTGATTCTTCTGCACAGTTTCTTAATTGTCCAAATGGTTCATACATAATTTCCAGAAGTCCTCCATGCTCTTTAGTTAGTTTTGGCCTTTTTGGTCCTTCTAGTCCATCTGGGAATTCAAGTGTGGTTCGTTTAAAGTTTCTCACTTGCCTTACTTCTCTGTTTTCCGTAATTGGTCTATTATGTAGCTGAACCAATCCCCTTTTAATCATTTCCAATTCTTCCCGTGTATTTATTAATTTCCTTTTACACATTTGTCTTATTCTCATTATCTTCATTTCATCATGAACCCGTTCTATTCTTCCGGTTCTATCAATTGGTATCTTGTCAAATTTTTCTTGGGTCTTCGCTTGTAGTTTTCCTATTTGAGTAATTTTGGTCTCTACTTCCACTCTGAGTTGCATGATAGGTTCATCTGTCTTTTCCAGATCCACCTTAACTTCATTTATTTGCTGTCTTACCTCCACTTCAAAGCTATCAACTCCTTTGCTCCGTGTTTCATTGACAATTATAATACTTCCATTGATGACTTCCCTCAATGCTAGGCCTTGTTCATTGATGATTTGCCGCAACTCCTTATTATGGTTTTCAATTTTCTCATCCATTCGTTTGGTATTCTCCAGAATCTGCCTCAAACTCTCATCATTCCTGTCAAACCTTTCATTCATTTGTTTGATTAAATTTTCGCTCAAAATTTCGTTTTGTTTTCTTGAGTTTTCATTAATACTGTCTATTTTATTTTCCAGCTTTTCTGAATTTTCATTTATACTGTCTATCTTTTCATTGATTTGTCTAAAATCGGCCTTCAATCGTTCATTATTTTCCTTTATGGTTTGCCTTAAAAGTTCACTAGTACTTTCCTTAATACTATCTATTTTATTTTCCAGCTTTTCTGACCTTTCGTTTATACTGTCTATTTTTTCATTAGTTTGTCTATTATCTTCTTTGATTAATTCCCATAATTTTTGTAAATCTAGGCCTCCTCTGGCTTCCTCTTTATCTGGTTGGTCCCCTTGGGCATCTTCTTCCACTATTTCCGTTTCCGTATCCATAACTATTTCGGTTTCTTCTGTATCACCTGTCTGTTGATCCATTTCACTGTCCGTGACTAATTCTATTTCTTGTTCCTGTCCACCTTCTTCCTTCTCCTTCTCTTCTGCCCTCTTCTTCGATCTGCCTCTGGTATTAAGCATTCCTGTGCCTCTAATGGTTGCCTGCTCAAGTTAAGTAACAAATAATATGATTTTTTACTTAACTAAAGCCCACTCGTTGAGCGCCAATTTGTAATAAATTCTTGACTATGTGTTAAGAGGAGATGATGATGCCCCACGTTGTGAGCGTCAATTTGTAAAGAACTTAGATATCTCTCCTTAAAGCCTCACTGTTGTAAATCAATTTAGTAACGAACTACTTGTTAATTATGTGAGGACGTATGTTATAGTATATACTGCACGATGGAAACGTCAAATTGTAAAGAAATCTTGTCTATGGGTGTAATTAGTTATAAGATACTCCTGTGAAACAAACGCCAATTAATACGTTGCAGGTGTCAATTCGTAACAATTAGAATACTGTTACCTGGTTTAATTAATATGTTATTCATTAATATACCTTTCGGTTGTGACCGGTGAAACCCTCAGAACATAGATTATTAAGCCAACAAAATTAGAATTATGTTCCTGAATTTATAATGGTATTATTCTATAGACTTAACTTAGTTCTCAGTGGTTGTTTAATATGAGCAATATATATGAAGTATTTACTGAATGTAAGTGGTATTTGTTTCAACCCTAGTCACTCAATGATAAAAATTTCATTCAAATTTAGTATTAAAAAACCAGTTAGTTCAGCAATCTCCCGTCCCACCAGCTGCAAACTTTAAGCGCTGTTACTAGAAATAAGTGTACTTATAGGTTAGTTATTCGGAGTATTTGTATCAATCTGTTTATAAATTATTACACCAACTACATATAGTATTTTCTCTGCAATGACTAAAACGTTATCTCATACAACAAATGTACTTTATTTATTTTTCTCTGGTATTTAACAAGTTACGTTGTCTCAGACAAACAATAAGATGATCCAATCGACTATCCCAACATATATCGATTCTTAATTATTCAAACTCTAAAAACATATACTCTTGAAAATAATGACAAATAATTCTTATCCCAGGGTTCGTATAGTTCTTTGAACCATTAGTAAGGCCAGGTAAAACGCATAATTAAGGTTGTTCAATTTACAAAATAATATTATTTACTTAAAATACAGTGGAATGAAAATAAGTTGTTTTTTACCAAACCGACGAAACTTCGGCTGGCGGTGAACGTTTGTCAACAGTGTATCTGGCCAAAATGCGGGTTATCTCGTCTTCCTCCAGTGGAACTGCTCTGATTTTCAATAAAATTGATGATGGTGTGTACTTGGTAAATCCTCAGGAGATCTTCTGGCTTCTATTCTTCTTTTGCGGTCTTCACAAGTCTTGGTCCCAGTGAATTGGAATTAGGATCTCCGCTTCTGCTGCCAATGAAGGTTATTTCGTCCAACCGAGTCTTCTGTATTTCCAATAATCCCGTTAATTCAGGTTTTAACTCTTTACTGGTCTTCGATTTATAGCATGAAATGGTTTAATACCAAATTCAGCGGAATTATTTAGTGAATGAGGTGAGATGCTTTCAATTCTCTTTTATTGTATTCATTGATAATTTAGAGGGTTATTTAATTTGTATGATTCATTAAGATTCAAGTATAATTGTTTTGCAAAAATGCTTTTTCAATTTGGATATATATTTTCTTTATATTTATTCATATATTTTAAATATATCGGTCCATCTCAACCTAATAGCTTGTAACAATCAGAACGAATTAATCCAAAATCAACAACTTCTGCTATATCAGTTGCCCTTAACAACCACGTTTTTTATATATCCTTGAGCCGGCATTATAGAATATTACTACTTCTTTCCAATAAAATACTCCATGCTTGGATCAATATTAAATCACATAAAATTCTCCCCTAACCTTCCTTACTAAACAGTAAATGTTTTACCAGAGTTTCGTTGGACTGGGTTTACTAAAAAGGTATTAATTTCTTTTCACTAATGTGGAATTTAGGCCTATAGATTCATTTACAACCATTATAACATTATTTGGTTTTTTTAACTTAATTTTCTTTTTTACCTGACCTACTGTACAATTAATTATTGGTTACATAGTTAATTACATGAATTTTAATTTACTGGTGGTTATTTGTTTTTATATTAATTAACTGGTCCTGGAACCCTTTATTAATTTATGATATAATTGTCAGAACTACTTGTTAGACTTGAAACACTGGTCACACTCCTGATCCAGTTTATAAACATTAATTAGAACAACAGTATTTTTCAATTTTATACAATACTGACAACTTAGTACAGTGCCTAACATTGGTAACTATACTGGGTTGTATAAAGACAAATCTAATATAAATATAAACATAATTATTGATTAAGTATTATTATCAAACAACATCATTTCATTTTTTTAATATTTTCAACATACAATATAAATATTCTGTAGACCTTAACATGTCACAGTACAAAACAAACATTTCATTACATCCAGTCATTCATTGGTCTGGCTCTTTTACATTTAATATTAGTCATTGCCTCCTTTTTACTTGAGGTACTTCTCAAACACATGAACTATTGAACAACCTTAAGTCAGGGTATGGTCCTTGACCATATTTCATTCAATCTTTTATGTAACGTTGGGGAACCTCAACTATGTTACGTTACATAACACCCCCCCTTCGAAATAAGTTTATTTTGGTGTAAACAAAGTTTAGCAAGAAATAAACTCCTAACTTATATCTGGCCAATTGGTTTCCTATTTATAGTACTTTTATATTTCAGAATTATCCGTTATATTATTATCATTTCTTCGTTCCTTCTTAAAATCAATTATTTCCCAAGTTTAAATCTTATTTCTATAATCATTCTTGTGACATTCTTTATTAATTATACATTTTGGATCTGGTTTTATTTAATTCTCTATATTTATTTGTGAGTTTTCCCTCTAATATTTAATTTTCCTAAACCTCCCTAACATTATAACTGGAATCGAATCGGTGGTGCTCTATCGGCTAACCAATTACCGTCGTCCGTTACATACTTTCTGGGATCAGAGGAACATCATCTCTGCCCAGTTAAATGATTGCTGGAATATTCTACAGTCAATCTTCATTAATAAACCTCGTAAGGTAGTCATCATGTGACCTTCAATAAAATAATAAATAATAATCATATTCTAGGGATTATTCACTGTACTTTAACTCAGATCATATTATTTCTTCATATTAATTCTTCCTTCTATTATACACTTTTCTTCTCCAATACTTGGCTACTTTATTGACATTTATTAATTGGCTTTCTTACAGATAATTCTTAAATATTTGTTTTTTCTTTTCTTGTGATCCTTTTGACGGTTCCATTTTGGCTTCTTCATTCTCTTATCTTCATTGGCTCATATTACTTTATGATCAATACAGCTGGTTATGAGATTTTTGTTAGTACAATACATTACATTATTTAGTTATATTCTTCTGGCACAATCATTGTTATTTCTTTTTACATTCTAAATTACATTTCTCACTATTATGTTACATTAGATAAACTCATTTCGTCTTTTGGTTTTGATGATTTTTATTAGGTTGAATCAGTGTTATTTTTTTTTTTTATTCATATTAGTTTAAAGCAATTTCTTCTAAATTGTATAGTAAGGTGTTCTTACTTATTTTTCGACTTTGGTTGTTTTTTTTTTAATCAAAATTCTCTTTCTTATATACCTCATAAATTGTTTTCTTAGATACTTGTTTGTAAGTTGAGCTTACTTCATTTTTTTTTTTTTTTTGGGGGGTATTTATCCTCTTTATTTTAAATTATACTGTTTCTGAATAATTATTGAGTAAGTTGTTCTTACGTCCTTTGGAATTTTGGGTTTTTATTTACAATGGGTTGCTTGGTCCTGTATCCATAAAATCCGTCCCTTTTCATTATATTCTGTTTGGAATCTGTTTAACCGTGGTCCATTATTTCCTCTATACTGGTTGTTCGGGACTCTCTAGTGTATAGAGTTATTTCTGTCCTTGTGACATATCTCACTATCAGGTAGTTCCGCCATTTTGTTGTTATAAAACTTTCATTCATGCTGAAGTCTACCATCGTTTTTCGAGCTGATTCTTCTGCACAGTTTCTTAATTGTCCAAATGGTTCATACATAATTTCCAGAAGTCCTCCATGCTCTTTAGTTAGTTTTGGCCTTTTTGGTCCTTCTAGTCCATCTGGGAATTCAAGTGTGGTTCGTTTAAAGTTTCTCACTTGCCTTACTTCTCTGTTTTCCGTAATTGGTCTATTATGTAGCTGAACCAATCCCCTTTTAATCATTTCCAATTCTTCCCGTGTATTTATTAATTTCCTTTTACGCATTTGTCTTATTCTCATTATCTTCATTTCATCATGAACCCGTTCTATTCTTCCGGTTCTATCAATTGGTATCTTGTCAAATTTTTCTTGGGTCTTCGCTTGTAGTTTTCCTATTTGAGTAATTTTGGTCTCTACTTCCACTCTGAGTTGCATGATAGGTTCATCTGTCTTTTCCAGATCCACCTTAACTTCATTTATTTGCTGTCTTACCTCCACTTCAAAGCTATCAACTCCTTTGCTCCGTGTTTCATTGACAATTATAATACTTCCATTGATGACTTCCCTCAATGCTAGGCCTTGTTCATTGATGATTTGCCGCAACTCCTTATTATGGTTTTCAATTTTCTCATCCATTCGTTTGGTATTCTCCAGAATCTGCCTCAAACTCTCATCATTCCTGTCAAACCTTTCATTCATTTGTTTGATTAAATTTTCGCTCAAAATTTCGTTTTGTTTTCTTGAGTTTTCATTAATACTGTCTATTTTATTTTCCAGCTTTTCTGAATTTTCATTTATACTGTCTATCTTTTCATTGATTTGTCTAAAATCGGCCTTCAATCGTTCATTATTTTCCTTTATGGTTTGCCTTAAAAGTTCACTAGTACTTTCCTTAATACTATCTATTTTATTTTCCAGCTTTTCTGACCTTTCGTTTATACTGTCTATTTTTTCATTAGTTTGTCTATTATCTTCTTTGATTAATTCCCATAATTTTTGTAAATCTAGGCCTCCTCTGGCTTCCTCTTTATCTGGTTGGTCCCCTTGGGCATCTTCTTCCACTATTTCCGTTTCCGTATCCATAACTATTTCGGTTTCTTCTGTATCACCTGTCTGTTGATCCATTTCACTGTCCGTGACTAATTCTATTTCTTGTTCCTGTCCACCTTCTTCCTTCTCCTTCTCTTCTGCCCTCTTCTTCGATCTGCCTCTGGTATTAAGCATTCCTGTGCCTCTAATGGTTGCCTGCTCAAGTTAAGTAACAAATAATATGATTTTTTACTTAACTAAAGCCCACTCGTTGAGCGCCAATTTGTAATAAATTCTTGACTATGTGTTAAGAGGAGATGATGATGCCCCACGTTGTGAGCGTCAATTTGTAAAGAACTTAGATATCTCTCCTTAAAGCCTCACTGTTGTAAATCAATTTAGTAACGAACTACTTGTTAATTATGTGAGGACGTATGTTATAGTATATACTGCACGATGGAAACGTCAAATTGTAAAGAAATCTTGTCTATGGGTGTAATTAGTTATAAGATACTCCTGTGAAACAAACGCCAATTAATACGTTGCAGGTGTCAATTCGTAACAATTAGAATACTGTTACCTGGTTTAATTAATATGTTATTCATTAATATACCTTTCGGTTGTGACCGGTGAAACCCTCAGAACATAGATTATTAAGCCAACAAAATTAGAATTATGTTCCTGAATTTATAATGGTATTATTCTATAGACTTAACTTAGTTCTCAGTGGTTGTTTAATATGAGCAATATATATGAAGTATTTACTGAATGTAAGTGGTATTTGTTTCAACCCTAGTCACTCAATGATAAAAATTTCATTCAAATTTAGTATTAAAAAACCAGTTAGTTCAGCAATCTCCCGTCCCACCAGCTGCAAACTTTAAGCGCTGTTACTAGAAATAAGTGTACTTATAGGTTAGTTATTCGGAGTATTTGTATCAATCTGTTTATAAATTATTACACCAACTACATATAGTATTTTCTCTGCAATGACTAAAACGTTATCTCATACAACAAATGTACTTTATTTATTTTTCTCTGGTATTTAACAAGTTACGTTGTCTCAGACAAACAATAAGATGATCCAATCGACTATCCCAACATATATCGATTCTTAATTATTCAAACTCTAAAAACATATACTCTTGAAAATAATGACAAATAATTCTTATCCCAGGGTTCGTATAGTTCTTTGAACCATTAGTAAGGCCAGGTAAAACGCATAATTAAGGTTGTTCAATTTACAAAATAATATTATTTACTTAAAATACAGTGGAATGAAAATAAGTTGTTTTTTACCAAACCGACGAAACTTCGGCTGGCGGTGAACGTTTGTCAACAGTGTATCTGGCCAAAATGCGGGTTATCTCGTCTTCCTCCAGTGGAACTGCTCTGATTTTCAATAAAATTGATGATGGTGTGTACTTGGTAAATCCTCAGGAGATCTTCTGGCTTCTATTCTTCTTTTGCGGTCTTCACAAGTCTTGGTCCCAGTGAATTGGAATTAGGATCTCCGCTTCTGCTGCCAATGAAGGTTATTTCGTCCAACCGAGTCTTCTGTATTTCCAATAATCCCGTTAATTCAGGTTTTAACTCTTTACTGGTCTTCGATTTATAGCATGAAATGGTTTAATACCAAATTCAGCGGAATTATTTAGTGAATGAGGTGAGATGCTTTCAATTCTCTTTTATTGTATTCATTGATAATTTAGAGGGTTATTTAATTTGTATGATTCATTAAGATTCAAGTATAATTGTTTTGCAAAAATGCTTTTTCAATTTGGATATATATTTTCTTTATATTTATTCATATATTTTAAATATATCGGTCCATCTCAACCTAATAGCTTGTAACAATCAGAACGAATTAATCCAAAATCAACAACTTCTGCTATATCAGTTGCCCTTAACAACCACGTTTTTTATATATCCTTGAGCCGGCATTATAGAATATTACTACTTCTTTCCAATAAAATACTCCATGCTTGGATCAATATTAAATCACATAAAATTCTCCCCTAACCTTCCTTACTAAACAGTAAATGTTTTACCAGAGTTTCGTTGGACTGGGTTTACTAAAAAGGTATTAATTTCTTTTCACTAATGTGGAATTTAGGCCTATAGATTCATTTACAACCATTATAACATTATTTGGTTTTTTTAACTTAATTTTCTTTTTTACCTGACCTACTGTACAATTAATTATTGGTTACATAGTTAATTACATGAATTTTAATTTACTGGTGGTTATTTGTTTTTATATTAATTAACTGGTCCTGGAACCCTTTATTAATTTATGATATAATTGTCAGAACTACTTGTTAGACTTGAAACACTGGTCACACTCCTGATCCAGTTTATAAACATTAATTAGAACAACAGTATTTTTCAATTTTATACAATACTGACAACTTAGTACAGTGCCTAACATTGGTAACTATACTGGGTTGTATAAAGACAAATCTAATATAAATATAAACATAATTATTGATTAAGTATTATTATCAAACAACATCATTTCATTTTTTTAATATTTTCAACATACAATATAAATATTCTGTAGACCTTAACATGTCACAGTACAAAACAAACATTTCATTACATCCAGTCATTCATTGGTCTGGCTCTTTTACATTTAATATTAGTCATTGCCTCCTTTTTACTTGAGGTACTTCTCAAACACATGAACTATTGAACAACCTTAAGTCAGGGTATGGTCCTTGACCATATTTCATTCAATCTTTTATGTAACGTTGGGGAACCTCAACTATGTTACGTTACATAACACCCCCCCTTCGAAATAAGTTTATTTTGGTGTAAACAAAGTTTAGCAAGAAATAAACTCCTAACTTATATCTGGCCAATTGGTTTCCTATTTATAGTACTTTTATATTTCAGAATTATCCGTTATATTATTATCATTTCTTCGTTCCTTCTTAAAATCAATTATTTCCCAAGTTTAAATCTTATTTCTATAATCATTCTTGTGACATTCTTTATTAATTATACATTTTGGATCTGGTTTTATTTAATTCTCTATATTTATTTGTGAGTTTTCCCTCTAATATTTAATTTTCCTAAACCTCCCTAACATTATAACTGGAATCGAATCGGTGGTGCTCTATCGGCTAACCAATTACCGTCGTCCGTTACATACTTTCTGGGATCAGAGGAACATCATCTCTGCCCAGTTAAATGATTGCTGGAATATTCTACAGTCAATCTTCATTAATAAACCTCGTAAGGTAGTCATCATGTGACCTTCAATAAAATAATAAATAATAATCATATTCTAGGGATTATTCACTGTACTTTAACTCAGATCATATTATTTCTTCATATTAATTCTTCCTTCTATTATACACTTTTCTTCTCCAATACTTGGCTACTTTATTGACATTTATTAATTGGCTTTCTTACAGATAATTCTTAAATATTTGTTTTTTCTTTTCTTGTGATCCTTTTGACGGTTCCATTTTGGCTTCTTCATTCTCTTATCTTCATTGGCTCATATTACTTTATGATCAATACAGCTGGTTATGAGATTTTTGTTAGTACAATACATTACATTATTTAGTTATATTCTTCTGGCACAATCATTGTTATTTCTTTTTACATTCTAAATTACATTTCTCACTATTATGTTACATTAGATAAACTCATTTCGTCTTTTGGTTTTGATGATTTTTATTAGGTTGAATCAGTGTTATTTTTTTTTTTTATTCATATTAGTTTAAAGCAATTTCTTCTAAATTGTATAGTAAGGTGTTCTTACTTATTTTTCGACTTTGGTTGTTTTTTTTTTAATCAAAATTCTCTTTCTTATATACCTCATAAATTGTTTTCTTAGATACTTGTTTGTAAGTTGAGCTTACTTCATTTTTTTTTTTTTTTTGGGGGGTATTTATCCTCTTTATTTTAAATTATACTGTTTCTGAATAATTATTGAGTAAGTTGTTCTTACGTCCTTTGGAATTTTGGGTTTTTATTTACAATGGGTTGCTTGGTCCTGTATCCATAAAATCCGTCCCTTTTCATTATATTCTGTTTGGAATCTGTTTAACCGTGGTCCATTATTTCCTCTATACTGGTTGTTCGGGACTCTCTAGTGTATAGAGTTATTTCTGTCCTTGTGACATATCTCACTATCAGGTAGTTCCGCCATTTTGTTGTTATAAAACTTTCATTCATGCTGAAGTCTACCATCGTTTTTCGAGCTGATTCTTCTGCACAGTTTCTTAATTGTCCAAATGGTTCATACATAATTTCCAGAAGTCCTCCATGCTCTTTAGTTAGTTTTGGCCTTTTTGGTCCTTCTAGTCCATCTGGGAATTCAAGTGTGGTTCGTTTAAAGTTTCTCACTTGCCTTACTTCTCTGTTTTCCGTAATTGGTCTATTATGTAGCTGAACCAATCCCCTTTTAATCATTTCCAATTCTTCCCGTGTATTTATTAATTTCCTTTTACGCATTTGTCTTATTCTCATTATCTTCATTTCATCATGAACCCGTTCTATTCTTCCGGTTCTATCAATTGGTATCTTGTCAAATTTTTCTTGGGTCTTCGCTTGTAGTTTTCCTATTTGAGTAATTTTGGTCTCTACTTCCACTCTGAGTTGCATGATAGGTTCATCTGTCTTTTCCAGATCCACCTTAACTTCATTTATTTGCTGTCTTACCTCCACTTCAAAGCTATCAACTCCTTTGCTCCGTGTTTCATTGACAATTATAATACTTCCATTGATGACTTCCCTCAATGCTAGGCCTTGTTCATTGATGATTTGCCGCAACTCCTTATTATGGTTTTCAATTTTCTCATCCATTCGTTTGGTATTCTCCAGAATCTGCCTCAAACTCTCATCATTCCTGTCAAACCTTTCATTCATTTGTTTGATTAAATTTTCGCTCAAAATTTCGTTTTGTTTTCTTGAGTTTTCATTAATACTGTCTATTTTATTTTCCAGCTTTTCTGAATTTTCATTTATACTGTCTATCTTTTCATTGATTTGTCTAAAATCGGCCTTCAATCGTTCATTATTTTCCTTTATGGTTTGCCTTAAAAGTTCACTAGTACTTTCCTTAATACTATCTATTTTATTTTCCAGCTTTTCTGACCTTTCGTTTATACTGTCTATTTTTTCATTAGTTTGTCTATTATCTTCTTTGATTAATTCCCATAATTTTTGTAAATC
Source organism: Magicicada septendecula (assembly GCA_034769895.1). Lineage (NCBI taxonomy): Eukaryota > Metazoa > Arthropoda > Insecta > Hemiptera > Cicadidae > Magicicada > Magicicada septendecula. Next base: position 336,939,841 of record CM068367.1, on the reverse strand, counting down.
TAGGCCTCCTCTGCCTTCCTCTTTATCTGGTTGGTCCCCTTGGGCATCTTCTTCCACTATTTCCGTTTCCGTATCCATAACTATTTCGGTTTCTTCTGTATCACCTGTCTGTTGATCCATTTCACTGTCCGTGACTAATTCTATTTCTTGTTCCTGTCCACCTTCTTCCTTCTCCTTCTCTTCTGCCCTCTTCTTCGATCTGCCTCTGGTATTAAGAATTCCTGTGCCTCTAATGGTTGCCTGCTCAAGTTAAGTAACAAATAATATGATTTTTTACTTAACTAAAGCCCACTCGTTGAGCGCCAATTTGTAATAAATTCTTGACTATGTGTTAAGAGGAGATGATGATGCCCCACGTTGTGAGCGTCAATTTGTAAAGAACTTAGATATCTCTCCTTAAAGCCTCACTGTTGTAAATCAATTTAGTAACGAACTACTTGTTAATTATGTGAGGACGTATGTTATAGTATATACTGCACGATGGAAACGTCAAATTGTAAAGAAATCTTGTCTATGGGTGTAATTAGTTATAAGATACTCCTGTGAAACAAACGCCAATTAATACGTTGCAGGTGTCAATTCGTAACAATTAGAATACTGTTACCTGGTTTAATTAATATGTTATTCATTAATATACCTTTCGGTTGTGACCGGTGAAACCCTCAGAACATAGATTATTAAGCCAACAAAATTAGAATTATGTTCCTGAATTTATAATGGTATTATTCTATAGACTTAACTTAGTTCTCAGTGGTTGTTTAATATGAGCAATATATATGAAGTATTTACTGAATGTAAGTGGTATTTGTTTCAACCCTAGTCACTCAATGATAAAAATTTCATTCAAATTTAGTATTAAAAAACCAGTTAGTTCAGCAATCTCCCGTCCCACCAGCTGCAAACTTTAAGCGCTGTTACTAGAAATAAGTGTACTTATAGGTTAGTTATTCGGAGTATTTGTATCAATCTGTTTATAAATTATTACACCAACTACATATAGTATTTTCTCTGCAATGACTAAAACGTTATCTCATACAACAAATGTACTTTATTTATTTTTCTCTGGTATTTAACAAGTTACGTTGTCTCAGACAAACAATAAGATGATCCAATCGACTATCCCAACATATATCGATTCTTAATTATTCAAACTCTAAAAACATATACTCTTGAAAATAATGACAAATAATTCTTATCCCAGGGTTCGTATAGTTCTTTGAACCATTAGTAAGGCCAGGTAAAACGCATAATTAAGGTTGTTCAATTTACAAAATAATATTATTTACTTAAAATACAGTGGAATGAAAATAAGTTGTTTTTTACCAAACCGACGAAACTTCGGCTGGCGGTGAACGTTTGTCAACAGTGTATCTGGCCAAAATGCGGGTTATCTCGTCTTCCTCCAGTGGAACTGCTCTGATTTTCAATAAAATTGATGATGGTGTGTACTTGGTAAATCCTCAGGAGATCTTCTGGCTTCTATTCTTCTTTTGCGGTCTTCACAAGTCTTGGTCCCAGTGAATTGGAATTAGGATCTCCGCTTCTGCTGCCAATGAAGGTTATTTCGTCCAACCGAGTCTTCTGTATTTCCAATAATCCCGTTAATTCAGGTTTTAACTCTTTACTGGTCTTCGATTTATAGCATGAAATGGTTTAATACCAAATTCAGCGGAATTATTTAGTGAATGAGGTGAGATGCTTTCAATTCTCTTTTATTGTATTCATTGATAATTTAGAGGGTTATTTAATTTGTATGATTCATTAACATTCAAGTATAATTGTTTTGCAAAAATGCTTTTTCAATTTGGATATATATTTTCTTTATATTTATTCATATATTTTAAATATATCGGTCCATCTCAACCTAATAGCTTGTAACAATCAGAACGAATTAATCCAAAATCAACAACTTCTGCTATATCAGTTGCCCTTAACAACCACGTTTTTTATATATCCTTGAGCCGGCATTATAGAATATTACTACTTCTTTCCAATAAAATACTCCATGCTTGGATCAATATTAAATCACATAAAATTCTCCCCTAACCTTCCTTACTAAACAGTAAATGTTTTACCAGAGTTTCGTTGGACTGGGTTTACTAAAAAGGTATTAATTTCTTTTCACTAATGTGGAATTTAGGCCTATAGATTCATTTACAACCATTATAACATTATTTGGTTTTTTTAACTTAATTTTCTTTTTTACCTGACCTACTGTACAATTAATTATTGGTTACATAGTTAATTACATGAATTTTAATTTACTGGTGGTTATTTGTTTTTATATTAATTAACTGGTCCTGGAACCCTTTATTAATTTATGATATAATTGTCAGAACTACTTGTTAGACTTGAAACACTGGTCACACTCCTGATCCAGTTTATAAACATTAATTAGAACAACAGTATTTTTCAATTTTATACAATACTGACAACTTAGTACAGTGCCTAACATTGGTAACTATACTGGGTTGTATAAAGACAAATCTAATATAAATATAAACATAATTATTGATTAAGTATTATTATCAAACAACATCATTTCATTTTTTTAATATTTTCAACATACAATATAAATATTCTGTAGACCTTAACATGTCACAGTACAAAACAAACATTTCATTACATCCAGTCATTCATTGGTCTGGCTCTTTTACATTTAATATTAGTCATTGCCTCCTTTTTACTTGAGGTACTTCTCAAACACATGAACTATTGAACAACCTTAAGTCAGGGTATGGTCCTTGACCATATTTCATTCAATCTTTTATGTAACGTTGGGGAACCTCAACTATGTTACGTTACATAACACCCCCCCTTCGAAATAAGTTTATTTTGGTGTAAACAAAGTTTAGCAAGAAATAAACTCCTAACTTATATCTGGCCAATTGGTTTCCTATTTATAGTACTTTTATATTTCAGAATTATCCGTTATATTATTATCATTTCTTCGTTCCTTCTTAAAATCAATTATTTCCCAAGTTTAAATCTTATTTCTATAATCATTCTTGTGACATTCTTTATTAATTATACATTTTGGATCTGGTTTTATTTAATTCTCTATATTTATTTGTGAGTTTTCCCTCTAATATTTAATTTTCCTAAACCTCCCTAACATTATAACTGGAATCGAATCGGTGGTGCTCTATCGGCTAACCAATTACCGTCGTCCGTTACATACTTTCTGGGATCAGAGGAACATCATCTCTGCCCAGTTAAATGATTGCTGGAATATTCTACAGTCAATCTTCATTAATAAACCTCGTAAGGTAGTCATCATGTGACCTTCAATAAAATAATAAATAATAATCATATTGTAGGGATTATTCACTGTACTTTAACTCAGATCATATTATTTCTTCATATTAATTCTTCCTTCTATTATACACTTTTCTTCTCCAATACTTGGCTACTTTATTGACATTTATTAATTGGCTTTCTTACAGATAATTCTTAAATATTTGTTTTTTCTTTTCTTGTGATCCTTTTGACGGTTCCATTTTGGCTTCTTCATTCTCTTATCTTCATTGGCTCATATTACTTTATGATCAATACAGCTGGTTATGAGATTTTTGTTAGTACAATACATTACATTATTTAGTTATATTCTTCTGGCACAATCATTGTTATTTCTTTTTACATTCTAAATTACATTTCTCACTATTATGTTACATTAGATAAACTCATTTCGTCTTTTGGTTTTGATGATTTTTATTAGGTTGAATCAGTGTTATTTTTTTTTTTTATTCATATTAGTTTAAAGCAATTTCTTCTAAATTGTATAGTAAGGTGTTCTTACTTATTTTTCGACTTTGGTTGTTTTTTTTTTAATCAAAATTCTCTTTCTTATATACCTCATAAATTGTTTTCTTAGATACTTGTTTGTAAGTTGAGCTTACTTCATTTTTTTTTTTTTTTTGGGGGGTATTTATCCTCTTTATTTTAAATTATACTGTTTCTGAATAATTATTGAGTAAGTTGTTCTTACGTCCTTTGGAATTTTGGGTTTTTATTTACAATGGGTTGCTTGGTCCTGTATCCATAAAATCCGTCCCTTTTCATTATATTCTGTTTAACCGTGGTCCATTATTTCCTCTATACTGGTTGTTCGGGACTCTCTAGTGTATAGAGTTATTTCTGTCCTTGTGACATATCTCACTATCAGGTAGTTCCGCCATTTTGTTGTTATAAAACTTTCATTCATGCTGAAGTCTACCATCGTTTTTCGAGCTGATTCTTCTGCACAGTTTCTTAATTGTCCAAATGGTTCATACATAATTTCCAGAAGTCCTCCATGCTCTTTAGTTAGTTTTGGCCTTTTTGGTCCTTCTAGTCCATCTGGGAATTCAAGTGTGGTTCGTTTAAAGTTTCTCACTTGCCTTACTTCTCTGTTTTCCGTAATTGGTCTATTATGTAGCTGAACCAATCCCCTTTTAATCATTTCCAATTCTTCCCGTGTATTTATTAATTTCCTTTTACACATTTGTCTTATTCTCATTATCTTCATTTCATCATGAACCCGTTCTATTCTTCCGGTTCTATCAATTGGTATCTTGTCAAATTTTTCTTGGGTCTTCGCTTGTAGTTTTCCTATTTGAGTAATTTTGGTCTCTACTTCCACTCTGAGTTGCATGATAGGTTCATCTGTCTTTTCCAGATCCACCTTAACTTCATTTATTTGCTGTCTTACCTCCACTTCAAAGCTATCAACTCCTTTGCTCCGTGTTTCATTGACAATTATAATACTTCCATTGATGACTTCCCTCAATGCTAGGCCTTGTTCATTGATGATTTGCCGCAACTCCTTATTATGGTTTTCAATTTTCTCATCCATTCGTTTGGTATTCTCCAGAATCTGCCTCAAACTCTCATCATTCCTGTCAAACCTTTCATTCATTTGTTTGATTAAATTTTCGCTCAAAATTTCGTTTTGTTTTCTTGAGTTTTCATTAATACTGTCTATTTTATTTTCCAGCTTTTCTGAATTTTCATTTATACTGTCTATCTTTTCATTGATTTGTCTAAAATCGGCCTTCAATCGTTCATTATTTTCCTTTATGGTTTGCCTTAAAAGTTCACTAGTACTTTCCTTAATACTATCTATTTTATTTTCCAGCTTTTCTGACCTTTCGTTTATACTGTCTATTTTTTCATTAGTTTGTCTATTATCTTCTTTGATTAATTCCCATAATTTTTGTAAATCTAGGCCTCCTCTGGCTTCCTCTTTATCTGGTTGGTCCCCTTGGGCATCTTCTTCCACTATTTCCGTTTCCGTATCCATAACTATTTCGGTTTCTTCTGTATCACCTGTCTGTTGATCCATTTCACTGTCCGTGACTAATTCTATTTCTTGTTCCTGTCCACCTTCTTCCTTCTCCTTCTCTTCTGCCCTCTTCTTCGATCTGCCTCTGGTATTAAGCATTCCTGTGCCTCTAATGGTTGCCTGCTCAAGTTAAGTAACAAATAATATGATTTTTTACTTAACTAAAGCCCACTCGTTGAGCGCCAATTTGTAATAAATTCTTGACTATGTGTTAAGAGGAGATGATGATGCCCCACGTTGTGAGCGTCAATTTGTAAAGAACTTAGATATCTCTCCTTAAAGCCTCACTGTTGTAAATCAATTTAGTAACGAACTACTTGTTAATTATGTGAGGACGTATGTTATAGTATATACTGCACGATGGAAACGTCAAATTGTAAAGAAATCTTGTCTATGGGTGTAATTAGTTATAAGATACTCCTGTGAAACAAACGCCAATTAATACGTTGCAGGTGTCAATTCGTAACAATTAGAATACTGTTACCTGGTTTAATTAATATGTTATTCATTAATATACCTTTCGGTTGTGACCGGTGAAACCCTCAGAACATAGATTATTAAGCCAACAAAATTAGAATTATGTTCCTGAATTTATAATGGTATTATTCTATAGACTTAACTTAGTTCTCAGTGGTTGTTTAATATGAGCAATATATATGAAGTATTTACTGAATGTAAGTGGTATTTGTTTCAACCCTAGTCACTCAATGATAAAAATTTCATTCAAATTTAGTATTAAAAAACCAGTTAGTTCAGCAATCTCCCGTCCCACCAGCTGCAAACTTTAAGCGCTGTTACTAGAAATAAGTGTACTTATAGGTTAGTTATTCGGAGTATTTGTATCAATCTGTTTATAAATTATTACACCAACTACATATAGTATTTTCTCTGCAATGACTAAAACGTTATCTCATACAACAAATGTACTTTATTTATTTTTCTCTGGTATTTAACAAGTTACGTTGTCTCAGACAAACAATAAGACGATCCAATCGACTATCCCAACATATATCGATTCTTAATTATTCAAACTCTAAAAACATATACTCTTGAAAATAATGACAAATAATTCTTATCCCAGGGTTCGTATAGTTCTTTGAACCATTAGTAAGGCCAGGTAAAACGCATAATTAAGGTTGTTCAATTTACAAAATAATATTATTTACTTAAAATACAGTGGAATGAAAATAAGTTGTTTTTTACCAAACCGACGAAACTTCGGCTGGCGGTGAACGTTTGTCAACAGTGTATCTGGCCAAAATGCGGGTTATCTCGTCTTCCTCCAGTGGAACTGCTCTGATTTTCAATAAAATTGATGATGGTGTGTACTTGGTAAATCCTCAGGAGATCTTCTGGCTTCTATTCTTCTTTTGCGGTCTTCACAAGTCTTGGTCCCAGTGAATTGGAATTAGGATCTCCGCTTCTGCTGCCAATGAAGGTTATTTCGTCCAACCGAGTCTTCTGTATTTCCAATAATCCCGTTAATTCAGGTTTTAACTCTTTACTGGTCTTCGATTTATAGCATGAAATGGTTTAATACCAAATTCAGCGGAATTATTTAGTGAATGAGGTGAGATGCTTTCAATTCTCTTTTATTGTATTCATTGATAATTTAGAGGGTTATTTAATTTGTATGATTCATTAACATTCAAGTATAATTGTTTTGCAAAAATGCTTTTTCAATTTGGATATATATTTTCTTTATATTTATTCATATATTTTAAATATATCGGTCCATCTCAACCTAATAGCTTGTAACAATCAGAACGAATTAATCCAAAATCAACAACTTCTGCTATATCAGTTGCCCTTAACAACCACGTTTTTTATATATCCTTGAGCCGGCATTATAGAATATTACTACTTCTTTCCAATAAAATACTCCATGCTTGGATCAATATTAAATCACATAAAATTCTCCCCTAACCTTCCTTACTAAACAGTAAATGTTTTACCAGAGTTTCGTTGGACTGGGTTTACTAAAAAGGTATTAATTTCTTTTCACTAATGTGGAATTTAGGCCTATAGATTCATTTACAACCATTATAACATTATTTGGTTTTTTTAACTTAATTTTCTTTTTTACCTGACCTACTGTACAATTAATTATTGGTTACATAGTTAATTACATGAATTTTAATTTACTGGTGGTTATTTGTTTTTATATTAATTAACTGGTCCTGGAACCCTTTATTAATTTATGATATAATTGTCAGAACTACTTGTTAGACTTGAAACACTGGTCACACTCCTGATCCAGTTTATAAACATTAATTAGAACAACAGTATTTTTCAATTTTATACAATACTGACAACTTAGTACAGTGCCTAACATTGGTAACTATACTGGGTTGTATAAAGACAAATCTAATATAAATATAAACATAATTATTGATTAAGTATTATTATCAAACAACATCATTTCATTTTTTTAATATTTTCAACATACAATATAAATATTCTGTAGACCTTAACATGTCACAGTACAAAACAAACATTTCATTACATCCAGTCATTCATTGGTCTGGCTCTTTTACATTTAATATTAGTCATTGCCTCCTTTTTACTTGAGGTACTTCTCAAACACATGAACTATTGAACAACCTTAAGTCAGGGTATGGTCCTTGACCATATTTCATTCAATCTTTTATGTAACGTTGGGGAACCTCAACTATGTTACGTTACATAACACCCCCCCTTCGAAATAAGTTTATTTTGGTGTAAACAAAGTTTAGCAAGAAATAAACTCCTAACTTATATCTGGCCAATTGGTTTCCTATTTATAGTACTTTTATATTTCAGAATTATCCGTTATATTATTATCATTTCTTCGTTCCTTCTTAAAATCAATTATTTCCCAAGTTTAAATCTTATTTCTATAATCATTCTTGTGACATTCTTTATTAATTATACATTTTGGATCTGGTTTTATTTAATTCTCTATATTTATTTGTGAGTTTTCCCTCTAATATTTAATTTTCCTAAACCTCCCTAACATTATAACTGGAATCGAATCGGTGGTGCTCTATCGGCTAACCAATTACCGTCGTCCGTTACATACTTTCTGGGATCAGAGGAACATCATCTCTGCCCAGTTAAATGATTGCTGGAATATTCTACAGTCAATCTTCATTAATAAACCTCGTAAGGTAGTCATCATGTGACCTTCAATAAAATAATAAATAATAATCATATTCTAGGGATTATTCACTGTACTTTAACTCAGATCATATTATTTCTTCATATTAATTCTTCCTTCTATTATACACTTTTCTTCTCCAATACTTGGCTACTTTATTGACATTTATTAATTGGCTTTCTTACAGATAATTCTTAAATATTTGTTTTTTCTTTTCTTGTGATCCTTTTGACGGTTCCATTTTGGCTTCTTCATTCTCTTATCTTCATTGGCTCATATTACTTTATGATCAATACAGCTGGTTATGAGATTTTTGTTAGTACAATACATTACATTATTTAGTTATATTCTTCTGGCACAATCATTGTTATTTCTTTTTACATTCTAAATTACATTTCTCACTATTATGTTACATTAGATAAACTCATTTCGTCTTTTGGTTTTGATGATTTTTATTAGGTTGAATCAGTGTTATTTTTTTTTTTTATTCATATTAGTTTAAAGCAATTTCTTCTAAATTGTATAGTAAGGTGTTCTTACTTATTTTTCGACTTTGGTTGTTTTTTTTTTAATCAAAATTCTCTTTCTTATATACCTCATAAATTGTTTTCTTAGATACTTGTTTGTAAGTTGAGCTTACTTCATTTTTTTTTTTTTTTTGGGGGGTATTTATCCTCTTTATTTTAAATTATACTGTTTCTGAATAATTATTGAGTAAGTTGTTCTTACGTCCTTTGGAATTTTGGGTTTTTATTTACAATGGGTTGCTTGGTCCTGTATCCATAAAATCCGTCCCTTTTCATTATATTCTGTTTGGAATCTGTTTAACCGTGGTCCATTATTTCCTCTATACTGGTTGTTCGGGACTCTCTAGTGTATAGAGTTATTTCTGTCCTTGTGACATATCTCACTATCAGGTAGTTCCGCCATTTTGTTGTTATAAAACTTTCATTCATGCTGAAGTCTACCATCGTTTTTCGAGCTGATTCTTCTGCACAGTTTCTTAATTGTCCAAATGGTTCATACATAATTTCCAGAAGTCCTCCATGCTCTTTAGTTAGTTTTGGCCTTTTTGGTCCTTCTAGTCCATCTGGGAATTCAAGTGTGGTTCGTTTAAAGTTTCTCACTTGCCTTACTTCTCTGTTTTCCGTAATTGGTCTATTATGTAGCTGAACCAATCCCCTTTTAATCATTTCCAATTCTTCCCGTGTATTTATTAATTTCCTTTTACGCATTTGTCTTATTCTCATTATCTTCATTTCATCATGAACCCGTTCTATTCTTCCGGTTCTATCAATTGGTATCTTGTCAAATTTTTCTTGGGTCTTCGCTTGTAGTTTTCCTATTTGAGTAATTTTGGTCTCTACTTCCACTCTGAGTTGCATGATAGGTTCATCTGTCTTTTCCAGATCCACCTTAACTTCATTTATTTGCTGTCTTACCTCCACTTCAAAGCTATCAACTCCTTTGCTCCGTGTTTCATTGACAATTATAATACTTCCATTGATGACTTCCCTCAATGCTAGGCCTTGTTCATTGATGATTTGCCGCAACTCCTTATTATGGTTTTCAATTTTCTCATCCATTCGTTTGGTATTCTCCAGAATCTGCCTCAAACTCTCATCATTCCTGTCAAACCTTTCATTCATTTGTTTGATTAAATTTTCGCTCAAAATTTCGTTTTGTTTTCTTGAGTTTTCATTAATACTGTCTATTTTATTTTCCAGCTTTTCTGAATTTTCATTTATACTGTCTATCTTTTCATTGATTTGTCTAAAATCGGCCTTCAATCGTTCATTATTTTCCTTTATGGTTTGCCTTAAAAGTTCACTAGTACTTTCCTTAATACTATCTATTTTATTTTCCAGCTTTTCTGACCTTTCGTTTATACTGTCTATTTTTTCATTAGTTTGTCTATTATCTTCTTTGATTAATTCCCATAATTTTTGTAAATCTAGGCCTCCTCTGCCTTCCTCTTTATCTGGTTGGTCCCCTTGGGCATCTTCTTCCACTATTTCCGTTTCCGTATCCATAACTATTTCGGTTTCTTCTGTATCACCTGTCTGTTGATCCATTTCACTGTCCGTGACTAATTCTATTTCTTGTTCCTGTCCACCTTCTTCCTTCTCCTTCTCTTCTGCCCTCTTCTTCGATCTGCCTCTGGTATTAAGCATTCCTGTGCCTCTAATGGTTGCCTGCTCAAGTTAAGTAACAAATAATATGATTTTTTACTTAACTAAAGCCCACTCGTTGAGCGCCAATTTGTAATAAATTCTTGACTATGTGTTAAGAGGAGATGATGATGCCCCACGTTGTGAGCGTCAATTTGTAAAGAACTTAGATATCTCTCCTTAAAGCCTCACTGTTGTAAATCAATTTAGTAACGAACTACTTGTTAATTATGTGAGGACGTATGTTATAGTATATACTGCACGATGGAAACGTCAAATTGTAAAGAAATCTTGTCTATGGGTGTAATTAGTTATAAGATACTCCTGTGAAACAAACGCCAATTAATACGTTGCAGGTGTCAATTCGTAACAATTAGAATACTGTTACCTGGTTTAATTAATATGTTATTCATTAATATACCTTTCGGTTGTGACCGGTGAAACCCTCAGAACATAGATTATTAAGCCAACAAAATTAGAATTATGTTCCTGAATTTATAATGGTATTATTCTATAGACTTAACTTAGTTCTCAGTGGTTGTTTAATATGAGCAATATATATGAAGTATTTACTGAATGTAAGTGGTATTTGTTTCAACCCTAGTCACTCAATGATAAAAATTTCATTCAAATTTAGTATTAAAAAACCAGTTAGTTCAGCAATCTCCCGTCCCACCAGCTGCAAACTTTAAGCGCTGTTACTAGAAATAAGTGTACTTATAGGTTAGTTATTCGGAGTATTTGTATCAATCTGTTTATAAATTATTACACCAACTACATATAGTATTTTCTCTGCAATGACTAAAACGTTATCTCATACAACAAATGTACTTTATTTATTTTTCTCTGGTATTTAACAAGTTACGTTGTCTCAGACAAACAATAAGATGATCCAATCGACTATCCCAACATATATCGATTCTTAATTATTCAAACTCTAAAAACATATACTCTTGAAAATAATGACAAATAATTCTTATCCCAGGGTTCGTATAGTTCTTTGAACCATTAGTAAGGCCAGGTAAAACGCATAATTAAGGTTGTTCAATTTACAAAATAATATTATTTACTTAAAATACAGTGGAATGAAAATAAGTTGTTTTTTACCAAACCGACGAAACTTCGGCTGGCGGTGAACGTTTGTCAACAGTGTATCTGGCCAAAATGCGGGTTATCTCGTCTTCCTCCAGTGGAACTGCTCTGATTTTCAATAAAATTGATGATGGTGTGTACTTGGTAAATCCTCAGGAGATCTTCTGGCTTCTATTCTTCTTTTGCGGTCTTCACAAGTCTTGGTCCCAGTGAATTGGAATTAGGATCTCCGCTTCTGCTGCCAATGAAGGTTATTTCGTCCAACCGAGTCTTCTGTATTTCCAATAATCCCGTTAATTCAGGTTTTAACTCTTTACTGGTCTTCGATTTATAGCATGAAATGGTTTAATACCAAATTCAGCGGAATTATTTAGTGAATGAGGTGAGATGCTTTCAATTCTCTTTTATTGTATTCATTGATAATTTAGAGGGTTATTTAATTTGTATGATTCATTAACATTCAAGTATAATTGTTTTGCAAAAATGCTTTTTCAATTTGGATATATATTTTCTTTATATTTATTCATATATTTTAAATATATCGGTCCATCTCAACCTAATAGCTTGTAACAATCAGAACGAATTAATCCAAAATCAACAACTTCTGCTATATCAGTTGCCCTTAACAACCACGTTTTTTATATATCCTTGAGCCGGCATTATAGAATATTACTACTTCTTTCCAATAAAATACTCCATGCTTGGATCAATATTAAATCACATAAAATTCTCCCCTAACCTTCCTTACTAAACAGTAAATGTTTTACCAGAGTTTCGTTGGACTGGGTTTACTAAAAAGGTATTAATTTCTTTTCACTAATGTGGAATTTAGGCCTATAGATTCATTTACAACCATTATAACATTATTTGGTTTTTTTAACTTAATTTTCTTTTTTACCTGACCTACTGTACAATTAATTATTGGTTACATAGTTAATTACATGAATTTTAATTTACTGGTGGTTATTTGTTTTTATATTAATTAACTGGTCCTGGAACCCTTTATTAATTTATGATATAATTGTCAGAACTACTTGTTAGACTTGAAACACTGGTCACACTCCTGATCCAGTTTATAAACATTAATTAGAACAACAGTATTTTTCAATTTTATACAATACTGACAACTTAGTACAGTGCCTAACATTGGTAACTATACTGGGTTGTATAAAGACAAATCTAATATAAATATAAACATAATTATTGATTAAGTATTATTATCAAACAACATCATTTCATTTTTTTAATATTTTCAACATACAATATAAATATTCTGTAGACCTTAACATGTCACAGTACAAAACAAACATTTCATTACATCCAGTCATTCATTGGTCTGGCTCTTTTACATTTAATATTAGTCATTGCCTCCTTTTTACTTGAGGTACTTCTCAAACACATGAACTATTGAACAACCTTAAGTCAGGGTATGGTCCTTGACCATATTTCATTCAATCTTTTATGTAACGTTGGGGAACCTCAACTATGTTACGTTACATAACACCCCCCCTTCGAAATAAGTTTATTTTGGTGTAAACAAAGTTTAGCAAGAAATAAACTCCTAACTTATATCTGGCCAATTGGTTTCCTATTTATAGTACTTTTATATTTCAGAATTATCCGTTATATTATTATCATTTCTTCGTTCCTTCTTAAAATCAATTATTTCCCAAGTTTAAATCTTATTTCTATAATCATTCTTGTGACATTCTTTATTAATTATACATTTTGGATCTGGTTTTATTTAATTCTCTATATTTATTTGTGAGTTTTCCCTCTAATATTTAATTTTCCTAAACCTCCCTAACATTATAACTGGAATCGAATCGGTGGTGCTCTATCGGCTAACCAATTACCGTCGTCCGTTACATACTTTCTGGGATCAGAGGAACATCATCTCTGCCCAGTTAAATGATTGCTGGAATATTCTACAGTCAATCTTCATTAATAAACCTCGTAAGGTAGTCATCATGTGACCTTCAATAAAATAATAAATAATAATCATATTGTAGGGATTATTCACTGTACTTTAACTCAGATCATATTATTTCTTCATATTAATTCTTCCTTCTATTATACACTTTTCTTCTCCAATACTTGGCTACTTTATTGACATTTATTAATTGGCTTTCTTACAGATAATTCTTAAATATTTGTTTTTTCTTTTCTTGTGATCCTTTTGACGGTTCCATTTTGGCTTCTTCATTCTCTTATCTTCATTGGCTCATATTACTTTATGATCAATACAGCTGGTTATGAGATTTTTGTTAGTACAATACATTACATTATTTAGTTATATTCTTCTGGCACAATCATTGTTATTTCTTTTTACATTCTAAATTACATTTCTCACTATTATGTTACATTAGATAAACTCATTTCGTCTTTTGGTTTTGATGATTTTTATTAGGTTGAATCAGTGTTATTTTTTTTTTTTTTCATATTAGTTTAAAGCAATTTCTTCTAAATTGTATAGTAAGGTGTTCTTACTTATTTTTCGACTTTGGTTGTTTTTTTTTTAATCAAAATTCTCTTTCTTATATACCTCATAAATTGTTTTCTTAGATACTTGTTTGTAAGTTGAGCTTACTTCATTTTTTTTTTTTTTTTGGGGGGTATTTATCCTCTTTATTTTAAATTATACTGTTTCTGAATAATTATTGAGTAAGTTGTTCTTACGTCCTTTGGAATTTTGGGTTTTTATTTACAATGGGTTGCTTGGTCCTGTATCCATAAAATCCGTCCCTTTTCATTATATTCTGTTTAACCGTGGTCCATTATTTCCTCTATACTGGTTGTTCGGGACTCTCTAGTGTATAGAGTTATTTCTGTCCTTGTGACATATCTCACTATCAGGTAGTTCCGCCATTTTGTTGTTATAAAACTTTCATTCATGCTGAAGTCTACCATCGTTTTTCGAGCTGATTCTTCTGCACAGTTTCTTAATTGTCCAAATGGTTCATACATAATTTCCAGAAGTCCTCCATGCTCTTTAGTTAGTTTTGGCCTTTTTGGTCCTTCTAGTCCATCTGGGAATTCAAGTGTGGTTCGTTTAAAGTTTCTCACTTGCCTTACTTCTCTGTTTTCCGTAATTGGTCTATTATGTAGCTGAACCAATCCCCTTTTAATCATTTCCAATTCTTCCCGTGTATTTATTAATTTCCTTTTACACATTTGTCTTATTCTCATTATCTTCATTTCATCATGAACCCGTTCTATTCTTCCGGTTCTATCAATTGGTATCTTGTCAAATTTTTCTTGGGTCTTCGCTTGTAGTTTTCCTATTTGAGTAATTTTGGTCTCTACTTCCACTCTGAGTTGCATGATAGGTTCATCTGTCTTTTCCAGATCCACCTTAACTTCATTTATTTGCTGTCTTACCTCCACTTCAAAGCTATCAACTCCTTTGCTCCGTGTTTCATTGACAATTATAATACTTCCATTGATGACTTCCCTCAATGCTAGGCCTTGTTCATTGATGATTTGCCGCAACTCCTTATTATGGTTTTCAATTTTCTCATCCATTCGTTTGGTATTCTCCAGAATCTGCCTCAAACTCTCATCATTCCTGTCAAACCTTTCATTCATTTGTTTGATTAAATTTTCGCTCAAAATTTCGTTTTGTTTTCTTGAGTTTTCATTAATACTGTCTATTTTATTTTCCAGCTTTTCTGAATTTTCATTTATACTGTCTATCTTTTCATTGATTTGTCTAAAATCGGCCTTCAATCGTTCATTATTTTCCTTTATGGTTTGCCTTAAAAGTTCACTAGTACTTTCCTTAATACTATCTATTTTATTTTCCAGCTTTTCTGACCTTTCGTTTATACTGTCTATTTTTTCATTAGTTTGTCTATTATCTTCTTTGATTAATTCCCATAATTTTTGTAAATCTAGGCCTCCTCTGGCTTCCTCTTTATCTGGTTGGTCCCCTTGGGCATCTTCTTCCACTATTTCCGTTTCCGTATCCATAACTATTTCGGTTTCTTCTGTATCACCTGTCTGTTGATCCATTTCACTGTCCGTGACTAATTCTATTTCTTGTTCCTGTCCACCTTCTTCCTTCTCCTTCTCTTCTGCCCTCTTCTTCGATCTGCCTCTGGTATTAAGCATTCCTGTGCCTCTAATGGTTGCCTGCTCAAGTTAAGTAACAAATAATATGATTTTTTACTTAACTAAAGCCCACTCGTTGAGCGCCAATTTGTAATAAATTCTTGACTATGTGTTAAGAGGAGATGATGATGCCCCACGTTGTGAGCGTCAATTTGTAAAGAACTTAGATATCTCTCCTTAAAGCCTCACTGTTGTAAATCAATTTAGTAACGAACTACTTGTTAATTATGTGAGGACGTATGTTATAGTATATACTGCACGATGGAAACGTCAAATTGTAAAGAAATCTTGTCTATGGGTGTAATTAGTTATAAGATACTCCTGTGAAACAAACGCCAATTAATACGTTGCAGGTGTCAATTCGTAACAATTAGAATACTGTTACCTGGTTTAATTAATATGTTATTCATTAATATACCTTTCGGTTGTGACCGGTGAAACCCTCAGAACATAGATTATTAAGCCAACAAAATTAGAATTATGTTCCTGAATTTATAATGGTATTATTCTATAGACTTAACTTAGTTCTCAGTGGTTGTTTAATATGAGCAATATATATGAAGTATTTACTGAATGTAAGTGGTATTTGTTTCAACCCTAGTCACTCAATGATAAAAATTTCATTCAAATTTAGTATTAAAAAACCAGTTAGTTCAGCAATCTCCCGTCCCACCAGCTGCAAACTTTAAGCGCTGTTACTAGAAATAAGTGTACTTATAGGTTAGTTATTCGGAGTATTTGTATCAATCTGTTTATAAATTATTACACCAACTACATATAGTATTTTCTCTGCAATGACTAAAACGTTATCTCATACAACAAATGTACTTTATTTATTTTTCTCTGGTATTTAACAAGTTACGTTGTCTCAGACAAACAATAAGACGATCCAATCGACTATCCCAACATATATCGATTCTTAATTATTCAAACTCTAAAAACATATACTCTTGAAAATAATGACAAATAATTCTTATCCCAGGGTTCGTATAGTTCTTTGAACCATTAGTAAGGCCAGGTAAAACGCATAATTAAGGTTGTTCAATTTACAAAATAATATTATTTACTTAAAATACAGTGGAATGAAAATAAGTTGTTTTTTACCAAACCGACGAAACTTCGGCTGGCGGTGAACGTTTGTCAACAGTGTATCTGGCCAAAATGCGGGTTATCTCGTCTTCCTCCAGTGGAACTGCTCTGATTTTCAATAAAATTGATGATGGTGTGTACTTGGTAAATCCTCAGGAGATCTTCTGGCTTCTATTCTTCTTTTGCGGTCTTCACAAGTCTTGGTCCCAGTGAATTGGAATTAGGATCTCCGCTTCTGCTGCCAATGAAGGTTATTTCGTCCAACCGAGTCTTCTGTATTTCCAATAATCCCGTTAATTCAGGTTTTAACTCTTTACTGGTCTTCGATTTATAGCATGAAATGGTTTAATACCAAATTCAGCGGAATTATTTAGTGAATGAGGTGAGATGCTTTCAATTCTCTTTTATTGTATTCATTGATAATTTAGAGGGTTATTTAATTTGTATGATTCATTAACATTCAAGTATAATTGTTTTGCAAAAATGCTTTTTCAATTTGGATATATATTTTCTTTATATTTATTCATATATTTTAAATATATCGGTCCATCTCAACCTAATAGCTTGTAACAATCAGAACGAATTAATCCAAAATCAACAACTTCTGCTATATCAGTTGCCCTTAACAACCACGTTTTTTATATATCCTTGAGCCGGCATTATAGAATATTACTACTTCTTTCCAATAAAATACTCCATGCTTGGATCAATATTAAATCACATAAAATTCTCCCCTAACCTTCCTTACTAAACAGTAAATGTTTTACCAGAGTTTCGTTGGACTGGGTTTACTAAAAAGGTATTAATTTCTTTTCACTAATGTGGAATTTAGGCCTATAGATTCATTTACAACCATTATAACATTATTTGGTTTTTTTAACTTAATTTTCTTTTTTACCTGACCTACTGTACAATTAATTATTGGTTACATAGTTAATTACATGAATTTTAATTTACTGGTGGTTATTTGTTTTTATATTAATTAACTGGTCCTGGAACCCTTTATTAATTTATGATATAATTGTCAGAACTACTTGTTAGACTTGAAACACTGGTCACACTCCTGATCCAGTTTATAAACATTAATTAGAACAACAGTATTTTTCAATTTTATACAATACTGACAACTTAGTACAGTGCCTAACATTGGTAACTATACTGGGTTGTATAAAGACAAATCTAATATAAATATAAACATAATTATTGATTAAGTATTATTATCAAACAACATCATTTCATTTTTTTAACATTTTCAACATACAATATAAATATTCTGTAGACCTTAACATGTCACAGTACAAAACAAACATTTCATTACATCCAGTCATTCATTGGTCTGGCTCTTTTACATTTAATATTAGTCATTGCCTCCTTTTTACTTGAGGTACTTCTCAAACACATGAACTATTGAACAACCTTAAGTCAGGGTATGGTCCTTGACCATATTTCATTCAATCTTTTATGTAACGTTGGGGAACCTCAACTATGTTACGTTACATAACACCCCCCCTTCGAAATAAGTTTATTTTGGTGTAAACAAAGTTTAGCAAGAAATAAACTCCTAACTTATATCTGGCCAATTGGTTTCCTATTTATAGTACTTTTATATTTCAGAATTATCCGTTATATTATTATCATTTCTTTGTTCCTTCTTAAAATCAGTTATTTCCCAAGTTTAAATCTTATTTCTATAATCATTCTTGTGACATTCTTTATTAATTATACATTTTGGATCTGGTTTTATTTAATTCTCTATATTTATTTGTGAGTTTTCCCTCTAATATTTAATTTTCCTAAACCTCCCTAACATTATAACTGGAATCGAATCGGTGGTGCTCTATCGGCTAACCAATTACCGTCGTCCGTTACATACTTTCTGGGATCAGAGGAACATCATCTCTGCCCAGTTAAATGATTGCTGGAATATTCTACAGTCAATCTTCATTAATAAACCTCGTAAGGTAGTCATCATGTGACCTTCAATAAAATAATAAATAATAATCATATTCTAGGGATTATTCACTGTACTTTAACTCAGATCATATTATTTCTTCATATTAATTCTTCCTTCTATTATACACTTTTCTTCTCCAATACTTGGCTACTTTATTGACATTTATTAATTGGCTTTCTTACAGATAATTCTTAAATATTTGTTTTTTCTTTTCTTGTGATCCTTTTGACGGTTCCATTTTGGCTTCTTCATTCTCTTATCTTCATTGGCTCATATTACTTTATGATCAATACAGCTGGTTATGAGATTTTTGTTAGTACAATACATTACATTATTTAGTTATATTCTTCTGGCACAATCATTGTTATTTCTTTTTACATTCTAAATTACATTTCTCACTATTATGTTACATTAGATAAACTCATTTCGTCTTTTGGTTTTGATGATTTTTATTAGGTTGAATCAGTGTTATTTTTTTTTTTTATTCATATTAGTTTAAAGCAATTTCTTCTAAATTGTATAGTAAGGTGTTCTTACTTATTTTTCGACTTTGGTTGTTTTTTTTTTAATCAAAATTCTCTTTCTTATATACCTCATAAATTGTTTTCTTAGATACTTGTTTGTAAGTTGAGCTTACTTCATTTTTTTTTTTTTTTTGGGGGGTATTTATCCTCTTTATTTTAAATTATACTGTTTCTGAATAATTATTGAGTAAGTTGTTCTTACGTCCTTTGGAATTTTGGGTTTTTATTTACAATGGGTTGCTTGGTCCTGTATCCATAAAATCCGTCCCTTTTCATTATATTCTGTTTAACCGTGGTCCATTATTTCCTCTATACTGGTTGTTCGGGACTCTCTAGTGTATAGAGTTATTTCTGTCCTTGTGACATATCTCACTATCAGGTAGTTCCGCCATTTTGTTGTTATAAAACTTTCATTCATGCTGAAGTCTACCATCGTTTTTCGAGCTGATTCTTCTGCACAGTTTCTTAATTGTCCAAATGGTTCATACATAATTTCCAGAAGTCCTCCATGCTCTTTAGTTAGTTTTGGCCTTTTTGGTCCTTCTAGTCCATCTGGGAATTCAAGTGTGGTTCGTTTAAAGTTTCTCACTTGCCTTACTTCTCTGTTTTCCGTAATTGGTCTATTATGTAGCTGAACCAATCCCCTTTTAATCATTTCCAATTCTTCCCGTGTATTTATTAATTTCCTTTTACACATTTGTCTTATTCTCATTATCTTCATTTCATCATGAACCCGTTCTATTCTTCCGGTTCTATCAATTGGTATCTTGTCAAATTTTTCGTTTGTAGTTTTCCTATTTGAGTAATTTTGGTCTCTACTTCCACTCTGAGTTGCATGATAGGTTCATCTGTCTTTTCCAGATCCACCTTAACTTCATTTATTTGCTGTCTTACCTCCACTTCAAAGCTATCAACTCCTTTGCTCCGTGTTTCATTGACAATTATAATACTTCCATTGATGACTTCCCTCAATGCTAGGCCTTGTTCATTGATGATTTGCCGCAACTCCTTATTATGGTTTTCAATTTTCTCATCCATTCGTTTGGTATTCTCCAGAATCTGCCTCAAACTCTCATCATTCCTGTCAAACCTTTCATTCATTTGTTTGATTAAATTTTCGCTCAAAATTTCGTTTTGTTTTCTTGAGTTTTCATTAATACTGTCTATTTTATTTTCCAGCTTTTCTGAATTTTCATTTATACTGTCTATCTTTTCATTGATTTGTCTAAAATCGGCCTTCAATCGTTCATTATTTTCCTTTATGGTTTGCCTTAAAAGTTCACTAGTACTTTCCTTAATACTATCTATTTTATTTTCCAGCTTTTCTGACCTTTCGTTTATACTGTCTATTTTTTCATTAGTTTGTCTATTATCTTCTTTGATTAATTCCCATAATTTTTGTAAATCTAGGCCTCCTCTGGCTTCCTCTTTATCTGGTTGGTCCCCTTGGGCATCTTCTTCCACTATTTCCGTTTCCGTATCCATAACTATTTCGGTTTCTTCTGTATCACCTGTCTGTTGATCCATTTCACTGTCCGTGACTAATTCTATTTCTTGTTCCTGTCCACCTTCTTCCTTCTCCTTCTCTTCTGCCCTCTTCTTCGATCTGCCTCTGGTATTAAGCATTCCTGTGCCTCTAATGGTTGCCTGCTCAAGTTAAGTAACAAATAATATGATTTTTTACTTAACTAAAGCCCACTCGTTGAGCGCCAATTTGTAATAAATTCTTGACTATGTGTTAAGAGGAGATGATGATGCCCCACGTTGTGAGCGTCAATTTGTAAAGAACTTAGATATCTCTCCTTAAAGCCTCACTGTTGTAAATCAATTTAGTAACGAACTACTTGTTAATTATGTGAGGACGTATGTTATAGTATATACTGCACGATGGAAACGTCAAATTGTAAAGAAATCTTGTCTATGGGTGTAATTAGTTATAAGATACTCCTGTGAAACAAACGCCAATTAATACGTTGCAGGTGTCAATTCGTAACAATTAGAATACTGTTACCTGGTTTAATTAATATGTTATTCATTAATATACCTTTCGGTTGTGACCGGTGAAACCCTCAGAACATAGATTATTAAGCCAACAAAATTAGAATTATGTTCCTGAATTTATAATGGTATTATTCTATAGACTTAACTTAGTTCTCAGTGGTTGTTTAATATGAGCAATATATATGAAGTATTTACTGAATGTAAGTGGTATTTGTTTCAACCCTAGTCACTCAATGATAAAAATTTCATTCAAATTTAGTATTAAAAAACCAGTTAGTTCAGCAATCTCCCGTCCCACCAGCTGCAAACTTTAAGCGCTGTTACTAGAAATAAGTGTACTTATAGGTTAGTTATTCGGAGTATTTGTATCAATCTGTTTATAAATTATTACACCAACTACATATAGTATTTTCTCTGCAATGACTAAAACGTTATCTCATACAACAAATGTACTTTATTTATTTTTCTCTGGTATTTAACAAGTTACGTTGTCTCAGACAAACAATAAGACGATCCAATCGACTATCCCAACATATATCGATTCTTAATTATTCAAACTCTAAAAACATATACTCTTGAAAATAATGACAAATAATTCTTATCCCAGGGTTCGTATAGTTCTTTGAACCATTAGTAAGGCCAGGTAAAACGCATAATTAAGGTTGTTCAATTTACAAAATAATATTATTTACTTAAAATACAGTGGAATGAAAATAAGTTGTTTTTTACCAAACCGACGAAACTTCGGCTGGCGGTGAACGTTTGTCAACAGTGTATCTGGCCAAAATGCGGGTTATCTCGTCTTCCTCCAGTGGAACTGCTCTGATTTTCAATAAAATTGATGATGGTGTGTACTTGGTAAATCCTCAGGAGATCTTCTGGCTTCTATTCTTCTTTTGCGGTCTTCACAAGTCTTGGTCCCAGTGAATTGGAATTAGGATCTCCGCTTCTGCTGCCAATGAAGGTTATTTCGTCCAACCGAGTCTTCTGTATTTCCAATAATCCCGTTAATTCAGGTTTTAACTCTTTACTGGTCTTCGATTTATAGCATGAAATGGTTTAATACCAAATTCAGCGGAATTATTTAGTGAATGAGGTGAGATGCTTTCAATTCTCTTTTATTGTATTCATTGATAATTTAGAGGGTTATTTAATTTGTATGATTCATTAACATTCAAGTATAATTGTTTTGCAAAAATGCTTTTTCAATTTGGATATATATTTTCTTTATATTTATTCATATATTTTAAATATATCGGTCCATCTCAACCTAATAGCTTGTAACAATCAGAACGAATTAATCCAAAATCAACAACTTCTGCTATATCAGTTGCCCTTAACAACCACGTTTTTTATATATCCTTGAGCCGGCATTATAGAATATTACTACTTCTTTCCAATAAAATACTCCATGCTTGGATCAATATTAAATCACATAAAATTCTCCCCTAACCTTCCTTACTAAACAGTAAATGTTTTACCAGAGTTTCGTTGGACTGGGTTTACTAAAAAGGTATTAATTTCTTTTCACTAATGTGGAATTTAGGCCTATAGATTCATTTACAACCATTATAACATTATTTGGTTTTTTTAACTTAATTTTCTTTTTTACCTGACCTACTGTACAATTAATTATTGGTTACATAGTTAATTACATGAATTTTAATTTACTGGTGGTTATTTGTTTTTATATTAATTAACTGGTCCTGGAACCCTTTATTAATTTATGATATAATTGTCAGAACTACTTGTTAGACTTGAAACACTGGTCACACTCCTGATCCAGTTTATAAACATTAATTAGAACAACAGTATTTTTCAATTTTATACAATACTGACAACTTAGTACAGTGCCTAACATTGGTAACTATACTGGGTTGTATAAAGACAAATCTAATATAAATATAAACATAATTATTGATTAAGTATTATTATCAAACAACATCATTTCATTTTTTTAACATTTTCAACATACAATATAAATATTCTGTAGACCTTAACATGTCACAGTACAAAACAAACATTTCATTACATCCAGTCATTCATTGGTCTGGCTCTTTTACATTTAATATTAGTCATTGCCTCCTTTTTACTTGAGGTACTTCTCAAACACATGAACTATTGAACAACCTTAAGTCAGGGTATGGTCCTTGACCATATTTCATTCAATCTTTTATGTAACGTTGGGGAACCTCAACTATGTTACGTTACATAACACCCCCCCCTTCGAAATAAGTTTATTTTGGTGTAAACAAAGTTTAGCAAGAAATAAACTCCTAACTTATATCTGGCCAATTGGTTTCCTATTTATAGTACTTTTATATTTCAGAATTATCCGTTATATTATTATCATTTCTTTGTTCCTTCTTAAAATCAGTTATTTCCCAAGTTTAAATCTTATTTCTATAATCATTCTTGTGACATTCTTTATTAATTATACATTTTGGATCTGGTTTTATTTAATTCTCTATATTTATTTGTGAGTTTTCCCTCTAATATTTAATTTTCCTAAACCTCCCTAACATTATAACTGGAATCGAATCGGTGGTGCTCTATCGGCTAACCAATTACCGTCGTCCGTTACATACTTTCTGGGATCAGAGGAACATCATCTCTGCCCAGTTAAATGATTGCTGGAATATTCTACAGTCAATCTTCATTAATAAACCTCGTAAGGTAGTCATCATGTGACCTTCAATAAAATAATAAATAATAATCATATTCTAGGGATTATTCACTGTACTTTAACTCAGATCATATTATTTCTTCATATTAATTCTTCCTTCTATTATACACTTTTCTTCTCCAATACTTGGCTACTTTATTGACATTTATTAATTGGCTTTCTTACAGATAATTCTTAAATATTTGTTTTTTCTTTTCTTGTGATCCTTTTGACGGTTCCATTTTGGCTTCTTCATTCTCTTATCTTCATTGGCTCATATTACTTTATGATCAATACAGCTGGTTATGAGATTTTTGTTAGTACAATACATTACATTATTTAGTTATATTCTTCTGGCACAATCATTGTTATTTCTTTTTACATTCTAAATTACATTTCTCACTATTATGTTACATTAGATAAACTCATTTCGTCTTTTGGTTTTGATGATTTTTATTAGGTTGAATCAGTGTTATTTTTTTTTTTATTCATATTAGTTTAAAGCAATTTCTTCTAAATTGTATAGTAAGGTGTTCTTACTTATTTTTCGACTTTGGTTGTTTTTTTTTTAATCAAAATTCTCTTTCTTATATACCTCATAAATTGTTTTCTTAGATACTTGTTTGTAAGTTGAGCTTACTTCATTTTTTTTTTTTTTTTGGGGGGTATTTATCCTCTTTATTTTAAATTATACTGTTTCTGAATAATTATTGAGTAAGTTGTTCTTACGTCCTTTGGAATTTTGGGTTTTTATTTACAATGGGTTGCTTGGTCCTGTATCCATAAAATCCGTCCCTTTTCATTATATTCTGTTTAACCGTGGTCCATTATTTCCTCTATACTGGTTGTTCGGGACTCTCTAGTGTATAGAGTTATTTCTGTCCTTGTGACATATCTCACTATCAGGTAGTTCCGCCATTTTGTTGTTATAAAACTTTCATTCATGCTGAAGTCTACCATCGTTTTTCGAGCTGATTCTTCTGCACAGTTTCTTAATTGTCCAAATGGTTCATACATAATTTCCAGAAGTCCTCCATGCTCTTTAGTTAGTTTTGGCCTTTTTGGTCCTTCTAGTCCATCTGGGAATTCAAGTGTGGTTCGTTTAAAGTTTCTCACTTGCCTTACTTCTCTGTTTTCCGTAATTGGTCTATTATGTAGCTGAACCAATCCCCTTTTAATCATTTCCAATTCTTCCCGTGTATTTATTAATTTCCTTTTACACATTTGTCTTATTCTCATTATCTTCATTTCATCATGAACCCGTTCTATTCTTCCGGTTCTATCAATTGGTATCTTGTCAAATTTTTCGTTTGTAGTTTTCCTATTTGAGTAATTTTGGTCTCTACTTCCACTCTGAGTTGCATGATAGGTTCATCTGTCTTTTCCAGATCCACCTTAACTTCATTTATTTGCTGTCTTACCTCCACTTCAAAGCTATCAACTCCTTTGCTCCGTGTTTCATTGACAATTATAATACTTCCATTGATGACTTCCCTCAATGCTAGGCCTTGTTCATTGATGATTTGCCGCAACTCCTTATTATGGTTTTCAATTTTCTCATCCATTCGTTTGGTATTCTCCAGAATCTGCCTCAAACTCTCATCATTCCTGTCAAACCTTTCATTCATTTGTTTGATTAAATTTTCGCTCAAAATTTCGTTTTGTTTTCTTGAGTTTTCATTAATACTGTCTATTTTATTTTCCAGCTTTTCTGAATTTTCATTTATACTGTCTATCTTTTCATTGATTTGTCTAAAATCGGCCTTCAATCGTTCATTATTTTCCTTTATGGTTTGCCTTAAAAGTTCACTAGTACTTTCCTTAATACTATCTATTTTATTTTCCAGCTTTTCTGACCTTTCGTTTATACTGTCTATTTTTTCATTAGTTTGTCTATTATCTTCTTTGATTAATTCCCATAATTTTTGTAAATCTAGGCCTCCTCTGGCTTCCTCTGTATCTGGTTGGTCCCCTTGGGCAT
This sequence comes from Magicicada septendecula, assembly GCA_034769895.1. NCBI lineage: Eukaryota > Metazoa > Arthropoda > Insecta > Hemiptera > Cicadidae > Magicicada > Magicicada septendecula. Next base: position 336,913,789 of record CM068367.1, on the reverse strand, counting down.
CTTCTTCCACTATTTCCGTTTCCGTATCCATAACTATTTCGGTTTCTTCTGTATCACCTGTCTGTTGATCCATTTCACTGTCCGTGACTAATTCTATTTCTTGTTCCTGTCCACCTTCTTCCTTCTCCTTCTCTTCTGCCCTCTTCTTCGATCTGCCTCTGGTATTAAGCATTCCTGTGCCTCTAATGGTTGCCTGCTCAAGTTAAGTAACAAATAATATGATTTTTTACTTAACTAAAGCCCACTCGTTGAGCGCCAATTTGTAATAAATTCTTGACTATGTGTTAAGAGGAGATGATGATGCCCCACGTTGTGAGCGTCAATTTGTAAAGAACTTAGATATCTCTCCTTAAAGCCTCACTGTTGTAAATCAATTTAGTAACGAACTACTTGTTAATTATGTGAGGACGTATGTTATAGTATATACTGCACGATGGAAATGTCAAATTGTAAAGAAATCTTGTCTATGGGTGTAATTAGTTATAAGATACTCCTGTGAAACAAACGCCAATTAATACGTTGCAGGTGTCAATTCGTAACAATTAGAATACTGTTACCTGGTTTAATTAATATGTTATTCATTAATATACCTTTCGGTTGTGACCGGTGAAACCCTCAGAACATAGATTATTAAGCCAACAAAATTAGAATTATGTTCCTGAATTTATAATGGTATTATTCTATAGACTTAACTTAGTTCTCAGTGGTTGTTTAATATGAGCAATATATATGAAGTATTTACTGAATGTAAGTGGTATTTGTTTCAACCCTAGTCACTCAATGATAAAAATTTCATTCAAATTTAGTATTAAAAAACCAGTTAGTTCAGCAATCTCCCGTCCCACCAGCTGCAAACTTTAAGCGCTGTTACTAGAAATAAGTGTACTTATAGGTTAGTTATTCGGAGTATTTGTATCAATCTGTTTATAAATTACTACACCAACTACATATAGTATTTTCTCTGCAATGACTAAAACGTTATCTCATACAACAAATGTACTTTATTTATTTTTCTCTGGTATTTAACAAGTTACGTTGTCTCAGACAAACAATAAGACGATCCAATCGACTATCCCAACATATATCGATTCTTAATTATTCAAACTCTAAAAACATATACTCTTGAAAATAATGACAAATAATTCTTATCCCAGGGTTCGTATAGTTCTTTGAACCATTAGTAAGGCCAGGTAAAACGCATAATTAAGGTTGTTCAATTTACAAAATAATATTATTTACTTAAAATACAGTGGAATGAAAATAAGTTGTTTTTTACCAAACCGACGAAACTTCGGCTGGCGGTGAACGTTTGTCAACAGTGTATCTGGCCAAAATGCGGGTTATCTCGTCTTCCTCCAGTGGAACTGCTCTGATTTTCAATAAAATTGATGATGGTGTGTACTTGGTAAATCCTCAGGAGATCTTCTGGCTTCTATTCTTCTTTTGCGGTCTTCACAAGTCTTGGTCCCAGTGAATTGGAATTAGGATCTCCGCTTCTGCTGCCAATGAAGGTTATTTCGTCCAACCGAGTCTTCTGTATTTCCAATAATCCCGTTAATTCAGGTTTTAACTCTTTACTGGTCTTCGATTTATAGCATGAAATGGTTTAATACCAAATTCAGCGGAATTATTTAGTGAATGAGGTGAGATGCTTTCAATTCTCTTTTATTGTATTCATTGATAATTTAGAGGGTTATTTAATTTGTATGATTCATTAACATTCAAGTATAATTGTTTTGCAAAAATGCTTTTTCAATTTGGATATATATTTTCTTTATATTTATTCATATATTTTAAATATATCGGTCCATCTCAACCTAATAGCTTGTAACAATCAGAACGAATTAATCCAAAATCAACAACTTCTGCTAATCAGTTGCCCTTAACAACCACGTTTTTTATATATCCTTGAGCCGGCATTATAGAATATTACTACTTCTTTCCAATAAAATACTCCATGCTTGGATCAATATTAAATCACATAAAATTCTCCCCTAACCTTCCTTACTAAACAGTAAATGTTTTACCAGAGTTTCGTTGGACTGGGTTTACTAAAAAGGTATTAATTTCTTTTCACTAATGTGGAATTTAGGCCTATAGATTCATTTACAACCATTATAACATTATTTGGTTTTTTTAACTTAATTTTCTTTTTTACCTGACCTACTGTACAATTAATTATTGGTTACATAGTTAATTACATGAATTTTAATTTACTGGTGGTTATTTGTTTTTATATTAATTAACTGGTCCTGGAACCCTTTATTAATTTATGATATAATTGTCAGAACTACTTGTTAGACTTGAAACACTGGTCACACTCCTGATCCAGTTTATAAACATTAATTAGAACAACAGTATTTTTCAATTTTATACAATACTGACAACTTAGTACAGTGCCTAACATTGGTAACTATACTGGGTTGTATAAAGACAAATCTAATATAAATATAAACATAATTATTGATTAAGTATTATTATCAAACAACATCATTTCATTTTTTTAACATTTTCAACATACAATATAAATATTCTGTAGACCTTAACATGTCACAGTACAAAACAAACATTTCATTACATCCAGTCATTCATTGGTCTGGCTCTTTTACATTTAATATTAGTCATTGCCTCCTTTTTACTTGAGGTACTTCTCAAACACATGAACTATTGAACAACCTTAAGTCAGGGTATGGTCCTTGACCATATTTCATTCAATCTTTTATGTAACGTTGGGGAACCTCAACTATGTTACGTTACATAACACCCCCCCTTCGAAATAAGTTTATTTTGGTGTAAACAAAGTTTAGCAAGAAATAAACTCCTAACTTATATCTGGCCAATTGGTTTCCTATTTATAGTACTTTTATATTTCAGAATTATCCGTTATATTATTATCATTTCTTCGTTCCTTCTTAAAATCAATTATTTCCCAAGTTTAAATCTTATTTCTATAATCATTCTTGTGACATTCTTTATTAATTATACATTTTGGATCTGGTTTTATTTAATTCTCTATATTTATTTGTGAGTTTTCCCTCTAATATTTAATTTTCCTAAACCTCCCTAACATTATAACTGGAATCGAATCGGTGGTGCTCTATCGGCTAACCAATTACCGTCGTCCGTTACATACTTTCTGGGATCAGAGGAACATCATCTCTGCCCAGTTAAATGATTGCTGGAATATTCTACAGTCAATCTTCATTAATAAACCTCGTAAGGTAGTCATCATGTGACCTTCAATAAAATAATAAATAATAATCATATTCTAGGGATTATTCACTGTACTTTAACTCAGATCATATTATTTCTTCATATTAATTCTTCCTTCTATTATACACTTTTCTTCTCCAATACTTGGCTACTTTATTGACATTTATTAATTGGCTTTCTTACAGATAATTCTTAAATATTTGTTTTTTCTTTTCTTGTGATCCTTTTGACGGTTCCATTTTGGCTTCTTCATTCTCTTATCTTCATTGGCTCATATTACTTTATGATCAATACAGCTGGTTATGAGATTTTTGTTAGTACAATACATTACATTATTTAGTTATATTCTTCTGGCACAATCATTGTTATTTCTTTTTACATTCTAAATTACATTTCTCACTATTATGTTACATTAGATAAACTCATTTCGTCTTTTGGTTTTGATGATTTTTATTAGGTTGAATCAGTGTTATTTTTTTTTTTTATTCATATTAGTTTAAAGCAATTTCTTCTAAATTGTATAGTAAGGTGTTCTTACTTATTTTTCGACTTTGGTTGTTTTTTTTTTAATCAAAATTCTCTTTCTTATATACCTCATAAATTGTTTTCTTAGATACTTGTTTGTAAGTTGAGCTTACTTCATTTTTTTTTTTTTTTGGGGGGGGGGTATTTATCCTCTTTATTTTAAATTATACTGTTTCTGAATAATTATTGAGTAAGTTGTTCTTACGTCCTTTGGAATTTTGGGTTTTTATTTACAATGGGTTGCTTGGTCCTGTATCCATAAAATCCGTCCCTTTTCATTATATTCTGTTTAACCGTGGTCCATTATTTCCTCTATACTGGTTGTTCGGGACTCTCTAGTGTATAGAGTTATTTCTGTCCTTGTGACATATCTCACTATCAGGTAGTTCCGCCATTTTGTTGTTATAAAACTTTCATTCATGCTGAAGTCTACCATCGTTTTTCGAGCTGATTCTTCTGCACAGTTTCTTAATTGTCCAAATGGTTCATACATAATTTCCAGAAGTCCTCCATGCTCTTTAGTTAGTTTTGGCCTTTTTGGTCCTTCTAGTCCATCTGGGAATTCAAGTGTGGTTCGTTTAAAGTTTCTCACTTGCCTTACTTCTCTGTTTTCCGTAATTGGTCTATTATGTAGCTGAACCAATCCCCTTTTAATCATTTCCAATTCTTCCCGTGTATTTATTAATTTCCTTTTACACATTTGTCTTATTCTCATTATCTTCATTTCATCATGAACCCGTTCTATTCTTCCGGTTCTATCAATTGGTATCTTGTCAAATTTTTCTTGGGTCTTCGCTTGTAGTTTTCCTATTTGAGTAATTTTGGTCTCTACTTCCACTCTGAGTTGCATGATAGGTTCATCTGTCTTTTCCAGATCCACCTTAACTTCATTTATTTGCTGTCTTACCTCCACTTCAAAGCTATCAACTCCTTTGCTCCGTGTTTCATTGACAATTATAATACTTCCATTGATGACTTCCCTCAATGCTAGGCCTTGTTCATTGATGATTTGCCGCAACTCCTTATTATGGTTTTCAATTTTCTCATCCATTCGTTTGGTATTCTCCAGAATCTGCCTCAAACTCTCATCATTCCTGTCAAACCTTTCATTCATTTGTTTGATTAAATTTTCGCTCAAAATTTCGTTTTGTTTTCTTGAGTTTTCATTAATACTGTCTATTTTATTTTCCAGCTTTTCTGAATTTTCATTTATACTGTCTATCTTTTCATTGATTTGTCTAAAATCGGCCTTCAATCGTTCATTATTTTCCTTTATGGTTTGCCTTAAAAGTTCACTAGTACTTTCCTTAATACTATCTATTTTATTTTCCAGCTTTTCTGACCTTTCGTTTATACTGTCTATTTTTTCATTAGTTTGTCTATTATCTTCTTTGATTAATTCCCATAATTTTTGTAAATCTAGGCCTCCTCTGGCTTCCTCTTTATCTGGTTGGTCCCCTTGGGCATCTTCTTCCACTATTTCCGTTTCCGTATCCATAACTATTTCGGTTTCTTCTGTATCACCTGTCTGTTGATCCATTTCACTGTCCGTGACTAATTCTATTTCTTGTTCCTGTCCACCTTCTTCCTTCTCCTTCTCTTCTGCCCTCTTCTTCGATCTGCCTCTGGTATTAAGCATTCCTGTGCCTCTAATGGTTGCCTGCTCAAGTTAAGTAACAAATAATATGATTTTTTACTTAACTAAAGCCCACTCGTTGAGCGCCAATTTGTAATAAATTCTTGACTATGTGTTAAGAGGAGATGATGATGCCCCACGTTGTGAGCGTCAATTTGTAAAGAACTTAGATATCTCTCCTTAAAGCCTCACTGTTGTAAATCAATTTAGTAACGAACTACTTGTTAACTATGTGAGGACGTATGTTATAGTATATACTGCACGATGGAAACGTCAAATTGTAAAGAAATCTTGTCTATGGGTGTAATTAGTTATAAGATACTCCTGTGAAACAAACGCCAATTAATACGTTGCAGGTGTCAATTCGTAACAATTAGAATACTGTTACCTGGTTTAATTAATATGTTATTCATTAATATACCTTTCGGTTGTGACCGGTGAAACCCTCAGAACATAGATTATTAAGCCAACAAAATTAGAATTATGTTCCTGAATTTATAATGGTATTATTCTATAGACTTAACTTAGTTCTCAGTGGTTGTTTAATATGAGCAATATATATGAAGTATTTACTGAATGTAAGTGGTATTTGTTTCAACCCTAGTCACTCAATGATAAAAATTTCATTCAAATTTAGTATTAAAAAACCAGTTAGTTCAGCAATCTCCCGTCCCACCAGCTGCAAACTTTAAGCGCTGTTACTAGAAATAAGTGTACTTATAGGTTAGTTATTCGGAGTATTTGTATCAATCTGTTTATAAATTATTACACCAACTACATATAGTATTTTCTCTGCAATGACTAAAACGTTATCTCATACAACAAATGTACTTTATTTATTTTTCTCTGGTATTTAACAAGTTACGTTGTCTCAGACAAACAATAAGACGATCCAATCGACTATCCCAACATATATCGATTCTTAATTATTCAAACTCTAAAAACATATACTCTTGAAAATAATGACAAATAATTCTTATCCCAGGGTTCGTATAGTTCTTTGAACCATTAGTAAGGCCAGGTAAAACGCATAATTAAGGTTGTTCAATTTACAAAATAATATTATTTACTTAAAATACAGTGGAATGAAAATAAGTTGTTTTTTACCAAACCGACGAAACTTCGGCTGGCGGTGAACGTTTGTCAACAGTGTATCTGGCCAAAATGCGGGTTATCTCGTCTTCCTCCAGTGGAACTGCTCTGATTTTCAATAAAATTGATGATGGTGTGTACTTGGTAAATCCTCAGGAGATCTTCTGGCTTCTATTCTTCTTTTGCGGTCTTCACAAGTCTTGGTCCCAGTGAATTGGAATTAGGATCTCCGCTTCTGCTGCCAATGAAGGTTATTTCGTCCAACCGAGTCTTCTGTATTTCCAATAATCCCGTTAATTCAGGTTTTAACTCTTTACTGGTCTTCGATTTATAGCATGAAATGGTTTAATACCAAATTCAGCGGAATTATTTAGTGAATGAGGTGAGATGCTTTCAATTCTCTTTTATTGTATTCATTGATAATTTAGAGGGTTATTTAATTTGTATGATTCATTAAGATTCAAGTATAATTGTTTTGCAAAAATGCTTTTTCAATTTGGATATATATTTTCTTTATATTTATTCATATATTTTAAATATATCGGTCCATCTCAACCTAATAGCTTGTAACAATCAGAACGAATTAATCCAAAATCAACAACTTCTGCTATATCAGTTGCCCTTAACAACCACGTTTTTTATATATCCTTGAGCCGGTATTATAGAATATTACTACTTCTTTCCAATAAAATACTCCATGCTTGGATCAATATTAAATCACATAAAATTCTCCCCTAACCTTCCTTACTAAACAGTAAATGTTTTACCAGAGTTTCGTTGGACTGGGTTTACTAAAAAGGTATTAATTTCTTTTCACTAATGTGGAATTTAGGCCTATAGATTCATTTACAACCATTATAACATTATTTGGTTTTTTTAACTTAATTTTCTTTTTTACCTGACCTACTGTACAATTAATTATTGGTTACATAGTTAATTACATGAATTTTAATTTACTGGTGGTTATTTGTTTTTATATTAATTAACTGGTCCTGGAACCCTTTATTAATTTATGATATAATTGTCAGAACTACTTGTTAGACTTGAAACACTGGTCACACTCCTGATCCAGTTTATAAACATTAATTAGAACAACAGTATTTTTCAATTTTATACAATACTGACAACTTAGTACAGTGCCTAACATTGGTAACTATACTGGGTTGTATAAAGACAAATCTAATATAAATATAAACATAATTATTGATTAAGTATTATTATCAAACAACATCATTTCATTTTTTTAACATTTTCAACATACAATATAAATATTCTGTAGACCTTAACATGTCACAGTACAAAACAAACATTTCATTACATCCAGTCATTCATTGGTCTGGCTCTTTTACATTTAATATTAGTCATTGCCTCCTTTTTACTTGAGGTACTTCTCAAACACATGAACTATTGAACAACCTTAAGTCAGGGTATGGTCCTTGACCATATTTCATTCAATCTTTTATGTAACGTTGGGGAACCTCAACTATGTTACGTTACATAACACCCCCCCTTCGAAATAAGTTTATTTTGGTGTAAACAAAGTTTAGCAAGAAATAAACTCCTAACTTATATCTGGCCAATTGGTTTCCTATTTATAGTACTTTTATATTTCAGAATTATCCGTTATATTATTATCATTTCTTCGTTCCTTCTTAAAATCAATTATTTCCCAAGTTTAAATCTTATTTCTATAATCATTCTTGTGACATTCTTTATTAATTATACATTTTGGATCTGGTTTTATTTAATTCTCTATATTTATTTGTGAGTTTTCCCTCTAATATTTAATTTTCCTAAACCTCCCTAACATTATAACTGGAATCGAATCGGTGGTGCTCTATCGGCTAACCAATTACCGTCGTCCGTTACATACTTTCTGGGATCAGAGGAACATCATCTCTGCCCAGTTAAATGATTGCTGGAATATTCTACAGTCAATCTTCATTAATAAACCTCGTAAGGTAGTCATCATGTGACCTTCAATAAAATAATAAATAATAATCATATTCTAGGGATTATTCACTGTACTTTAACTCAGATCATATTATTTCTTCATATTAATTCTTCCTTCTATTATACACTTTTCTTCTCCAATACTTGGCTACTTTATTGACATTTATTAATTGGCTTTCTTACAGATAATTCTTAAATATTTGTTTTTTCTTTTCTTGTGATCCTTTTGACGGTTCCATTTTGGCTTCTTCATTCTCTTATCTTCATTGGCTCATATTACTTTATGATCAATACAGCTGGTTATGAGATTTTTGTTAGTACAATACATTACATTATTTAGTTATATTCTTCTGGCACAATCATTGTTATTTCTTTTTACATTCTAAATTACATTTCTCACTATTATGTTACATTAGATAAACTCATTTCGTCTTTTGGTTTTGATGATTTTTATTAGGTTGAATCAGTGTTATTTTTTTTTTTTATTCATATTAGTTTAAAGCAATTTCTTCTAAATTGTATAGTAAGGTGTTCTTACTTATTTTTCGACTTTGGTTGTTTTTTTTTTAATCAAAATTCTCTTTCTTATATACCTCATAAATTGTTTTCTTAGATACTTGTTTGTAAGTTGAGCTTACTTCATTTTTTTTTTTTTTTGGGGGGTATTTATCCTCTTTATTTTAAATTATACTGTTTCTGAATAATTATTGAGTAAGTTGTTCTTACGTCCTTTGGAATTTTGGGTTTTTATTTACAATGGGTTGCTTGGTCCTGTATCCATAAAATCCGTCCCTTTTCATTATATTCTGTTTAACCGTGGTCCATTATTTCCTCTATACTGGTTGTTCGGGACTCTCTAGTGTATAGAGTTATTTCTGTCCTTGTGACATATCTCACTATCAGGTAGTTCCGCCATTTTGTTGTTATAAAACTTTCATTCATGCTGAAGTCTACCATCGTTTTTCGAGCTGATTCTTCTGCACAGTTTCTTAATTGTCCAAATGGTTCATACATAATTTCCAGAAGTCCTCCGTGCTCTTTAGTTAGTTTTGGCCTTTTTGGTCCTTCTAGTCCATCTGGGAATTCAAGTGTGGTTCGTTTAAAGTTTCTCACTTGCCTTACTTCTCTGTTTTCCGTAATTGGTCTATTATGTAGCTGAACCAATCCCCTTTTAATCATTTCCAATTCTTCCCGTGTATTTATTAATTTCCTTTTACACATTTGTCTTATTCTCATTATCTTCATTTCATCATGAACCCGTTCTATTCTTCCGGTTCTATCAATTGGTATCTTGTCAAATTTTTCGTTTGTAGTTTTCCTATTTGAGTAATTTTGGTCTCTACTTCCACTCTGAGTTGCATGATAGGTTCATCTGTCTTTTCCAGATCCACCTTAACTTCATTTATTTGCTGTCTTACCTCCACTTCAAAGCTATCAACTCCTTTGCTCCGTGTTTCATTGACAATTATAATACTTCCATTGATGACTTCCCTCAATGCTAGGCCTTGTTCATTGATGATTTGCCGCAACTCCTTATTATGGTTTTCAATTTTCTCATCCATTCGTTTGGTATTCTCCAGAATCTGCCTCAAACTCTCATCATTCCTGTCAAACCTTTCATTCATTTGTTTGATTAAATTTTCGCTCAAAATTTCGTTTTGTTTTCTTGAGTTTTCATTAATACTGTCTATTTTATTTTCCAGCTTTTCTGAATTTTCATTTATACTGTCTATCTTTTCATTGATTTGTCTAAAATCGGCCTTCAATCGTTCATTATTTTCCTTTATGGTTTGCCTTAAAAGTTCACTAGTACTTTCCTTAATACTATCTATTTTATTTTCCAGCTTTTCTGACCTTTCGTTTATACTGTCTATTTTTTCATTAGTTTGTCTATTATCTTCTTTGATTAATTCCCATAATTTTTGTAAATCTAGGCCTCCTCTGGCTTCCTCTTTATCTGGTTGGTCCCCTTGGGCATCTTCTTCCACTATTTCCGTTTCCGTATCCATAACTATTTCGGTTTCTTCTGTATCACCTGTCTGTTGATCCATTTCACTGTCCGTGACTAATTCTATTTCTTGTTCCTGTCCACCTTCTTCCTTCTCCTTCTCTTCTGCCCTCTTCTTCGATCTGCCTCTGGTATTAAGCATTCCTGTGCCTCTAATGGTTGCCTGCTCAAGTTAAGTAACAAATAATATGATTTTTTACTTAACTAAAGCCCACTCGTTGAGCGCCAATTTGTAATAAATTCTTGACTATGTGTTAAGAGGAGATGATGATGCCCCACGTTGTGAGCGTCAATTTGTAAAGAACTTAGATATCTCTCCTTAAAGCCTCACTGTTGTAAATCAATTTAGTAACGAACTACTTGTTAACTATGTGAGGACGTATGTTATAGTATATACTGCACGATGGAAACGTCAAATTGTAAAGAAATCTTGTCTATGGGTGTAATTAGTTATAAGATACTCCTGTGAAACAAACGCCAATTAATACGTTGCAGGTGTCAATTCGTAACAATTAGAATACTGTTACCTGGTTTAATTAATATGTTATTCATTAATATACCTTTCGGTTGTGACCGGTGAAACCCTCAGAACATAGATTATTAAGCCAACAAAATTAGAATTATGTTCCTGAATTTATAATGGTATTATTCTATAGACTTAACTTAGTTCTCAGTGGTTGTTTAATATGAGCAATATATATGAAGTATTTACTGAATGTAAGTGGTATTTGTTTCAACCCTAGTCACTCAATGATAAAAATTTCATTCAAATTTAGTATTAAAAAACCAGTTAGTTCAGCAATCTCCCGTCCCACCAGCTGCAAACTTTAAGCGCTGTTACTAGAAATAAGTGTACTTATAGGTTAGTTATTCGGAGTATTTGTATCAATCTGTTTATAAATTATTACACCAACTACATATAGTATTTTCTCTGCAATGACTAAAACGTTATCTCATACAACAAATGTACTTTATTTATTTTTCTCTGGTATTTAACAAGTTACGTTGTCTCAGACAAACAATAAGACGATCCAATCGACTATCCCAACATATATCGATTCTTAATTATTCAAACTCTAAAAACATATACTCTTGAAAATAATGACAAATAATTCTTATCCCAGGGTTCGTATAGTTCTTTGAACCATTAGTAAGGCCAGGTAAAACGCATAATTAAGGTTGTTCAATTTACAAAATAATATTATTTACTTAAAATACAGTGGAATGAAAATAAGTTGTTTTTTACCAAACCGACGAAACTTCGGCTGGCGGTGAACGTTTGTCAACAGTGTATCTGGCCAAAATGCGGGTTATCTCGTCTTCCTCCAGTGGAACTGCTCTGATTTTCAATAAAATTGATGATGGTGTGTACTTGGTAAATCCTCAGGAGATCTTCTGGCTTCTATTCTTCTTTTGCGGTCTTCACAAGTCTTGGTCCCAGTGAATTGGAATTAGGATCTCCGCTTCTGCTGCCAATGAAGGTTATTTCGTCCAACCGAGTCTTCTGTATTTCCAATAATCCCGTTAATTCAGGTTTTAACTCTTTACTGGTCTTCGATTTATAGCATGAAATGGTTTAATACCAAATTCAGCGGAATTATTTAGTGAATGAGGTGAGATGCTTTCAATTCTCTTTTATTGTATTCATTGATAATTTAGAGGGTTATTTAATTTGTATGATTCATTAACATTCAAGTATAATTGTTTTGCAAAAATGCTTTTTCAATTTGGATATATATTTTCTTTATATTTATTCATATATTTTAAATATATCGGTCCATCTCAACCTAATAGCTTGTAACAATCAGAACGAATTAATCCAAAATCAACAACTTCTGCTATATCAGTTGCCCTTAACAACCACGTTTTTTATATATCCTTGAGCCGGCATTATAGAATATTACTACTTCTTTCCAATAAAATACTCCATGCTTGGATCAATATTAAATCACATAAAATTCTCCCCTAACCTTCCTTACTAAACAGTAAATGTTTTACCAGAGTTTCGTTGGACTGGGTTTACTAAAAAGGTATTAATTTCTTTTCACTAATGTGGAATTTAGGCCTATAGATTCATTTACAACCATTATAACATTATTTGGTTTTTTTAACTTAATTTTCTTTTTTACCTGACCTACTGTACAATTAATTATTGGTTACATAGTTAATTACATGAATTTTAATTTACTGGTGGTTATTTGTTTTTATATTAATTAACTGGTCCTGGAACCCTTTATTAATTTATGATATAATTGTCAGAACTACTTGTTAGACTTGAAACACTGGTCACACTCCTGATCCAGTTTATAAACATTAATTAGAACAACAGTATTTTTCAATTTTATACAATACTGACAACTTAGTACAGTGCCTAACATTGGTAACTATACTGGGTTGTATAAAGACAAATCTAATATAAATATAAACATAATTATTGATTAAGTATTATTATCAAACAACATCATTTCATTTTTTTAACATTTTCAACATACAATATAAATATTCTGTAGACCTTAACATGTCACAGTACAAAACAAACATTTCATTACATCCAGTCATTCATTGGTCTGGCTCTTTTACATTTAATATTAGTCATTGCCTCCTTTTTACTTGAGGTACTTCTCAAACACATGAACTATTGAACAACCTTAAGTCAGGGTATGGTCCTTGACCATATTTCATTCAATCTTTTATGTAACGTTGGGGAACCTCAACTATGTTACGTTACATAACACCCCCCCTTCGAAATAAGTTTATTTTGGTGTAAACAAAGTTTAGCAAGAAATAAACTCCTAACTTATATCTGGCCAATTGGTTTCCTATTTATAGTACTTTTATATTTCAGAATTATCCGTTATATTATTATCATTTCTTCGTTCCTTCTTAAAATCAATTATTTCCCAAGTTTAAATCTTATTTCTATAATCATTCTTGTGACATTCTTTATTAATTATACATTTTGGATCTGGTTTTATTTAATTCTCTATATTTATTTGTGAGTTTTCCCTCTAATATTTAATTTTCCTAAACCTCCCTAACATTATAACTGGAATCGAATCGGTGGTGCTCTATCGGCTAACCAATTACCGTCGTCCGTTACATACTTTCTGGGATCAGAGGAACATCATCTCTGCCCAGTTAAATGATTGCTGGAATATTCTACAGTCAATCTTCATTAATAAACCTCGTAAGGTAGTCATCATGTGACCTTCAATAAAATAATAAATAATAATCATATTCTAGGGATTATTCACTGTACTTTAACTCAGATCATATTATTTCTTCATATTAATTCTTCCTTCTATTATACACTTTTCTTCTCCAATACTTGGCTACTTTATTGACATTTATTAATTGGCTTTCTTACAGATAATTCTTAAATATTTGTTTTTTCTTTTCTTGTGATCCTTTTGACGGTTCCATTTTGGCTTCTTCATTCTCTTATCTTCATTGGCTCATATTACTTTATGATCAATACAGCTGGTTATGAGATTTTTGTTAGTACAATACATTACATTATTTAGTTATATTCTTCTGGCACAATCATTGTTATTTCTTTTTACATTCTAAATTACATTTCTCACTATTATGTTACATTAGATAAACTCATTTCGTCTTTTGGTTTTGATGATTTTTATTAGGTTGAATCAGTGTTATTTTTTTTTTTTATTCATATTAGTTTAAAGCAATTTCTTCTAAATTGTATAGTAAGGTGTTCTTACTTATTTTTCGACTTTGGTTGTTTTTTTTTTAATCAAAATTCTCTTTCTTATATACCTCATAAATTGTTTTCTTAGATACTTGTTTGTAAGTTGAGCTTACTTCATTTTTTTTTTTTTTTGGGGGGGTATTTATCCTCTTTATTTTAAATTATACTGTTTCTGAATAATTATTGAGTAAGTTGTTCTTACGTCCTTTGGAATTTTGGGTTTTTATTTACAATGGGTTGCTTGGTCCTGTATCCATAAAATCCGTCCCTTTTCATTATATTCTGTTTGGAATCTGTTTAACCGTGGTCCATTATTTCCTCTATACTGGTTGTTCGGGACTCTCTAGTGTATAGAGTTATTTCTGTCCTTGTGACATATCTCACTATCAGGTAGTTCCGCCATTTTGTTGTTATAAAACTTTCATTCATGCTGAAGTCTACCATCGTTTTTCGAGCTGATTCTTCTGCACAGTTTCTTAATTGTCCAAATGGTTCATACATAATTTCCAGAAGTCCTCCATGCTCTTTAGTTAGTTTTGGCCTTTTTGGTCCTTCTAGTCCATCTGGGAATTCAAGTGTGGTTCGTTTAAAGTTTCTCACTTGCCTTACTTCTCTGTTTTCCGTAATTGGTCTATTATGTAGCTGAACCAATCCCCTTTTAATCATTTCCAATTCTTCCCGTGTATTTATTAATTTCCTTTTACACATTTGTCTTATTCTCATTATCTTCATTTCATCATGAACCCGTTCTATTCTTCCGGTTCTATCAATTGGTATCTTGTCAAATTTTTCTTGGGTCTTCGCTTGTAGTTTTCCTATTTGAGTAATTTTGGTCTCTACTTCCACTCTGAGTTGCATGATAGGTTCATCTGTCTTTTCCAGATCCACCTTAACTTCATTTATTTGCTGTCTTACCTCCACTTCAAAGCTATCAACTCCTTTGCTCCGTGTTTCATTGACAATTATAATACTTCCATTGATGACTTCCCTCAATGCTAGGCCTTGTTCATTGATGATTTGCCGCAACTCCTTATTATGGTTTTCAATTTTCTCATCCATTCGTTTGGTATTCTCCAGAATCTGCCTCAAACTCTCATCATTCCTGTCAAACCTTTCATTCATTTGTTTGATTAAATTTTCGCTCAAAATTTCGTTTTGTTTTCTTGAGTTTTCATTAATACTGTCTATTTTATTTTCCAGCTTTTCTGAATTTTCATTTATACTGTCTATCTTTTCATTGATTTGTCTAAAATCGGCCTTCAATCGTTCATTATTTTCCTTTATGGTTTGCCTTAAAAGTTCACTAGTACTTTCCTTAATACTATCTATTTTATTTTCCAGCTTTTCTGACCTTTCGTTTATACTGTCTATTTTTTCATTAGTTTGTCTATTATCTTCTTTGATTAATTCCCATAATTTTTGTAAATCTAGGCCTCCTCTGGCTTCCTCTTTATCTGGTTGGTCCCCTTGGGCATCTTCTTCCACTATTTCCGTTTCCGTATCCATAACTATTTCGGTTTCTTCTGTATCACCTGTCTGTTGATCCATTTCACTGTCCGTGACTAATTCTATTTCTTGTTCCTGTCCACCTTCTTCCTTCTCCTTCTCTTCTGCCCTCTTCTTCGATCTGCCTCTGGTATTAAGCATTCCTGTGCCTCTAATGGTTGCCTGCTCAAGTTAAGTAACAAATAATATGATTTTTTACTTAACTAAAGCCCACTCGTTGAGCGCCAATTTGTAATAAATTCTTGACTATGTGTTAAGAGGAGATGATGATGCCCCACGTTGTGAGCGTCAATTTGTAAAGAACTTAGATATCTCTCCTTAAAGCCTCACTGTTGTAAATCAATTTAGTAACGAACTACTTGTTAATTATGTGAGGACGTATGTTATAGTATATACTGCACGATGGAAACGTCAAATTGTAAAGAAATCTTGTCTATGGGTGTAATTAGTTATAAGATACTCCTGTGAAACAAACGCCAATTAATACGTTGCAGGTGTCAATTCGTAACAATTAGAATACTGTTACCTGGTTTAATTAATATGTTATTCATTAATATACCTTTCGGTTGTGACCGGTGAAACCCTCAGAACATAGATTATTAAGCCAACAAAATTAGAATTATGTTCCTGAATTTATAATGGTATTATTCTATAGACTTAACTTAGTTCTCAGTGGTTGTTTAATATGAGCAATATATATGAAGTATTTACTGAATGTAAGTGGTATTTGTTTCAACCCTAGTCACTCAATGATAAAAATTTCATTCAAATTTAGTATTAAAAAACCAGTTAGTTCAGCAATCTCCCGTCCCACCAGCTGCAAACTTTAAGCGCTGTTACTAGAAATAAGTGTACTTATAGGTTAGTTATTCGGAGTATTTGTATCAATCTGTTTATAAATTATTACACCAACTACATATAGTATTTTCTCTGCAATGACTAAAACGTTATCTCATACAACAAATGTACTTTATTTATTTTTCTCTGGTATTTAACAAGTTACGTTGTCTCAGACAAACAATAAGACGATCCAATCGACTATCCCAACATATATCGATTCTTAATTATTCAAACTCTAAAAACATATACTCTTGAAAATAATGACAAATAATTCTTATCCCAGGGTTCGTATAGTTCTTTGAACCATTAGTAAGGCCAGGTAAAACGCATAATTAAGGTTGTTCAATTTACAAAATAATATTATTTACTTAAAATACAGTGGAATGAAAATAAGTTGTTTTTTACCAAACCGACGAAACTTCGGCTGGCGGTGAACGTTTGTCAACAGTGTATCTGGCCAAAATGCGGGTTATCTCGTCTTCCTCCAGTGGAACTGCTCTGATTTTCAATAAAATTGATGATGGTGTGTACTTGGTAAATCCTCAGGAGATCTTCTGGCTTTTATTCTTCTTTTGCGGTCTTCACAAGTCTTGGTCCCAGTGAATTGGAATTAGGATCTCCGCTTCTGCTGCCAATGAAGGTTATTTCGTCCAACCGAGTCTTCTGTATTTCCAATAATCCCGTTAATTCAGGTTTTAACTCTTTACTGGTCTTCGATTTATAGCATGAAATGGTTTAATACCAAATTCAGCGGAATTATTTAGTGAATGAGGTGAGATGCTTTCAATTCTCTTTTATTGTATTCATTGATAATTTAGAGGGTTATTTAATTTGTATGATTCATTAAGATTCAAGTATAATTGTTTTGCAAAAATGCTTTTTCAATTTGGATATATATTTTCTTTATATTTATTCATATATTTTAAATATATCGGTCCATCTCAACCTAATAGCTTGTAACAATCAGAACGAATTAATCCAAAATCAACAACTTCTGCTATATCAGTTGCCCTTAACAACCACGTTTTTTATATATCCTTGAGCCGGCATTATAGAATATTACTACTTCTTTCCAATAAAATACTCCATGCTTGGATCAATATTAAATCACATAAAATTCTCCCCTAACCTTCCTTACTAAACAGTAAATGTTTTACCAGAGTTTCGTTGGACTGGGTTTACTAAAAAGGTATTAATTTCTTTTCACTAATGTGGAATTTAGGCCTATAGATTCATTTACAACCATTATAACATTATTTGGTTTTTTTAACTTAATTTTCTTTTTTACCTGACCTACTGTACAATTAATTATTGGTTACATAGTTAATTACATGAATTTTAATTTACTGGTGGTTATTTGTTTTTATATTAATTAACTGGTCCTGGAACCCTTTATTAATTTATGATATAATTGTCAGAACTACTTGTTAGACTTGAAACACTGGTCACACTCCTGATCCAGTTTATAAACATTAATTAGAACAACAGTATTTTTCAATTTTATACAATACTGACAACTTAGTACAGTGCCTAACATTGGTAACTATACTGGGTTGTATAAAGACAAATCTAATATAAATATAAACATAATTATTGATTAAGTATTATTATCAAACAACATCATTTCATTTTTTTAACATTTTCAACATACAATATAAATATTCTGTAGACCTTAACATGTCACAGTACAAAACAAACATTTCATTACATCCAGTCATTCATTGGTCTGGCTCTTTTACATTTAATATTAGTCATTGCCTCCTTTTTACTTGAGGTACTTCTCAAACACATGAACTATTGAACAACCTTAAGTCAGGGTATGGTCCTTGACCATATTTCATTCAATCTTTTATGTAACGTTGGGGAACCTCAACTATGTTACGTTACATAACACCCCCCCTTCGAAATAAGTTTATTTTGGTGTAAACAAAGTTTAGCAAGAAATAAACTCCTAACTTATATCTGGCCAATTGGTTTCCTATTTATAGTACTTTTATATTTCAGAATTATCCGTTATATTATTATCATTTCTTCGTTCCTTCTTAAAATCAATTATTTCCCAAGTTTAAATCTTATTTCTATAATCATTCTTGTGACATTCTTTATTAATTATACATTTTGGATCTGGTTTTATTTAATTCTCTATATTTATTTGTGAGTTTTCCCTCTAATATTTAATTTTCCTAAACCTCCCTAACATTATAACTGGAATCGAATCGGTGGTGCTCTATCGGCTAACCAATTACCGTCGTCCGTTACATACTTTCTGGGATCAGAGGAACATCATCTCTGCCCAGTTAAATGATTGCTGGAATATTCTACAGTCAATCTTCATTAATAAACCTCGTAAGGTAGTCATCATGTGACCTTCAATAAAATAATAAATAATAATCATATTCTAGGGATTATTCACTGTACTTTAACTCAGATCATATTATTTCTTCATATTAATTCTTCCTTCTATTATACACTTTTCTTCTCCAATACTTGGCTACTTTATTGACATTTATTAATTGGCTTTCTTACAGATAATTCTTAAATATTTGTTTTTTCTTTTCTTGTGATCCTTTTGACGGTTCCATTTTGGCTTCTTCATTCTCTTATCTTCATTGGCTCATATTACTTTATGATCAATACAGCTGGTTATGAGATTTTTGTTAGTACAATACATTACATTATTTAGTTATATTCTTCTGGCACAATCATTGTTATTTCTTTTTACATTCTAAATTACATTTCTCACTATTATGTTACATTAGATAAACTCATTTCGTCTTTTGGTTTTGATGATTTTTATTAGGTTGAATCAGTGTTATTTTTTTTTTTTATTCATATTAGTTTAAAGCAATTTCTTCTAAATTGTATAGTAAGGTGTTCTTACTTATTTTTCGACTTTGGTTGTTTTTTTTTTAATCAAAATTCTCTTTCTTATATACCTCATAAATTGTTTTCTTAGATACTTGTTTGTAAGTTGAGCTTACTTCATTTTTTTTTTTTTTTGGGGGGGTATTTATCCTCTTTATTTTAAATTATACTGTTTCTGAATAATTATTGAGTAAGTTGTTCTTACGTCCTTTGGAATTTTGGGTTTTTATTTACAATGGGTTGCTTGGTCCTGTATCCATAAAATCCGTCCCTTTTCATTATATTCTGTTTGGAATCTGTTTAACCGTGGTCCATTATTTCCTCTATACTGGTTGTTCGGGACTCTCTAGTGTATAGAGTTATTTCTGTCCTTGTGACATATCTCACTATCAGGTAGTTCCGCCATTTTGTTGTTATAAAACTTTCATTCATGCTGAAGTCTACCATCGTTTTTCGAGCTGATTCTTCTGCACAGTTTCTTAATTGTCCAAATGGTTCATACATAATTTCCAGAAGTCCTCCATGCTCTTTAGTTAGTTTTGGCCTTTTTGGTCCTTCTAGTCCATCTGGGAATTCAAGTGTGGTTCGTTTAAAGTTTCTCACTTGCCTTACTTCTCTGTTTTCCGTAATTGGTCTATTATGTAGCTGAACCAATCCCCTTTTAATCATTTCCAATTCTTCCCGTGTATTTATTAATTTCCTTTTACACATTTGTCTTATTCTCATTATCTTCATTTCATCATGAACCCGTTCTATTCTTCCGGTTCTATCAATTGGTATCTTGTCAAATTTTTCTTGGGTCTTCGCTTGTAGTTTTCCTATTTGAGTAATTTTGGTCTCTACTTCCACTCTGAGTTGCATGATAGGTTCATCTGTCTTTTCCAGATCCACCTTAACTTCATTTATTTGCTGTCTTACCTCCACTTCAAAGCTATCAACTCCTTTGCTCCGTGTTTCATTGACAATTATAATACTTCCATTGATGACTTCCCTCAATGCTAGGCCTTGTTCATTGATGATTTGCCGCAACTCCTTATTATGGTTTTCAATTTTCTCATCCATTCGTTTGGTATTCTCCAGAATCTGCCTCAAACTCTCATCATTCCTGTCAAACCTTTCATTCATTTGTTTGATTAAATTTTCGCTCAAAATTTCGTTTTGTTTTCTTGAGTTTTCATTAATACTGTCTATTTTATTTTCCAGCTTTTCTGAATTTTCATTTATACTGTCTATCTTTTCATTGATTTGTCTAAAATCGGCCTTCAATCGTTCATTATTTTCCTTTATGGTTTGCCTTAAAAGTTCACTAGTACTTTCCTTAATACTATCTATTTTATTTTCCAGCTTTTCTGACCTTTCGTTTATACTGTCTATTTTTTCATTAGTTTGTCTATTATCTTCTTTGATTAATTCCCATAATTTTTGTAAATCTAGGCCTCCTCTGGCTTCCTCTTTATCTGGTTGTTCCCCTTGGGCATCTTCTTCCACTATTTCCGTTTCCGTATCCATAACTATTTCGGTTTCTTCTGTATCACCTGTCTGTTGATCCATTTCACTGTCCGTGACTAATTCTATTTCTTGTTCCTGTCCACCTTCTTCCTTCGCCTTCTCTTCTGCCCTCTTCTTCGATCTGCCTCTGGTATTAAGCATTCCTGTGCCTCTAATGGTTGCCTGCTCAAGTTAAGTAACAAATAATATGATTTTTTACTTAACTAAAGCCCACTCGTTGAGCGCCAATTTGTAATAAATTCTTGACTATGTGTTAAGAGGAGATGATGATGCCCCACGTTGTGAGCGTCAATTTGTAAAGAACTTAGATATCTCTCCTTAAAGCCTCACTGTTGTAAATCAATTTAGTAACGAACTACTTGTTAATTATGTGAGGACGTATGTTATAGTATATACTGCACGATGGAAACGTCAAATTGTAAAGAAATCTTGTCTATGGGTGTAATTAGTTATAAGATACTCCTGTGAAACAAACGCCAATTAATACGTTGCAGGTGTCAATTTGTAACAATTAGAATACTGTTACCTGGTTTAATTAATATGTTATTCATTAATATACCTTTCGGTTGTGACCGGTGAAACCCTCAGAACATAGATTATTAAGCCAACAAAATTAGAATTATGTTCCTGAATTTATAATGGTATTATTCTATAGACTTAACTTAGTTCTCAGTGGTTGTTTAATATGAGCAATATATATGAAGTATTTACTGAATGTAAGTGGTATTTGTTTCAACCCTAGTCACTCAATGATAAAAATTTCATTCAAATTTAGTATTAAAAAACCAGTTAGTTCAGCAATCTCCCGTCCCACCAGCTGCAAACTTTAAGCGCTGTTACTAGAAATAAGTGTACTTATAGGTTAGTTATTCGGAGTATTTGTATCAATCTGTTTATAAATTATTACACCAACTACATATAGTATTTTCTCTGCAATGACTAAAACGTTATCTCATACAACAAATGTACTTTATTTATTTTTCTCTGGTATTTAACAAGTTACGTTGTCTCAGACAAACAATAAGACGATCCAATCGACTATCCCAACATATATCGATTCTTAATTATTCAAACTCTAAAAACATATACTCTTGAAAATAATGACAAATAATTCTTATCCCAGGGTTCGTATAGTTCTTTGAACCATTAGTAAGGCCAGGTAAAACGCATAATTAAGGTTGTTCAATTTACAAAATAATATTATTTACTTAAAATACAGTGGAATGAAAATAAGTTGTTTTTTACCAAACCGACGAAACTTCGGCTGGCGGTGAACGTTTGTCAACAGTGTATCTGGCCAAAATGCGGGTTATCTCGTCTTCCTCCAGTGGAACTGCTCTGATTTTCAATAAAATTGATGATGGTGTGTACTTGGTAAATCCTCAGGAGATCTTCTGGCTTCTATTCTTCTTTTGCGGTCTTCACAAGTCTTGGTCCCAGTGAATTGGAATTAGGATCTCCGCTTCTGCTGCCAATGAAGGTTATTTCGTCCAACCGAGTCTTCTGTATTTCCAATAATCCCGTTAATTCAGGTTTTAACTCTTTACTGGTCTTCGATTTATAGCATGAAATGGTTTAATACCAAATTCAGCGGAATTATTTAGTGAATGAGGTGAGATGCTTTCAATTCTCTTTTATTGTATTCATTGATAATTTAGAGGGTTATTTAATTTGTATGATTCATTAACATTCAAGTATAATTGTTTTGCAAAAATGCTTTTTCAATTTGGATATATATTTTCTTTATATTTATTCATATATTTTAAATATATCGGTCCATCTCAACCTAATAGCTTGTAACAATCAGAACGAATTAATCCAAAATCAACAACTTCTGCTATATCAGTTGCCCTTAACAACCACGTTTTTTATATATCCTTGAGCCGGCATTATAGAATATTACTACTTCTTTCCAATAAAATACTCCATGCTTGGATCAATATTAAATCACATAAAATTCTCCCCTAACCTTCCTTACTAAACAGTAAATGTTTTACCAGAGTTTCGTTGGACTGGGTTTACTAAAAAGGTATTAATTTCTTTTCACTAATGTGGAATTTAGGCCTATAGATTCATTTACAACCATTATAACATTATTTGGTTTTTTTAACTTAATTTTCTTTTTTACCTGACCTACTGTACAATTAATTATTGGTTACATAGTTAATTACATGAATTTTAATTTACTGGTGGTTATTTGTTTTTATATTAATTAACTGGTCCTGGAACCCTTTATTAATTTATGATATAATTGTCAGAACTACTTGTTAGACTTGAAACACTGGTCACACTCCTGATCCAGTTTATAAACATTAATTAGAACAACAGTATTTTTCAATTTTATACAATACTGACAACTTAGTACAGTGCCTAACATTGGTAACTATACTGGGTTGTATAAAGACAAATCTAATATAAATATAAACATAATTATTGATTAAGTATTATTATCAAACAACATCATTTCATTTTTTTAACATTTTCAACATACAATATAAATATTCTGTAGACCTTAACATGTCACAGTACAAAACAAACATTTCATTACATCCAGTCATTCATTGGTCTGGCTCTTTTACATTTAATATTAGTCATTGCCTCCTTTTTACTTGAGGTACTTCTCAAACACATGAACTATTGAACAACCTTAAGTCAGGGTATGGTCCTTGACCATATTTCATTCAATCTTTTATGTAACGTTGGGGAACCTCAACTATGTTACGTTACATAACACCCCCCTTCGAAATAAGTTTATTTTGGTGTAAACAAAGTTTAGCAAGAAATAAACTCCTAACTTATATCTGGCCAATTGGTTTCCTATTTATAGTACTTTTATATTTCAGAATTATCCGTTATATTATTATCATTTCTTCGTTCCTTCTTAAAATCAATTATTTCCCAAGTTTAAATCTTATTTCTATAATCATTCTTGTGACATTCTTTATTAATTATACATTTTGGATCTGGTTTTATTTAATTCTCTATATTTATTTGTGAGTTTTCCCTCTAATATTTAATTTTCCTAAACCTCCCTAACATTATAACTGGAATCGAATCGGTGGTGCTCTATCGGCTAACCAATTACCGTCGTCCGTTACATACTTTCTGGGATCAGAGGAACATCATCTCTGCCCAGTTAAATGATTGCTGGAATATTCTACAGTCAATCTTCATTAATAAACCTCGTAAGGTAGTCATCATGTGACCTTCAATAAAATAATAAATAATAATCATATTCTAGGGATTATTCACTGTACTTTAACTCAGATCATATTATTTCTTCATATTAATTCTTCCTTCTATTATACACTTTTCTTCTCCAATACTTGGCTACTTTATTGACATTTATTAATTGGCTTTCTTACAGATAATTCTTAAATATTTGTTTTTTCTTTTCTTGTGATCCTTTTGACGGTTCCATTTTGGCTTCTTCATTCTCTTATCTTCATTGGCTCATATTACTTTATGATCAATACAGCTGGTTATGAGATTTTTGTTAGTACAATACATTACATTATTTAGTTATATTCTTCTGGCACAATCATTGTTATTTCTTTTTACATTCTAAATTACATTTCTCACTATTATGTTACATTAGATAAACTCATTTCGTCTTTTGGTTTTGATGATTTTTATTAGGTTGAATCAGTGTTATTTTTTTTTTTTATTCATATTAGTTTAAAGCAATTTCTTCTAAATTGTATAGTAAGGTGTTCTTACTTATTTTTCGACTTTGGTTGTTTTTTTTTTAATCAAAATTCTCTTTCTTATATACCTCATAAATTGTTTTCTTAGATACTTGTTTGTAAGTTGAGCTTACTTCATTTTTTTTTTTTTTGGGGGGGTATTTATCCTCTTTATTTTAAATTATACTGTTTCTGAATAATTATTGAGTAAGTTGTTCTTACGTCCTTTGGAATTTTGGGTTTTTATTTACAATGGGTTGCTTGGTCCTGTATCCATAAAATCCGTCCCTTTTCATTATATTCTGTTTGGAATCTGTTTAACCGTGGTCCATTATTTCCTCTATACTGGTTGTTCGGGACTCTCTAGTGTATAGAGTTATTTCTGTCCTTGTGACATATCTCACTATCAGGTAGTTCCGCCATTTTGTTGTTATAAAACTTTCATTCATGCTGAAGTCTACCATCGTTTTTCGAGCTGATTCTTCTGCACAGTTTCTTAATTGTCCAAATGGTTCATACATAATTTCCAGAAGTCCTCCATGCTCTTTAGTTAGTTTTGGCCTTTTTGGTCCTTCTAGTCCATCTGGGAATTCAAGTGTGGTTCGTTTAAAGTTTCTCACTTGCCTTACTTCTCTGTTTTCCGTAATTGGTCTATTATGTAGCTGAACCAATCCCCTTTTAATCATTTCCAATTCTTCCCGTGTATTTATTAATTTCCTTTTACACATTTGTCTTATTCTCATTATCTTCATTTCATCATGAACCCGTTCTATTCTTCCGGTTCTATCAATTGGTATCTTGTCAAATTTTTCTTGGGTCTTCGCTTGTAGTTTTCCTATTTGAGTAATTTTGGTCTCTACTTCCACTCTGAGTTGCATGATAGGTTCATCTGTCTTTTCCAGATCCACCTTAACTTCATTTATTTGCTGTCTTACCTCCACTTCAAAGCTATCAACTCCTTTGCTCCGTGTTTCATTGACAATTATAATACTTCCATTGATGACTTCCCTCAATGCTAGGCCTTGTTCATTGATGATTTGCCGCAACTCCTTATTATGGTTTTCAATTTTCTCATCCATTCGTTTGGTATTCTCCAGAATCTGCCTCAAACTCTCATCATTCCTGTCAAACCTTTCATTCATTTGTTTGATTAAATTTTCGCTCAAAATTTCGTTTTGTTTTCTTGAGTTTTCATTAATACTGTCTATTTTATTTTCCAGCTTTTCTGAATTTTCATTTATACTGTCTATCTTTTCATTGATTTGTCTAAAATCGGCCTTCAATCGTTCATTATTTTCCTTTATGGTTTGCCTTAAAAGTTCACTAGTACTTTCCTTAATACTATCTATTTTATTTTCCAGCTTTTCTGACCTTTCGTTTATACTGTCTATTTTTTCATTAGTTTGTCTATTATCTTCTTTGATTAATTCCCATAATTTTTGTAAATCTAGGCCTCCTCTGGCTTCCTCTTTATCTGGTTGGTCCCCTTGGGCATCTTCTTCCACTATTTCCGTTTCCGTATCCATAACTATTTCGGTTTCTTCTGTATCACCTGTCTGTTGATCCATTTCACTGTCCGTGACTAATTCTATTTCTTGTTCCTGTCCACCTTCTTCCTTCTCCTTCTCTTCTGCCCTCTTCTTCGATCTGCCTCTGGTATTAAGCATTCCTGTGCCTCTAATGGTTGCCTGCTCAAGTTAAGTAACAAATAATATGATTTTTTACTTAACTAAAGCCCACTCGTTGAGCGCCAATTTGTAATAAATTCTTGACTATGTGTTAAGAGGAGATGATGATGCCCCACGTTGTGAGCGTCAATTTGTAAAGAACTTAGATATCTCTCCTTAAAGCCTCACTGTTGTAAATCAATTTAGTAACGAACTACTTGTTAATTATGTGAGGACGTATGTTATAGTATATACTGCACGATGGAAACGTCAAATTGTAAAGAAATCTTGTCTATGGGTGTAATTAGTTATAAGATACTCCTGTGAAACAAACGCCAATTAATACGTTGCAGGTGTCAATTCGTAACAATTAGAATACTGTTACCTGGTTTAATTAATATGTTATTCATTAATATACCTTTCGGTTGTGACCGGTGAAACCCTCAGAACATAGATTATTAAGCC
The DNA here is from genome assembly GCA_034769895.1 of Magicicada septendecula. Classification (NCBI taxonomy): domain Eukaryota; kingdom Metazoa; phylum Arthropoda; class Insecta; order Hemiptera; family Cicadidae; genus Magicicada; species Magicicada septendecula. Next base: position 336,887,115 of record CM068367.1, on the reverse strand, counting down.
AACAAAATTAGAATTATGTTCCTGAATTTATAATGGTATTATTCTATAGACTTAACTTAGTTCTCAGTGGTTGTTTAATATGAGCAATATATATGAAGTATTTACTGAATGTAAGTGGTATTTGTTTCAACCGTAGTCACTCAATGATAAAAATTTCATTCAAATTTAGTATTAAAAAACCAGTTAGTTCAGCAATCTCCCGTCCCACCAGCTGCAAACTTTAAGCGCTGTTACTAGAAATAAGTGTACTTATAGGTTAGTTATTCGGAGTATTTGTATCAATCTGTTTATAAATTATTACACCAACTACATATAGTATTTTCTCTGCAATGACTAAAACGTTATCTCATACAACAAATGTACTTTATTTATTTTTCTCTGGTATTTAACAAGTTACGTTGTCTCAGACAAACAATAAGACGATCCAATCGACTATCCCAACATATATCGATTCTTAATTATTCAAACTCTAAAAACATATACTCTTGAAAATAATGACAAATAATTCTTATCCCAGGGTTCGTATAGTTCTTTGAACCATTAGTAAGGCCAGGTAAAACGCATAATTAAGGTTGTTCAATTTACAAAATAATATTATTTACTTAAAATACAGTGGAATGAAAATAAGTTGTTTTTTACCAAACCGACGAAACTTCGGCTGGCGGTGAACGTTTGTCAACAGTGTATCTGGCCAAAATGCGGGTTATCTCGTCTTCCTCCAGTGGAACTGCTCTGATTTTCAATAAAATTGATGATGGTGTGTACTTGGTAAATCCTCAGGAGATCTTCTGGCTTCTATTCTTCTTTTGCGGTCTTCACAAGTCTTGGTCCCAGTGAATTGGAATTAGGATCTCCGCTTCTGCTGCCAATGAAGGTTATTTCGTCCAACCGAGTCTTCTGTATTTCCAATAATCCCGTTAATTCAGGTTTTAACTCTTTACTGGTCTTCGATTTATAGCATGAAATGGTTTAATACCAAATTCAGCGGAATTATTTAGTGAATGAGGTGAGATGCTTTCAATTCTCTTTTATTGTATTCATTGATAATTTAGAGGGTTATTTAATTTGTATGATTCATTAACATTCAAGTATAATTGTTTTGCAAAAATGCTTTTTCAATTTGGATATTGTAGCGTGACAGATGTATGCATAATATTGAATGGCAATTGATCATTAGAATAATGAAGTTATAATGTTTAAATTTGGAAGAAAGCATTAAGTTTAATATAAATAGATTAATTCATAGCAACTGTGGAAAGAAATCATTATCATAAAGAAAATACAAGTTCAAATAAAAGGAGTTACTAGTGATGAGTCATCCAAGACCAGTCTCATAACCAAAGGTTTTCAAGGTATAACCCAGGAAGGTAAAATAGTAAATAACAAAGCAGTACAGAATATGACCAAACCCACAACGAGGGAGAATAAATAGAATAGAAACCCTAAAATAAGCCAAGATCAACCAATACAGGTTGTGTATTTCTGAATTAAAGAAGAAGATGGAGAAGATCCCAAGAAACCTGATGGCAACAAGAAGAAGATGGAGAAGGCAGGAGAAAAGAAGACTGAAGAAAGAAGAAGAGGGCAGCATCCTGAAGAAGATGTCATGCTCTTATAAAAGACACCCAAATCCCTATATCCCCAAAATAAATATCTAAAAATAAAAGTATAACGAAATAAAAACCACATGTATACAAATTTAAGAGAGAGGAGTGTATAAAGTAAAAGTTTCCTGTGAACTAAGATGAAACAATAATATAGTACCCATGGAACAAATCTCCATTGAAAAAACGCTAACCAATTTATTATGTTGATAAGACTATACGACCATTTAGCATTAACATAATATATAAGTGAAAGTGAACCAGTGATAGTTTTGGGTATTATAAAAAATGAACCTTGTGTTTCATTCTTGGCAATCACAAACATTGGATGCAATGAAATATGCATTTTTCAATGACTTAAAATGTGTACGGTGACAATATGTTGTTCATAAGACATGAATCTGTTTAAAATAACATTTTGTTTTACATGAAAAAAGAAAAACAGAGTTCATAATACCTTTTGAACAATTAATACTATTTATTTGTTAATGACAGGGTACAATTCCCCAAAGACAATGTAAAAGACGGTATAAAAACTGTAGAATCCTACTTATAATAATAGTTAGAAATAAGAATATAAATATAAGGTTTTTTAATGTATATAGTACAAGAATGTTTAAAAATGTTTTAGATATAAGGCCATTTGTTTGGGTCTGAAACAACTAACATCAGAACTATAAAAATAGTTACCACTTGTAAATAGTAGAGAGTAATTAAGATGTTAGTTAGTAAAAAACCTTTGTTGTAAACCATATTTACATGTTGGAAATGGGAATTTTGTTGCAAAATGTCTGATTTGAAGACAACCATTTATGTAAAAAAAATATTCTTTATTTTGTTTTAACTATTGTTTGTATTGTAACCAATACTAATTGTTTTTGTGTAATTTGAAAGCATGTTTAATTTATAATACTATTTGTAAAAGTCAGAGAGGGTATCACACATCATATATTGTTTGTAAATTATTTTGTAAGAAAAATTGTTAAAAAATCATAGGCCAAAAGAATGGAAACCAAACTTCATCAAAACAGAGAAATTGCTCAATTAAATGCAAATAAACAAAAGGGGTTTAGACAAAATAAACTTGAGATCATGCCATATAATTGCACATACCATTTAGAGAGATTTTAATAAATTATATTCAGAATTATAAATAAAAATAAAATGACTAAACTCAGAAATTTAGACATGGGAGTCATATATTTCAGAATAATGTTTCAGAATACAACTAATTCAATTAATTACCAGAAAATAAGGGAATAGGAACCTTTTAATACAATATAGGATTATTAATATTAAATATAACTGATAAAATGGCTGAATTTATATAATGACAGGAAGTAAATTTTGATGTTTTGGACTCTTCAGAGTATACCCAAACTGAAAGTGAAATTACTATTTTTTGGACAGAAAACACTATAAAATGGCATTATTTAATCTGAAAATAACCAGAATGAACTGAAAGATTAATTTAAATCAAATCTAGTGAATAAAATTGACAAATAACCAAAGTATAGGCATTCATATAGTGAAAATGTAAAAGTGCATACAGGATGTGAAAAATATTTGAACAATGTTAAGGATAATATTATATGGGCTAAGAATTTAATTGAAACTGGAGGAAACAGTTAGTTAATTATTGGTAGTTGAACGGTTAACATGACATGCATTTAATTACGTGGATAACCTAACCTATAATCGTCATACAAAGCGAGTGTATAGTGAGTTATTGTGAAATCGCGAGTGACTTGTAAAATACTTCTGAAACTATCATATTATAACAGAAACGATCAAGTAACACTCCATAACACAGAACAATATAAATCTACTCCGAAAAACACCATAAAACACTAGAAAACTGTATAATACATTAAACCAATTTAGTGACGGAATCGGAGAAAGTGTTTGAACTAATAATTATACAGATACACTAAATACAACCCAGAATCACTACACCAGTCACTACACAACATATAACAAGAGATTTGCGGACACGAGAACAGAAATATTGCGTCAAAATACATTATTTGGAATGCAGCAGCAACGAGCAACATTTTCATCGACTTGACGGCAGCCATTTTTCTTTGATAATTCCAGTGCCTCCTCTTAGTTCAACAGCTGTTGGGTGAAAACAATTATTATATTTACAATTTATTATTCAATGTCTGTGTTTATTAATAACTATTAATTTGATTGTAACGTTATACTTTTTTAAATATTAGCCCGATTTCTCTGACTTTGGTAATAACTGGCTGTTTAAAGAACCCTATATAATTTTTATAACATATACTTGTAACTTTTTTCGATATCCTGAGAATCGATACTAATCGATAAGAGTCAATATTGCTGTTACTTAATAAAACATTAATACTTTTCAATACTTAATAGTTCTTTATTTCTTCAATAATACTAATTACCAATAATATAATTCTAATTGATAATCTACAAGGACTTTACCACCCGCAAGTGAAGATAACCTAAAAAATAGAAAAGTAAACAAATATCGATTGGTTTACAGACAGTCTTATGAGTGGTGATAGATTATTTAAATTATACTAAAACTTTAATAAAAATTTTCAGAAGAGCATTACACTGTTTAAAACTTCACAGCCCTATATTAATTAATTGATCCTAATTAATTAATTAATAAAATTAAAATTTTTTTTTATTATTTTTTTATAAACATAATTTTTTTTTTTTTTTTAATTTTCTTCAAAACAATAATTTTTGTTTTGAAACTTTCGGTGAAGCTGAGCATATCTATTTCTTCATCAACTTTACGCTACTCGACCGGTCTTGCTACCATTGGGACTCGACCAGCTGGGAAACTTAAGGAAGTGTTTCAGGCCAGTAAGACGTCGAGAGCCACACCAATTAAACATATTACATTGGACTTGATTACATCGGAGTCGAACTTCACAATCACAATCTCTTATATCATCAACACACTTACACTAATATTGAGATTATTACAAATTGGCGCACAACTTTAGGGGCTTTAATTAGCGATTGGAAGGCCAATAAATTCTGCCCAATCACTAGTTGGAGCTAGGCAACAGCTACTAAGCCAGAGAATTTCAAGGGAAAATGCAACGACGTGCAACATCTAAGAAAAGGGCGGCGGAGGCCGAAAAAGAATTAGAAAGTGAAATGGACAATAAAGAGGCGACGCCAGTGGAGGTGGAAGAGTCATTACCCCCGGTGTTGTCCAAACAAACTGAACAACCAGGGGAGCAACCTGAGTTACCCACACAGACAGGGGGAGTAAATGTCCAGGAAAGACATGTGGAAAAATCCAAAACAGCGGAGGAGATTAGAATGGATATGATGATGGAAATGTTCCAACGGGAATTCAAATCCTTGAAGGAAGATAATCAATCCTTGAGTAAGAGAATGGATAAGAAATTGGATTCTACGAAGGAAGACTTGAGTAAGAAAATGGGGAGTGATAACCAGTCCTTGAAAGAAGATATCAAATCCAGCAAGGAAGAAACAAATAAGAAGATAGAAGAGAACAGCAAGAAGATGGAAGAGAAGATGGAAGAAAACAGCAAGAAGATGGAAGAGAAGATGGAAGAAAACAGCAAGAAGATGGAAGATTTGAAGAAGGATAATCAATCCACAAAAGAAGAGTTGACGGGGATGAACCAGAACATAGAAGATTTGAAGGAAGATAACAAGAAGATGGAAGAAGAGATGGGGAAGAAGTTAGAAGAATTGAAGGGGGACAACCAATCGTTCAAGGAAGAATTCAAGGCGACTAAAGAAGAGTTAATTAATAAAATTGAAAATACCAATCAGAAAATAGATGAAACCAGGAAGAAGATAGAGAAAAACAACCGACAATTGAAGGAAGAGTTGAAAGAAGATAACAGGAAGTTGGAAGAAAAGATGGGGGAGAAATTGGAAGAATTGAGAGAGGACAATCAAATTCTGAGAGAAGAGTTAAGGGAGGTAAATCAGGAGATAAGAGAGAACAGATTAAAAAGGGGAGAGGAGCATCAAAAATGGATTAAAGAAAGAAGAGAGGACAGATTAAAAAAGGAAGAATTAAGAAAGGAGAAGACCGAAGAAATAAAAAATGATAGCTAACCAGAACCAGAAGAAGTACTAAATGATAAAACGCAGGAAGATAGTCAACCAGAACCAGAAGAAGTAATAAATGATAAAACGCAGGAAGATAGTCAACCAGAACCAGAAGAAGTAATAAATGATAAAACGCAGGAAGATAGTCAACCAGAACCAGAAGAAGTAATAAATGACAAAACGCAGGAACTAGTAATGGTAGTACCTGAAATTGAAACTAACCGAAACCAGGAAGATATTAAACCAAGGAAAAGGAAAATGTATCCAAGAAATTTGATAAAAACTAAGGAAGAGTTGGAGATGATGAAACATGGGTTAATTGATGGCAATAATATCCCAATTACCTATGACAAAGACATCATGAATTTTATGAATTATAGAAGGAGAATCGAAGTAATTTCAGAAATAATTTACCACAAGACAGTAGTTTACCACTGGGAAAGGACCAGAGGTAAACAGAATACGACATGTGGACAAGATCAATATCAGCGCAGAACTGGACAGTGGATGTCAGAAAGATGGAAATGTGATATCGTACCAGACTGTAATGACGGCACAGGTGAATCACCAGAATGTATTCCATTAGCGTGCCATCTAGGACAGTTCCAGGGTACGGTTAGACTAAAATATATTCCTTCAGAGTGGATATGTGATGGTAAACCAGCTTATGGTGTTTCAGATAAACAAATAATAAGTGATAACCCAGATGAAGATCCTCACAGATATTTGTCAAGTAACACAAAACATGGACCAGAAGAGTATTGGTGTATACAATATGATGATAGAGGGAACCAGCCCAACAATTACGATGGCCCTAACAACCCGCCGCATAATAACCAGTTTAGCAGTAATTTTAACGGCGTTAGGGATAACAACCCCTATCCATACAATAGAAACAATTTATACCAACATAATAATGTCCCATACAGTCAGAGAAATCCATATCCCAACAATAATGGTGACAAACCTTACCAACTTAACCGAAATTATTATCATGATAAATTTAGTAATAAAAACAATAATAACAGTAATAATAACCGAGTGTCGCGCCCTAGGGTAAATTTTATAAGAGCAACTGAGATGATGGACCCTGGTTGACACAAATACCACACGACATCAAGAAAAGGGACGGATCATGATAACCGACTACGGCGAAAAACAATGTTGAAGGAGACGAAATAAATATCATTGAAAGGAAATGATACGAAGAATAAACATAGAAACAAAACTGGGTTTTGTGAGTGAAGACTATGTAAGAAAATGAACATGACCAATAAAAATATGAGCAATGCAGTGACATACAGAAAATCGTCCATCTTCCTGGGTATATAAAAGAAAAGAAAATTTATAAGGAAAGAAAAAGAGAAGATCAACTTACAAAAGTATAAATAATATGGGCCAGTGTAGAGTACAATATATGCCCATATGTTATGGTAAATGATAAGCATAACAATACATATGAGTTGAAGGAAATCGTTTCAGGAAAAATCAAAGGAGTGTACAATCAAGCTTCTATGAAGAAATATTATGAAGAATGAGTTGTGAGTTATAGAATTTTGAATTTTTAATTTTAAAAATTTTAAAATAATGTAAGTACATCTTACAACCTAATATTTTGAAAAGAACATTTTGGAGAATTATAAGAAGAAGGATTTTTTAATTTAATTGAAAAAATTCTAAAATATGTAAGTACATCTTACTACAACCTAATAATTTCGGAACAAACTTTATGGAGGAAAGAAAAAGAAAGAATTTTGAATATAACTTATTCTAAATATGTAAGAACAACTTACTACAACCTAATAATTTTGGAACAAACTTTATGGAAGAAAGAAAAAGAAAGACTTTTGAATTGAAATATAATTATAAAAATTTAAAATTGAGTAAGTACATCTTACTACAACATGATAATTTAGAACAAAACTTTATGGAAGAAAGAGAAAGAGAGAGAATTTTGAACTTAATTTAAAAAAATTTAAAATTAAGCAAGCACAGCTTACTACCACTGAATTATGAGGAAACTTTATGGTAAATAATTAAGAAGAATTTGAATTTGGAAAAATACCAAAATATTCAGAAATAATAGTAAGATCACATTACTATAAACAAGTCTGAATGAAACAATTCTGGGAATAAATGAATTAAACAGAATTTGAATGTTGATAGAACGTCAGAACTTTGAGACAAGATAAGATCAACATATTACAAGGATTTATGAGAAATATTTTTCTTTTAAATAAAAAGAATAGTTTGAATTTTATATTAAAACTAACCAAGTTCCAAAAAATAATTATGGGTCAATTATAATTGAATTGAGAAGAAAATAAAGTGATTAATTCAGAAAAAAGAATTAATTTTAATCCAGAATAAATGCTAGACATTCACAATAGCATTTGAAGGAGTAGAGAAGAATAACAAAAAAGAGTGTAATATGCAAGAGAAGAAAAAATTTGGAAGCAAAGAGACTAATTACCTATGAAACGATAATGAAAACAGTTAATTAAGAGCAAAGAAGAACAACTCATACCAAACAGATGGGGAAGATGATTTTGAACCAATGATAATAATAAGACCTATATGAAATGCAAAGAGAATAAATACCACATGAAATATAATATAAATGAATTAATGTTAATGAATGCGAAGGCAGATTAATAACTTTCTAAGAGAAAGGAAAGAACCAAAATGTTTAAATAAAATGATCAATATAACAACCTGAATATTTAATGTAAAGATACAATGTCAAAAAATTAAATATAATATATTAAGACCATTCAAATAATGAATACGAAAGACTATTTATAAAGACCATGCTAATACTATGAATAACCAGAAGAAAGTATAAAGAGAATCCAGATGAAGAAGAAAGAGAGTTACACTGTAAACAGTAACCAGAATTATTAAAAGAAAGGTTTTCAACCATAATTAAATTAAATATATCAGACAAGTTAAGAGTTTTGAAAAAATATATATATAATGAGTATAATAATAATTATGAAGATTTATTAAGATAGAAAGTGAGATAATCTGAGAGACTACGAAGTGGAGAATCCAAAGATATTTTTATTAGTCGAAAATGAGACTACTTTTTATTTATTTATTCGATGACTGACTGAAGATAATTCCAGCAGCATTATGTTTTTTGAGCAGGGATGGATATGCCCCTGTACTCAATTTATAGAAGTGGTGTATGGCCAGCAGAGAAGTAGCGTACAGTGCCCCTCTGATCTGCCCCAGCCCACGTGATAGGGAATGTTAGGGAATTAATATCCCAAGGATACAACACGAAGTTGATATAGAAAGAAAATGTATTACAATTATAATATATCTGAGAAGACACTAACTATCCAAAAAGGATCAGTAGTAAAACAAGTAACCATATATATAAAATTAATAAAACTCTAATATAAAAAAAAAGTCGATATAAAAATGGAGAAGAAAATGAATTATAAGAAATGATGAAATTATCATAAGAAATTATTTCATCCATAAACATGTCTGAAATAATTACTTCTGGAGGAGAGCAATCTGTAGCGTGACAGATGTATGCATAATATTGAATGGCAATTGATCATTAGAATAATGAAGTTATAATGTTTAAATTTGGAAGAAAGCATTAAGTTTAATATAAATAGATTAATTCATAGCAACTGTGGAAAGAAATCATTATCATAAAGAAAATACAAGTTCAAATAAAAGGAGTTACTAGTGATGAGTCATCCAAGACCAGTCTCATAACCAAAGGTTTTCAAGGTATAACCCAGGAAGGTAAAATAGTAAATAACAAAGCAGTACAGAATATGACCAAACCCACAACGAGGGAGAATAAATAGAATAGAAACCCTAAAATAAGCCAAGATCAACCAATACAGGTTGTGTATTTCTGAATTAAAGAAGAAGATGGAGAAGATCCCAAGAAACCTGATGGCAACAAGAAGAAGATGGAGAAGGCAGGAGAAAAGAAGACTGAAGAAAGAAGAAGAGGGCAGCATCCTGAAGAAGATGTCATGCTCTTATAAAAGACACCCAAATCCCTATATCCCCAAAATAAATATCTAAAAATAAAAGTATAACGAAATAAAAACCACATGTATACAAATTTAAGAGAGAGGAGTGTATAAAGTAAAAGTTTCCTGTGAACTAAGATGAAACAATAATATAGTACCCATGGAACAAATCTCCATTGAAAAAACGCTAACCAATTTATTATGTTGATAAGACTATACGACCATTTAGCATTAACATAATATATAAGTGAAAGTGAACCAGTGATAGTTTTGGGTATTATAAAAAATGAACCTTGTGTTTCATTCTTGGCAATCACAAACATTGGATGCAATGAAATATGCATTTTTCAATGACTTAAAATGTGTACGGTGACAATATGTTGTTCATAAGACATGAATCTGTTTAAAATAACATTTTGTTTTACATGAAAAAAGAAAAACAGAGTTCATAATACCTTTTGAACAATTAATACTATTTATTTGTTAATGACAGGGTACAATTCCCCAAAGACAATGTAAAAGACGGTATAAAAACTGTAGAATCCTACTTATAATAATAGTTAGAAATAAGAATATAAATATAAGGTTTTTTAATGTATATAGTACAAGAATGTTTAAAAATGTTTTAGATATAAGGCCATTTGTTTGGGTCTGAAACAACTAACATCAGAACTATAAAAATAGTTACCACTTGTAAATAGTAGAGAGTAATTAAGATGTTAGTTAGTAAAAAACCTTTGTTGTAAACCATATTTACATGTTGGAAATGGGAATTTTGTTGCAAAATGTCTGATTTGAAGACAACCATTTATGTAAAAAAAATATTCTTTATTTTGTTTTAACTATTGTTTGTATTGTAACCAATACTAATTGTTTTTGTGTAATTTGAAAGCATGTTTAATTTATAATACTATTTGTAAAAGTCAGAGAGGGTATCACACATCATATATTGTTTGTAAATTATTTTGTAAGAAAAATTGTTAAAAAATCATAGGCCAAAAGAATGGAAACCAAACTTCATCAAAACAGAGAAATTGCTCAATTAAATGCAAATAAACAAAAGGGGTTTAGACAAAATAAACTTGAGATCATGCCATATAATTGCACATACCATTTAGAGAGATTTTAATAAATTATATTCAGAATTATAAATAAAAATAAAATGACTAAACTCAGAAATTTAGACATGGGAGTCATATATTTCAGAATAATGTTTCAGAATACAACTAATTCAATTAATTACCAGAAAATAAGGGAATAGGAACCTTTTAATACAATATAGGATTATTAATATTAAATATAACTGATAAAATGGCTGAATTTATATAATGACAGGAAGTAAATTTTGATGTTTTGGACTCTTCAGAGTATACCCAAACTGAAAGTGAAATTACTATTTTTTGGACAGAAAACACTATAAAATGGCATTATTTAATCTGAAAATAACCAGAATGAACTGAAAGATTAATTTAAATCAAATCTAGTGAATAAAATTGACAAATAACCAAAGTATAGGCATTCATATAGTGAAAATGTAAAAGTGCATACAGGATGTGAAAAATATTTGAACAATGTTAAGGATAATATTATATGGGCTAAGAGTTTAATTGAAACTGGAGGAAACAGTTAGTTAATTATTGGTAGTTGAACGGTTAACATGACATGCATTTAATTACGTGGATAACCTAACCTATAATCGTCATACAAAGCGAGTGTATAGTGAGTTATTGTGAAATCGCGAGTGACTTGTAAAATACTTCTGAAACTATCATATTATAACAGAAACGATCAAGTAACACTCCATAACACAGAACAATATAAATCTACTCCGAAAAACACCATAAAACACTAGAAAACTGTATAATACATTAAACCAATTTAGTGACGGAATCGGAGAAAGTGTTTGAACTAATAATTATACAGATACACTAAATACAACCCAGAATCACTACACCAGTCACTACACAACATATAACAAGAGATTTGCGGACACGAGAACAGAAATATTGCGTCAAAATACATTATTTGGAATGCAGCAGCAACGAGCAACATTTTCATCGACTTGACGGCAGCCATTTTTCTTTGATAATTCCAGTGCCTCCTCTTAGTTCAACAGCTGTTGGGTGAAAACAATTATTATATTTACAATTTATTATTCAATGTCTGTGTTTATTAATAACTATTAATTTGATTGTAACGTTATACTTTTTTAAATATTAGCCCGATTTCTCTGACTTTGGTAATAACTGGCTGTTTAAAGAACCCTATATAATTTTTATAACATATACTTGTAACTTTTTTCGATATCCTGAGAATCGATACTAATCGATAAGAGTCAATATTGCTGTTACTTAATAAAACATTAATACTTTTCAATACATAATAGTTCTTTATTTCTTCAATAATACTAATTACCAATAATATAATTCTAATTGATAATCTACAAGGACTTTACCACCCGCAAGTGAAGATAACCTAAAAAATAGAAAAGTAAACAAATATCGATTGGTTTACAGACAGTCTTATGAGTGGTGATAGATTATTTAAATTATACTAAAACTTTAATAAAAATTTTCAGAAGAGCATTACACTGTTTAAAACTTCACAGCCCTATATTAATTAATTGATCCTAATTAATTAATTAATAAAATTAAAATTTTTTTTATTATTTTTTTTATAAACATAATTTTTTTTTTTTTTTAATTTTCTTCAAAACAATAATTTTTGTTTTGAAACTTTCGGTGAAGCTGAGCATATCTATTTCTTCATCAACTTTACGCTACTCGACCGGTCTTGCTACCATTGGGACTCGACCAGCTGGGAAACTTAAGGAAGTGTTTCAGGCCAGTAAGACGTCGAGAGCCACACCAATTAAACATATTACATTGGACTTGATTACATCGGAGTCGAACTTCACAATCACAATCTCTTATATCATCAACACACTTACACTAATATTGAGATTATTACAATATATATTTTCTTTATATTTATTCATATATTTTAAATATATCGGTCCATCTCAACCTAATAGCTTGTAACAATCAGAACGAATTAATCCAAAATCAACAACTTCTGCTATATCAGTTGCCCTTAACAACCACGTTTTTTATATATCCTTGAGCCGGCATTATAGAATATTACTACTTCTTTCCAATAAAATACTCCATGCTTGGATCAATATTAAATCACATAAAATTCTCCCCTAACCTTCCTTACTAAACAGTAAATGTTTTACCAGAGTTTCCTTGGACTGGGTTTACTAAAAAGGTATTAATTTCTTTTCACTAATGTGGAATTTAGGCCTATAGATTCATTTACAACCATTATAACATTATTTGGTTTTTTTAACTTAATTTTCTTTTTTACCTGACCTACTGTACAATTAATTATTGGTTACATAGTTAATTACATGAATTTTAATTTACTGGTGGTTATTTGTTTTTATATTAATTAACTGGTCCTGGAACCCTTTATTAATTTATGATATAATTGTCAGAACTACTTGTTAGACTTGAAACACTGGTCACACTCCTGATCCAGTTTATAAACATTAATTAGAACAACAGTATTTTTCAATTTTATACAATACTGACAACTTAGTACAGTGCCTAACATTGGTAACTATACTGGGTTGTATAAAGACAAATCTAATATAAATATAAACATAATTATTGATTAAGTATTATTATCAAACAACATCATTTCATTTTTTTAACATTTTCAACATACAATATAAATATTCTGTAGACCTTAACATGTCACAGTACAAAACAAACATTTCATTACATCCAGTCATTCATTGGTCTGGCTCTTTTACATTTAATATTAGTCATTGCCTCCTTTTTACTTGAGGTACTTCTCAAACACATGAACTATTGAACAACCTTAAGTCAGGGTATGGTCCTTGACCATATTTCATTCAATCTTTTATGTAACGTTGGGGAACCTCAACTATGTTACGTTACATAACACCCCCCCCTTCGAAATAAGTTTATTTTGGTGTAAACAAAGTTTAGCAAGAAATAAACTCCTAACTTATATCTGGCCAATTGGTTTCCTATTTATAGTACTTTTATATTTCAGAATTATCCGTTATATTATTATCATTTCTTCGTTCCTTCTTAAAATCAATTATTTCCCAAGTTTAAATCTTATTTCTATAATCATTCTTGTGACATTCTTTATTAATTATACATTTTGGATCTGGTTTTATTTAATTCTCTATATTTATTTGTGAGTTTTCCCTCTAATATTTAATTTTCCTAAACCTCCCTAACATTATAACTGGAATCGAATCGGTGGTGCTCTATCGGCTAACCAATTACCGTCGTCCGTTACATACTTTCTGGGATCAGAGGAACATCATCTCTGCCCAGTTAAATGATTGCTGGAATATTCTACAGTCAATCTTCATTAATAAACCTCGTAAGGTAGTCATCATGTGACCTTCAATAAAATAATAAATAATAATCATATTCTAGGGATTATTCACTGTACTTTAACTCAGATCATATTATTTCTTCATATTAATTCTTCCTTCTATTATACACTTTTCTTCTCCAATACTTGGCTACTTTATTGACATTTATTAATTGGCTTTCTTACAGATAATTCTTAAATATTTGTTTTTTCTTTTCTTGTGATCCTTTTGACGGTTCCATTTTGGCTTCTTCATTCTCTTATCTTCATTGGCTCATATTACTTTATGATCAATACAGCTGGTTATGAGATTTTTGTTAGTACAATACATTACATTATTTAGTTATATTCTTCTGGCACAATCATTGTTATTTCTTTTTACATTCTAAATTACATTTCTCACTATTATGTTACATTAGATAAACTCATTTCGTCTTTTGGTTTTGATGATTTTTATTAGGTTGAATCAGTGTTATTTTTTTTTTTTTATTCATATTAGTTTAAAGCAATTTCTTCTAAATTGTATAGTAAGGTGTTCTTACTTATTTTTCGACTTTGGTTGTTTTTTTTTTAATCAAAATTCTCTTTCTTATATACCTCATAAATTGTTTTCTTAGATACTTGTTTGTAAGTTGAGCTTACTTCATTTTTTTTTTTTTTTGGGGGGGTATTTATCCTCTTTATTTTAAATTATACTGTTTCTGAATAATTATTGAGTAAGTTGTTCTTACGTCCTTTGGAATTTTGGGTTTTTATTTACAATGGGTTGCTTGGTCCTGTATCCATAAAATCCGTCCCTTTTCATTATATTCTGTTTGGAATCTGTTTAACCGTGGTCCATTATTTCCTCTATACTGGTTGTTCGGGACTCTCTAGTGTATAGAGTTATTTCTGTCCTTGTGACATATCTCACTATCAGGTAGTTCCGCCATTTTGTTGTTATAAAACTTTCATTCATGCTGAAGTCTACCATCGTTTTTCGAGCTGATTCTTCTGCACAGTTTCTTAATTGTCCAAATGGTTCATACATAATTTCCAGAAGTCCTCCATGCTCTTTAGTTAGTTTTGGCCTTTTTGGTCCTTCTAGTCCATCTGGGAATTCAAGTGTGGTTCGTTTAAAGTTTCTCACTTGCCTTACTTCTCTGTTTTCCGTAATTGGTCTATTATGTAGCTGAACCAATCCCCTTTTAATCATTTCCAATTCTTCCCGTGTATTTATTAATTTCCTTTTACACATTTGTCTTATTCTCATTATCTTCATTTCATCATGAACCCGTTCTATTCTTCCGGTTCTATCAATTGGTATCTTGTCAAATTTTTCTTGGGTCTTCGCTTGTAGTTTTCCTATTTGAGTAATTTTGGTCTCTACTTCCACTCTGAGTTGCATGATAGGTTCATCTGTCTTTTCCAGATCCACCTTAACTTCATTTATTTGCTGTCTTACCTCCACTTCAAAGCTATCAACTCCTTTGCTCCGTGTTTCATTGACAATTATAATACTTCCATTGATGACTTCCCTCAATGCTAGGCCTTGTTCATTGATGATTTGCCGCAACTCCTTATTATGGTTTTCAATTTTCTCATCCATTCGTTTGGTATTCTCCAGAATCTGCCTCAAACTCTCATCATTCCTGTCAAACCTTTCATTCATTTGTTTGATTAAATTTTCGCTCAAAATTTCGTTTTTTTTTTCTTGAGTTTTCATTAATACTGTCTATTTTATTTTCCAGCTTTTCTGAATTTTCATTTATACTGTCTATCTTTTCATTGATTTGTCTAAAATCGGCCTTCAATCGTTCATTATTTTCCTTTATGGTTTGCCTTAAAAGTTCACTAGTACTTTCCTTAATACTATCTATTTTATTTTCCAGCTTTTCTGACCTTTCGTTTATACTGTCTATTTTTTCATTAGTTTGTCTATTATCTTCTTTGATTAATTCCCATAATTTTTGTAAATCTAGGCCTCCTCTGGCTTCCTCTTTATCTGGTTGGTCCCCTTGGGCATCTTCTTCCACTATTTCCGTTTCCGTATCCATAACTATTTCGGTTTCTTCTGTATCACCTGTCTGTTGATCCATTTCACTGTCCGTGACTAATTCTATTTCTTGTTCCTGTCCACCTTCTTCCTTCTCCTTCTCTTCTGCCCTCTTCTTCGATCTGCCTCTGGTATTAAGCATTCCTGTGCCTCTAATGGTTGCCTGCTCAAGTTAAGTAACAAATAATATGATTTTTTACTTAACTAAAGCCCACTCGTTGAGCGCCAATTTGTAATAAATTCTTGACTATGTGTTAAGAGGAGATGATGATGCCCCACGTTGTGAGCGTCAATTTGTAAAGAACTTAGATATCTCTCCTTAAAGCCTCACTGTTGTAAATCAATTTAGTAACGACCTACTTGTTAATTATGTGAGGACGTATGTTATAGTATATACTGCACGATGGAAACGTCAAATTGTAAAGAAATCTTGTCTATGGGTGTAATTAGTTATAAGATACTCCTGTGAAACAAACGCCAATTAATACGTTGCAGGTGTCAATTCGTAACAATTAGAATACTGTTACCTGGTTTAATTAATATGTTATTCATTAATATACCTTTCGGTTGTGACCGGTGAAACCCTCAGAACATAGATTATTAAGCCAACAAAATTAGAATTATGTTCCTGAATTTATAATGGTATTATTCTATAGACTTAACTTAGTTCTCAGTGGTTGTTTAATATGAGCAATATATATGAAGTATTTACTGAATGTAAGTGGTATTTGTTTCAACCGTAGTCACTCAATGATAAAAATTTCATTCAAATTTAGTATTAAAAAACCAGTTAGTTCAGCAATCTCCCGTCCCACCAGCTGCAAACTTTAAGCGCTGTTACTAGAAATAAGTGTACTTATAGGTTAGTTATTCGGAGTATTTGTATCAATCTGTTTATAAATTATTACACCAACTACATATAGTATTTTCTCTGCAATGACTAAAACGTTATCTCATACAACAAATGTACTTTATTTATTTTTCTCTGGTATTTAACAAGTTACGTTGTCTCAGACAAACAATAAGACGATCCAATCGACTATCCCAACATATATCGATTCTTAATTATTCAAACTCTAAAAACATATACTCTTGAAAATAATGACAAATAATTCTTATCCCAGGGTTCGTATAGTTCTTTGAACCATTAGTAAGGCCAGGTAAAACGCATAATTAAGGTTGTTCAATTTACAAAATAATATTATTTACTTAAAATACAGTGGAATGAAAATAAGTTGTTTTTTACCAAACCGACGAAACTTCGGCTGGCGGTGAACGTTTGTCAACAGTGTATCTGGCCAAAATGCGGGTTATCTCGTCTTCCTCCAGTGGAACTGCTCTGATTTTCAATAAAATTGATGATGGTGTGTACTTGGTAAATCCTCAGGAGATCTTCTGGCTTCTATTCTTCTTTTGCGGTCTTCACAAGTCTTGGTCCCAGTGAATTGGAATTAGGATCTCCGCTTCTGCTGCCAATGAAGGTTATTTCGTCCAACCGAGTCTTCTGTATTTCCAATAATCCCGTTAATTCAGGTTTTAACTCTTTACTGGTCTTCGATTTATAGCATGAAATGGTTTAATACCAAATTCAGCGGAATTATTTAGTGAATGAGGTGAGATGCTTTCAATTCTCTTTTATTGTATTCATTGATAATTTAGAGGGTTATTTAATTTGTATGATTCATTAACATTCAAGTATAATTGTTTTGCAAAAATGCTTTTTCAATTTGGATATATATTTTCTTTATATTTATTCATATATTTTAAATATATCGGTCCATCTCAACCTAATAGCTTGTAACAATCAGAACGAATTAATCCAAAATCAACAACTTCTGCTATATCAGTTGCCCTTAACAACCACGTTTTTTATATATCCTTGAGCCGGCATTATAGAATATTACTACTTCTTTCCAATAAAATACTCCATGCTTGGATCAATATTAAATCACATAAAATTCTCCCCTAACCTTCCTTACTAAACAGTAAATGTTTTACCAGAGTTTCGTTGGACTGGGTTTACTAAAAAGGTATTAATTTCTTTTCACTAATGTGGAATTTAGGCCTATAGATTCATTTACAACCATTATAACATTATTTGGTTTTTTTAACTTAATTTTCTTTTTTACCTGACCTACTGTACAATTAATTATTGGTTACATAGTTAATTACATGAATTTTAATTTACTGGTGGTTATTTGTTTTTATATTAATTAACTGGTCCTGGAACCCTTTATTAATTTATGATATAATTGTCAGAACTACTTGTTAGACTTGAAACACTGGTCACACTCCTGATCCAGTTTATAAACATTAATTAGAACAACAGTATTTTTCAATTTTATACAATACTGACAACTTAGTACAGTGCCTAACATTGGTAACTATACTGGGTTGTATAAAGACAAATCTAATATAAATATAAACATAATTATTGATTAAGTATTATTATCAAACAACATCATTTCATTTTTTTAACATTTTCAACATACAATATAAATATTCTGTAGACCTTAACATGTCACAGTACAAAACAAACATTTCATTACATCCAGTCATTCATTGGTCTGGCTCTTTTACATTTAATATTAGTCATTGCCTCCTTTTTACTTGAGGTACTTCTCAAACACATGAACTATTGAACAACCTTAAGTCAGGGTATGGTCCTTGACCATATTTCATTCAATCTTTTATGTAACGTTGGGGAACCTCAACTATGTTACGTTACATAACACCCCCCCTTCGAAATAAGTTTATTTTGGTGTAAACAAAGTTTAGCAAGAAATAAACTCCTAACTTATATCTGGCCAATTGGTTTCCTATTTATAGTACTTTTATATTTCAGAATTATCCGTTATATTATTATCATTTCTTCGTTCCTTCTTAAAATCAATTATTTCCCAAGTTTAAATCTTATTTCTATAATCATTCTTGTGACATTCTTTATTAATTATACATTTTGGATCTGGTTTTATTTAATTCTCTATATTTATTTGTGAGTTTTCCCTCTAATATTTAATTTTCCTAAACCTCCCTAACATTATAACTGGAATCGAATCGGTGGTGCTCTATCGGCTAACCAATTACCGTCGTCCGTTACATACTTTCTGGGATCAGAGGAACATCATCTCTGCCCAGTTAAATGATTGCTGGAATATTCTACAGTCAATCTTCATTAATAAACCTCGTAAGGTAGTCATCATGTGACCTTCAATAAAATAATAAATAATAATCATATTCTAGGGATTATTCACTGTACTTTAACTCAGATCATATTATTTCTTCATATTAATTCTTCCTTCTATTATACACTTTTCTTCTCCAATACTTGGCTACTTTATTGACATTTATTAATTGGCTTTCTTACAGATAATTCTTAAATATTTGTTTTTTCTTTTCTTGTGATCCTTTTGACGGTTCCATTTTGGCTTCTTCATTCTCTTATCTTCATTGGCTCATATTACTTTATGATCAATACAGCTGGTTATGAGATTTTTGTTAGTACAATACATTACATTATTTAGTTATATTCTTCTGGCACAATCATTGTTATTTCTTTTTACATTCTAAATTACATTTCTCACTATTATGTTACATTAGATAAACTCATTTCGTCTTTTGGTTTTGATGATTTTTATTAGGTTGAATCAGTGTTATTTTTTTTTTTTATTCATATTAGTTTAAAGCAATTTCTTCTAAATTGTATAGTAAGGTGTTCTTACTTATTTTTCGACTTTGGTTGTTTTTTTTTTAATCAAAATTCTCTTTCTTATATACCTCATAAATTGTTTTCTTAGATACTTGTTTGTAAGTTGAGCTTACTTCATTTTTTTTTTTTTTGGGGGGGTATTTATCCTCTTTATTTTAAATTATACTGTTTCTGAATAATTATTGAGTAAGTTGTTCTTACGTCCTTTGGAATTTTGGGTTTTTATTTACAATGGGTTGCTTGGTCCTGTATCCATAAAATCCGTCCCTTTTCATTATATTCTGTTTGGAATCTGTTTAACCGTGGTCCATTATTTCCTCTATACTGGTTGTTCGGGACTCTCTAGTGTATAGAGTTATTTCTGTCCTTGTGACATATCTCACTATCAGGTAGTTCCGCCATTTTGTTGTTATAAAACTTTCATTCATGCTGAAGTCTACCATCGTTTTTCGAGCTGATTCTTCTGCACAGTTTCTTAATTGTCCAAATGGTTCATACATAATTTCCAGAAGTCCTCCATGCTCTTTAGTTAGTTTTGGCCTTTTTGGTCCTTCTAGTCCATCTGGGAATTCAAGTGTGGTTCGTTTAAAGTTTCTCACTTGCCTTACTTCTCTGTTTTCCGTAATTGGTCTATTATGTAGCTGAACCAATCCGCTTTTAATCATTTCCAATTCTTCCCGTGTATTTATTAATTTCCTTTTACACATTTGTCTTATTCTCATTATCTTCATTTCATCATGAACCCGTTCTATTCTTCCGGTTCTATCAATTGGTATCTTGTCAAATTTTTCTTGGGTCTTCGCTTGTAGTTTTCCTATTTGAGTAATTTTGGTCTCTACTTCCACTCTGAGTTGCATGATAGGTTCATCTGTCTTTTCCAGATCCACCTTAACTTCATTTATTTGCTGTCTTACCTCCACTTCAAAGCTATCAACTCCTTTGCTCCGTGTTTCATTGACAATTATAATACTTCCATTGATGACTTCCCTCAATGCTAGGCCTTGTTCATTGATGATTTGCCGCAACTCCTTATTATGGTTTTCAATTTTCTCATCCATTCGTTTGGTATTCTCCAGAATCTGCCTCAAACTCTCATCATTCCTGTCAAACCTTTCATTCATTTGTTTGATTAAATTTTCGCTCAAAATTTCGTTTTGTTTTCTTGAGTTTTCATTAATACTGTCTATTTTATTTTCCAGCTTTTCTGAATTTTCATTTATACTGTCTATCTTTTCATTGATTTGTCTAAAATCGGCCTTCAATCGTTCATTATTTTCCTTTATGGTTTGCCTTAAAAGTTCACTAGTACTTTCCTTAATACTATCTATTTTATTTTCCAGCTTTTCTGACCTTTCGTTTATACTGTCTATTTTTTCATTAGTTTGTCTATTATCTTCTTTGATTAATTCCCATAATTTTTGTAAATCTAGGCCTCCTCTGGCTTCCTCTTTATCTGGTTGGTCCCCTTGGGCATCTTCTTCCACTATTTCCGTTTCCGTATCCATAACTATTTCGGTTTCTTCTGTATCACCTGTCTGTTGATCCATTTCACTGTCCGTGACTAATTCTATTTCTTGTTCCTGTCCACCTTCTTCCTTCTCCTTCTCTTCTGCCCTCTTCTTCGATCTGCCTCTGGTATTAAGCATTCCTGTGCCTCTAATGGTTGCCTGCTCAAGTTAAGTAACAAATAATATGATTTTTTACTTAACTAAAGCCCACTCGTTGAGCGCCAATTTGTAATAAATTCTTGACTATGTGTTAAGAGGAGATGATGATGCCCCACGTTGTGAGCGTCAATTTGTAAAGAACTTAGATATCTCTCCTTAAAGCCTCACTGTTGTAAATCAATTTAGTAACGAACTACTTGTTAATTATGTGAGGACGTATGTTATAGTATATACTGCACGATGGAAACGTCAAATTGTAAAGAAATCTTGTCTATGGGTGTAATTAGTTATAAGATACTCCTGTGAAACAAACGCCAATTAATACGTTGCAGGTGTCAATTCTTAACAATTAGAATACTGTTACCTGGTTTAATTAATATGTTATTCATTAATATACCTTTCGGTTGTGACCGGTGAAACCCTCAGAACATAGATTATTAAGCCAACAAAATTAGAATTATGTTCCTGAATTTATAATGGTATTATTCTATAGACTTAACTTAGTTCTCAGTGGTTGTTTAATATGAGCAATATATATGAAGTATTTACTGAATGTAAGTGGTATTTGTTTCAACCCTAGTCACTCAATGATAAAAATTTCATTCAAATTTAGTATTAAAAAACCAGTTAGTTCAGCAATCTCCCGTCCCACCAGCTGCAAACTTTAAGCGCTGTTACTAGAAATAAGTGTACTTATAGGTTAGTTATTCGGAGTATTTGTATCAATCTGTTTATAAATTATTACACCAACTACATATAGTATTTTCTCTGCAATGACTAAAACGTTATCTCATACAACAAATGTACTTTATTTATTTTTCTCTGGTATTTAACAAGTTACGTTGTCTCAGACAAACAATAAGACGATCCAATCGACTATCCCAACATATATCGATTCTTAATTATTCAAACTCTAAAAACATATACTCTTGAAAATAATGACAAATAATTCTTATCCCAGGGTTCGTATAGTTCTTTGAACCATTAGTAAGGCCAGGTAAAACGCATAATTAAGGTTGTTCAATTTACAAAATAATATTATTTACTTAAAATACAGTGGAATGAAAATAAGTTGTTTTTTACCAAACCGACGAAACTTCGGCTGGCGGTGAACGTTTGTCAACAGTGTATCTGGCCAAAATGCGGGTTATCTCGTCTTCCTCCAGTGGAACTGCTCTGATTTTCAATAAAATTGATGATGGTGTGTACTTGGTAAATCCTCAGGAGATCTTCTGGCTTCTATTCTTCTTTTGCGGTCTTCACAAGTCTTGGTCCCAGTGAATTGGAATTAGGATCTCCGCTTCTGCTGCCAATGAAGGTTATTTCGTCCAACCGAGTCTTCTGTATTTCCAATAATCCCGTTAATTCAGGTTTTAACTCTTTACTGGTCTTCGATTTATAGCATGAAATGGTTTAATACCAAATTCAGCGGAATTATTTAGTGAATGAGGTGAGATGCTTTCAATTCTCTTTTATTGTATTCATTGATAATTTAGAGGGTTATTTAATTTGTATGATTCATTAACATTCAAGTATAATTGTTTTGCAAAAATGCTTTTTCAATTTGGATATATATTTTCTTTATATTTATTCATATATTTTAAATATATCGGTCCATCTCAACCTAATAGCTTGTAACAATCAGAACGAATTAATCCAAAATCAACAACTTCTGCTATATCAGTTGCCCTTAACAACCACGTTTTTTATATATCCTTGAGCCGGCATTATAGAATATTACTACTTCTTTCCAATAAAATACTCCATGCTTGGATCAATATTAAATCACATAAAATTCTCCCCTAACCTTCCTTACTAAACAGTAAATGTTTTACCAGAGTTTCGTTGGACTGGGTTTACTAAAAAGGTATTAATTTCTTTTCACTAATGTGGAATTTAGGCCTATAGATTCATTTACAACCATTATAACATTATTTGGTTTTTTTAACTTAATTTTCTTTTTTACCTGACCTACTGTACAATTAATTATTGGTTACATAGTTAATTACATGAATTTTAATTTACTGGTGGTTATTTGTTTTTATATTAATTAACTGGTCCTGGAACCCTTTATTAATTTATGATATAATTGTCAGAACTACTTGTTAGACTTGAAACACTGGTCACACTCCTGATCCAGTTTATAAACATTAATTAGAACAACAGTATTTTTCAATTTTATACAATACTGACAACTTAGTACAGTGCCTAACATTGGTAACTATACTGGGTTGTATAAAGACAAATCTAATATAAATATAAACATAATTATTGATTAAGTATTATTATCAAACAACATCATTTCATTTTTTTAACATTTTCAACATACAATATAAATATTCTGTAGACCTTAACATGTCACAGTACAAAACAAACATTTCATTACATCCAGTCATTCATTGGTCTGGCTCTTTTACATTTAATATTAGTCATTGCCTCCTTTTTACTTGAGGTACTTCTCAAACACATGAACTATTGAACAACCTTAAGTCAGGGTATGGTCCTTGACCATATTTCATTCAATCTTTTATGTAACGTTGGGGAACCTCAACTATGTTACGTTACATAACACCCCCCCTTCGAAATAAGTTTATTTTGGTGTAAACAAAGTTTAGCAAGAAATAAACTCCTAACTTATATCTGGCCAATTGGTTTCCTATTTATAGTACTTTTATATTTCAGAATTATCCGTTATATTATTATCATTTCTTCGTTCCTTCTTAAAATCAATTATTTCCCAAGTTTAAATCTTATTTCTATAATCATTCTTGTGACATTCTTTATTAATTATACATTTTGGATCTGGTTTTATTTAATTCTCTATATTTATTTGTGAGTTTTCCCTCTAATATTTAATTTTCCTAAACCTCCCTAACATTATAACTGGAATCGAATCGGTGGTGCTCTATCGGCTAACCAATTACCGTCGTCCGTTACATACTTTCTGGGATCAGAGGAACATCATCTCTGCCCAGTTAAATGATTGCTGGAATATTCTACAGTCAATCTTCATTAATAAACCTCGTAAGGTAGTCATCATGTGACCTTCAATAAAATAATAAATAATAATCATATTCTAGGGATTATTCACTGTACTTTAACTCAGATCATATTATTTCTTCATATTAATTCTTCCTTCTATTATACACTTTTCTTCTCCAATACTTGGCTACTTTATTGACATTTATTAATTGGCTTTCTTACAGATAATTCTTAAATATTTGTTTTTTCTTTTCTTGTGATCCTTTTGACGGTTCCATTTTGGCTTCTTCATTCTCTTATCTTCATTGGCTCATATTACTTTATGATCAATACAGCTGGTTATGAGATTTTTGTTAGTACAATACATTACATTATTTAGTTATATTCTTCTGGCACAATCATTGTTATTTCTTTTTACATTCTAAATTACATTTCTCACTATTATGTTACATTAGATAAACTCATTTCGTCTTTTGGTTTTGATGATTTTTATTAGGTTGAATCAGTGTTATTTTTTTTTTTTATTCATATTAGTTTAAAGCAATTTCTTCTAAATTGTATAGTAAGGTGTTCTTACTTATTTTTCGACTTTGGTTGTTTTTTTTTTAATCAAAATTCTCTTTCTTATATACCTCATAAATTGTTTTCTTAGATACTTGTTTGTAAGTTGAGCTTACTTCATTTTTTTTTTTTTTGGGGGGGTATTTATCCTCTTTATTTTAAATTATACTGTTTCTGAATAATTATTGAGTAAGTTGTTCTTACGTCCTTTGGAATTTTGGGTTTTTATTTACAATGGGTTGCTTGGTCCTGTATCCATAAAATCCGTCCCTTTTCATTATATTCTGTTTGGAATCTGTTTAACCGTGGTCCATTATTTCCTCTATACTGGTTGTTCGGGACTCTCTAGTGTATAGAGTTATTTCTGTCCTTGTGACATATCTCACTATCAGGTAGTTCCGCCATTTTGTTGTTATAAAACTTTCATTCATGCTGAAGTCTACCATCGTTTTTCGAGCTGATTCTTCTGCACAGTTTCTTAATTGTCCAAATGGTTCATACATAATTTCCAGAAGTCCTCCATGCTCTTTAGTTAGTTTTGGCCTTTTTGGTCCTTCTAGTCCATCTGGGAATTCAAGTGTGGTTCGTTTAAAGTTTCTCACTTGCCTTACTTCTCTGTTTTCCGTAATTGGTCTATTATGTAGCTGAACCAATCCGCTTTTAATCATTTCCAATTCTTCCCGTGTATTTATTAATTTCCTTTTACACATTTGTCTTATTCTCATTATCTTCATTTCATCATGAACCCGTTCTATTCTTCCGGTTCTATCAATTGGTATCTTGTCAAATTTTTCTTGGGTCTTCGCTTGTAGTTTTCCTATTTGAGTAATTTTGGTCTCTACTTCCACTCTGAGTTGCATGATAGGTTCATCTGTCTTTTCCAGATCCACCTTAACTTCATTTATTTGCTGTCTTACCTCCACTTCAAAGCTATCAACTCCTTTGCTCCGTGTTTCATTGACAATTATAATACTTCCATTGATGACTTCCCTCAATGCTAGGCCTTGTTCATTGATGATTTGCCGCAACTCCTTATTATGGTTTTCAATTTTCTCATCCATTCGTTTGGTATTCTCCAGAATCTGCCTCAAACTCTCATCATTCCTGTCAAACCTTTCATTCATTTGTTTGATTAAATTTTCGCTCAAAATTTCGTTTTGTTTTCTTGAGTTTTCATTAATACTGTCTATTTTATTTTCCAGCTTTTCTGAATTTTCATTTATACTGTCTATCTTTTCATTGATTTGTCTAAAATCGGCCTTCAATCGTTCATTATTTTCCTTTATGGTTTGCCTTAAAAGTTCACTAGTACTTTCCTTAATACTATCTATTTTATTTTCCAGCTTTTCTGACCTTTCGTTTATACTGTCTATTTTTTCATTAGTTTGTCTATTATCTTCTTTGATTAATTCCCATAATTTTTGTAAATCTAGGCCTCCTCTGGCTTCCTCTGTATCTGGTTGGTCCCCTTGGGCATCTTCTTCCACTATTTCCGTTTCCGTATCCATAACTATTTCGGTTTCTTCTGTATCACCTGTCTGTTGATCCATTTCACTGTCCGTGACTAATTCTATTTCTTGTTCCTGTCCACCTTCTTCCTTCTCCTTCTCTTCTGCCCTCTTCTTCGATCTGCCTCTGGTATTAAGCATTCCTGTGCCTCTAATGGTTGCCTGCTCAAGTTAAGTAACAAATAATATGATTTTTTACTTAACTAAAGCCCACTCGTTGAGCGCCAATTTGTAATAAATTCTTGACTATGTGTTAAGAGGAGATGATGATGCCCCACGTTGTGAGCGTCAATTTGTAAAGAACTTAGATATCTCTCCTTAAAGCCTCACTGTTGTAAATCAATTTAGTAACGAACTACTTGTTAATTATGTGAGGACGTATGTTATAGTATATACTGCACGATGGAAATGTCAAATTGTAAAGAAATCTTGTCTATGGGTGTAATTAGTTATAAGATACTCCTGTGAAACAAACGCCAATTAATACGTTGCAGGTGTCAATTCGTAACAATTAGAATACTGTTACCTGGTTTAATTAATATGTTATTCATTAATATACCTTTCGGTTGTGACCGGTGAAACCCTCAGAACATAGATTATTAAGCCAACAAAATTAGAATTATGTTCCTGAATTTATAATGGTATTATTCTATAGACTTAACTTAGTTCTCAGTGGTTGTTTAATATGAGCAATATATATGAAGTATTTACTGAATGTAAGTGGTATTTGTTTCAACCCTAGTCACTCAATGATAAAAATTTCATTCAAATTTAGTATTAAAAAACCAGTTAGTTCAGCAATCTCCCGTCCCACCAGCTGCAAACTTTAAGCGCTGTTACTAGAAATAAGTGTACTTATAGGTTAGTTATTCGGAGTATTTGTATCAATCTGTTTATAAATTACTACACCAACTACATATAGTATTTTCTCTGCAATGACTAAAACGTTATCTCATACAACAAATGTACTTTATTTATTTTTCTCTGGTATTTAACAAGTTACGTTGTCTCAGACAAACAATAAGACGATCCAATCGACTATCCCAACATATATCGATTCTTAATTATTCAAACTCTAAAAACATATACTCTTGAAAATAATGACAAATAATTCTTATCCCAGGGTTCGTATAGTTCTTTGAACCATTAGTAAGGCCAGGTAAAACGCATAATTAAGGTTGTTCAATTTACAAAATAATATTATTTACTTAAAATACAGTGGAATGAAAATAAGTTGTTTTTTACCAAACCGACGAAACTTCGGCTGGCGGTGAACGTTTGTCAACAGTGTATCTGGCCAAAATGCGGGTTATCTCGTCTTCCTCCAGTGGAACTGCTCTGATTTTCAATAAAATTGATGATGGTGTGTACTTGGTAAATCCTCAGGAGATCTTCTGGCTTCTATTCTTCTTTTGCGGTCTTCACAAGTCTTGGTCCCAGTGAATTGGAATTAGGATCTCCGCTTCTGCTGCCAATGAAGGTTATTTCGTCCAACCGAGTCTTCTGTATTTCCAATAATCCCGTTAATTCAGGTTTTAACTCTTTACTGGTCTTCGATTTATAGCATGAAATGGTTTAATACCAAATTCAGCGGAATTATTTAGTGAATGAGGTGAGATGCTTTCAATTCTCTTTTATTGTATTCATTGATAATTTAGAGGGTTATTTAATTTGTATGATTCATTAACATTCAAGTATAATTGTTTTGCAAAAATGCTTTTTCAATTTGGATATATATTTTCTTTATATTTATTCATATATTTTAAATATATCGGTCCATCTCAACCTAATAGCTTGTAACAATCAGAACGAATTAATCCAAAATCAACAACTTCTGCTAATCAGTTGCCCTTAACAACCACGTTTTTTATATATCCTTGAGCCGGCATTATAGAATATTACTACTTCTTTCCAATAAAATACTCCATGCTTGGATCAATATTAAATCACATAAAATTCTCCCCTAACCTTCCTTACTAAACAGTAAATGTTTTACCAGAGTTTCGTTGGACTGGGTTTACTAAAAAGGTATTAATTTCTTTTCACTAATGTGGAATTTAGGCCT
This sequence comes from Magicicada septendecula, assembly GCA_034769895.1. Lineage (NCBI taxonomy): Eukaryota > Metazoa > Arthropoda > Insecta > Hemiptera > Cicadidae > Magicicada > Magicicada septendecula. Next base: position 336,858,469 of record CM068367.1, on the reverse strand, counting down.
ATAGATTCATTTACAACCATTATAACATTATTTGGTTTTTTTAACTTAATTTTCTTTTTTACCTGACCTACTGTACAATTAATTATTGGTTACATAGTTAATTACATGAATTTTAATTTACTGGTGGTTATTTGTTTTTATATTAATTAACTGGTCCTGGAACCCTTTATTAATTTATGATATAATTGTCAGAACTACTTGTTAGACTTGAAACACTGGTCACACTCCTGATCCAGTTTATAAACATTAATTAGAACAACAGTATTTTTCAATTTTATACAATACTGACAACTTAGTACAGTGCCTAACATTGGTAACTATACTGGGTTGTATAAAGACAAATCTAATATAAATATAAACATAATTATTGATTAAGTATTATTATCAAACAACATCATTTCATTTTTTTAACATTTTCAACATACAATATAAATATTCTGTAGACCTTAACATGTCACAGTACAAAACAAACATTTCATTACATCCAGTCATTCATTGGTCTGGCTCTTTTACATTTAATATTAGTCATTGCCTCCTTTTTACTTGAGGTACTTCTCAAACACATGAACTATTGAACAACCTTAAGTCAGGGTATGGTCCTTGACCATATTTCATTCAATCTTTTATGTAACGTTGGGGAACCTCAACTATGTTACGTTACATAACACCCCCCCTTCGAAATAAGTTTATTTTGGTGTAAACAAAGTTTAGCAAGAAATAAACTCCTAACTTATATCTGGCCAATTGGTTTCCTATTTATAGTACTTTTATATTTCAGAATTATCCGTTATATTATTATCATTTCTTCGTTCCTTCTTAAAATCAATTATTTCCCAAGTTTAAATCTTATTTCTATAATCATTCTTGTGACATTCTTTATTAATTATACATTTTGGATCTGGTTTTATTTAATTCTCTATATTTATTTGTGAGTTTTCCCTCTAATATTTAATTTTCCTAAACCTCCCTAACATTATAACTGGAATCGAATCGGTGGTGCTCTATCGGCTAACCAATTACCGTCGTCCGTTACATACTTTCTGGGATCAGAGGAACATCATCTCTGCCCAGTTAAATGATTGCTGGAATATTCTACAGTCAATCTTCATTAATAAACCTCGTAAGGTAGTCATCATGTGACCTTCAATAAAATAATAAATAATAATCATATTCTAGGGATTATTCACTGTACTTTAACTCAGATCATATTATTTCTTCATATTAATTCTTCCTTCTATTATACACTTTTCTTCTCCAATACTTGGCTACTTTATTGACATTTATTAATTGGCTTTCTTACAGATAATTCTTAAATATTTGTTTTTTCTTTTCTTGTGATCCTTTTGACGGTTCCATTTTGGCTTCTTCATTCTCTTATCTTCATTGGCTCATATTACTTTATGATCAATACAGCTGGTTATGAGATTTTTGTTAGTACAATACATTACATTATTTAGTTATATTCTTCTGGCACAATCATTGTTATTTCTTTTTACATTCTAAATTACATTTCTCACTATTATGTTACATTAGATAAACTCATTTCGTCTTTTGGTTTTGATGATTTTTATTAGGTTGAATCAGTGTTATTTTTTTTTTTTATTCATATTAGTTTAAAGCAATTTCTTCTAAATTGTATAGTAAGGTGTTCTTACTTATTTTTCGACTTTGGTTGTTTTTTTTTTAATCAAAATTCTCTTTCTTATATACCTCATAAATTGTTTTCTTAGATACTTGTTTGTAAGTTGAGCTTACTTCATTTTTTTTTTTTTTGGGGGGGGTATTTATCCTCTTTATTTTAAATTATACTGTTTCTGAATAATTATTGAGTAAGTTGTTCTTACGTCCTTTGGAATTTTGGGTTTTTATTTACAATGGGTTGCTTGGTCCTGTATCCATAAAATCCGTCCCTTTTCATTATATTCTGTTTGGAATCTGTTTAACCGTGGTCCATTATTTCCTCTATACTGGTTGTTCGGGACTCTCTAGTGTATAGAGTTATTTCTGTCCTTGTGACATATCTCACTATCAGGTAGTTCCGCCATTTTGTTGTTATAAAACTTTCATTCATGCTGAAGTCTACCATCGTTTTTCGAGCTGATTCTTCTGCACAGTTTCTTAATTGTCCAAATGGTTCATACATAATTTCCAGAAGTCCTCCATGCTCTTTAGTTAGTTTTGGCCTTTTTGGTCCTTCTAGTCCATCTGGGAATTCAAGTGTGGTTCGTTTAAAGTTTCTCACTTGCCTTACTTCTCTGTTTTCCGTAATTGGTCTATTATGTAGCTGAACCAATCCGCTTTTAATCATTTCCAATTCTTCCCGTGTATTTATTAATTTCCTTTTACACATTTGTCTTATTCTCATTATCTTCATTTCATCATGAACCCGTTCTATTCTTCCGGTTCTATCAATTGGTATCTTGTCAAATTTTTCTTGGGTCTTCGCTTGTAGTTTTCCTATTTGAGTAATTTTGGTCTCTACTTCCACTCTGAGTTGCATGATAGGTTCATCTGTCTTTTCCAGATCCACCTTAACTTCATTTATTTGCTGTCTTACCTCCACTTCAAAGCTATCAACTCCTTTGCTCCGTGTTTCATTGACAATTATAATACTTCCATTGATGACTTCCCTCAATGCTAGGCCTTGTTCATTGATGATTTGCCGCAACTCCTTATTATGGTTTTCAATTTTCTCATCCATTCGTTTGGTATTCTCCAGAATCTGCCTCAAACTCTCATCATTCCTGTCAAACCTTTCATTCATTTGTTTGATTAAATTTTCGCTCAAAATTTCGTTTTGTTTTCTTGAGTTTTCATTAATACTGTCTATTTTATTTTCCAGCTTTTCTGAATTTTCATTTATACTGTCTATCTTTTCATTGATTTGTCTAAAATCGGCCTTCAATCGTTCATTATTTTCCTTTATGGTTTGCCTTAAAAGTTCACTAGTACTTTCCTTAATACTATCTATTTTATTTTCCAGCTTTTCTGACCTTTCGTTTATACTGTCTATTTTTTCATTAGTTTGTCTATTATCTTCTTTGATTAATTCCCATAATTTTTGTAAATCTAGGCCTCCTCTGGCTTCCTCTTTATCTGGTTGGTCCCCTTGGGCATCTTCTTCCACTATTTCCGTTTCCGTATCCATAACTATTTCGGTTTCTTCTGTATCACCTGTCTGTTGATCCATTTCACTGTCCGTGACTAATTCTATTTCTTGTTCCTGTCCACCTTCTTCCTTCTCCTTCTCTTCTGCCCTCTTCTTCGATCTGCCTCTGGTATTAAGCATTCCTGTGCCTCTAATGGTTGCCTGCTCAAGTTAAGTAACAAATAATATGATTTTTTACTTAACTAAAGCCCACTCGTTGAGCGCCAATTTGTAATAAATTCTTGACTATGTGTTAAGAGGAGATGATGATGCCCCACGTTGTGAGCGTCAATTTGTAAAGAACTTAGATATCTCTCCTTAAAGCCTCACTGTTGTAAATCAATTTAGTAACGAACTACTTGTTAATTATGTGAGGACGTATGTTATAGTATATACTGCACGATGGAAAATGTCAAATTGTAAAGAAATCTTGTCTATGGGTGTAATTAGTTATAAGATACTCCTGTGAAACAAACGCCAATTAATACGTTGCAGGTGTCAATTCGTAACAATTAGAATACTGTTACCTGGTTTAATTAATATGTTATTCATTAATATACCTTTCGGTTGTGACCGGTGAAACCCTCAGAACATAGATTATTAAGCCAACAAAATTAGAATTATGTTCCTGAATTTATAATGGTATTATTCTATAGACTTAACTTAGTTCTCAGTGGTTGTTTAATATGAGCAATATATATGAAGTATTTACTGAATGTAAGTGGTATTTGTTTCAACCCTAGTCACTCAATGATAAAAATTTCATTCAAATTTAGTATTAAAAAACCAGTTAGTTCAGCAATCTCCCGTCCCACCAGCTGCAAACTTTAAGCGCTGTTACTAGAAATAAGTGTACTTATAGGTTAGTTATTCGGAGTATTTGTATCAATCTGTTTATAAATTATTACACCAACTACATATAGTATTTTCTCTGCAATGACTAAAACGTTATCTCATACAACAAATGTACTTTATTTATTTTTCTCTGGTATTTAACAAGTTACGTTGTCTCAGACAAACAATAAGACGATCCAATCGACTATCCCAACATATATCGATTCTTAATTATTCAAACTCTAAAAACATATACTCTTGAAAATAATGACAAATAATTCTTATCCCAGGGTTCGTATAGTTCTTTGAACCATTAGTAAGGCCAGGTAAAACGCATAATTAAGGTTGTTCAATTTACAAAATAATATTATTTACTTAAAATACAGTGGAATGAAAATAAGTTGTTTTTTACCAAACCGACGAAACTTCGGCTGGCGGTGAACGTTTGTCAACAGTGTATCTGGCCAAAATGCGGGTTATCTCGTCTTCCTCCAGTGGAACTGCTCTGATTTTCAATAAAATTGATGATGGTGTGTACTTGGTAAATCCTCAGGAGATCTTCTGGCTTCTATTCTTCTTTTGCGGTCTTCACAAGTCTTGGTCCCAGTGAATTGGAATTAGGATCTCCGCTTCTGCTGCCAATGAAGGTTATTTCGTCCAACCGAGTCTTCTGTATTTCCAATAATCCCGTTAATTCAGGTTTTAACTCTTTACTGGTCTTCGATTTATAGCATGAAATGGTTTAATACCAAATTCAGCGGAATTATTTAGTGAATGAGGTGAGATGCTTTCAATTCTCTTTTATTGTATTCATTGATAATTTAGAGGGTTATTTAATTTGTATGATTCATTAACATTCAAGTATAATTGTTTTGCAAAAATGCTTTTTCAATTTGGATATATATTTTCTTTATATTTATTCATATATTTTAAATATATCGGTCCATCTCAACCTAATAGCTTGTAACAATCAGAACGAATTAATCCAAAATCAACAACTTCTGCTATATCAGTTGCCCTTAACAACCACGTTTTTTATATATCCTTGAGCCGGCATTATAGAATATTACTACTTCTTTCCAATAAAATACTCCATGCTTGGATCAATATTAAATCACATAAAATTCTCCCCTAACCTTCCTTACTAAACAGTAAATGTTTTACCAGAGTTTCGTTGGACTGGGTTTACTAAAAAGGTATTAATTTCTTTTCACTAATGTGGAATTTAGGCCTATAGATTCATTTACAACCATTATAACATTATTTGGTTTTTTTAACTTAATTTTCTTTTTTACCTGACCTACTGTACAATTAATTATTGGTTACATAGTTAATTGCATGAATTTTAATTTACTGGTGGTTATTTGTTTTTATATTAATTAACTGGTCCTGGAACCCTTTATTAATTTATGATATAATTGTCAGAACTACTTGTTAGACTTGAAACACTGGTCACACTCCTGATCCAGTTTATAAACATTAATTAGAACAACAGTATTTTTCAATTTTATACAATACTGACAACTTAGTACAGTGCCTAACATTGGTAACTATACTGGGTTGTATAAAGACAAATCTAATATAAATATAAACATAATTATTGATTAAGTATTATTATCAAACAACATCATTTCATTTTTTTAACATTTTCAACATACAATATAAATATTCTGTAGACCTTAACATGTCACAGTACAAAACAAACATTTCATTACATCCAGTCATTCATTGGTCTGGCTCTTTTACATTTAATATTAGTCATTGCCTCCTTTTTACTTGAGGTACTTCTCAAACACATGAACTATTGAACAACCTTAAGTCAGGGTATGGTCCTTGACCATATTTCATTCAATCTTTTATGTAACGTTGGGGAACCTCAACTATGTTACGTTACATAACACCCCCCCTTCGAAATAAGTTTATTTTGGTGTAAACAAAGTTTAGCAAGAAATAAACTCCTAACTTATATCTGGCCAATTGGTTTCCTATTTATAGTACTTTTATATTTCAGAATTATCCGTTATATTATTATCATTTCTTCGTTCCTTCTTAAAATCAATTATTTCCCAAGTTTAAATCTTATTTTTATAATCATTCTTGTGACATTCTTTATTAATTATACATTTTGGATCTGGTTTTATTTAATTCTCTATATTTATTTGTGAGTTTTCCCTCTAATATTTAATTTTCCTAAACCTCCCTAACATTATAACTGGAATCGAATCGGTGGTGCTCTATCGGCTAACCAATTACCGTCGTCCGTTACATACTTTCTGGGATCAGAGGAACATCATCTCTGCCCAGTTAAATGATTGCTGGAATATTCTACAGTCAATCTTCATTAATAAACCTCGTAAGGTAGTCATCATGTGACCTTCAATAAAATAATAAATAATAATCATATTCTAGGGATTATTCACTGTACTTTAACTCAGATCATATTATTTCTTCATATTAATTCTTCCTTCTATTATACACTTTTCTTCTCCAATACTTGGCTACTTTATTGACATTTATTAATTGGCTTTCTTACAGATAATTCTTAAATATTTGTTTTTTCTTTTCTTGTGATCCTTTTGACGGTTCCATTTTGGCTTCTTCATTCTCTTATCTTCATTGGCTCATATTACTTTATGATCAATACAGCTGGTTATGAGATTTTTGTTAGTACAATACATTACATTATTTAGTTATATTCTTCTGGCACAATCATTGTTATTTCTTTTTACATTCTAAATTACATTTCTCACTATTATGTTACATTAGATAAACTCATTTCGTCTTTTGGTTTTGATGATTTTTATTAGGTTGAATCAGTGTTATTATTTTTTTTTATTCATATTAGTTTAAAGCAATTTCTTCTAAATTGTATAGTAAGGTGTTCTTACTTATTTTTCGACTTTGGTTGTTTTTTTTTTTAATCAAAATTCTCTTTCTTATATACCTCATAAATTGTTTTCTTAGATACTTGTTTGTAAGTTGAGCTTACTTCATTTTTTTTTTTTTTGGGGGGGTATTTATCCTCTTTATTTTAAATTATACTGTTTCTGAATAATTATTGAGTAAGTTGTTCTTACGTCCTTTGGAATTTTGGGTTTTTATTTACAATGGGTTGCTTGGTCCTGTATCCATAAAATCCGTCCCTTTTCATTATATTCTGTTTGGAATCTGTTTAACCGTGGTCCATTATTTCCTCTATACTGGTTGTTCGGGACTCTCTAGTGTATAGAGTTATTTCTGTCCTTGTGACATATCTCACTATCAGGTAGTTCCGCCATTTTGTTGTTATAAAACTTTCATTCATGCTGAAGTCTACCATCGTTTTTCGAGCTGATTCTTCTGCACAGTTTCTTAATTGTCCAAATGGTTCATACATAATTTCCAGAAGTCCTCCATGCTCTTTAGTTAGTTTTGGCCTTTTTGGTCCTTCTAGTCCATCTGGGAATTCAAGTGTGGTTCGTTTAAAGTTTCTCACTTGCCTTACTTCTCTGTTTTCCGTAATTGGTCTATTATGTAGCTGAACCAATCCGCTTTTAATCATTTCCAATTCTTCCCGTGTATTTATTAATTTCCTTTTACACATTTGTCTTATTCTCATTATCTTCATTTCATCATGAACCCGTTCTATTCTTCCGGTTCTATCAATTGGTATCTTGTCAAATTTTTCTTGGGTCTTCGCTTGTAGTTTTCCTATTTGAGTAATTTTGGTCTCTACTTCCACTCTGAGTTGCATGATAGGTTCATCTGTCTTTTCCAGATCCACCTTAACTTCATTTATTTGCTGTCTTACCTCCACTTCAAAGCTATCAACTCCTTTGCTCCGTGTTTCATTGACAATTATAATACTTCCATTGATGACTTCCCTCAATGCTAGGCCTTGTTCATTGATGATTTGCCGCAACTCCTTATTATGGTTTTCAATTTTCTCATCCATTCGTTTGGTATTCTCCAGAATCTGCCTCAAACTCTCATCATTCCTGTCAAACCTTTCATTCATTTGTTTGATTAAATTTTCGCTCAAAATTTCGTTTTGTTTTCTTGAGTTTTCATTAATACTGTCTATTTTATTTTCCAGCTTTTCTGAATTTTCATTTATACTGTCTATCTTTTCATTGATTTGTCTAAAATCGGCCTTCAATCGTTCATTATTTTCCTTTATGGTTTGCCTTAAAAGTTCACTAGTACTTTCCTTAATACTATCTATTTTATTTTCCAGCTTTTCTGACCTTTCGTTTATACTGTCTATTTTTTCATTAGTTTGTCTATTATCTTCTTTGATTAATTCCCATAATTTTTGTAAATCTAGGCCTCCTCTGGCTTCCTCTTTATCTGGTTGGTCCCCTTGGGCATCTTCTTCCACTATTTCCGTTTCCGTATCCATAACTATTTCGGTTTCTTCTGTATCACCTGTCTGTTGATCCATTTCACTGTCCGTGACTAATTCTATTTCTTGTTCCTGTCCACCTTCTTCCTTCTCCTTCTCTTCTGCCCTCTTCTTCGATCTGCCTCTGGTATTAAGCATTCCTGTGCCTCTAATGGTTGCCTGCTCAAGTTAAGTAACAAATAATATGATTTTTTACTTAACTAAAGCCCACTCGTTGAGCGCCAATTTGTAATAAATTCTTGACTATGTGTTAAGAGGAGATGATGATGCCCCACGTTGTGAGCGTCAATTTGTAAAGAACTTAGATATCTCTCCTTAAAGCCTCACTGTTGTAAATCAATTTAGTAACGAACTACTTGTTAATTATGTGAGGACGTATGTTATAGTATATACTGCACGATGGAAAATGTCAAATTGTAAAGAAATCTTGTCTATGGGTGTAATTAGTTATAAGATACTCCTGCGAAACAAACGCCAATTAATACGTTGCAGGTGTCAATTCGTAACAATTAGAATACTGTTACCTGGTTTAATTAATATGTTATTCATTAATATACCTTTCGGTTGTGACCGGTGAAACCCTCAGAACATAGATTATTAAGCCAACAAAATTAGAATTATGTTCCTGAATTTATAATGGTATTATTCTATAGACTTAACTTAGTTCTCAGTGGTTGTTTAATATGAGCAATATATATGAAGTATTTACTGAATGTAAGTGGTATTTGTTTCAACCCTAGTCACTCAATGATAAAAATTTCATTCAAATTTAGTATTAAAAAACCAGTTAGTTCAGCAATCTCCCGTCCCACCAGCTGCAAACTTTAAGCGCTGTTACTAGAAATAAGTGTACTTATAGGTTAGTTATTCGGAGTATTTGTATCAATCTGTTTATAAATTATTACACCAACTACATATAGTATTTTCTCTGCAATGACTAAAACGTTATCTCATACAACAAATGTACTTTATTTATTTTTCTCTGGTATTTAACAAGTTACGTTGTCTCAGACAAACAATAAGACGATCCAATCGACTATCCCAACATATATCGATTCTTAATTATTCAAACTCTAAAAACATATACTCTTGAAAATAATGACAAATAATTCTTATCCCAGGGTTCGTATAGTTCTTTGAACCATTAGTAAGGCCAGGTAAAACGCATAATTAAGGTTGTTCAATTTACAAAATAATATTATTTACTTAAAATACAGTGGAATGAAAATAAGTTGTTTTTTACCAAACCGACGAAACTTCGGCTGGCGGTGAACGTTTGTCAACAGTGTATCTGGCCAAAATGCGGGTTATCTCGTCTTCCTCCAGTGGAACTGCTCTGATTTTCAATAAAATTGATGATGGTGTGTACTTGGTAAATCCTCAGGAGATCTTCTGGCTTCTATTCTTCTTTTGTGGTCTTCACAAGTCTTGGTCCCAGTGAATTGGAATTAGGATCTCCGCTTCTGCTGCCAATGAAGGTTATTTCGTCCAACCGAGTCTTCTGTATTTCCAATAATCCCGTTAATTCAGGTTTTAACTCTTTACTGGTCTTCGATTTATAGCATGAAATGGTTTAATACCAAATTCAGCGGAATTATTTAGTGAATGAGGTGAGATGCTTTCAATTCTCTTTTATTGTATTCATTGATAATTTAGAGGGTTATTTAATTTGTATGATTCATTAACATTCAAGTATAATTGTTTTGCAAAAATGCTTTTTCAATTTGGATATATATTTTCTTTATATTTATTCATATATTTTAAATATATCGGTCCATCTCAACCTAATAGCTTGTAACAATCAGAACGAATTAATCCAAAATCAACAACTTCTGCTATATCAGTTGCCCTTAACAACCACGTTTTTTATATATCCTTGAGCCGGCATTATAGAATATTACTACTTCTTTCCAATAAAATACTCCATGCTTGGATCAATATTAAATCACATAAAATTCTCCCCTAACCTTCCTTACTAAACAGTAAATGTTTTACCAGAGTTTCGTTGGACTGGGTTTACTAAAAAGGTATTAATTTCTTTTCACTAATGTGGAATTTAGGCCTATAGATTCATTTACAACCATTATAACATTATTTGGTTTTTTTAACTTAATTTTCTTTTTTACCTGACCTACTGTACAATTAATTATTGGTTACATAGTTAATTACATGAATTTTAATTTACTGGTGGTTATTTGTTTTTATATTAATTAACTGGTCCTGGAACCCTTTATTAATTTATGATATAATTGTCAGAACTACTTGTTAGACTTGAAACACTGGTCACACTCCTGATCCAGTTTATAAACATTAATTAGAACAACAGTATTTTTCAATTTTATACAATACTGACAACTTAGTACAGTGCCTAACATTGGTAACTATACTGGGTTGTATAAAGACAAATCTAATATAAATATAAACATAATTATTGATTAAGTATTATTATCAAACAACATCATTTCATTTTTTTAACATTTTCAACATACAATATAAATATTCTGTAGACCTTAACATGTCACAGTACAAAACAAACATTTCATTACATCCAGTCATTCATTGGTCTGGCTCTTTTACATTTAATATTAGTCATTGCCTCCTTTTTACTTGAGGTACTTCTCAAACACATGAACTATTGAACAACCTTAAGTCAGGGTATGGTCCTTGACCATATTTCATTCAATCTTTTATGTAACGTTGGGGAACCTCAACTATGTTACGTTACAATATTTACGAATATATTGCCGTGATCAACACAATAAATGGGCAGAATATTTACCATTTCTTGAAAAAGCCATTAACGAAAATTATAGTGAAGCAACAGGATACACTCCAATGGAATTAGAAGAAGATAAGAAGCCAAACAGATTTTGGACTAATTATATAAACAAACCTAATAACCAAAATGTACCTGTACCAATAAGTGTGAAAATTGAATACGCAAAGCAACGGATAAGAGAAAGAGGTAACAAGAGAGTAGAGAGATTTAATCTAACTCACAAGCTACAACAATTCAACGTGGGAGAAAGTGTACTACTCAAAGCTAATCCAGTGGGAAAACGGAGTGATAATACGGCGAAGAAATTCTTCAGACTTTATAATGGACCGTATACGTTAAGACAGCGAGTAGGACAACACACTTTCATCGTATATGATGAGATACAGAAGAAAGAAATTGGTAAATTCCACGCAACGTCATTTAGGAAGTTTTACACATGAAAACAACGAGGTCAATGAAACCAGTCAGATCAGCTGTTTGTTGAAGCCACCTACTACAAGGTCACGAGCAGTGAGCGTGTGAAGAGGGGAGGTAAGACATTTGTATACACTCCAATTAAGGGTGAAATGACGAATATTATTCTTTATTATTTGTTACATTTTTTTTTGCAAATGTAATGATAATAATAAAAAAATTTAATAAATAAATTTATTAAATTTTTTTTTGTTACCAAGCAGAGGGATAATGCGACAGTACAAATAAGTGATGTACTGAGCATTGAATATAAAAATTTAAATATACCTAATAAACTGTAAATAATTAATAATGTATTAGAAATAAGCATGTCAGGGATTGCAAGCTTGGCTAAGACAAAAATATGAACAGGTGTTTCGACCTGAATCGACGTGCACACACACATAAATGTAACTGAAAGTGTGTACTCCAGTTTTTTGCTTGTGTGTGATAACGCAGGTCTATGCAGGCGAGTTTACCACCCCAAGATGAATAATTGCATAATTACTGTTTTTCTGTAATTATTCATAAACTATAATTAAGAAGTAAAATCCAAAAACACAACAAAATGTAATAAAATTTACTAAATACTGTGTACGAAAACCACGTAAAAGTGACACACCGTATGAGTGTAATAGTGAAATAACTGTGTACAAATCGAAAGGGTTAAGTTGCAATGTCCAAAATTACAGTGAACATGTGTTGTAAAAATAGTTGTAAGATAAGTATAAGAGTATACTTACAGGACTCTGCAATTCGCAGAAATATAAGAAATAGCGAAATTGACAAAGAGTGGGGGAACTGAATCCAGAGACAGTTTCTGACATGTCGATTTCGTACCACTGCAGGTGTCGACCAAGACATGGGTATAAATAGGACACACAAGCTACAGTGGTTCTCTTTCGTAAATCATCCACGGTGCAGCGGGAGCTTCTGCCCGTCCGCACGGCGTATTTATTTTTTTTGTAAATAGTTTAAATTTTTCAGTTGCATACAACTATGTAACTAAGTTGTAAATACAATCACTTTTAAATAATAACAAAATAATAACAAAATTTCATAAGAAGATCTACATAAGAAGATCCACATAAGAAGATCCATTGACGTCAGAAACAGCACGACAAGAAGTTCCAGAGAGTGATACGACACTGGACAAGAAAGCGATTCGACGCTGGACAAGAACAGCGAGTCGACGCTGGACAAGAAGAGTGATTCGACGCTGGACAAGAAGAGCGAGTCGACGCTGGACAAGAAGTGATTCGACGCTGGACAAGAGGAGTGATTCGACGCTGGACAAGAGGACGCTGGAATGCGAGACGAGGATGACTACAGATGGATCAAAAAATGATCGAGTACGATTGACGACAATAAGGTGATAAACAACTTATTTATATCTTAATCGTACAATGAACTCAAAGACAATTAAAGACATTTCTATTTTATTTAAAAGTAAGAGCCAATGTTTATTGTAAAGTAGAATTAAAATCATAGATGTTTTAGAAATACGATTAACGTAACAAGAGCTCAAATTAATATGAAATAAAATGAATACAAAGCATTTAAATGAAAACAATTAGTATTTGAGATAAATCAGTACTGAGAAACAAAAGATAAATTCAATAACTATTAATATTTTGAGTACATTACAATATATAAAAAGATATTTAAATATTGATATTTTGAAACACACTAATTGACTGAGTAGTCTGGAAATGAGATTTTTCTTTAATACAATAATTAGTAGAATAGAATATTTAGTCAGTAAGGATGTATATAGCATAAGCCTTACGGCATAATAACAAATAATAACGAATGTTTTAAATCGAAGTCAGTGTCATGTGCACAAATTTTAATAATATCAAATAAATTTGAAATACCGTTACAAGTTACATAGAGTTCTTATTGCAGATACACCTGAAACCCAATTTAAATGTTATATTGTTACATAATTTGTCAATCTTGAACGTGAGACCGGTCACGCTAAATTTATGTATAATGTATATGTATTGTTGCATATTTAGGCTCCCAAAGAACGTGGGGCTATACAAATTAAATTACATGTAAATTTGTACACACATAAATACGTTACAATATTGTGATGTTATTCAATTTGTTTCTTCTGCAAGTAGTATAGTTTTGTATATTCTTTTTAACAACTGTCGCACGTTTCACTGAAAAATATCAGAATCATCAAAGGTTTTATTTTATTTATTTATTACAAACCTCTGATGATACTGATATTTTTCAGTGAAACGTGTGTCAGTGTTAAAAAGAATATACAAAATTATACTACTTGCAGAAGAAACAAATTGAATAACATCACAAATTATATAATTACTGCAAGAAATATCGAGTTACTTATATAGAAAATGATATATTGTACCATAACAACCCCAAATTTATTTAATTTGGGAAGCCCCAAGCTTTTGGATTGACAAGTTATATAACATAACAACTTTTACTTGTTTGGTTTGGGTGTAATTATAATAACAAGACAGTGTTATAAAGTTTTTAAATGTTTACATAATTTAATTATCAACCTCTTTACTTATTTCGACAATACAAAAAAAAATATTCATTATTCATCGCTTGTGCGATCTTATGTATGTGATTTATGTGAACAATTTATGTCTAAACAGTTTATACACAAATCTTATTATCTACTCTTAATTATCTATTTCTGCTCTCGGCTTACTTGTTTAGTGTGGCCATCTTTTGCAATTGCTTATCAATTTACAATGAAATTACTTTTGTTTCAATTATTTCTTTAATTTTTACTTGGCTTTAATTCTCTTTTAAATGTATAGCAAATGCATTATTCTTTTAGCAATTAAAGACTCTACTAATTATTCTACTTTACTTCAATTTAAAAATCAAGCATTGCTCTCTCATAGCATTTACGTTATTCCAATATTACTTTCTCAACATGAGACATTATTCTAAATTACAATAAGACTTTACATTCTTATTTAATATCTGTTAGGAACAGTTGGAATGTCTTTCATTCTAGTTTCAATATTGTCTTTCAATTGTCTATTTATTATTATGGTTTGTTATCACCTCATTTGATGTGGTAACTTCAGTGTGTCCTCCTCCGGTCCTCGAGTCCTCTTCCAGTCCTTGCTCCAATCCTTCATGTCCTTGGGTCCTCTTCCTCTTCCTCTTCCAGGCTTCCACTGCTTGTCTTTCTTAGTTGTTGTTGGCTCTGCTCACATCATGGGTTGTAGGTGTGTCCATTGAACCTCTGTTCTGCCTCACAAGTCATCAGGTAACGCTTACTGTAGATTTACGATCGCGTAGTTGACTGACATAGCCTCCTACGGCAACGGTTGAATATAGAAGAAGGAATTTTATTAGTGCGACCTGGTATTTATAGCCACATCGTGCAAAACTGCTGTTTGAACAATATTGGTCCTGTTAGAGTTTGACGAAAGCGTCTTTTCCCCCACTCTCGTTCAATTCTCTTATTCCGCTTATCTTCGCGAATTGCAAAGTTTGAGCGATAATACTCAATCGATCGTCAGTGGCGAAGCTAGTAATTAATGAATGGGTAGGCAAAAGTCTTACCTTAAATTTTGTTGTAGAGTAGTTCAACACGGCGAGTTTTCTTGCTTGCAAAATTGTCAACTACACAGTCTTTAAACAGCTGGTCAGTCATCAATGCCTTCACAAATTTTTTTTCAATAGCAATGGTGGTAAGAGAGTTAAGTCTTTCATTGGTCATCGTATTGCGCAAGTAGTTTTTTATTCTTTTCACAGTAGGGCCTACTCATATTCCTTTCTGCAGACGTCACCATAATGTTTAACGTGGTAACAGGAAACGTTAAAATCAAACAAATTAATTTTGAAACTTCCATGTACACTGGTTCTAAGTCATTAAGAACTATAAAATGTAAAAGTCTTTGAGGTAACAAATGTTTTCCAGTATCTGAGTAAATGTTTTTTAATTCATTTTTGAGTCTTTCACTATTGAAAAAAAGGTATTTATTTATAAGGCTGTTGAATTTAGTAGAAGGGAAACTCTCTTTGTAAGAAATGAAGTAATTAGGATCCAACACTCAACAAACTGGATACTTTTGAAATCACTGAACCGTACCTCCAGCTGCATAATCAAAGTATCAAGAACTTCATAAGTTAACGTTTTCAGCAGTTTCCTGTCACTGTCATCTATATTACCTCATTTATTTTGTGACATTTTTCAATGCAAGACGACACAGCGTTTTCTGATCTCATGTTTTTGAGGATAGCACTAGTTTTCTTAATTTTAGTGTTGCACAGAATTATATCGGAGATAGTTTTGTGTTGCAGTAGAGAAAAGAGATGGTCATTATAAACGAATATTTCTCTATAAAAACAAAGTAAGTAAATGAAATAAGTCTTTTTGAGTATGTTAAGCAATCCAACAGCAGAATTGAACGAATCACTATCCCATCCTACACCATTCTCTGTAATGTCCTCAAAAACCTGTCTCAAGTCACCATACTGGGAAAAGATGGTATATGGTATGAACTGCTCTGGAATGGAAGTTCCAGTGAGTAGTGGATGCTTGTGAAAGTTTAAATCCTCTAGATTCTAGAAGCTGTGATCTCTTTGAGGATCTACAAAAAAAATGTGTGAAATGCTGTCAGATTGTGAATGAAGAGCCTAACCGTTCTTACTGTTTTAGTGCAATGAAGAACTACGAGGTTTAACTTGCGAGCATAGCAATGTAGAAATAATGCTCTTGGGCAAGTCTGTTTTACAAAGTGCTGAACGCCTCCATGCTTTCCAGCCATTACAGAGGCTCCATCATATGTTTGACAGACTACCTTCTCAGTTACACCCCACTTTTACAAAACATTAACAATTATTTCTGATAAGAAGCCTAATGCAATCTTATCTACTGAAACATCATAAAACCCAATGAACCTTTCTACTGGACCCTCTGTTGAACAAAATCTAAAAATTATGCTGACTTGAGATCTACTTATACATCTAAAGTTTCATCTGCCTGAATTCCAATAAAATCGCAAGAATCTAACTCCGCCTTAATCTTCTCTTGAATTATATCAGTTACAGATTCAACTAATTCATTCTGAATATCGCTTGATGTACCTTTAAAGCCTGACGTAGACTGGAGATGATCTCGAATGTACTGCTCCTGCTTAGAAAGAAGATCTAACAATTCTAGATAATTACCCCGGTTGACTGAGTCTTCCCCTTCGAAATGACCTCAAAATCCAAGCTCCTGTTTCCCGAGAAAACACACAATGTCAACAAGTCTTTCAACACAAGCCTATTTTGTTTCACGACTTCATTATGTTTAACAGCTTGAATTCTAGCCCCTTCAGAGAGAGTATGTTCAATCCTCACGCGTCCCAGCAAACGGTACCCCTCTTCATTCTGAATATGTTTATTTGAATTCTGGTGTTTTTCGGCTTTTCTAAGAAAATGTTTGTAACCGTCACTCCATATAAAATCCATTCTTTTTCATCATAAAACAAGATATATGTATAACAAAAAAGTATGTTGGTTTCGGAACAGCCTGTCAACCACGAATATCGCTCGTACCAAGAAAACTGAAATTTTCTAGATACTTTACCATCAAAATGTTTAATGTCTAAATTAGGCATAAATCTCTTGTTTTTAACGCCACATTTTTCTTCGTAAGTCCAAGAAGAAAACGGCTTACTTTTTAATAAGTTTAAAAGATCTGACAAAGTATTAAAAGACCGCTTCACTTATTTCGGGCGACAGACTTATATTCATACACAATAATATAACTGATTTAACTTCCAAATTTATAACTTGATTGGTTTCTAAATGTACATGTTTAATGTCACAAATAATTTAAATGACAATCTTGATCATCTATTAGTTCATGTGGAATAACAGGCACACTTTTAATAACCACATAAAATAAACACGACTATAAACAACACAGCGCGCTGTTCGCACCACAGCAGTGAGACATGCCTCATCGCTACGTATGTGGAGCCTGGGTTAATCTCCCCTCACCGCACTTCGAGTTCGCAATAACACATTGCGTACATACGATGTATACGAAAAACGCTGAGGCAGATTCACGTTGCCTCATTTGCTTTAAATGAACTATGTCTACTGTCACTTGTCGCCATCTAGCGGTTGCTCAGTAAAGCATGTAATTAGTAAATTCGATAATCACAGTAACAATGTATAGTCTTTACGTTGCGTAGTTCATATGTATTTATAATTTTTATTCTACACAATTTTTTAGGGTAGGCATTGCCTCAATTGCCTCCATGTAACTTCGCCACTGTCGATCGCTAATTTTCACATGTTTATTATACGTAACTTACACTTTTGTATTATAATGATTTGGAGAGTTATTCACTTTTTAATTCACTGTAGTTTTATTTTATGTCACTTTAAAATGGTTTTCTAACCCTTTGTGCATTTTTATAACCTCCACACTTTGTGTCATTTATTTTACATTATCATATCTATTATTCTTATAATTAAAATACTACTTAAAATTTAACATCATTTGAATAAGGGTTGTTACCGTCCATGCACAGACAGGCTTCACACACACAAATCAAATACACGTGTACACAACGTTAGCGACAGGTGGCCAGAGGTGCATGTACATGCATGAATTGTGCGTTCCCTATTTTTTTTAAACAATCCAGCTTGCAATGTGAATCATGTCTATTCCATAGCTTTATTTATTTGTATTAATTATTTATTTATTTTTGCAATGCACAGTACCATATCTGTTTGTACTGTAGCATTATTTCCCTGCTTGGTGAAAAAAAATTGTAGTTTATTAAATTTTTTTATTTATTTAACAAATCATATTTATTTATTTTATGTGTAAATAATAATGAATATGTGATTCTGCAACTTTACACTTATTTGGTGGGTTTGAGCAATATTCCCCCTTTTATGCATGTAAAGTGGATGCTTTGTTGTAGTACATCTGCTTCAGTTGTTGTTCAACTTTAATCCTCCTAGTAACCCAGTTATTTATGAATGGAATTTTCTCAGAGAGCTGGCGTGATATTTACCTACCTCCCTTTCTCTTGCGCCGTCATACATTATGAATGTCTGTTTGCTAACTTGTCGTACTAGTGTATATGGTCCATCATACAACCTGAAAATTTTTTTAGCTGTATTGTCAACTCTTTTTCCTACTGGATTAGTCTTTAATAATACCTCTTCTCCAATTGCAAACTTTTGTAACTTATGCGTTCTGTTGAACTGCTCTACTCTCTTGTTACCTTTTTCTCTTATTCTTCTCTTCGCATTCTCTACTTTAACGCTGATTGGAATTTGTACGTTTTGCTTGGCAGGTTTTTGTATATATTTCCTCCAAAATCTCTCGGGTTTACGATCTTCTTCTATTTCTACTGGCGTGTAACTTGTTGCTTCACTGTAGTTCTCATTCATAGCCTTTTCGAAGAATGGTAAATACTCTGCCCATCTGTTATGCTGGTTATGGCAGTAAATCCCAGGGGCGGTTCGTTCTTAGGGCGCTAAGGCATGCGCCCCCCCAGATTAAATCATATCATTAAACAACCCATTATCACTACGTGTGGAAAGTGATTACATATTTCTTTAATACTTCGGACAAGAAAATATTTTTGTATTAGATAATAGAAGAAATGTTTTCAGAACAGCATGCATTACGGCACTCTGACAATCGCACCCATTTCTCAATTCCCCCACTCTATCCAAAGTTGACCGAAGTTGTAAGCTTAAATACAGCATTTAGACAGTCGCTCAGCAAGCCGGCTTCTGCGCCACGTTTAGCAGAACGTGGCGTGATTGACTCAGTACAACTAATCGCAGACTATTGATAATAATATGAGATTTGCTCTTTTTAGTGTTTATAGTTCCTCTGGCGTGGTTAATTGAGTGCGGGCATTTGTTTGGGTTTAGGTTTTGAGTTTGTGTGTTTTTTTTAATAGCTTCATGAATAATTTAGGGAAATACTGTAGTGTCGAATTATTAGGTTTTGTTTTAACATTTAATCCAACATTTTAACAGTCAGTGCAGGCCCTTAAAGCAATAACTTTTGCAAGATCAAAAAATTGAACTTAGTCATTAGGTAGGCCAACTCCTGAATTCTCCATGATGCAAACAGAAAATAAAAAAAATGGGAATCGTGTTTTCAGATGGCAACTGCTTTTAAAAGATGCATACCAAAAAAAATGACTGGATCTGGGTGGCTGCAATGTTCAGAAATCTTTGTTCTGTTTTCCATGTATTTTATTGTCTCCTAGAGACAATGGTGATCCAATAATGTTGGATGCAGCACTAGAATAGGGGATGCAAAAGAAGTACATGACATCATTATAACTCACGTAAAAGATATATTTACTTACACGGGTCACCTAGAAGCAGCTTCATTGATGTCCAATAACTAATTTCCACTTTTTTTTACAAACTTTCCGGAAGAAAAATTCAAGCTAGTGATTCGGCATTAACCTTTCTTACAAGAAAACAAACTCCAGAGTGAATTGGAACTATTATACAGATGGTATGATTATAATATTAAAGGCGCAATAAAACTTCTTAACTTTATAGAAGAAAACAATCTTACGGCAGTTTTCAAAGAAGTGTTGATACTTCTGAAAATTGTCATAACTACCCCCATGACAACTGCCGAACCTGAGAGCTACTTTTCGACTCTAAAAAGACTAAAGAAAATCTTGAGAAATACAATGAAAAACGATAGACTGAATGCCCTTGCGATGTTATCTATCAACAAGGAACTTGTTAAAGAAATGAAGGACTTTGATGCTAGAAAGTTCGTTAATTTAAAGGAAAGGCGAATGGACTTTGTATATAAATAAATGGTCTTTTTAAAGTGTAGGTATCAAAAAAATAATATAATGTAAATATAGTATATTACTTTTTTTGTGGAAACAGCATAGACATTTTTGTGGACACTTTCGACAGTTTGTGGTTATGTTTATTAATAAAGCTGCTGACTCTCTACAAGAGATCACAATATTTGAGTTGAGATCAAATTTTTAAATAAAGAGAGAATTCGTCTGGTCAGCTCATTGAATAAAACTCTCACCGTATAAGCAGCTGAGTTACAAAGTCGAAACAGACGTTACCACAAGGAGGGTGCGGCAAAGGAACAATGGAATAATTAATTTCCGTTGAACGACAATGCATTGTTTAGCTTAGAAGAAAGTGTAAATCAAACCGTACTCAACGCCCTAATGTAAATAATTATTTTAAATGAAAATATATTACAGTGTTAACTATTAATAAGATAAGGAATAATAATATATGAATATTGTTACAACACCAATAGCCACCCCAATACCAGGGATGAAAAAGATGATAATAAATATAAATATACTTCATATAAAATAAAATATTAAATATAAATAAAATATAAAGACGGTGACACGACAAACGACGACATGACCTAACCCAAGTGATTGACCAAACAAACGGGAAAACGACAAAGAAGGGAAAAAACCCGAAACCAAATAAGAATAAAGACAATTGAAGGAAGTGAACGAATTCATACAACCAAATAAAATAAAACCAAACGAGAAGCGGAGAACCGAATTAAAATGAAGCCAATTGAAAATGAAGGAGAAGAAGAAGAAAAATGAAGAGGAAACGAAGTGAAACCAAGGGATAAGAAACACCACAAATATAAAAGGGAGAAATGGTACACTCAAGTATAATATTGGGAATAAAACCAATAATTATCCAATACCAGAAATAAATATTATTCTCAATTAAATAATTAATGTAACTGTTTTAACCACAACCCAGTAAAGTAATATTATAAAAAGAAAAAGTACACTAACCCAAAACTTAGAGTTAGATATAGTAAAAATCTATAGGAAAATAACATTAATAATACTGTGTATAATTAGTAAAGAAAGAAATAGTGAGAAAGTGACAAAGAGAAATAATTATAGGGGTTACCCACTAAGAAACACTTAATGTAAACAGTTAAAAAGTGCAATAGTGAAAGTGTGAAACCCCAAAATGGTTAGAAACCATATCAATGATAATAAAACGCTCAATAATCAATAAGAAACAATAATTGATTAATAGCGAATCCAATAATAATTAAGAGTAAGGTTTTAATGATAGCATTAGATGTAAGCACTTCATAATGTGAAATAAACACTGAAGAGTGATGAGGAAACACTATGTGATTAAAAGTGATACAAACTAGTAATTAGAAATATAAAGTTTTAATAATCATAGTAAATGTAAACAATTAGTAATATGAAACGAACACTGGAAAGTGATAATAACATTGTTAATTAAGAGATTTAAGATTAATTGTAAACGATTGTATTTAAAAGGGGAGTATCCCATGAAAAGATAAACAGCTAGTGTTAACATGGACTGAGAGTAGAGTTTAATTAGGAAATAAGCAATTAATAAGAAATAAATAAACACCCCAGATTGTAAGGGAAAACCAATTATTCAAAAGGTGATGTTAGTTAACACCCAAAAAATAGTAATTAATGAAATGAGTTGTAAACAAACTTTACTTAATAATTGTTAAAATAATTGTATAATTATATTTATGAATAGGGTATGACTGAAGAATTTGTACAGAGCATACGCCTAGATGTTATGTTTTAATGAGGAAGAATAGGAAGTGGTAGCCATATTATTAACAAAGGTAAAATAGATGATTAAGAAGTTAAGACAATACAAATCTAATTACAATAGAAAATCAATAAATGTAGAAAATAACAGAACCATTAATAAAACAAAATACATTAGAATAAAATGAGACATCATTTGTATAAATTCAGTAAATATAGTCAATGGCTACTAGTGCATCTGAAATGCCTAACTGTCAAAACCAATAATTACAAATTGTATAAAATCCACAAGGAAATTAACAAATCTAAGGCAAGTAACTAGCCAAAAAATAATGTATAAATCATTTTAAAAGAAAAATGTTACAATAAGAGCTTAAATTAAAAGAAATATGTAATTATCAAATGTTAACATAATTAGACAAAAGTTAATATCTAATAGAACATGACCTTATGAGGTATTATTTTAATCTTTGAAAGGAAATACATAAATTAGTGATAATATTTAATACTCAGGAAGGAAGACAGAAGAATAAAATCAATCAGAAAATATATAGTAATTTTGAATAAAAATTCAAATATGATAACAATGGTAATAATCTATGCCTTAGCCAATCAAAGGGTTTTGGTTACCATAGAAACGGGCCGTTGGTTACTAATTTTCCGTTAATTTTCAGTACTCGTATAATGACGCTTGGGTAGTAGGGACGAAAGATTTTATATGACACGAATTTTACTTTAAAAAGTTTAAAAACTAGTCAGAATCCAAAAACATGTACCAGTGAGAAGGAGATGAAGAGGAATAACATTTAACTGATGTCCAGGAACAATATAAACGCAAATTAAAAGCAGAAATTCCCAAGACTAATTAGAAAAGGATGCCAGCAGCCTAAGTCACTCAAAATTGATGAATTTTCCATATCCAAAGAACAACGATCTATCACAAACCTTCTGAACTGATAAGTATAATTTAAATACCCTAATCCCAGGAATAAAAGCACTTTAAATATTTGTCATATCTATACAAACTCTCACTATGAATTAAAAATAATATTCTTTCAAGGATTAAATAAAACAAACTTACGTAGAAAAACTTGTTAACTAAAAAATAACCTCGCACACGGTTGCGAATTTTGTAACACCTATTACTACACTGCAGAACAAATTGTAGACACACTGTATATTATATAAGTACGGAGAATGTACGGTAGTGTACTCTTTTATTGTAACCATATTTAATGTTTTCTTTATAATCTAAAGAACTCCAGATTTTGGACGAGTTGACATATAAAGTACAAACAGTAGCCATGATGGCATCAGAATAGCTCGTTCAAAACCAATTTCGTCAGCTTGAGATAATGCGTTTCATGTTTTATGTCGGGGCAAATTTCTTGAATACTAAATTATAATATTATTGTCACATGAATTAATTACCAAACTATCATTAAAGAAACCGTACAGAGTGTAACCATTGTTTTATTTCATAGGAAATTGTATTATATACATGTGTGTGTTAGCGAACTTACAGATCAGACAACTAGCGCTTTCGCTATCTGTGCAATACAGTAAGCTGTACAAAGGCGGGAACCGATTCGAACGCTCCAGCCGTCACCGCTGAAAACACCATACTAACATATTAATTCATAAATTTAATTGTTTTCAACAAACAATTTGGCGCCACTCGGGATTCACAAACCCCTATGAAATTACAGGTAAGGTTTCCACTAGGTTGTACTGATAATCGTGACAACGCTACGGACCTCGTTAGCAACAACCATTAATGTAACGACAGGTGTGAGACGAACGCACTAACACTTTGTACACATAAAAATCTGGGATACATTTTACAGATACGCACCAAACTCTTCGTTACAGATTGGCTTCCATCGCGGGGCCTTAAAAGAAGAAGGACGTCCCTTATACAGCATTACAGATTGGCGACCAACCGGTGAGGCTTTAAAAGAAGACCTAGCGGCGATTATGAGACATTCTTTGGTTACAATATAAAGACAAAAAAAGATGAAACAAAAAGATATGCTACAACAACAAACGAAAATGCCCAAACAACAGAAACAATGGAGTTATGCAGAGTGGATGACAAAGTTATTTAAAAAGTTCAGTAAGGAGATGGAATACATCGAGAAGAATACCATGGATCATGAATGAGCACAGATGAGTCGTGCGAATACAATGGGATTGCCAAACGACAAAATGTCACTGAGAGATATTTATGATGAAATGTGGAAGCTGGACACCGAGTATAATGAAGAAGAGACTATTGGGACAGCCCACGAAAAACGTGATAACAATGTGGAAAGAATGACTGAAGAAGATTGGGATAGATGGAGTGACAATGCAAAACAAATGAAAAACGAAAGAACGGGAGTATACACACAGATGACTGAGGAATATACACAGGAGGAGTATGACCAATGGAGACAATCAATAAGGCAACCAGAAACACCAATACAAAAATAAAATGCAGAATTAAGAGAATGGATAAGGGTTATGTTCGATCTATCCAGAGAAGATATTTGTAATTGGAGGAAGGTACATAATCAAGTAGAAGAGTTCAAGGAAATGGCAAAACCAAAAACTCAAATAAAAAAAGAAGTAGTCAAGGATGTCAAAGTGAAGCAACAGAAGAAAATGCCAGGACAACCACAGAAAGTGACCCTGCAGGACGAAATGGATTTAATGGTTGAACTTAATAGAAAAATGGATGAAAATTTTAAGAAACAAGAGGAAAAAATTGACGAAAAACTAGACAGGAATAATGACAATATGGACCAAAACAAGGGAGGATTGAATAAAATATTAGTATTATTACAGAGAGAAGAAAGGAAAGAGGGTTCCAGAGAGTTCAGGGAGACCATAGATAGAGGTTTCAGAGAGTTAAGAGAGACAATACATAGTAGTTTCAAACCATTGTATGAAACACTGGACCGCATTTCGGAAGATATCCAAGAAACGTGGAACAAGAACAGGGAACCGGTGAATGAGAAAAGCAAAGAGAAGGAGGAGGAAATAGAGAATAAAGAAGAATCAAGTGTATTGTTTCCTGAAAATAAAGGTAACAATAACACCGAGAAAATCAAGATCATAAAACCCAACCGTAGAAGAATAGAGAAGAATCAAATAACTAAGAAGATTAAGAAAACTAGGGAAATGGGAAAAATATATAAGAAGAAACTACTAAAAACAAGAGAAGAAGTGGAGATGATGAAGAACGGACTAATCGATGTGTTTAATGTACCAATGACCAACCATACCGAAATGATGAATTTTATTAGAGCAGGAGAACTCTAAAAGAGATTCTAGAAGGGGTGAACTACCGACCAGCGAGAAGAAACTGGAGAAAAGCAATACCTGAATGGAGAATACCCAAAATAAAAGGAATTCACAACCAACCAGTGGATGAAAAATTCAGCAAATCTATGCTTAGATGGAAGATGTCAGAAATAGAAATGATTGACAACAAAACAGTGTATAACAAATCAAGAAGGTCAATAAAACACTGGAGCTTACCAGAAATAGAAATACAGAATAAAAGATCAATAATAACAAAGGAGGTACAATTAACAACTTCTTTGAGTAATCAAAATATAGTGAATGAAGCAATCATGGAGACAAATGAACACAGGATAGTAGAGGAATTGTGGTACGAGACAGAAGAAACCTATATCACAAGGAAGAAAATAGTTCTACACGTCAAGGTTATCCGAACCACAAGTGCAGAGGAACTAATGGACCATGGGTAAACTAAGCGAAGATACCACACACCAAGAAAAGGGACTGATCTTCGAATTACCGACCAAGCAAACCAATGGAAAGAAGGAAGTATTAAAATTAAATTAAACCACTAGATAATCACCAAAACAAGAAGGGACAAGAAATGACTCAACGACCAAGACGAATTAAATGAGAAAAAATAAACCATAATAAATAAATTTAAAAAATTATCCAGAATAAATGTAGAAGATCAAACATTTGAAGGAGAAAAGGGGAAGATCGCAAAAGTGTATTACATATTGAAAGATAGGAAGGACCTGGAAGATATCGTAAGCGAAATAGTGTTACAACAAAAGCAAGATACCAAAATATTAAACATACGAAAAAGACTGTTGGAATCTGAAGAAATTATAAATAAATTTTACTGTATATACAAAGACATATTATTCATAAGAACAAAAAAGAACCAAGACACATGGAAACTAGTAATTCCTCATTCATTAGAAAACCAGATAATTAAAGATTACCATGTAAGATACGGGCACATGGGAACACTCAAAATAGTAAAAGCATTAGAGGAAGATTTGTTCATTAAAAATATCACAAGAAAGGTAAATAAAAATATAAAAACCTGCACGTTATGTCAGATGGTCAAAACAAATAATGAAAGGAAGAATGGAACGATGATACCCATCACTTCAAATGCCAAACTAGAGAAGGTGTTCCTCGACATATGTGGACCATTCCCACGTAGCGGAGGAAGGCATGGATACAAGTTCATTGTAATTATACTAGACCATTACACCAAACTATATGCTATAAACAGAGCCACAGCAAATAAAATAATAGACATTATAAAAAATAAATACATTACAGAAATTGGAAAACCATACATGATTATAACCGACCACGAGACACAATTTAAAGGGAAAAAGTGGAGAGACGAATTAATGAAATTGAACATCAAAACGTATAAAACTTCCGTATACCACCCTAGTAGTAATCCAGCAGAAAAAATGTTGAGAGAGGTGGGACGTATTTTAAGAACTTATTGTCATGATAACCAGAAGGAATGGCAGAAATATTTAACTTCAACCGAAGTATTTTTAAATATCAGCTATCACCAGTTTACTGAGAATACCCCATACTTAATGATGTTCGAGAGGAAACCAAATAGAGAGATACAAGAAATAATAGAATTCCCAAAAAATCCAGAAGACCCGTATGATAAAAACAAATGGTACAGCCTAATTATGGAGAAGATTGAGAAACAAAAAGCCAAATATGCTAAAAACCAGCCCAAAATAATTAAATATAAAGAGGGAGAAAAGATATTAATAAAAAACCGTAAACTGCCAAGTACACTGAAAGGCATAGCAAAGAAATTGTTATTACTATACACAGGCCCCTATGTCATCACCAAAGATAATGGTAACAATACTTACCAAATAAGTAATATAAACACAAAAAAGATAAAAGGAGTTTACAATCAAGCTTCAATAAAAAAGTTTTATGAAGAAAAATAAATTACTAAAAATAAAATAAACAAATTTCAAAATTCAAAAAGTTTGTAAGAGCAACTTACTACCTTATTTAGATGACATATGAGGAATGGAAAAAATAAAATAAATGAATAAAAATATAAAAACAAAGGAATAAGTTACCAAAATTCCTACCAAGTAAGATCAACTTACAGTCAAATAAAGTTGATATATGAAGTATAAAATAAAAAATTATAATAAGGGAATAAGTTACACAAATTCCTATAAAAAAGTAAGAATCACAAACTTTCGATAATATTTAAACAATTAGTACCTAAAAAGGAATAAGCTACAAAAATTCCTATAAAGTAAGAAAAACTAACTTACAAAAAATTATTTAAAATAATGATTAAAAAACAAAAATAAAATCAAGCAAAAACTGCTAAAATAAATACCTGAAATTATAATGAATTTAAAGTATTCAAAGAAAAAAAAATCTGAACTGGTACAAGGAAGAAAAAGAAGTTATGTATAAAACAAATATACAAGAAATGGCTAAAGCAGAATAGTGCTAAACAACCAAGAAAAAATAAATAAAGATGTCTAAGATCCTTAAACTGATCACAAGAAGAATAGAAAAGCAAACTAACGAAAAGTTAGATATGATAAAATTAACATATGAATAAATAAAAAACAATCAACTGTATGAGTAGATGACAGTATATAGCAAAGGTACAGCGGAAGGAAGAATGAGTAAAAGGCCAAAGTGATCTAAAAACAAACCACAAGGTGAACAATCCCAAAATATATTATTATTATTAAGTCACAAGTTGACAAAAAAGGTATTTAAGATTGACTGTTGAAAAGTCCAGCAATCAAAATAAACTGAGCAGAGATGATGTTCCTCTGGTCTCAGAAAAAATGAGTGGTAATGGAAGAAACCAGCTACTAAAAAGTTAGGGAAATAATTGTATAAAAGGGAGAACACACTAATGGAAATAAAGAAAAACAGATCCAAATAAAATGGAATGAATCGAGTAAGAAGAGAAATAGAGAATGGAGAAACAAACAAGAGAGAAAACGAAAAAATATATAACTGATAATTTCATAAAAAACTATGTTAGTGTTTTATTAAAATGATCAATTTTGAAGGATAGGCATTATGTTACAACACAAATAAGCCACCCCAATACCAGGGATGAAAAAGATGATAATAAATATAAATATACTTCATATAAAATAAAATATTAAATATAAATAAAATATAAAGACGGTGACACAACAAACGACGACATGACCTAACCCAAGTGATTGACCAAACAAACAGGAAAACGACAAAGAAGGGAAAAAACCGAAACCAAATAAGAATAAAGACAATTGAAGGAAGTGAACGAATTCATACAACCAAATAAAATAAAACCAAACGAGAAGCGGAGAACCGAATTAAAATGAAGCCAATTGAAAATGAAGGAGAAGAAGAAGAAAAATGAGGAAACGAAGTGAAACCAAGGGATAAGAAACACCACAAATACAAAAGGGAGAAATGGTACACTCAAGTATAATATTGGGAATAAAACCAATAATTATCCAATACCAGAAATAAATATTATTCTCAATTAAATAATTAATGTAACTGTTTTAACCACAACCCAGTAAAGTAATATTATAAAAAGAAAAAGTACACTAACCCAAAAATTAGAGTTAGATATAGTAAAAATCTATAGGAAAATAACATTAATAATACTGTGTATAATTAGTAAAGAAAGAAATAGTGAGAAAGTGACAAAGAGAAATAATTATAGGGGTTACCCACTAAGAAACACTTAATGTAAACAGTTAAAAAGTGCAATAGTGAAAGTGTGAAACCCCAAAATGGTTAGAAACCATATCAATGATAATAAAACGCTCAATAATCAATAAGAAACAATAATTGATTAATAGTGAATCCAATAATAATTAAGAGTAAGGTTTTAATGATAGCATTAGATGTAAGCACTTCATAATGTGAAATAAACACTGAAGAGTGATGAGGAAACACTATGTGATTAAAAGTGATACAAACTAGTAATTAGAAATATAAAGTTTTAATAATCATAGTAAATGTAAACAATTAGTAATATGAAACGAACACTGGAAAGTGATAATAACATTGTTAATTAAGAGATTTAAGATTAATTGTAAACGATTGTATTTAAAAGGGGAGTATCCCATGAAAAGATAAACAGCTAGTGTTAACATGGACTGAGAGTAGAGTTTAATTAGGAAATAAGCAATTAATAAGAAATAAATAAACACCCCAGATTGTAAGGGAAAACCAATTATTCAAAAGGTGATGTTAGTTAACACCCAAAAAATAGTAATTAATGAAATGAGTTGTAAACAAACTTTACTTAATAATTGTTAAAATAATTGTATAATTATATTTATGAATAGGGTATGACTGAAGAATTTGTACAGAGCATATGCCTAGATGTTATGTTTTAATTGAGGAAGAATAGGAAGTGGTAGCCATATTATTAACAAAGGAAAAATAGATGATTAAGAAGTTAAGACAATACAAATCTAATTACAATAGAAAATCAATAAATGTAGAAAATAACAGAACCATTAATAAAACAAAATACATTAGAATAAAATGAGACATCATTTGAATAAATTCAGTAAATATAGTCAATGGCTACTAGTGCATCTGAAATGCCTAACTGTCAAAACCAATAATTACAAATTGTATAAAATCCACAAGGAAATTAACAAATCTAAGGCAAGTAACTAGCCAAAAAATAATGTATAAATCATTTTAAAAGAAAAATGTTACAATAAGAGCTTAAATTAAAAGAAATATGTAATTATCAAATGTTAACATAATTAGATAAAAGTTAATATCTAATAGAACATGACCTTATGAGGTAATATTTTAATCTTTGAAAGGAAATACATACAATAGTGATAATATTTAATACTCAGGAAGGAAGACAGAAGAATAAATTCAATCAGAAAATATATAGTAATTTTGAATAAAAATTCAAATATGATAACAATGGTAATAATCTATGCCTTAGCCAATCAAAGGGTTTTGGTTACCATAGAAACGGGCCGTTGGTTACTAATTTTCCGTTAATTTTCAGTACTCGTATAATGACGCTTGGGTAGTAGGGATGCAAGATTTTATATGACACGAATTTTACTTTAAAAAGTTTAAAAACTAGTCAGAATCCAAAAACATGTACCAGTGAGAAGGAGATGAAGAGGAATAACATTTAACTGATGTCCAGGAACAATATAAACGCAAATTAAAAGCAGAAATTCCCAAGACTAATTAGAAAAGGATGCCAGCAGCCTAAGTCACTCAAAATTGATGAATTTTCCATATCCAAAGAACATGGAGAACATATCTAATTTTCCGTTAATTTTCAGTACTCGTATAATGACGCTTGGGTAGTAGGGATGCAAGATTTTATATGACACGAATTTTACTTTAAAAAGTTTAAAAACTAGTCAGAATCCAAAAACATGTACCAGTGAGAAGGAGATGAAGAGGAATAACATTTAACTGATGTCCAGGAACAATATAAACGCAAATTAAAAGCAGAAATTCCCAAGACTAATTAGAAAAGGATGCCAGCAGCCTAAGTCACTCAAAATTGATGAATTTTCCATATCCAAAGAACAACGATCTATCACAAACCTTCTGAACTGATAAGTATAATTTCAATACCCTAATCCCAGGAATAAAAGCACTTTAAATATTTCTCATATCTATACAAACTCTCACTATGAATTAAAAATAATATTCTTTCAAGGATTAAATAAAACAAACTTACGTAGAAAAACTTGTTAACTAAAAAATAACCTTGCACAAGGTTGCGAACTTTTGTAACACCTATTACTACACTGCAGAACAAATTGTAGACATACTGTATATTATATAAGTACGGAGAATGTACGGTAGTGTACTCTTTTATTGTAACCATATTTAATGTTTTCTTTATATTCTAAAGAACTCCAGATTTTGGACGAGTTGACATATAAAGTACAAACAGTAGCCATGATGGCATCAGAATAGCTCGTTCAAAACCAATTTTGTCAGCTTGAGATAATGCGTTTCATGTTTTATGTCGGGGCAAATTTCTTGAATACTAAATTATAATATTATTGTCACATGAATTAATTACCAAACTATCATTAAAGAAACAGTACAGAGTGTAACCATTGTTTTATTTCATAGGAAATTGTATTATATATATGTGTGTGTTAGCGAACTTACAGATCAGACAACTAGCGCTTTTGCTATCTGTGCAATACAGTAAGCTGTACAAAGGCAGGAACCGATTCGAACGATCCAGCCGTCACCACTGAAAACACCATACTAACATATTAATTAATAAATTTAATTGTTTTCAACAAACAATTTGGCGCCACCCGGGATTCACAAACCCCTATGAAATTACAGTTAAGGTTTCCACTAGGTTGTACTGATAATCGTGACAACGCTACGGACCTCGTTAGCAACAACCATTAATGTAACGACAGGTGTGAGATGAATGCACTAACACTTTGTACACATAAAAATCTGGGATACATTTTACAGATACACACCAAACTCTTCGTTACAGATTGGCTTCCATCGCGGGGCTTAAACATCATGAACACCCTAAATTAAACGTTACAATATGTTAAGAATAAGAGGTAAATAGGTAGAAAATTGCCATCTCTAAGGAGATATAATGTAATGAAGTTTTGTGTAATAAAATTAAATTTTAGCCCAAAAGAGCGTAAGGAAGAAAATCTACAAATAAGAATAATAAGAATCAAGTTCAACTACCATTCAATATGAGATACGCAACCATATTCTCTTCAAATTGATAAAGTAAGATTGGAAGGTGATATTATCTAATGAAATGTTACTTAAATTAATAAAGCCCAAACATGGAAGCTTAACATGCATCAGCTTTGAAATAATATTTATGTCTGTGGGAAGATTTCACCATTAATAATATGTTTAATAAGGTTAGAAGTTATGTTTAAGGAACTGTTATGATTGCAAAAATGTTAAGGAAATGTTAAGGAATGTTAATGTTAAAGAAATGTAAGAAATGTTAAGGAATATTAAGGAATGTTATGTTTAAGGAAAGGTTAAAGAATGTAAGGAATGTTATGATTAAGGAAATGTACAATTCCAGAGTGAAGTTTGGCACCAAACATTAAGAGAAAATGGAATTAAAACCATCCTCACAACTATTAGACATCCACAAGGAAATCTAGCAGAAAGGGTAAACAAGGAGTTAGGTAAATATCTACGGATTTACCAGTGGCGGCTCGTGACTTAAGAGGCTGGAGGGCGAGGCCTTTAGGCTTCTTAATTATTTATCAGTATTGAAGTTAACGCACAATGGAAATGTCGCCAATATTTGATCACATAATTCATTAATAAAATAAGAATAGTAACACGTGCAGCATGTTATTTTATATATTTTATCGTGTTTAGTTCGTCTTTGTAGTCTTTTTCATCTAAGGGGATGTTGTTAAGTCTGTGTATCATGGTTCTGAAGGCAGCTAGTCTAATATCTAATAATAATAATAATCTAATAGCAGAATCTAACGGATATGACAGAACAATAGTCAGTAAACTCCTACACAAAACACAAAAAAAACAACAGACAAAGACAGAAAACAACAAATTCATAACACTAACAAACATCAACAAACAAACTGAAAAAATAGCCCACAAATTCAAAAAAGCAGGATACAGAATCGCTTACAAAACTACTAACAAAACAGAACACACACTATCAAAACACACACACAAAGCACAAAACAAATTCGATCTACCCGGTGTTTACAAGTTAAATTGCTGAAATTGCAATAAATTCTACATAGGCCAGACAGGACATAGCTTCAAATAGAGATACATTGAACACACAAAGGCACTCCACTCCACTACAGAATCCACCTTTGCAAACCACCTCACTGAAGCAAACCACACATATAAAAACATCGACAATAACATGAACATTCTACACGTACACACAAAAGGCTGAAAACTAGACACTCTAGAACAATTGGAAATATACAAACACACAAAAACAAATAAAAACGACATCCTAAACAAACAAACACAATTCAAATCGCACGCATTATTTGAACATATCTCACCCCACACACACAGCATCGATCTTTCGAAACTTGATTCCGTCGCCCACAACAAGACGGATAGCGCTACCAGCAGCAGCCTCTGAAGAAGCCTTTTAAAGGAGAAAACCGGTTCAGGCTGTAAAGTAAAACTTTATGCTTTTACTTATAAAAAACCTAGTGTTCCGAGTCGTTAATGTAATAGTGATATTTAAATTGTTAAATGTTTAGAATAATAGCCAGGTAGAAAAAGTAAATTACAATGGTTTAATTAGTAATCGTATTAGAGGAAAATTGTAACATAAAACATATTGTAAACCATTTAATAGGTAATTATGTGAATCAGAATAAGGCCTAGAGGTAAATTTCAAGGAATGTAATTCAGAAGCTTAATTCAAACCAAAATAGGTCAAATTTAGTATTAACTTGTATAAAATAAAAGCAGGAATATTGTTATATAATTAGAATTCCATAAAAGTACTAAACAAATAATTTATAGCCAGTAAAATATAAAAAAATGTCATCTATTTCTATAAAATTGAATTAGTAATTATGAAAACAGCTGATAATGAACAATGAGAAATGAGACCAAAATCTGACAGAATTTTCTATATGAAGAAACAAATATAGTTAGTTGATTGTTAAACGCCAAGCAGAACGGACGTGTCAGAATACATTTCAGAGAAAAATGTATGGAATTTTTAACTAACACAAACCAAGATAAATTATGAAATTATAAAAAGATAAAAGAATATACATTAAATTAATGAATACGATTATAACAGTCATTGGAATCACAAAGCTAAATTAAACAACACTAAATCTATCTGTCACAACACATGGACACGACTGAAGAATAAATTTAACCTAATACAACCAGCAATTGATTGGAAGGAACCATTTGACACTATACGCCTATTACCGAACAAAATCCAGTGGAGGACTAAAACTACACATTACACCTTGTGGATATTTCAATAGCGGCATCACAGAAGAGGAATTAATCAACTGATACGTTTATTTGAAGGAAAATCTCGGAGCCTGATTTACATCGTAGAACAACTCACGAAGGCAGCCATCTTGTTATTTCGAGTTGAACGAATTCGACCGGGAGGGGACGAGTGACGTCAGAACAATCAGCTAGATCGTAATATTTAAATTTTTCTATACACTATATTTTATTATTATTGTCTGTTAATGAATAAGTTTTTATAATTGTAAGTATTGAATTCTCTTGCCTTTCCTGACTATTTCTACAGTTCAAAGAATCCTTATTATATAATAATTTAATTTGAATAATTTTGTGTATGTAATAATCGACCTGGGATCTAGTCTCGACTCCGACTCGAATTAGTAAAGTAAATTAGCAAGTCGAATAAATATTTTGAGCATAATAAATATAATTATTGTTCTAAAATATTGTTTTATTGATTAGTTGAGAACTAATTTAAAATAAATTAATTATTAAATTATAAACAAGAACTTCTGAGGGAAAGGAATGAGCAGAAGAAGAAATAAAGATACTGAATGGACCGCGGCATGCAATCGATTTGGCCACGACAATCTATTTAACGCGGAGAAACAAATATTTCTTCACCAAATCATACCCAATTATTAATTAGTATTTTTATTAATTGAACACTAAAATAATAAAAAATAAAAAATAATTAAAAAATTAAATTAATTATTTATAAAAAATAAAAAATAAATAAATAATAAAAATTTTATTAAACAATTATTATACTTATTTGTAAAATAACTATGTTTATTTACAATATATATATATATATATATATATATATAATCTCATGTTCTATAAAACAAACATAATTACAATTCATTATAAATATCTACAACTATAAACCATAAATTAATTTACTTGTTTTGTTTAATATGATGGATGATGGTAAAACCACTTCCCAAGTGCCTTCTTGAATCCTTCATCAATTATTCTGTTTCAAACTTCATGTTAAAAAACTACTAAGACACTGTCATACTTTACTACTCTGATCATATGGTATAAGTAAGTGTACAGTGTACAGCATCTAAGAGGCACATAATGAAATTACTTAGTCTTACCTGTGATCATTTCTGCATATATAAAAATGCAGAGTATTATGTCATTACTTACCTTCAACCACACTATCATGCAATATTATTTAAATCTCTGATCTGTAGTTCAACATAGTTTACTTAGTAAAATTGTAGAAACATTCTTCAAGATCTGTATAAGATGATGAAAATACAAACATCCCTCTGCTATATGAAACATTTAAAACTACAGTGAATATTGTTCTTTAATACCTAAATTCTTTTGTTCTATCTAACAACAAACTTTTTACATTATATATATATATTGCGACAGTACAAATAAGTGATGTACTGAGCATGGAATATAAAAATTTAAATTTACTTAATAAACTGTAAATAATTAATAATATATTAGAAATAAGCATGTTAGGGATTGCAGGCTTGGCTCAGACAAAAATATGAACAGGTGATTCGACCTGAATCAACGTGCACACACACACAAATGTAACTGAAAGTGTGTATACCAGTATTTTGCTAGTGTGTGTGAACGCAGGTCTCTGCAGGCGAGTTTGCCACCCCAAGATGAATAATTGCACAATTACTGTTTTTCCATAATTATTCATAAACTAGAATTAAGAATTAAAATCCAAAAGCACCATAAAATGTAAATAAATTTACTAAATACTGTGTACGAAAACCACGCGAAAGTGACACACCGTACAAGTGTAATAGTGAAATAACTGTGTACAAATCAAAAGGGTTAAGTTGCAATGTCCAAAATTACAGTGAACATGTGTTGTAAAATTAGTTATAAGATAAGTATAAGAGTATGCTTACAGGACTCTGCAATTCGCAGAAATATAAAAAATAGCGAATTTGACAAACAGTGGGCATATTTATTTTTTTTGTAAACATTTTAAAATTGCCAGTTACGTACAAATACGTAACTAAGCTGTAAAGACAATCATTTTAATTAATAACAGCACTACTTAAGAAGATCCATTAATGATTCGACGCTAGACAAGAGGAGAGTTCCAGAGAGCGATACGACGCTGGACAAGAGGAGAGTTCCAGAGAGCGATACGACGCTGGACAAGAGGAGAGTTCCAGAGAGAGACAGCCGACGCTGGACAAGAGGAGAAGAGAGACAGCCGACGCTGGAGGCGAGACGAGGACGGATACCGATGGAACAAAAATGATCGAGTATGATTGACGACAATAAGGTGATAGACAACTTATTCATATCTTAATCATACAAAGAATTCAAAGACAGTTAAAGACATTAATATTTTATTTAAAAATAAGAGCAATGTTTCTTGTATAGTAGAGTTAAAATCATAGATGTTTTAGAAATACGATTAACGTAACAAGAGCTCAAATTAATATGATATAAAATGATTACAAAGCATTTAAATAAAAACAATTAGTATTTGAGAAAACAGTACTGAGAAACAATAACTATTAATATTTTGAGTACGTTACAATATAGAAAAAGAGTTAAAAAAAATTGATTTTGAAACATATTAATAGACTGAGTAGTCTAAAAATGAGATTTTTCTTTTATACAATAATTAGTAGCATAGAATATTTAGTCAGTAAGGATGTATATATCTTAAGCCTTACGGCATAATAACAAATAATAACTAATGTTTTAAAATCGAAGTCAGTGCCATGTGCACATATTTTTTTATAGTATCAAATAAATTTTAATTACCGTTTCAAGTTACATAGAGTTCTTATTGCAGATACACCTGACACCCAATTTAAATGTTATATTGTTTAAAGAATTTGTCAATCTTGAACGTGAGATCGTTCACGCCTATTTATGTATATGTAACGTTGCATAAATTTGGTGCTCCAAGATCGTGGGGCTCCACAAATTTAAATTAAATTAAATTTGCAAAATTGTCACGTTATAATATATATGAATGTACACATTCCATCTAACACACACACACACAATCTGAGTGGCTCATTAACAGAAGCTAAAACAGTTGTGTATTTATGTAACACTGAATATGCAACAAATTTTATTTTGTAGGATATACAAAAATTCATGGATGAAGCAAAAGAAGGTGTCATATATTTCAGCCTGGGCTCAAACATTCCAGATGGAAAAATGCCTGAACACATAAGGAATGCCTTTGTTACTGCCTTTAGTAAAGTTAAGCAACGTGTATTGTGGAAAATAAAAGTTGATTCAATTCCAGGATTATCAAACAATGTCAAATTACTCCAGTGGGCTCCTCAGCAGGATATCTTAGGTAAGTTTTCTCATACACACACACACACGCACCTGTTTAAATAATATTGTTATAATTTTAAATTCCCAAACAAAATTGTAGTAATATGTTCAACATAATTAGAGTAAGAAATATGAGTGTTAAATTATAATGTTGCCCAGTATAAATATATTTTGTTTATATTCACCTTATTTTAAGAAAAGGTGTAATAAAAAATCAATTTTTTTAAGTTTTTGTTAAAAAGATTTTAAAATTAGCATATACCACACAAATATTAAACCAAATTATATATTAATTCTCATTAACCTTCTGTATCTTCAGAGGTTTTTTTTGAATTATCAAACAATTGTTAATTGATAACACTGAGAATTGTAATTGAATGTTTCAATTTCAATAAGTTAATGGATAATCGATTTTACTTCAATTCATGTTTTCGATTGCTGTATGTTGAAGTTGTAGTTCATGGCAAACCAGGGTCCTCAACAAAGGTCCTTAGTACCTCATAATTTTGAAAATTGTGAATAGTTTTAATTGGTGTTTTTGGTGCAAAAAAACAAGATTTGAATACCATGTGTCTAGATGGATTTCTAAAGTAGTAGGTTTGTTTACACAGTAGAAGGTTATTGCAAATCTTCTAAGTTTAGTATCAAGTGTCTTAAAAGACATTTGGGTGTGGTAGCATAGAGTAGTATTTGGTAATGTTTGTGGATCTGTAAATATTGTACACGTTTACTCCATTAGTGACAAATACAGACATACATTATAGCTGAATTGTTACATTAGATCTGATTAATATAAATTGTATTTATCTAATTAAAATTTTAGTTATCTAACAATAAGAAACAACAAAGAATTATCAAAAATTGTAACCATACAAGTCTATGAGTGATAATTACAACAACAACAAATTATAACCACATACCGTAAGTCTTTGAGTGAAAATAACAACAATAAGCATTCATAATACAAGAATACAACCATATCTACAGGTTCACTTTACACTTTATAATTACATAATTATAATTAATACACAATTGGATATAGAATATCAATTTTTTCTAAAAAAAAAAAAAAAAAGTACAGCTGTTTATTATTAGTAACTATTTCTTAGGCTACAAGTGTAGTTTCAACTGTGCTAAAGTGTCCTAATTAGGATCTTTTATTTGTAGTGGTAAATTATAAGTAATAATTTACTTATGTCCTAACTTATCATTTACCTAATAATGTTACAGACTAAATATAACTATTTCACTAACGACTCGGAACACAAAGTTTTTTATGAGTAAAAACATAAAGTTTTACCTTACAACCTGAACCGGTTTTCACTTTTTTTTTTCGAGTCGTTAGTGAAATAGTTGTATTTAGTTAAGCAAACGTCGTCATAGACAACGAAATCCAAGAATGTTACAGACATTTTTTTTAAATCAATCTTACAATTATCCACATTTGATCAAAACCCCTCTTACAAGATAAGAAACTAAAATAACCAAACGTTTTGAGTGATAAAACAAGTAGACTCATTGAGGCGTTGAAACTAGGAAAGTTTCATATTGTAACCACTTAAAGCACTGGCGTTGCTTAGAAATCTAACATGATGCAATAAACTTCATAGTTTTGATACTGAAATCTACATTTTCAACAGTTTGGAGCTTAAAACACTTTGAACAAACTTTTCAGTTTAGGACTGTAAATCAGTATACACAAGAAAATTAAAAAAAAAAGTAAAAGAAATTCTCTTATTTTGTCTTCTTGACATCTACATAACCTAGTCAGAATGCTAACAAATTTACAAAACAATTAGCAAAGAATCTAAAAAGCTGTATTCTTCTAAACAGACCTCCTCTCTACACTATCGTATTCTTTTCTGTATTATCAAAGGTTTCTATTTCCCATAATCACTACAAAAATAAGATTAAAGAAAGTAAAGAAAGATAATTTCCAAGGTAAAGAAAGCTTTCAAGAACAACACATTAATCAAGTTGTGAGCTTCTAACACTAAGATAGTATCAAAAAATATAGTGAGGCCTCCAGAGCAGTGATTTGTATCAGCTGTTAATAAGGTACACATGAGTTAAAATTTACCTTTTTGAGAAAGTGTAAAACAAGTTTAATGACAACAAATATTCTGAAATTTAACATTTTTGACATTATTTTGACATATGCTGTGTGAGTATGTGTTGTGTAAATGTTAAACTACACACTGTGATTAATACAACTATGTATTCTGTATGTTTTTAGCTCATCCTAACTTGGTTCTATTTATAACACATGGTGGTCTGCTGAGCCAACATGAAACTATTAATGCTGGTGTCCCAACTGTTGGCATTCCTTTCCTGGGTGACCAGGCTATGAATGTTAAATATAGTGAAGATGCAGGATTTGGTGTGAAGCTTTCATACCTTGATATCACTGCTGAATCAATTCTCGATAGAGTGAATACAGTTTTAAGCAACTCATTGTAAGTTAACATACATCACAAGTTATATAATATTTTATAAGGTATTGCATAAATAATTTTGAAATATTTATATCATTTCCCTCTATGAACACAATTGATTTTTAGACTTTACTTACTTTTTATTATTTATTTATTTATTTTTTATTTATTCTTTTTCTGTTATATAACCAGTATTATAAAAATAAACCTTCCTGTAAACATTTTGAGACAATTTTTCTTAATGGTTTTATTACTTTTAATACATCATAAGAAACTTTAAAATATAATTTTAGGTACCGTGAGAACGCTAGAAGACTCCAAGTATTGTTCCGAGACAGGCAATCTAGTCCATTAGATACTGCTGCATATTGGGTGGAATATGTCATTCGTCATAAAGGTGCACCACATCTTCAGACAGCTGTACCTCACATGTCATGGATTCAGTACTTATCAATAGATGTTATAATTGCATTAAAAGTAATATTAATTTCATTCTTAGTAGTATTATATTTTATTGTAAAGTTTGTTATAAGATTTATCTGTCAATTAAAAACTCCAAAGGTAAGTAAATTAAAAAAGAATAAGTAATGTAAAATAATTTAGAATTCTTAACAGTAACAATTAAACCTCAATAATTTTTGTAATTTAATCTTTAAATACATTTTGTAGTGAAACGTATACTGTTTTATAAATATCCTTCCTCATATACTACCTTCCTTGTCAGGTGACACAATTAAACATTGGAGGCCTACATTTACACACTATATTACCATCGATTGTTGTGAAATTGATGTGTAAACAGAAGTTTTAGTTCATTCTGAAGAAGTAGTTATGAAGTAAACTGAGAGTTGTCTTCCCATATATTGATATAAGATGAAGAACAATATTATATGATCAAAATAAAATACCTTATTTAGTTAATGTGGATATGAACAGAAAATATAAACAAAAACATGTATAGAATTATTGATATTATTATTATTATCACTGCCGGGGCTGCCCAATTTTGGGTCCTAACCTCTGGAACATATCCTGTGCAGGAATCTTACACATGGAGATAACACCAGATACTTTTCTGGTAGGTTACGCACAGTGCCGGATTAACCATATAGCAGGAGTAGCAAATGCTACGGGCCCCGCGCCCAGGCAGAATAAAAATCAGAATTCTTATTAAGCACCATACGCGCCTTCGGCGCACCACACTCTCCTTCGCCATACTTGCAAAACGCATAAACGCTTAAACGATAAAAAGCAAATTTTGTGAAAAATCGAAAAAAGTATCTGAATGACGGTTTTAGAGATTTTTTATATCGGAATCTGAAAACCGCACCACAAAACTCCTATAAGTTAAATGAAATTATTCTTAAATTGCTCGTGTGTTGACTAAATGGCAAGCATTTAAATATACTCTCTAAAAATTGTGCATTTGAGCGTTAAAGAGTTAATTTATACAACAGGCGAAATAAATACGTTAGAAAATTTCATTCATTTATGAAGATTAGAAAATTATATTAATCGCATTAAAAGCATTCGAATTCTTTTATTTTTTATATTTAGTATATTTACAATTTGAATTCGCGCTCTACTGCAAGGTAATTTTGTGCTATGCACTTTGCGCCCTAGGTGTCTCTAGCTGTCAAACAATCATAGACCGTGAGCATAGCGCCATGTGAAACCAACCCTGGTCGTAACGTAACCTCAGAACTAGTAGAAATGTTTTCATTTCATATCGAGTTGTAGTATTGCAATTGCAATGACCTATTATTGAAAAAATTGTATAGGCCTACTGTTTAACTGGTTGAGCTATTTTACTGTTATTACGTTGAGCTAAATCAGTACGAATATTTTGTAAAATAATTG
The DNA here is from genome assembly GCA_034769895.1 of Magicicada septendecula. NCBI lineage: Eukaryota > Metazoa > Arthropoda > Insecta > Hemiptera > Cicadidae > Magicicada > Magicicada septendecula. The sequence continues at coordinate 336,816,396 of CM068367.1, read as the reverse complement.
AAGTAACTTTGCAGACACCTAAATGGTAAAGACAACCTTCACATATTGTTTTATATGAAGCATTTATTTTATCTCTACTTATTATTTAATTTGTTTATATTTAACATGTTTATTTTACTAATTAAAATATCAGTTAGTTAAAAAGTTTTTTATTCTAGAAAGATTCTAATTTTTTTACTTTTTATACAGTTCCAATATTTGGTAACTCATACAATTTATTTACATTAGTAAAATTCGAGAAAAAATAAATCGTTAATAGGAAACACTAAATAAGTATAAAATAAATAAAAAGATGTTTTGAAAAAGCGAAAAAAGGGTAAAACAAGGAAAGGGGGGCCAAGGGGGAAAGGGAAAAGTAACGGAGTGTGTAGCGGTTGTATATGTGTTAGTTTGTATATATTTTTACTTGCTTTTCTTTAACTTACAATGAAGTTTGTTTGTCTTAAGTTTGTTTGTCTTCAAATCTAGCATCCATCATTTAACACACTTCCTGACATAACCTATTGATGAAATTTTGCACAGTTACTAAGGTCGGATGACAATACAATATTCCACTGTTACTTTTGCAAATATCCCCCCATAGGGGGTACATTAAGGGTTTCAATTAAGGGTGCAGGGGTGAAAATTGAAAAATCTGCAAAATGGCTATGCAGGGGGTTTTGGGGTCACAGATGACAAATCCGACAGCCGTTTTGCGAACATCCCCCGAAAGGGGTGGAAATTGGGGGGTGCGGATTTATGCAATGTATGATAATAATTTAATTAAAGTATGACTAAAAAGTATAAAATAAAATAAAATAAAATAAAAAATTTTTAAACTTGCTTTTACTAAATTTTTAAAAGCAAGGTGTGCGCACTTACATACAATCATGCGTATAACCATAGAAAGTGCGCACGCCTTGCTTTTAAAATTTAGTAAAAGCAAGTTTAAAAAATTTTTTTTCTTTTCTTTTCTATATATGTGTGTGTTAGTAAAAAGTCCAATAAATTTAAAGGAATTTTCATGATACTACGGAAGGAAAAATTCCTATACACGAATAAGAAATAGCGCTTCTTATAAGCCAAACACAAAGAATATGCAAACACAGTTATAGGAAAAATTCCATTCTTTTCAATTAAATATTCTATTAAAATATAATCTTTCCTATAAAAAAATTCCAATACAGTGTAGGGAAAATTACGATAACGTCAATAATAGTTTGCACTTACAAAAAAATTATAGGAAATTTTACTGTATGTATAGAAAAATATGCCGTTTCTTTTTTCTCCGTGTATTCAGCTAGAACTTCAATTCGTTTAAATATTACACAGTAAGAAATATTGACATTCAATAAATTTTATTTATTCATGAGCTTGTTTTTAATTTTTTTGTTATTTTTTATTAGTATGATTACATTTTATTTTGTATTTCATTTTCCCTTCTATCCAGATCGAGATAGTCAACATGAGCAGCAGAGCCAGAGATACGGGTCGACATTACGCTTCTGGTAGTACAAAGCGTAAAGCAAAATATGAAAAGGAAATAAAGAACCAAGCTGTTATATCAAAGACACGTAAGCTATCTGAATTTTGTAATATTCAGAGTGATGGTGTTGAATCCAAAGAAATTGAAGCAGAAAATATAGACGTCGCGTCTCATTGTGTAGAGGATGGCAGTGCTGTAGAAGAATCATCGTTACCATTAAGATCTGGAACTCCTCACGATTTAGCCACATTTTCCACAAGTCAAACTGAAGTCGAATGCACAGCAAGTCCTCCCGATCTAGTCATATCGTCTTCAAGCCAAAGAGAGGTCGAAAGCATAGCACATGCTTCAGATGTAACAACATCTTCTATAAGCCAAAAACAAAAGGAAAGTAAAATGTACTCCAACGATATTGGTGAATGGCCGAGCAACTTCAATCGAGATTATTGGATTGCGAAAGGAAGTAGCGAAGTGCAACATATGAACAGTGATTTCTTGTCTTAAAAAAAACATACGATAAAGAAAATAAACCACGATTCTGTCAGAAGTCGTTTTTCACATATACACATAAGCCAACAAATAAAACTCATGTGAGAGATTGGCTGTGTTATTCAGAAACTAAAGGACGACTTTTCTGTTTTGCTTGCAAAGTTACGGATTCAGACTGTTCGTCACGGTTTACAAAAGAAGGATTTGACGACTGGAAAAACGCTAATTATTTGTTGAAAAGACATGAAGTAAGCACCTCACATAGACAAGCGATAATTTCGCTGTTAGTTTGCAAAAACAAGGGTGTGCGTGTCGATTCTCAACTTGTAAGCCATATTGAGACTGAACAAAAGTATTGGCGGACACTTTTAGAGCGAATTATTGAAGTTTTAAATTTTTAGCAGAACGAGGTCTTGCATTTCGGGGTAGTGATGAAACTGTTGGTTCACCTCATAATGGAAATTACTTATGTTTATTGGAATTAATAGCCAAATTTGACATTTTTCTGGCTCAGCATATAAATACTTATGCAAATAAAGAAAAGGGACATACATCATACTTATTAAAAACAACAGGCGAGGAATTTATTCACCTAATTGCATCAAGCATACTGGATCATATTATTTGCGAAATTAAGAAATTCAAATACTATTCAGTATCATTGGACTCTACTCCAGACATTTCGCATATGGACCAACTCACTCTGATAGTGCGCTATGTTTTGCCATCTGGACAAGTGGAAAGATTTGTAAAGTTCTTGAATATGGAAGGTCACGGTCACACTGCTGAAAAACTCACCCAAAGTTTACTTGATTTTTTAAAGGAGAATGACATTGATATCAAAGACTGTTGTGGTCAAAGCTATGACAATGCCAGCAACATGGGTGGAAGGTACCGCGGCTTACAAGCACGAATTAAGGAGATAAATAAGAATGCAGAATACATTCCCTGCTTTGCACATTCATTGAATTTGGTTGCCAAATGTGCTGCAGAATGTTGTATGGAAGCATCCATTTTCTTCGATTTTGTTGAAAACCTCTATACATTTTTTTCTGCTTCTACCTATCGATGGGGCCTTCTTACGAAAGCACTGAAAGATGAAGGTTCAAAACTCCTGATTTTGAAAAGACTGTCGGACACCAGGTGGTCTGCCCGAGCTGATGCGACGAAGGCACTTTTATGCAGTTTTACCACTATCAAAGAAGTTTTGGATGGCATATCTAATAATATGGATCAAAAGGTAGAGTGTCGAAATCAGGCGTACGGACTAGTTTCGAAGATGAATAAGCTGGAAACGGGAATAATGACTATTTTGTGGAACGAAATGCTAGAACGCTTGCAAGCGACTAGCGCTTCGTTGCAGTCACCTAATCAAGACCTTAACACGGGATATGCCCTTTATGAATCGCTACATGGGTACGTTCAAGCAATGCGGTCTATATTTTCAGATATTGAGGCAAAAGCCAAAGCTGTGAACACTGGCTGTGAAGAATATCAGCAACAAACTTCGAGACAACGCAAGCGAAACACTAAGTACGACTATTTCAGCGGCTGTTATCAAGTTGTAGAAAATCAAACGCCTAAACAAAAATTTGAAAATCAGGTGTTTATTGTTATAATTGATAATATACTGTCTGCCTTAGCTAAACACATGGAAGCGTACCATCAAGTGACTGGTGTATTTGGAATACTTCGGCAGTTAAAATCTCTTACAGCAGAAGAGATCTTGAAAAGAACTCTAAATATCGTCAGTGCTTACCAAGACGATTTGGAAGAAAGCCTAGGCGACGAACTTGTGCAGTTCGCCAAACTACTTAAAACAGAAGTGGCTGCTCCTATTGACAACAAAAAGCATGAGGCTCTGGAACTACAATTTTATAGACTTATAATGGAAAATAAATTAGAGTCGTGTTTCCCCAATGTGGAAATACTCTTACGCATTTACTTGTCTTTAATGAATACTAACTGCAGCGGGAGAACGTTCTTTTTCGAAATTAAAACGTATAAAAAATGAGTTAAGGAACACAATGGGACAAGATCGTCTAAATAATCTCACCTTATAAACATTGAATGTGATTTACTTAGAGAAATTGATTTGTCTAGTATTATCTATAAATTTGCACACATTAAATCGAGAAAAGTTTGTTTGTAAAAGTGGTATTTTATTTTACATCCTAAATCCATTGGCGCAACCAGGGGGGTCCAACGGGTCTGGACCCCCTCTCCAGGAAAAAGAAAATTATATATATATTTTTGTAATTTGTTAGGTGCTTCTACTTATACATTTTGTCATCTATTTTGTCTTTTTGCTTGTTTGGTGGTTAGTAATTTTGCAAGGTTGCCTTTCTGTCTGTTTGGAAATTCAAAAGTCTTGTATTCATAATTTTTGATATTTTTTTCATGATTTGATAAATCAAAACTTTCTTTATTTAAAATTGTACGTTCAAAATGTATACTCTTCCTAATTTTTAGCTATCAAAATTTTTGACCAAACCCCCCTGGAGAAAGAAAATTATATATATGTGTCTGTCTGTATGTATGTATGTATGCATGTATGTATGTATGTATACATGTTATGTATGTATATATATATATATATATCAATTTTTTATGGGTTTCGGACCCCACTAAGAAATAATTCTGGGTGCGCCGCTGCCTAAAATCAAACTAAGGGCCCCGCGCTGGCTTAATCCGGCACTGGTTATGCAGATGATATAGCAGCAGTGATTGTAACATAGAAAACACTGATGATGCACAGATTCCCACAGGTGCATACACAGGTGATCATACAGGTGCGTATGGAAGCTGAGGCTATAATGACAAAGAAGGCAGTTAAATACTTAGGAGTGAGGAAGGCTGGCCTTAAGGATAGGCCATGGCCCGGGCACAATTTTTAGAGGGCGCCAAAATAATGGATAAAAAAATCAAGTTTTTCTTTCCTTTATGATTGTTAATAAACGAAGTTGTTCTCTCAAGCAGGTTAAACAGTTTACACTATTATCAATGAATGCCACTGTTTGGTACATAATAAGACAATCAATATAAATCTTCACAAAGCGGTATTATTTGACGTATTTTGACATTCACGCTCAGCCACAAAACGGCGACAAGATAGGCAAGACAGCGCTTCGCTCACTGACGCGTACAACACCTCGAAACAGATCGTATAAGTTCAGTAATCTTCGGCAGCTCCCCCCGTCTCCTCCTCATGAACATCGTACCCTTCACACTTCATCCTTCTTTTGTTTCAGTTGTTTCTTTTGTTGAGGCTTCTCACCGTGCAACTGCCAGTGGTGCGAATAACAGTGGAAAGTATTTTTAAGTGCGCGTTAAGTGTTTGATTTTTCTTATGTTATCTAGGTATGCTCTTTATTGTTTTCATTTTGTTAGTAAGCTGCCTAGTTTAAATAATTAGAAATTCAAAGCAAGGAGAGAAAATGTTTTTAAATGGCAGGCAGTGAATGTAAACTTATTTTATAATTTTAAACAAACTTTAAAATTGTATACAGTTTAATTATTAGTATGTACAACATTCTGGATGGCCATTCGATCGATGGTTTGGTTTAGGTCTTTTGTCTTTTAAATCGTTTTATAAACCTGAAAAGAAAAAAGAGCGGTAGAGCCTAATAAATTAAGAAAAAGGAAAGAAATTAAAAAAAAAACTTTCAGGAGCTCAAAACAGAAATAAAGAATAAAATATTCAATGAAAATAAACAAGGTGCTTATTTCATGCGTGGTTTTCTTTCTCAAAGTTTAGAAATAGAAACTGATCAAAATAGTCCAAAAGAAGATGTAACCAAAATTGATTTTTCAAATGCTAGAGAGTCAGAACAAGTTTTTGATGATTATGTTCAAGACCCTAATGATGAGACTGAGATGAAGGAAACTGCACAACCTGCGACAAGCTGCCAAGGAAACGATTCTTCCCTTGACAAAGATGTTACGATTAATTCATTAAACCCTATAACGGACAGACATGAAGATGAAGTTCACCTTTTATCCCACAGCGACGTTACCTCATGTAATTTGGACAATATTGACCAGGGGCGGCATAAGGCCCGTGCGACCCGTGCGCCCGCACGGGGCACCGACGTTGGGGGGGCGCCAAAATGGGATATTATAAAAAATCTAATGCGAACGCCGAACCTGCTGCGACGTTTATCAATTGTGATACGGATGAAAAAAAATATTATTGTACCAAAAAAAATCCATACAAAATTAAGGATTACATTAAAATGCCTAGAAGTATGCGCAGAACAAATAATGATCTCAAACACAAACAATCCAGTTCAACCGCTCCCTTCCTACCGCATAACCAACTACTCAACATCAACTGCCGCGCGCCACCTACTCTCCCCTCCCTTAAACAAGACATTTTGACTCGTCCAGGGCGCCATCACTGGCACTGCAAAACAAGGCGTGATTCACCTGTCAGTCCGAATCGGATCACAGGGGCGGTCAGCGTCTGTTTATACTGTGTGTGTTAGACGTTAGAAGCCCATGTGTGTAAAGTCATTTTACTTAAGTGCGGAGTTAGTGAAATATTAGTGTGAAACACATTTAAAACACATAAAACACATAAAACATGTCAGATAAAAAGAAACATTCTGGGTCATACTACAGGAAAAGAAGAACAAAACAAAGTCTTGATGAAGAAAACCAAGTGGCTGGCTTGAAAAAGTTTTTGTCAGGAAATAAAAGCATTGCTTCGAGTTGTTCTTCTTCAACAATGACAACAGAGCCAGAGCCTGAAGTCATCGAAAAAAACCCTGAAGCCAATTTAAACAAAATGGTTTTGAAAACTGAGACGAATTTAAATGAAATGGGTCTGGAAACTGTGGCAAATGAAAATGAAATGGATTTGGAAGTTTTCGGGAATTCACCAGGACCCTCTTTAAGTGAGGTACGTTTTATTTATTATAAAATTAGACTATTATACTTGTATTAATTTATTAAAAAATTAGTGGACGAACACTTATTATTCTTAAATTACAAAAAAAGCTTATATATGACCTTTTCTCCAACTGCTAGAACCCAACCGGTGAATTTAAATTCTTTACTAATTCATTTGCCTAGTTGTAGCTTGTTGACAGCCGTAACCTGCCAATGCCCTGTTCTGAACAGAACAAAGGAGGCAAAATATTTAGGTGTTTTAATAAGACATTTAATATTTAAATCCTACAAAATAAGCAAGTTGAGAAATATTGAAATTTCTAGACTAGTTTATTTTGCATATGCCCAGTCTGTTTTACAATACGGAATATTGATATGGGGTGGTGCATTAAACACTTACTTAAATAAAATATTTATGATCCAGAAACAAATAATAAAGGCTACCTTGGGTAAAAATATGTTTTATCCCAGCAATAATCTTTTCTCGGAATTTAAGGTACTAACAATAAAACAATTATATATAAAAAATTAATTACTCTTCATTAATAAAAATAAAAACCTTTTTGTTGCTCGAACATTATCTTACAACATTTGACAACCGGGCTTTGAAACTTATAAAACAAATATCGAAATATATCTGCATGTAGAAGACAATTCACATATACTTCCAATAAATTAATAAACTTAATACCAAATGAATTTATTCATACACTACTTACGACTAATCTAAGAAATGAAATGGATAAATGGATTGTAATAAATAATAACTTATTAATATTTTAATCACTAAGTATTTTAAAGTTTTCCTACTCTGAAATTCCGGTGACAATATACCTATCAAAGTCTTCAGCTTAACCTGTACACATTGTGGTAGCATTTCCATATAGTGATATTGGGTGTCTTTATTTGCATTTTTTTTTTTTTTTCATTATACATTTTTCTTAAAGGTACTTTTCTTTTACATATATCATTTATATATCAGGCTTTTTTCTTTGTTTATTGTATTATATTTTTTGTAAGAATGTGATATTCTACATATAAAAACTATATTGTAACTCATACCCACGCGCAGACTACGGTCTTTGAGGGTATTTCTCATCGCCATATTTTATGTAAATATTACTATTTTTTATATGTATTATGAAACAAGGAGATGAATAAAGATTTGATTTGAATTGTACGATTATATAACGTGCAATAACTGCACGATTATATTCAACAACTGTGAGCTATTCATATCTATCTTTTTTATTTGTACCTATCATAATGGTATACTTTTGATGTAGCTTCATATGCAATTGTTCGTCATGAAATGCAAAGCAAGTTGTATTTATAACTTATACCCATACTTTTTTTCAGCTTCCTGCAGAAAATGTCCAAATAGGCCTATCACACGACCCCGGCGAATGGCCAGAACATATAACCGACAAGAACGCCAAATATTGGTTTAACATGGTCCTCAACAAGTTTATAACATAGATTTCCCAGTAAATGAAGATGGACGAAGATTTAGTGTTAAAAGTTATCAAAGACGTATGTGCAATGGTGAATATGTTTCACGCACCTGGTTAATTTATTCCACAAAGAAAAACGCTATATTTTGTTTTTGTTGTCGTCTTTTTGGTAAAATCAGGATCTCTCTTTCTTACAAATCAGGCTATTCTGACTGGAGACATATGCATGAACTTTTATCTGAACATGAGAAATCTCCAGGACATATGAAAGCGTTTCAAAACTGGGTTGAATTTAGCACAAGGCTACGCCTGGGTGTAACCACAGATTGTGAAAACCAACGTATTATTAAACAAGAAGTTGAACGCTGGAGAGAAGTGTTTAAGAGAATAGTGTTCATGATTGAGTTTCTTGCTTCACAAAACTTAGCATTTCGTGGTAAAACTGAGACACTCTACTCGAGAGATAACAGAAACTTTTTGAAATTAATGGAGTTTATTGGTAACTTTGATGCAGTAACTGCTTAACACTTAAGGAGGATCACCTCAAAAGAGACTTATGTGCATTATCTTGGAAAAAACATCCAAAATGAAATAATTGAGTTGCTAGGCTCAAAGGTAAAACAGCACATTTTGAAACTAGTTAATGAATGGACATATTACGCCATTATATTAGATTGCACTTCTGATGTAAGTCATACTGAACAGTTGTCTTTGGTTTTTCGCTTTGTGAGCTGCAAACCAGGAGAGGAACAGCATATTAATGAGCATTTTCTGGGGTTCGTTTCTGTTGACTGTACGACTGGAGAAGGACTGACAGACACTCTTCTCTCTCAACACAATGAAATGAATGTACCGCTAAAAAATATGAGTGGTCAGGGGTATGATAATGAGTCCAACATGAAGGGGAAGAACGTGGGTGTTCGAAAAAGAATATTAGATTTGAACCCTCGTGCATTTTTCGTACCATGCAGAGCACATTCACTCAATCTTATCGTCAATGATGCTGCTTTATCTTGCACTAAGGCTGTCGACTTTTTTAGCAATGTTCAGGAAATATACAATCTTTTCTCTGCCTCAGTACATAGATGGTCTGTGCTGATGGAACATGTAACATCTTTAACAGTAAAGCCTTTAAGTGCGACTCGATGGGAGAGTCGTATTGATGCTGTCACTCCTCTGAGATATCAAGCTGGAGAAATATACGATGCCTTGTATGCGCTATCAATCGATCCCAGATCTGACGCATCTGCCAAAAACAAAGCTCTGGCTCTAGCTGAAAAAATCAAAAGTTTCAAGTTTGTGTGCTGTCTTGTTCTTTGGCACACAGTTTTGTTCAGAGTTAACCTTGTTAGCAAAATGTTGCAAAGAGAATAAATTGACATTTCAAAGGCAGTTGAGATGATTTCAAAAGTAAAAAGTCATTTTGGGAAAATGCGCACTGACAAAGGATTTGAAGAGTTACTGGTTGATTCAAGAGAAATCGCCGAAGCACTTGAAATAGATCATAATTTTTCAAATGAACGAAAAGTACGGCCTAGAAAAAAGAAATGTCAATTTGACTACGAGAGTTCTGATGAATCTATTGAAGACCCCAAAAAGGCTTTTAAAAGTAATGTGTATTTCTACGTTTTGGACCATGCAATTAGTTCATTGGAAGAGCGGTTCTCTCAGCTAAGTCATCACAACAACCTTTTTGGATTTTTGTATAACATCAAAAATCTTGAAGACAACGCCAATTTGTTGAAGAACTGTACAGATCTACAGCTTGGATTAACTGATGAAGATCACTCCGACATAGAGGGATTTCAGCTTAAACAAGAACTGTTGGTTTTGCTCTCTATACTGCCAGATGATAGCGCAAAAAATCCTTTAAATGCACTAAAATATTTATCAGTCAACAACCTCACAGAAAACTTTCTCAACGTCACAATTGCTCTCAGAATCGCGTTGACCCTCCCACTCAGTGTTGCTTCAGGAGAAAGAAGTTTTTCAAAACTGAAACTTATTAAGAATTACTTGCGATCAAGCATGTGCCAGGAGCGTCTTGTTGGGCTTTCTTTAATGTCAATAGAATTTGAAGTTCTTCAAGATATCGACATAGACGTTATAATAAAAGACTTCGCAGAAAAAAAAGCAAGAAAAGTCATGTTGTGAGTGTTAAACACAGTGTCAAAGATCAAAGTTAAAGTTGTCATGTAAATACAAGTAGATTATTAATAGAAAGTTATGTGTAATTTAGTCAATATACAAGTTTATTCATTTTATGAAAAAATGTATGCAGAATTCTTTAAAACCTGGCTCTTCTTTGACAAACGAAATGCAAATGATTTTAAGCACATACTGTACATACATTATTATGATTTTATATTAAAGCGCGGTTTTTAAGCTCCAATAAAAAAAGTTGTCTGGTATCTATTTCCTGGAACAATTACAGACACTTCGGCCAGATAGCCAGATAGTAATCAATAGATAATTGATGGAGGGGGACCCGGGGGGGCACCAAGTGACTATCTTGCACGGGTGACATTTTGCTCTTGAGCCGCCCCTGATATTGACAAATGGCCTACCTTGACTTGTCAAATAAGGGATCAAATAATTAAAAACGGCCCCAAAAAAATTTAGGGTCTGGATTCAAGATTTCCTGTTGACTTAACAAAATCCGATTCAAAAGGATCGAGAAACAGAAAATTCTCACTGTTTCACTGCAATAAGAAACTGTCCAATAATGAAAAATTGTATCGGAGATATTTGCAATATTCTGAGTCAAAGAACAGAGTCTGTTGTTTTAGTTGTAAGTTGTTTGGGAATATCCGCTCTCAATTAGGGCAGAACGGTATCAACAACTGGAAACATATAGGGGATTATTTAAAAGATCATGAAACTTCAAGTGAGCACTACACATGTTACAGCAAATGGGTTGATGCCGAAAAAAATATTTGTTGTCAAACGGGTCTTGATAGTGAAGTTGAAAAGTTGTTACTAAAAGAGGTAGATCACTGGAAAAAAGATTTAGAATGTCTAATTGCAATAACGGTATTTTTATCTGAACATAACCTGGCATTCCGAGGAAGTAATGACCAGTTACTCACAAAAAGTAACGGAAATTTTTTGAGGCTTGTTGAGTTTCTTGGAAAGTACAATGTAGTTATGGCTGAACACATTAGAAAAATTAAATCTAATGAAATCCATGATCATTACTTGGGTAAAACAATCCAAAATGAGTTGATTAGTTTGTTTGGGTATGAAATAAAAAATGATATCATTGAAAGAGCAAAGCAATCCATGTACTTTTCACTAATATTAAACTGTACGCCCGATATCAGCCACCAAGAACAATTGTCATTTACAATTTGTTTTGCTGAATGTACTGAAACAGATATTCAAGTAAAAGAGCATTTCTTGTCATTTTTTCCTATTGATGACACTACTGGAGAAGGTTTGATAACGGCCCTTTTGAACGAAATTGAAGGGACCTGTGGGTTAGACATGAAAAATTGTAGGGGGGGAAGGTTACGATAATGGAGGCAACATGACTGGAAAATATAAAGGAGTGCAGTCAAGAATTTTTTCAATGTTTCCTAAAGCTTTTTTCAATCCTTGTGGATGTCATTCACTTAACCTAGTAATTGGAGATGCTGTTGCTTCATCTGTAAAAAATGTTTCTTTCTTTGGAGTTTTACAATGTCTGTACGTCCTGTAACCATTTGTCTGCAGCCCCACCATTTGTCTACTCTGCTACGAGATTGGTAACCTTTACAGAGGAATCTACTATTTACTCCCAGTTCCGCAATTAGCCTCGGAAATAGGTTGTCCTATTTTCATCATCTACTAAAAGATGGAAAATACTCAAGGAAAGTCAGTTGACTCTTACTGTCAAAGAGGTCTGTGAAACTAGATGGGAGTGTAGAATTAACAGCATAAAGGCAGTCAGATATCAAATGGTTGAAGTTTGTGAAGAGCTACAGGCAATGCAAGAGGAACTCATTGATCCAAAAGTGACATCTGAAGCCAAATCATTGGAAAACAATTTAACATCTTTTGACTTCATTTTGTCTCCCTTGTTGTTTGGCTTAATACATTGTTTCAAGTAAACTTGGTCAGCAATACCACGCAAAACGCCAACAGTGACTTATCAACAGTTACACATCCTCTTGGAAAGTGCCAAACATTTTAAAAATAAATGAATTGTTCATGATATCCGGGCTGTTTGGCCGTGGTCCATGGCTTATAACAAAACCAAACATTTCGGCAGAGACTGTGGCCTGTACGTAAACACCCAGCGTGCAGGATTTTTTATACCACTGATGATGGCAGCCAGTGGAGCTGCAGAAACGTTTGGTTTTGTTATAAGCCATGGACCACGGCCAAACAGCCCGGATATCATGAACAATTCATCTGACACCGCCCGTGAAAGCCTGAGGAATATTTTACGGCGCCTCTACGGGGAGGAAGTTTTAAAAAATATCAGACGTTTCGAGGGGCTGAGAAAAAAGAAGGTACACCTGCTCTGTTCACTGGCTTTTCTGTCAAGATGCCAGGATACTGGCGTTATTCCCCGGTTTCTGAAATTGAAAAATAACATCTTTACACCGCAAGCCAGTCGCATTTATCGACGTGCAGAGCAGGCAATGTTACGCGAACGTATCCACCAGACCAGGAAAGATCTTGCCGACAACAATATGAAGTTGTTCCGCCTACACCTGGAATTAAGCACTGTGTTGTCACCTGGCCACTGGGATCTGGTGGATAGCCTAAGTTCCAGCACTTCCGAGGCCGTCCACGAGAGTGTTCGATCGCGCCATGAGAATAAGTACTGGAGAGACAGCCCCGAGGAGAACAACCAGGGACATCAGCGAAGCAGCTTAGAGACGGACCGGACAGTGGTGAACTTGTCGGACCGCCAGCTTACCACCACCGAAACTGCTGTCCTGGTGAGGGGGGAGAAGTTTGCAGTGCCCCCTAAGAAGATTCCAGTGGAGGACATCATTGCCATGTTGAAGCTGGAGTGCGGCGGCTGCCGCGTGAACAGGCAGATGAAGTTAGGATTGAAGCTTCGAGGATCCTGGCTAGAGCGAAACTGCCGGGATGCAACATACCAGTGGGTGAGCTGCGGGCACTAAGAACATTAAGGCGGGATGAATCTATCATCATATTACCGGCGGATAAGGGGAGCGCTACGGTTGTAATGAACACCGATGACTACCAAAGGAAGATCGGAGAACTGCTGGACCCAGAAACCTACAAGATACTGCGAAGAGATCCGACTTCAGTGGTCCTTAAAAGGGCCGATTTTCTGGTTAAGCGGTCTTCCTTGGAGCCTGATGTGAAGGCAGCCATCCGGTGTTCGGAAGCCCTTCCACCTAGGCTTTATGGGCTCCCCAAAATCCACAAGCCGGACGTCCCGCTCAGACCCATCGTCAGTGCCATAGGGTCTCCAACCTACCATCTGGCTAAACACTTGACTGAGCTTCTCCGGCCACATATAGGTGGTACGGAGTCATATGTGAGGGATTCGACCCACTTTCTTGAAAGGCTCGGTGGGTTGTCGTTGCGGCCTGGAGACATAATGGTCAGCTTTGACGTGGTTTCGTTGTTCACCATGGTGCCCGTGGATGATGTCCTTGGCCACTTAGCTAACCTTTTTCTGGCAGACATTACAGCGCTTTTCCGGCATGTTTTAAAAACTACCTATTTTCAGTATGGCGGTGAATTCTTTAAAATGATTGATGGTGTGGCCATGGGGAGTCCACTCAGTCCTGTGGTGGCGAACTTTTATATGGAAAGGTTCGAGCAGTGGGCAATTTCATCTTTTCCGTTGAAGCCGAGGTGCTGGTTCCGGTATGTTGATGACACCTTTGTTATCTGGAGCCATGGAGAAGATGATGAACTCGGCAGGTTCCTGGCACATCTCAATCAGGTTCACCCACGGATACAGTTTACCATTGAGAGGGAGACCAACAATCAGCTAGCTTTTCTGGACGTGTTGGTCCTTAGAAGGACCGATGGCAGCCTCGGACATAAAGTTTATAGAAAACCGCGCACACTAACCGCTATCTCCATAAACAGTCAAACCACCATCCCAGCCAGAAGAGGGCGATGTTTGAAGACCTTGGTGGACCGGGCTAGGAGGATATGCAAGCCCCGGTACCTTGATGAGGAGCTGCGCCACCTCGAACTAGCGCTGCAGGCCAATGGATATTCCGTCGGGGAGGTGAGACGAGCGGTCCGGCCGAGAAGAACAGCCAGGCCGGAAGTGGAGACCGTCGGTTTCGCGGCGTTGCCCTACATCCATGGGGTGAAGGACCGCATTGGTAGGCTGCTCAGTCGGCATGGTGTGAGGCCAATATTCAAGCCGACAAGGAAGATCCACCAGTTCTTGAGGCCTACAAAGGACGTCCGAGACCCACTGTCATCGTGCAGTGTGTACGGAGTTCCCTGCTCATACGGGCAGGTGTACATTGGTACTACGAAGCGCAGTGTCTGCACACGCATGGGTGAACATAGCCGTTACTGTAGATTGGGACAGCCGGAGAAGTCTGCCGTAGCTGAGCACGCGCTTGTCAATGCCGACCATCGGATCCGCTTCGATGAGACGAAACTCTTGTCAGCGGTGAGTGATTACTTCCCTCGTCTCCATATGGAGTCCGTCTTGATTCATAAGCATGCTGCGATCGCTATTAATCGGTGGGGCGAAAGCATCGCATTAAGTACTTTATGGCATGGCGCGATGCGAGCCTCTCACACACCTTCTTGTTTCTGATTGTCCGATGATGCAGTTCTTACCTGTGCGGGGGTTGAAATTAGCAATAACAATTAGCACAGGTGGCATCGCGGGAAATCAGCAGCCTTCCCCACAGTACTTCGCGAAAAACAAGTCAGTACCTAATGGCAAACAGCCATACCACAGTACTGTGGCCTGTACGTAAACACCTGGCGTGCAGGATTTTTTATACCACTGATGATGGCAGCCAGTGGAGCTGCAGAAACGTTTGGTTTTGTTATAAGCCATGGACCACGGCCAAACAGCCCAGATATCATGAACAATTCATCTGACACCGGCCGTGAAAGCCTGAGGAATATTTTAAAACTAATATCGTGAAACTGGATATGCAGGTGCTGTAGCAACAGCCAAAAGCTGAAGACTTGGAAATTGAAGCTGTTTACAAGAACCAACCTGAGAGAAAGAAAAAACGGCAATTTGATTATGAGTTCCAAGACGAAGCCCCAACAGATCCAGAGCAGTTGTTTAAAACAGTTGTCTTTTACCCGCTTATAGATCAGGCTCTGACATCCATCGAACAGCACTTTACACAACTTGAGACTCATAACCAGCGTTGGTTTTTTTTTGTACAATGAGCAAACTCTTCCAGAATTAAAAATCTTGAAACAAAAATGTTTGAATCTTCAAAAAGTTCTCAAGATGAAGATAAATTAGGAGAAAGTGACATTGATGGCAACCACCTTTTTGAGGAGCTTAAACATCTGGGTGTATTTCTGAAGAACTCTGAGATAAAAACTCCTGTTCAAACTTTGCAACTTATTTCAAAAAGTAACATGATTGACTGTTTTCCTAATATATGAATTACATTGATGGTTCTTTTAACAATTCCTGTTACGATTCCTAGTGGAGAACGCAGTTTCAGTAAGCTCAAATTAATTAAAACTTACACTCTACAATGGCGCAAGACCGCCTATCATCTCTAGCAACAATTTCTATTGAAAATGAAATTGCAAACCAGTTAGATTTAACAAAAATTGTTAAAAGGTTTGCTGAAGCAAAAGCAAGAAGAGAGAAATTTAACTAAACTTTCAAAAACCAAAACATATGATTTTTATTTTTTAAGAAAAACTTTAATGCAATAATTTTGGTGTGACATTTTTAGTAAAAATAAACTTTACATGTGAAAAGACATTTGTATTTTGATAATATCTGTACTTATAATAAGAAGAAATGTACACTGACTGAATTAAAATTATAGGAAACTGTTTGAAATTGATTCTTTTTATTTGATGTTTTCCACTTGCATTGAGCGTCCATGTGAAACATTTATATAGGTGAGTCAAGTTACAGCTTTATTAAGTTAAATTTTAAAAACAGGCCTTAGTGATAGTTAATGGGTTTCAAGAAAAATAAAAAAAATATTTGTTAACATTTGAAAAGTTGTATAGTATAAATTTTTTAAATAATTTCATGTAGACCTACAGAAGTTTTTTTATCTGTAGGGCTTAACCGCTGCCACTAGCATAAAATAGTCATGATAAAACTTTTAAAGTATAATGTTATTAAATTAGCAGTGATAAGAAAATAAGCATCACATTTTGGGGGGGGGGGGAATTGTGTCTTGGCCCGGTCAGACCTAAAGGTTTGGGCCGGCCCTGGGAGTGAGGCTAGACTCAAAGCTTTCTTACTGGCAGCAAATCAAGTATGTTGCTGATATAGTGGCACACATCTCATCATAACATGACACATCTCAGCAGGCTTATGGCCAATGTAGGAGATTCCACTGCAAACAATAGGCGTTTGTTGATGGTGGTCATGGAATCTATCCTGCTGTATGGTTGCAAAATCTGGGCTGATGCAGTAAAGATGGAGATATACAGGAGACAAATGTCATTAGTTCAAAGAAGGGGAGCACTCAGAGTAGAATCCTCTCATCAGACAGTGCCAGACTCAGTAGTCCTGGTGATAGCAGGAGTGGTTCCCATAGACCTTTTGGCTAAAGAGTGAAAGCACCTTTTCAAAAGAAAAGATGAAATTGGAAGAGATGTGGCAAAGAGTGAAACCAGGGAACTCGCTGTCCATTTTTAAGTGCAGCAGATTACAAGTGAGAGGATGGAACTACAGATGGAGCTTGGGGAGTTGATGCCCGAGGGCATGAGATTATGCTTCTTGGTACGAAGGAATGGGATTGCATTTCTATGTTATTCAGTGGGTCCTATAAGAAAAGAAAAATAGACCCAACTTGCACGCAATGGGTAGTAGCAGATAAGGGACAATTATTAGTAATTAGCATGTTACTAATAAGGGCACAATAGGCCCCATTCCGAAGTAATATGCTAAGTGGTTCTAGGATGGATATCAATCCCTGAATTAGAGGTGGCTTTTTAGTGGCTGAGAGTCCCATATACCAGGGGGCAGACGATTTCCTCTGACTGTGCATAAAGCATTTCCCCCATTTAAATAATTATTAATTTATTTAATTTTATTATTTTATATTTTTTATATTATTTTATATTATTATATATGTTTATTTAAATTTATTATTAATAATAATTATTATTAATTAATAAAAAAATTATTATTATTATTGTTGTTGTTGTTACCATTTTCTTTTTCTTCTTGTTTTTCTTCTTCTTATTCTTCCATCAGGGAATAGGTGAATCACCTGTTCTGGTCCCTAAGGAAATACATGCACTTCATCAACACTTTCAGTAGGATTGAACTATCCTATACATCTTTGTCCAATAGGATTGTATTGTCAAACTTCCTTAGGCAACCTGTCATCCCGCACCCTATTCAGATGAGCATTCCATCTCTCTTTGTTTTCCACAAGGCGATCTTGGATACTAAAAATGGAGATATATAGGAATTTGAATATGTCTTCATTTGTAGAGTCTATGTGCAGCCTTTACTAGATCACAAGAATCTCATCTCTAATGTCTCTATCCTACTCGGATGTTTCTTGGTGAATTTTCCACATACTGACTGAAACTTGGCCAACTTAAGATCAACATCATGAACTATGTCATAAGTGATATCACAACCGAAACAGCAGAAATGTGAACGTGCTCTATAACTCTACAGTCTTAGTTCAGAAGTAGTATTTTCCTACAAAAGCCATAGTTTTTGTCTTCTGCACAGAAATTTTGTGTTGTAATTTAAACAGACTTGTAACTGAAACATCAATCTTTGGTGTTTTCATTCATTCTTTTGGATAATTACTTCATCATACACAAAGAGCATTTTATTCAAATATGTTCTATTCATATTCATACATGTTCTAATTTTGTATTCCTGGATCGACTCCGATTTCTACTCTCCATGTCATCAGTATAGATATTAAACAATGTTGGAGATATGCTACAGCCTTATCACATTAGCACAATCTGTGAACAATATAAATCTCCTCTGTCACATCTACTTCTATAGACAATACCATCCTTATACAATAATATAAGCTCTTTATAACTTCCTGGATTTGGTTGTCTATGACATGTCTGTTGTTATTAATTAACTACAGTAGTATATAACACTGCCAACTCAGACCACAAATTATTATTAATAATGTCTATAAGATATTTAGGATAACCCCTTTTATGTGTAGTGTCCCATAGAATGGATCTGTTAACTCTATCAAATGTTTTCTCATAGTCAATGAAGGCAAGGTGTGTCTCCAAATTAAAATTTCCTTCTTTTCTCAAACAATATTTTCAAAGAGAATATGTCATCAACAGTGGTCTAACTCTTTTTTCTTGGCCCCCCACAGGAATCATTTGTGGTCCCCCCACCCTTCCTTAATTCATGCTTTTGTTTCCTCTTGAATACTAACCCCTCCTTATAGCTGTCACAACTACTAAACTTATCTAACGCAAACAGAGTAACTGTTGTTTCTTGTATGATGTATACTCAATTATACACAATAGTTTGATTTGTTATTTAGTATCTTTTATGTCTTTGATCGATGTCAAAAAAATGATACTCAAGGATATCGTTAGTACCCAGTTATAATTTTGTTACTGAACTTACGTGCATCTTGAAAAAAGTATAAAATTTATTAAATTTAAATTCATGATGATATATTGTTTATATGTTTATATTAAATGATATATTGTAAACTTTATTAACCATTCTAATATATTTAAACAAACAAAAAATCTGTTTCACCTTAAACTTTCTGTCATATTCTTATAGCCTTATAATTTGCAATAATTTTACTATAGGACTAATACTGGCATTGGAATTAAAGAAAAATATTTTTATAAATTAGGGTTTTTGTATTTTAAAACATTACTTAGTACAGAGTAATATAAAAACATAATTTGAAGATTTCTAGAATTTACAAGACATAATAACAATATCTCAATGTCATTACTATATTAAAAAGTAGTAGTTGGCATATGAAATTCAAGTACAGTACTTTTATTTATTTTTCTTTCATATGACACTTACATTATCTTACTGCATTGTGAGATACAAAAGTGTTTATTATTTCATTTTTCAGTTGATCTAGCAGTTCTATTTACCACACTTATTGCATTAATTTCACTTAGCTTTTTTTGAGATATCATGCTACACAGGTAATTCTTAATCAATTTCAGCTTGGAGAATGTTCACTCAGCCAAATTCTGGTGGCCTCAGTGGATTCTTAACTGGAATCACCCACCGCTCTATTGTGCAATTAACCAAAACAATTATAATCTCAAAATACTTCATGGTTTTGGTGAAATAAAAGTAAAAAATAAACGTATTTGGTTAGGATACTGCATATATACAGGAAAATTTGCTTTTACTTAAGTTCAATAGTTTAATTCAGTATATACAGAAAACCAACTACAACTGACACACTAATACACAACACCTCCAATCACCCAATACAACACAAACTAGCTGCTTTTAGAACCATGATACATAGACTTAACAACATCCCCTTAGATGAAATAGACTACAAAGACGAACTAAACATGATAAAATATCTAGCAGAATCTAACGGTTATGACAGAACAATAGTCAGTAAATTCCTACACAAAACAAACAATAGACAAAGACAGAAAACAACAAATTCATAACACTAACATACATCAACAAACAAATAGAAAAAATTGCCCACAAATTCAAAAAAGCAGGATACAGAATCGCTTACAAAACTACTAACAAAACAGAACACACACTATCAAAACGCATGCCCAAAGCACAAAACAAATTCGATCTACCTGGTGTATATAAGCTAAATTGTTCAAATTGCAATAAATTCTACATAGGCCAGACAGGATGTAGCTTCAAACAGAGATACAGTGAACACACAAAAGCACTCCACACCACTACAGAATCTACCTTCGCAAACCACCTCATTGAAGCAAACCACACATATAAAAACATTGACAATAACATGAACATACTACACGTACACACAAAAGGGCGAAAACTAGACACTCTAGAACAATTAGAAATACACAAACACACAAAAACAAATAAAAACGACATCCTAAACGAACAGACACAATTCAAATCGCACGCATTATTCGAACACATCTCACCACACACACACAGCTTCGATCTTTCGAAACACTATCTCGTCGCCAACAACAAGACGAACAATGCTACCTACGACAGCCTCTGATGAAGCCTTCTATAGGTGAAAGCCGGTTTAGGCTGTAAGGTAAAACGTTATGTTTTTACTTACAAAAAACTTAGTGTTCCGAGTCGTCAATATTATAGTGATATTTAGTTAAGTAACGGACACGTCATGGACAACGAAATCCAAGAATTCAATAGTTTATACCCATTTGTAAAAAATTAAGGAAAATGTTAAAATGTTTGTGTGGGCCTCCCTAGCCCACAAGCCTCCCTGCATTGCGGGCCTTTTGGGCCTGGTAGTTATGCCACTAGTCATCAATGCAAGATTGGCTCTTATGAAAACCTATTTGTCAATGAGTAAAATACCCGAGATAGAATGAAGTTTTTCATTAATAATTTCCAATATAAATTATCTAGCTTATACCTCTTTAATTTGATGGTACAGTTCTGTACTTTTGTTATAAACAAAAACAACCTTGGCTATTCTGCATTTATCCAGGATCATCCACCTGATCCAGCACATAGTCAACAAATTTAACAGTCTAAACTTAAATAATATACTAGAGTATTTCAGCAGTTCTGAGTTTATCCCATCCAAACCAGCTGCCTTCCAGTTCTTCATGGATGAAAATGTCACTTCTAGTGCCTCAAATGTAATTGAGAATCTACACCTATGTCCTCTCTTATGTCTTCTGCTGCTTCCTGGGGAACATTAGGATCATACCATAGTTCCTTGTAATGTTCAATCCATTTATCATTTGTAATCATATTCAGACACACTATCTCCCTCTCTTCATGGTTGAGATGCTTTCAGGGGTGGCTCATTCTTAGGGCGCTAAGGCGCGCGCCCCCCAGTTTAAATCATATCATTAAACAATCCACTATCAATAATCATGGAAAGTCATTACATATTTCTTTAATACTTCGGACAATAAAATGTTTTTGTGTTAGTTAATAACAGAAATGTTTTTGGAACAGCATGCATCACACAGCGCTGTTTCGTTTCAGCCCATTTCTCCAATCCCCCACTCTGTCCAAAGTTGAATGAATTTGTAAGCTTATAGGCCGCATTTACACTGTGACCCTGGCACATCGGCTGCCGCACCACGTTCAGCAAAAAGTGGCATGATCCACTCAGTACAATTAATCGCAGAAATATGAGATTTGCTCTTTTTAGTGTTTAGTGTTTAGATTTTGAGTTTGTATGTTTCTTTAATAGCTTCATGAATAATTTATGAAAATATTGTAATGTCGAATTATTAGGTTTTGTTTTAACATTTTATATTTCAGTGCAGGTGCTTAAAGCAATAACTTTTGCAAGATTAACTCTTGATAAAAAATTGAACTAAAGTCATTAGGTAGGCCAACTCCTGAATTCTGCATGATGCAAACAGAAAATAAGAAAAGTGAGAATCATGTTTTCAGAAGGCAACTGCTTTCGAAAGATGCATACAAAAAAAAAAATGACTGGATCTGTGGCTGACATTCAAAAATCTTTGTTCTGTTTTCCATGTATTTTATTTTCTTCCAGAGACAGTGGTGATTGCTTGTGGACTTTAAAAGGGGTTAATAATATAAAACATCTTACAGGAAATATTAAGAAGCATGAAATATCCGTCAATCACATGAATAGTGTTGTTGATCTTTCTTTGCTAGACAAAGTAAACATACTGTCTAGTCTGGACTCGCAATTTAGACAAAATATTGAAAAGCAAAATATTCAAGTCAGCAAAAAACAGATATATTTTAAAATGGCTAATTTCGTGTGTCAAATTCTGTAGTGTTTTTAGTTGCCTCTAAGAGGTCATGACGAATCAGCATCGTCTATAAATCCGTGTGTATACAAAGGTTTAATTAATTTTACTATAGAGCTGAATTCTGCAATGAAAGACCATTTAGAATCGACCACTGTATTCAAAGGTACATCGAAAATAATACAGAATGATATATTGGACAGTATGCTTAGTGTCTGCAGGGAAGAAACACAAAAGGAAATACAAGCTTCTGAATTTGTGGCAATCGAATGTGACAAGACAACTGATATGACAAACCACTGTCAAATGGTATTAGTGTTTAGGTATGTGTTTAAGAGGTCGGTATACAAAAGGTTTTGGGGATTTCTCAGTCCTGAAGGTAAATGTGCAGAAACCTTGCAAAGTGCATCATGGAAACATCAATGCTCTTCTGTACACATCAAAGGAAAAGTTAATAGCTCAGACTCATGATGGCGCTAATGTTATGTGTGGTTCTATTGGAGGTGTACAGGCTAAAATTAGAGAAGTGTATCCGTTAGCATATTTTGTACACTGTTATGCTCATCAACTTAATTTGCTATTAGAAAAAATACAAGTGTAAACAACAAAGTTAGAGTTTTTTTCTCAAATCTGTTTGCCATTCCAGCATTTTCTTCACACTCATCTCTACGAACTGACATTTTGGAGGAAGTAGTGCAAACCAGGTTACCCAGGGTTTCTATAACAAGATGGAACTACAACATTCATACAGTCACAGATATAAGTTGGAGGAATGTTTTGAGTTGTCTTGATTATTCATCTCTTCTTTCACAGCACTAACACTTATCTAAACATGAACTTTTTCTTGTGAAACTCAACACAACTGAACAATACGAAATATATAAACACCACACAACACAACCAAACAACATACTTAACGATCAATTACAATATAAATCACGTACACTTTTTGACACAATTTTACATAAAACAAACATCAAGTTGAATCCCCGCGCCAATCCCCTTCCTCCACACACCACCCCCACTACACCTTCCACACAACAACCATTACGAAATGATGGCAGTAAGACTCAAAGCTGAAGAAGGCGGATATGTACGCCGAAACGCGTCCAACGAAAAAAGTAAGTTTTCACAAGAAAAAGTTAATTTTTAGATAAGTGTGAATGTTTTGAAGTTGGAGGAACTTAAAGAAAAGTATACAAACAGACTCACAGTTGATGAGGCAAGTGGTCACAGAAGAGCTCTTCAGGACCAAAATTTCATGTTCTGGCTAACTTTTTTCTATAGAATTCTACCCCAAGTGGACATACTAAACCAACAACTACAAAGTAGGAACAAAGACAGTGTAATGTGGTAAAGTGACATAGGAATTTTTGAAAATGAGTTGCAGAAAGACAGGGAGAAAATAAATGAAATAGAAACACAAATAAATAAAGAGTTCCCTGAGCAACCAAGAAAAAGGAACAATAATGTTGGATGCAGCACTAGAATAGGGGATGCAAAAGAAGTATGTGACATCATTATAACTCATGTAAAAGATAGGTTTACTTATATGGGTCACCTAGAAGCAGCTCCATTGATGTCCAATGACTTATTTCGACTTTTTTCTACAAACTTTCCAGAAAAAAAATTCATCAATATTAAAGGCACAATAAAACTTCTTAACTTTATAGAAGAAAACAATCTTATGTCAGTTTCAAAGAAATGCTGAAACTTCTGAAAATTATCATAACTACCCCTATGACAACTGCCGAAACTAAGAGCTGCTTTTCGATTCTGAAAAGACTAAAGACTTTCTTAAGAAATACAATGAATGCCCTTGCGATGTTATCTATCAACAAGGAACTTGTTAAAGAAATGAAGGACTTTGATGATACAGTGCTAGAAAAGTTCGTTAATTTAAAGGAAAGGTGAATGGACTTTGTATATAAATAAATGGTCTGTTTAAAGTGTAGGTATCATAAAAATAATATAATGTAAATATAGTGTATTACTTTTTCTGTGGAAACAGTATAGACTTTTTTGTGGACTCTTTCGACAGTTTGTGGTTATGTTTATTAATAAAACTGCTGAATCTCCACAACAGCTCACAATATTTGAGGTGAGTTCAAATTTTTAAATAATCTTTGCATGCTGCACGTGTTACTATTCTCGTTTTATTAATAAATTGTGCCGGTCTTAATCCGCCCGTTAAAAAGGTTTCAGAAACATTTGGTCTGATTGTAAAGTAGAGCTAATGCGGGCGACCTTTGTTCGCCTCAGTTACGGCTGCGCGCGCAACTTGTGGAATAGGGGAGCAGTTTCTCTGTCGCGAACGGCAGAGGACTAATTGCTTCGCTCCGAGATACATCAGCTTCGCTCTCTCTTCATACATTTACTACGCAGTTTGTATCCGTCTTCATGACTGGCTAAGGCTTAAACGACTCCCGGTAAGAATTTCATTATTTTGTGTCTATAACTAATTATATATATATATATATATATATATATATATATATATGGATAATTAATAACTATATGCAACCGAATAAAATACGTAATTAGGTGTGTGTGCGACCCGACAAGTTTTATATTAAGAAAAACTAATTATTCACTGATTTACTTAATGCTCAGTATATAGCCCATGCTCCTTTTTTTATTATTGTAATAGTGTGAGAAGTTTTGCAAGTGTCATTGTCATGTTAAAGGTGTACAATATTAAATTATTAAAGGCCAAAACTTAGTGCATGGGCAGGGTATGAACTGTACATGCATGCAATAGACTGTCGGGGAGTTATTTAGTTGACCGAACAGTAGAGAGTTTCTTTGTGTGAACTTCCTTAGATGAATTTTTATTAATGTTAAAACATTCTTAATGCTGTGAGTGCCTTGCAGTTGAATTTTGGTCAAATAACAATTTTCACTCACCACGTGGCTGGTTAACCTGAAAAGTTTTGTCGAGGCCTGTAGCCAGCGACTGATGACTTCATATTACGCCACGTTTAATAAAGTCTGTTCATTATTCAAATTTACTTATTCCATGGCTGATTTTCTACTCGTTAAGCTGGTTGCCAAAACTTTATTAATGAAAATTGTGCATTTATTGAGTGTTAGTTGGAGGCCCGTTATGAGGTTAATTACCTGAACTCGGGTGTATATTTTGAGTGAACAGTTCTCTAATTTATTTGAATTGACAGGGTTTTCGAATTAAGCCGGAGATTTGGTCTCGCTGATAGCCGAACACCTGCTTCAGACATGGACCATTACAAGATCCTCTCCGAAGAGGGAGCTGGAGACTGATTATCGATGTAGCACTCGCCAGCATTTCTAAGGTGATATTCACGCTTTTATTTTACTTTTGGGGCCGGGCCGGCAGTGAGCCCGTTTACTTTAAATATCTTTGAAGGCATGTGACCACGTGTCCAGACTGTCTGCTAGAAAGGGGAGCTGCTGATCATGACTCTGAACATTTTTAATTAAATTCAAGAACACTTTTATAACTCATTTACATAATACTAAGTGCACTGCCTGTAATTGTGTGTTGCACTGGGGGAGCGTGCCAGAGATATTTACTCTTGAACATTTTACAGTTGCATATCATTATCCTTTAACTCTTTACAAAATTCATGGCACAGGTTAGTGGCTCTGTTCCGGCTGGAACAGCAGTGAATAAATTATAACTTCACTAGGGGTTTAACATTTAAGGGCTGGGGTTTTCCTTGTTCTTTTTGGGGCCGTTTTCTGGTGTTTAAAAGGGTACTTAGTTTTGTCTGACCTGTTGATGCAGCTGAAGGCAGGTTGTATTCCTGTCTAACCTTGTCAACTACATGCGGGCGCGCTGCCTCAGCTGCTAAAGCACAACCGCCTTATTGTAATATTTTCATTTTAATTATATTTATACAACCATTCGGGGTTAATAGAAAATAATTGTTTTTTTTGGACATATATTAGTTGATTTGGCCCCTTACAAAAGGGCTATACTGATTGTTTTTCTTAACTGGCAAACACATATTGATTAACTTTCACTTGTAGTATCTGCTGTTTAATTTTCGTTAACTATAAAACATATACTCATTATTCTTTTGTCAAATATACATTGTCTAAATTTTTCTGAAATTGTAAAGCCTCGAGTGATTAATTTCTGATTGTTAAAGTACATATTGATTTTTAAATCCTCCGGAATTTGTGAAGTAAAGTAACTGTTTAAAATCAGATGATGGAGTTCTGTAAAGTTTATTTAATGCTGTGGAAGGAAATTAAGGTTCATACACTCATGATGGGTTATTTGATCAGTGGAATGCTATGCAAATGGGCGGTCCGATTTTATTTATGCGTTATGAGTTTTCATCATCCTTTCTAGGGGTTTTGGCTTTTATGTAATTCTGCAAAAACGGGTTGTTGATGGGCGAATATTTTATCTCTGCTGGGTTCGGAATATTGTAGTTACACTGCCTGCGGGGCGGGTGCATTCCTGGGGCATTTGTGTTAGAATTGATGTAATTGTGAGTTTGTGTGCCTTATGTTCTGTGTGTGTTATGTTTGTCCGTGTCTAGCTAGCCACAAGATGGGGGAGAATCTTATATTATAATACTCTTATATATATTAATTACCTTCCTGAAATAATAACTCATGGATATGATTTAATAACATAATGGTTTAATTGGTATAACATAAATTCAAATTATTGGAAAATTCCATTCGATACATACGGTTGTCACAGGGTCGATATTTATCTCAGGATTTATAATTAAATAATTTTAATATATTTCGTGGGAATTCTTGTGACTGCTATGAAAAGTTCCTTTGCATGTTGATTAATAATAGAGAGTACCTTTACAAACAATATATTACTTATAATCTAAAAATTTACTCAAATTATATATTCAGTTACATACAAGTTTGACGATATTCAATTTGTCCGTCTCAGAAAATAATGTAGTTTATTAATGTGTACAATAAATGTTTTCCTTGTAATCACTGTTAGCTTATATATTGAATTTGGTTGCACTTTAAAATGTTGACTCGTGATTAGTGTTAGTGTAAATTGTTATATTGTCTAGTGGTTGTTCCTTGTTGAAAAAAAATATTGTCAAATTATACTTTACACATCTAGACGATATTGCTGAAGGGTTCCTGGTCGTTTCTGAATATTTTTCTTGATTGTGTGTATTATTTGTTCATGAAAATGGTAGTGGAAGGATTATTATCTTCGATGATGGTCCTTCAGATCTTCTTTCACACACGGGTCATCTATTTTTATATACTTTTAATTACCTCTAGACACGCACTATTCAACTGCTTTCCATCACAATTAACAATTAAGTGTTATTTCTTCTTTCTTTTAGTTACCTAACTCATACAAATTTCTTAAATTTTGATTGGTCATTTATGTACAGTTTAAATGTTATAGGATCAACACCCATTACCTACATTATATTTTATAAATTACCTTGAATAGATAATTTTATTATTATACTCTAATTATATATGCAATGTTTATACAATTATTAATTAGATAATTATAAACAATTTGATACTAAACATGCCTCAGTTTATAACTGTAAAACCTTATTAATTTGAGTTTCTATGATATGTGGTGGAACAATTTGTTATGATTGATTGTAATTTCTACTTTGACTACCTGAGATAAATATATTTACATAAATTAACTGGTGACATAAAATCTTATAACATATGACAAAACTTTTAATAATAATAATTGTTTTTGACAGTTTTAGTTTATTTATACTGCTAAACTATTGTCTGTATGATAAACTAAAATTCTGTCTAATAATAACAAAACACTTCCATCAAAAATAATTACACTGTTTAACGGTAGTCTGTGTCGCTATTTCTTATGATCACACTCATTACTCTAAAGGTTTGTGTCCCTTTTCCTTTCCTTGATTATAGGCCTATATGATTATAATTAATACAATTTTATTATATGGATTAGGTACTCTTTATTGGGTTTGGATTATTATTCAGGGTAAGTTGATTAGGCCTACTAGGTTTATTTATTTCACTTTTTTCTGTTTACTGCCCTATTCTACTGGGTTATTTCTGGGTTTCTGGATAATATTATATAAGTCAAACCAAATAGTTTTCCTTTAATTTGCTTTCAATTATTATTTCTTGGTTCCTCTCTGGATCGAATTCCACTATTATTTTGTAACATTTTGTTTCGTTACAAATTGCCTCCGTTCAGAAGTAATTATTTCTGAACACTTCATTAGGTGTGAGGACATAATTACTTATGTTATTTTAACTTTTCTTCCTCATGATATTTTTTCATGGATTGTTGATTATAATCTTCTGAATTGCTACTATTGGGCTAGTATATGGTGATTGGCTATGCTCAATTATATCATTTAACAACATTTTATTAATTTCAGCTCTAACCGCCTCCTTCAATGAATATGGTATAGGATAGGATTTTCTGTGGAATTCTGCTGGTTCTTTAAATTGTATTCTACACTGATAGTTTTTTACTTTTCCTGGTTTTTCTGAAAATACATGTTTATACTTCTTATATATTATAATGAGATCTTCTACTTGTTTTACTGTCAAATTATTTGTGCCTTGGTGTCTAAACTCTCTTATCTCCTGTAATTTACTGTTCCACAGGTCTTCATTTGTCATATTATAGATTATTTTTCTGCATTGGGTGTCATTCTTTACAAAATTTAATTCCCTAACTTGGTGATGGGTACGGTTCAGAGGGGCACCATCGCTTCCTATTAACTCTGCCGTCCACATAACACCTTCTGAGTTCAAGGACACCTTCTCCTTGCTCAAATCAATAATGGCTGAATATTTCCTCAGCATATCGCATCCGATTAATAATTCGAATGGTAGACCGATTGCGACCAAACATATAATATTAATTGTAACACCTTTGCTTTCTATTTCCAATGACACTTGTTTTCTCACTGTTTTATTTTGACGCCCAGTGGCACCTATTAAAATAACATTATTGACAGGTAAGGTAGGTATTATATTTTTACTTTGTTTCTGTATTCTCTCCAGTTCAGCGCCGTTAATAAGTGATACATTTGCACCAGTATCTATCATTATTCGTGTAGGAATTCCTTCAATTTGAGCGGTTATGTATAAAATTTCATTATGCTGGTTGATTCTACTTGTCACCGTTTCCTCCAACAGTTCATCTCGAAGATTTTTCAAATAATAATTGTAAATAATAGTAAGATTTTGACTGTCCGTCCTTAAACTTTGGTTGTTGTTATACTTCAAAATTCTTTTATTTTCCATAATTAGTGTTTCATAATTAGTTGGTAGTAATTTGTTATTACTATGTTTTTGAATTTGGTGGTTTTTGTACTTCAAAATTCGTTTATTTTCCATAATTAGTTTTTCATAATTAGTTGGTAGTAATTTGTTATTACTATGTTTTTGAATTTGGTGGTTATTGTACCCAGTAGTTAGTAGCAGTAAGGGGTCGCGAGGGTTTATTACTGCCTCACTCCGTTTAAATTAAGGCTATCATGATTATTTTCCGGGCATGACTGTTGATTTGCCTGGACTGGTGTGCTGGTTCCTGGTTGTTCAACCTCTCGGTTGTCTAATTGTTCACTTCCCCTTGATTCTCGGAAGTCCTCCTGGCTTCTACTTCTGACTCGGTTATAATGGTGACTCATCCCTCTGGGATTTCCTCTTTGATCATAACTGTTATTAAAACTGTTCCTCCGAGGTTGATGGTATCTCCAGTAATCCCCTTCTTCGGCACTGATGTAATTTATTCGGGGTCGGTACGAACGGTTATTATTATAATTACCCTGATTATTATTGTTATTAACTCCTGAGTTACTCCTAAAATTATTATAATTTTGGTTTGTTCGGTAGTTATTATAATTATTATTGTTTCTATTACCCGGATGGTAATTTTGATTGGGCCTGTTGTTATCATTATTGTTAATTGGGTTTCGATTGAAGTTTGCTGGTTGGTTATTATTTGGGGTAAAATTTTGGTTGTAATTACGATCGTTGACATAACTATTCCGGTTATTCATGTTATTATATTGATTATGATTCATACCATGGTTATTATTTTTTGAACCGCACTGATCAGTTCGTTGTCTGCTTCTTTTGTAGTAACCCTCGTGTTCATAATTTTCTAATAAGTCAGCCATTGCGTGGACCGTTTTAATCTGGCTTCCCAGGCGTGCTCTGGCAATTCCTGTGTCATAATGGTATGCCATTTTAGTTACTAGGGATTCTTCTGGTATTCTTGGCTCTAGGTGTCTCGCCAAACACACCTTTCCCCAGAAGTAAGTAGTTGGAGATGTACCTCTATTTCCATCATATCTTCCCTGACAAATGTTGTCCCTTATAATATTTTGTATAGCTTCGGACCAGTATTTTTCTTTAAACAGTTTTTTAAATTGAGCGTAGTCCACTATCGCATTCCTGGTTGCTGTCCACCAGTTGTCCGTAATCTCCCTAAAATGCTCATCCAACATCTCTCTAATCAAGCTCCAGATAGTTATTCGATGTTTATTAAAATGTTCCTCAATTCTGGCCAGGAATTCCATGGGGTTTCTGCGATAATTTTTGAAATTAATTCCTTCTCTGGTTTCATTTGTGGAAACATGAGTAATATTATTTGGTCTGGTTCTAATTAACTCAATTTCTTCTTGATTTTGGCGTACCTGACCAGTTAAATTATTCACCGTAGTGTTAATATTGTCACACCTTTCTCCGGTCTGTTTCTGTAAATGAACTAAATTTTCTTGTTCATTTTGTATTCCTTCTATTTGAATACGACTATTTTCTTGGACCTGGTCTATTCTGGTATTTATCACTGCTTTATTTTGTATGATGGTTTCGTTAGCTTTTCTCAATCTCTCATTAGTGTCAGCTATTTCTTGCTTCCTTTCCTCATCGATTTTGTCCATCTTCTGGTTAACTGTATCATTGACCTGTTCAATTCTACCATTAATTCTTCTTAAATTCTCTTCATTGATTTGTCTGAACTCTTCCTTCATTTGGTTATTATTTTCACTTATAGTTTGCTTTAAAGTTTCATTAGTACTTTCCTTAATACTATCAATTTTCTCATTTATCCGTTTTAAACTCTCATTAGTGGTTTTGTTTTGTTTCCTAAAATTTTCGTTAGTTTCTTCTTTGTTTTGGTCAAATCTCTCCTCCATCTGTTTTATTAAATTTTCACTCATTTTCTCATTTGTTTATCTGTTATCTTCCTTGATGCTATCAATTTTCTCATTCGTTTGTCTGTGATCTTCCTTGATGCTATCAATTTTCTCATTCGTTTGTCTGTGATCTTCCTTGATGCTATCAATTTTTTCATTCGTTTGTCTGTTATCTTCCTTGATGTTATCGAATTTTTCCTCCATTTGTTTTAATAA
The DNA here is from genome assembly GCA_034769895.1 of Magicicada septendecula. Taxonomy (NCBI): domain Eukaryota; kingdom Metazoa; phylum Arthropoda; class Insecta; order Hemiptera; family Cicadidae; genus Magicicada; species Magicicada septendecula. The sequence continues at coordinate 336,784,681 of CM068367.1, read as the reverse complement.
GTTTTGACTCAAAATTTCATTTTGTTTCCTTGAGTTTTCAGTGAATTCTTCCTTCTGCTTCTTCAAATCTTCCTTCGTTTGCTTGTTTTGTTCCTCCATTTGTTTTAATAAGTTTTGACTCAAAATTTCATTTTGTTTCCTTGAGTTTTCAGTGAATTCTTCCTTGATGTTCTTCAAATCTCCCTTCATTTCTTCCTTCTGCTTCTTAAAATTGTCATTCGTTTCTTCCTTATTTCTGTCCATTTTTTCACTCATACTATTCATTAATTCCATTAATTTTATAAGATTCGGGTCTCCCCTATCTTCCTTTCTTGCTAACGTCTCCACATCCTCCACCGATGTTACTTCTTTCTCTTCCATCATGACTTCATTCTCTGCCTCCTTCGTCCGTTTCAACGATGTAGCCCTCTTACGCATCTTTATTATTTCTTGGAACTTATAGCAGTCGCCAGCTAAAAATTAGGAAATTAATTTGCTTGATTCAATTTCTTCACTTAATATTCCCTAATTTCAGCCTCACTAGTTGTTGCGCCAATTTATAACACTATCTATTTAATAATGGAATAATAACTCATGGATATGATTTAATAACATAATGGTTTAATCAGTATAACATAAATTCAAATTATTGGAAAATTCCATTCGATACATACGGTTGTCACAGGGTCGATATTTATCTCAGGATTTATAATTAAATAATTTTAATATATTTCGTGGGAATTCTTGTGACTGCTACGAAAAGTTCCTTTGCATGTTGATTAATAATAGAGAGTACCTTTACAAACAATATATTACTTATAATCTAAAAATTTACTCAAATTATATATTCAGTTACATACAAGTTTGACGATATTCAATTTGTCCGTCTCAGAAAATAATGTAGTTTATTAATGTGTACAATAAATGTTTTCCTTGTAATCACTGTTAGCTTATATATTGAATTTGGTTGCACTTTAAAATGTTGACTCGTGATTAGTGTTAGTGTAAATTGTTATATTGTCTAGTGGTTGTTCCTTGTTGAAAAAAAATATTGTCAAATTATACTTTACACATCTAGACGATATTGCTGAAGGGTTCCTGGTCGTTTCTGAATATTTTTCTTGATTGTGTGTATTATTTGTTCATGAAAATGGTAGTGGAAGGATTATTATCTTCGATGATGGTCCTTCAGATCTTCTTTCACACACGGGTCATCTATTTTTATATACTTTTAATTACCTCTAGACACGCACTATTCAACTGCTTTCCATCACAATTAACAATTAAGTGTTATTTCTTCTTTCTTTTAGTTACCTAACTCATACAAATTTCTTAAATTTTGATTGGTCATTTATGTACAGTTTAAATGTTACAGGATCAACACCCATTACCTACATTATATTTTATAAATTACCTTGAATAGATAATTTTATTATTATACTCTAATTATATATGCAATGTTTATACAATTATTAATTAGATAATTATAAACAATTTGATACTAAACATGCATCAGTTTATAACTGTAAAACCTTATTAATTTGAATTTCTATGATATGTGGTGGAACAATTTGTTATGATTGATTGTAATTTCTACTTTGACTACCTGAGATAAATATATTTACATAAATTAACTGGTGACATAAAATCTTATAACATATGACAAAACTTTTAATAATAATAATTGTTTTTGACAGTTTTAGTTTATTTATACTGCTAAACTATTGTCTGTATGATAAACTAAAATTCTGTCTAATAATAACAAAACACTTCCATCAAAAATAATTACACTGTTTAACGGTAGTCTGTGTCGCTATTTCTTATGATCACACTCATTACTCTAAAGGTTTGTGTCCCTTTTCCTTTCCTTGATTATAGGCCTATATGATTATAATTAATACAATTTTATTATATGGATTAGGTACTCTTTATTGGGTTTGGATTATTATTCAGGGTAAGTTGATTAGGCCTACTAGGTTTATTTATTTCACTTTTTTCTGTTTACTGCCCTATTCTACTGGGTTATTTCTGGGTTTCTGGATAATATTATATAAGTCAAACCAAATAGTTTTCCTTTAATTTGCTTTCAATTATTATTTCTTGGTTCCTCTCTGGATCGGATTCCACTATTATTTTGTAACATTTTGTTTCGTTACAATATATATATATATATATATATATATATATATACATATACTTGCTGAATTTATACACCTTTGTTATGCTATTATATTTATATGCATTTGCTGAATTTATACACACTTGTGATTATATTATATTTATATATGTGTTTACTGAATTTGTACACACTTGTTATGTTATACACATGTTGTTTTGCTTGTTATGCTTTATATTCATATATATGTATATATTAACTGAATTTATGCACCCTTGTTATGATGTACACATGTGGTTTTAATTTAATACTGTTAAAGCAGGGCTTAAATCATTCGTGATAATTATGATTCATGGGGGGGACTATGATGTACTAGAGTTGGCCTGCATGTATGATTTGTAAGCATACAATAAACTTGTTATTGTTACATTACAGCTGAGTTTCATTGCAAGTCCCGTCATACTGGACCCGGCACGATTTTTGCTTCTCTAGGCTCCAGCCTAGTCCTAATAGACTTGTGGCTTCTCTTTCAAAAAAAAAAAAATTAAAATCGAAGAAGTTGTTTTATATTAAAAAAAAATACATAAAAAGAAAGAGGGGTTACAAATGGTAGCAGAGCGTGGTTTATACTGCTACTACAAATGGTAGCGGAGAGCGTGGTTCATTCTAGGCTTGAACCCTTGGGTCCTGGTGTGTGACGGGGCTTGCAAACTCGGAAATATTAAGGCCATTGATCTGACATAGTTTTGGTATATGCCCGTGTAGGCTAGTTGTGGGTACTATAACTTGTGAGTCGGGTCGCACCACTGAGGCGGTTATTTGTAAATTATTATAAATAAATCACCTTATATCCGTCGTGTGACTTCGTTACGTCGATTAAAATGACGCGTTTCGGAACATCTGTTCCATCATCAGATAAAATCGCTCTATTGAGGTCGTTAAACGTTAAAAACACATGTTACACATAATTGTCCACTACGTAATTCACTTGCTTCTTAAATGGTGCGCACCACGACGAAGCCGATCGGACACTGAACTATTATCTGAGTGATTACGCCTAAGCAGGTTCAAAGCTGTATCGTATAGCGGGTTGGATTTAAAATTTAAGTGGTCATTGAATATGAAGTCTCGGCTGTTTATGTTATTATATGCTTTGTATATTTCGAACTCCTCTATTGCGTCCATGTAACGGCCTTTGTTGCACACATGTAGGGGTATTAAATTAGATTTAAAATCAGTATAATTATGATTGTGTAAGATTAAGTGGCGGGCAAAGTTGGACTTGATATTATTTAACAAAGTGAGATTATTTAGGTGACGTTTTGGTGTGTGTTCCTTAAATCGTTTGAGGAAACCTCTCCCCGTTTGACCAATGTAAAAACTGTTGCAGTCGTTACATGATAATTTATATATGCCGGATTTCTTTTCTAAAGGTATGGGTTTTCTATGACGTAGTATTTTTAATAGACTATTGTTTGTTTTGAAGGTAGCAGTAATATTCAATTTATTAAATGTGGAGGTTAGAATCTTTGGCATTATATTTGTGTATGCGGTAGAAATAAAAGTTATTTTTGTATCCTTATCTATTGGGGACTTGGATTTTCGAATTTTATGTTTCTTGATGAGATTATCAATCAACGTGTTTTGGTAACCATTAGCTAAAGCTATATGTTTAATGGTATTCACCTCCTCACGGTAATCATCATCACTGAGAGGTACTGCCAACAATCTGCGGATAAAGTAATTATAAGCTGCCAACTTTTGCGAAAATGGATGATAAGAGTCAGCATGTATTGTCACATCAGTGATAGTCGATTTTCTATAAATATTAAATTTCAATTTATTTACGTGTTTAGTGACAGACAAATCTAAAAAATTCAATTTATTATCCACTTCAGTTTCCAACGTGAATTGAATGTTTTTATTAATATTATTCATATAATGTTTTAGGTTTTCGATCTGTCGTACAGTACCATTGAAAATTAGAAAGGTATCGTCTACATAACGTGCATAAAATATTATATCATTTTTGTATTTGTTATGTGAGAGCAAATGAGAGTTTTCATAAAAATTCAAGTAAACGTCAGCCAATAGACCAGAGAGAGGTGAACCCATGGCCAATCCATCGTCCTGAATGAAAAATTGGTTATTGAAAGCAAAGTAATTTTGTTCTAAGATAGTTTCAAGTAAACCAATTAACTCGTTTATCGTCTGTATATTTAATTTATTATTCTCTAATAAATTTTCTTTTAAGATATTTAGTGTTTCTTTTACTGGTATGTTGGTATACAAATTTACTATATCAAACGATGCTAACTTATAATTTGGTAGTATATCAACATTTTTACATTTATTAATAAAATCCGTGTTGTTTGTGACACTATGATTGTTCTTTAAATTTATGTTTTCTTTGATTACTTTGACGAGTTTTTTAGCTGTTTTGTATGCGGGCGCTGTGGTAAAATTAACGAGTGGTCTGACCGGTATGTCGTGTATATAAATTTTGGGTAGGCCAGTGAGTTCGGGAGCTTTAGCATTAATAGGCTTCAGGAAGCGACGTGTGCATTCGCTAAACAAATTTACGCAATTATTGATTTTGTTATTCAATGTCTTGACATACATATCAGTAGGATCAGATTTCAAGGTTCTAATATTATTGTTTGAAATAAAGTCGTTTACTTTCGTTTTATACACGTCAAAGTCCATGACAACAAGAGTATTCCCCTTATCTGCCTTAGTAATTAGAGCATTATTATCAACTAATTTAGCTTTTATTTGTTTCAATAACTTAAACTCGTTGGAAAATCTTATATGTTTCTGTAAACCATGAGGTGAATGGTTGTCAAAATTATGGTGTTTTATCGTATTATTAAATTTATTATTTATTAAAATACGTGCTTCAGTTTGTAGTTTTGGATCGGCAATTGTTTTTACTGCAGTTTCTGCATTGATAATTTCTTGTACGATTTGATGTTTATTATTAAGAGGCAAGTTATACTTGATGCCTTTATTAATATTACTAAGGCAGATAAGGGGAATACTCTTGTTGTCATGGACTTTGACGTGTATAAAACGAAAGTAAACGACTTTATTTCAAACAATAATATTAGAACCTTGAAATCTGATCCTACTGATATGTATGTCAAGACATTGAATAACAAAATCAATAATTGCGTAAATTTGTTTAGCGAATGCACACGTCGCTTCCTGAAGCCTATTAATGCTAAAGCTCCCGAACTCACTGGCCTACCCAAAATTCATATACACGACATACCGGTCAGACCACTCGTTAATTTTACCACAGCGCCCGCATACAAAACAGCTAAAAAACTCGTCAAAGTAATCAAAGAAAACATAAATTTAAAGAACAATCATAGTGTCACAAACAACACGGATTTTATTAATAAATGTAAAAATGTTGATATACTACCAAATTATAAGTTAGCATCGTTTGATATAGTAAATTTGTATACCAACATACCAGTAAAAGAAACACTAAATATCTTAAAAGAAAATTTATTAGAGAATAATAAATTAAATATACAGACGATAAACGAGTTAATTGGTTTACTTGAAACTATCTTAGAACAAAATTACTTTGCTTTCAATAACCAATTTTTCATTCAGGACGATGGATTGGCCATGGGTTCACCTCTCTCTGGTCTATTGGCTGACGTTTACTTGAATTTTTATGAAAACTCTCATTTGCTCTCACATAACAAATACAAAAATGATATAATATTTTATGCACGTTATGTAGACGATACCTTTCTAATTTTCAATGGTACTGTACGACAGATCGAAAACCTAAAACATTATATGAATAATATTAATAAAAACATTCAATTCACGTTGGAAACTGAAGTAGATAATAAATTGAATTTTTTAGATTTGTCTGTCACTAAACACGTAAATAAATTGAAATTTAATATTTATAGAAAATCGACTATCACTGATGTGACAATACATGCTGACTCTTATCATCCATTTTCGCAAAAGTTGGCAGCTTATAATTACTTTATCCGCAGATTGTTGGCAGTACCTCTCAGTGATGATGATTACCGTGAGGAGGTGAATACCATTAAACATATAGCTTTAGCTAATGGTTACCAAAACACGTTGATTGATAATCTCATCAAGAAACATAAAATTCGAAAATCCAAGCCCCCAATAGATAAGGATACAAAAATAACTTTTATTTCTACCGCATACACAAATATAATGCCAAAGATTCTAACCTCCACATTTAATAAATTGAATATTACTGCTACCTTCAAAACAAACAATAGTCTATTAAAAATATTACGTCATAGAAAACCCATACCTTTAGAAAAGAAATCCGGCATTTATAAATTATCATGTAAAGACTGCAACAGTTTTTACATTGGTCAAACGGGGAGAGGTTTCCTCAAACGATTTAAGGAACACACACCAAAACGTCACCTAAATAATCTCACTTTGTTAAATAATATCAAGTCCAACTTTGCCCGCCACTTAATCTTACACAATCATAATTATACTGATTTTAAATCTAATTTAATACCCCTACATGTGTGCAACAAAGGCCGTTACATGGACGCAATAGAGGAGTTCGAAATATACAAAGCATATAATAACATAAACAGCCGAGACTTCATATTCAATGACCACTTAAATTTTAAATCCAACCCGCTATACGATACAGCTTTGAACCTGCTTAGGCGTAATCACTCAGATAATAGTTCAGTGTCCGATCGGCTTCGTCGTGGTGCGCACCATTTAAGAAGCAAGTGAATTACGTAGTGGACAATTATGTGTAACATGTGTTTTTAACGTTTAACGACCTCAATAGAGCGATTTTATCTGATGATGGAACAGATGTTCCGAAACGCGTCATTTTAATCGACGTAACGAAGTCACACGACGGATATAAGGTGATTTATTTATAATAATTTACTGTTCATACGTGACTTGGATACCAGAACTAATATGCGGTTATTTGTGTTTGAAAAATGTAATGGTTGTACGGCCGGGGAGTCGCAAGCGTGGTCTGGAAGATGGAATGTTGATCCGGGGTCGGAGTTTAGCGTGTTATATTGACGGGATGCGGTATGGCCCGATCGGAAATCGGTACCGGCACAGACTTGTGTCCGGTTGATGTCGAAGTATTAATTCCCAGATTATGACTTTCAGTTGTTAGTTGGTTGTTGTGAGTTATGTTGGTACGGCGTGTGTGTCGAGTTGCTGTTTGATGTTATGTGTGTTTAGTATTGTTGCTTGTCTCTTGTCTCCTTCCGTCGTGGATGTGAATGGTTCAGAATAGGCCAGGTCTCCGCAGCACTAGAGAACCCGGGGGTCTACTCAAAGGAAGGACAGTACTTGAGTTTTTCCGATTCTTGTTAATATGTTTTGTAGGTTATGTTTGTGTTAGGTGTTTAGTGGGGATTTGTTTTATGATTGTTTGTTTTGAATTGTGCAATTCTGGCAGTGGTATGCTATCAGGAATTGCCCCACCCTCTTACAGGCGTTCTCCAGAAATTTCCGGTGGTGAATGGATTTGATGAGGACCAGCTGTTGGTTTTCTTGGACCTGGTCCTGCAGGTGGCAGATTTCCCGGGGGTGTCCGATGGGGAGGTCTTGTCTCTTATATACCCGTATTGCCGGAGTACGTTGGCTGATCTGGTCACCAAGGTTCTGCGTCGGGGTGACAGTGTTGATGCTTTCCATGGGGAGGTGTTGAACTTCTTCCTACCCATTCGACGACGCGCCAAGCTTGAGTTGGAAAGATTCTATCGCCCACAAGCCTACGGAGAGGCGTTAGGAGACTTCGTGCTCGATATACGGAAAGCTTCCCGGGTGTTAAGATTGGGGTTGCCCGAGACAGAAGTGATAGAAGCGATTCTGGAAGGACTGACTCCCCAGGAGAGATCTCGTTTGGCATTCGCGGACCGTCCGCGTTGTTTTGCGGACCTTGAGCGACTGTGTGTGCTTTCAGGAACGGTCAAGGAGGTTGACGAGTCCCGGGGAAAAGAGGCTACCGATGTCCAATACTCCAGCGGTTCATCAGGAAGAGCCAAAAGGGACAAACATGGTGGTTGGAGGAGAACCCAAGAGACGCTTAGAAAGCCTGAATATTCCGGAAGTGATGGAGGCTACAAGGGGGTGGCAAGTGTGAAGACGGTAACAACAGCTACAGCACAGAAAACAAAGAAACATGAAATTAACAGGGGAAAAAGAAATTATGTTGGGGAACAACCATCGGCAAGTAGGGAGCCTGTAGTTAGGCGTAATTCTTATTTGGAGAAAAAGGAAGCTTTGAAGGTTCCAGAGGAAGTACAAGTGCCTAAGAGAGTAGTGGATGAAGAAGGTGAAGCAGAAGTGGAAGAGCGGAATTACTTCGTGGGAACAATACAAGAGGATAAGAACACGTCAGTTAAGACGGAGTTGCAGGACTCTAAGAGGACGTCATGGTTGAATCCAGAGGCCGCAGAATTTGTTCCAGTATTTACATCTCGGTTCGTGACGGATCCAGATCCGGTAATATCGTCATCGTCTACGCAGGGACATGAGAAGTCACTTGAGAGTGTTGCTTTACCATCGCCAGTAGAAATTAATTTAGTCATTGCACCTGAGCCTGGACAGCTGGATTCCAGGGTGGAAGATGTTGAGGACGTTGTGGTTGCTGAAAGTGGTCAAGGAGTGGAATCGAAGGAAGAGTCAGAAGAGCGGTCTGCAGATGCTGCGCAGGTGAGTATAGTTGTAGGTGTTAGGGAGACTGTAGAGTCTGAAGTTGCAGATGGACACAGGGATGTCCGGGCTGCGAGTGTTTCTGAGGTTGTGGATGGACAAGGGGATGTCCATGCCGCAAGTGAGGTAGAAGTTGAGGAGAAATTTGGTGGCAGCATTGTAGAGTTTGTAAGTGAGAGTGATGTAGTGTGTGAAGATGTGCAGACGCCTTCTGTAAGTAGTGTTGAGGATTCTGAGGAACGGGAGGAAGTTTCAGGTGGACCAGGTGAGCGACTAGAGGAGGACGAGGATGTGCAGTGTTCAGATGGTGGTAGTGGCGATGATGTTGATGATAAATGTGTTGGCGAAAATGAGATTGGAGAAGAGGTTAGTGAAGAAGTTTGTGAAGCGGCTGGCGATGCGTGTGATGAAGAAGATGGATCAGAGGAGCAACGGGAAGATGCTGAGGAGGTGCAGTGTCAGGAAGTTGATTTGGATTATGTGGACGAAGAAGGGGAAGTTGTAGAAAAGGAAGAAATTGTAGCAGAGGAGTTAGACGATGAGCATAATCCAAAGCGGAGTGAAAGTAGTGAGGTAAGTTGCCTTGATTCTGATCCCGAAGAAACCAGTCAGTACAGCTCAACACGAAATAATTTCTCAGGGAGTGGTGTCCGAGATGAACGGGTACCTAAGGTCCGTCATAGAAAGGTAAGAAGAAGAGGTTAACGGGTAGCGGGTAGATGTTCCCCACACTCCCGGTGGTGTTCATCTACTTCAGGGTTGCGTCCCTGCCCACGTGAGCCTTGGTTTCCTCCATTCATCCTTGTTTTTGGAGGGAACCAGGTCCTTACCCTTAGTCCTGGCTATTGACCCTTTAATGATCCTTGCCCCAGTTCATCTTCCCGATTTTCCTACCTTTGACCTTAGAAAAAAAAAAAAAAAAATCTATCGATAAGGACGTGCAGAGAGACTTGCCGGAAGTGAGTAGATTGTGGTCCTCGAGATGGTCGTGGTCTTTGAGCTCGTCAGTTTCCCCTGTTTGAAAAGTTAGATGGAGTGATGGTGTGCTGTTGCTGGTTGTTAATAGTTGTTGATGTTGATGTTGTTCATTATAGTGTCCGAGCCATGCCGCATTCTCCGGTTGTTTTCCTGGTGTTCTTTTGTTGAGAAAGTTGTGTAGTAGGTGCTGTAGAAAAGTAAACCCCCTCTAGTTATGGTGTATGTGAATGAGTAAATGATGGGATTAATGTTCGTGTGCCCTTGGTGCGGTCCTCTCTGTCTGGCTAAGCGGGGCCGTCCGCCCTTGTGTAGGGGAGTGGGCCAGCCATATGGCAAGGTTGGAGATGCCTTGTGGGTGCATGTGGCTGGTCGGTCCAAGAGATGGACGAGGAGTAGTTCGGTCGCTCACATATCAAGGTGTGAGATACCTTGTTGGGTCGTAGGACGAATATGTGAGTGGGACCGGTGGGAGTAGGTGATGGTCACCGGAGAGGGTGACGTGTTGGGGCGGTCCCGTGGGATTGGCGTGGCGGAGAGGGTCGCATGGGGATGTCTGTTCTCCTGGGAGCAAGTGCCGCCGGGCCACCCTATCCACGATGTCCACCGGAGTATTTAAGATGGGGGTACACTGCAGGGTACTTTCCCGAGTTTCAGAGTGGGGCAACCGGGTTGCCCTTTCGGGGTGGGGGTGTGCCGGTCTTAATCCGGCCGTTAAAAAGGTTTCAGAAACATTTGGTCTGATTGTAAAGTAGAGCTAATGCGGGTGACCTTTGTTCGCCTCGGTTACGGCTGCGCGCGCAACTTGTAGAATAGGGGAGCAGTTTCTCTGTCGCGAACGGCAGAGGAATAATTGCTTCGCTCCGAGATACATCAGCTTCGCTCTCTCTTCATACATTTACTACGCAGTTTGTATCCGTCTTCATGACTGGCTAAGGCTTAAACGACTCCCGGTAAGAATTTCATTATTTTGTGTCTATAACTAATTATGTATATATATATATATATATATGGATAATTAATAACTATATGCAACCGAATAAAATACGTAATTAGGTGTGTGTGCGACCCGACAAGTTTTATATTAAGAGAAACTAATTATTCACTGATTTACTTAATGCTCAGTATATAGCCCATGCTCCTTTTTTTATTATTGTAATAGTGTGAGAAGTTTTGCAAGTGTCATTGTCATGTTAAAGGTGTACAATATTAAATTATTAAAGGCCAAAACTTAGTGCGTGGGCAGGGTATGAACTGTACATGCATGCAATAGACTGTCGGGGAGTTATTTAGTTGACCGAACAGTAGAGAGTTTCTTTGTGTGAACTTCCTTAGATGAATTTTTATTAATGTTAAAACATTCTTAATGCTGTGAGTGCCTTGCAGTTGAATTTTGGTCAAATAACGATTTTCACTCACCACGTGGCTGGTTAACCTGAAAAGTTTTGTCGAGGCCTGTAGCCAGCGAACTGATGACTTCATATTACGCCACGTTTAATAAAGTCTGTTCATTATTCAAATTTACTTATTCCATGGCTGATTTTCTACCCGTTAAGCTGGTTGCCAAAACTTTATTAATGAAAATTGTGCATTTATTGAGTGTTAGTTGGAGGCCCATTATGAGGTTAATTACCTGAACTCGGGTGTATATTTTGAGTGAACAGTTCTCTAATTTATTTGAATTGACAGGATTTTCGAATTAAGCCGGAGATTTGGTCTCGCTGATAGCCGAACACCTGCTTCAGACATGGACCATTACAAGATCCTCTCCGAAGAGGGAGCTGGAGACTGATTATCGATGTAGCACTCGCCAGCATTTCTAAGGTGATATTCACGCTTTTATTTTACTTTTGGGGCCGGGCCGGCAGTGAGCCCGTTTACTTTAAATATCTTTGAAGCCATGTGACCACGTGTCCAGACTGTCTGCTAGAAAGGGGAGCTGCTGATATAAATGACTCTGAACATTTTTAATTAAATTCAAGAACACTTTTATAACTCATTTACATAATACTAAGTGCACTGCCTGTAATTGTGTGTTGCACTGGGGGAGCGTGCCAGAGATATTTACTCTTGAACATTTTACAGTTGCATATCATTATCCTTTAACTCTTTACAAAATTCATGGCACAGGTTAGTGGCTCTGTTCCGGCTGGAACAGCAGTGAATAAATTATAACTTCACTAGGGGTTTAACATTTAAGGGCTGGGGTTTTCCTTGTTCTTTTTGGGGCCGTTTTCTGGTGTTTAAAAGGGTACTTAGTTTTGTCTGACCTGTTGATGCAGCTGAAGGCAGGTTGTATTCCTGTCTAACCTTGTCAACTACATGCGGGCGCGCTGCCTCAGCTGCTAAAGCACAACCGCCTTATTGTAATATTTTCATTTTAATTATATTTATACAACCATTCGGGGTTAATAGAAAATAATTGTTTTTTTTGGACATATATTAGTTGATTTGGCCCCTTACAAAAGGGCTATACTGATTGTTTTTCTTAACTGGCAAACACATATTGATTAACTTTCACTTGTAGTATCTGCTGTTTAATTTTCGTTAACTATAAAACATATACTCATTATTCTTTTGTCAAATATACATTGTCTAAATTTTTCTGAAATTGTAAAGCCTCGAGTGATTAATTTCTGATTGTTAAGGTACATATTGATTTTTAAATCCTCCGGAATTTGTGAAGTAAAGTAACTGTTTAAAATCAGATGATGGAGTTCTGTAAAGTTTATTTAATGCTGTGGAAGGAAATTAAGGTTCATACACTCATGATGGGTTATTTGATCAGTGGAATGCTATGCAAATGGGCGGTCCGATTTTATTTATGCGTTATGAGTTTTCATCATCCTTTCTAGGGGTTTTGGCTTTTATGTAATTCTGCAAAAACGGGTTGTTGATGGGCGAATATTTTATCTCTGCTGGGTTCGGAATATTGTAGTTACACTGCCTGCGGGGCGGGTGCATTCCTGGGGCATTTGTGTTAGAATTGATGTAATTGTGAGTTTGTGTGCCTTATGTTCTGTGTGTGTTATGTTTGTCCGTGTCTAGCTAGCCACAAGATGGGCGAAATCTTATATATATATATATATATATATACATATACTTGCTGAATTTACACACATTTGTTATGCTATTATATTTATATGCATTTGCTGAATTTATACACACTTGTGATTATATTATATTTATATATGTGTTTACTGAATTTGTACACACTTGTTATGTTATACACATGTTGTTTTGCTTGTTATGCTTTATATTCATATATATGTATATATTAACTGAATTTATGCACCCTTGTTATGATGTACACATGTGGTTTTAATTTAATACTGTTAAAGCAGGGCTTAAATCATTCGTGATAATTATGATTCATGGGGGGGACAATGATGTACTAGAGTTGGCCTGCATGTATGATTTGTAAGCATACAATAAACTTGTTATTGTTACATTACAGCTGAGTTTCATTGCAAGTCCCGTCATACTGGACCCGGCACGATTTTTGCTTCTCTAGGCTCCAGCCTAGTCCTAATAGACTTGTGGCTTCTCTTTCAAAAAAAAAAAAATTAAAATCGAAGAAGTTGTTTTATATTAAAAAAAAATACATAAAAAGAAAGAGGGGTTACAAAATTATGTGGTAAAATATTGGTGACATTTCTATTGTGCATTAAATTCAATATTGATAAATAATTAAGAAGCCTAAAGGCCGCACCCTCCACCCTCTTAAGTCACGAACCACCACTGGAGGCTTCATTAATTTGTATACTACCTTTGGCGCCCATGTACGTCATCCTCTAAATTAATTATAGATCTATTAAATGATTTGTTATGTGCTTCCCAGACAATACACTTCACAGCATTACATTTTGCTAATAAATTTCTAGATCTTCACTGGTTCTTGTCTGAAGGTATTTGTGATAAACTGATAGTTTTTCTTGTATCGCTCATTCTGTCTCTTCATTTGTAAACCTCTTTTCCATGTATTTATTTGTTTCTTACCTAGCACTTCATTACACACTTTCTTCAAAACGTTCCATTACTCTATTCTTCTCCTATATTATGACTAGTAGGACCAATTATGTATACTCTCTTAACCCCTTTTGGTACAGATCATGGATACTTTCTTCACGGAGCAGACATACCTTAAAGATTTCCTTCCTTTGTGCCATGAAAATCATGAAATATTCCTAACTTTTTACCATCTTGTCTAAATCTCAATTTTATAGACCACCATGTAATAATCAGTTATAATCCTCAAGATCTAAAAACATGTGTATCCTGACTTGTGAAGCTCTCTTTTGTTTAATGATTATATAATCAATAAACAATCAAAGTTCTATGGCTGGCTATATATGTTTGTCAATGTATTTTTTTCTAAAAATGTATTTGTTTCTTCAAGTTTATTTGTGTTAGCAAATCTTGCCCCATTTATGTAGCAGAAGACCAGTTACATTTTCAGAAGCTTAGTTACCAACTGTAGCATTAAGATCACCAACTGTACTACATGATCCATGTTATTGGACGTATCCAATTCCTTCTGCAACTCATTCATTGTAAAATAAATCTGATTCTTCTTCCTTACCATTCTCTGGAGCATATGAACAAAGACTTCCCAGTTTGGAATCTCACCATGATTGTGCATTTTCTTAGTTTCTGTTATAACTGTATTTATTTTCTCCTCTTTCAGACTCTTATACAATTCTATGGCTTTATAAGTGAGTCTCCTCATATTCCACGTTGCAAATTCCAATACAATCACATCAATACAGTTATATGTCTGTAATACCAATTCCTTTACTTAGAATTGTTCTCTGCCCATAGCCATTACCCATCCAACTTGTTCCTTCACAGCTTTTGAGAAAGATAAATCTCTTCTAATGATGTTTCCAGCATTCTGTAGAGTAAGAACAGTGGTAGGAGTGCTGCTCATGAGCCTCTGGTCCTGTCTGGGTTTTGTTTGGAGATTCACCTCCCAGTTATTCTCCCCTAGTGCCACTGAGAAAACTTCCTCTTCCCCCACCCTAGAACCATTGACCATTCCCTAGCCCTCAAAACCTAGTGGCATCAGGATCGAAATGACCAAGAAATTTGGGTCAAGAGAGAGACCAGCTAGGAAAGATTACAGAAAGGGATTCCATCCAAGATAATTTAGAGCAATGTGAGAATCCAATTAGGGTATATTGGGTGTGCTAATCCTGTATCCACCAGGTGTGGACCCCTGATACGTTCATTATTATTATTAGTATTAGTACTATTGTTATTATTATTTTATTATAAAAACATAATACAAATTAGAATAACATTAACAAAAGTAGGAGATGATCTGTGATATGAAATACAAAGCATAAAGTAAAATTATGTTACCAAAGCTGAAGAAGGCGGATACTAAGCCGAAACGCGTCCAATAAAATTAGTAAGTTTTCACATGAAAAAAGTTCATTTTTAGTTAAGTGTTAGTGCTGTGAAAGAAGAGATGAATAATCAAGACAACTAAATAAGAATATTCTGAAATCAATATTAAGGTAAGTAATGAAGAAAATGAATTGAAATTTTAAATTTGATCATCAGTGTAATGAAATGGGTAAAGAAAAACTTCATATCAAATGTCAGCTAAGCAATTTAGCAAAGTAGTAGCAAAACAAGAGATTAATAGAGGATAGAAAGTTGTCACAGAAGCATTCTGAACACAGTTAAGGCTAACTCCCTAACAGCTGCTAACTCACATCAGCAAAATCCAAACAAACAAAAATCACTTTCACTGCTGAATATGAAAACAACATAGCATACATTTTTCTAGACCTTACCATTACAAAAATGGAACACAGAGACATAAATTCAGTATGCACAGAAACCCACTACAACAATGTTATTTACAACACAGATACATAACACCTCCAATCACTTCATACAACACAAACTGGCAGCTTTCAGACCCATGATACACAGATTAAACACCCATTTACTAGAACAGACAGACTATCAGGACATATTAAATACAATTAAATATTTAGCTGAAGGCAACAGATACAATAGAACAATAATTAACAAACTCTTAGGCAAAACCCAAAACAAACAACAGACAAAGACAGAAAATAAAAAATTCATAACATTCACATAATTATATCAATAACCACACTAAAAAAATATCCTGCAAATTTAAAATAGCAAGGTACGGCAATGTATACAGAACCATGAACAAAATGTAAAAGTTTTACCTTATAACCTGAACCGGTTTTCACTTTTAAAAAGCTTCTTCAGAGGTTCAGAAGAAGAAGCTTTTGAAAAGTGAAAACCAGTTCAGGTTATAAGGTAAAACTTTTACGTTTTTACCCATAAAAAGTTTTGTGTTCCGAGTCGTAGTGAAATAATTATATTTAATATTTTCTTATTAAGAATCATTTTTCAACCATACAACAATATTACCAATTCTATTTTAGGTACCGAAAGAATGCACAAAGATTACAAGCACTATTCCGAGACAGAGAATCAAGTCCTTTAGATACAGCTGTATTTTGGGTGGAGCATGTTATTCGTCACAAAGGTGCACCACATCTGCAGTCACCTGTACCTAATATGTCATGGATTCAATATTTACTATTAGATGTAATCAGTGTACTCATTATCTTTTTAATCATATGCATAATTGTGATGTACATTACTGTAAAAATTATTATAAAATTTTCTTACAGAAGAAACAAGATAGACTTAAATAAATTAAAAAAAGCAAATTAACAGGTCTGAAATCAATAAATAACATAATTCTCAGAAAGAAAAGTCAACACTATTGTGTAAGATAATAAAGTAATCTTTGTGTTAATCAAGACTTCTTTTGTATGCAAAATAAAGATATTAAATTAGAAAAATTTTGATATTTAATCACCTAACCAATTATAATTTAATACTTTTACAAATTAACATATTCTTTTGTTCCTGAGTCAGTCTAAGTTCATGCACAATTTGGAGAATGACATGAAATGAACCCAAAAGTTCCACTTAGCGGCCTTGTATGCAGAACATATTTGCCGGTGTCTTCATGTTTATGGCAATTTTTTAAATATTGAATAATAAAATGTGGTATTCAATAATATTAACAACAAACAATGATTTTTATTGTGTAGTGCAAGACAGCGATCTTACCCTTGCATTAAATAGTATGAATGCAAGGGTATTTTCCCACTGAAGAAAAACAATATATAGAAAGACCAACTCTGGTATATTAATCAAATAATTAATTATATAAATACTAAATCCTATGAAAGAGTAAGGCAGAATGCACAAAAATGATCTTTATGGAAAATTCTGGAGAATTGCTAACCAATCTACAGCTTGACGACAAAAGAAGAAGCAGAAAATCCTTTGTGCTAAGTGTATAAGTGTGGTATGTGTACGTACATATGGATGTGTGTGTGTGTGTGTAGTATTCACAATTATAAAAAGTGCATACTTTTGGAAAGAGATTTACTGCTGAAACTGTCATATTACTTAGAGAAAGTATATGAACTTTAAGACATACAGGTCTATTATACAGTTGGTGCAATAATGAGCAACATTTTTTTAGTGGTGTTACTCCAAATAATTAGATCGTGTATGGTACTAAATCTACATATAATATGACATGATAATGTGATGCAAAGTAAATCCACCCTGCATTGCTAACATGATAGTACTAGAAAAATATCTGAACATACTTTGTTCCCCTCCTCAATCAAAACACACAACACAAGTTCTTAAGCTTTCACAGCAGGCTTCAACATTGATAAAATTGCTATTATCAGCCAGACTGTTAGGCCGTTGTCCTCAGTTGTTGCTGTTGACAAACATTTTGGCCCCATCATTGGAGGCCATTATCAGTGTCTAAGACTGGCAATGTCTAAGTCTGCCAATTCACCTCAGAGATGAGGTAGAGACTAATATTCACTTTATATTGATATGAACTACTGCACAGTAGAAATATTGAAAACTAGTGTAAGTACAGACATAGTGAAAGCAGCAATTAAATGGTTTTGAGAGGTTTTTACATAAAGATAGCTTCATTACATTTAATAGCCTTACAAACCACTCAGCAATCTACCAGTGTCTATATTGAGGCTACAAGAAGAAAAGAAACATAAGAATTGTGATTCATATGCCTGTAAACAACTTGAAATGTAATGTACTGAGATACATTTAGACTACTCCCACCTGGCATCATCAGTCCTGAGACTGGTCTACCTGATTACACATGCCAGTGGTGTATGAAAATTGATGTGATACTGATTTTGTGGAGTAGACCTGAAACGCTATTCAACAATGATACCAATCAGCTACTTGGCAGATTAGGAAAACCTTTTGTTGGAAGGAAAAAGTAGGAAGCAAATATTTGTGAAGAGTTAATTCAATTAAATGTAAACAACTTATAAAAATATAAGAATTACAAATACATTTGGATCAGTAATCAAAATAGGCCTAATTTAAAGCCTTTTTAATGGCAAAGCAAAATGATAGGTGTTTGCAAATTGTGTAATGTTATGATTTAACATTTGAACCAAAGATGAATATCATGCTGGAAATTAAACACAATAATCCACTCATCGCCACTTCGAATTAAAATTAACAAGCACACAGGCCTACTACAACATTGTGAAAGGTTGTGGAAAAATTATGTAAACAGTCTGGAGTCTTCCAAACTACTACATCATGGCTTACCTTGATAGTGACCATTAAGGCAGACAGTCATTTGTAAACTACTTGTACAAATTGTTATCAAGTGCTTATTTGTTTATTAGTAACTATACGTGTTTAGTGAATTTTAATGTTTATTGAGAACAGCGTGTAATAGATAATTTTATTTATTACAAATATCATGAAGGAAAATTGCTTGTATTAAATGTGATTTGCAATAAGTGCATTAAATAAAACTTGAATTCTTAAAAAGATTTAAATAAACACAAATGCTTGATAGTTTCACAATTTATTCTTAAACTCGGACAATTGTTTCAACCAATTAAGCTATTCCCAAAGAGCTGGTAAGAACCAGTGAAATACAGTGTGTAGCAAAGTTACTTTTCACTTTTCAATCAAGCTGAAACTGGCTGAAACAATTGTCAGAGTTAAGAAGAAATTGTAAAACTACCAAGAGTTTGTTTTTATTTAAAGCTTTATAAGTAATGTTCACCAAGTCCCCAACAAGTCTACAGTTAATATCGTGAAAACCTGAATTCTTTTACTCTGTTTTTTAAACTAAATTACATACCACTAAAGTTAGTAAAATAGCTAGAGACAGTTAATTAAAAAAAAAAAAACATTTTTGGATACAGCACCCAAGAAAAGATTTGACTGAAAAAAGTTTAAAAAAGCAGCTTTTTATATTATATCTAGTAAAAAATGAGTAAAAAGCCATAGGTGTGAAGTTTAACTTTCATGAAACCAAAAACTGCCCTTTGGGATCAGATGAAAATGATTGGTCCTTATATAATACTTAACAATTTCCAAAAATTATTCAAGATTTTAATGACCTCCTTAATTTGTATTACCAAAATAGTTTGTAAATAAAAAATATATAATTTTAATCATTGGTATTACCGTTTCTACAGCAAATTAACTTGTTTATTTAATTCAAATCAAAATTGAGTTCAGACATGTTTTATCAATGTCTCTGCATGTAAGGTCCTCCTGTGGTATTTATTCTTTTTGAAATACTTGGGAGGTAAGTGAAATTTTAAGATTATGTTTGCCACAACTAAAACATAGGCAAACCAAGACACGGGGGGTCACAAGTATTATGGTACATGGCCTATGCGTGAGAGACTGGGAATTTGGGGACAGTGCAAGGCATGTGTTTGTATCACCTTCAGCTCCGTATTCTAGCTCACATACACATGTAATGTGGAACACACACACACACACACACACACACACACACACACACACACACACACACACACACACATACTGCTCTGTTGTTTAATTGTGGCAACATAGTAGTAAAATTTTCCACTTAGGTATTTTCACAATGGACAAATGAAGGAATATACAACAAGGACACCAAAGATTAAACAATTGTACAGAGGGGTCACAATTTAATTTTGTGTAGTACATACAACTGTATAGAATACTTACTTAACAACTTCAACAAACGTTTTAATAAATTACAAGTTTGTCTACATTTACTTTATTGATTGTCAGGGGTGGATTTAACATTTTGCCGCCCGTAGGCAGTATAAATTTGCCCCCTCCCAAAAAAATCTCTGTTGGGGGGGGCATCATTATATTCCCTCTTTGGTTTTACAGTCCGCACTAGTGTTCTGTTTAAATCCAAACTTTGCTATATAATCGCGTGTGCTCTCATTCATTTGCCAATTAATAGGATCAGAATCCAAGACCTTCCCTACCTAATTTGATGACATTTCATCATGATTTTTGACGTGAACTGGCTCTTCGTTCTTCAAAAATGAAGGTTCCTCCACAACGGACCTCTCTGGCTGAACTGTGTGAACAGTATCTTCACCTTCACTGCTATCACAGTTATTGTCGGTATCACTAGAATGTCTCGATTCCTTAAATATTAGCTTGCCTCGGTTTCTGGAACCAACCTACAATTCGGTATTACATTGACAGATCTACATTTCTCACTTTGATCTGGATTGCCAACATCTAAAATCTCTCGGATGATCAATGCCAAATATTTCAACGGTTGAAAACATAAACATTCGCCCGTATTACTTTTGGGTGAAAAATGATAACTGCGTTATAGTTACAAATTAAATGAAGATAATTTTTATATTCGTGTGTGCTTAATTCAACTGGCTTTTATACTTGTAAATTTGTTTGAATCTAAAAATATCATTTCTTAACTCAAATTTTGCTGCTCCCCAAAATTTGCCGCCCCAGGCAAGTGCCTAGTCTGCCTGTGCGTAAATCCACCCCTGTTGATTGTAACACATTATGCACTGCCAATTTAACATATTTATTTTAAACTGTTTTATTATACGCACATGTGACTTCATTCTAGTTAACAGCCCACTTCACTCTTGTTAGCAGCAGCTTTCCACTCTCCTCTATAGTTTGTGTTACTTCTTAATATGTAATAAGACTCAGTTTTATGTCTTCTATGATCTAAGTCATGAGGTCCAAACACAGCTTGCCTCGTGACTTCTCCCTCGTGGCTTTCCAAACATGCTTTTTCTCTTTCCCTTCTACTACTTTCCCTTCTATGGGTCTTTTGGTTAAGCTATCATGGTTTAATACGTGTCCAATTAGCTGAGCTCTTCTACTTTGTAATTGCTTTAGAAAACTTCTGTCTTCTCCAGTCCTATGAAACACTTCCTAATTCATCAGTTTCTTTACCCAGCTTATCCTGAACATCGTTCTATGGCAGCACACCTCAAAAGCTAGACGTTCTACTTTCTCTCTCCTGTATTGCCCATGACTCACTTCCACACATGATACTCTGCACATAGGTTTGCAAGGATTTCTTCCTTACCTTGAAACTGATGTTCTTTGAAGTGAGTAGGTTTTCCTTCTTATTAAATGCAGGTTTTGCCTGATATATTCTACTTACAGTCTTCCTACAGCTTACTATCACTTGTGATTTTACTCCCCAAGTAATTAAATTCTTATACTTCTTGGATGATCTCTCTTTTCAATTTAATTCCTGTCCTGTCAACTCTGTTTCTACTACAAATTAGTACTTTCATATTTTGTTTGTTGATTTTTACATTGAAATCGTCTTTCATTATCTTTGTCCATTATAGCAAGATTTTTTTGTACATATGTTATAGACATAAATAGTTCGTAGTCCTTCAGTCTTCGACTGGTTTGTACCCTCCCCGCATATACCCGTGGTGCGTGTGGTACTGAGTCTCTCACAGGTATATGGGACCTACAGTTTAACGCCGGATCCGAACGGCATAGTTGGGGAAGGTTTATACTAAGCAGGATATCTCTCGCTGGTTTGCCATTGCCTTGCGAGGGGGAACGGTCGTATCTAAATCAGATGGCCCCCGGCGGGAATTGAACCCGTGCCGACAGCGTAGCAGCGCCACACGCTAGCCACTACGCCACGACCGCTCCACACACACACTCCACATAAATAGTTATCAAAATAAATTACAATTATGAAAACCACTAAGACCCATCCAGTTATATGGTTTCCATTAAAACATAGATAATGCTTGTGTTTATGGAACTAGGCCTCCTACAAAAATTAGAATTATATATATTTTTAAGCAGGTCTGTCTCAAAGAAAAAATGTGAATACCATCATTGTTCAGAAGTAGTACCTAGTGTATTTGAATACCATAGTTGAGATTTTTTATCTTTTTTAACAGATATACATAGATAACCTCTTTATGGTCCCCTACAGACTCTTTGGTTAAAGTAAGTGTTAATTCAGTCAAGTTTAAAGTAATAATCCAAAATTACAAGGTGAAACATTATTTTGAAATCAATCTTAGGGTAGTTTTAAATGGTAGGTAATGAAAGTAACAAGGAAAGCTGCTGATAGTTCACTTAATTTCTTTCTTCTCAGTAGCAACAAATTTTGTTAAAACAAGGCCTTAGGTAAGAACTGTATCTCTAATTGGTTTCCTACTTTTGTTTTTCAATTTCCTGAAATAACAGAAACACAAAAGAAATACCTTAGGTGATAACATGTAGTACCTTTCCTGGGCTTGGTACCTATTGTAATTCATAGCCATAAAATTGCAAAAATCGCAGCTTTAAGTCAGCGGTGGGGTCATGCAAAATTATTCAACACACAGTAGGAGATAAATATTAAAATCACCAATCCCCTAACAACATTTCTGTTGATACACAGAATTAATTATTATTGTTGTATACATAAAGTTTTCAGGGCTGTTTGGCCATGGCCTATGGTTTAGTGACAAACCAAACATTTTAACAGCTCCATTAGCTGTGGAATTACAAAAAATCCAAGGCCTCCTTAACGTAGGTTGTTCGCGTCAGGCCCACAGTACTGTGGCAAAGGCTGAAGATATCCCGCGATGCTACTTGTACTTATAAATTCAACAAAGTCCCACGTACAGGTAAAAATGATACCATCAGCCAATCAGAACAGTGCACAAGTAGAGACCGCACCATGAGCCAATCACAATAAAGATGGTCTATGATTGGCTCACACCATGCTATGCCATCAGGTACTCAAACAATTGTTTCCCCCGAGTACTGTGGTGAAGGATAATGATTTCCCGCGATGCTACCTGTACTAATTGTTAATTGTTTACTAATTGCAACCCCCAAACAGGTAAAAACTGCAGCATCGGCCGGTCAGAAAAAAAGAAGGTGTGTGAGAGGCTCGCATCATGCCTTCTTTTTCATACCTTATGTGTTTCACATGTGTTATCTTATGTGAATTACTCTTGTGTGTGTAACTTGCGATCTGGATATTTCGATCAATAAGGTATGCTTTATTAATCTTTATTTTGTTCTCTTCTTTAATGTTAATTATTGTATTAGAATTATCGTTATCAATTACAAACGTATTTTCAGTTATTCTGGTTTGTTCACATTCTACTGCCGCTATGTGCGTATTAGAGTCGTCAATTCTTTCTACTAACTTCTCCTTTGCTCCTTCTCTTATTATTGTATTATATTCTTTTAATGTTTTACCTAATTGTTCTTTATTTGGTGTTAACTCTTCTATGTTTCTATCTAGTCTAGCACATACATTTTGTCTTATATCATATTCGTCGATAAGGTTTCCCATCACCTTAATGATTGCCTCTATACTAATACTTCTTGATACTGCCATGTCGAATTATTTTGTATTTATTTATTATGTTTTAGAATATTATTCTTATGGAACTGAATTACTAATTTTATTTATTTATTGTTTAATTATTATTATTATTTATTTATTCTTATCTACTTATATTACAATTACACCTTTACAATGATATTATTTCGTTGAGCGCCAGTTATGTTTTAATACACAACAATTAACATAACATACAGTTAATGTTTAATATAAATAATAATTATTATATATAATATATTTTTTATTTAACACACCTTTATTTTTAGAGCAACCATTTAGCTACAACAAAAAATTTAAATAGTCAAATGGTGGGGATCATGCCACACGTTCGTGGGCGACAATTTTATATGATGGTACACATTGCTGTATTTAATGTAATTTAATTGGTGCTGTGTTTATACTCATATAACATTTTATATAACATTACTAACAACGTATATTGTAACGTTACATCTCTTCTGGGATTTTAATATGTGTATACTTGTTAATATTTTACAGGATGAGTATCTGGTCAGGGTAATATTTGTTGCGAGCCAATCATAGACCATCTTAATTGTGATTGGCTCACGGTGAGGTCTCTACCTGCGCACTGTTCTGATTGGCTGATGGTGTCATTTTTACCTGTACGTGGGACTTTGTTGACTTTATAAGTACAGGTAGCATCGCGGGACATCTTCAGCGTTTACCACAGTACTGTGGGCCTGACGCGAACAACCTACGTTCAGGAGGCCTTTTATTTCTTTTAATTCCACTGATGATGGCAGCCAATGGAGCTGTTGAAACGTTTGGTTTGTCACTAAACCATAGACCACGGCCAAACAGCCCAGAAAACTTTACGTATTACAACGGTACACATTGCTGTATTTAATGTAATTTAATTGGTGCTGTGTTTATACTCATATAACATTACTAACAATGTGTATGTATAATTGGGGTTCAGGTGTAATTATAATAAGAGTACTCCTTTTATGAATCGTAGTATGTTTTCATTTATTAATGCAAACACACATAATAAAAATAATAATATTATAGTAATACTTGATTCATCATAAGATATTCATTATCTATGTTTTCAATGTTTCTTTGCTTGCCGTATTCTCATCACAAAAATAGGTTTTATATCTTAGATGTTATATTATTATCAATTCTAAGTAAAACATTTCTTCGTTATATTATAATTTCTCGACTACTCAGTCTGAATGTGTGCTTTTTAAATTTGTTAATACATTCTTATTCTATACTTGACATACCTTTTACGGCTTTACAATCATTTCAACACAACTAATTGATTATTTCCAATTACTTTACTTTATGTGCTTTCAATAAAAAGATTTAAATAAATAAATTAATTGTTAATTCTCCAAGCAAGGATTTAAATTATCTTTACATTGACTGTTCATTCATTAAAGAAAAATCATACAAAATATTCTGATTACAAGTAAATTACATTCTCTTGTCTCTATCTACATAGTTATTCTTTAATTTTAAAAATGTTTTTATTAAAGTCTTTCAATGTCTTTATTCTTTGATAATTATAAATTGGTTTTTCGTCACCTTAAGTTCTGCAGATTGTCCCATGTCCTCCAGTGATCTGTCTGTCCTCTCCTACTGGATGTCCTCTTGTCTTTCCTGGTTTCACTGCTCATTCTCCTGTCTCTCGTCCTTCATGGTACATCAGCTGCTGTAGATTGTAATGATGTTTTGCTCTGGATCGGTTGCTGTTGTGATAGAACCATCTCTAGTGCTCTGTGTCTCGTTCCTCTGCTAGATGTTCTCTTGCCATCTGTCTAGAGTTGATGTTCTTAGTTGTAGACTGCTCGTAGATGTCTGACGATTTTATTTACGGTACTTTTTATTTATTATCTTTTATTACTACTTGAAGTCAAAACATTTCCCATAATACTTTATAGTTACGATATAAAAATCTTGTTAATGTTAGACATAGTGTCTAACTCTGTCCAAAGTAATTAAAAATTCGCGTCTCAGACGGACATAGCATACCGCCACGACTGAAGACTGTTAGAAGAGAATTAAAAGTTTTCGTCGCTGACGGACATAGCGTACCGCCACAACTGACGACTGATTGAAGAGAGAGTTTGTTTCTCCTGGGCTCGTATTTATATTCACCAAGAAAACCACACCTGTTGGCTCAGGAATAAGCATGTCAAAAACTGTCCATGGCGTGAGTGCCCCCACTCTCATCTCATTTCACATATTCGCACTTTTTTGCCAATCACACTGTTTAATGCGGATTTCAAGGTGATCTAATATTGTCTAATTTAATTACACACATGATGTATAATTATCACAATGATCGCATCATTAGTGTAATTATTATGCTTTAAAAATCACACAGAATTCGCACTGATTGTCCGAATTACGTAGAATTCGCACTGCACATGTGTCTGATTTTTACAAATGTTTAGAAATGTTTACACTCTTTCTAACATTTATGGTTTGCTTAAAATTAAATACAATCTTAATTTAGCATTTACTTGGGGTGAGGTTGCAAACTTTCAGGCTCTAACAGGCTTCACGCACACACTCTATTTACTTGTGTACACGCTTACAGCGGTAATCGCGTGATGTTTCTTGTTGATTCCTGTTTATAAGCCAGCTTCCAATTTCACACCTGCTCGTCTATTATATATTACTAAAATTAATTTAAATATTTATTTTATTTCATATATGCACATTACAGCATATGCTTGTATTGTCGCAGTATAGGCTACAACTGACACTGGCCGTGAAAGCCTTAGGATAATTATTATTGTGTTACAGTTGTTTTGATGGTTCATCTTCTTCATTCACAGCACAGACACATCATAAACAAAAACAAAAAATACCAACAACACACAACAAAATAAATACATCACACTCACATACCATAACTCCAACACACACAAAATCGCCAACACATTCAGGAAACACAAGTACAAAATAACCTACAGAACAAACAATACCATCAAAAAACACATCAATGATACAAACACGGACATAGACAAATACAACAAAACAGGGGTATACAAATTCAACTGTAGTGATTGTAATAGTTTCTATATAGGCCAGACGGGAAGATCTTTTTCTGAACACCTAAAAGCTCTATCCAGCAACAACATACATTCCGCGTTCGCCACACACATACACACAAAAAACCTACACCAACATAGATAATAATCTTGAGATATTACACTACTTGCCTAAAAGTCGGAAACTTAACACAGCAGAACAATATGAAATATACAAAACTACACAACACAACCAAACAACATACTTAATGCCCAATTACACTTTAAATCACACACACTCTTTGACACAATTATATATAAACCATACAATAATTCGGATCCCTGTGCCAATTCCCTTCCACCCCCCCCACACAACCTACCAACTAAAAAACCGTTACAAGTTCCGGACATTCTGTCTCACACTGCTGAAGAAGGCGCACATCATGCTGAAACGCGTACGGGAAAAACAAAGTAAGTTCACAAGTGAAAATTTAACAATTAATATTTATTATTGTGTATTATAAATATTTATACATACTTTTAAAGGATAATAAGATGATAAAATAGTATAGTTTATTTTATCTGAGTGAGAAATTTTGAATGGGATTTCACCTCTCAAAACATGAACATGCTCGAAGAAGTATGAAAAGTAGTAAAGTACTGGCTTCTTTGTTCAGATTTTTTTTCAGTTTGTACACAACGGTCCTAAGCAAGGTGCACACAATAAAAATTCGATTTTTTGAACAAGTAGGTAAAAATTTCATAAAATTGCATAACACATGCTGAAAAATTTCAAATCCAATTTTGTGAATTTTCATAATAGACGTGTTTTTGTTAAGACTATTGTAAACTGTATCACCCGTGTTTATATAACTGTACAGATTTGCATTTATAGGCCTTAGCACAAATATGAATTATTGGCAGTGAAATAAATTGTTATTATCAGTTTACAATGAATCTTTATAATCTAGTACATTTTGTAATATAGTTTTAAATACTATGATTGTAATGGTGTATTTCTTAGTGTGACAATGCAATTTCCACAAAGTTTTATAAACAAGGAATTTATAAACCAAACGTTGTGCAAACAAATTCAAAGAACGCGTAGCTTAAGTGGACTATTACCAGAATACTATATTATTTAGTTTGGAAACACTTCACTCGTTCAGGGGTTTTTTTAAGTTTTAAATGCGAAATAAAATGAGTGATATGTTCGCTTTATAGCAGTATCAGTAATTATTTAAAGTTTTCATAAAGTTTTGTAGAATCACCTTAGTGAACTTTTTTCTCTTTCTTGTAAGAAAATGAGTAACATCCGGAATCTCGGAGGACAAATTTTACTCCAAGTTCCGATTAAACCAAAATTACCGCCACCATACAACCAGCCACACCAAAGAGAACGAATATATAAGCTTGCTTGTTTGACCGTTGCACTATGTTCGTTGTTCCTTTTATTTCCATGTTCCATAAGGAAATGGAAGTACAGTATGGTCATGGCAAAAAAAATCGTGTTCAAGATAACGGCTGATTCTGATTGTACTACCCTCAAAACATGAAGAAAAGTGATTTTTCGAAAAGTGTCTGTGTGTAGATTTTTTTCTATGGCAAACGGTAACAGCCGCAAATTCAAACAGAATCAAATAATTTTTTGCATACATCCCTGAATTGTAGAGGACTCAAGCCCTATTGTTTTTGGTAAAGATCGGTTAAGGGAAAGGGGTAGTTTACCTGCAACATTTTATGTTTTAACAAGTGTAATTTTTTATGACGAACAATAACTGCTGTAAATTCAAACAGAATCAAATAATTTTTTACATATGTGCGAGCATATGCAGGCCAGCAAAAGCTGCTGTGAAAGTTGAAAAATTTAGAAATTATTAATTCAGACACTAAAAAGTAAACAAGAGACCTTGGCAATATTATACTGCAACTCAAGGTATTTTCTCGTAAAGATGTGTAATTTTTCTAATTTTGTGAAATAAGATAGTAAATAAATACGAACCAACTTTCTAAATTTAAATTAAATTTTCTTAATGTGTTTGGTTTATCTTACTAATGAAATTAACCCTAATCATTCTTCTTACCTATCAATGACTATTATCGTTATTTTCACCTTAACCTAACGTCCGGTTGTCATTAAGTAAAAAAATTACCTTAACTTACAGAAGTACATACTACTGGTACGACTGTTATGATCGGTTAACGAACATAATCCTTTCAAAGACGATGTTCGCTGCCCGAATTACTTGTTAACCTATCATCGAACTGTTTTATGGAAATTTGGTTAATTCTTTCTGGAGACCCAAAAAAATAAATAAAACATTATATAATTTCTTACTACATTTGTTTATATGTAATAACAATAATACATACATACAGTCTTGCATTTTCATCAGTCATGTTTTTCCATTTGTGGGGCATTAAAGAATCTGTCCAATGTCGATTGCTTTTCTCTCTACTTCAGGATTTTTTGGAAGTAATTAATAATATTGTCGCTGTAGAGATCCCCAAGCCTATTGACCTCAAACTGGTTTGGGTGCCATTCTCAGACTGTTGTTCTGACATCCTCTTACTTCTTTAAAAGATCTTTAATAGCAGATGTTGGAATTGGCCCTCTTTCGTCTTCCTCTTTTTCAGAAGAAAACATGTCTCGCTGAGTTTCTTGGTGTTCGTCATTCAAGAGTTCTTGGATTTCTTCTGTCATCGTATCATTTTCCATTATGTGCTCTTTAATGTCATCTTCATTCACCTCTAATTCCAGACCTCTAGCAGTTGTCACAATTTCATCCATAATTTCAGGGACATCATCTCCGACTCCCTGAATGCAGGGTGGACACAGCTTTTACTATGCAGAATTCAACTGTCGTTGAGTGACTTCTGACCATGCCTTTTAAATGACCCGGATAGCTTCAAGAATACCAAATTTTTCTTTTTAATCTCATCGTTGAGGAGAACTTGCATGCTTCAAAACACTGACGAAACAGACCACAAGTCTACAATTTCTTGAAACCCGCAAGTGGTATTTGGCGGCAGAAACTGAACTGTCTGCCAGGGTAGTCTTCTGACAAATTATTTTCAAGGTCTTTTGGGTGTCCTGGTGCATTCTCCAATAGAAACAGTGCTTTCAATGGCAATTCATTGTTCTGAAGGTAATCCCTGATCCTTGGTGCACAAACATTAAATAGCCATTCATTGAAACGTACCTGCATGACTCATGCCTTTCATTTCATCTCCACATCACTGGCAGTCTTTCTTTAATTATGCATTTTTTTAATGCTCTAGGATTCTCAGAGTGATAGACACGAAGCGGATTGAGCTACACATCACCACTAGCATTAGCTCCCAAAAGTAACGTCAATCGGGCTTTCATGGGTTTATGCACAGAAATATTTTTCTTATCTTTTGTGATGTTGGTACGGTTCAGCATGTGCTTCCAAAATAAACCAATTTCATCACAATTATATAAATTTGTTGTGGACAATACCCTGCTTTGTTAATGAATTCTTGAAATTTGAGACAGAACTTCACAGCTTCTTCATCTGCACCAGCACTGTGCATTACCACATGTTTAATGCCAGATCTCCTTCTAAACTTTCCAAACCACCCAGTTGTATCTTTCATTTCTAACTCCTCATGTGATGAAGGTGGAGTTTGTTTCTTCAGTTCCTCAAAAATTTCTCTAGCCTTCTCTTGAATGACACTCATACTAGTTACAACTCTTTTCATTTCCCTTTCTTTAATCGAAACTAAAAGTAATCTCTCCATGTTTTCATGGATGGCACATCTTTGTTTCTCAGATGTGATTTTCGTTACTGCTTTAGCGGCTTGAGTCTTCTTCATTATAGCTTTCTTAGTTAAGATTGTGCCTACTGTAGACCTGTTCAAGCCATATTGCCAGGCAACATCACACATCTTCTGCCCACTCTCTACCTTGGCTATCATCTCTTGCTTGGTTTCTATGGTGAGAACATTTCTTGACACTCCACTCTTTTTAGGCCCCATATTATTATCATTTTTTTTTTTAAGTTCAGAAAGCACTTACAAAAATTCAGAGAACAGAAACCAACTAGCGCACAACAAATTATATATACAACTGTCAAAGTCTCTTCCAGAAGCTGTTCATAAATGGCAATAAATACATTTCTGTGAGGTGTTTGTTATCCAAACATAAAAGTCTTTCACGAAAGTGTTCGTTGTCTGATTTGTTCATAGTCCGAACTGTTTGTTAACTGATCACCCACTGTTCAACAGTACAGCTCAAACGTCAATTTAACCGTACAACAGTTTACATTACCCTGGGAAATTCATATTGTTTTACTGTCAATAAGACACTAAAGCTTATTGTATGGTAGACCTATTTATAATTACCTTTGTACTATACATATTTCATACATATTTAGATTTACATTAGTTTAAGTGACAAGTAGTTGACTTGTAATTTTCTTCACACAAAAGTGTATTATATACAATTCAATAATTAGCCAGTAATGGTACTTTTTGTTCCCAACAGTAGAACACACACCATTGTCGAACCTCTAACCTGGATCTTTCCAATGCACCCTTGGTCATAAACTACCTCCAACCATCCCCTGCCTAACATACATTTCAAATCTATCAGTCCAAATCTAACCTCTGAAGCTGCCGTGAAACAATGGTCAGATCTGAAGAGATCCTGAATGTAATGCATGTGGCGTACGTCATTCTCGAAGCATTAGCTAGACTGTGCCAGAAGCCACACAGACTTTGTCAAGGCCGCAATTAATTACGTCGTAGGTAGAGATAACGCATAGTTTGGAATGTTCTGGTCTGTGAGCAGGGGTATAAATAAAGTTATAGTTGCGATATATATTATGTGCGGTTTGAGTTATTATCGGGCGATGTTACTGTGTGCGTTCAAGTGGTTATTAGCGAAGTGTTGTGTTTTATAATCGGGCGGTATAATTGTAATACAATTGTGTTTTGTATTAGTTAAGATTTTATTGCGTGTGAACAAATTTTATTTGATTTGTTGTAAGAGACTGTGTTGTTAATTATGAACTGTTTAACTGTGAAAATTAAAGCTGGTGATTAGTGACTTAATTGGTGTCTTGTATTTTGTTTTCCACTGTACCTATGATGATCATGTAGACCTTTGTAACAATATAAAGTAAGCATGAACATATTTCTATTGCCCCTACCCAACACTCTCCCTCATGCCCAAAGCTACATTAATGGGTTTTTGCCACCACATTGCAGTCAGAAGGTCCCTGTATCACGTTGGCGTTATGATGGGTGCAGAAAAACAATGTTCTTGGACAAACAATTCAGAAGTTCAAGAGTGTCGCAACGATTTGAACGATGAAAAAAAGACAGAAGACCAAAGTGTTATAACTGTGGAAAACGTGATCATCTACAGATAGACTGCTGGGAGAAGAAGATAACGAGAGAAGAGAGTGATCGCACCAATTGGAGAAGTAAAGCCCCAGAACAGCACACAGTTTGCACGCTACATAAGACCAGTGGAAACTTGATTGTTAATGGATTTGTGGAAAGTAAACCAACACCTTTTACAGTTGACACGGGCGCAACAGTTTCCATTGTGTGCCGTGACTTAGTCAGCAACTGCCAGCCTCTAATTAGCTCTTGTACAATACAGACAGTGACTGGAAGACCCGTCAAGGTGCTAGGAAAGGTAGACGTGCGTGTACACCTGGGTCTTCTCGAGTTTAGCCACCAAATGCTCGTGGCAGACATTGTCGATGAAGTGATTCTTGGGACAGACATTACGAATGCCTATGGATTCATTGTGGACTTAAGAGAGAATGTCCTGAGGGTTGGCCAAGAGAAGATAAAGCTTTCCATGGCTAAAATGACAGGGTCTACCAACATTAGTCGAAGAAAAAGTCAACAGGTCTGGTCAAGAGGAACCCTCCCTATTGCAAGTGGAAATGGAGGAAGAACTAGCAGAGGAAGTACAAATAAGTGTAACGACAAAAGAAGTGATTGGAGAGCCAACTATGGGTGTCAAGACAAGACTCTTGCTTGTTCCTGAGTTAATGGAAGAGCGCGGAGGAAAAGTTGCTGGAGATGAAGTTACGCAAGGGGTTGTTCAGGAGAACCAAACAGACTTGGGTCAGCCAGTGGTGTTTAGGTCATCAGTACATGACGCAATGGGAGTGATTCCAGCAAAACTAG
The DNA here is from genome assembly GCA_034769895.1 of Magicicada septendecula. Classification (NCBI taxonomy): domain Eukaryota; kingdom Metazoa; phylum Arthropoda; class Insecta; order Hemiptera; family Cicadidae; genus Magicicada; species Magicicada septendecula. Next base: position 336,751,947 of record CM068367.1, on the reverse strand, counting down.
TGGTTGAGCGGAAGACACGCATTCCTGGGAACGTGATGTTTGGATCACACGAGACTGAATTCGAAGAACCAGAGAATTATCTTTCGCAAGGACGTCCACCTAGATCGCCTGGTCGAGTATTACTTCAGACACGGTTTGCCAGTTTGGGATGAACAGGCTTAAGGAGGGAGCAGTGTTACGACATCACATAACAATCTACGTGTTTATCAAATGTTCCAGAGGGATCCAGAATGTAATTCTCGACAGGTGTACGTGATTCTCGACACATTAGCTAGATTGTGCCAGAAGCTGCACGGATTGTGTCAAGGCCGCAATTAATTACGTCATAGGTAGAGATAACGCGTAGTTTGGAATGTTCTGGTCTGTGAGTGGGGGTATAAATACAAGGCGGCCGGAGACTTAGTTTCAGTTATAGTTGCAATATATATTACGTGAGGTTCGAGTTATTATCGGGTGATATTACTATGTGTGTTCAAGTGGTTATTAGTTAAGTGTTCTGTTTTATAATCGGGTGGTATAATTGTAATACACTTGTGTTTTGTATTAGTTGACATTTTATTGCGAATGAACTATTTTTATTTGATTTGTTGAAAGAGACTGTGTTGTTAATTATGAACTGTTTAACTGTGAAAATTAAAGCTGGTGATTAGTGACTTAATTGGAGTCTAGTATTTTGTTTTCCACTGTACCTATGATGATCATGTAGACCCTTGTAACAATATAAAGTAAGCATGAACCTATTTCTATTGCCCCTACCCAACACTCTCCCTCATGCCACATATAGCTGTAACCGTCACCAATTCATTTTTCTTGGTAACTCGCACACTGTAGGTAAATCGAATCCTATCAACCTATTGCTCTTATTTCAATACTCCCTCCTCTTCCTCAGGCTTTGGACCTTACAGACTGCTGTGTACTCAAGGATCAGACCACAGTTTCTTCTGTCTTCTGATGTTGTGGATTCCCCTGGGAAGATAAAACATCAGTTGCTTAGATAGTCTGTCCTCATGGATCCTTTGCACATGATCCATCCAACCCTGTCTGTACTGGTTGATCCTGTTATTCTGGTTGTAGCTCCAGAGCATTACTTCAATACTTCCCAAAATAATAGAAAAAATGTTAACAGCTTGACTGAACTGGTACTTGGAAAAGCAAAAGCTGCTTGCTGAAAAACATGCTGAATTTAGAAGCAACCTGTCAAGTTCAATGTGCTCACAAAATTTATCCATGATGTCAAACAAGATTTTAAACACCAGACAAGCTGCTGTGCTGTACTGCGTTCAGCTTTTAAAACCCGCACATTCTCCACTGCATTTAAAACTCGCGTGACTGCCACTGCTTAGTGTCACGCGTCGACGAGTGAAGTGAGTGAGTCAGAGACTATTTGTCAAGAGCGGCGATGATATCGGTTCATTCCCGCACAGCTGATTTTGGGTCTCACAATGACTGGCATGTTTTAGATTTCATGGTTAGAGTACACAGTTGATCCTGTCTCTCTTTTCTCACCTGGCCCTTGACTGAAGCGTTTCGGGACTGGCAGCTTGATCTGCCTTTGTTCGTTTACTTCTACTAGTATGGAAGCTTAATTCTAGAGAGTCCCCAGGGTTCTCGGACAAGCCGATGAAGAGGTGTCGGAGGATGACTGTCCACCTGTTGAAGATGCAGATGAAGATGCAGCCCAACAGATGAAGATGCAGCTCCAGAAGTAACCCTTACTGTCACCAGCTGTGTATCTGAACCACATGCCCGGATAATACCTAATATTGGAAAACTCAGGTGGGATCTTTCAGTATTATATCATTTCTTCTGACATCTTCTACTTTCCTCCAGTTTAATCTGCAGAAACCATGTGAAAACAGACTTATAAATTGTAAACTCATGAAACATTAACCTGTAAAGTTTGGTGTAAACATGCATCAGGCATGTGTGAAACTGTAGTCTGGTTTTGTAAGATAGGATCCCATACTGAATTGATTGTGGTTTTACATTATTCAAATATTTTTGATACACTCATGTAAAGGAGGAATATTCACACACACACACACACACACACACACACACACACACACACACACACACACACACACACACACATCTGAGTGAGTAACTTAAATTCAAAGTCACATGAACACTGTTTAAATATAGATGTGTATGAGTGGGTGATACGAGTCCCCTTATGTAGCTTTTCAATCTTACATAATCTAGTGGGATAGATGATTAACCTACACATTTCGGGGATATAAATCTTAGAACGGGTTTAATGAATTCTTAATTCTGTCTTGATGATTTCTTCCTGAGCACACCGACACTGGAGCTGGGTTCATTATGAATTGCTGTTATCATACTTTACAGGGGACATTGGGTTAATTTTGGATGAATTGATGTTACTCCTTGGGGAGATATTGATGTGGTGTTACCAGCAAGGGGGTTTCACCCAAGATAATTACTTGAATTAATTGTGGGTAGTATGTGTATGTTAATGTGTTGTGGTATATGTATGTATATGTATATTTCTCTCAAGGGGGTTAATAATGTATAACTGTATAGTAGCACATGTGTGAACTGTTAAATGAGCTGGCTGATTCAATACATAGGTACTTAAGAGATCTCAATGAGCTAATTTCTCTAATATCTTATAAATAATTGGTGTCATGTTATATTTGCATATCTCTAAGCATGTTAGTCAACTTAAATGTCTGTATGAGTTGCAACCTTAGAGTACTCAACAACCAGATTCAAGTGTACTCAATTACTGTGTAGATATACATTGCTGTATGCAGATTTGTGTATGTAAAAGAAAAATTAAGCCATTTTACTATCACCAACTGTTATATATTCATGAGATTTTAATAACTGAATTTCTAGGTTAAGTACCTAGTCTTAAATACTAAGTTACACCGCTCAAAAAAAAAAAAAAAAAACTGACAAAATTTGGGGGGAGGTTTCACTGCTCACAGTTTTTACTGATTTAACGAGATAGTTTGGAGAGAGCAAATCTCATCAGTAAACTCAAAATCTTTGGAGTGAGAGGACGCATGTTAAGCTGGTATACAAGATATCCCGTTCAGAGATGGGTAAAGGCACAATGGGAAGACACAGAATCAAGCTACAATCACTCTAAGCTGGGGCTCCCTCAAGGAGAGACAGAAGAAAACTGAGGGAATTAAAGGTAGTATGTTTGCTCACAACATCAAGACATGGACATCATCAAGCAAAAGAATAAAAATCAAAAAGGCGAATCTCAAAAGGACAGTAAATGCAGCTCTAAATGATCTTAATACATGGTACTTAGAAAACGACATATGCATCAGCAAATCAAAAACTCTCCCTCCAACACAACAGTCCAGACTTCCAATTAAAAGTAGAAAATGATTTACTCAATAAGAGCCACAGAACTAAGTATTTAGACATTGTGCTTGGTAAAAAGCTAAGTTAGGAAGGCCAAGTTGAAAGACAAACAAACAAACAAATGAATTGGACTTATGAAGAGATTGGTGGGAGCCAAATGTTGGGGGGGGGGTAGTCAGGACACCCTAAATATTATCTACAACACCTATATCAACAAACCTATCATATGGAAGTGGTGTGATAACAGCCAACAAGACACAACTGGAACTCCTGGAAAGAACATAGTCTAGTACATTGAGACTAATATGTAGGGCAGTAAGGACTGCACCAGACACTGCCCTTCAGAAAAACACCCAAAACCTACCATGAGCCTTGTCAAGATGGAAGCTCATTGACAAGCAATAAATATGCAACAATAATGAATTTGAGTCCACAACATTATTATCCAGGCTAAGAGCAGTGAAATCTCCATTTGAAGTACTTTGGCAATGCTGTCCAGTAATTAGTGAAAAGATGATTAAACAAGCATTTCTCAAACTTTTATCCTCCTTCTGAATTTAGCTTTTTCCAATAGCCCCTAGTCCTACCAGGTAAAAGAATGCACACATCTTGTCTGTAATTAAAGCTCGTTTTATTTATAATTTTCCTAATTTATACAAAAGAGAAATACATAAAAATTTATACTATTTATTTCTTGATCAACATGACCCTTGTGTTTGATGACCAGAAACAAGTTTTTAATATCTGTGTCGTACTGGTAAATATTATTTTATTATAATATTAAATATTATTTTATTGTATGTATGTTAATCATTATCTTATTGTTACTGTAATTCTAAAAGTAACTGTACAATATTCTAATTTGATGAACGAATGTATTTAGCTGTAAGGAAGATTTAAGTTGTGCCATGTTTGTTCTTAATTCTGTATGCCTTTCATCCACTCAAATAGAAACACTTTATACAACTAGTAAACTAGTCATGAAAATATTATGTTTACTGTTAGACGGCCTACTGCAAAGAATACTGTAAAGAATACTTGCTCATTTATTTTGGCAATAAGGGTAGAAAACAAGCATAGTATAAAAGCTGAAATTAAGAACTGTAAAATTATCAGTTCCAGCAAACTCCTTTCGTAAGTTGCCTTGCGTGGCAAGCTGCCATAGTGTAAGATGAAGAGTTAGACTCTTGTTTGGCCTTTAGTTAAATAATGATTGTATTATTATAGTTAATTGAATTTAGTTTCGTTTGTTTAAAAATAAGCATTATAAATTTTGTCTAATTTTCATGAATTAGAGTATCTTGAACTTCTAGTTCTTTATTTGGGCACCATGCCACCTTCAATCAGATTGCTTTTCCTTAGCCACTTGAGAGAAGTAGTTGCATGTGTTATACTCCGGTATAACATATTTATTGTGTCAGGTATTGGGTACACCTCTAAGGTATTCTGAAGAAGTGAAGAAGAAAGAAGGTTTTATGCAACGTCAAGCCAGCAGAACAAGAGAATTACTTAAAAATCGCTTATTTACTGCACCTTTTCCTTACCCGACCAAAAAGTAAATACTATAGCAAAAATACTTATAGAAGAAATTATCTGTAGACATTGAATGTCTGAAATGTTACTTACCGACCAAGGAATGAATTTCACTTGTGTGTTATTTCAGGAATTTGTACTATGTTAGGTATTCGTAAGATCAAACTGCTGCCTATCACCCAGAATCAATGGAATTGTGGAACAAAGTCATCAAACCATAATTACAGGATTGAGTCCAGTACACCAATAAGGATCAAATAAATTGTGATATGTGGTTAATATACATAATGATGGTTTACTAGTCCACACCCACAGTATGAAAAGTCTCTCCTCATTATTAATTTGTTACCTGGACGAGAAATTCACTTACCAACGGACTGGATACGAGAAGAGATACAGCAAGATCTAAGCGAGGATGACCTGATCCAAAAAATGAAATGAAGAATTCAGTTAGTGAACCAAAAGGCGATAGACTACATGCAGCAGTAGATTTAATGTTTGTGAAAAACAATTTAGCATAGGTGATAAGGTATCATTGCATCAAACACTAGTTAGGGTTGAGACTTTTTTCTCAGAACACAGCCAAAAATGTATGATCACTGTGAACACATTTAGTTTCACAGACTTTAAATTTTATAAATATAATCAGAGTAGAGCAATATTTTTTTTTTTTTTTTTCTAATGGTACCAGTTAGAAAGGTTTGTCATAAAGGTGTTTTGCTACAAGTTAAAAGTTGTCTATGAACAGGTGGTGTCCTTTATTTGTGTACTTTCCAATTATTAACAAATTAGTGACAACAGTACAAGGCAGTCCATAGTTTTTATTTCACTTTAGTCTCCATCGTACTGTGCACCACAGTAAACATAAAATGCCAAACAGTATTTTGAGACAGTCGCAGCATCCATAGTTTGATATCTAACTGATGATGTTTATTGGATAGGTATTGCATTAGACTGGTGAGATTTTTCTTCAAATCGAGCTTTCACCCACACTTAGCTGTTGATGAGGAACATAATATTATTGGCAGAACACATTATGAGCATGCTGAACTACAGAGTTGGACTTGGAACATGTATCACAGCCTCGTTGCCCAGTAGGCCTAAATTACTTAATCATTTATTAAAAAATGAAAAAGTTTTAAATAATAATAGAACTCTGTTTCTAGAAAACATTTTATGAACCCAAGGGTGTTGATAAGTTACTGTCTGCACACCAATGTGAATATATTGAAGGTTTTCTAATAAAGCCTATGAAGCCTGTAAATTTTTGTAGTGCGGTATCTTTCCTAGTACTGTCAGAAATAGTGGCGTTATTTTTTATTTGAAACTGTTTGGCATATTGGTTTGTTTCTGTTGATATTATGGAAAGTAATTGGGCTGTAAAAAAACAAATTGAAGAGGTTGATTGGGGCTTGGATATTTGAAGGAACACATTTTGTTCTTGAGAGTTAATGAATATCAAAGATATGATTACTCACATCATTTTCTGTGCTTACCACTTCCTTCCATTCAATAATTTCAGCAGAATGTGTCAAAAGCTCATACGTTGACAGCTTATATAAGTATCACTGTTACTGTTTTGCAATTTGCTGTCACCAAAATTACTTTCACTGTCACTGGTTACATAACTTCCACTCTCACTTGAGTTAATAAATTGTTCTATTTCACCAAAAACAATCATTTTTTAATAAACATGAAATTACTGAACACAAAACAACAGCACACATGAAACCACAACAAACAAAAATGTAAACAAGCAACAGCCTACTCAGTCTCATGTTAAACCACAGCCTCTTGGATAAAAAGGTACAATTTTCATGGTGTAAATTAATAATGCCTCTTTCTAGTGGTACAAAATTGAATGCGATCTGTTAGCGAATAACAAAACTGCAATGTTGAGAAACTTGGCAGCAAATTGAATTGGCCTTGGCACCTTCAACATGTACTGCTGGGCCAGTGTGACTGACCCACGATACTGAAAGGTTTGTGGAATGAAGGTGATTAATTGGTTGTCATGCAACCAGGTTTAGTTTGAGTTCCCTGGTTACTTAATGATTCCCTGGTATTATACAGAAAGCAATAGTGAAACAAATTTGAATATTTAATAAAACTTGCAAAGGTAAACTTTATAATGAAGTTTTATAATGAATTTCACATTTTAAAGTCTGAATAATGAGTAAGAATTTACTGGTTGGTTATGTATATCAGGCTACCTAATAACCTGTGAGATACTGTATACAATACAGAAACAACTAATTATATGCTCTATTTCAGGTTTCCTTCCTAGGATTACAACATACGAGTGTAAATGTTATTATGTCAGTAAACCTTAAAGCAACATATTAATGCCACTGTGCCTCAGTTGTGTTCTATGATACTATATATCAAGTTGATCAGCGGTTTGGATTGCAGCGGAAGAACCTGATTAAGCATCATCAACAGGACACTCTCCTATTACCACTTGCTGGGTGTGCATACAAACACCATGTATCCTCTTATGATCTGACTCTATCGTGACAGTTGAACAGCTGTTTTTGGAAATGTTTTAAGGGTTTAACACACTGCAGTAAAGCCGGCCTCACATGGTCATGATGGTCTCTTGGGTAGTAGTAGTTCACTGTTTGACCACTAGGATGCAGCTCTGCCAGCATCTGATCAGTTTGTCAGCCATTTTCTCAGTGGGTTAGACTTTATAAAAACATCAAATTGTAAGTACTGTTGCTTTTTAAAATATTTATTTATTAGTGAGATTTGAAATTACTTGTAAGATGTTATTTTAACTATAGATACCATTAAATGAGCAAATATTAATAGTTTTCTTTTTCTTACATACAAAAAGTACGCACTATCACAGTTGTGATGATTAGGCTTTACCTATTATACACACTTTGTAACCATCACAATTGTGATGCTTAGGCATTAATTAAGTCATGTGTTAGCTAAGATTTTCATGACAAAAAATTAATTTTTAACCTAGCGCTCATTATTTTCACAATTTTAAAAACAGTACTTTCCAAATCTTTGTTTTGTTATTTTTGCTAATTTATTTGTTGCCAAATAAAAAATATTTTGTGGTTTAACAGTAGTAAAACCAATATAAACACCATAATAATGGTTTTTCTTGGCTTAATAAATATAAAATTACATTTTCGATGAACACTTTCTTCAATATTTTGTGGTGTTTCAGATGGAAAGAAGACGTGACCCGTATCTCTCCGAAGATCTAATTAAATTGTTGGCAGAAACAAGTGACATTCATGACGATTCAGATGGAGATATAACCTATCAGCCATCGTGTGAAGATTGTAAAAGTTCAGATAGTGAATGTGATTTAGGAAAAGTTATTACGGAAAAAGGCCTGTTAATTTAATTAACTATGGTCATGGCGATGTACTATGTTACCCTTCTACTTTAAATAAGGTGGACTACAAACAGTGAAAATGTGAAGAAGCAGAAGTTTACTAAGAAAAGGAAGCCTGCAAACAAGTGTGGAAGGAAAAAAGCCATAGAAATAGAAGACAAGCTGGAAAAACCACAACAGGAATGGAAGAAAGGAGTGTTCAACAGTAAACAATTCACTGGGATTTTGGTTCCCTCTTCATTGCAGGTAAGATATTTCTATTTAGAGTTAGGCAATTTATTCAAAATTGTTTCAAGCAATGTTCCTAATCTTGGTGTTTTCTGTCTGCTTATACAGAATCCAAATCCTGTGAGACTGCCAAGTGAATATTTCAAGGACTATATTACTGAAGAGTTTTATGTACAAGCTGCACAATTCACTAATATGTATGCAGTAAAAACCACAGGACTGTCTGTAAACACTAATGCTCAAGAGTTAAACATGTTTATTGTGCTGAATCTTCTCATGGGATGTTTTCCATTTTTCACATCTGCGACTCTACTGGCAAAGAGGTTATAGTTTGTCATGTGTATCTGAGTTCATGTCTCGAGATAGATCTCTTATGCTAAGGAATCTTTTCACTTAGTAGATACTGCAAATCCTGACGGACACGAAACAAACCGACTATGGAAAATATAACTATGCTGTTAAAAAGATGTGTATGTGTTTGCCTCATGACTTCCAAACCTACAGCATAGATGAGCAAATGACCCCTTTTACTGGGAGGTGCCCTCTTAGTTAGACAATTTGTGAAAAACAAGCCTCAACCTGTTGGTTTCAAGGTTTTCATAACTACAGCTTCTTCTGGCTTAGTACTAGATTTTGAAGTTTACCAAGGACACACTACAGAAGGCTTGGGCCATTGGTGGTGATGACACTCGTGAGAACTATACCCCCACAAAGCTGTTTTTTTTTTTTGACAAGCACTTCACCTCAGTCCCATTGCTAGAAAAGCTTTCATCCATTGGGCTCGAAGGTTCTGGCACAATCATGAGAAACCATGTTAATGGAGTAGAGGTAGACACAGAAGAAGATTGTCATTTGGAAACACGACAATGTAATCAATGTTTTGGAAAATAAAAATGTTCTTGTTGAGTGGCAAGATACAAAGAAGGTATTGATGGGTTCTACCTGTTTTGCATCAACACCCTCTGAAAATGTGAACCAATGGTCAAAGAAGGAAAATCAACATATTGATGTCCCCTGTCCTGCTGTTGTGAGAAATTACAATAAGTGTATAGGAGGAGTCAATGTGTTCAGTCAGCAGATGGAGTACCACCGTATCTTTTTCAGGACAAGAAAATGGACATGGAAGGTTATCCTTCACTTTTTGGCTTTCTCAGTTGTAAATTCCTGGATGCTATACATAAGAGATGGAAAGTCCAACAAAGTTCCACACAAACGAGTACATGATTTGCTGAGTTTTCGCCTTGCGGTTTATGAATGGCTTGTTCACTCAATCGGAGATCAGATTTTCAAAATTTTAATTTTTTTATATTAAAAATGCCTATAAAACATAAATAACCAGAAAAAATTAATGTTTTTGAAAAAATGTCAGGTTATAAAAAAACACACATGTGCGCACGCGACAAACTCCTTAAAAATCAAGGCAGAACAGCTAAATTTACTACTCATACATTACATATTATGTCCTTAACTATAACATTCCATTAACACTTTCCAGTCTAAGCCCAAATATATGTCGGGCAGTATACTTTTGCTTAGTGGATGCAGCCGAAGTATACCTCGGGCTGTGTATTTGCTCGGTTTACTGTCACATTACAGGTAAATCTCAGATTTAGTCGTCATGAAATGCTTTTGTATCAATATGATAGTGTACAGCACACTCTGGTTTTAATTTTCGTAAACATAATCGACTTTTAAACAGTTGATACAATTTGTTTGCAGTGTGGTTTCTAACCTGTTCTGTTTTACATTTATCATTAGCATATGTTCATTGTTGTTTTTCTAAATACAGTGAGTAAATTATTAAACACATTTAACGTAAAGCCTTCATGTATGCCAGAATGTTTCCAATTGTGCCACAGAGTTGCCAATTGCCTCTCAAACCTGGGCATTCTAATTTTTTTCTTTTATAAAAATTTGATGTTATGAAAAAATAGTGTTATTGTATTTGCAACTTTGTATATATATTGATGTTATATTGTAATCAAGTAATGTTTGAATTTCTATTTCATATGTAATACATGTAAAAAAGTGTTAAGAAATATAGTACAAGGAACAGGGCCGTAACTACCACCGGGGCAGCCAGGGCAGTGCCCCGGGGCCCCCGAGCATAGGGGGCCCCCGAACAAGGAGGGATTTTTTATACTAAACCAGACTAAAAAATTTTGAATCAAACTCATTTTGTTTCAAACATTCAAAATAAATTGACTTAAAAACTTATCAAAGTCTTAAAATAATAACAAATTAAACTTATTTATAATGTATAACAGCATTGCCTATTTTGTCTACAATAGCCTACTCTCGCTGTCTTTCTTAGCTATTTCAAGAGTCGAAGAGTCACTGACAACGAAAGGACCAAGAGTGGTAGATTGTGTATGGCGCGGCAGGTGGAGGGAGTAGTACGCATCACCGTGTTCGCAACAGGGCATCAGTTTGTTTTTGTTTGCTACCCCGCAACGTGTTACCGGTTAGCTTTTCTATTACCAGTTTGACTGACAGGGTCAGTTTTGGTTGTTTGAATAAATATGAAACGGACATACCTCAGTGGTGCCCAAAAAAGGCAAGAAAAGAAGAAAAAATCGGCAGAGGCAGCTAAAAGCTCAGGGAGTTTATCTTTTTGGCTTTCCAGCTCTGAGTCCACGAGGAGCGATGACGAGAGAGGTAAAAATTGAAACATATTTTGTCGTAAGTCAGCAAGTGCTCATCCTCTTTCTTTTAGAATAAAGTTCCGTCTAGTTAAAACTAAACAATGAGTGGGCCACAGGCTGGCGGCCAAACAAATTTAGAGGTTAGGCCTATGGCCTATGGCTTTTCTTTTTTTGTCTGGCAGAGTGGCAGAGACGTATATATATATATATATACTTCACCGTTGACCTGTATGTAATGTTGGTGTGATACGTGATTTTCTGAATGTTTAACTCTCCAATGACTGCATGTTTTTTTTTTCTTTTTTGTTTTTGGTATGTTCTGGAAGCCAAATAGTGACATCGGATTGTGAGACTGTATTTTTTTCTTTTCAAGACCAAAAACACAGTACCCAACTTCGAATTACAAATGTTCCACTGTATCTGTGTGTTTACAACTTTGGTTGTTTACTGTGTACTGTGTTTTCTTATTAGTAAATAATATCTCAAGAACGTTTGAGTCATTGTCTTAAATTTTTATGGATACGGTATTTTAAAAAAATTCAAAAAGTTACAATTTTTTGTTTACTTGATTACTGCATGTTTTATTTTTCAATTATCAAAATAATATATATGTAAGGCTGAAACCTAGATGTAGCGGTCCGTAGGCAGCAAAATAAGGACTTTTATAAAATCATATAAGTGGCACATTTTTTCGGCTGTGGGGAGAAAAATTCACTATAGTTGCATACTTGAGCAATGCCTTTGTAACTTTCAGGCCACAATTCATAAAAAATTTTAAATTGCAGTTACATCCAATTCCTCACTAATATACCTTAAAAGTGTGTCGTATCGCTATAGGATATGCGTAATTACTGTACATCAAATATGAGTTCTTTAAATATCTTTCTCTCAGCTCTTTAATATATTTTCTTTTGTATTTCTTTAATATGGTGCCTACGGACGCTGTTACTTTAGATTCCCCCCTTTGCCACTTTTTCCTGAAAAACTGTTTTTCCCTTAGGGTTGAAGAAGATCCAAGACCATAATGAAGAGAGAATAGAAGATGTGGAAAGTGTGTTAGAAGAAAGGAAGATGCATATAAGTGATGACCCTGCCCCTCCTGGCTTAGAAGACATTGATAAATGCAGTGCGTTCCCACAAGATGACATTGATCAAAATTCAGCTCAGTCCGACTCTTCAGATGAAGAGGTTGTATCTTTCAGTGGAAATACACAAGACATATATGTAGCTACAGAGTATGATGTCTTCCCTAACATTGTAAAAGACCCTGAGATGAAATGTAGGCTTATAGCAGCTGGCCCTCACCAACCTGATGGCCCTTTTCCAAGAGACGAAACACAACAAGGCCGATCTTTTTCATACAGCTATTACCGCTTGACAACTAAGGCTGGATTAAAACTAAACAGAAATTGGTTGTGTTACTCAATGAAGCTTGATTGCATTTACTGTCTACCATGTTGGTTGTTTCCCCAACAACAAGAAGGACATGCACATGTTGCTCAGTCTCAAACGTTTTTGACCAGCGGAGTTAGGGACTGGAAGCATATTTCAGAACGTATAATAAGTCATGAAGGATCCAGAGCCCATGCTCGTACCTGTATAGTTTATGAACAGTGGCGCAAACATGGGACAGTTGATGAGATAATTGATAGAAAGTTTGAGGAAGAAAGAAGCTTCTGGCGGAAGGTAGTTGAAAGAATATATTATTTTTCATTTGCCACTTTTGTATTCATTATTAAATTTGCTAAGCTTGATTTTATTCTACTTGCTTTTGGCTAACTCATTATTTAATAGGGTATTTTTATTCCTATCTTCCTATCTTGGGTTTATACATTCTTTTTCTTTTCTTTTCATTTAAATCACATAATATATCTATTTTACATTTATGTTTTATATAGTTTACATCTCAATTTTGCCCTATCTGATTTTAGTCATTTATTTTACATTTTGTTTAAGCTACATTTGGGCTATAATGATTGTAGTCATATTTTGGGTTGCTTCATGGTTTCTTGTTCTCTCACTTTATCCAATCTATTGGGTTAAGTCATAGTCAGTGTCTTAGTCAATTTTTTATTTGGTAGTGTTGGGCTATCAATCTTCAGGTTATAAGTTCTTATTTTTCTAGCGTAAACAGGCGCTTGCAGGTGTAAACATGCGCTTGCGCGTGTAAACAGGCGCTTGCGGGTGTAAACCTGCCCTTGCGGGTGTAAACATACGCTTGCGAGTGTAAACAGGCGCTTGCGGGTGTAAACATGCGCTTGCGCGTGTAAACATGCGCTTGCGCGTGCAAACATGCGCTTGCGCGGGTAAACATGCGTTTGCACGTGTAAACATGGGCTTGCGGGTATAAACATGCGCTTTCGACCGCCGTTTAAAATTATTTATCGCGTGTTTGTATAACATAGAAGAAAGGGAAAAAAATATTTCACTTCAATACCAGCATTGGCTAGAAAGCCGATAATTACCAAGTAAATTGACAATCACAAGTAAAGTATACGACTCACCTTATTGGTTTGGGGGGTACAGTCGTGCGGCCGCTGTAAAAAATTGATGGAGCCGTTCGGGGTGGTAGTACTTGGCCTTGAATAGATGTTCAGCCAAGTACCCAACGAAGTGTTCCTGCCGAACCCCGTACTTGAGGATCGTGGATCTCACGTCCCGCCACTGTCTCTCAACGTTGTTGGTATGAGCGCCAGTGACGGAGTCAACAAATTCCAGCGAGTGGTTGACAGTGAGGTGTTCGAAGCCAGCCTCGTTGAGTTCCCCATATGCTTTCCACATATCGGAAATTACTGTTGTGCCCGGCTCGACCCTTTCGCGGATAATAGTTATCAATGTCTCCGCGTCGAGTTTGTCGACGGGCACAAGGAACGTTTTACGGCTGCCCCTCTCGATGCCTCCGAACACCCACTGACCCTCGATCACACGACCCCGGTCCCCGATCACACACAGTCGTCGATTTCGACGATTTTGTCGCGCCCTCCTAGCTTCGTCTGGCTGACCTCAACCATGTGGTGGACGCAGACCTCCCTGACGAAAGAGTACCAGTCCACAATTGTTTTGGAAGACACTTTAAACTATCTCATCAGTAGGTCTTGTCGGGGAGGTTTCAGGTGCATGAAAATGGTACACTAGCCTAAAATTACTCGCGGAGCCAATTTGGAGTCACCTATGAAGGTATTTAACCTAGCTGATTGGCTCCACGAGCATTTCACTTTTTTAGCTTTGACACGCTTCTGGTACCATTTTCCGCACCTAAAGTTTAGTGTATCTTTGTTGAGGACAGCGTCTTGCTTACAGATGCGGCAATTCATCGACGCGTTAACCACGCCGTGGTTAACGAGCCAAGTCACTAACCCCTCATCCCCCAAAGTAGCAAAATAAAACAGTCCAACATCACATCCATCGCATCACACTTCACAACTGCCACTAACACTCCCACTACCACTGAAACTTGCCATTATTACACAATTACACACAAAAAACCACAGCTACACCAACATAGATACTAATCCTGAGATATTACACTACTTACCCAAAAGTCGAAAACTTAACACAGCAGAACAATATGAAATATACAAACATTACAAAACACAACCAAACAACATACTTAACGACCAATTAAACTATAAATCACACACACTGTTTGACACAATTATACATAAAACTAACAATAATTTGGATCCCCGTGCCAAGCCCCTTCCTCCACACACCGCCCCCACTAAACCTTCCAAACAAAAACCGTTACACGTTACTGGCCAGTCTGTCTCAAACTGCTTACAAAGGCGAACACTACGCCGAAACGCGTTCGGAAAGAAAAACAAGTAAGTTTTCACAAGTGAAAGTTCTATATTATTTAGTACTGTGAAAAAAGAAGATGAACAATCAAAACAACTAAAAAATTACTTACGAAGCACTATGGGACAGGAAAGGCTCAGCACTCTAGCTTTGCTTTCAATTGAAAATGATAGAGCTCAAAAAATTAATATTGATAAAGTAATTAATGACTTTACTTCTAAAAAAGTTAGGAAACAGAAATTCATGTAATCCTATGTTTTCAGCTAAAACTCAGCCTGCGTAGACTTAGAATATTGCTAATGAAGTATACAGTTTTAAACAATTTGCTTTTTCTCTTTAAAATTTGCTGTTTTTTTTTAACTTGTGTTATTTTTCGTATTTCAATTATCACTTTTAAGATAAACCTTGCAATTCTTGATATGAGTCATGCAATTACTTTTCTGTCTTAATTGTTTCTGCTTTTATCTTAGTAATTCAATGTATCCAATTAATTTGATTTTACAATAACAAAATTGTAACTCCGTAAATTTTATATTAAACTCAGTGTGAAAAGTTAAGATGCGTTTTGTCTGTTTTAAATGCCCATTCTTTTCACTTATCAAGAAAAAACCACCAAATAGCAACCCTATTGAATGCAAGTGGCTTACTAAATGCAAGTGATGTAGTGGCAAGGGGAGGGGGCAGATAAAGAGGGGGCCCCATAATATAATCACTTGTTGCCCCGGGGCCCCCAAGCCTCTAGCTACGGCCCTGACAAGGAAATAAGCAAAATTGGTCAGACTGCAAGGACTGTACATTATAGTTATACACTAAGACTGGACATTGTTAACGATTAGTAAAATGTGAATGTTTAAACAGAAACTGTAAATACAGATTACTGTTATATCACTAGTCACTACATTTCTTCCAACAACACAAAGATGTCAACCACAACAGCATATATTATAAATATCATACAATACTGTTAAAATACAACTATCAATTTATTCATGCTGTGATAAACCAAATTACAGACTAAAACATCAATAATTTCATACTATGATGCAGTATACCTAATTGGTAAAAATTTACCTATGCCACACCACAGAGTTCGGGGACGAAACGTAGTTTTCCCTATTCCTATAATGGTCTTGTATACGAATTGAGACGCAGTTTGCTGCGGACACGCTGGCTTTTTGCATAATGTAGATTTTTAATTTCGGATCTTATGCCCACTAATGTTATGGACATACGCGACATATTGGAATCTTGGTACTAGTCCAGCTTCGTGACGTAATTATACATAGCTCTCTGATTGGTCAATTTGACAATTCATTAATGACGTCAAACGTTGCTAAGCAACGTTCCAAATACTTCTCTGCGATTCGTCAAATTTAAACGTAGAAATACGGTTAGATATTCGTAAACCGACGAGGCGTCATTGCGTTTAGTCTAGTCAGTAGGGGGAAAATGGGGTTCCTGACCCACAAAGGAATGCCGCCTTTCCCACGGTCTAGATCAAAGAGATGCCGCCGTTCCCACGGTCCAAGATTTTTTCCCACGCTCTCCCCACCACCGCTGGACCACAGCATCCCAAAGGACCGCGAATTTCCGCGAATAAATTTTTTATTTTTTTTTAATTTGATATTTTTATTTTTTTAATTAAATTGATTTGCATATCCGCGAATATATGCCGCCTATCGCGAGCCTAAATCACTTTCACTTTCTATCAGCTGGACCCGCAGCATCCCAAATGGACCACAGCCCGTGACTTTTTCGCGTATCTGGACCGCAGCATCCGCGTTATTTTTTTATATGCCGCCTTTCGCGAGCCTAGATCACTTTCACTTTCTATCAGCTGGACCCGCAGCATCCCAAATGGACCACCCGCATCCGCGAATATATTTTTTTATTTTTAAATAAAGCTGATTTGCATATCAGAGGTGGGTGGTGGGTGGGAGGTTCCGACTTGATGCATTATAGTGTATATATTAAATATATGATCAGGGTTACCAACCTTGCATGAGTTCAAATTTGTTGTGTGTTATAATGTATATTAAATCTATATGATCAGGTTTACCAACCTATGCATGGGTTCAAACTTGATATGTGTATTATAGTGTATATTAAAATATATGATCAGGGTTACCAATTTTTAAATAAAGCTGATTTGCATATCAGGGGTGGGTGGTGGGTGGGGGGTTCCAACTTGATGCATTATAGTGTATATTAAAAATATATGATCAGGGTTACCAACCTTGCAAGAGTTCAAATTTGTTGTGTGTTATAATGTATATTAAATCTATATGATCAGGTTTACCAACCTATGGTGGGGGGTTCCGACTTGATGCATTATAGTGTATATATTAAATATATGATCAGGGTTACCAACCTTGCATGAGTTCAAATTTGTTGTGTGTTATCATGTATATTAAATCTATATGATCAGGTGTACCAACCTCTGTATTATTATTATAGTGTATAGATATTTTATATGAGCAGGGTTGTCAACATTTTCTGTGGCGGGGGGAGGGAAATTCAAATATGTGTTATATAGTGTATATATTAAAATATATGATCAGGGTTACCAATCTTACATTACTGTGTGTGTGTATAGAGCAGATCTACCAACATATTTTTTCTCTTCTGTAGTGGGAAATTCAAACTATATGATCATAAATGTTACTCTCTCTCTCACATTTGAATGTAAGTAAAACTATCTCTCTTGTTGTCAAACGTTATGTTCAAGCCGTTTTCTCCTCTCCCTCTCCCTCTCTTTCTCTCTCTCTCTCTCTCACTGTGTACATTGAGTAAATAATTTTAGCTCTCTCCCTCCCTCTCTCTCTCTCTCTCTCTCTCTCTCTCTCTCTCTCTCTCTCTCTCTATCTCTCTCTCTCTCTCTCTCTCACACTTGTTGTGTATGTCTCTCTCTCTCTCTCTGTGGTCAGTACCGTGCGCATGTATATGAAATTAGAAAGTTTATATTTATTCGACAAATATTAACGCCCTCTCTCTCTCTCTCTCGCTCGCAGACGTCGGAAGCAATTCCTAGTTTATAATGTAATTACCTGTGCGTGTATGTCTCTCTTTCGCCTAAAAAAATCTCCTTGAAATAAGGTATTTTCAAAAGTTTTGTGTACACATACAAATCGCTATCGGACGATGTACGTGCTGCTCACACACACACACATTGTGTATGTCTCTCTCTCTCGCTGCAAATGTCGGAAGCAATTCCTAGTTTATAATGTAATTACCTGTGCGTGTATGTCTCTCTTTATTCGACAAATATTAACGCCCTCTCTCTCTCTCTCTCGCTCGCAGACGTCGGAAGCAATTCCTAGTTTATAATGTAATTACCCACATTGTGTATGTCTCTCTCTCGCTGCAAACGTTGACGAGAATTCCCTTATTCAAACCGATTTGTATGTGTACACAAACTTAAATATAGTTTACAGACCATTGTAATTTTAAAAATTCTAACGACATATAAATTGTAGTAGCAATAATAATAAGTGATATTTACAATGAAACTATTTTCAAATAAAAATGATGTTGGTTCGACAACCTTTTGTTTTTAAGACTATAACAAGAATGAGACAAGGATCAACTCTCTCTCCCCCTCTCTCTCTTTCTCTCTCTCTCTCACACACACACACAAACACACACACACACACATTTAGTATGAACAGACGTGTCTTTGTTAGTAAAATGTACAAATCACATGACTTTATGTGAACTTCAAAGGGTTCAAATTGTTTCAAAATAAAAATATATAAAACAAAAAATACAGAATATATGAAATGTATATTACAAATAAAATATATATTACATATTATGAATTTTTTAATTTGTGAAGCAATCTTCTTCTTCTTCATTTGGTACTACATTAAGTCAGTCCTTGGACTTCACTTTTATGGGGTTTTCATAAACATAAAGATCACTACCACCAATAACCTGTGGTACAATACTTCTATTCAATGGTAACACCTAAGACAAAAAGCATTAAATAAAACATGCAATCAGTATTAATAATAATACAAAATCACTGTTTTATTAATTTAAAATACTGTAATTTTCATCCAAAATATTTAAAACAAAATACAGACTATATGAAATGTATATTAACAAATGTATATTTACAAAATAAGTATATTACAACTCAGGAAAGAGTGGTACGTAATTTTCACTCACCCAATCTTTTATAAATTTGCCATAATTTACTCCGCCAGCATGGACGGTAATAAACTGAGTGTAAATATTTGATAACTCTTTTTTTACTTCTGTCTCGTCTTGAGACTGGGAATAGCAATGGCATGTCATGGAACGACGTTGTAATAGTTCTCTATTATGCTCCACTTGAGTGGAGCGCCTTTCTATCCAATCCGCCATGTAACTTTCAAAACTGTCTCCAGACATTATACTTGACTAAAACAAAGATATTCACGTTGTTTATCACTTAATATATTATCATGATATTTTCATTATATTATCATGATATTTTCATTTAAAAATATGTTAGCAGTAACCAGCGAGAAACACATGTTTGTCACAGTATACTTCAAGCGTTAGCTGTACATATCAAATTCTTTCTTTACGTTTGTATTTTGTCTAAGCTATGTTAACTTCACACACACACACACACACACACACACACACACACACACACACACACACACACACACACACACACACACACACACACACACACACACACACACACACGCACGCACGCACGCACGCATGCACGCGCACACACACACACATTGATACATTTTGGAAACTGAGTACAGAATAAATCTACAATCACCTAGTCGGTTTGTTGGCAGAAAACAATTATGGGTTAAAAAAACATTACCAGAGAACAACGTCCTCCTAAAGATAAATTTACCAGAGCTCAAAACAGTACAAAGTCATACTTTTGGTGAAGAAAATCACGTCATCAACAACAAAAGTTGTTTGTGTTTAAACAGCTACAAACAATAATTAATTTTCTTACACTAGTAAACATTTTGCTGTAATTGTTTCAATTAAAGGAAACATATATATATATATTTTCGTTAAGAAAATCTGTTGTGGCTGGATGAAACATGTGTCTGAATAAATTTTCTCTCTACATAGCAGTTGTAAAAGTAGTCATATACATTATGTGCTATATATACAAAAGGCTTTCAACGTGTTTGTCATTTCAACCAATTTGTACCGCGCTCTAATTATGTAAAAATAACTGTACCGCTCCATACAACTGAGAACAAATCCGTACACACACACACACACACACACACACACATACACACACATACATACACAACGATGTTTCTACTTATTTGAACAAGTCCTGTATTAAATGCACTTGTTAATGTTTTAATTTGAACAATTTTACGTCTATGTATGTGCATTTGAATTATTTGCGCATGCACATACAACTGAGAATAAATCCGTACAAACATACACACACGCGCACACTTAGCAACGTTTTTACTTATTTGAACAAGTCATGTATTAAATTCAATAAATAATGCACTTGATAATGTTTAAATATTTCCAACAACTATGTTTAGAAGTGCTGTAAGTTCAATAACAATGTTCGCTACGTAACGTATTCAAATCTGTTTACTCACCTCTTAAATGTTGATGCACGCAATTATCGATTTCACAATGAGGTATGAAGGCTAATTACATTCTTCACGTATATATATTGATGTATCTTACAACGGTAGGGTAGGGGTAGCTTAGCGTGTTTGTTTTGAAAGTCGATGTAAGTCATTGTCCGCAGTGGAAACTTTCAGAAGTTAGCGATACTGAAAGTATTTTCGTGCATTAGTCAAAATTAGGAAAACAATGCAGAGAGAGAGAGAGAGAGAGAGTGGACACACATGTAAGTAGCTCGATACTCAGTGACAACAACACACACACACACACACACACAGTTAATATTTGTCAAATATATAACAACGAGTGAGAGAGAGAGAGGAGGGGTCATCGACCGTGATGGAAAAGCTTTACCTCACTGCTTAAAGCTTTAAGAAGTTAGCGATACTGAAAATATTTTCGGTCAAGTTAACACGGCTCTTTTTAAGAAACATTCTATCATTTATTTGATGTCGATACCGGTATTAATTATAGATTACACTTAGTTCCATTCACTTCCATGTGCTTACAAATACTTGTAATTAGTTTCGTTAATAACTAGGCCAAAACATTGTCATTACATGTCAACTCTTCCGTCTGTCTCGTAAATTTTGCGCAGCACTGTTTGAGTCTTATCTTTGTAAATAAAGAGCAACAGCAACAGTGACGTAATACTCATACGAAACGATTTGTATCACCACAATTAATCATTGCTATTGAAATGAACTGTCCCTAGTCTTGTATAACAGTTACATTAATGTTACGCGGCAATGTAACTAATCGCAGGTGCTCAGCGTGACTTATGCAAACTGACTGTCATTAAGTGTATTGTGGTTTATGCTTGGCCGCAACAAGTACACAGAACCGACCTAATGAGACAGTGGCCATTATTCATTATTATCATTTATTATGTCCATCAACTCATCATCTATTTTTTTTGTTATATGAGATTTTTCTGTTATAGTAATCAGTATAGTATAATGTGGCTCTACATGGAGAAGTCGTCTCCCGATTACAGTGGGCATAATCATCTGTTATATGTCACGGTGTCTATATAGTTAAATTTGACTTATTATTTTCTTTTTGTGGCAATTCACTTAGCTGTTTAGCCGAAAATGTGACGAAAAGTATTTTATTTCTATTAGGTCCCAAATATTTTCTGGGTCGCCGTGGTCATATAGTACACTAAATGGATACATTATGTTTTCTGTGACTAGTCGCAACAGAGTGTCCTACATAATATCCAGTCCACTGCTCAGCTCTATACACCGTCTCAGACCAATCAATAATTTTATCAAGAACTAAGGGTAATGTAAATATTTGTTGAACATGCTAAAATTAAGTATTAAGATGCGAAGGTAGTAGAAATTTTACAGCTTCCTATACATTTTGTGCGCGAATATTTGCCGTTTACAATCACGTATACGGAAGTAAAGATGGAATTTAAGCGTCATTTTAATTTAAAACTTTCTATAAGATATGTAAGTGGATATAATGTTAATTTAAATTATTGTTACACCTAAAATAATGTTACATGCAGGTTGTTACTATCTTCTGAATAGATCCTTTTTGTTCAAGAAAACATGATTTAAGGAAAAATAAGAGAGCCTCGTCCTCACATTTACACAAAGCAGAACAACAACTACAGTCTCAAATAAATATATTTTAAAAAAGATAAATATACATTAGATGGAAATGTTTCCTCTGTTTTTCTCTGTGAAACACAAAAAGAACTTGGGAATCGTGTTTCTTCCCTAGATGCGGTCAACACGATTAAAAGTAAAATTTTAATAACAAAGTTTTCACTGTACTTTAACAAGGATGGTAATATTTTTTTTTTTCTAGTGCCTAATCTTTTAAACTAAAAAACGTACAATCTTTATTACTTTTACAAGTATAGCTTGAACGTAACACGTACACACAGACGTTAGGTTCTTGTAGTCTATCGTTTATCTTATAAATGTAATGTATATGTCTCCACTTCCTCTTTTGCCATTGTATGATTTTAATAAAAACAGATATCGGATTTAAATAATAATTTCGTGCTTGCAATATACACTCCATGTACACAAACTTAAAATATAGTTTACTGACCATTGTAATACAAGAAGTCATTGACACTGGGTTTAGCATAGCTACTTACATTCAAATGTGAGAGAGAGGGAGAGACTGCAATGTGTCAGTGTAAAGTCGTGTCAATGACCTCCTGTATTACAATGGTTTAGCATAGTTTCTTACTGAAGGCTTGCACGCTTTAAATTCAGCTATACCTAAAATATATCTTCAATTAGAAGTGTAATATAAAAAGTACAGTAAGAATATATTTTCAGAAATTGTAATTTGTTCACACACACACACACACCATACACACATGTATTAAATTCAATAAATAATGTGCTTGATAATGTTTTAATGCAAATAATTTTTATGTTTAAATAAAATCTGTACATACAATAAAACCTAAAATATATCTGTCATTAGCAATCTAACGTTACGGCGACAGCATAACGATAATGAAAGCCATACATTATCGTTTGCTAACGTTTGTATTTATCTAAGCTATGTTAACTTCACACACACACACACACACACACACATCATTAGCAATCTAACGTTACGGCGACGACATGTTAAATATCAAATTCAGTCTACTTACGTTTCACGTTAGGTTAAAAATGCAAACACACACACACACACACGTGTATGTTATTTATGCAATGTGTCAGTGTAAAGTCGTGTCAATGACCTCCTGTATTACAATGGTTTAGCATAGTTTCTTACTGAAGGCTTGTCTCTCTCTCTCTCTCTCTCACACTTGTTGTGTATGTCTCTCTCTCCCTCTGTGGTCAGTACCGTGCGCATGTATATGAAATTAGAAAGTTTATATTTATTCGACAAATATTAACGCCCTCTCTCTCTCTCGCTCGCAGACGTCGGAAGCAATTCCTAGTTTATAATGTAATTACCCTGTGCGTGTATGTCTCTCTTTCGCATAAAAAAATCTCCTTGAAATAAGGTATTTTCAAAAGTTTTGTGGTACACATACAAATCGCTATCGGATGATGTACGTGCTGCTCACACACACACACATTGTGTATGTCTCTCTCTCTCGCTGCAAATGTCGGAAGCAATTCCTAGTTTATAATGTAATTACCTGTGCGTGTATGTCTCTCTTTATTCGACAAATATTAACGCCCTCTCTCTCTCTCTCTCTCTCTCTCTCTCTCGCTCCCAGACGTCGGAAGCAATTCCTAGTTTATAATGTAATTACCCACATTGTGTATGTCTCTCTCTCGCTGCAAAACGTTGACGAGAATTCCCTTATTCAAACCGATTTGTATGTGTACACAAACTTAAATATAGTTTACAGACCATTGTAATTTAAAAATTCTAACGACATATAAATTGTAGTAGCAATAATAATAAGTGATATTTATAATGAAACTATTTTCAAATAAAAATGATGTTGGTTCGACAACCTTTTGTTTTTAAGACTATAACAAGAATGAGACAAGGATCAACTCTCTCTCCCCTCTCTCTCTCTCTCTCTCTCACACACACACACACACACAAACACACACACACACACATACACACACACACACACACACACACATTTAGTATGAACAGACGTGTCTTTGTTAGTAAAATGTACAAATCACATGACTTTATGTGAACTTCAAAGGGTTCAAATGTTTCAAAATAAAAATATATAAAACAAAAAATACAGAATATATGAAATGTATATTACAAATAAAATATATATTACATATTATGCAATTTATAATTTGTGAAGCAATCTTCTTCTTCTTCATTTGGTACTACATTAAGTCAGTCCTTGGACTTCACTTTTATGGGTTTTCATAAACATAAAGATCACTACCACCAATAACCTGTGGTACAATACTCTATTCAATGGTAACACCTAAGACAAAAAGCATTACAATAAAACATGCAATCAGTATTAATAATAGATACAAAATCACTGTTTTATTAATTTAAAATACTGTAATTTTCATCCAAAATATTTAAAACAAATACAGATCTATATGAAATGTATATTAACAAATGTATATTTACAAAATAAGTATATTACAACTCAGGAAAGAGTGGTACGTAACTTTCACTCACCCAATCTTTTATAAATTTGCCATAATTTACTCCGCCAGCATGGACGGTAATATACTGAGTGTAAATATTTGATAACTCTTGGTTTACTTCTGTCTCGTCTTGAGACTGGGAATAGCATGGCATGTCGTGGAACGACGTTGTAATAGTTCTGCTAATATGCTCCACTTGAGTGGAGCGCCTTTCTATCCAATCCGCCATGTAACTTTCAAAACTGTCTCCAGACATTATACTCGACTAAAACAAAGACATTCACGTTGTTTATCACTTAATATATTATCATGATATTTTCATTATATTATCATGATACTTTTCATTTAAAAATATGTTAGCAGTAACCAGCGAGAAACACATTTTTGTCACAGTATATTTCAAGCGTTAGCTGTACATATCAAATTCTTTCTTTACGTTTGTATTTTGTCTAAGCTATGTTAACTTCACACACACACACACACACACACACACACACACACACACACACACACACACACACACACACACACACACACACACACACACACACACACACACACACACACACACGCAACGCACGCACGCACGCACGCACGCACGCACGCACGCACGCACGCCGACGCACACACACACACACACACGCACGCACGCACGCACGCACGCACGCACACACACACACAAACATCGATACATTTTGGAAACTGAGTACAGAATAAATCTACAATCACCTTGTCGGTTTGTTGGCAGAAAACAATTATGTGATAAAATAAACATTACCAGAGAACAACGTCCTCCTAAAGATAAATTTACCAGAGCTCAAAACAGTACAAAGTCATACTTTTGGTGAAGAAAATCACGTCATCAACAACAAAAGTTGTTTGTGTTTAAACAGCTACAAACAATAATTAATTTTCTTACACTAGTAAACATTTTGCTGTAATTGTTTCAATTAAAGGAAACATATATATATATATATTCGTTGAGAAAATCTGTTGTGGCTGGACGAAACATGTGTCTGAATAAATTTTCTCTCTACATAGCAGTTGTAAAAGTAGTCATATACATTATGTGCTATATATACAAAAGGCTTTCAACGTGTTTGTCATTTCAACCAATTTGTACCGCGCTCTAATTATGTAAAAATAACTGTACCGCTCCATACAACTGAGAATAAATCCGCACACACACACACACACACACACACACACACACACACACACACATACATACACAACGATGTTTCTACTTATTTGAACAAGTCCTGTATTAAATGCACTTGTTAATGTTTAATGTGAACAATTTTACATCTATGTATGTGCATTTGAATTATTTGCGCATGCACATACAACTGAGAATAAATCCGTACAAACATACACACACGCGCACACTTAGCAACGTTTTTACTTATTTGAACAAGTCATGTATTAAATTCAATAAATAATGCACTTGATAATGTTTAAATATTTCCAACAACTATGTTGATTAGAAGTGCTGTAGGTTCAATAACAATGATCGCTACGTAATGTATTCAAATCTGTGTACTCACCTCTTAAATGTTGATGCACGCAATTATCGATTTCACAATGAGGTATGAAGGCTAATTGCATTCTTCACGTATATATATTGATGTATCTTATAACGGTAGGGTTGGGGTAGCTTAGCGTGTTTGTTTTGAAAGTCGATGTAAGTCATTGTCCGCAGTGGAAACTTTCAGAAGTTAGCGATACTGAAAGTATTTTCGTGCATTAGTCAAAATTAGGAAAACAATGCAGAGAGAGAGAGAGAGAGAGAGTGGACACACATGTAAGTAGCTCGATACTCAGTGACAACAACAACACACACACACACACAGTTAATATTTGTCAAATATAGAACAACGAGTGAGAGAGAGAGAGAGAGAGTGAGAGAGTGAGGAGGGGTCATCGACCGTGATGGAAAAGCTTTACATCACTGCTTAAAGCTTTAAGAAGTTAGCGATACTGAAAGTATTTTCGGTCAAGTTAACACGGCTCTTTTTAAGAAACATTCTATCATTTATTTGATGTCGATACCGGTATTAATTATAGATTACACTTAGTTCCATTCACTTCCATGTGCTTACAAATACTTGTAATTAGTTTCGTTAATAACTAGGCCAAAACATTGTCATTACATGTCAACTCTTCCGTCTGTCTCGTAAATTTTGCGCAGCACTGTTTGAGTCTTATCTTTGTAAATAAAGAGCAACAGCAACAGTGTCGTAATACTCATATGAAACGATTTGTATCACCACAATTAATCATTGCTATTGAAATGAACTGTCCCTAGTCTTGTATAACAGTTACATTAATGTTACGCGGCAATGTAACTAATCGCAGGTGCTCAGCGTGACTTATGCAAACTGACTGTCGTTAAGTGTATTGTGGTTTATGCTTGGCCGCAACAAGTACACAGAACCGACCTAATGAGACAGTGGCCATTATTCATTATTATCATTTATTATGTCCATCAACTCATCATCTATTTTTTTTATTATATGAGATTTTTCTGTTATAGTAATCAGTATAGTATAATGTGGCTCTACATGGAGAAGTCTTCTCCCGATTACAGTGGGCATAATCGTCTGTTATGTGTCACGGTGTCTATATAGTTAAATGTGACTTATTATTTTCTTTTTGTGGCAATTCACTTAGCTGTTTAGCCGAAAATGTGACGAAAAGTATTTTATTTCTATTGGGTCCCAAATATTTTCTGGGTCGCCGTGGTCATATAGTACACTAAATGGATACATTATGTTTTCTGTGACTAGTCGCAACAGAGTGTCCTACATAATATCCAGTCCACTGCTCAGCTCTATACACCGTCTCAGACCAATCAATAATTTTATCAAGAACTAAGGGTAATGTAAATATTTGTTGAACATGCTAAAATTAAGTATTAAGATGCGAAGGTAGTAGAAATTTTACAGCTTCCTATACATTTTGTGCGCGAATATTTGCCGTTTACAATCACATATACGGAAGTAAAGATGGAATTTAAGCGTCATTTTAATTTAAAACTTTCTATAAGATATGTAAGTGGATATAATGTTAATTTAAATTATTGTTACACCTAAAATAATGTTACATGCAGGTTGTTACTATCTTCTGAATAGATCCTTTTTGTTCAAGAAAACATGATTTAAGGAAAAATAAGAGAGCCTCGTCCTCACATTTACACAAAGCAGAACAACAACTACAGTCTCAAATAAATATATTTTAAAAAAGATAAATATACATTAGATGGAAATGTTTCCTCTGTTTTTCTCTGTGAAACACAAAAAGAACTTGGGAATCGTGTTTCCTCCCTAGATGCGGTCAACACGATTAAAAGTAAAATTTTAATAACAAAGTTTTCACTGTACTTTAACAAGGATGGTAATATTTTTTTTTTTCTAGTGCCTAATCTTTTAAACTAAAAAACGTACAATCTTTATTACTTTTACAAGTATAGCTTGAACGTAACACGTACACACAGACGTTAGGTTCTTGTAGTCTATCGTTTATCTTATAAATGTAATGTATATGTCTCCACATCCTCTTTTGCCATTGTATGATTTTAATAAAAACAGATATCGGATTTAAATAATAATTTCGTGCTTGCAATATACAATCCATGTACACAAACTTAAAATATAGTTTACTGACCATTGTAATACAAGAAGTCATTGACACTGGTTTAGCATAGCTACTTACATTCAAATGTGAGAGAGAGGGAGAGACTGCAATGTGTCAGTGTAACGTCGTGTCAATGACCTCCTGTATTACAATGGTTTAGCATAGTTTCTTACTGAAGGCTTGCACGCTTTAAATTCAGCTATACCTAAAATATATCTTCAATTAGAAGTGTAATATAAAAAGTACAGTAAGAATATATTTTCAGAAATTGTAATTTGATCACACACACACACACACCATACACACATGTATTAAATTCAATAAATAATGTGCTTGATAATGTTTTAATGCAAATAATTTTTATGTTTAAATAAAATCTGTACATACAATAAAACCTAAAATATATCTGTCATTAGCAATCTAACGTTACGGCGACAGCATAACGATAATGAAAGCCATACATTATCGTTTGCTAACGTTTGTATTTATCTAAGCTATGTTAACTTCACACACACACACACACACACACACACACACACACACACACACACACACACACACACACACACACATCACTAGCAATCTAACGTTACGGCGACGACATGTTAAATATCAAATTCAGTCTACTTACGTTTCACGTTAGGTTAAAAAATGCAAACACACACACACACACGTGTATGTTATTTATGCAATGTGTCAGTGTAAAGTCGTGTCAATGACCTCCTGTATTACAATGGTTTAGCATAGTTTCTTACTGAAGGTTTGTCTCTCTCTCTCTCTCTCACTCTCTCTCTCTCTCTCTCTCTCTCTCTCTCTCTCTCTCTCTCTCTCTCTCTCTCTCTCACACACACTTGTTGTGTATGTCTCTCTCTCTCTGTGGTCAGTACCGTGCGCATGTATATGAAATTAGAAAGTTTATATTTATTCGACAAATATTAACGCCCTCTCTCTCTCTCTCTCGCTCGCAGACGTCGGAAGCAATTCCTAGTTTATAATGTAATTACCTGTGCGTGTATGTCTCTCTTTCGCATAAAAAAATCTCCTTGAAATAAGGTATTTTCAAAAGTTTTGTGTACACATACAAATCGCTATCGGACGATGTACGTGCTGCTCACACACACACACATTGTGTATGTCTCTCTCTCTCGCTGCAAACGTCGGAAGCAATTCCTAGTTTATAATGTAATTACCTGTGCGTGTATGTCTCTCTTTATTCGACAAATATTAACGCCCTCTCTCTCTCTCTCTCGCTCGCAGACGTCGGAAGCAATTCCTAGTTTATAATGTAATTACCCACATTGTGTATGTCTCTCTCTCGCTGCAAACGTTGACGAGAATTCCCTTATTCAAACCGATTTGTATGTGTACACAAACTTAAATATAGTTTACAGACCATTGTAATTTTAAAAATTCTAACGACATATAAATTGTAGTAGCAATAATAATAAGTGATATTTACAATGAAACTATTTTCAAATAAAAATGATGTTGGTTCGACAACCTTTTGTTTTTAAGACTATAACAAGAATGAGACAAGGATCAACTCTCTCTCCCCCTCTCTCTCTCTCTCTCACACACACACACAAACACACACACACACACACACACACACACACATTTAGTATGAACAGACGTGTCTTTGTTAGTAAAATGTACAAATCACATTACTTTATGTGAAGTTCAAAGGGTTCAAATGTTTCAAAATAAAAATATATAAAACAAAAAATACAGAATATATGAAATGTATATTACAAATAAAATATATATTACATATTATGAATTTTTTAATTTGTGAAGCAATCTTCTTCTTCTTCATTTGGTACTACATTAAGTCAGTCCTTGGACTTCACTTTTATGGGGTTTTCATAAACATAAAGATCACTACCACCAATAACCTGTGGTACAATACTTCTATTAAATGGTAAAACCTAAAACAAAAACCATTAAATAAAACATGCAATCAGTATTAATAATAATACAAAATCACTGTTTTATTATTTTAAAATACTGTAATTTTTATCCAAAATATATAAAACAAAATACAGACTATATGAAATGTATATTAACAAATGTATATTTACAAAATAAGTATATTACAACTCAGGAAAGAGTGGTACGTGATTTTTCACTCACCCAATCTTTTATAAATTTGCCATAATTTACTCCGCCAGCATGGACGGTAATAAACTGAGTGTAAATATTTGATAACTCTTTTTTTACTTCTGTCTCATCTTGAGACTGGGAATAGCAATGGCATGTCGTGGATCGACGTTGTAATAGTTCTCTATTATGCTCCACTTGAGTGGAGCGCCTTTCTATCCAATCCGCCATGTAACTTTCAAAACTGTCTCCAGACATTATACTCGACTAAAACAAAGACATTCACGTTGTTTATCACTTAATGTATTATCATGATATTTTCATTATATTATCATGATATTTTCATTTAAAAATATGTTGCCAGTAACCAGCGAGAAACACATGTTTGTCACAGTATACTTCAAGCGTTAGCTGTACATATCAAATTCTTTCTTTACGTTTGTATTTTGTCTAAGCTATGTTAACTTCACACACACACACACACACACACACACACACACACACACACACACACACACACACACACACACACACACACACACACACACACGCACGCACGCACGCACACACACATTGATACATTTTGGAAACTGAGTACAGAATAAATCTACAATCACCTAGTCGGTTTGTTGGCAGAAAACAATTATGTGATCAAATAAACATTACCAGAGAACAACGTCCTCCTAAAGATAAATTTACCAGAGCTCAAAACAGTACAAAGTCATACTTTTGGTGAAGAAAATCACGTCATCAACAACAAAAGTTGTTTGTGTTTAAACAGCTACAAACAATAATTAATTTTCTTACACTAGTAAACATTTTGCTCTAATTGTTTCAATTAAAGGAAACATATATATATAAATATTTTCGTTGAGAAAATCTGTTGTGGCTGGACAAAACATGTGTCTGAATAAATTTTCTCTCTACATAGCAGTTGTAAAAGTAGTCATATACATTATGTGCTATATATACAAAAGGCTTTCAACGTGTTTGTCATTTCAACCAATTTGTACCGCGCTCTAATTATGTAAAAATAACTGTACCGCTCCATACAACTGAGAATAAATCCACACACACACACACACACACACACACACACACACACACACACACACACACACACACACACACACACACACACACACACACACACATACACACACATACATACACAACGATGTTTCTACTTATTTGAACAAGTCCTGTATTAAATGCACTTGTTAATGTTTTAATGTGAACAATTTTACGTCTATGTATGTGCATTTGAATTATTTGCGCATGCACATACAACTGAGAATAAATCCGTACAAACATACACACACGCGCACACTTAGCAACGTTTTTACTTATTTGAACAAGTCATGTATTAAATTCAATAAATAATGCACTTGATAATGTTTAAATATTTCCAACAACTATGTTGATTAGAAGTGCTGTAAGTTCAATAACAATGTTCGCTACGTAACGTATTCAAATCTGTTTACTCACCTCTTAAATGTTGATGCACGCAATTATCGATTTCACAATGAGGTATGAAGGCTAATTGCATTCTTCACGTATATATATTGATGTATCTTACAACGGTAGGGTAGGGGTAGCTTACCGTGTTTGTTTTGAAAGTCGATGTAAGTCATTGTCCGCAGTGGAAACTTTCAGAAGTTAGCGATACTGAAAGTATTTTCGTGCATTAGTCAAAATTAGGAAAACAATGCAGAGAGAGAGAGAGAGAGAGAGTGGACACACATGTAAGTAGCTCGATACTCAGTGACAACAACACACACACACACACACACAGAGTTAATATTTGTCAAATATAGAACAACGAGTGAGAGAGAGAGAGAGAGAGAGAGAGAGAGAGAGAGGAGGGGTCATCGACCGTGATGGAAAAGCTTTACCTCACTGCTTAAAGCTTTAAGAAGTTAGCGATACTGAAAGTATTTTCGGTCAAGTTAACACGGCTCTTTTTAAGAAACATTCTATCATTTATTTGATGTCGATACCGGTATTAATTATTGATTACACTTAGTTCCATTCACTTCCATGTGCTTACAAATACTTGTAATTAGTTTCGTTAATAACTAGGCCAAAACATTGTCATTACATGTCAAGTCTTCCGTCTGTCTCGTAAATTTTGCGCAGCACTGTTTGAGTCTTATCTTTGTAAATAAAGAGCAACAGCAACAGTGTCGTAATACTCATACGAAACGATTTGTATCACCACAATTAATCATTGCTATTGAAATGAACTGTCCCTAGTCTTGTATAACAGTTACATTAATGTTACGCGGCAATGTAACTAATCGCAGGTGCTCAGCGTGACTTATGCAAACTGACTGTCGTTAAGTGTATTGTGGTTTATGCTTGGCCGCAACAAGTACACAGAACCGACCTAATGAGACAGTGGCCATTATTCATTATTATCATTTATTATGTCCATCAACTCATCATCTATTTTTTATATTATATGAGATTTTTCTGTTATAGTAATCAGTATAGTATAATGTGGCTCTACATGGAGAAGTCTTCTCCTGATTACAGTGGGCATAATCGTCTGTTATGTGTCATGGTGTCTATATAGTTAAATGTGACTTATTATTTTCTTTTTGTGGCAATTCACTTAGCTGTTTAGCCGAAAATGTGACGAAAAGTATTTTATTTCTATTAGGTCCCAAATATTTTCTGGGTCGCCGTGGTCATATAGTACACTAAATGGATACATTATGTTTTCTGTGACTAGTCGCAACAGAGTGTCCTACATAATATCCAGTCCACTGCTCAGCTCTATACACTGTCTCAGACCAATCAATAATTTTATCAAGAACTAAGGGTAATGTAAATATTTGTTGAACATGCTAAAATTAAGTATTAAGATGCGAAGGTAGTAGAAATTTTACAGCTTCCTATACATTTTGTGCGCGAATATTTGCCGTTTACAATCACGTATACGGAAGTAAAGATGGAATTTAAGCGTCATTTTAATTTAAAACTTTCTATAAGATATGTAAGTGGATATAATGTTAATTTAAATTATTGTTACACCTAAAATAATGTTACATGCAGGTTGTTTCTATCTTCTGAATAGATCCTTTTTGTTCAAGAAAACATGATTTAAGGAAAAATAAGAGAGCCTCGTCCTCACATTTACACAAAGCAGAACAACAACTACAGTCTCAAATAAATATATTTTAAAAAAGATAAATATACATTAGATGGAAATGTTTCCTCTGTTTTTCTCTGTGAAACACAAAAAGAACTTGGGAATCGTGTTTCTTCCCTAGATGCGGTCAACACGATTAAAAGTAAAATTTTAATAACAAAGTTTTCACTGTACTTTAACAAGGATGGTAATATTTTTTTTTCTAGTGCCTAATCTTTTAAACTAAAAAACGTACAATCTTTATTACTTTTACAAGTATAGCTTGAACGTAACACGTACACACAGACGTTAGGTTCTTGTAGTCTATCATTTATCTTATAAATGTAATGTATATGTCTCCACATCCTCTTTTGCCATTGTATGATTTTAATAAAAACAGATATCGGATTTAAATAATAATTTCGTGCTTGCAATATACAATCCATGTACACAAACTTAAAATATAGTTTACTGACCATTGTAATACAAGAAGTCATTGACACTGGTTTAGCATAGCTACTTACATTCAAATGTGAGAGAGAGGGAGAGACTGCAATGTGTCAGTGTAAAGTCGTGTCAATGAACTCCTGTATTACAATGGTTTAGCATAGTTTCTTACTGAAGGCTTGCACGCTTTAAATTCAGCTATACCTAAAATATATCTTCAATTAGAAGTGTAATATAAAAAGTACAGTAAGAATATATTTTCAGAAATTGTAATTTGATCACACACACACACACACACACACACACACCATACACACATGTATTAAATTCAATAAATAATGTGCTTGATAATGTTTTAATGCAAATAATTTTTATGTTTAAATAAAATCTGTACATACAATAAAACCTAAAATATATCTGTCATTAGCAATCTAACGTTACGGCGACAGCATAACGATAATGAAAGCCATACATTATCGTGTGCTAACGTTTGTATTTATCTAAGCTATGTTAACTTCACACACACACACACACACACACACACACACACATCATTAGCAATCTAACGTTACGGCGACGACATGTTAAATATCAAATTCAGTCTACTTACGTTTCACGTTAGGTTAAAAAATGCAAACACACACGTGTATGTTATTTATGCAATGTGTCAGTGTAAAGTCGTGTCAATGACCTCCTGTATTACAATGGTTTAGCATAGTTTCTTACTGAAGGCTTGTCTCTCTCTCTCTCTCTCTCTCTCACACTTGTTGTGTATGTCTCTCTCTCTCTCTGTGGTCAGTACCGTGCGCATGTATATGAAATTAGAAAGTTTATATTTATTCGACAAATATTAACGCCCTCTCTCTCTCTCGCTCGCAGACGTCGGAAGCAATTCCTAGTTTATAATGTAATTACCTGTGCGTGTATGTCTCTCTTTCGCATAAAAAAATCTCCTTGAAATAAGGTATTTTCAAAAGTTTTGTGTACACATACAAATCGCTATCGGACTATGTACGTGCTGCTCACACACACACATTGTGTATGTCTCTCTCTCTCGCTGCAAACGTCGGAAGCAATTCCTAGTTTATAATGTAATTACCTGTGCGTGTATGTCTCTCTTTATTCGACAAATATTAACGCCCTCTCTCTCTCTCTCTCGCTCGCAGACGTCGGAAGCAATTCCTAGTTTATAATGTAATTACCCACATTGTGTATGTCTCTCTCTCGCTGCAAACGTTGACGAGAATTCCCTTATTCAAACCGATTTGTATGTGTACACAAACTTAAATATAGTTTACAGACCATTGTAATTTTAAAAATTCTAACGACATATAAATTGTAGTAGCAATAATAATAAGTGATATTTACAATGAAACTATTTTCAAATAAAAATGATGTTGGTTCGACAACCTTTTGTTTTTAAGACTATAACAAGAATGAGACAAGGATCAACTCTCTCTCCCCCGCTCTCTCTCTCTCTCACACACACACACACACACACACACACACACACACATTTAGTATGAACAGACGTGTCTTTGTTAGTAAAATGTACAAATCACATGACTTTATGTGAACTTCAAAGGGTTCAAATGTTTCAAAATAAAAATATATAAAACAAAAAATACAGAATATATGAAATGTATATTACAAATAAAATATATATTACATATTATGAATTTTTTAATTTGTGAAGCAATCTTCTTCTTCTTCATTTGGTACTACATTAAGTCAGTCCTTGGACTTCACTTTTATGGGGTTTTCATAAACATAAAGATCACTACCACCAATAACCTGTGGTACAATACTTCTATTCAATGGTAACACCTAAGACAAAAACCATTAAATAAAACATGCAATCAGTATTAATAATAATACAAAATTACTGTTTTATTATTTTAAAATACTGTAATTTTCATCCAAAATATTTAAAACAAAATACAGACTATATGAAATGTATATTAACAAATGTATATTTACAAAATAAGTATATTACAACTCAGGAAAGAGTGGTACGTAATTTTCACTCACCCAATCTTTTATAAATTTGCCATAATTTACTCCGCCAGCATGGACGGTAATAAACTGAGTGTAAATATTTGATAACTCTTTTTTTACTTCTGTCTCGTCTTGAGACTGGGAATAGCAATGGCATGTCGTGGAACGACGTTGTAATAGTTCTCTATTATGCTCCACTTGAGTGGAGCGCCTTTCTATCCAATCCGCCATGTAACTTTCAAAACTGTCTCCAGACATTATACTCGACAAAAACAAAGACATTCACGTTGTTTATCACTTAATATATTATCATGATATTTTCATTATATTATCATGATATTTTCATTTAAAAATATGTTAGCAGTAACCATCGAGAAACACATGTTTGTCACAGTATACTTCAAGCGTTAGCTGTACATATCAAATTCTTTCTTTACGTTTGTATTTTGTCTAAGCTATGTTAACTTCACACACACACACACACACACACACACACACACACACACACACACACACACACACACACATTGATACATTTTGGAAACTGAGTACAGAATAAATCTACAATCACCTAGTCGGTTTGTTGGCAGAATACAATTATGTGATCAAATAAACATTACCAGAGAACAACGTCTTCCTAAAGATAAATTTACCAGAGCTCAAAACAGTACAAAGTCATACTTTTGGTGAAGAAAATCACGTCATCAACAACAAAAGTTGTTTGTGTTTAAACAGCTACAAACAATAATTAATTTTCTTACACTAGTAAACATTTTGCTGTAATTGTTTCAATTAAAGGAAACATATATATATATATATTCGTTGAGAAAATCTGTTGTGGCTGGACGAAACATGTGTCTGAATAAATTTTCTCTCTACATAGCAGTTGTAAAAGTAGTCATATACATTATGTGCTTGTGCTGAGTCAAAAGATTCAGCGCTAGTTCAGTCATTTTATTGGCTGTTTTGACGTTATTGGCAGTACGAAATTTAAGGCAGTAATTAGTGCTGCGCTCTACCCGTGGATAGGAAAAACTAATAGTTTAGACAACGGCGGTCGGAGGTCGACACCGCCGTCTTTCAACAGCATGAACGTTCCTAGTGCCGCTTTCTGCCGAGAAGTTTGGTAGGTAAACCAACACGGTGGCAGACTCCATCGTAATGTTCG
Source organism: Magicicada septendecula (assembly GCA_034769895.1). Classification (NCBI taxonomy): domain Eukaryota; kingdom Metazoa; phylum Arthropoda; class Insecta; order Hemiptera; family Cicadidae; genus Magicicada; species Magicicada septendecula. The sequence continues at coordinate 336,714,842 of CM068367.1, read as the reverse complement.
TCTAACAAAATACTTCAGGGTTGACGGACGCTTTTCTCTTCGGTGGAGAGGTATTAATTTCCAACATCTTCTAACTACTATGGTGAGATAGTTTCTTAAACGACTGCGGGTTCGCCGAACAGAGACAAGTCCTGCTACATGACTGAAAGAATGACATCTTAAAAGCTCCACACTCGACACCGAAGAGAATAAGACCACAACAACCACAACAACATGCCAATCATAAGATCGCCACGTTACAAATAAGAGATCATCCTTCTGGGCACATAAGCAGGTGAAAAACAACCATTTATAATTAACACGTAGAATCAACATGGCACCAGTTATACATAATCATCAGTTTTTACCTTTCAAGTTAAACATTCATTTGGATCCCCAATTGAAGGGACAGTTTAGTGTGAACACTAAGAATTAATTGTAAAATTTCAATATATGTATAGTAAATTGTCAGTTCAGAGACTGACATGTCTACAACACAGCATCCAACTTAGATTTCCACTCATTTCCTTATAGGGCTTTCGCTACAGATTTAAAGTCAGTTTTGTTATTAGTAATTTTCTCAAGTTTAATTTACTATGCATAAAAACATATATTTTCTCTTATTTTTAAAATCAGGTTATGTCATTTGTATAAAAAGATTACTGGGGAGGTAGGCGAATTATTTTTAATTAGTTTCAACCAAGCTATGCATGTCGAAACACTTTTCAACTTGTTTGTCGAAACAAGGTTGTTGAGACAGATTTGTTGAGACTGGTCATAAGTTGAAGGAACATGTCCGTCTCTGACACACAAATGTATTTTTTTTATATAAGGTGCTAATATTGTGCAATTTTTCTCTTTTCATTAATTGGCCCTATTTTAGTCTATATAAATTCTTTATATTAATCATGGTAACTGGGGGGCGTTAATTATTTTAAACAATTTTTATTTCTCACCGTAATTAAGTAATTACACACTTAGCCACTGAGGCACTTGGTTTTAAATTTTTAATGTCCTGGGGACATTTGTATCCAATACTTTATGATACACATGACGTGCAATTAACCCACACCATGGGGGTACATTTATAGATATAAATCTTTAATCCTAATTCGGATTATTATAAACGGAAAAGTTAGAATTTATATACACCAGAAGGGTAATATAAAAAGGGGCGTGGCAAGAGACCTTTATGTATTTGTATACTATTGTCTAATGTAATTTGTCTTGTGGAACGTGTTATGTCTGTATATTTCTGTGTACATTTTGGGGGATATATATATATATATAAATATTATGCATTACTGTACTTTTGGTGGGATGTAGGGATTTCTTATTCAGGGTCTTTTACAACAGAAAGTTAACACATGTAGGCATGTGGATATATCCTTTTCATTTTCTTGTTAAGGGAGGTATTCTATCTCAATAATCGTGGCTGATCATTTCTTTAAGGAAATTAATTATTTTATTAACAAGTATAGGAAGTGTCACCTTTAAAGTTCATTTAATTGGTTGAGTAATTATTTTAATTATTAATAGTAACTGGGAATGAAATCATTTATCTTCATTAATTTATATACTGCGTTTTAAAAGGAACATATAAAATAAATTTTATATTTTATTAAATAGTTTAATGGGAGCTTTATTTTGAGGTTAATGATTATTTTAAAATTTCAATTCATTGATGGTGACATAGCAATTATTTTCTTGGATTCAGTTTATATTTTTCAGGTGGCCTTGTTGAGAGGGTATACTTCTTTATTTAACCATTTAAAGGGGAATTATAAATCACTGTTGTATTTATTTGTTCATTATATTTTTATTATGAAATAGAATAATAAAATGGGATTGTTAATTATTTAATTCTTGAGTTTTCATTGCAAGTCCCGTCTCACTGGATCCAGCGCAATTTTTAGCTTCTCTAGGCCTTAGCCTAGTTTTAATTAACTTGTAACCCTTCTTTACAAAAGGAAATATTCTTTTTGTTTTAACTACTCAAAATGAAGTAGGGGTTTCATTTGAACCACGCTCTGCTACTAAATGAAACCCCTACTTCATTTTGAGTAGTTAAAACAAAATGAATATTTCCTTTTGTAAAGAGGGGTTACAAGTTAATTAAAACTAGGCTAAGGCCTAGAGAAACTAAAAATTGCGCTGGATCCAGTGAGACGGGACTTGCAATGAAAACTCAAGAATTAAATAGTTAACAATCCCATTTTATTATTCTATTTCATAATAAAAATATAATGAACAAATAAATATAACAGTGATTTATAATTCCCCTTTAAATGGTTAAATAAAGAAGTATACCCTCTCAACAAGGCCACCTGAAAAATATAAACTGAATCCAAGAAAATAATTGCTATGTCACCATCAATGAATTGAAAATTTAAAATAATCATTAACCTCAAAATAAAGCTCCCATTAAACTATTTAATAAAATATAAAATTTATTTTATATGTTCCTTTTAAAACGCAGTATATAAATTAATGAAGATAAATGATTTCATTCCCAGTTACTATTAATAATTAAAATAATTACTCAACCAATTAAATGAACTTTAAAGGTGACACTTCCTATACTTGTTAATAAAATAATTAATTTCCTTAAAGAAATGATCAGCCACGATTATTGAGATAGAATACCTCCCTTAACAAGAAAATGAAAAGGATATATCCACATGCCTACATGTGTTAACTTTCTGTTGTAAAAGACCCTGAATAAGAAATCCCTACATCCCACCAAAAGTACAGTAATGCATAATATTTATATATATATATATATCCCCCAAAATGTACACAGAAATATACAGACATAACACGTTCCACAAGACAAATTACATTATACAATAGTATACAAATTCATAAAGGTCTCTTGCCACGCCCCTTTTTATATTACCCTTCTGGTGTATATAAATTCTAACTTTTCCGTTTATAATAATCCGAATTAGGATTAAAGATTTATATCTATAAATGTACCCCCATGGTGTGGGTTAATTGCACGTCATGTGTATCATAAAGTATTGCATACAAATGTCCCCAGGACATTAAAAATTTAAAACCAAGTGCCTCAGTGGCTAAGTGTTTAATTACTTAATTACGGTGAGAAATAAAAATTGTTTAAAATAATTAACGCCCCCCAGTTACCATGATTAATATAAAGAATTTATATAGACTAAAATAGGGCCAATTAATGAAAAGAGAAAAATTGCACAATATTAGCACCTTATATAAAAAAAATACATTTGTGTGTCAGAGACGGACATGTTCCTTCAACTTATGACCAGTCTCAACAAATTTGTCTCAACAACCTTGTTTCGACAAACAAGTTGAAAAGTGTTTCGACATGCATAGCTTGGTTGAAACTAATTAAAAATAATTCGCCTACCTCCCCAGTAATCTTTTTATACAAATGACATAACCTGATTTTAAAAATAAGAGAAAATATATGTTTTTATGCATAGTAAATTAAACTTGAGAAAATTACTAATAACAAAACTGACTTTAAATCTGTAGCGAAAGCCCTATAAGGAAATGAGTGGAAATCTAAGTTGGATGCTGTGTTGTAGACATGTCAGTCTCTGAACTGACAATTTACTATACATATATTGAAATTTTACAATTAATTCTTAGTGTTCACACTAAACTGTCCCTTCAATTGGGGATCCAAATGAATGTTTAACTTGAAAGGTAAAAACTGATGATTATGTATAACTGGTGCCATGTTGATTCTATGTGTTAATTATAAATGGTTGTTTTTCACCTGCTTATGTGCCCAGAAGGATGATCTCTTATTTGTAACGTGGCGATCTTATGATTGGCATGTTGTTGTGGTTGTTGTGGTCTTATTCTCTTCGGTGTCGAGTGTGGAGCTTTTAAGATGTCATTCTTTCAGTCATGTAGCAGGACTTGTCTCTGTTCGGCGAACCCGCAGTCGTTTAAGAAACTATCTCACCATAGTAGTTAGAAGATGTTGGAAATTAATACCTCTCCACCGAAGAGAAAAGCGTCCGTCAACCCTGAAGTATTTTGTTAGACGAATATTACGATGGAGTCTGCCACCGTGTTGGTTTACCTACCAAACTTCTCGGCAGAAAGCGGCACTAGGAACGTTCATGCTGTTGAAAGACGACGGTGTCGACCTCCGACCGCCGTTGTCTAAACTATTAGTTTTTCCTATCCACGGGTAGAGCGCAGCACTAATTACTGCCTTAAATTTCGTACTGCCAATAACGTCAAAACAGCCAATAAAATGACTGAACTAGCGCTGAATCTTTTGACTCAGCACACCCTCACCCCAAAAGGGCAACATAGTTGCCCCAACGTTAAAGGCAAGGAGGGTACCCTGCAGTGTACCTCTCCCCAAAAGATACCAGTGGACGTCGTGGTTGGGTTGGCTCAGCTGAGCTTGCTCTCAGGAGAACAGAAATCAAAAAGGGAAAATGAAAGAGACGAAAGAAGATATGTATTATGTAAGTGTGCGAGTGCTGCATGCTGACCTGATCAGAGTCCACATACAGCCCGAGAGAGAGAGACAGCTAAAGACAAAAGAAAGATTCCTACCTAGGTAGATCTTCCGATCTCCTGAGGCTCGCCCCATTCGCCTGAACACGACTTCCACCTTTAACATGGACCTCCGTCCTATCTTTACGGGGACTATCCCCCTTCGAACGTTTTGGATAGCCCCCGACAACGTTTAAGTTTGGAAATGTGGCTTGTCATCAACTTTTGTTTGTCTCCCGGTACGCCCAGCCGGGCCGTCACCGGTGACGTAAATCCTATGATACGGTATGGCCCCGACCAACGGTAGCATAGCTTCGCAGCACGTTTGTCGGCGGCAGAGCTGAGTGGGTGGCTTTGGCAATAGACCCAGTCACCAATCCGGAAGGGGTTTGGAATACGCCCCTGATTATAACGCCGACGGACCCGCTCGTGCGCTCGCAGCAAATTCTTCCGAGCCATTTTCCATCTCTCCGCAGTTTTATTATTGGGCTCCCGCGGCAGAAGATCTTCAATATCCCATAGGTTGGTCAACGGGAGTGCGGGCGAGAATCCAAACAAAATTTCAAAGGGCACGGCCTGATAACTGTCGTGTCTGGCCGTGTTGAACACTTCAGATTCTGATCCCAGGTTGTTTGTTGCTCAGCGTGATAAGCAATCAAGGCGGACCGGAGATTCCGATTGAATCTCTCCGCATGGGACGGTTGTGGGTAATAAGGGGAAGTGGTTACGTGTTTGATGCCACTGGCGAAACACATACGCCTGAATTCGTTTGAAATAAATTGCGGGCCATTGTCCGAGACAATGATGGTCGGAAGACCGAAATGCTGAAAAACGTGGTTCTGTAAAGCGTTGATGGTCAAACGAGCGGTTGCCTGCCGTAAGGGCAGTAGCCAGGCAAACTTTGAAAAAGCATCTACACAAACAAGCAGGTAAGCATTACCTGACTTGCTACGGGGGAACGGCCCCACGTAGTCAATAAATAACTTTTCCATTGGTCTGCTCACCACCCCAGAAGATAACAACCCTAGTTTGGTGTTCTGGGCAGGCTTGCTCAAGCCACACAGATGACAGTTTTTTACTCTCGTCGCGATGTCTCTATCCATGCCCTTCCAGATAAAATGTTTCCTAATACTGGAAATGGTCTTCAAAATTCCCTTGTGGCCTCCTATTGGGGAATCATGGTAATAACTGAAGACCATGGGCACTAATTTGCTAGGCAGCACGATTTTAGGTGCTCGTCCTTTTCTTTCTCGACAACAAAGGACTCCCTTGGACAAGAAATAAGGGGCCTGTACGTTACCCTGCTTAATATTTTGGATGACTTGACCCAGCACTTCGTCGTTTAACTGATGGGGTAACACATCAGTGAAGGCTAATGGAAAATCGAGAAGAACGGAACAGGGTTGCTCAGCTTGGGCATCACTGGGTTGGGAAAACATACGGGATAAGGTATCTGCAACCACATTCTGGGATCCCCTGATGTGTTGCACGGTGAACTTAAAGGATGAGATTTTCACCACCCATCTACCAATTATACCCAGTTGCCGGGGATGAGCTAGAGTGTTTAGCTGTTGTATACGCTCTAGATAAGTTCAGGCGTTTCCTGGAACATGCTGAGTTCCTGCTCGAGACCGACAATCAGGCTCTCTCATGGCTTCTAGCTCATCCCCGGCAACTGGGCAAAATTGGTAGATGGGTGGTGAAAATCTCATCCTTTAAGTTCACCGTGCAACACATCAGGGGATCCCAGAATGTGGTTGCAGATGCCTTATCCCGTATGTTTTCCCAACCCAGTGATGCCCAAGCTGAGCAACCCTGTTCCGTTCTTCTCGATTTTCCATTAGCCTTCACTGATGTGTTACCCCATCAGTTAAACGACGAAGTGCTGGTCAAGTCATCCAAAATATTAAGCAGGGTAACGTACAGGCCCCTTATTTCTTGTCCAAGGGAGTCCTTTGTTGTCGAGAAAGAAAAGGACGAGCACCTAAAATCGTGCTGCCTAGCAAATTAGTGCCCATGGTCTTCAGTTATTACCATGATTCCCCAATCGGAGGCCACAAGGGAATTTCGAAGACCATTTCCAGTATTAGGAAACATTTTATCTGGAAGGGCATGGATAGAGACATCGCGACGAGAGTAAAAAACTGTCATCTGTGTGGCTTGAGCAAGCCTGCCCAGAACACCAAACTAGGGTTGTTATCTTCTGAGGTGGCGAGCAGACCAATGGAAAAGTTATTTATTGACTACGTGGGGCCGTTCCCCCGTAGCAAGTCAGGTAATGCTTACCTGCTTGTTTGTGTAGATGCTTTTTCAAAGTTTGCCTGGCTACTGCCCTTACGGCAGGCAACCGCTCGTTTGACCATCAACGCTTTACAGAACCACGTTTTTCAGCATTTCGGTCTTCCGACCATCATTGTCTCGGACAATGGCCCGCAATTTATTTCAAACGAATTCAGGCGTATGTGTTTCGCCAGTGGCATCAAACACGTAACCACTTCCCCTTATTACCCACAACCGTCCCATGCGGAGAGATTCAATCGGAATCTCCGGTCCGCCTTGATTGCTTATCACGCTGAGCAACAAACAACCTGGGATCAGAATCTGAAGTGGTTACAATTAGCCTTCAACACGGCCAGACACGACAGTCATCAGGCCGTGCCCTTTGAAATTTTGTTTGGATTCTCGCCCGCACTCCCGTTGACCAACCTATGGGATATTGAAGATCTTCTGCCGCGGGAGCCCAATAATAAAACTGCGGAGAGATGGAAAATGTCTCGGAAGAATTTGCTGCGAGCGCACGAGCGGGTCCGTCGGCGTTATAATCAGGGGCGTATTCCAAACCCCTTCCGGATTGGTGACTGGGTCTATTGCCAAAGCCACCCACTCAGCTCTGCCGCCGACAAACGTGCTGCGAAGCTATGCTACCGTTGGTCGGGGCCATACCGTATCATAGGATTTACATCACCGGTGACGGCCCGGCTGGGCGTACCGGGAGACAAACAAAAGTTGATGACAAGCCACATTTCCAAACTTAAACGTTGTCGGGGGCTATCCAAAACGTTCGAAGGGGGATAGTCCCCGTAAAGATAGGACGGAGGTCCATGTTAAAGGTGGAAGTCGTGTTCAGGCGAATGGGGCGAGCCTCAGGAGATCGGAAGATCTACCTAGGTAGGAATCTTTCTTTTGTCTTTAGCTGTCTCTCTCTCTCGGGCTGTATGTGGACTCTGATCAGGTCAGCATGCAGCACTCGCACACTTACATAATACATATCTTCTTTCGTCTCTTTCATTTTCCCTTTTTGATTTCTGTTCTCCTGAGAGCAAGCTCAGCTGAGCCAACCCAACCACGACGTCCACTGGTATCTTTTGGGGAGAGGTACACTGCAGGGTACCCTCCTTGCCTTTAACGTTGGGGCAACTATGTTGCCCTTTTGGGGTGAGGGTGTGCTGAGTCAAAAGATTCAGCGCTAGTTCAGTCATTTTATTGGCTGTTTTGACGTTATTGGCAGTACGAAATTTAAGGCAGTAATTAGTGCTGCGCTCTACCCGTGGATAGGAAAAACTAATAGTTTAGACAACGGCGGTCGGAGGTCGACACCGTCGTCTTTCAACAGCATGAACGTTCCTAGTGCCGCTTTCTGCCGAGAAGTTTGGTAGGTAAACCAACACGGTGGCAGACTCCATCGTAATATTCGTCTAACAAAATACTTCAGGGTTGACGGACGCTTTTCTCTTCGGTGGAGAGGTATTAATTTCCAACATCTTCTAACTACTATGGTGAGATAGTTTCTTAAACGACTGCGGGTTCGCCGAACAGAGACAAGTCCTGCTACATGACTGAAAGAATGACATCTTAAAAGCTCCACACTCGACACCGAAGAGAATAAGACCACAACAACCACAACAACATGCCAATCATAAGATCGCCACGTTACAAATAAGAGATCATCCTTCTGGGCCCATAAGCAGGTGAAAAACAACCATTTATAATTAACACGTAGAATCAACATGGCACCAGTTATACATAATCATCAGTTTTTACCTTTCAAGTTAAACCTTCATTTGGATCCCCAATTGAAGGGACAGTTTAGTGTGAACACTAAGAATTAATTGTAAAATTTCAATATATGTATAGTAAATTGTCAGTTCAGAGACTGACATGTCTACAACACAGCATCCAACTTAGATTTCCACTCATTTCCTTATAGGGCTTTCGCTACAGATTTAAAGTCAGTTTTGTTATTAGTAATTTTCTCAAGTTTAATTTACTATGCATAAAAACATATATTTTCTCTTATTTTTAAAATCAGGTTATGTCATTTGTATAAAAAGATTACTGGGGAGGTAGGCGAATTATTTTTAATTAGTTTCAACCAAGCTATGCATGTCGAAACACTTTTCAACTTGTTTGTCGAAACAAGGTTGTTGAGACAAATTTGTTGAGACTGGTCATAAGTTGAAGGAACATGTCCGTCTCTGACACACAAATGTATTTTTTTTATATAAGGTGCTAATATTGTGCAATTTTTCTCTTTTCATTAATTGGCCCTATTTTAGTCTATATAAATTCTTTATATTAATCATGGTAACTGGGGGGCGTTAATTATTTTAAACAATTTTTATTTCTCACCGTAATTAAGTAATTAAACACTTAGCCACTGAGGTACTTGGTTTTAAATTTTTAATGTCCTGGGGACATTTGTATCCAATACTTTATGATACACATGACGTGCAATTAACCCACACCATGGGGGTACATTTATAGATATAAATCTTTAATCCTAATTCGGATTATTATAAACGGAAAAGTTAGAATTTATATACACCAGAAGGGTAATATAAAAAGGGGCGTGGCAAGAGACCTTTATGTATTTGTATACTATTGTATAATGTAATTTGTCTTGTGGAACGTGTTATGTCTGTATATTTCTGTGTACATTTTGGGGGATATATATATATATAAATATTATGCATTACTGTACTTTTGGTGGGATATAGGGATTTCTTATTCAGGGTCTTTTACAACAGAAAGTTAACACATGTAGGCATGTGGATATATCCTTTTCATTTTCTTTTTAAGGGAGGTATTCTATCTCAATAATCGTGGCTGATCATTTCTTTAAGGAAATTAATTATTTTATTTAACAATTGTAGGAAGTGTCACCTTTAAAGTTCATTTAATTGGTTGAGTAATTATTTTAATTATTAATAGTAACTGGGAATGAAATCATTTATCTTCATTAATTTATATACTGCGTTTTAAAAGGAACATATAAAATAAATTTTATATTTTATTAAATAGTTTAATGGGAGCTTTATTTTGAGGTTAATGATTATTTTAAAATTTCAATTCATTGATGGTGACATAGCAATTATTTTCTTGGATTCAGTTTATATTTTTCAGGTGGCCTTGTTGAGAGGGTATACTTCTTTATTTAACCATTTAAAGGGGAATTATAAATCACTGTTGTATTTATTTGTTCATTATATTTTTATTATGAAATAGAATAATAAAATGGGATTGTTAATTATTTAATTCTTGAGTTTTCATTGCAAGTCCCGTCTCACTGGATCCAGCGCAATTTTTAGCTTCTCTAGGCCTTAGCCTAGTTTTAATTAACTTGTAACCCCTCTTTACAAAAGGAAATATTCTTTTTGTTTTAACTACTCAAAATGAAGTAGGGGTTTCATGCTATATATACAAAAGGCTTTCAACGTGTTTGTCATTTCAATCAACTTGTACCGCGCTCTAATTATGTAAAAATAACTGTACCGCTCCATACAACTGAGAATAAATCCGCACACACACACACACACACACACACACATACACACACACACACACACACACACACACACACACACACACACACACACACACACACACACACACACACACACACACATACGCACACACATACATACACAACGATGTTTCTACTTATTTGAACAAGTCCTGTATTAAATGCACTTGTTAATGTTTTAATGTGAACAATTTTACGTCTATGTATGTGCATTTGAATTATTTGCGCATGCACATACAACTGAGAATAAATCCGTACAAACATACACACACGCGCACACTAAGCAACGTTTTTACTTATTTGAACAAGTCATGTATTAAATTCAATAAATAATGCACTTGATAATGTTTAAATATTTCCAACAACTATGTTGATTAGAAGTGCTGTAGGTTCAATAACAATGTTCGGTACCTAACGTATTCAAATCTGTGTACTCACCTCTTAAATGTTGATGCACGCAATTATCGATTTCACAATGAGGTATGAAGGCTAATTGCATTCTTCACGTATATATATTGATGTATCTTATAACGGAAGGATAGGGTTAGCTTAGCGTGTTTGTTTTGAAACTCGATGTAAGTCATTGTCCGCAGTGGAAACTTTCAGAAGTTAGCGATACTGAAAGTATTTTCGTGCATTAGTCAAAATTAGGAAAACAATGCAGAGAGAGAGAGAGAGAGAGAGTGGACACACATGTAAGTAGCTCGATACTCAGTGACAACAACACACACACACACACACACACACACACACACACACAGTTATTATATGTCAAATATATAACAACGAGTGAGAGAGAGAGAGAGAGAGAGAGTGAGTGAGGAGGGGTCATCGACCGTGATGGAAAAGCTTTACCTCACTGCTTAAAGCTTTAAGAAGTTAGCGATACTGAAAGTATTTTCGGTCAAGTTAACACGGCTCTTTTTAAGAAACATTCTATCATTTATTTGATGTCGATACCGGTATTAATTATAGATTACACTTAGTTCCATTCACTTCCATGTGCTTACAAATACTTGTAATTAGTTTCGTTAATAACTAGGCCAAAACATTGTCATTACATGTCAACTCTTCCGTCTGTCTCGTAAATTATGCGCAGCACTGTTTGAGTCTTATCTTTGTAAATAAAGAGCAACAGCAACAGTGTCGTAATACTCATACGAAACGATTTGTATCACCACAATTAATCATTGCTATTGAAATGAACTGTCCCTAGTCTTGTATAACAGTTACATTAATGTTACGCGGCAATGTAACTAATCGCAGGTGCTCAGCGTGACTTATGCAAACTGACTGTCGTTAAGTGTATTGTGGTTTATGCTTGGCCGCAACAAGTACACAGAACCGACCTAATGAGACAGTGGCCATTATTCATTATTATCATTTATTATGTCCATCAACTCATCATCTATTTTTTTTATTATATGAGATTTTTCTGTTATAGTAATCAGTATAGTATAATGTGGCTCTACATGGAGAAGTCTTCTCCTGATTACAGTGGGCATAATGGTCTGTTATGTGTCACGGTGTCTATATAGTTAAATGTGACTTATTATTTTCTTTTTGTGGCAATTCACTTAGCTGTTTAGCCGAAAATGTGACGAAAAGTATTTTATTTCTATTAGGTCACAAATATTTTCTGGGTCGCCGTGGTCATATAGTACACTAAATGGATACATTATGTTTTCTGTGACTAGTCGCAACAGAGTGTCCTACATAATATCCAGTCCACTGCTCAGCTCTATACACCGTCTCAGACCAATCAATAATTTTATCAAGAACTAAGGGTAATGTAAATATTTGTTGAACATGCTAAAATTAAGTATTAAGATGCGAAGGTAGTAGAAATTTTACAGCTTTCTATACATTTTGTGCGCGAATATTTGCCGTTTACAATCACGTATACGGAAGTAAAGATGGAATTTAAGCGTCATTTTAATTTAAAACTTTCTATAAGATATGTAAGTGGATATAATGTTAATTTAAATTATTGTTACACCTAAAATAATGTTACATGCAGGTTGTTACTATCTTCTGAATAGATCCTTTTTGTTCAAGAAAACATGATTTAAGGAAAAATAAGAGAGCCTCGTCCTCACATTTACACAAAGCAGAACAACAACTACAGTCTCAAATAAATATATTTTAAAAAAGATAAATATACATTAGATGGAAATGTTTCCTCTGTTTTTCTCTGTGAAACACAAAAAGAACTTGGGAATCGTGTTTCTTCCCTAGATGCGGTCAACACGATTAAAAGTAAAATTTTAATAACAAAGTTTTCACTGTACTTTAACAAGGATGGTAATATTTTTTTTTCTAGTGCCTAATCTTTTAAACTAAAAAACGTACAATCTTTATTACTTTTACAAGTATAGCTTGAACGTAACACGTACACACAGACGTTAGGTTCTTGTAGTCTATCGTTTATCTTATAAATGTAATGTATATGTCTCCACATCCTCTTTTGCCATTGTATGATTTTAATAAAAACAGATATCGGATTTAAATAATAATTTCGTGCTTGCAATATACAATCCATGTACACAAACTTAAAATATAGTTTACTGACCATTGTAATACAAGAAGTCATTGACACTGGTTTAGCATAGCTACTTACATTCAAATGTGAGAGAGAGGGAGAGACTGCAATGTGTCAGTGTAAAGTCGTGTCAATGACCTCCTGTATTACAATGGTTTAGCATAGTTTCTTACTGAAGGCTTGCACGCTTTAAATTCAGCTATACCTAAAATATATCTTCAATTAGAAGTGTAATATAAAAAGTACAGTAAGAATATATTTTCAGAAATTGTAATTTGATCACACACACATACACACACACACACACACACACACACACACACACACACACACACACACACACCATACACACATGTATTAAATTCAATAAATAATGTGCTTGATAATGTTTTAATGCAAATAATTTTTATGTTTAAATAAAATCTGTACATACAATAAAACCTAAAATATATCTGTCATTAGCAATCTAACGTTACGGCGACAGCATAACGATAATGAAAGCCATACATTATCGTTTGCTAACGTTTGTATTTATCTAAGCTATGTTAACTTCACACACACACACACACACACACACACACACACACACACACACACATCATTAGCAATCTAACGTTACGGCGACGACATGTTAAATATCAAATTCAGTCTACTTACGTTTCACGTTAGGTTAAAAAATGCAAACACACACACACACACGTGTATGTTATTTATGCAATGTGTCAGTGTAAAGTCGTGTCAATGACCTCCTGTATTACAATGGTTTAGCATAGTTTCTTACTGAAGGCTTGTCTCTCTCTCTCTCTCTCTCTCTCTCACACTTGTTGTGTATGTCTCTCTCTCTCTCTGTGGTCAGTACCGTGCGCATGTATATGAAATTAGAAAGTTTATATTTATTCGACAAATATTAACGCCCTCTCTCTCTCTCGCTCGCAGACGTCGGAAGCAATTCCTAGTTTATAATGTAATTACCTGTGCGTGTATGTCTCTCTTTCGCATAAAAAAATCTCCTTGAAATAAGGTATTTTCAAAAGTTTTGTGTACTCATACAAATCGCTATCGGACGATGTACGTGCTGCTCACACACACACACATTGTGTATGTCTCTCTCTCTCGCTGCAAACGTCGGAAGCAATTCCTAGTTTATAATGTAATTACCTGTGCGTGTATGTCTCTCTTTATTCGACAAATATTAACGCCCTCTCTCTCTCTCTCTCTCTCACTCGCTCGCAGACGTCGGAAGCAAATCCTAGTTTATAATGTAATTACCCACATTGTGTATGTCTCTCTCTCGCTGCAAACGTTGACGAGAATTCCCTTATTCAAACCGATTTGTATGTGTACACAAACTTAAATATAGTTTACAGACCATTGTAATTTTAAAAATTCTAACGACATAAATTGTAGTAGCAATAATAATAAGTGATATTTACAATGAAACTATTTTCAAATAAAAATGATGTTGGTTCGACAACCTTTTGTTTTTAAGACTATAACAAGAATGAGACAAGGATCAACTCTCTCTCCCCCGCTCTCTCTCTCTCTCTCTCTCTCTCACACACACACACACACAAACACACACACACATTTAGTATGAACAGACGTGTCTTTGTTAGTAAAATGTACAAATCACATGACTTTATGTGAACTTCAAAGGGTTCAAATGTTTCAAAATAAAAATATATAAAACCAAAAATACAGAATATATGAAATGTATATTACAAATAAAATATATATTACATATTATGAATTTTTTAATTTGTGAAGCAATCTTCTTCTTCTTCATTTGGTACTACATTAAGTCAGTCCTTGGACTTCACTTTTATGGGGTTTTCATAAACATAAAGATCACTACCACCAATAACCTGTGGTACAATACTTCTATTCAATGGTAACACCTAAGACAAAAAGCATTAAATAAAACATGCAATCAGTATTAATAATAATACAAAATCACTGTTTTATTATTTTAAAATACTGTAATTTTTATCCAAAATATATAAAACAAAATACAGACTATATGAAATGTATATTAACAAATGTATATTTACAAAATAAGTATATTACAACTCAGGAAAGAGTGGTACGTAATTTTTCACTCACCCAATCTTTTATAAATTTGCCATAATTTACTCCGCCAGCATGGACGGTAATAAACTGAGTGTAAATATTTGATAACTCTTTTTTTACTTCTGTCTCGTCTTGAGACTGGGAATAGCAATGGCATGTCGTGGAACGACGTTGTAATAGTTCTCTATTATGCTCCACTTGAGTGGAGCGCCTTTCTATCCAATCCGCCATGTAACTTTCAAAACTGTCTCCAGACATTATACTCGACTAAAACAAAGACATTCACGTTGTTTATCACTTAATATATTATCATGATATTTTCATTATATTATCATGATATTTTCATTTAAAAATATGTTAGCAGTAAACAGCGAGAAACACATGTTTGTCACAGTATACTTCAAGCGTTAGCTGTACATATCAAATTCTTTCTTTACGTTTGTATTTTGTCTAAGCTATGTTAACTTCACACACACACACACACACACACACACACACACACACACACACACACACACACACACACACACACACACACACACACACACACACACATACACACACACACACGCACATGCACGCACACACACACACACACACATTGATACATTTTGGAAACTGAGTACAGAATAAATCTACAATCACCTAGTCGGTTTGTTGGCAGAAAACAATTATGTGATCAAATAAACATTACCAGAGAACAACGTCCTCCTAAAGATAAATTTACCAGAGCTCAAAACAGTACAAAGTCATACTTTTGGTGAAGAAAATCACGTCATCAACAACAAAAGTTGTTTGTGTTTAAACAGCTACAAACAATAATTAATTTTCTTACACTAGTAAACATTTTGCTGTAATTGTTTCAATTAAAGGAAACATATATATATATATATATTCGTTGAGAAAATCTGTTGTGGCTGGACGAAACATGTGTCTGAATAAATTTTCTCTCTACATAGCAGTTGTAAAAGTAGTCATATACATTATGTGCTATATATACAAAAGGCTTTCAACGTGTTTGTCATTTCAACCAATTTGTACTGCACTCTAATTATGTAAAAATAACTGTACCGCTCCATACAACTGAGAATAAATCCGCACACACACACACACACACACACACACACACACACACACACACACACACACACACACACACACACACACACACACACACACACACACACATACGCACACACATACATACACAACGATGTTTCTACTTATTTGAACAAGTCCTGTATTAAATGCACTTGTTAATATTTTAATGTGAACAATTTTACGTCTATGTATGTGCATTTGAATTATTTCCGCATGCACATACAACTGAGAATAAATCCGTACAAACATACACACACGCGCACACTTAGCAACGTTTTTACTTATTTGAACAAGTCATGTATTAAATTCAATAAATAATGCACTTGATAATGTTTAAATATTTCCAACAACTATGTTGATTAGAAGTGCTGTAGGTTCAATAACAATGTTCGCTACGTAACGTATTCAAATCTGTTTACTCACCTCTTAAATGTTGATGCACGCAATTATCGATTTCACAATGAGGTATGAAGGCTAATTGCTTTCTTCACGTATATATATTGATGTATCTTATAACGGTAGGGTAGGGGTAGCTTAGCGTGTTTGTTTTGAAAGTCGATGTAAGTCATTGTCCGCAGTGGAAACTTTCAGAAGTTAGCGATACTGAAAGTATTTTCGTGCATTAGTCAAAATTAGGAAAACAATGCAGAGAGAGAGAGAGAGAGAGAGAGTGGACACACATGTAAGTAGCTCGATACTCAGTGACAACAACACACACACACACACACACACACAGTTAATATTTGTCAAATATATAACAACGAGTGAGAGAGAGAGAGGAGGGGTCATCGACCGTGATGGAAAAGCTTTACCTCACTGCTTAAAGCTTTAAGAAGTTAGCGATACTGAAAGTATTTTCGGTCAAGTTAACATGGCTCTTTTTAAGAAACATTCTATCATTTATTTGATGTCGATACCGGTATTAATTATAGATTACACTTAGTTCCATTCACTTCCATGTGCTTACAAATACTTGTAATTAGTTTCGTTAATAACTAGGCCAAAACATTGTCATTACATGTCAACTCTTCCGTCTGTCTCGTAAATTTTGCGCAGCACTGTTTGAGTCTTATCTTTGTAAATAAAGAGCAACAGCAACAGTGTCGTAATACTCATACGAAACGATTTGTATCACCACAATTAATCATTGCTATTGAAATGAACTGTCCCTAGTCTTGTATAACAGTTACATTAATGTTACGCGGCAATGTAACTAATCGCAGGTGCTCAGCGTGACTTATGCAAACTGACTGTCGTTAAGTGTATTGTGGTTTATGCTTGGCCGCAACAAGTACACAGAACCGACCTAATGAGACAGTGGCCATTATTCATTATTATCATTTATTATGTCCATCAACTCATCATCTATTTTTTTTATTATATGAGATTTTTCTGTTATAGTAATCAGTATAGTATAATGTGGCTCTACATGGAGAAGTCTTCTCCCGATTACAGTGGGCATAATCGTCTGTTATGTGTCACGGTGTCTATATAGTTAAATGTGACTTATTATTTTCTTTTTGTGGCAATTCACTTAGCTGTTTAGCCGAAAATGTGACGAAAAGTATTTTATTTCTATTAGGTCACAAATATTTTCTGGGTCGCCGTGGTCATAGAGTACACTAAATGGATACATTATGTTTTCTGTGACTAGTCGCAACAGAGTGTCCTACATAATATCCAGTCCACTGCTCAGCTCTATACACCGTCTCAGACCAATCAATAATTTTATCAAGAACTAAGGGTAATGTAAATATTTGTTGAACATGCTAAAATTAAGTATTAAGATGCGAAGGTAGTAGAAATTTTACAGCTTCCTATACATTTTGTGCGTGAATATTTGCCATTTACAATCACGTATACGGAAGTAAAGATGGAATTTAAGCGTCATTTTAATTTAAAACTTTCTATAAGATATGTAAGTGGATATAATGTTAATTTAAATTATTGTTACACCTAAAATAATGTTACATGCAGGTTGTTACTATCTTCTGAATAGATCCTTTTTGTTCAAGAAAACATGATTTAAGGAAAAATAAGAGAGCCTCGTCCTCACATTTACACAAAGCAGAACAACAACTACAGTCTCAAATAAATATATTTTAAAAAAGATAAATATACATTAGATGGAAATGTTTCCTCTGTTTTTCTCTGTGAAACACAAAAAGAACTTGGGAATCGTGTTTCTTCCCTAGATGCGGTCAACACGATTAAAAGTAAAATTTTAATAACAAAGTTTTCACTGTACTTTAACAAGGATGGTAATATTTTTTTTTTTCTAGTGCCTAATCTTTTAAACTAAAAAACGTGCAATCTTTATTACTTTTACAAGTATAGCTTGAACGTAACACGTACACACAGACGTTAGGTTCTTGTAGTCTATCGTTTATCTTATAAATGTAATGTATATGTCTCCACATCCTCTTTTGCCATTGTATGATTTTAATAAAAACAGATATCGGATTTAAATAATAATTTCGTGCTTGCAATATACAATCCATGTACACAAACTTAAAATATAGTTTACTGACCATTGTAATACAAGAAGTCATTGACACTGGTTTAGCATAGCTACTTACATTCAAATGTGAGAGAGAGGGAG
Source organism: Magicicada septendecula (assembly GCA_034769895.1). Classification (NCBI taxonomy): domain Eukaryota; kingdom Metazoa; phylum Arthropoda; class Insecta; order Hemiptera; family Cicadidae; genus Magicicada; species Magicicada septendecula. The sequence continues at coordinate 336,696,242 of CM068367.1, read as the reverse complement.
AGACTGCAATGTGTCAGTGTAAAGTCGTGTCAATGACCTCCTGTATTACAATGGTTTAGCATAGTTTCTTACTGAAGGCTTGCACGCTTTAAATTCAGCTATACATAAAATATATCTTCAATTAGAAGTGTAATATAAAAAGTACAGTAAGAATATATTTTCAGAAATTGTAATTTGATCATACACACACACACACACACACACACACACACACACACCATACACACATGTATTAAATTCAATAAATAATGTGCTTGATAATGTTTTAATGCAAATAATTTTTATGTTTAAATAAAATCTGTACATACAGTAAAACCTAAATATATCTGTCATTAGCAATCTAACGTTACGGCGACAGCATAACGATAATGAAAGCCATACATTATCGTTTGCTAACGTTTGTATTTATCTAAGCTATGTTAACTTCACACACACACACACACACACACACACACACACACACACACACACACACACACACACATCATTAGCAATCTAACGTTACGGCGACGACATGTTAAAATCAAATTCAGTATACTTACGTTTCACGTTAGGTTAAAAAATGCAAACACACACACACACACGTGTATGTTATTTATGCAATGTGTCAGTGTAAAGTCGTGTCAATGACCTCCTGTATTACAATGGTTTAGCACAGTTTCTTACTGAAGGCTTGTCTCTCTCTCTCTCTCTCTCACACACTTGATGTGTATGTCTCTCTCTCTCTCTCTGTGGCCAGTACCGTGCGCATGTATATGAAATTAGAAAGTTTATATTTATTCGACAAATATTAACGCCCTCTCTCTCTCTCGCTCGCAGACTTTGGAAGCAATTCCTAGTTTATAATGTAATTACCTGTGCGTGTATGTCTCTCTTTCGCGTAAAAAAATCTCCTTGAAATAAGGTATTTTCAAAAGTTTTGTGTACACATAAAAATCGCTATCGGACGATGTACGTGCTACTCACACACACACACATTGTGTATGTCTCTCTCTCTCGCTGCAAACGTCGGAAGCAATTCCTAGTTTATAATGTAATTACCTGTGCGTGTATGTCTCTCTTTATTCGACAAATATTAACACCCTCTCTCTCTCTCTCTCGCTCGCAGACGTCGGAAGCAATTCCTAGTTTATAATGTAATTACCCACATTGTGTATGTCTCTCTCTCGCTGCAAACGTTGACGAGAATTCCCTTATTCAAACCGATTTGTATGTGTACACAAACTTAAATATAGTTTACAGACCATTGTAATTTTAAAAATTCTAACGACATTAAATTGTAGTAGCAATAATAATAAGTGATATTTACAATGAAACTATTTTCAAATAAAAATGATGTTGGTTCGACAACCTTTTGTTTTTAAGACTATAACAAGAATGAGACAAGGATCAACTCTCTCTCCCCCTCTCGCTCTCTCTCTCTCACACACACACACACAAACACACACACACACACACATTTAGTATGAACAGACGTGTCTTTGTTAGTAAAATGTACAAATCACATGACTTTATGTGAACTTCAAAGGGTTCAAATGTTTCAAAATAAAAATATATAAAACCAAAAATACAGAATATATGAAATGTATATTACAAATAAAATATATATTACATATTATGAATTTTTTAATTTGTGAAGCAATCTTCTTTTTCTTCATTTGGTACTACATTAAGTCAGTCCTTGGACTTCACTTTTATGGGGTTTTCATAAACATAAAGATCACTACCACCAATAACCTGTGGTACAATACTTCTATTCAATGGTAACACCTAAGACAAAAAGCATTAAATAAAACATGCAATCAGTATTAATAATAATACAAAATCACTGTTTTATTATTTTAAAATACTGTAATTTTTATCCAAAATATATAAAACAAAATACAGACTATATGAAATGTATATTAACAAATGTATATTTACAAAATAAGTATATTACAACTCAGGAAAGAGTGGTACGTAATTTTTCACTCACCCAATCTTTTATAAATTTGCCATAATTTACTCCGCCAGCATGGACGGTAATAAACTGAGTGTAAATATTTGATAACTCTTTTTTTACTTCTGTCTCGTCTTGAGACTGGGAATAGCAATGGCATGTCGTGGAACGACGTTGTAATAGTTCTCTATTATGCTCCACTTGAGTGGAGCGCCTTTCTATCCAATCCGCCATGTAACTTTCAAAACTGTCTCCAGACATTATACTCGACTAAAACAAAGACATTCACGTTGTTTATCACTTAATATATTATCATGATATTTTCATTATATTATCATGATATTTTCATTTAAAAATATGTTAGCAGTAAACAGCGAGAAACACATGTTTGTCACAGTATACTTCAAGTGTTAGCTGTACATATCAAATTCTTTCTTTACGTTTGTATTTTGTCTAAGCTATGTTAACTTCACACACACACACACACACACACACACACACACACACACACACACACACACACACACACACACATGCACGCACACACACACACACATTGATACATTTTGGAAACTGAGTACAGAATAAATCTACAATCACCTAGTCGGTTTGTTGGCAGAAAACAATTATGGGTTAAAAAAACATTACCAGAGAACAACGTCCTCCTAAAGATAAATTTACCAGAGCTCAAAACAGTAAAAAGTCATACTTTTGGTGAAGAAAATCACGTCATCAACAACAAAAGTTGTTTGTGTTTAAACAGCTACAAACAATAATTAATTTTCTTACACTAGTAAACATTTTGCTGTAATTGTTTCAATTAAAGGAAACATATATATATATATATTCGTTGAGAAAATCTGTTGTGGCTGGACGAAACATGTGCCTGAATAAATTTTCTCTCTACATAGCAGTTGTAAAAGTAGTCATATACATTATGTGCTATATATACAAAAGGCTTTCAACGTGTTTGTCATTTCAACCAATTTGTACTGCGCTCTAATTATGTAAAAATAACTGTACCGCTCCATACAACTGAGAATAAATCCGCACACACACACACACACACACACACACACACATACGCACACACATACATACACAACGATGTTTCTACTTATTTGAACAAGTCCTGTATTAAATGCACTTGTTAATATTTTAATGTGAACAATTTTACGTCTATGTATGTGCATTTGAATTATTTGCGCATGCACATACAACTGAGAATAAATCCGTACAAACATACACACACGCGCACACTTAGCAACGTTTTTACTTATTTGAACAAGTCATGTATTAAATTCAATAAATAATGCACTTGATAATGTTTAAATATTTCCAACAACTATGTTGATTAGAAGTGCTGTAGGTTCAATAACAATGTTCGCTACGTAACGTATTCAAATCTGTTTACTCACCTCTTAAATGTTGATGCACGCAATTATCGATTTCACAATGAGGTATGAAGGCTAATTGCATTCTTCACGTATATATATTGATGTATCTTACAACGGTAGGGTAGGCGTAGCTTAGCGTGTTTGTTTTGAAAGACGATGTAAGTCATTGTCCGCAGTGGAAACTTTCAGAAGTTAGCGATACTGAAAGTATTTTCGTGCATTAGTCAAAATTAGGAAAACAATGCAGAAAGAGAGAGAGAGAGAGAGAGAGAGAGAGAGAGAGAGAGAGAGAGAGTGGACACACATGTAAGTAGCTCGATACTCAGTGACAACAACACACACACACACACACACACACACAGTTAATATTTGTCAAATATATAACAACGAGTGAGAGAGAGAGGAGGGGTCATCGACCGTGATGGAAAAGCTTTACCTCACTGCTTAAAGCTTTAAGAAGTTAGCGATACTGAAAGTATTTTCGGTCAAGTTAACACGGCTCTTTTTAAGAAACATTCTATCATTTATTTGATGTCGATACCGGTATTAATTATAGATTACACTTAGTTCCATTCACTTCCATGTGCTTACAAATACTTGTAATTAGTTTCGTTAATAACTAGGCCAAAACATTGTCATTACATGTCAACTCTTCCGTCTGTCTCGTAAATTTTGCGCAGCACTGTTTGAGTCTTATCTTTGTAAATAAAGAGCAACAGCAACAGTGTCGTAATACTCATACGAAACGATTTGTATCACCACAATTAATCATTGCTATTGAAATGAACTGTCCCTAGTCTTGTATAACAGTTACATTAATGTTACGCGGCAATGTAACTAATCGCAGGTGCTCAGCGTGACTTATGCAAATTGACTGTCGTTAAGTGTATTGTGGTTTATGCTTGGCCGCAACAAGTACACAGAACCGACCTAATGAGACAGTGGCCATTATTCATTATTATCATTTATTATGTCCATCAACTCATCATCTATTTTTTTTATTATATGAGATTTTTCTGTTATAGTAATCAGTATAGTATAATGTGGCTCTACATGGAGAAGTCTTCTCCCGATTACAGTGGGCATAATCGTCTGTTATGTGTCACGGTGTCTATATAGTTAAATGTGACTTATTATTTTCTTTTTGTGGCAATTCACTTAGCTGTTTAGCCGAAAATGTGACGAAAAGTATTTTATTTCTATTAGGTCCCAAATATTTTCTGGGTCGCCGTGTACATATAGTACACTAAATGGATACATTATGTTTTCTGTGACTAGTCGCAACAGAGTGTCCTACATAATATCCAGTCCACTGCTCAGCTCTATACACCGTCTCAGACCAATCAATAATTTTATCAAGAACTAAGGGTAATGTAAATATTTGTTGAACATGCTAAAATTAAGTATTAAGATGCGAAGGTAGTAGAAATTTTACAGCTTCCTATACATTTAGTGCGTGAATATTTGCCATTTACAATCACGTATACGGAAGTAAAGATGGAATTTAAGCGTCATTTTAATTTAAAACTTTCTATAAGATATGTAAGTGGATATAATGTTAATTTAAATTATTGTTACACCTAAAATAATGTTACATGCAGGTTGTTACTATCTTCTGAATAGATCCTTTTTGTTCAAGAAAACATGATTTAAGGAAAAATAAGAGAGCCTCGTCCTCACATTTACACAAAGCAGAACAACAACTACAGTCTCAAATAAATATATTTTAAAAAAGATAAATATACATTAGATGGAAATGTTTCCTCTGTTTTTCTCTGTGAAACACAAAAAGAACTTGGGAATCGTGTTTCTTCCCTAGATGCGGTCAACACGATTAAAAGTAAAATTTTAATAACAAAGTTTTCACTGTACTTTAACAAGGATGGTAATATTTTTTTTTTCTAGTGCCTAATCTTTTAAATTAAAAAACGTGCAATCTTTATTACTTTTACAAGTATAGCTTGAACGTAACACGTACACACAGACGTTAGGTTCTTGTAGTCTATCGTTTATCTTATAAATGTAATGTATATGTCTCCACATCCTCTTTTGCCATTGTATGATTTTAATAAAAACAGATATCGGATTTAAATAATAATTTCGTGCTTGCAATATACAATCCATGTACACAAACTTAAAATATAGTTTACTGACCATTGTAATACAAGAAGTCATTGACACTGGTTTAGCATAGCTACTTACATTCAAATGTGAGAGAGAGGGAGAGACTGCAATGTGTCAGTGTAAAGTCGTGTCAATGACCTCCTGTATTACAATGGTTTAGCATAGTTTCTTACTGAAGGCTTGCACGCTTTAAATTCAGCTATACATAAAATATATCTTCAATTAGAAGTGTAATATAAAAAGTACAGTAAGAATATATTTTCAGAAATTGTAATTTGATCATACACACACACACACACACACACACACCATACACACATGTATTAAATTCAATAAATAATGTGCTTGATAATGTTTTAATGCAAATAATTTTTATGTTTAAATAAAATCTGTACATACAGTAAAACCTAAATATATCTGTCATTAGCAATCTAACGTTACGGCGACAGCATAACGATAATGAAAGCCATACATTATCGTTTGCTAACGTTTGTATTTATCTAAGCTATGTTAACTTCACACACACACACACACACACACACATCATTAGCAATCTAACGTTACGGCGACGACATGTTAAAATCAAATTCAGTCTACTTACGTTTCACGTTAGGTTAAAAAATGCAAACACACACACACACACGTGTATGTTATTTATGCAATGTGTCAGTGTAAAGTCGTGTCAATGACCTCCTGTATTACAATGGTTTAGCACAGTTTCTTACTGAAGGCTTGTCTCTCTCTCTCTCTCTCTCTCACACACTTGATGTGTATGTCTCTCTCTCTCTCTCTATGGTCAGTACCGTGCGCATGTATATGAAATTAGAAAGTTTATATTTATTCGACAAATATTAACGCCCTCTCTCTCTCTCGCTCGCAGACTTTGGAAGCAATTCCTAGTTTATAATGTAATTACCTGTGCGTGTATGTCTCTCTTTCGCATAAAAAAATCTCCTTGAAATAAGGTATTTTCAAAAGTTTTGTGTACACATAAAAATCGCTATTGGACGATGTACGTGCTACTCACACACACACACATTGTGTATGTCTCTCTCTCTCTCGCTGCAAACGTCGGAAGCAATTCCTAGTTTATAATGTAATTACCTGTGCGTGTATGTCTCTCTTTATTCGACAAATATTAACACCCTCTCTCTCTCTCTCTTGCTCGCAGACGTCGGAAGCAATTCCTAGTTTATAATGTAATTACCCACATTGTGTATGTCTCTCTCTCGCTGCAAACGTTGACGAGAATTCCCTTATTCAAACCGATTTGTATGTGTACACAAACTTAAATATAGTTTACAGATCATTGTAATTTTAAAAATTCTAACGACATTAAATTGTAGTAGCAATAATAATAAGTGATATTTACAATGAAACTATTTTCAAATAAAAATGATGTTGGTTCGACAACCTTTTGTTTTTAAGACTATAACAAGAATGAGACAAGGATCAACTCTCTCTCCCCCTCTCTCTCTTTCTCTCTCTCTCTCACACACACACACAAACACACACACACACACATTTAGTATGAACAGACGTGTCTTTGTTAGTAAAATGTACAAATCACATGACTTTATGTGAACTTCAAAGGGTTCAAATGTTTCAAAATAAAAATATATAAAACAAAAAATACAGAATATATGAAATGTATATTACAAATAAAATATATATTACATATTATGAATTTTTTAATTTGTGAAGCAATCTTCTTCTTCTTCATTTGGTACTACATTAAGTCAGTCCTTGGACTTCACTTTTATGGGGTTTTCATAAACATAAAGATCACTACCACCAATAACCTGTGGTACAATACTTCTATTCAATGGTAACACCTAAGACAAAAAGCATTAAATAAAACATGCAATCAGTATTAATAATAATACAAAATCACTGTTTTATTATTTTAAAATACTGTAATTTTCATCCAAAATATTTAAAACAAAATACAGACTATATGAAATGTATTTTAACAAATGTATATTTACAAAATAAGTATATTACAACTCAGGAAAGAGTGGTACGTAATTTTCACTCACCCAATCTTTTATAAATGTGCCATAATTTACTCCGCCAGCATGGACGGTAATAAACTGAGTGTAAATATTTGATAACTCTTTTTTTACTTCTGTCTCGTCTTGAGACTGGGAATAGCAATGGCATGTCGTGGAACGACGTTGTAATAGTTCTCTATTATGCTCCACTTGAGTGGAGCGCCTTTCTATCCAATCCGCCATGTAACTTTCAAAACTGTCTCCAGACATTATACTCGACTAAAACAAAGACATTCACGTTGTTTATCACTTAATATATTATCATGATATTTTCATTATATTATCATGATATTTTCATTTAAAAATATGTTAGCAGTAACCAGCGAGAAACACATGTTTGTCACAGTATACTTCAAGCGTTAGCTGTACATATCAAATTCTTTCTTTACGTTTGTATTTTGTCTAAGCTATGTTAACTTCACACACACACACACACACACACACACGCACACGTACGCACGCACACACACACACACACACACACATTGATACATTTTGGAAACTGAGTACAGAATAAATCTACAATCACCTAGTCGGTTTGTTGGCAGAAAACAATTATGTGATCAAATAAACATTACCAGAGAACAACGTCCTCCTAAAGATAAATTTACCAGAGCTCAAAACAGTACAAAGTCATACTTTTGGTGAAGAAAATCACGTCATCAACAACAAAAGTTGTTTGTGTTTAAACAGCTACAAACAATAATTAATTTTCTTACACTACTAAACATTTTGCTCTAATTGTTTCAATTAAAGGAAACATATATATATATTCGTTGAGAAAATCTGTTGTGGCTGGACGAAACATGTGTCTGAATAAATTTTCTCTCTACATAGCAGTTGTAAAAGTAGTCATATACATTATGTGCTATATATACAAAAGGCTTTCAACGTGTTTGTCATTTCAACCAATTTGTACCGCGCTCTAATTATGTAAAAATTACTGTACCGCTCCATACAACTCAGAATAAATCCGTACACACACACACACACACACTCTCACACACACACACACACACACATACGCACACACATACATACACAACGATGTTTCTACTTATTTGAACAAGTCCTGTATTAAATGCACTTGTTAATGTTTTAATGTGAACAATTTTACGTCTATGTATGTGCATTTGAATTATTTGCGCATGCACATACAACTGAGAATAAATCCGTACAAACATACACACACGCGCACACTTAGCAACGTTTTTACTTATTTGAACAAGTCATGTATTAAATTCAATAAATAATGCACTTGATAATGTTTAAATATTTCCAACAACTATGTTGATTAGAAGTGCTGTAAGTTCAATAACAATGTTCGCTACGTAACGTATTCAAATCTGTTTACTCACCTCTTAAATGTTGATGCACGCAATTATCGATTTCACAATGAGGTATGAAGGCTAATTGCATTCTTCACGTATATATATTGATGTATCTTACAACGGTAGGTAGGGGTAGCTTAGCGTGTTTGTTTTGAAAGTCGATGTAAGTCATTGTCCGCAGTGGAAACTTTCAGAAGTTAGCGATACTGAAAGTATTTTCGTGCATTAGTCAAAATTAGGAAAACAATGCAGAGAGAGAGAGAGAGAGAGAGAGAGAGAGAGAGAGTGGACACACATGTAAGTAGCTCGATACTCAGTGACAACAACAACACACACACACACAGTTATTATTTGTCAAATATATAACAACGAGTGAGAGAGAGAGAGAGAGAGTGAGAGAGAGAGGAGGGGTCATCGACCGTGATGGAAAAGCTTTACCTCACTGCTTAAAGCTTTAAGAAGTTAGCGATACTGAAAGTATTTTCGGTCAAGTTAACACGGCTCTTTTTAAGAAACATTCTATCATTTATTTGATGTCGATACCGGTATTAATTATAGATTACACTTAGTTCCATTCACTTCCATGTGCTTACAAATACTTGTAATTAGTTTCGTTAATAACTAGGCCAAAACATTGTCATTACATGTCAACTCTTCCGTCTGTCTCGTAAATTTTGCGCAGCACTGTTTGAGTCTTATCTTTGTAAATAAAGAGCAACAGCAACAGTGTCATAATACTCATACGAAACGATTTGTATCACCACAATTAATCATTGCTATTGAAATGAACTGTCCCTAGTCTTGTATAACAGTTACATTAATGTTACGCGGCAATGTAACTAATCGCAGGTGCTCAGCGTGACTTATGCAAACTGACTGTCGTTAAGTGTATTGTGGTTTATGCTTGGCCGCAACAAGTACACAGAACCGACCTAATGAGACAGTGACCATTATTCATTATTATCATTTATTATGTCCATCAACTCATCATCTATTTTTTTTATTATATGAGATTTTTCTGTTATAGTAATCAGTATAGTATAATGTGGCTCTACATGGAGAAGTCTTCTCCCGATTACAGTGGGCATAATCGTCTGTTATGTGTCACGGTGTCTATATAGTTAAATGTGACTTATTATTTTCTTTTTGTGGCAATTCACTTAGCTGTTTAGCCGAAAATGTGACGAAAAGTATTTTATTTCTATTAGGTCCCAAATATTTTCTGGGTCGCCGTGGTCATATAGTACACTAAATGGATACATTATGTTTTCTGTGACTAGTCGCAACAGAGTGTCCTACATAATATCCAGTCCACTGCTCAGCTCTATACACCGTCTCAGACCAATCAATAATTTTATCAAGAACTAAGGGTAATGTAAATATTTGTTGACCATGCTAAAATTAAGTATTAAGATGCGAAGGTAGTAGAAATTTTACAGCTTCCTATACATTTTGTGCGTGAATATTTGCCGTTTACAGTCACGTATACGGAAGTAAAGATGGAATTTAAGCGTCATTTTAATTTAAAACTTTCTATAAGATATGTAAGTGGATATAATGTTAATTTAAATTATTGTTACACCTAAAATAATGTTACATGCAGGTTGTTACTATCTTCTGAATAGATCCTTTTTGTTCAAGAAAACATGATTTAAGGAAAAATAAGAGAGCCTCGTCCTCACATTTACACAAAGCAGAACAACAACTACAGTCTCAAATAAATATATTTTAAAAAAGATAAATATACATTAGATGGAAATGTTTCCTCTGTTTTTCTCTGTGAAACACAAAAAGAACTTGGGAATCGTGTTTCTTCCCTAGATGTGGTCAACACGATTAAAAGTAAAATTTTAATAACAAAGTTTTCACTGTACTTTAACAAGGATGGTAATATTTTTTTTCTAGTGCCTAATCTTTTAAACTAAAAAACGTACAATCTTTATTACTTTTACAAGTTGAAACCCCTACTTCATTTTGAGTAGTTAAAACAAAAAGAATATTTCTTTTTGTAAAGAGGGGTTACAAGTTAATTAAAACTAGGCTAAGGCCTAGAGAAGCTAAAAATTGCGCTGGATCCAGTAAGACGGGACTTGCAATAAAATCTCAAGAATTTAATAATTAACAATCCCATTTTATTATTCTATCTCATATAATAAAAATAACAAAAAACAACAGTGATTTAGAATTCCCCTTTAAATGGGTAAATAAAGAAGTATACCCTCTCAACAAGGCCACCTGAAAAATATTAACTGAATCCACGAAAATAATTGCTATGTCACCATCAATGAATTGAAAATTTAAAATAATCATTAACCTCAAAATAAAACTCCCATTAAACTATTTATTAAAAAATAAAATTTATATCATATGTTTCTTTTAAAATGCAGTATATAAATTGATGAAGGTAAATGATTTCATTCACAGTTACTATTAATAATTAAAATAATTACTCATCCAATTTAAATAAACTTTAAAGGTGACACTTACTATACTTGTTAAATAAAATAATTAATTTTCATAAAGAAATGATCAGCCAAGATTATTGAGATAGAATACTCGTCTACTGGTGTATATAATTTCTAATAATAAATCTCTATATCCCACCAAAAGTACAGTAATGCATAATATTTATATATATATATATATATATATATATATATATATCCCCCAAAATGTACACAGAAATATACAGACATAACATGTTCCACAAGACAAATTACATATACAATAGTATACAAATACATAAAGGTCTCTTGCCACGCCCTTTTTTATATTACCCCTCTGGTGTATATAAATTCTAAACTTCTTCTTTATAGGAATCCCAATTAGGATTAAAGATTTATTTCTATAAATATACCCCCATGGTGTGGGTTAATTGCACGTCATGTGTATCATAAAGTATTGCATACAAATGTCCCCAGGACATTAAAAATTTAAAAGAAGTGCCTAAGTGGCTAAGTGCTAAAATACTTAATTAAGGTGAGAAATAAAATTGTTTAAAAATAATTAACGCCCCCCAGTTACCATGATTAATATAAAGAATTTATATAGACTAAAATAGGGCCAATTAATGAAAAGAGAAAAATTGCACCATATTAGCACCTTATATAAAAAAAATACATTTGTGTGTCAGAGACGGACATGTTTCTTCAACTTATAACCAGTCTCAACAACCTTGTTTTGAAAAACAAGTTGAAAAGTGTTTCGACAGGCACAGCTTGGTTGAAACTAATTTAAAATAACACCTACCTCCCCAGTAATCTTTTTATACAAATGACATAACCTGATTTTAAAAATAAGAGAAAATATATGTTTTTATGCCTAGTAAATTAAACTTTAGAAAATTACTAATAACAAAACTGTTTTTAAATCTGTAGCGAAAGCCCTATAAAGAAATGAGTGGAAATCTAAGTTGGATGCTGTGTTGTAGACATGTCAGTCTCTGAACTGACAATTTACTATACATGTATTGAAATTTTACAATTAATTCTTAGTGTTCACACTAAACTGTCCCATCAATTGGGGATCCAAATGAATGTATACTTGAACGGTAAAACTGATGATTATGTATAACTGGTGCCATGTTGATTCTACGTGTGAATAATAAATGGATATTTTTCACCTGCTTATATGTGCCCAGAAGGATGATCTCTTATTTGTAGCGTGGCGATCTCATGATTGGCATGTTGTTGTGGTATTATTCTCTTCGGTGTCGAGTGTGGAGCTTTTAGGATGTCATTCTTTCAGTCGTGTAGCAGGACTTGTCTCTATTCGGTGAACCCTGTTCACACATTACATTTTTAGTGAGAGACCACACACAAATGCCCCCACTGTTTGGACACCCTCCAAAATACATAAATAAAAACAACACCTAGTTGTGTTGTACATAATAAAACTTGGTAACATTATTTTGGCCAACATGCCTTACTTAAAAAAGTTCTCTAACAATGATTCTTTATAACGCTTTATACTTGAACCTCACTGAATGTGAGTTGCTTTTGCAATACAATAATTTATCTTGGCTCTGTAACATCTTATGAACTTATTACTTTGAGTGAAATTGAGGTTACCACGTGGCGAAGAATTTATTTAAAACACATAGTTTTTTTTTACTCCATAGAATCTGAGAATACTACTACTTTGAATGAGACATGATTTACGTTTAAAACGTGCCTGAGTAAGTTCCCAATTATATATGTATAAAGTTTTACTGTCATTGTAGCAAAACTTTATACCACTTAATGACGACACATTGTGTAACAGGTTAAGTGCTCAACACAATCTCGTTACATCAGTTTTAATGAAAGTTCAAAATTAAATACATTGTGGTTATTGTACTTTAGGTATTAAAGCCGAGATTCTGACACTCCAATAATCAAGTTTTATTGGTTTATAAAAAATTTACGAATAATTACGTCTCTCACCATGCATGATTCAACAAGTGGGCACGCTTACTCAAGCTTACTAAAAAAAACGTTTTCTCCTTTAAAAATTTAGTATATAATTAATATAATGAAATCAAAACTCACCGCAGTCGTGAAGAAACTTATCTCTCCATAGTAGTTAGAGGATGTTGGAAAATAATACCTCTCCACCGAAGAGAAAAAGCGCCCGTCAACCCTGAAGTATTTTGATAGACAAAAACTTAGATAATTCGGCTCGTCTCGTTTGCGTACCGCAATTAACGCCAGGGAGCAGCACGGGAATTTTCGTACCACCGAGAGTCGGCAAGTGCCGCCCCCCGACCGCCGTTGTCTAAACTATTAATTTTACCTAAACACAGGTAGAGAGCAGCACTAATTACTGCCTTAAATTTCGTACTGTCTTTACCGTCAAAACTGGCAATAAAATTTACTGAACTCGCGCTGAATCTTCTGACTCAGCACAAAGTATAGCTTGAACGTAACACGTACACACAGACGTTAGGTTCTTGTAGTCTATCGTTTATCTTATAAATGTAATGTATATGTCTCCACATCCTCTTTTGCCATTGTATGATTTTAATAAAAACAGATATCGGATTTAAATAATAATTTCGTGCTTGCAATATACAATCCATGTACACAAACTTAAAATATAGTTTACTGACCATTGTAATACAAGAAGTCATTGACACTGGTTTAGCATAGCTACTTACATTCAAATGTGAGAGAGAGGGAGAGACTGCAATGTGTCAGTGTAAAGTCGTGTCAATGACCTCCTGTATTACAATGGTTTAGCATAGTTTCTTACTGAAGGCTTGTACGCTTTAAATTCAGCTATACCTAAAATATATCTTCAATTAGAAGTATAATATAAAAAGTACAGTAAGAATATATTTTCAGAAATTGTAATTTGATCACACACACACACACACACACACACACACACACACACACACACCAGACACACATGTATTAAATTCAATAAATAATGTGCTTGATAATGTTTTAATGCAAATAATTTTTATGTTTAAATAAAATCTGTACATACAATAAAACCTAAAATATATCTGTCATTAGCAATCTAACGTTACGGCGTCAGCATAACGATAATGAAAGCCATACATTATCGTTTGCTAACGTTTGTATTTATCTAAGCTATGTTAACTTCACACACACACACACACACACACACACACACACACACACACACATCATTAGCAATCTAACGTTACGGCGACGACATGTTAAATATCAAATTCAGTCTACTTACGTTTCACGTTAGGTTAAAAAATGCAAACACACACACACACACGTGTATGTTATTTATGCAATGTGTCAGTGTAAAGTCGTGTCAATGACCTCCTGTATTACAATGGTTTAGCATAGTTTCTTACTGAAGGCTTGTCTCTCTCTCTCTCTCTCTCTCTCACACTTGTTGTGTATGTCTCTCTCTCTCTCTCTGTGGTCAGTACCGTGCGCATGTATATGAAATTAGAAAGTTTATATTTATTCAACAAATATTAACGCCCTCTCTCTCTCTCTCGCTCGCAGACGTCGGAAGCAATTCCTAGTTTATAATGTAATTACCTGTGCGTGTATGTCTCTCTTTCGCGTAAAAAAATCTCCTTGTAATAAGGTATTATCAAAAGTTTTGTGTACACATACAAATCGCTATCGGACGATGTACGTGCTGCTCACACACACACACATTGTGTATGTCTCTCTCTCTCTCGCTGCAAACGTCGGAAGCAATTCCTAGTTTATAATGTAATTACCTGTGCGTGTATGTCTCTCTTTATTCGACAAATATTAACACCCTCTCTCTCTCTCTCTCTCGCTCGCAGACGTCGGAAGCAATTCCTAGTTTATAATGTAATTACCCACATTGTGTATGTCTCTCTCTCGCTGCAAACGTTGACGAGAATTCCCTTATTCAAACCGATTTGTATGTGTACACAAACTTAAATATAGTTTACAGACCATTGTAATTTTAAAAATTCTACAGACATTAAATTCTAGTAGCAATAATAATAAGTGATATTTACAATGAAACTATTTTCAAATAAAAATGATGTTGGTTCGACAACCTTTTGTTTTTAAGACTATAACAAGAATGAGACAAGGATCAACTCTCTCTCCCCCTCTCTCTCTCACTCTCTCTCTCTCACACACACACACACACACATTTAGTATGAACAGACGTGTCTTTGTTAGTAAAATGTACAAATCACATGACTTTATGTGAACTTCAAAGGGTTCAAATGTTTCAAAATAAAAATATATAAAACAAAAAATACAGAATATATGAAATGTATATTACAAATAAAATATATATTACATATTATGAATTTTTTAATTTGTGAAGCAATCTTCTTCTTCTTCATTTGGTACTACATTAAGTCAGTCCTTGGACTTCACTTTTATGGGGTTTTCATAAACATAAAGATCACTACCACCAATAACCTGTGGTACAATACTTCTATTCAATGGTAACACCTAAGACAAAAAGCATTAAATAAAACATGCAATCAGTATTAATAATAATACAAAATCACTGTTTTATTATTTTAAAATACTGTAATTTTTATCCAAAATATTTAAAACAAAATACAGACTATATGAAATGTATATTAACAAATGTATATTTACAAAATAAGTATATTACAACTCAGGAAAGAGTGGTACGTAATTTTCACTCACCCAATCTTTTATAAATTTGCCATAATTTACTCCACCAGCATGGACGGTAATAAACTGAGTGTAAATATTTGATAACTCTTTTTTTACTTCTGTCTCGTCTTGAGACTGGGAATAGCAATGGCATGTCG
This sequence comes from Magicicada septendecula, assembly GCA_034769895.1. Taxonomy (NCBI): domain Eukaryota; kingdom Metazoa; phylum Arthropoda; class Insecta; order Hemiptera; family Cicadidae; genus Magicicada; species Magicicada septendecula. The sequence continues at coordinate 336,680,145 of CM068367.1, read as the reverse complement.
TGGAACGACGTTGTAATAGTTCTCTATTATGCTCCACTTGAGTGGAGCGCCTTTCTATCCAATCCGCCATGTAACTTTCAAAACTGTCTCCAGACATTATACTCGACTAAAACAAAGACATTCACGTTGTTTATCACTTAATATATTATCATGATATTTTCATTATATTATCATGATATTTTCATTTAAAAATATGTTAGCAGTAACCAGCGAGAAACACATGTTTGTCACAGTATACTTCAAGCGTTAGCTGTACATATCAAATTCTTTCTTTACGTTTGTATTTTGTCTAAGCTATGTTAACTTCACACACACACACACACACACGCACGCACACGCACGCACGCACACACACACACACACACACATTGATACATTTTGGAAACTGAGTACAGAATAAATCTACAATCACCTAGTCGGTTTGTTGGCAGAAAACAATTATGTGATCAAATAAACATTACCAGAGAACAACGTCTTCCTAAAGATAAATTTACCAGAGCTCAAAACAGTACAAAGTCATACTTTTGGTGAAGAAAATCACGTCATCAACAACAAAAGTTGTTTGTGTTTAAACATTTTCTTACACTAGTAAACATTTTGCTCTAATTGTTTCAATTAAAGGAAACATATATATATATATATATATTCGTTGAGAAAATCTGTTGTGGCTGGACGAAACATGTGTCTGAATATATTTTCTCTCTACATAGCAGTTGTAAAAGTAGTCATATACATTATGTGCTATATATACAAAAGGCTTTCAACGTGTTTGTCATTTCAACCAATTTGTACCGCGCTCTAATTATGTAAAAATAACTGTTCCGCTCCATACAACTGAGAATAAATCCGTACACACACACACACACACACACACACACACACACACACACACACACACACACACACACACACACACACATACGCACACACATACATACACAACGATGTTTCTACTTATTTGAACAAGTCCTGTATTAAATGCACTTGTTAATGTTTTAATGTGAACAATTTTACGTCTATGTATGTGCATTTGAATTATTTGCGCATGCACATACAACTGAGAATAAATCCGTACAAACATACACACACGCGCACACTTAGCAACGTTTTTACTTATTTCAACAAGTCATGTATTAAATTCAATAAATAATGCACTTGATAATGTTTAAATATTTCCAACAACTATGTTGATTAGAAGTGCTGTAAGTTCAATAACAATGTTCGCTACGTAACGTATTCAAATCTGTTTACTCACCTCTTAAATGTTGATGCACGCAATTATCGATTTCACAATGAGGTATGAAGGCTAATTGCATTCTTCACGTATATATATTGATGTATCTTACAACGGTAGGGTAGGGGTAGCTTAGCGTGTTTGTTTTGAAAGTCGATGTAAGTCATTGTCCGCAGTGGAAACTTTCAGAAGTTAGCGATACTGAAAGTATTTTCGTGCATTAGTCAAAATTAGGAAAACAATGCAGAGAGAGAGAGAGAGAGAGAGTGGACACACATGTAAGTAGCTCGATACTCAGTGACAACAACACACACACACACAGAGTTAATATTTGTCAAATATATAACAACGAGTGAGAGAGAGAGAGAGAGAGAGAGAGAGAGAGAGAGAGAGAGAGAGAGAGAGAGAGAGAGAGAGAGAGAGAGTGAGGAGGGGTCATCGACCGTGATGGAAAAGCTGTACCTCACTGCTTAAAGCTTTAAGAAGTTAGCGATACTGAAAGTATTTTCGGTCAAGTTAACACGGCTCTTTTTAAGAAACATTCTATCATTTATTTGATGTCGATACCGGTATTAATTATAGATTACACTTAGTTCCATTCACTTCCATGTGCTTACAAATACTTGTAATTAGTTTCGTTAATAACTAGGCCAAAACATTGTCATTACATGTCAACTCTTCCGTCTGTCTCGTAAATTTTGCGCAGCACTGTTTGAGTCTTATCTTTGTAAATAAAGAGCAACAGCAACAGTGTCGTA